>OZ007554.1:103256487-104655842 GCA_963931855.1 Philhelius festivus
CTTTTGCATAACTAATTAAATTCTTTTTCATATCTTTTACAAAATAAACATTCTTTAAAGTTATTTCGGAATCGTATAAATTATTTCTAAGTACAGATTTTATATTGCCAATTTTTGTAGCTTTAAGAATATTACCATCACCTAGCTTTACACTAACCGGTTCTTTTAAAACCATAAATTCATCAAAAAACTCATCACTGTTTACAATATGGTCTGTACAACCGCTATCAAGAATCCAAATAATTTCATTGCTTTTTTTCATAACATCATTAGATATTATTACAATATATAATTGAATTTACATTGCTTACTTCGGCTGTAAACACATTTTTATGGCCATAACCTCCGCCGTGTGTTGACACTTGTGAGCCTTGGTTATTGTTTCTACCATAGCCACCTCGATGAAAACCTCTGCCGTAACTCCCCCGCTGATACCCTCTGTTGTAACCACCTCGATGTCCCTGTTTTGAATTTGAATACCCTCTGCCTCGGCTGAATTGTGTGCCACCTTGCTGTTTACAATATCGTTGTAGATGTCCAGTTAGTCCGCATTTGTAACATTTGCTTCTCATTTCTGCATTGAATACATTTGAGTTATCTCTGTCTGATTTTGTTGCCTTTTGGCTTTGTTTTTCAATGCTTTTCATCATTATTTTCGATTTAACATAGTCGACAGCGTCACGTGAGTTCTTATTTGTCCTACAGACCATTTTAGCCGAAAATGAGCTATGAATGCCATCTTATAATTTCGACCACGCTCTTTCGATTGGTGCAATCAGAATTGTCCTATCTCTTTTAGTTTCCGAGATAAAAAATGTGATTTTGTCCTACAGACCAATTTTTTTCGATGAATTTTGTGCTTATTTGTTCTATATACATTTTTTGGGCACGAGTACGATAACTTGGCCGCCAAGATTTGATGACGGATTTTTTTAGAGGGGTCAAAAACAAGCACTTTTTACTATGGTAGGGGGGGGTCTATCTCCCCCCGTTTAGGAGGTAGGGGCACTTTTAGAAAAAATGGTTTAAATTGAAAAAAAAAAATATAAAAAAACAACGGCAACACCTACAATAAAGTGCTATACTGCGTTTGAAAGCCAAAAGATTGTTCTATAATCCTGCATTTAAATTAAATTACTCATGTCAATGGTTTTTTGAGAAATTCGCATTTAAAGTCCAAATTTTGATAAAAAAACGTGAAAAAAAAGTTTAGACCGGTTGTTTTCAAAATTGTGACATGAAATTGTAAATTAGCTTACATGTGTTTCATGTATCTATCAGTTCTTAATCGAACACAAAAAACCGCATGGTTCTATGTCTTCTGGTTTTTGAGAAAACCTCCGTTTAGGAGGTAGGGGCACTTTTAAAAAAAATGGTTTAAATTGAAAAAAAAAAAAATATTAAAAACCAACGGCAATACTTACAACAAAGTGCTATACTGCGTTTGAAAGCCAGAAGATTGTTCTATAATCTTGCATTTAAATTAAATTACTCATGTCAATGGTTTTTTGAGAAATTCGCATTTAAAGTCCAAATTTTGATAAAATAACGTGAAAAAAAGTTTAGACCAATTGTTTTCAAAATTGTGAAATGAAATTGTAAATTAGCTTACATGTGTTTTATGTATCTATCAGTTTTTAATCGAACACAAAAAACCGCATGGTTCTATGTCTTCTGGTTTTTGAGAAAATCGAAAATAACTAAAACTACTTTTCTACAAAATGTTTGATATTTTTTGCTTCCTTACATAAATAAATCAGTGCTAGCTTCCAACATTACAATATATAAACAGTAAAGTATGTATGGGGGGGCATGCTGCCCCCCTGCAACCCCCCTGCTTGGGCACACTATAGGATTTGGGGTAGGTGCGAGGTTGGGTGCATGCAAAGTTTCTTTCGCATTCACAGAATCTGTATTTAAAAAAATTCAAATTTATTCTATTTATCCAATGTCCACTAAATACATATAAAATACAATAGACGATCTTGAAAACCAAAAAAAACTTCCGACCATGTTCACCAATACATGGCACTATTTTTCTATCGAAAATACTGCCTAGAAAGGAAATATAAGGACGACTGGGGTTCGCAAATAATAGAGTTTTTATCAGATGTAAAAAAAGTTTACCCTTGTTATACCGATGGTGATATATGTGAGGGTTTACAGTTAAAAGACATCGATCCTCCCACCCTTCAGAGCGAAAATTTAGAAAGTGTTTTACCGCCAAAACATCCTCGGCTTCCCACCATAAAAGAGTAACTCAACGAACTCGACAGTTATACTCGTAGTACGGACGATGGCTTTATTGACGAGACTTACACACCTTTTTAATACATTTTGACCATTTTTAACTAACTATGACTGACTAACTCCTGACTAACTGACAAAATAACTGACCCAGATGCAATTCTACCTCCTTATGGTGCATTCTGGGTAACGCTAAATGAATTGCGGTACTGAACTAACAAAGATTCATTATGTTTATTAACATTAATCCTTAAAATGGAATCACCGTCACCACCAAAAACCAAAAAAAGTAGTTTTGGTAATTTTCGATTTTCTCAAAAACTAGAAGACATAGAACCATGCGGTTTTTTGTGTTCGATTAAAAACTGATAGATACATGGATCACATATAAGTTAATTTACAATTTCATTTCAAAATTTTGAAAACAATCGGTCTAAACTTTTTTTTTCACGTTATTTTATCAAAATTTGGACTTTAAATGTGAATTTCTCAAAAACTATTAATATGAGTAATTTAATTTAAATGCAGGATTAGAGAACTATCTTCTGGCTTTCAAACGCAGTATAGCACTTTATTGTAAGTGTTGACGTTGTTTTTTAATATTTTTTTTTTCAATTTAAACCATTTTTTTCTAAAAGTGCCCCTACCTCTTAAACGGAGTTTTTCTCAAAAACCAGAAGACATAGAACCATGCGGTTTTTTGTGTTCGATTAAGAACTGATAGATACATGAAACACATATCAGCTAATTTACAATTTCATTTCACTATTTTGAAAACAACCGGTCTAAACATTTTTGTTCACGTTTTTTTATCAAAATTTGGACTTTAAATGCGAATTTCTCAAAAACTATTGATATGAGTAATAAAATTTAAATGCAGAATTATAGAACAATCTTCTGGTTTTCAAACGCAGTATAGCACTTTATTGTAGGTGTTGCCGTTGTTTTTTAATATTTTTTTTTTTCAATTTAAACCATTTTTTCTAAAAGTGCCCCTACCTCCTAAACGGGGGGAGATAGACCCCCCCCTCCCATAGTAAAAAGTGCTTGTTTTTGACCCCCCTACAAAAACCCGTTATCAAATCTTGGCGGCCAAGTTATCGTACTCTCCCCATTTTTTGTATACAGTAGGACACATTTTATACTGGCATTGGAATTATGTAAAATTTGAGCTTAAATGTCCTATATCCAATGAAGTTGGATATAGAACAAAATGGCTGTGGTAATTTTAAGATTTTCAAGTTTGTGCTTGTTTGTTCTACGTAAAACGGCTGAAGTTGATTTTTCATATTTTCATACAAAATAACTGCGTAAGCCCAGTTGCGCATTATATTTTGTTTGGAGAGGACGTACGAGTATTATAGAGGCAAGCTGAATTCTCGTAATTATTTGTTTTTTTTTTTGGTAAAGTTGAATGGATTTTTAATGAAATAATATTTTTGGAAGAAAATTATAGCCAATTAATACTGATAATACACAAATATTCAGAACCTGGTCATTCAAGGATACAGGAAGTTGACGCTGCCCATAGCACAATAGAAAGGCATTTGCGAAATGTAAGGTACTATAGCCCAGTGCCTTTAATTACAAACTTACGGTCATTAAAACGTTCAATTAAGGGTACTACAGTGCCTAAAAGAGGACTTTCAAAATTATAACATTGCAAGTTTAAAATTAAACTTTGGAGAACTAAAGTTCATAGTCTTTTTTTTTTTTTTTTATAATCTACCCGCGCTCAAGGGATTATGATTACCCTTTAAATGTTTCAACACAGCGCGGGCGTGAAGTTAATGAAGAGAAAGAAGGATAGGAAAGATGTGTGGCACGATGTTCTGAGACTGTTGGTGGTTGTCTCAGATATTTTTATCTCCAGGGATGGCGGCTGAGCTAAAGCGGAGAAATGCCGTGTCTTATTTCTAGTCGCTTATAATTCGTGTTCATCCTTGTTGGGCATACTAGTTTAACTCAATTACATGTTGTTAGTGTTATGCCTGAACAACATGTAATGAGTAAACCAGTAACCCATTGATGACAATTTTTTAGAAGGTTTTTTTAATTGGAATTAAAGCGACATAGACGACGGCAGGGATCGAACCTGTCATCATGAGGTTGACAGGCGAGCACACATCCATCGCGCCACGGCCACCCCTGTTTCTAATCTTGTTCGTGTTGCCTGCTCCTTACACTCTTTGAACTCCAATAATTTTAAAATTATTCTTTTCCAACTTACATATTCAAATCCACCAAAAATGGGAATCACGACATCGTCTACTTTAACATACGAAGCCATTTCTCCTTTATCACTTTTTAGTTTCTCAGAGTTTTCAATAAAATTTTTAATTTCTTGCACTTTCACAAATTGGTCTGCAAACAATTTTCTTATTCTTTTTAATTCTTCATTTAAATCAGTTTTCATTTTATTCATAGTAACACAATTTTGAACAAGTGATAGTTATTTCTTCTTCTTTATATCCCATTTTTTTTCTTTTTTTTAACATTTTCATTAGGCTTGTTTTTATTATTTTATTTTTGTATTTGATTTTAATTAATCATTTTCTGCTACCATGTTAAAATAATTTAAAAGAAACATAATTTCGTTTTAACTTCATTTATTTATTAATTCAATTATTATTAATTTGTACAAGATTATAGAGAACTTGCTTCGAGTAAAGCAGTGAACAAACTGAAGGTTTCAACAATACTTATTCTACTTATTCAACAATTATGTATAAAAAATTACTTTAATAATATAACTATTTTTAAATTTTTGTTGCATGAATTCATACTTTTCAAGAAATCAGATGGCAATTTTATGCATTTGAATATTTTGCTCTAATTATGAATGAATGAATTGTTTTGAGGGGTTATTGCACTTTGACCTGTAGATTTATTATCGCTTATAAAATGATGAGCTGGCTCATCATACAGTTCCTCCTCCAAACCTATTGCTTTTAGGAATTTTAGTATTTGAGGCACTTTTAGAGAGAATAGCTTGCTCTGTTCTACTTGGTATTGTCGCAGATGGGTTTTCCTTTGGTGCATAATTGGACAACACTTTTCCAGGATGTGTTCCGGTGTTTCCTCATGCATGTTGCAGAATCTGCAACTGGCACTGCTTACCACACCAGTAGATTAAGGTGTCTTCTAAGTTTGCAGTGTCCTGTTAGAATACCTGTTATTATTCTTAGGTTAATGCAGTTATCGAAACGTTGCCGGTTGTAATTTCGCCTGTCTCAGCTTAAGGAGTTCATTCCAGTTTTTGAATCTGTTTGCCTCCTCTTCTTGTTTAATTTTGGTTTTGATGACATTTTCTTCTATTCTGCAATAGGGTTCAGGCCCTTTTAGAGGAGTTGAAACGCCTATTTTTGCTAGGAAATCTGCCTTTTCATTTCCATGAACATCAACATGACCAGGTACCCAGTAAAGTGTGACCCTGTACTGGTTACCAAGTTCATTTAGCCTGCTTATGCACTCCCACACCAGCTTAGAGCTGATGGTGTATGTGCTTAGTCCTTGAATGCTGCTTGACTATCTGACATAATGGCAATGTTCTTGTTACGATAATTCTTATCGAGATTGCGATCCACGCATTTGCCTTCGGCGTTTACCTCCGATTATAAGATGCTGGTGGACTGCCCCATCGGTATGGAAAGGTTGGTTTTTGGCCCAAAGATTCATGCACCAGTCCCTTTGCTTGTTCTCGATCCATCAGTGTACCATTTGATGGTATTTGTTTCGAGTGTGTAGTTTGTTTTCTCTCCTACCCAGTTTTCTTTCTTACTGAACTGTGTAAGAAAGTTTTTCTCGAAGTTATGTTTTTTGATCATTTCATCCTTTGGGATGTCAATAAGGTTTGTTATTGTGGACCTGTCAATTAGGTCCCTTTCTCTGAGGCCAATAATTTTGTCCCAGTTCCTTCCTTTAAGAACCTCATGATACCTCCCACTCCAGCACTTCTATTGACCTCGTGCGGAGGGGATAGATGGAGGATAACCTCCATACCTGCGGTAGGGCAGGTTCTCATTACACCCGTAATACAGATACAAGCGAGCCTTTGGACGTTTTTAAGTGTTTGTTCCAAAGGAGTTTACTATCTAGTATAATTCATAGATATTTTACCTCCCTCTGCGTTTTAATTACTTCACTAGCCAAACGGATAGCTTTCATATGTGGTAGAATTGTTGTCTTTGCAAGAGCAAAAGAGAAAACAATGTGAAGTCTTGCCGCTGCAGGGATTTTTGAGATATTCTCACAGAAATTTGTGAAACTATTCTTTTACGCTTTTCTTATCTCTTTGTTATATTTTGTTAATAACGCAGAGTAATTACACCATTCCCTTGTTCTTTTTGCTTTATTAAAGAGCTTCCCAACCTTGGATCTTAGTTTAGAAAGAAGTTTATTGCACCAAGGGGCATCCTTCTATCTAGTTATTGGTTTAAGAGGGCAACTGAGTTCATATGCCTCGTTTATTGCTCCACTAAACTCATTAACTACGAATTATAGTTCAAGGTGACTTTTTGTCGTACTTTCTGGACTGAGTTGTTCCAGGTTTGATTTTAGAACATTTTGGTATAGTTCCAGTTTGTTTCCTTAGGATTTCTGCTAGGGGTATTCTCTGTGAGTGGACCTTCTAAGGTAAACACTATTATTCTGTGATCAAACATTGATGATTCATTTGAAACTCTCCAATCCTTTACTAAACAAGCTACGTTCGGAGTTCCAAAAGTTATGTCTAGGACTTCTTTTCTTATTCTAGTAACAAAAGTAGGGGTGTTCCCTACGTTAAATATTTCTAGATTTTTGTCCATCATAAAGTCTAAAAGATACTTACCCCTTTGGGTTATGTCGGTGCTGCCCCATACTGTATGGTGAGCATTGGCGTCACATCCTATCAGTATTGGTAGCTCTTTCTAGTTGCAGTAATCCACCAGCCTCTGCTCTAATTAAATCCATGCTTTTATATTTTTTGAAAACAATTTTTAAATTTCACAGCAGTTTTATATAAGAGCAAGTACGTGCTGCCCCATACTGTATGGTGAGCATTGGCGTCACATCCTATCAGTATTGGTAGCTCTTTCTAGTTGCAGTAATCCACCAGCCTCTGCTCTAATTAAATCCATGCTTTTATATTTTTTGAAAACAATTTTTAAATTTCAAAGCACTTTTACGTACAATCAAGTACGTGCGATCGAGTCCCGCATTTTATTTGAACTTATAAAGGGTGGGCCAAATACAATTTTCTTTTTAAAAAGGAAAAACAATTAACAAAATTAAATTTTTTCCCGTGTATTATGGTTTTGTTAGTAAGAGTAAACATTCCGATTAGCTATGGAACACAACGTCGTTTTAGTGGCTGGTCCAGCGCCTTCAATTGCTGAGTCAATTGGACCTTGTAAGCGAATAATCCGAGACCTTCGTGCAGAATTCAGCCTAGTGCGTGAAATGTTGAGCTGTTCAGATCAATGGCGAGTGGATGGTCGTGAATTCTGCATTTCCTAATTCTTCTTCTTAAAATTCTGCATTTTTAAAATTCTTTATTTCAAAATGTTACTTTCCGAAATTTAAGTTTTCAATATTCTGCTTTTTAGATTTTTTCTTATTAAAACTCTGCATTTCCAAAATTCAAAATTGTATTTCTCAAAAATTTCCATTTCAAAATTCTTTTATTGAATATTGAAAATTCTCTATTAAAAAATTCAACTTTCAAGATTCTGCATTTCAAAATATTTTACGAGTATTTGCTCTAAATCAACCGACTTTTTGTTATTTTTAAAGGGCATGAACCATACTTTAACGTTGAAGAGCTCGTCTAACTTTAACAGTAGCAAATTGCTACTTAATCTTTTAAAATTGTACTTTATCTAGATTGACAATGGTTATTTTATATCAAAATCAATCGAAGTAAAAATGTTTACTGATTTTTTTTTTTATTGTTTAATAGGCTTTGTAAATAGACTGAATATAAGAAATGCGAAACTAAGATCGATACCTACAAATGTAAAGGGTAGTCCAACCATAATGCACGATGTTAATTGTGAATCACACCTTAACGTCAAGTTTTTTGCCCAACTTAATTTGACATTTCTTTGTTTTATTGTTTGACAAATTCAACCATGGATAGGTACCAGTGGCGTGGGGTGGATAATTTTAAATGGGAAGACGTTATAAAATTTTGTCACCTGTAAAAATGAAAAAAAAAAAAATCTTAGAACATTAAAAACAACATTTCTAGTAGGGACATGATGGTATCTACAAATGCATTCCACATTGACTTAGCAAAAAATGTGTAGCTATATTTTTTATACTTGAAGCCATTAATATTTCAATCAACAATGAGCTTAAAATATAATAAAAAAGCACCTCCTTTTAGACACCACCCCCTTCGTCGGACATAACTGCGGCACCTTTCTAGGAATGTTCTATTAATTTTTCCTTGCAATCATATGTGTCAAGAATATTGAATATATGATGGGACAACTCATCTGCATTAAGACTCGCCCTAACGTCAAAAAATACAAGGTATCTTTCTTGTATTCCATTCTCTGACAAGAACCGAAATATGGCACTCAGTTGTCCGTTGTCCCCTATGACTCAAATCTGATGTTTCGTCGATCATAATCGACACGAACCGGGCTTCTATGATTTCTGTTTTAATTTCAGATTTAATAACAGTCGCGATACTATGTATCAAGAGGGATTTACATGTATTCATGAAACACGCACACTAAACAAAAAATTTAGATCTAGGATCGAAATCCCTGGTGGGTAAAGGAAAAAAGGATAAAATATAAACTATCAACTATCCTTACTAAAATTATTTGATTTCTCCGGTAGGTAATCTGTTAAACAGCAATCTACATTAAATTTATCAAAGACAAAAAACAAAATCTAGAACTGCACTAAAATTAAGAAGCCAATTTTTTTTTATCAATATAGTGGATAATAAAAGGAATTAAATCTTCACTTTAACATCTAACTTTTCACTATTTTTAATTAAGTTCAAATTGGCTTTTCAAAACACTAGATTTATTTGAAGTTATTGAACCTGTGCAACACAGTCTTTTATTGAATGCCAATTCAATCTAAATTGAAATTCCTATTAAAAAAAAAAAGCAAATGCATTTTATTTGACACAGAAGTGTTCTTCATTCAGCGATATGCTAAATTTACACTGCTGACAAATTGCCATATATTCTACCATGATTTATTTCATAATTCAAAATTATCACAGTAAATTTGCAAGAATATCAATCGTGTATATTATAAACTATCACGAGAGAGAAAAATGAAAGCATTTTACATCAGCATGTATGTACATCAACATCAAATTCAAAATCAAGAATCAACAATACCCACATGCCATATTTATATTTATATGACATATTAAAAAAAAAAAAACAAATAAGTCGAAGAACACCGTCTTATTTCTTACACAAGCTTGAAAAAAGGCGAGCACCTGAACTCCTGCAATGTATTATCTTCCTACTGACATGCAATGCTATAATTGCTAAAGGGAGAATAAAATACAAATAATTCCAACTCCTACTGGTATACATCGAAAATTTTGTAAGACGAAACGTAGCGTCTTATTTTTTGCGGATGTTGAACAAAGAGGATCCGAAACACAATGCTTGGGGAAGAAAGGGATATAAAACAAATAAATAAGACGGTGATTGAAAAATTTACGTCAGAGTATTTTTTTTGACTCTCTTGATTAATGTTGGTTGTGGATTGTGGAATGTGTTTGGATAAAGTATATGATAACTAACAAACGAGAGGCAGAATTGATAACTTAAACTTATTCGATGTTTTTTTGGTAGATTGTGTTATTTGTGGATTTTCTAAAAGGGAAGACGATAGGAATCGTGTTATATGGACGCCACGCCGCTGATAGGTACTCAATTGAGCAGTGCGTAAAGATTGTTGAAGCCTTTCACGAAAATTTGCGAGATACAGCGGCCTAAAGTTACCCTATCTTTAAGTTTTGAAATTTATGTAATTTCTTGCAATAATTGTTTTTCATGAAGATTCGCATTTTAATAATTCTTTGTAAAAACAAATTTTTTTTAATAAATAATATGTTTCTTTTAGTTGGGTTAGGACTGAGTGACCTAAAATTAATATTTTAATGTTCTTTCCTTAGAGCTACAGTTTTAGCTACATTAAGCTACGTCTAATGGCTACTATTTTTGGAAAGCTACAAGATTCAACTAACTATTCTCGAAAAAATTGTGTCCGTTCTGATCTGATTTTGAACGCAGGGTACAAATTTGTTTCACTGAATCCGATTAAAAAAACACGGTTTCCACTTCGGTCATGTTGCAAAACTTGTAATTTCATGGACAATAATCGTTGAAAAGAATGCAACTAAGATTTTATTTTTGTTAAAAATATATATCTTTCATTAAAATATAAAATATAATTAATCCTTTGACAGATATCTTATATAATTCAATTTTAAGCTCATCTGCTAGAGTAAGGCTGCAATATTTGCTGGATAATACTGCTAGCCCAATTTTGAAAATAATTCCTAGTGATGAACTTTAATAATTAAAAGACCAAACTACTGGAGAAAACAATATTACATGGATTAATCCCCGTCCGTCTTCAACGAGATACGAAATATTGCAGAGCTCTAAAATTTGAATATAAGAAGGAAACACTTGACATCATACGAGAAGAGAAAAACCGTGTGGAAAATGAAATTCAAGAACTGGAAGAGAGCTCAATCACTGTTGGAATGCATGTTGTCAAAGTTAAACACCTTCTTTATTTTACTATGATAGATGGAAAAGTAGCTCAAGCTGTGACAAATACTACTTCAGCGAGCAATTGCATTATTTGTGGAGCTAAGCCTTCAGAGATGAATGACTTATCCAAGTTGCAATCGAAGATCCTGAACGAAGAAGCTCTTGTTCTAGGAATGTCATCACTGCATGCACGGATTCGATTTATGGAGTACATATTGCACCTGGGATATAACTTAAGCTTTAAAGCGTGGAGAACTAATGATACTACGCGTGCTATCAAGGAAGAGGAAAAAAACGAATTCAAGCAGAATTTGTATCAAAGGTTGGAATAAAAGTTGAAGTTATAAAGCAGGGAACTGGAACAACGAATGATGGCAATACTTCACGAAGATTTTTCGGAAATCAAAATGTGGCTGCAGATATCACCAAAATAGACATTAGACTGATAACCAGACTCGCAGTCATATTGGAAGTTATTTGCAGCAATTTTTCAATCGATACCCAAAAATTTAAAACTTATAGTGAAGAGCTAAGCTCGCGATATCGTTATACCCTTGGTATCACATGCCCGCAACTGTTCACAAAATTTTGTTACACGGAACAGAAGTAATAGAAAGTGCATCTTTGCTGGTTGCATCACTTTCAGAAGAGGCCCAAGAATGCAGGAATAAGGACTACAAGTACTATAGGGCCCACCACTCCAGGAAGTTTTCCCGGTTATCAACGAATGAGGATATATTCCATATGATCCTTATATCATCCGATCCGTTTTTAACCCAATAAAGACCTGAACCAAAGAAAAAACATCTTCCTTTGAGTGAAGAAGCTCTTGAATTAATTAAATACATTTTTAATATTATTGATTATGTGTACTCATTTATTTATTTCTTATATTTGGTATATGCTTGTGTTATTATGTATGTATTTGATTATTTAGCTCAAAAACAAAACAAACACAAAAAACGAAATAAAAATTAATTGTTTCGATATAAGTCAATAAACCCTGTAAATCAGAAAAATCTCAATAACTTTTCTCTGAATGATTTTTTTTTATTTCATTGAATTCCGTTACATGGTTCAGATTTTACAGATTTTTTTCCGCTCTCTCATACAAATGGCACCACTGTGCGTAGTGGCGATGTTAATTAGCCGCCACGTTCATGTGATTTGACACCGTTGGACTTCTTTCTTTGGGGACATTTAAAAGAAAAAGGGTACGTCAATAAGCCAAGAACAATTTAAGAGCTAAAGGATGATATAATTCGGCACATTAACGACATTGAACCTCAATTATGTCGCAGAGTCATTGAAAATATGGACCAACGGATAGAGGTATGCCACTGAAGCCGTGGTGAGCATTTGACCGATATTTTGTTTCACACATAACTGTCAAAGGTCCTTCTATCATAATAAAAAATATTAAGATAATTCTCTGAAATTAACATCGTGCGTTTTTGTTGGACCACCCTTTACATACGAGTATGTATGCATACATGAGTATAACCAAATGAATTTGCACCTTGCAACAACAAAATTGAGTTCTTATTTTGTGAATTAGCAATATATATATATACTTCATTTATTTACATCTTAAATAATGTAAATAACGTATGAGCAATCAAACTCTGTATCTAAGTATTATAAATAAAATAAACTTTTTTCAGCGAAAAATTATTTGGTTAGGTTTGTGTTGTTTTTAGTTTTGTTTTGTGTAGTTGTGTTTGAGTTCTTTATCTGTCAAATTTAGGGTTGTTCAACATAAATTCTGTTTAAAGAAAATAATATGTGTATATACTCGTACCTACAAATTACTACCTAAAACATTATTTTATTCTATTTTAAAAAAAATACGTTACAGCGAAGAAAAAAAAATAAATCCTGGGGCCAAATTACCGCATCAGTTTTCGAGTAATAAGTGGCTGAATTATGTGAGTTTGGCATTACCGCTTAGGTCATCGAGCAATCGATTACCCTAATTTGACATTTTCATTCGATCACTGATGGGGCTCACTCGCGGTAATTTGGCCCCTGCCCTTAAAAGTAACTAGTAAAAAATAACAACCTGCAGACATATACATATGTACATATGTACTTCTAACATGCTTATCTAATCATGCTTTAAACTAATAATTTTTTTCTATTCTCAAAAACACGTCACAGCTAAAGCAAACAAAATTCAAGCCTTCTTTTGAAAGTAAGTACTAGGGCTGATGATACCCGACTACCCGAGTAATACCCGGGTACCCGATTACCCGATTACTCGATTACCCGATTACCCGGGTACCCGGGTACAGCAAAATAAAAGACATTGAAGTTAAACTCTATTAAATTAAATATATCCGAATCAATACCGCTATTCGTTTCTATGATGGTTTAGATTAAGAGATTTAGCAAGTACACAATGAAATGCACTGATTAAAGTACAGATACATCGGTTAGGCTTAGGTATGTTTTACAAATGGAAAACCTATAGTTCCTATATGTTGTTTATTTGTCCCTATATGTTGTTTATTTGTTAGCACATGTTTTGCACTTAAACATTCTACAATTATAAAACTGAGCTCTGTTTGGTAAGATTTGTGAATGAAGTAGTCTTATTGTTAGAATTAAATACCGATTAATTTCATCGCAAGACAAGTGAGTATCCAAGTTTACATTGCATATTTGGGCTATTTTAAGTTGAAACTGCATTCGTAAAAAAAAAATTCTAATTTTAGATAACAAAAAAAAATTAAAAATGTGAAAAAAGTGTGTCTCACAGTTTTGTCTGTACAATATACGAAATGATTTGGAAAAGCTTATTTTTATTTTCCTATAAAACGGCTTTTATACGGTTTTCAGTTTTTTTTTTTAATTTACTGGCGCAAAATTTTAAACATTTAAAGCCTGCTCTTAATCAATTTAAGAATGGGAGTCGACTCTAAATATTGTGTATAAAACGAGACAAACGACATAAACTATACTTTAACGTTAAGGAGCTCGTCTAACTTTAACAGCAGCAAAAATCTAGTTTATCTTTTAAAAGTTAACAAATAGCAAATAGCTGGTTTATATATTAAAAGTATAATTTATCCATGTTGACAATGGTCATTTCATATCAGCAAATCGAAGTAAAAATGTTAACTGATGTTTTATTCAATTTTTTTAAAAGTGTAGACTGAATAACTGAATATCAAAAATTCGAAACCATCGTACAAAAGTGCTCTACGATCTTTAATTTTGTAATATTGGGGATGGACAAACAAATCTGTACATACAAATGTACATATGTTATGTATGCATGTCGAAACGAGTATAGCCAAATTAATTGTACCTTGCAACAATAAAATTGATGAATTAGCCATGTTACTATACTTTTATTCCATCTAAAATAATGTAAATAACTTACTAACAATAAAAATCTGTACCAAGGCAGTATATTAAATGCACTTTGTTCTGCGACAAAAACTTTGGTTCGAAGTTTTCTGTTCTTTTTATTTTTTTGTGTAGTTGTGTTTGAATTATATATTCGTCAAATTAAAGGGCCTAGAAGAACCTTTATAATAAATTCGAATCAAAAGGGGTGTTGAAAAAGGGTATTTCAATTTCAACGACTTGATTCTAGAAAAGCTACGATGAGAATGCCCCTATTTTCATCGTTTCACTTTTCACTAGACGAAAAATATTTATTGTTTTTGTTTCGTTTTCAAACAATCCTTAAGGACGTTTTCAAAGCTTATAGATCTCCTAATAACTAAATTTCAATTTCTAAATATCTTTATCTATCACGGCCATCCTGCAATATGCAGCGCTCTCGATGCATTTTATAAGTATTAGTTCTTATAAACAAAACAAATGATTTCAAATTTATAAGCTAACAATTTATTTTGAATTCGATTTAATATCTCAAAAAAGTTATATTGAATCAACATTAAGGATAATATGTAATTTTAAACATCAATTTATAACAAAAAAAAATTAACCATTTAACAATTAAAAGAAAAAAGATAACAATTATAATTTTTTCCGCAATTTTAATCAATTTAAAAAAAAACAAATTGAGTTCAGGTATAACCATCACAATCACAATGATTCGTATTCCCAGTTTGTTTTTAAATCGTTCTAGAATCTAAAACAAAACCAATTTTGTTATTATGCAATAACAACATTTTATCTTTATTAACAAAATAAAGAAAACAGAATCAAGATTTAATTCAAAAACTTGAACATATTCACCATTGAGAACAACTTACTACAATTTACTTTTACATTAGCTCAGAGGCAACTTTAAGCTTGTCTATTATGTAAACAATGTAATTTAATCAATGATATTAACAACAATAGCTCTGAGGCAATCCTATTGTACCAACAACTTCAAAAGTTATTTTTCAAAAATTAACCAATTAAACTTTAAATCCTAAGACTGCAGGCAATATTGTTACTGCCACAAAATCATGTTTGGCCCCAGAAAATGTTTCTTTGTTGGTGTTCTTGCACAAAAATCATGATCTATTAAATTAGAATTTAAAACTATCAAATTTTCCTCATCAACAATTTATAAAATTTTGAAAATTCTTTTGCTATATTATATAATTGTATTTCAGAGCATTGTTTTTATGTTTTTTGACTACCTATTGAATAAAATGTTTAGTTTTTCTGAAATTTTGTCGCTGTACCTAATTGTGTCATACATCCCTACTAATATTATAAATGTGAATGTAAGTTTGTTTGTTACGCTTTCACGCAACAACTACTAAACCGATCATCATAAAACTTTGTACACATATTCTTGGAGGTATTAGAAGTAACATAGGCTACTTTTTATTTTAAAAAAAATTAACGATGGTCATGACAATATCCATTCCGATTGACTATAGTTTCAACTGTTTAAAATTTTTCTATATTTATTGTTTTTTTTTTCTTCTGTCATTATTATATGATGTATAAAACTATTTGAATATTTGAGGTTAGGTGTCATTTTTGAGATTTCAATTCGTTCTCTGTTCTTCTTTAAAAATGCCCCGGAGCGGAAATCTGGTCTATCCAAAAATTCGTCGCAGAGCTGAGAAGACAACAGCAAGCACAACGGCAAAGAGTTTTGAGAACAGCTGAAACGCCTCTTCAGGCACGAGTTTGTTCAGAAAGACAAGCTGCGCTGCAGGCAGTTAGAAGAGCGATAGAAACGCTAGAACAATCACAAGCGAGAAGAACTTATAATGCAGAAATGCAGACCACGCGCCGTCGAAATTTCCTGCGTAAGGATTAGTCTGAATTTAATGGCAGAGAATTTTGTAATTTAGTGGGAAATGATGTGGATCTCATTGCTCATTTTTTTCCGGAATTGCAACAAAATTTGAGATGTGATGAGTGGTTGTGTGCAAGAGCAATATTAGCACCAAAAAATGAAGTAGTTTATAGGATCAACACCGACATTTTAAAAGAGGTACAAGGAGAAATGAAGGAATATTTATCAATTGATACAATTATGGATACGGAACTAAGTACGTCATATCCTGTGGAGTTTTTAAATTCACTTGAACTGTCGGGTGTACCGTCACATAAACTTCAATTGAAACTAAATGTACCAGTAATGCTTATGAGAATTCTAAATGCCCCTCTGCTATGTAATGGAACAAGGCTTCGGATAACGAAATTGGGGCAGAATATACTAGGTGCTACTATTTTAACAGGTGTCGGCAAGGGAAAAAGTGTTATCATACCTCGGATTCCAATTATTCCCACTGACCTTCCATTCCAATTCAAAAGGGTTCAGTTTCCCGTTAAGCTTAGCTTTGCTGTTACTATAAACAAAACACAAGGGCAGACATTACAAGTAGCGGGAGTGCATTTAGAAAAGCCATGCTTTTCTCATGGCCACCTATAATGTAGCCTGTTCGCGAGTGTCTAATTCCCGGAATTTACACATATTTGCACCAGACGGAAAAACTTATAATTTAGTCTATAAAAATATCCTAGATTAATACGCTGCATTTTATCTTTTTAAATTGTTAGACTTCGAAATTATTTATTTTTGTTAACATTGTTGTTGCAATTCAATAAAGCATATTTTAAGTTTTTTAGACTTCATTGTGTGTAGTAATTTTTAAAAACTGATAATCCCATCTAAGCAATAAAATATACGTATCATATTGATTAATTTCTATTGTGATGATGTCTGATACTTATTCAATGACTTAAATGCGGGCGAAGCCGCGGGTAAAAGCTAGTATAATTATATAATTTGTTCCAAGATTTATAGGTGTTTTTGAAAAAGCGATTTACATAGCCACAAAGGAGTTTTGCGTTTTTATACCCGGGTAATTTACTACCCGGGTACAAGCAACCCGGGTAACCGGGAACCCGGGTAGTTAATTACCCGGGTAGAATCATCAGCCCTAGTAAGTACCCAACTAATATTTCAGTTTCTATTAGCTTAGAAATATGGACATGCTGCAAGTTTCAATTTATATAATGCTTCTAAAGAACCTTCTTCAAAAATAATTTTCTTATAGAATTCACGATTTTAATACTTCTTTTAAACCTTTTGCAAGTAAGACACAGAAGATTTTGCGAGACTATAACCAATTTTCCGGATATGGTTTTATAAATGAAAATAGAGAAGCTGGAACTTGTATAAAGATTGCAATTGAATATGATATAGAAATTTGGATCAGTGAGTTTACAAAAGGTGTCTATAACAATTTCCTAAGAGCTATATAGAATACTTCTCTTAAGCATAGCAGACTTTTACAAAAAATCTTTAAAGAAAATGTCAATGTTCAAACTTCTAAGAACTCTGCAAATGAAACTTAACAGAAACTGATACATTTAATCCTAATTAAAGTTAGAAATATTAAATTAATATATGTTAACTAATTGTTTGTACACATTTATTGTAATCCATCTACTTTTTAGATATTACTCAGGCAAGTATAAGAGTATAAATCGACATCCCTATGATATATACTATAGCATAGACAATTAGTTTTATTGTTTGCCTTGTGAAACTAAAGGCTAGGCGCGCACATTCAATTTTTAGTTGTACATTTGTTTGGTTGCTTATAGAAAACATTTAAATTATTTGGTTGAATGTCCGCGCAGGATAAAATATAATATGATTATATGTTACACAAAATAGCGAACTCATTATAGGCAATCGTTTAGTTTGTGTCAAAACACAAACTTTTAAGTTGCTCGAACCAAGCAGTTGCGAAACTAAAAATTGAATGTGCGCGCCTAGCCTAAGAGTCTAGCGAAAATGAAGTTGAAGTGACGAATAACCAAAATTTAAGAAAACATACCTTCGAAAGCGGGCAGCTGAATTTCAGATCAACCTTAAACATTCGGCTCTTAAAAGTTGAATTGCAATTATAAACGAGCGTTTCGAAACAGTTTCGAAGTTATAACCCGAATATCCAAGAACTTTTTTGTTTTCAAACATACATATAATGTAGCTACATTTATATGATTATCTTAATTTTGATCTTTTGTGCCCTTATATTAGATATAAATGTGAATTTCCTTGGAAGAAACATATGTAAATCCAGCATGATATCTCTATATATCCTCGAAGGGGTGGCCGTGGCGCGATGGTTGTGTGCTCGCCTGTCAACCTCAATATAACAGGTTCGATTCCTGCCGTCGTCTATGTCTTCTTTAATTCCATTAAACCTTCTATAAATTGTCATCAATGGGATGCTGGTTTATTCATTACATGTTGTTTAGGCATAACACTAACAACATGTGATTGAGTTAAAACTAGTATGCCCAACAAGGATGGAAAACGAATAAAATAATGCGAATTATAAGGGACAAGAAATAAGACACGGCAATTCTCCGCTTTAGTTCAGCCGCCATCCCTGGAGATAGAAAATCTGAGACAACCACCTTCAGTCTCAGAACATCGTGCCACACATCTTTCCTATCCTTCTTTCTATTCCGTAACTTCACGCCCACGCTGTGTTGAAACATGTAAAGGGTATTCATATTCCCTTGAGCGTGAGCAAATTATAAAAAAAAAAAAAAGTGGAAATGCATAAAACTATAGATGGGTATAAACTGACCAAAATGTTTGATGGTTTTATTGCAAATAATAAAAAAAATATTACATGAAAATAATTCACGATATTGAAGAAAGGCATATGTATACTTAACATATAACAAATGTCAAACGAAACAGAATACAAACATTTTATATGAATCGTTTTTAAGGACACAAATCAAAACAAAGAAAGAGTTAATAGACCGAGAGCCTGTAGTGATCAAAACGAACAGATCAAATCAGCGTAGTTCAAACATTAGAAACTAGATGGAAATGATGCGGCAGGGAGAAGAACTAAAAAAATGTAATTCCGTTTCATGAGTTTTGCGAACTGTAAATTTATTCGGGCTGTGATTTTAAAACGCAAAAGGTTGATGCTCTGTAAAATCATATAACAAAAGTAAATTGCTTTTCCAAATTTTTGATTAATTATTGTTGTAAAATAAAAGTGAAATAAATATATAATTGATTTCGTGTTTAAACAAAAAGATTGTTGTTTCATTCATCGAAACACAACAATAAGCCCACAACAATTTTTGGGTGTGATTGATAACGCAAACTGATTAGTACAATTAGATAGTCCTTAAGTAGTTGTTTACAAATGTGAGCGTCTTGCATGCTCTAGTGGGAGCAATAGTGGGTAATACTGCATCAAAAATGCAGTTTTTTCCAAAGTCAAAATAATTGTGATAACAACTTTCCAATAACTTCAAAAAGTAATAGTCCGGGAGCTGGCGACACAAAAAATTGTAAGATTTGCGTACTCATGTTTTTATGTTTTTTGTGTAATTTAGGTGCCCGACAAACAGAAAACCGACTGCTGCAGGCTCACCCGTGGTGGGTTGATTTACTGTGAATTTTTGAAGTTGCAAAAAAAACCGAAAATTTGTCTAAAATGCGTACTCATGAAACCTAGCCAGAACGTTAGTTTGCATCCCCCTGATGACAAAAAACCACTGCTTACACCTGGACAGTAG
Organism: Philhelius festivus; assembly: GCA_963931855.1. Lineage (NCBI taxonomy): Eukaryota > Metazoa > Arthropoda > Insecta > Diptera > Syrphidae > Philhelius > Philhelius festivus. The sequence goes on from OZ007554.1 coordinate 103,276,482, forward strand.
TGGGAAGTACCGCTGCCAAGGGCCTAAAGTTGCAAGAAACACAAAAAATTTGTCTAAAATGCGTACTCATGAAACCAGTGACATATGTTAGTTTAACATTTAAAACAATGAAAAAACTTGTGCTTACACCTGGGGGGTGGTGGAAAGTACCGCTGCCAGTTAAGGGAAGTTGGGCCCCCTCGTAGTGCACTGTAACCTAATTATTTTTTTCCTGGCCTTAAAATCTTGTAGAAAATTTTTTTTTTTGATTGAATTTCATAGATAATTAGACAAAGATTACGGGAAAAACAGCACGTGCTTTAAAAAATCATCTATTATTATCTAAAGCCAAGTGCCCTGATTGCAAATATCGAGGTCCAAGACGTTTTGCTGGCGGCTTTCTGCCTGCAAGACGCGCCCAAAGTATGCCAAAAACCGACTTTTTAGATAATTGTGATAACAGCTTTCCCATAACTTCAAAATGTAGAATCAAGTACCCCGATTGAAAATATCGAGGTCCAAGACGTTTTGCTGGCGACTTTCTGCCTGCAAGACGCGCCCAAAGTATGCCAAAAACCGACTTTTTAGATAATTGTGATAACAACTTTACCATAACTTCAAAATTTAGAGCTAAGCACTCTGATTATTGTATATATGACTTATGACTCACTAAGAAACTTTATTATTTATGGTAATCTCTGCCGTAACCATGAGTGATACGTGTGAAAGTTTGAAATGCGTATTTCATATTGAAACTGATAATTCAAATTTAAATGAAAAAATTAAACTTTTTACGGAAAGCACTTTAAAAAAATGTAGTGATGTATTAAAATATCGTGAAAATAAGAAGTTTAAGCTCTGTACCATTAATCTTCCAAAAGTGATTGATAGTGTAAGTCGGTACCATAGTACATGCTACAGACGCTTTACTGCTATTCCTAAAAATGTGATTTTCCAAGAAAACAATTGTGAAGAACGTAAGTACATAAATTAGATATTAGTTAAATCGAGACAGTTCGGATGTGTAATATCACTGAGCCGGTAAAGAATACTTCTCTGCAGCAGCTTTATCATGTAGCAAGACTTAATATTTAACTTTGCAGATCGTAAAGACTTCAGCGATACTAACTTAAATACTGAAGCTGCTGACCAAATACCTAATAATGTTCCCACTACGTCCAATAATATTGTAGCAACATCGATTGAAAGTTGTTTATTTTGTAAGAGCCTGACAAAAAGTTTAAATAAAAAAAAAAGAGCATATAGTCTGCAAAGCTGTACTACTGGAAAATGATGATGTGTTCTCGAAATTAATAAATAGCAACAGTAATGATTATATAAAATACCACAGAGTGTGCCTTGCGAGGTTTCTTCAAGAAAGTAACAATTTAGAAAAGAAAGAAAATTGTCCATGTCGCAGCCCGGATTTAAAGACGCACACAAAACTGCACTTTCAATAGTTTGTGCATTTATTGACGAACATATTTTAGAGTTAAAAGAATGTCACACCTTTAGTGAAATTTGTGACATATACGAAAAAAAATTATGTGGGAAAACTGATACAGTAACGTTCTCAAAAGAATCATTAAAAAAGAAGCTTAAAAGTATATATATAACGAAAATATTGTAATAAAGAAAGTTGCGAATGAATTAGTTGTTTTGGATGCAACTTTAAGTGAAAACCAAGAAAGTTTGTTAAATGATATGCTAAGAACTGAAAATCTTAATCAAGTTTGAGGTACCTATAACTATAATATTGCACGATGTTTCGCACTGTTTTGTATGTTATTATATTCATATTTGTAGGTCCATAGCTTACAAACTGAGGGACAAAATAATGCAAATCGATGATCAAACTCTTCCAGATATTTTAACACTAAAATCTGTGGTAGATAGTGAAATAAGAGTACCTGATATGCTAGTAGATTTTTTCCAGTACCTTCTTGTGGGCCCTGACCCTCGTTATGGAAAAACTGAAGATATAAATAGGAGAATCAAGTCTCTTTGCAATGATAGGATTTACTGTGTTACCAAGGGTCGAATTAAGCCTGTAAAGCATATACAATTAGGTTAGTGTTGGTATACATATGCTTATGTTCTTTTAGCATGTAAAATAAATTTTCAGGTCTAGGTATGAAAAGTCTAACCAGCAGTAGACGTGTTATTGAGATACTTAACAAATTGGGCCATTGTGTGAATTATCACTTTATTTAGGAGTTGGAAACCGAACTTGCTTTCTCGAGTGACATTTTGCAGTCTACTTTACTTGCACAAGGAATGTCAAATGAAGAAACACTTTGCACTGGCCTTGTTTTTGATAACTACGATTGTTTTGTGGAAACCAGCAATGGAAAAAATACCCTCCATGATACTGTGGGGATAGTGTATCAAATAATGTCACCGTATTCATGTACGTAAAATCAGAAATTTATAGTTGTAATTATATAGAAAGGATTATTTTATTAACAGGTGAAATTCCACCAGCTGAAAATATTGCATTTATGAGAGATAGGAAAAGAAGAGCTTACGCCTCCACAAACTTAGAAATCGAACCTTATTTTAAAAAACCGAAGATCATATCAACTCTTTCCGAAGGTGTCATTTCTAATAATAGACTCTTATGATACATCTGTGCAGAAAGCAAGACAATTTGACTATTTATGGCTGTTTTCCTTAAGTTGTGGACGAGAGAAAATACCAATGTGGACTGGGTGGAACTCAATTAATGTTAAAGACAATCTTCCACAGCAACAAGTTTTTTATTTGCCTCCAATAAATTTGTCACTCACAAGCCATTCTGTCTTCATGGAAACTCTAAAAAGAACCATAGAAATCGCGGAAAAATGTCACCAAAAATACATATTTGTAACCTATGACCTTGCCATAGCTAAAGTTGCTTTACAAATTCAACATCAGGAATCACCTCGCTTTGACCGCGCCTTCATCTTGCTAGGGAATTTTCACATAGAAATGGCTTTCTACAAAGCTATATGTAAATTCTTTGATGGCTCAGGAGGGGAAATTATACTTGTCAATTCTGGTGTTCTTGCGCAGGGATCTTTAAATGCTTTTATTTCCGGTAAGTCTTTTAATTTTACAACATGAACTGAGACTTAAAAATGTTTGTACTTGAGTATAGAAACTCATTACAACAGATGTAAACGGTTACATGTCCTTTTAAGTGCTGCTATACAGATGTTACATTTCCAAAGATTCTTGGAAATAGAAAATATTCCAGTTGAAAACATTGAGTCCGATATCGAAATTTTGTATGATTCGGGAATGAAATGAAATACGTTGAAATGGTGCATTTAAGAAACAATTTTCAAAGAAGTATTAGAACTGGTGATTTACAATTATATCTCAGTTCATTAAATGAAATAAGTGCATATTTTTTTGCATTAAACCATCCCAACTATGCTAGGTGGTCTATTAAAGCATTAGAAAATTTAGGTAACATAAATTCAACTCATCCTGATCTCTTGGAGCATATAAAAAAATGCGGATTTGGTGTCAAGAGAACTAAAAAGAATTTTTCTATGTCATCTATAGACCTTACCTTAGAACAGACCATAAACGCCGATGCCGCAAACAGATTGACTGGTGTTTCATCGTTCACAAATTTGATATCTGCAAGAGAAAAATGGGCAAAAACACATACGGACAGAACTGCTAATAGACCAAGAGCCCGTGAACGCCAGACCTTCGTCATTTTATAATAGCTGAAAGTTTGTCAGTGCATGCTCCCAACAAAGGTAAGAACGAGGGACCATTATAAAGTTTGGGTCATAGTGGCTTTGGCAGTAAAACGGTACTAAAGGTGTGAAAAATACCGATCTACTTTCGTCAAATCATAAAGGCTGATTTTTTGGTATTATATACAGATTGTTATTAAAAATCACGTTATTCATTGCCAGACACTTTGCGTAGTGAAAACCCCTTGCCAGACACCCTTAATGTTCATGAAAAAATATAATTTTACTTACGTTATAGTATAAAAGCTGCACCAAAGTGCACCAGCAAGCTATAACGAGTAGGTAGAGTTAAAACGAGAAAAAAATCGTACAGGAGGGGGGGTCTATTTCCCTCCGTTTAGATGGGAGGTGAAATTTTCTTAAAAATTGACTTGAAACCGAAAAAAAAATATTTAATAACAACGGAAAAACTTACAATGCCATGTCATACCTTTTCTGAAAGCCAGAAAGCTTCTTTAATTTTCATTTCAATTTAAGTTGTGTTTTTGAATAGTTTTTGAAAAATTAATTTTCAAACTCGAAATTAAAAAAAAAAATAAAACTAATTTTTATCAAAATTTTATGTCATTAAGTATAATTTTTGTTTTCAAAATCCAACACTCTTATTAATTTTTAATAAAAAACAGAAAACCAGATGCTAAAATGAATCTTAGTTTTTTAGAAATAAAAATAAAATTAAAAGTACTTTTCACCAAGAAAAAACCCTTTTTTTGGTTTTCTGATCTGCTCAAGTCAATTTATTTAAGTAGCGAATTATTCTTTCTTTTATTTTTTATTGCACACCATCCGGTTTTTAGAAAATAACAAAAAAAAAATGGATTAACAAGATTTCACTTTTTTTATTGGGGCATGTGTTCAATTTAACAAAATTGACCTGCATGCCTACCTGTTATCCATATTATAAAAAGGAATGCCTATACCAAAAAAAAAAAAACAAATATGGTTTACCTAACCACAAACAAATATGGAAGGGCATTCTGTTTAAAACTCATTTCTAAATTGAATATCAAATCGTTAACACAAAACGATGGCGAGTTGCTCTCTGAAAGAATTGACATATATCGCTTACCCGTTAGGAGATACATAAGTCAAAATTGAGTTACGTACAGATACAGGCTTTTGCAAGTCTCAGATCTCATGAAGTTAATCATACTTTAAGAATACCAGTATTCATGATTAATTCATGAATTAGTTTTAATTTTATCTGTCAACAAGTAGGACAAATCCTCATAGGAAGATCTTTTTTGCAATTTCCCAAAAATCGTCTTTTCGAGTTAGGTCAGTATTCCATTAAGCATGCGATATGAATTATTGCTACGTTTTACCGGATGGTTCCAGTCGGGAAGCACAGAGATTGAGCGCTGAAAGGTTTCACAATAAGAGATGTCCCCTATTCACTTTTTGCAAAGCTTTACAATCGTCGTCGGGAACATGGACTGCTGGAGACTCGAAGGAAAGCAAGATCATCTGATTTATCAACACATATAGAGGAACGGAATTTAGATTTGGTATCAAGTAATCAAACACCAGGAGGATAGCAACTATGCTTGGATTGCCCCAGAGTAGAGTTTGAGCAGTGATTCATACCGATAGCCTTCACCTATACGACCCAAACGCAAAATAGTTGGCCTACTCATCAATTAACAAATTAACATTTTTTATGTGCCTATATTTTCTGGTCCCCAAGCAGTTGTTTTTTAATTTTTTTTTGTCGATGTAATAAATTACATTTAATAAGTAAATTAGACCAAACAGAACTAAATTCGAGAAGGCACATATGGCTCCAGTTTGCATTCTCTCAAACAAAGATAGAGCATAATATTTGGACTACTCTCTCTGGGATGCAAAATAGTTGGCCTATGAAGATTTAAATAGATTTTCAGTTAACCGTTATTAAAAAATTGACATGCACTTGTTTTGTTGTTTATTGATCTCTTGTTTTATGCAAGCCAGCAACAATTTAATGTCAACCATGGTGCGTGGCGTTGCATTATCAAGAGACCTTAGGGAATCCTTAAATAAAGCCTTCGAAACGGGATTATCGAGCTATAAAATCGCAAAACAATTCAATTTACCGCGCTCATCAATTCGAAACATTATCTCAAAGTTCAAAAATAGTGGAAATGTGGAGATCGGTAAAAAAACGGGACGCCCACCAATTGCAAAATCTCGAGATTGCCGAGTTTTAAAAAAAATAATAAAAGAAAATCGACGTCAAACGGCCGCTGCAATAACTGTTCAATGGAGGGAAAGAATAAAAAAAAGTGTTTCGGTCGACACTTGCAAACGGACTATGAAAAAAATTGGATACAAATTTTATAAAGTTTGTTTTAGATTTATTTAAATAAGAGCAATTTTAATTCGTTAAAAACAAAGGCCAAAGAAAAACCACTTTTAACACCTAAACAAAAGAAAAAGCGGATAGAGTGGGCCAAACAACGTAAAAACTGGACTTTAAGTCAATGGCTGTCCGTTATTTGGAGTGATGAGTCCAGGTTTGAAGTTTGCGTGGGCGACGAACGAAAACGAGTCATTAGAAATTCAAAAGAGGTTTTTCACAAAGATTGCCTTAACAAAACGGTCAAGTTTCCAGCATCTCTAATGATATGGGGATGCATGTCAGGGCGGGGTTTGCGCAATTTACATTTTGTAAATGGAAGTGTCAATGCTGCCAAGTACAGGGATATTCTGGAAAATGAGCTTCTCCCATCAATACCACGACTTCAAGCTAGTGATCGAGATTATATTTTCCAACAGGATGGAGCTTCTTGCCATACAGCAAGGTCTAAAATGGCGTGGTTATCTGCTGAAGCTATTCCTTTACTGGAATGGCCTTCCAGCAGCCCTGACCTTTCACCAATTGAAAGTGTCTGGCATAAAATGAAACAAAAACCGCGAAAAGAACCATGCCGGACCTCTTCAAGACCTTGAAGCTAAAATCATAAATATTTGGGAATCTTTTGGCACCGAAGAATGTCAAAAATTAGTTGACACAATGCCACGACGCATAGAAGCAGTTATCAAGGCCAAAGGCGACGTAACACCATGGTAAAATAATAATTAAGACCCATAGGCCAACTATCTTGCGCTTAAAAAAAAGTATCAATCGTCATTTTATTTTGTATTATTGCTCTATATCGTTATTTAATTGAAGTCATTTTGTTTTTGTTACTTATTCCTATTCAAAATAAATATATCTTAACAAAAATACCAAAATATTGATTTTATTTCCGATGGAATTTAAGAATCAGAAGATTTTTGTTTTTTATCATAGGTAGTCCAACTATTTTGCGTTTGGGCTCGTATTATGTAATTTTACCCCAGTGCAAGAATTGACATCAAATGATAAGGTATTGAGGACTGAATTACATATGTAGAACGCTTTTGCTGAGCGAAGAAATAGAACACAACTATTTTTAAAGGATAGTCTGGACAAATGAAGCGCAGTTCTTCAGAGATGGAGTTATGAATTTCCACAACTTTCATTACTAGAGTCACAACAATGCACATGATAAAAAACAAAAAAAGAGGCTGGGTGCGACCCACACTGATAACTTCCCATTTGTGGTCTTGAAAACTTGTAATAACTAAGAAGGTTGGTAGGTACATATTATATACTGAATTATAGATTTCCGTGTTTTTTAATATTATATTATAGAAATTACTTTATTATTTCGGTTCCAAACATTTTAATTGAAAAAAAATTAAAAACGAAATATTCAAATATAAAAGATATGGTTTGGTTATTGATGGAAGGGTACTTACAAAATATATCTACTCTAAAACTAGATATATGTCAAATATAAACCATTTGTTAGAAATTGTATTATGTATAAAATTAAATAATGGCAAAGTCAATATCATTGCTCGTTCTCAAGATATTCTAGTCGAAAAACAAATATTACCACTTTTTAGTAGATTTTTCTTATATTTTTGTTAAAACTGTCAATTCGATACTTGTCAAAATTTAACCATATGTTAATAATTGTATTATATCGATACCTTCCCGTAAGAATGTACTTACTAAGCGAAACTTTTTCCGAAAATGACTTTTTGATGAGGAAATATAATATATGTTAAGGGCCACGTTTTGGCCTGGGTTTCGCCAACGAACTTTCTTCGTTTTTTTTCGTTTCCTGAAAAATTTTAGAAATGTAGCTTAGTATACATTCTTACGGGAAGGTATCGATGTATAAAACAACATACTTTAGAAGGCACTGTCGGAGTTTATTCCCAAGAAATTCGACTTGAAATACAATTTTAACTAGTTTTCACTAGAATTTTTAATAGTTTTTTTATTTAAAAAAAAAAACTATTAATTCAATATTTTTCAAAATTTTACCAATTGTACAAAATTATACTATGTATAAAATAAACTAAATTAGAAGTCAATATCACTACTAGTTCTCGAGAAACTTGAGTCGAAAAACAATTTTTACCAATTTTCAATAGAATTTTATATAGTTTTTTATTTTTTGTAAAAAAACTGTAAGCTGATTTTTTTTGAAATTTTCACCAGTTGCCAAACACATTATTTTTCGTAAAATAAAATTATTTTGAGTTTCAAATTGTTTTCCGTTCTTAGAATATCTGGGTTATGAAATTTTTTTTTTCAGTTTTTTTTCTTTAAAAAAATAACGGTATGTTAATTTTTTTCCAAATTCATACCAAATCTGTATGACCTTATAATGAGTACATTAAATTTTATTTGAAATCAATAGCATTATTTTTTCGTGAGATATTTGAAACTAACCAAAATTTTTACTTTTTTTTTAAACCGTTATAGTGAAAAAACTACTAACTGAATTTTAATAAACGCCCTTTCAGCCTCTTTCGAAGTTATTATCTATTAAACAAAATTTATTTGAAGTCGATATCTTTACTCGTTCTTGAGATATCGACGACGAAAAATGGTACGAGAACGTACGGACGTACGAACGTACGCACGTACGAACGTACGAACGTACGAACGTACGAACGTACGAACGTACGAACGTACGTACACACACACACACAGACATCTCTCTAAAAATGATTGAAATAGCCTCTAGGGACCTTGAAACGTCGAGAAATGTCAATAATTCCAATTTGACAAATCGGACCGATTACAATAACTCCCTATGGGAAGTTAATAAAACGCAACACCGCTTTAGCTGCAATGTGTGGCTTGGCATTGTTGGACGAACAATAATTAGGCAACTCCTAAGAACTCTTGCCAGATTTATTATAAAATTTCTAATTTAGACAATTTAATATACCAACAAAATGGAGCTCCAGCACACTTCCGCCTGGCTTTGAGAAACTGACTGAAAAATCATTTCAACGACCGATAGGAAGGGGAGGTCTCACTGAATGGCCACCAAGATCACCAGATTTAACTCCTTTAGATTCTTACGCTTGGGAATTCATGAAGAACTATGTATATGAAGTTGAAACTTCTTCTTTAGAGTAAAGCATTGAAGTCGCTGGAGTCAAATTGCAGGAGAATTTACCGGACTTAAAATTATACATATATGCAGTCAAAAGAGGACATGTACAACCTTTGTCTTTTCTGAAGAGTGGGGATCATATCGAAGATTTCTTATATCATTAACTTTTGGTGGAATAGGCTAAAATATAACAGATATTAAAAATATTACTATTTAATTAAGTTATTTTTGTATTTCTTGCTACTAAAAACGAATCGTATTTATGAAAAGAAAGAACAAACAAAAAAAGTGTTTTTCTTGGTTAAAAGTACTTTCAATATTTCTGAAAAACTAATATTAATTTTAGCATCTGGTTTTCTGTTTTTTATTAAAAATTAATAAGAGCGTTGGATTTTGAAAACAATAACTATACTTAATGACATAAAATTTTGATAAAAATTAGTTTTAATTTTTTTTTTAATTTCGAGTTTGAAAATTAATTCTTCAAAAACTATTCACAAACACAACTTAAATTGAAATGAAAATTAAAGAAGAGCTTTCTGGCTTTCAGAAAAGGTATGACATGGCATTGCAAGTTTTTCCGTTGTTTTTAAATATTTTTTTTCGGTTTCAAGTCAATTTTTAAGAAAATTTCACCTCCCACATAAACGGTGGGAAATAGACCCCCCTCCTGTACGACTTTTTCTTGTCTTAACTTAACCTACTCGTTATAGCTTTTTGGTGCACTTCGGTGCAGCTTTTATACTATAACGTAAGTAGAATTATTTTTTCATGAACATTAAGGGTGCCTGGCACGGGGTTTCCACTACGCAAAGTGTCTGGCAATTAATAACGTGATTTTTAATAACAATCTGAATATAATACCAAAAAAGAGGCTGGGTGCGACCCACACTGATAACTTCCCATTTGTGGTAAAAAAATAAAAACATATTGTGACGTTTTCTTCAATTTTACCATAGCTATTAATGGAATTTGAATATGTCGGACTTGGGTACAACTGAACAACCTTATTCATATACGTATGTACAGTACATACATTCTTCTAAAAACTAAGTTCATAATAAAATTATAAAATTATGTATTATATTATAGAAATTACTTTATTATTTCGGTTCCAAACATTTTAATTGAAAAAAATTTTAAAACGAAATATTCAAATATAAAAGATAAGGTTTGGTTATTGATGGAAGGGTACTTACAAAATATATCCGCTCTAAAACTAGATATATGTCAAATATAAACCATTTGTTAGAAATTGTATTATGTATAAAATTAAATAATGGCAAAGTCAATATCATTGCTCGTTCTCAAGATACTCGTATTCTAGTCGAAAAACAAATATTACGAGTACCACTTTTTAGTAGATGTTTTTTATATTTTTGTTAAAACTGTCAATTCGATACTTGTCAAAATTTAACCATATGTTAATAATTGTATTATGTCGATACCTTCCCGTAAGAATGTACTAAGCTAGACTTTTTTCGAAAATGACTTTTTGATGAGGAAATATACTATATGTTAAGGACCACGTTTTGGCCTGGGTTTCGCCAACCTATTATGCATGAGAGGGAGACTAGAGTACAAATAAAAAAATTTATCAACTGTCATGTTTTCTCATTAAAATAATGTTGCCCCCTGAAATTTGTATTATCCGCCAAAAAAATTATGCTAAGCGACATTAATATAGATCTCATTGTCGTGAGCAACACAAAATTTTGTTAGATGTCACTTAGTTTAACCAAAATTGTCTCTTTAGCACACTATGATTCAACTAGAACTTTCTTCGTTTTTTTCGTTTCCTGAACAATTTTAGAAATGTCGCTTAGTATACATTCTTACGGGAAGGTATCGATGTATAAAATAACATACTTTAGAAGGCACTATCGGTGTTCATTCTGAAGAAATTCGTCTTGAAATAAAAAATTAACTAGTTTTCACTAGAATTTTTAATAGTTTTTTTATTAAAAAAAAAAAAACTATTTATTTAATATTTGTCAACATTTTACCAATTGTACAAAATTATACTATGTATAAAATAAACTAAATTAGAAGTCAATATCACTACTAGTTCTCGAGAAATTTGAGTCGAAAAACAATTTTTACCAATTTTCAATAGAATTTTATATAGTTTTTTATTTTTTGTAAAAAAACTGTAAACTGATTTTTTTTGAAATTTTCACCAGTTGTCAAACACATTGTTTTTCGTAAAATAAAATTATTTTGAGTTTCAAATTGTTTTCCGTTCTTAGAATATCTGGGTTATGAAATTTTTTTTTTCAGTTTTTTTTCTTTAAAAAAATAACGGTATGTTAATTTTTTTCCAAATTCATACCAAATCTGTATGACCTTATAATGAGTACATTAAATTTTATTTGAAATCAATAGCATTATTTTTTCGTGAGATATTTGCAACTAACCAAAATTTTTACTTTTTTTTTTAAACCGTTATAGTGAAAAAACTACTCACTGAATTTCAATAAACGCCCTTTCAGCCTCTTTCGAATTTATTATCTATTAAACAAAATTTATTTGAAGTCGATATCTTTACTCGTTCTTGAGATATCGACGACGAAAAATGGTACCAGAACGTACGGACGTACGAACGTACGAACGTACGAACGTACGAACGTACGAACGTACGTACACACACACACACACACATCTCTCTAAAAATGATTGATATAGCCTCTAGGGACCTTGAAACGTCGAGAAATGTCAAAAATTCCAATTTGACAAATCGGACCGATTACAATAACTCCCTATGGGAAGTTAAAAATTAGCCTTTATGATTTGACGAAAGTAGATCGGTATTTTTCACACCTTTAGTACCGTTTTACTGCCAAAGCCACTATGACCCAAACTTCATAATGGTCCCTCGTTCTTACCTTTGTTGGGAGCATGCACTGACAAACTTTCAGCTTTTATAAAATGACGAAGGTCTGGCCTTCACGGGCTCTTAGACTATAATAATTTCAATGCTTAATAATTTTTTGCGACTTTCTAATAAAGACGATGTTACGCGCGATTTAAAGCCAGGAGAAATAAAACGGTTTACCAAACACTTGAAAAGTATAATTGAAGAATTTAAAAAATTCAATACACCTTTCACAGTCGATGCAAATAGTAGCAGTCTTATTAACATATGTACTGGGAAATGTGTATCGGCAAAAACGCAAATGTTCCTATTAAACGTGAAGGAATATGGTGAAAATAAAAAACAAAAATTTATAAGGGAATGTCAAGCTGATGCAGCAAGATTTAAGAATACGATTTCAAAAACTGAAATTCATAATTTTCCTGGTGAATATCTAAGTAATAAAACGCAAAAAATCTGCTGGTGGCAAAATTTCAGAGCTCAAAATGGAAAGAAATTTAATTGGAAGAATTCTGTGTATAGCATCGAAAAATTCAGTGGATATGAGAGAAATTTTCAAATACCCCCTCACTCCTATACCTCAGGCTTTTGGTCATTTAGATGGGACTATCGTGAAAACTGATAAGTCTGCTTTTCTAAGACATTTAGAAAAAATCGCTATTCACTCTTCTCCAAATGAAGTTAATTGTATTATAGTGGATGAGTTTTTTCTTTTGCATACGTTAGGGGACTTACTTTTAACATATAATAAAATCGCTATGCACATTCTTAGAAAGATCTCTCGAATGAATGCGAAGACTATATTAATATAGTTTTTGATCGCATAATGTCACCTTCTATTAAAGACATTGAGAGAGATAGACGAAACTGTTCACAAAATCAAGTTCAGTACAGCTCTTTACAAAAGAATCAGAGAAGACCAGCTAATTTTATAAAGGCTCTGAGAAATAGTTCTTTTAAAATGAAACTAAACGCATTTTTGGTCGAGGAATGGTGCGAAGAAGAATATTCCTGTTTTTGGAGAAAAAAAATATTTATGTAACAAATGGTCCGGACTGTTTTTCATTTATGAATAAAAATGGTAAAGTTGTTCGAGAAGTTGTGAAAAACCTAATCAGTTTTCAGGAAGAAGCAGACACCCGCACGATCTTACATCTGTCGTCTTTGCCCGAAGCTAGTTCTGTGGTGATTAAGTCTCCAGACACGGACGTATTAATAATACTTCTTTGCAACCTACATTACCTTAAAAATAATGTTAAAGTATGGATTGAGGTAGGAACAATGTCGAAAAATACCATAAGATACAAACATGTGAATTCAATTTATAATAAATTGGGTTCAGAACTGTGTGCAGCATTACCTGGTTTTCACAGTATTACTGGATGTGATTACACTCCGTCTTTTTTTAACAAAGGTAAAATTAAACCATTTTCGATTATTCAAAAAAACCCTGAATTACAACTGGCTTTATCTAATCTTGGGAATGAAACGATTGTTTCTGAAGAAGATTTTAACGAAATACAAAAATTTGTATGTAGCATGTACCGAACTAAATCCAAAAATGTAGATGAAGCAAGATATGAAGTCTTTTATAAAACTTGTAAGCCGACAACTACAAAGAATGTTTTTAAAAACATCAAAAGTGAGTTTAGAATATATCTGGCGGATAATACCTATACATTCGTTAAAGTTTTAATCGCCTTTATAAATGTTTAAAAATAATTGTTTGCTCTCATTAATTTTTAGGTTTTGAAGGAAGCCTTTTGCCTCCAAATAAGTCCGTTCTTCCGCAGCAAGTAAAAAGGAGCAATTATATCTGCCCGATTTGGAAAAATGCTGCGAAAAATACGGAAGTCCAAAGCACACCTGCAGAAAGTGGTTGGAGAGTAACCAATAATACATATGTTATTAATTGGTTTGAGGGCCCAACTACACCAGAAAAATTAGAGGACATAGCTGAAAGTCCTGTAGACGGATTTGATAGCGACAACGACGACGTTAGTAGTAGCGATTCATCCGATGAGGATGATTTTGAATAAAAATACAACCTTGTTTTTGCTAGACTGTTGAAATTTTTCATTATTGCATATACGTGATTCTAATAAATTATTAAAAAAGAAAAAGATGTATGCACTATTATTATCGCGTCTTGCAGGCAGAAAGCCGTCAGCAAAACGTCTTGGACCTCGATATTTGCAATCAGGGTAATTGGTTTTACACAGTAGAGTAGCGAAGGGGGGGCGGGGGGTGTTTCTGTTGCAAGCTGTTTGGCAATTTCGGCTCGAACTTCGCATCTGAAGAAGGATTCAACAAATGGTGGAAGTTAAATCCAAGAATCGGGGACCATGAGAACAGCCTGGATCGTGTGCAGAGCTTCTTGAAATGGAAGGAGTTGGAAGTTCGCCTGAACCGTAAAGCAACCATCGATCAGAAACAACAAGAAGTTTTCGAAAGTGTGGATAAGATGTATTGTACCGGATGTTAAATATTATCCAGTTCTTAGCCAAACAGAATCTGGCCTTCAGAGGACATCAAGGAGATGATAGTTGCAACTGCGGGAATTTTCTGGAGTTATTGGACCTCCTAGCTAAATATGACCCTCTTCTAATGGAACACCTGACAAAGATTAAGCTGGGAGCAAGAGTCTTAGTTTCGTATCTATCTTCAGAAACCCAGAATGAATTGATAAACTTACTGAGACAGCAAGTTCGATCCACCATCATCCGTCGCATTCAAGAAGATAAATATTATTGCGTAATCTTCGACAGTACATCAGACATCTCCCACAAAGACCAAATGAGCCAGGTTCTGCGATACGTACATATCGAAGGAGAAAAGGTCGCCGTGGTAGAATCTTTCATCGACTTCTTCGAACCAAAAGGAAAAAATGCAGGAGATCTCAGCAACGATATTAATCGCGAAGATAACATCAGACGGACTGGACATACAGAACTTGAGAGGACAGGCTTATGACAACGCTCACAATGTCAGGGATCCACAATGGAATTCAAGCCCGGATTAAAGTACTGAATCCGAAAGCTACATTCGTTGCATGCACAAACCACTCACTCAACTTGGCTGGGGTACATGCTGCTTCTGAATCAGTGAACTCCGTGACGTTTTTTGGAACTCTGGAGAAGTTATTTGCCTTCTTTTCTGCATCAACTGCTCCGTGGAATGCTTTGGTTGCCGTCACAGGTCAAGCAGTGAAACGAGTCACTGAAACGCGCTGGAGCGCTTGAAATGAAACTGTCAAGACACTTGAAAATAAGTTTGAGGAAGTTCTAGAGGTACTGGAAGAATTGACTGATTCATCTAAAACTTCCGACACGAAATCGGGAGCCAATATTCTTCTGACGAGCATGAACTTCGTCGAGAGGTGTTCGCATCATTTGAGAAGATCATTCAAGAAATGATGACTCGATTCCAGCAAGTTCAAGAAATAGCGGACAAGTTCGGATTTTTGACGCCAGCAAAACTTTTGGACAGCAAGTACGAGTGTGATCTTTCCCATGTATTAGAAGACATCGACAAGGACGAGTTTCAGATGGAGCGGAAGCGTCTCCAGAAGTTTGTCGCCAGTTCTGAATCAGAGGAAGATATAAGGGGCAAAGGATCACTGGAGCTCCTCCAGTTCATTCAAAAACTGAATCTTGGGATTTCGGTTCCAAATATAGTCATCTTGATTCGTATATATTTGACTTTGGCAATTAGTGTCACTAGTTGTGAGAGAAGTTTTTCGAAGTTGAAGCTAATCAAAAATTATCTCAGATCCACTATGAGGTCCACTAGACTATCAAACTTGGCTATATTGTCGATTGAACAGGTATTGGCTGCAAATATAGATTTTGACAAAGTTTTTTCTGACTTCGCTTCTCGTAAGACCCGTAGAATCCCTTTGTGAAACCGCTGATCCTATTTTACCTTCAATAAAAGATACCTCATTGCCTGTGAAATGATGTCTCGAAATTTAATTTTAATTAAGTATTGAATGGGGCGGCAAAATTGTTCTCCCGCCCCGGGCGCCGAGATGGCACGCTACGCCACTGGTTCTACATTTTGAAGTTATGGAAAAGTTGTTATCACAATTATCTAAAAAGTCGGTTTTTGGCATACTTTGGGCGCGTCTAGCAGGCAGAAAGCCGCCAGCAAAACGTCTTGGACCTCGATATTTTCAATCAGAGCACTTGGCTCTACATTTTGAAGTTATGGGTAAGTTGTTATCACAATAAATTATCTAAAAAGTCGGTTTTTGGCATACTTTGAGCGCGTCTTGCAGGCAGAAGGCCGCCAGCAAAACGTCTTGGACCTTGATATTTGCAATCAGGGCACTTGGCTTTACATTTTGAAGTTATAGGAAACTTGTTATCAAAATTATTTAGACTTTGGAAAAACTGCATTTTTGATGCAGTATTACTCACTATTGCTCGCACTATAGCATGCAAGACGCTCACATTTGTAAATAACTAATTAAGGACTAATGGTACTAATCATTTTTTTTTATCAATCACACCCAAAAATTGCTGTGGGCTTTTAGTCTATAAGTATATAAAACATAAAACAAATCACTACGGTCAGCAATTTAAAGATATTTTGTGCGCTCCTATTAGGTATGAAGATTAGGGCTCAATACTGAAAATTAAATAAACATTTTGTAGGTAAACCCAACAAAGGAAATCTAAGACATTTGTTTAGGTTTTGTTTTTCTTGTTTTAACGTGGCATTGGCAAAATTGTATATCGCAGTCTTGTGTTAATTTTGAAGTTTGAGAAAGAAATAGGCTGATTAAGTTTTTGCATCTTCCTAATAACATTCAATATGGCCCAGTGCGTAGAGAGATGGACTTTTACACTATTACACTATTGCCGAGTTCGATCCCTAAAAAAGGTAAAATGTTATTCATGTTTTAAAATTATTCCAAATACATTAATTAATAACAATTCCAATGTGATACATATGTACATAGTTTCAGGTTTAAAATTGATTAAATGTCGGAAAAACGTCTTCAAACAAATATAAATTTACTTTTATTTTCGTATTTTTCAGGCTCGGTAAAAGTTCTAGTGTAAGCTTGTAATAGACATAAAATTCCGTGCGTTTGTAATTTTTGTGAAGCTTTATTGAAGCCATCTGTCAAAACTTGAACTTCATTTAAGCTTACGACAATCGCATCGCAAGAAAAATTAAACAAATTGCGACCTTTCAATCGTGACGATTTGTTGGTATCAAGTGCGTTCATTCTCATTTAAACTCATGTGTTCTATTTTTCCGACTACAAAATAGCGCGATTGAAATCGCAAGTGCGTTCCTAGCCTTAATCATCCTTCCAATTCAATCCAACCCTGGACTTAAGAGCTATATTAAAGTTAGATTAAGAATTAGCTTGTATTAAGCCTAATAAATGGGGGTTTTGCCCCCACTAAAATTAAATTCAACAACAATCGGAAGTGTAAAAATTGGATGAATGCCAAGCCTCCTGCATTAAAAATTCCAAATATTGATTTTTGTATGTACTTAAGGCCCTATGAAGGAATGAATGAATAAATTGGGGTATAAAAACGCTGCGACCTAAAGATCTATTGTGTCCCCCATCTAGAACTGGATGAGGTTGGCTCATTATTACAGTTATTCTTCCAAATCTGCTCCTCTGAGGAATCGAAGTATTTGGAGTATTTTAAGGGATGATAATTAACTCTATTTTATGTGGTGCTTGCCCAGATACCTATGCCTTTGATGCACTAGTGCATCACATGTCCCCAGTATGTGGTCAGGTGTCTCTTCGTGAGTGTTGCAGAATCTGCAAGTCGCATTGTTCACCAGGCCAAGGATGTTGAGGTTTCTTCTCAACCTACAGTGGCCTGTGAGAAGCCTCGTGATTTTCCTGAGGTTGTTCCTACTTAAGCTAATGCAGGTTAGAAAACGCTCTCGGTTGTAGTCCCCGAGTAGGAGTTTTGCCTGTCTTAGCTTAGGGAGTTCTTTCCAGATTTTTGATCTTTTTGTCTCCTCTTCTGTTTTGATTTTGTTTTTGATCACGTTTTCTCCTATTCCGCAGTAAGGCTCTGGCCTTGTAAGGGGTGTCGATGCACTTATTTTGGCTAAGGAGTCTGCCACTTCGTTGCCCTAGACCACAACGTGGCCTGGTACCCAATGAAGCGTGACAGTGTTATTCTTGTCCAGTTTATTAATCTTAATCACGCATTCCCAAACAAGTTTGGAGCTGATGGCGTAGGAGCTTAGTGCTTTTAGTGCAGCCTGATTGTCTGACATGGTGGCAATGTTTTGGTTTTTATTTTTCCTATCGAGGTTTCTTCCAGCACATATAGTGATAGGAACTCTCTTCCTTTCTAAAGCCGAATGAACTGCTTCGTGAGAGGTGTTGTCGAAGGCCCCCTCAATATCAAGGAAGGCGCATAATGCCGTTTTTTTAATATCTAAGGCTCTCTGTATTATATTAGTTAGTTCGTACAGAGCGGTTTCTGTGGATCTACCCGCTCTGTAAGCATGCTGACGGTGATTTAGGGGCATGTTTACTAATACTTCCGATCTAATGAAGTTATCAATTACCTTTTCCAAAATTTTTCAGTAAGAAGGATGTTAGGCTTATTGGCCTGAATGACTTAGGATGTGTGGTATCTTTTTTCCCCACTTTGGGGATGAAAATTACCTTTGCTCTTCTCCATAGACTTGGTATGTACCCAAGTGCAATACTACTTCGAAGCAATCTTATAAGATAGGGCATGAATCAGTTCCTCTTTACCTTTCTGCAAAAGTGCAGGAAAGATGCCATCTACGCCTGGTGATTTGAAAGGTTGAAAGGTACTTAACGCCCATTCAATCCTATTGCCTGAACAGATAGTCGAAGCTATCTTCCAGTCTTCCCGGTTAGGCCTTTGAGGTATTCTCTCTATCATATTTCCTACCATTGGTAAGCTGCCTGGAAAATGAGTATTTAGCAGTAGGGTTGACCTTTGCTCCTCGTTTTCAGTGAAGCTACCATCGGCGTAACGAAGTGCCAAAGAGGTCAATGTGTTATCTTTGGTTAGAGCCTTGTGTAATCTTGCTGCTGCAGGTGTCGACAAATGCCCTCACAGAAATTTGCAAAACTATTTCTCTTAGCTCTCCTTATTTCCTCGTTATTTTTGGTCAACTCTGCAGAATAGTTATGCCACTCTCCAGTACTCTTTGCTTTATTGAAGAGCTTTCTTACCTTGGATCTTAGTTCTGACAGATTATTGTTCCACCATGGAGCATCCTTCTGCCTTTTAATGGGTTTAAGGGGACAATTGAGTTCATAAGCATCATTTATAGCCCCGCTAAATTCATTAACTAAGTGTTCTATCTCAAGGTTACTGTTTGTCGTTTCTTGTGGACCTATTCGTTCAAGACTAGTCTTTAGGACGCTTTTGTATAGGTTCCAGTTTGTTTTCTTAGGATTCCTGCCAGAGGTGTTCTCTGTCAACAGGTTTTCTAAAGTAAACACTATAATTCTATGATCAGACATAGAAGGTTCGTTGGAGACTTTCCAGTTTCTAACTAATCGACTTAAGTTCGGGGTTCCAAACGTCCAGAACTTCCTTCCTTACTCTAGTTACAAATATAGGTGTGTTCCCTACGTTAAATATATCTAGATTTTTCTCGATAATAAAGTCTAAAAGGTACTCACCCCTTTGATTAGTATCGGTACTACCCCACGTTGTATGGTGGGCGTTTGCGTCACATCCAACCATCAGTGGTAGTCCTTTGCTGTTGCAGTAGTTCACTAGCTTCTTGACTTCGACTGGTGATATGTTGGCGTCGTCACCGGCGAAGTAGGCTGATGCTACAACCATGCGTCATAAATTCTGAAAGACATAAAATTTATGTTATTTCTTATCTTTATGCATGCTCTGGGCGAGTCAATCCTCGTATCCCATATTAACTTAGAGCCCTTACATGTTAGGCCCCTAACTTGGCACCCGTAAATCCAGGGTTCTTGGATCAGAACTAGCCCTAGGTTATCCGCTGTGAATTTTCTTGCTATGACAGCTGATGCTGCCTTAGCGTGGTGGATATTCACCTGAGCTAGCCTGGTCCCGCGTCCAGACATTGTGTTTTATTGGGTAGGGGCAAATACCCCTGGGTGGGTTTTGGTGTATAGAAAGGTAAAGGGATTTGTGTAGGTTGCGAGGATTGGACGGGTTGGGAGGTTTGGATGGGTTGGGAGGCTTGGGATGGTTGGGTTGTGGTTGGGGTGGGAGCTAATGAGGGGGGAAGGGGGTGTTGACAGGCAAACTGGATTGGGGTTGGGGTGTGGTTGTGGGTGTGGTGGGAGCTAATGAGGGGGGAGGGGGGTGTTGGTAGGCGAACTGGATTGGGGTTGGGTTGTGGTTGTTGATGTGGTGGGAGCTATTGAGGAGGGGAGGGGGGTGTTGGCAGGAAAACTGGATACTGCCGTGGTAGGGATGGTGTTGGCTCCTCTACCTGCTTCTTCCATACAGCTCGCCTTACTGTTTTTACGTAGGCCAGTAACGGGGATCTTCCCGAATTTGTAATGTAAATGATGCCCTGCCTTACTTATGGCCTCCGCTGACTGACCGTCAATGTTGATTACCAGGAGCTGTCCTTTGCCCTCGACCTTGCTCGACAGGATCTTCCATGCATTGATAATCATTCCCTCATTCTGGCCCTGGATGAGCGCGAGCGATTTTTTGTCGTCTTGCCCGGTGCTTCTTGGCAGAAACAGCGTGATGTTGTGCATTTTGGGTATGTCATCGCCCATACATGCCATCACTTCGCTGCTCTTCCAAGTTCTCAGCTTGGAGGCGAGCCAATCTGCTGTCTCTTGCCCAGCGCAGTCGACTAAGAACAGTCCCGCCCTGAAGTGCACGCCATTAAATTTCAGTTTATGCGTCCAACCAAGGGAGACTTCCTCAATAATGGCATTCTCCAATACTGACAATTCGTCAGCACTGAGGGAGACCTGAGGGTACTCCTTTGGCAGAACCGCAATCCTCAATGTCCTGGCCGCGCTCGCGTACGAGAGCTGTTATACGTCGGCTCCGACTTTAGCGGTGCTTGTTCCCGCTGTGGTTGCTGGCGACGTTCTGGCTTTTTTGACGTCTTGCCTTAGGGGAGGAGTTATAAGGTGGCTCTTCCTCTTACCCTGTTCTAGGCGTTTTGCAGGTTCCTAATTTGCATCCGCCTTTCTCTCATCTACTTTCTTCCGGGCATCCTACGGGGACATGCCATCGGCAAAGAACCGGAGGTACCATCTTGCACCTGCACCGCTGAGTCCTTTCCTATTTGGGTCATCCCGGCCACCTGGTTCGCCCATTTTCAGAAGTGGGCCGTTCTTTTTTCTGCTTCGGCCACTTTCTTTTTCTCGGTGCATTATTCTCGTAGACTCAGAGACAGCTTTTGATGGTGTCATTTTCCCATCACTGATTGCTATGACAGCATCCTTCACCGGCTTGGGAGGTATCCTCCTCATGCTAGCTTCAGATGTGCCAGGAGTATCATGATATGGTAAGGTCATGGTTACTCTTCGATTCGACCTGGTCTCTAAGAGGTTCCGTTAGAATACAGCCGGTATACCCCCTGGCTGCAAACCATCTAATAGGCATGGTTCACATAACATCCTGGATTAGGGGGGGCAGTTCTTTGCTCGGAACTCCTCAAAATCACTACCCGATTGGGACTTTCCAAACCTGTAGGTCAGATGAATCTTTGAAACTTAAGCCTCCGCACCGCGGCAAGGTGACTACCACGCGAAGGTAAAGCCCTAAAATCTACCAATTTTCATCGATCAACAAAAATTACAAGTGCTCTATACAATTGATAGGAGCTTTGAGAAAGTGGGTGGATGACACGACTAGGGTTGCCAGGGGTGGTAGCCTGGAGTGGAATCGGCTAAGGTGATAGTTGATTGTGATTGTCATGCGAATGCATTTCATGGTAAGAAAGAGACAAGAAAGTGAGGCACGCATTGCGTCAAAATAAATCATTTGAGTAATTCCAATGCGAACACCGTCAATAATATGGCCGCAAACATATGTCACAGTTCACAGTCCTATTGCAAAAATCATTTACATACTTCGAGCTATGAATTTCTAAATCTTTATATACTTAGAAGATTTAATATTTTATTTACTTGCGACTTATAGGTACTATAAGGCAAGTTATGCATTCGTAAAAAAAAATCGAACTCGAGATTTTGACATAACGATGATAGCGAACACTAGAAAAGTGGGTTTCGCAATTCTGTCTGTCTGTCTGTTTGACTACAGTCTAAACGGCTTAGCCGATTTTCTTTAAACTTGGTAGATATCAGTTTTAATTTTTCCCCCCACACGTTTTTTTCTTTTTTTTTAAGACCAAAAATAACGGTACCTGCCATACGAATTTTTTTCGACACATTTAAAAAATAAAAACACAAAAAAAAATCGTTTAGTTAAAGCTAGGTAATGGTTAAAAAAATCTTCCGAAAATTTGTTATTTAGGCTACCCTCCATGAAACCATTTTTTTTCTCGATTTTCTCAAAACCGGTACAACCGATTTTGATAATTTTTTTTTTGCTAAAGCTCCCTTAGAACATAAATAGAATTATGTACTCAAATTTTCAAAAAAAAATTTTTGAATTAAAAAAAAAAAAACTTAAAAATTTTTCATTCAAAACTCAATATTTCGAAAACCACATGCTAGATTTTTTTTTAAACTTGATAAATAAAAGTTTCTCAATATAATCTAAAGGATGTGAAAAAAACAAATTTATTTTACCTAAAAATAAAGGTACCTACCATACACATGCTAAAAATTAAAAAAAAAAACGGTTTTCAAAAATCGTATTTTTCTCGAAAACGGTGCCTAGAATTTTGACAAAATTTTTTTGTTTCAATTAATTTTTACCATCTTTAAAAATATTTTGAAATTAAGATATTACAGCTTGTACTTACCATAGAACTATTTTTTTCGAATTTTGAATTTCTCATTATCCACATACCTAACGGATCTTAATAAAATTTTTGATAGAAGAGCTTCTAAAAAGTCTAAAACACATTGGGCCTTACCAATAAACAAACTTAGAGACGACTTTAATATTTCCGCAAAATTAACCATTATTTAATGGACTCTATATAACTGACGGTACATGTTACATTTCATTTTTTAAGTTCCGTGCAATAAATGGTTCATAACTTAGAGTCCACTTAAATATTAAGTTCATAACATATATGGATAACTATATAGAGCTCATTACACATTGGTTCATTTCACTCAAATATTTAAGTCGTCGCTAAATTTGATTATTGGTAAGGCCCATTGCCTCTAAGAACTTAAAAATAAATAGTTTTTGAATTTTTGAAAAAAAAAAATCTATTTTTTTTTTGAAAATTCGATATCTCCGAAACGGCTCAATATTTTCTGAAAAACCTTTTAAAATGTTTGTATATAAAAGCATTTTTTTTAAGAAACCACTGTTTATTTTTTTTATTATTTGGTACTTTATTAATTCATTTATAAAATGTACAGTTGCTTATTAATTAGTACATTTAAGCATGGCTAAGCCGTCTGCCGAGAAATGACAACAAATTTAACATTTTTTTTTTTTTGTGTACAAAATTTGATTTTAAAAGTATTTTTACAATATTTAACTAAGAAAAAGTGTATTATTTATTTTAGAAATTTTCATTTATAATTTTTGTTCTATAATCGAACGCTGTGTAGCAATAAGAAGCAAGTTTCCCCCAATTTTCACTGTCGTTGAGGATAAGTTTTACATCTTCAATACTCATCAGATTGACTCCAAAATGGTATCGCCTTATTTCTTTCAAGATGGGACAGGAACCAGAAAGTGCATGACGTCTTCGTTTTCCCTAGTGTTGCATAGGCAGCAGATTGCTGGCCTATCTTCGCGATGTGGCATGTAATTTAGCTTAACTAGTTCTCCTCTCACTCGGATTACCATCAAAATTTGTGCAGTACTAAGGCCAAGATTCAGATAGTTAATCTGTTCGTGTTCGCGTTCCCGATACAAGAAGCGTGTTGTTGAATGTTCAGCTTGTGTTATGTTTTCCATTTTTATTGCCTGTTGCACATCAAGAACGAATTTTTGGGTTCTTTCTTTCCACTCCGGTATATTATTTTCTGTTAGGTCTAGCAGAATGTTATATTTAGCTGCGGTATTTTCCCAGTCCTTGTAGAACATTGTTTTCGTTCTAAGTGCCTTCTTGACGAGAACCTTCGTAAGTCGTGAATAGTCTTCCTCGTTTAGGACTTTGGTCACATAGTTCATGCTAAGTTGTAGTGTGAACATATAAAGAGGAGGTATTCCACTTTCAATTAGTAACATGTAATTAGGAGTGGTTTTTGGTAGTCTCAAGAGTTTTTCAAGAAGAAACGCAACAGTTTTTTTACTTCTTCGTAGTATTTGCCACCCCAAACTTGCCCATCATAGCACATTATGGAGCGCATAACAGCTTAGAAAACTTTTATTTTGGATGGTAATCCAACCCTTTTAGTTAGACATTAGGTTTTTCCAAGTTGTATTGATGGCTTTTTTTGAATCAGCAAGTTTCATTTCAAAATCTTGTTTAAGGGAAAGGTCATGATTTATCGTCACTCTCAGGTATTTGTACGATTTAACAACTTCCAGATCCTGTCCTCCATATTTCTACTTTTTCATATCCAGCTAATCGACCTCTTCCTTTTTTGAATACAAGGACTTTAGACTTCCCTGTGTTGATTTGTAAAGAGTTACACTTGCAGTAATTTTCTAATTTGTTTATCATAAGCTGCAGAGAACTATGTGATTCTGCTTCGATTACCAGGTCGTCCGCAAAAAGCAATGTGGTGATTTTGATACCTTCAACCATGACTCCTGCTGGCAAGCACTCTGAGATATCATCCAGAAACAGAGAGAAAATTAGCGGACTTAGCAAGTACACCTATTTCAATTCCAAACCATTCTGACAGCTATTTCCCATTCCATATTGCCGATTTGTTGGCACTATAGAGATTAGTCAAGATATTTAAAAATTTTGTCGATACACCAATTTGGTAAAGTTTGTAGAAAACACAGTTTCTGTTGATCGTATCAAATGCCGCATCAAAGTCGATGAAAAAAGCATATAATTTGTTTCCTCTATTAAGATAGGTTTGTGCTATACTACAGTAGAATAGCCTTCTCTAAACTCTGCCTGTAATTGGCTTAATTTTCTATTTTCTTTGGCCCATTTTGTTAGACGTGCGTTCAATAGGCCAGTAAAAATTTTCGCTATAGTGTTCATAAAAGAGATTCCTCTATAGTTTGCTGCATTATTAGGATGACCTTTCTTATATATTGGGAAGATTATTGATTTCTGAAACTCTTCTGGAACCTTTGCTTCTTTATATATATAGTTTAAGGATTGAAGTACTTTTTCAAAAAAATTGACTGAAGCATTTTAGAAGTACTCATATGGGATTCGATCTTCGCCTGGTGCTTTATTTTGTTTTGCTTTTCGCAACACTTCAAATAGCTCTTCGATGTTGAATGGTGGGTCGAAGATTTCGGCCAACACTTGTGGTACTGCATACATATATGTAACTTGTGGTCCCTCAGGATTCAGAATTGTTCGGAAATGGTTTTTGAGAGTGTCAACATCGATTCGGGTGCCAACTCTGTATGCGTTTCCATTGAGTTTTCTGGCAATGGTCCAAAAATCTTTGCTACTGGAAACCTCAGCTATTTCGCTCGCCATTCCATTGAAATACATAGTTTTCTTGGATTCACAAATTGTTTTGTAATTAAAATTTGCTTCAATATACATTTTTTTCGATGTTTCCGAATTCAGTGCTCTTAACAAGTTGAGAAATCCAAGCGATTTTTTTCTAGCTTTGGAGCATTCTACATCAAACCAAGGTTGCTTTCTTACTAGTGTGTTGTTGCTTGTTTTTGTTCCATTTATGTGTTTAATTATACTTGTCAGGAAACTATGGTATAAAAAAGCATGGTTCCACTCAATTTCCAGCATTGTGACGCATTCATCTAGTTGGCGATGATACTCATATATCCAATTATCCTTCCAAATAAGTTTTGGTAGTAGCGAAAGCTTTTTCGTAGCAGGATTGTTTGCTTCTGTTCCACATTTAATAGAAAGGGGCAGGTGATCTGGGAAAGGTTGGGTTGCTTCTTCCATGTCCTGTATCAGCTCGTGCCAGTTCCATTTATGAACCATTCATTCCATTCATGAACACATAATCAATTACGGAACATCCGTTTCCCTTTACAAACGTAAATTCGCCATTACTATCGCCGGATGTTCTACCGTTTAAAAGACATAAGTTAAAATAGTCACATGCTTCAATAAGTTGTTTGCCTTTAGCATCGGTCGTGAAGTTACGGAAAAGAAAGAAGGATAGGAAAGATGTGTGGCACGATGTTCTGAGACTGAAGGTGGTTGTCTCAGATTTGTTATCTACAGGGATGGCGGCTGAACTAAAGCGGAGAATTGCCGTGTCTTATTTCTATGTCCCTTATAATTCGTTCGCATTATTTTATTCGTTTTTCATCCTTGTTGGGCATACTAGTTTAACTCAATTACATGTTGTTAGTGTTATGTCTAAACAACATGTAATAAGTAAACCAGCAACCCATTGATGACAATTTTTAGAAGGTTTTAATGGAATTAAAGACGACATAAACGACGGCAGGGATCGAACCTGTGATACTGAGGTTGACAGCCGAGCACGAATTCATTTAAACTATTTTCAAAATTTTCGTAATTTTCTACTAGGAAAGTTTCATCTAAAAAAAAAAATTCATGTTTTTTAACATATTCAAAAAAATCAAAAAATTTATTTTTATTTTTTAATCCAACTACATTATATGATAAAATACTAAAATTTAAATTATTATTTGATTTAGCTACTTTAATATTAGGGCAGACGGCAATACTATTAGGAATGAGTTAGAGGTTGGGTTTGTATCCCGCATACTAGATCATTTCTAGCTGATAATGTAGGTGTCGCTGCTATCGTTGAAGAGATTCTTCTATGTTTGTCTTATTTGTCACTGTTGATTGATAATTTCTTCTCCATCACCATCTCCATCTTTCCAAATAAGTTGTTCATTGTCATCATAAAAGAATGTTTTGTCTTCGACTTGTATATATTTTTCGCTAGTATTTTTTTCTTCAAATTAAATATTCTCCTCCGACGATCGCGTACTGTCCTAGGTAGATCTCTACGAATTGAAATTCCAGGGTTTCGTAGAGTGCGAACTTTGGCCATTATTGTTTTGACATCTTCAATGTTGTTTACCTGGATCAATATATAGATAGATCTACAAGATCACCCTTAGTCGCGAGGTTGGCTGTTTTTCGGTCGAACAATTTTTCGAAATCCTCTACTGACATATCGCCCACACCCATTGTACAAGGGTTTTTTTGTTCGAATTTTGTGCTTCGGGTCAGCGTTACCGCTGCACAGTGGAAAATGGTAGAACAACAGCTGATCATAAATGATTTTTACACAATTTTTTTTAATTTTACATTTGAATTTTATCTGAAAGCTAAATAGTCAATCTTTACGAAAGTGCAAGAATTTTTTGAAATATATGACTAAATCATTTTTTTAAAGCATTAATCGTCGCCCTAGTATTGAAGTGCCGTATACGCCATTTTTACGTTTTTGGGAAATCGTATTTTAAGGTTTGGCAGTCTAGTGCTGAAAAAATGGCCGATAGGTTTTTTTTTATTTTTTTACAGAGTATATGTTTGGAAATTCTTTTTTAATAACTGTTATCAGATACCTTCCGCCTCTTTTAGTTTTTAAAATATTTACATTTTTGTTCAAAATGAGTTTGACGTATACGCCTTAAAAATCAACAGTTTCTTTTTTCCATACACGTACGTCAAAAAAAATACCCATACGGCATTCCAATAATAAAATATTAAAGTAAATTTCTTTACTTCTTGTTGATTATTTTTTGTAAGAAAAAGTCTTCTTCTCAATAAAAGACAAATTTTCAAAAAATAAAAATAATTTTTATTTTACAAAACTTAAAAGTTATTTTTAACAGTCCATTTAATTATTTTTTATTGGAAATAAAAAACTTATCAAATATTTACCAAACTAATCACAGCATTGTGCATACAGTCTTTTTTTTTAGTAATAGGTATTTATTTAAAGTTAAGGTAGTTCAAAAAACAAACAAAAAAATTAAACTTAATGACTTCAAACATTTTTGTACTTTTGTTTACTTTAAGGCACAATGTTACAATTTAACATAACTTTAATATCAATTTAATAATCTTAAACATAAAACAAACTTAAATTTGACATCAAATATTTTGTGCTTTTGTAAACTTTATAAGGTTCAAGTTTATTTATAAGACATAAAACATTAAACATAACTTATAAATTATAAAAAACTGCCATGTTATTAATTGAATTAGAAAATTAATTATTTTGCTTTGTTAAATAAAGCTTCGTAAAATTTTGTATCTTCTGATGACATGAAGGGAAACAGACTTTTTATATCATCAATTTTTTCCTTAGATACACTTTTTGCTCTTTTCTGAATAATATTTAGTTCCTGATTATACAAATTTTTCGGTGTACCTAAAGTACCTTTAGTAATTTTTTTAAGTATTGAACTCTCGTGATATTCTATATCCCTGGGATTTGTTTTGAAAGATAGTTGGAACAAATCTGGCTTTTCATATTTTATGAGTTTAATTCTAGAAAAAGGTATAGATGCATAATTCAAGTAACCTGCTTTAATAGAGTATGCTTTAAAATCGACTGATTGCATTTGAATCAATTTTAGAATTACCTTTTCATAGTTCATGTTTTTTAGTTGCCTAAGTAGTGCCAAAGGGCTATGTATTTCAATATTTCTTAGGTGTTTGTCAATTGCGCTATGAACGGAGTCAACCTCCTGTATAAGCGAATGTCCTGGAACCGAAAACTTTTGAAAAATTGTTTGTATGTTAGGTGACTGGTGCAGAAAAAACATTAACGCAGTTGCCATAATTTTGTTTTTATTTTGAGGCACGCAAGAATCACTCCAAAGAGTCAAAATTTCTATTTGAGGATGTTCAATTACAACTTGCTTCAAAATTTTAATTATAGCACTTGCTATGTCGTCACCAGTTCTACCGCTTTTAATTTCGCTCCATATAGCACAATATGTTATTTTCGGCTTTTTATTGGGACAGACCGTTGCCGTCAAGTTAAAAACACTTAACTTTCTTTTGTAATAGAATGATGAAGCGTTTCCTTTAGGGAGAGAAAAAACGCTCTGCAAATCGAAACAAATTATTAAGCTTTTTGGATCAACATTATTCCTATCCAAGTCTCTTTCTGCTTTCATCGTTATTTTTTCATTTTTGTGAGTATTATACTCAGCAACCTCACTAGTTGAAGGTGTTTCTTTGGACTTAAAAGCCAAACAACGATCGCATTGATCTTTCTTAGGTTTATAAAAGTACAAGTTAAATGAGTTATTAAATTCCCTCCTATATATATTTTCTTTCACCGGGTCACTTGTACATTCCCTATATAAGTGGTACATCTTTGTAATGTTAAGGTAACTTTCCAAATATTGTCGGGACGAATTAGCTCTGCAATAATGCGAATCTACCTTTGGGAAACTTTTGATGTGGTCATGTACTATTTTGATTTGACTTTGCGGGATAACCTTTTTAATATATGTCCCTCTTTTGGTCCGATTTTGACAGCCGTTTTCATTTAAGTTATTAAAAAAATAATATATCCTTTTTTCATTTATACATAGTGTTTAAAAAAAAAACTTTGCACACTTGATGAATCCTGTCTTCTGCTATTTGCAAATAAAAATGGAAGGTTTGCTTTTTTTTCGTTGAATCACTTACACGCCTATGCTTTATTGGAACTTGTTTGACGAATTTGGTATAAAACGCTGGCTTTTCCCTGTCCGGTAAGCTCCAAAATGACTTGTGTATATTTTCTCTGTTTTCCGTAGAAAAGTTTTTGGAACATAAATAGAAACAAGTATGCTTACATGGTTGCAATACTTTCTTTTTTTGAATAACCTTTCCTTTAATGCTCGTGTATTCCTCTCCTGATTCTCGCAATCGTTTTCGAATGTGTTGCTTCCACATTTCAGGTTTTCTTTGCCGTTTTCGGGTTGAGGTTGTCGGAGTCATGTCACCTTCTGTTTGAAGAAATTTAAATTTAACATTTTTAATTTATACTTTCCTGTAAAACTCTTTACCAGAAGTGTCATACTCTGATGGGATACTTCTTAAACCTCCCAAAAAAGGGTTTCTTAAACTTGAATCAACAACAAAGTCAGGATCTTGAACAGTATCATCGCTTCCTATAAAACAGGTTGTAAGAACAATAAGTTTCTATACAAGAATAAGTTCTATAGTTTATTATACCAAAGTCTGATTCAGATGAACTCGAGGAATCATTATTGATTGCTTCTGCTCTAAACTCCTCTTCATTTGGGACTAACTCATCAATTAATCTAGAACAAGTGAAAACATTGATTAAAAATTTCAATCAATTTAGATTTTTACAAGTTCTTACGAAAGAAGATCCTCGTTCATATTCGGCACTGGAGAATCCATTTTTGACATAAGCGAAACACGTGCACTCCCCACGAAGCTTTTCAGACTACTGAAATATTATTTTGCAAGCAGTGATATTTATACGTTTTAGTTGACACTGCAAAGCTTGTATGCACGTACGGCAAATGTAGAAAACAAAAAATTCGTGATAAATGACGTACGTGTATAGGATCTATAACACACTGCATTGCAGTTTGTATGCACATACTTCAAAACAAGACTAAGCATTCGTTTGAAATTCTATGCCGCATGTCATGATCATAAGATATACGTCAAAACAATACTAAAAAAAAAATTACGCTAAATGGTATGGAAAATTTGTCGTATATGCCAAAATTTGGCGCTTACGGCAAAATCATAATTGAACTTGATGATTTTAGTGGATATACGTCAAAACGAGTCTGAATATCTCAGCAATTAGAAGAGATAGGAACAAACGGATAACAGATTTGAAAAGCGCGCCCCCGAAAACATAAGACTGCATACCCAGCTCGAAAAACGCATTTTGTCGTTTACGGCATTTCAATACTAAGGTGACGTAATGTTTATTATTTTTTTAAATTTTCAATTCAAGGCCATTTGGTTCATCACTTTAAAATTTAGTTTTCTATAAGACTTTGTAGGAATAGGTATAAAGTATTATACATTTTTGAAAAGCTTATTTTATGGCAATATTAAAACAACCTTACGTTTTTATAAATTTTGATTTATTTCACAAGTAATTAATTAAAATGTAAAATAAAATAAAAAAAATATTTTTCAAGTTCACCGAGACTTTTAGTAGTTAGCGATGCTTTGTTTTTTATATTAATTTGTAGCTTAATTTCTTATAAACAAAAATTTATAAAAATCAGCTGCGATAACGTGCGATTTTTGAAGTTATCAGTAAAATAATGATTAAAGCCAGAAAACTAAAAATAGCTACATGAGCCATTTTAAAAAATAGTAAAAACAATGGCAAGACTTACAATTTCATATTATATCTTTTTTTAAAGCTAGAAATTAATTCTTTAATTTACTTTTCAAATCAAATTATTTTTTTACACTGTTTCTGAGAAATTAATTTTCAAACACAAAATCTTTAAAAAACAAACTAATATTTTTTTCTTCCAAGTGATTTTTTTTAAAGTTTACATTATTTAGTCCTATTTTTGTTTTAAAAATCCAATGCTTTTATAAATTTGGAATTAAAAACTGAAAACCAGATGGTCGTAGGACTTATACTTTTGAAGATATAAGCAAATATCAAAATCGACTTCATTATTTGACTTTTAAAATACAGCTTAATCTAGATGTTCCTTAAACCTTTATTTTTGTTTATGTTTCTATTTCGATCAATAAAAAAGACCTGATGAAGAACGTTAACACGTTCGAAACGTTGTAGAAAATATAACATCTATTATTATTGACCTACAGCCCGCTTTAAAAAAGATCCAATTAAAAACCTTTTTTATTTGAATGGTTGATGTTAAAAATATCCGACCAATTTAAACTTGTTGATTAGTTATGCAAAGTGAAGAACTTACTTTTTTATTGCGGCCATGCATTTTGTTTAATCAGTTTTTACTTGCGATATAGGTACTATAGGGCAAGTTCTGCATTTGGAAAAAAAAATCGAACTCGAGATTTTGATCAAAGTTGACATTACGATGATAGCGAAGACGAAAAAAGTGGGTCCGACAATTTCGTCTGTCTGTCTGTATGTCTGTATGTCTGTACCTCGAACTACAGCCTAAACTACCGGAGGTATTTTCTTCAAACTCGGTAGTTAAGGGTCTTCGGTGATTCCCTAGAGGAGAAATTGAAATTTTTTTTTTAGCTCCAAAACTAAGGGTACCCCCCATACACCCGTAATGCAAAATCTTATTTATCTCGAAAACGGCTCTAACGATTTTGATAAAAAAAATAAGTGTGGTATTATGGACATGGACTATATTTTTGTGAAAAAAAAATTTGGGGGCAAAATGTTATTAGGGGTACCTGCCATAGACCCGTTTTTTTGATTTTCGACTTTCTCATTAACGGCTCTAAGGATTTTAACCCAAAATTTTTAGCAGGAGTCCCCTTAAGTTTTAAATAATATTGTATATAAAAATATTCGAAAAAATTTTTATTGGGTTTAAAAAAAAAAAAAAATTAAATCAATATCTTCAAAACCTATGAACGATTATTTTTTGAAATTATTTCCTAAAACCAATATTATTAAATACTTAAAATTCGCATCCCACATTTTTTTCTTGAAAAATTTTAGAGAAATTTCTTATAAAAAAATTTTATTTAATAATAAAACTATTTTTTAAAGTTTATTTGCATAAATTCATACTTTTCCGGGAACCAGACGGCAATTTTATGCATTTGAACATTATTATCTCATTAAATCCATGTTTTATATTTATAAAATGTATCTTAAATTCCAAAGTACTTTTACATAAGAGCAAGTTAGTGCGATCCAGTCGTGCATTTTATTTTTCGATGAGTGTAAATTAATGTCATATCAATTATGCGTTTTTCCTTTTTATATCTGAGTAGAGTACTGGGCATATATACATATAAACGATTATATACTGTTCCATCGAGTTTTCTCTAATACTCGTATATACACTGAGCGTCAAAAGTAAGTACGCACCTATGTAAATGATTTCTTTAGTTACATGGAATTGAAACCAAAAAATAAACAAAAATTGAATTCCAGTTATACAAAATAACATTTTTTTAATAGCAATAAATCAAAACCAAAATAAAAATTCAGAAAACCAACTAATGCATTTTTACCCAATAAAAACTAAATAAACTTCATATATTACGAGTCAAAAGTGAATAAACATCTGTTATACGAGTATCTTAAAATTATTTATAAATATAGTACGTCAAGTAAAAAACTGGGTATTTCATTTGATCACCTTTAGACTTTATAACATCTCTTAGTCAGCGTGACATGGGAACAACAATGTTATTTTTAACATCGGAGGATATTTGGAACAGTTCTTCAATTAAACCCTTTTAAGGTCATCTTTGTTCTTGATGACCCGTTTGTGAAATTTTCCGGTCCAAATGATCCCATAAATGTTGTATGTAGCTTAGGTGCGGCGATTGGGGAAGGTGGTGGAGGTGCTTTGAAGTCCTATAAAATATTCATTCTTTAAGAAACTGCGAGGTATGCTTAGGATCATTGTCTTGCTAAGAGATCCGATTGCTAAGCATCCCTAATTTTCCTAAGGTCGGTTGAAGGTTATTGCTTAGTATGTTTAGATAGTCTTGATTATTCATTGTACTTTCAATGAAAACAAGATTCCCGATCGAATTATGCTGCCATACATCCCCACACCATCATGTTTAACTGTGCTCCTTATATTCTGTTTATGATGTTTTCTTACTTGTGAAGCGTTAATATGGAGTATGTTTAGTCTCTATTAGGAAAAATTGTAGGAAGCTATATTTTGAATTTTTATTTATGTTTTGATTTATTTTTATTGATTTTTATTATCAGAATTCATTGCTTATTTGTTTGATCGAATTCCATGTGACTCCAGAAATTATATTGGTGCTTACTCACTTTTTACGCTCACTGTATGTTATTATAGTTATTTTTTCTACTTATATATATGTGTAGGTACACAGACATTATTCCATGAAGTTTTTTTTTATACGTAGTACATACATATGTACATATTTGTATATTTTTTATTTAATCGGGATTTTATTTTAATTTTCTCATGTCTTAGAAATAATAGATCATCTGATTTGAAATTGATAACGGTATTGAAAAAATTAAATTTTCAAAACTTTCAGTTTGAAAATCAATTTTTCAAAAAATATTTGCTCAAATAAATCGATTCAAAAAGCAAATTAAAGAATGGATTTCTGTCTTTCAAAAAAACTGCATGACATTTTAAGTATTTTTAAATAATTTTGTGTGTATTCCCCTCCCCCCTAAATTGGGGATAAAGACCCCCGTCTTAATCAATTTTTGTTTTGCCTCAACATAACCTACAAGTTCTAGCTTTTTGTCACACCTTATTTGTAATCACCCTTTACAATAAATTGTTCCATGGAGTTTTTATAAATTTTTAGTTTGTTTTTCTAAATATGCAAGTATTATTATCGTTATTCTTATAGTAAAAGCAATTCATTAAGACAATACTCTCCTTTGTATTTGTGCAAAATTTCAATACTCTATCTTTAAAAACAAAAAAGTTATAGATTTTTGATCAGGAACATCCAATTATTTTCCACTGTGCGCTGTGCCACTTTAGTGTCAAATTTTTTCAGGCTGTGCCACCGAGCCACCACCTTTCAATCTGTGCCACTTTCTATTCCCCACAAGTAAAACTAAAGTTAGCAATTCACCATGCCATTTTTCCATACCTTTTCATATCTTTCATGCGTACGCTACTTATACCATCAAAGTTTTAAAATACCCACACATTGAAAAAGTGGATAACATTAAAAATAGTTTGAATAAATACCTATTTTCCGACTTATATGAATTTGTTGCAAAAATTTTAACCTTGCCTCATGGCAGTGCCTGCGCTAAGAGGGTTTTTTCCAAGCTAACTTTGATGAAAAACAAACTCACCAACAGACTAAACACTGAAACTTGCGAAAATATGTTGCCTTCTTTAAATTTAGTAAGCAACTGTGGTTTAGCTGAGTGAAGTCCAGATGAGCTCCTCATAAAATATATAGGGAAACCATCACAGGAAAGTAAAATGTGATACGAATTCTTTTAAATAAATTATTATTTATTATTAATTCATACTTTTATTTATTTATTTATGTTGAATAATCAATACAAAATGAACTGTTAAATTTTTAGTTTTTAGCTTACGTTGCAATAAAGCTTAAAATGATTGTTTAAATTATGTGTTTTCTTCAACTCCTATAAATTCGTTGAGATGAGTGTGAAATTTGTTCCCTTAAGTAATTTTTCTTACATGGGTGATTCTACAAACGATGGAATTTTCGGTGGCCCGAGAAATATTTTAAAATCTGTTCAATTATTCAATCTGATTTTTTTTATAAAATTAAATCTTGTTGATATCTACCTGGCCTAACAATATTATTAGGTTGACCTTTTTTTATCTTGCTCAAAAAATTCTTCAAAGTGTCTGATTCTCAGTCCCCTCACGTGTCCCCAGTACGTTTTCGCAAAGAAAAATTATTATCGTTCTCTTATTTCAGGTCTCATACTTAGATGAATTGCACCAAAGTTACGGAAAATAACACATCTATGCTACGAAATAGATAGATATTTTTTAGTAATTTATTTTATTACAAAAAAACTTAATTAAACTTTGTCCCCCGCTTTTTGTATCAGTCCCCTGGCATATTGAAACAGTCGAAAAAATCAATAACTAGGATATCGATCGAATTTCCAGCACTGGCAATTTGAAGTACCAAATCTCCTTACAATAAAATTGTGGTGCAAATCGATTTTGTTTCTTATGTTAGTATTGTAAAAAAGACATTTGTGCAAGAAGTCGTGGATTGTCCCTTTAGATTATCAGTCCTCTGGTGAGGTTTTACAAAACAAATTTGTATGTAAGAAGGCATATTTGTTAGCAGTATAGTATAGGTTTAATAAAACTGTAATATTATATATATATTTTTATTTTTTAAAGTAAAACCTTAATACCTTTTTTTGCGCAAAAACCATGAAAAACCTCAGTCCCCTGGTTAATAAATGAGCAAATGATATTTTATTCAGAAACCTGAGAAATTTTTAGTTATATTGAACTTCGAACTTCATTGCGAAATATTTTTAAAATTTTTAAAAAGAATATAATTTATTTTAAATTGATTCTTAGAAAAAAAAATATTTTATTATAATATATTATATTCTCTTAATAAAATGCTAAATAATATTTATTTATCATGAATTTTTATGTTTATGAAGAATAATTAAATTTAATTTCTATATTTCGATGTGTACCCAAGAGAAAATAAGAAACAAAATAAAGATTTATTCAGTTCCCTTAAAAAAAAACTCAGTACCTTGAACATCCTTTTTCAAAAAATGTCCTTAAAATCGTCATTTTTTAGTTTTTTAACTGGCCACTTTCAACAACGCAAAGGGACATTCTAATGATCATCTCTTACAACTCTTACGACTTTTGGAATCGAAAAATGTCGTGCCGAAATTTGTATCATTTTATTCCATTGTTTGTAGAATCACCCACATATATGGTGTTGTTTTGTTTTTAATTTTAAGTGCCACCTTTTTTTCTCGAGTGCCACTTTTTTTGCCACTTTTCCAAAATATCCTAAGGTAACGCTGCTTCGGGTGAATTTTCACCTACCTTTCGCTTAAGCATATATATGTATTTATAATACCACTACAACGACTTATAATTTTTGTTCTTGCATAAATTCATATTTGCATAGCATTCTGTTTTTGTCTCTTACTACTAAAAAAATTAAAAAAATTAATTTAATCCTTATGAACAGTTTTCTCTAATAACATTCGTTTTTAAAATTCCTACTCTATTACATAGGAGCAAGTTTGTGCGACCCAGTCGTGCATTTTATTTAACATTTCCAACGCCGAGTTGCAAATGTGTGTAGATATGCATGCCTACGTTTTATACAACAATAACCCAAATATGTATGGCTTTGAGTATTGCACTCTATCCTATAGAAAACATACCTATTATTATTAAACAAAAACGTCTCTGATCTGACCAGATGTGCGTTCATTGACTATTTGACTAAAATTTTTTCCTGTAACATTTACCTCTTTGTCTGATTTTGAACGCGTGTCTATTTTATGAAAGAAATCAAAAGATTTTAACTTTCAATAGAAAATGCAAACAAAAAAGCACATGCCACGCAAAGGCAAACACAAATGTGTGCTCATTGCATTAAAATTGTGAGAGTTCATTATAAAGGAAGTACACCGTTTTCCTCGCCACCAATAAAAATTTACTTTAGAAAGTAAAAAATATTTACAGGGTGTTTTTAGGGCAAATACAATCGTAGATTTAAGTCAACCATTTTTGCTTGAGATATTTAGAATTTAGAAATTCCCGCAAAGTGCAACGGAAGCAATTATTATTATTAAGCTTAAAATATAAAATTTCGGTTAGGTGCAGGTAAAGATCAGCTTTGGTTACTAAAATTAAAAAAATTTGAGAATTATTTAACTGTAATTCGTAGTTTGATCCTTACATACATATCTACTTTGAATGTAACGCCCTGCGTATTATTTCAAAGATTTATGCTGATTCTGATTGTTTACAAATTCACCCTCGTTTATTCACAAATCACAAGTTCAGTGTCTACTCCTATCTACAAAAATCCCTCATAAAATGATTATATGCAGCCAACCAAGTAAAAACAAATACTAAGGTGCAAATGAGAAAAATGTATACAAAATCATTGTCATAGATGACGAGAAATTGCCACCACTAATATGACCAACTCAATTATTTTAAATTAAAAACGTAAGTAGTAAAGGTAGTAAGTGCAGTCTTCTATTCAAAAGTTTTTTTTTTGAGGGAATGTTTGAAAGTTGAGATTTGTAATCGAAAAAAACTAGAGCGAACTGTGTAATAATGTAAGCAGGTGGTGTTGTGTGGGATATTTATATTACCTATGTACGTTTGCAATGTTTGATATTCGCGTGAATGAATTCAGCTTATTCCATTACAACTAGCCCCATGTGCTTCGAAGAATGATTATGTGGTTATTGTCTGCATTGTTTACAATACATTATACATGAAGGGGTCCTTCTTACCTTGACTTTGAAACCCATTTTATTTGCACATCCTTTTAAAAAGATTAAAATAATTTGTTGGTTCAAAAATGAACAAAAAATACACAGCCCTTAAGAGAGTAAAAATGTTCATACATTTATGTTACGTATTTATGGACGGGTCAAGGGAAAATTTTATCAAGAGGCAGTACTTAGAGCAAAAGTATAAAATTAAGAGGAACAGTCATTAAATAAAGTTTAGAGAACTTTGCCCTGAGGCAGCTAAAAAATACGATATAGCATTAAGTTTCTACCTTTATTAACCTGGGTAGATAGATATATAAATTTGGTTTTATAACGATGGAACGAACAGCGTTTTTATGGTTTCTATGAGAGTTATTTATATATACTCGTACACAATGAGGAACTTAACAACAAATAAAACCGGTTCTGAGCCTTACAATATTAACATTAAAAAATTAAACCTATACGGTTAGTTTTGTTCGTCTTCTAATCACAAAAATTCTTTGGAGAAGCCTGGTTTTGCTCGCCAACTTCTCAATTTGTAGCTGTTTTTGTTAAAGTAGTTAAACCACACATCATATAATAAAACGGCAAACATGTTTTTTGTGGTACACTTTACGCGGCCCACAAAAACCGAACGGGCATAAATTACATATTAAACGAAAGCATTTTTTGCATAGATGTGCACAATGCCAAAATTATTTAAATATACAACACAGAAATTGATTAAAACAACAAATAAAAATTGCAAAAAAATGCCCGGACATCTGTTGCTGAATAGAGCATACAGTTTTAGCACAAATAATAATTGAGTAGCGACATCTGTTGCTGAATAGAGCAACTATACTGACATACAGTTAGTCCCCTATTACACGATGTCTCACGAGACGAGGCTCACGTAAGTGCGAAAAAGAAAGCAGATATGAGGAAATGAAATGCAAACAAATATTCCCGGTGAGTACCGGGCTGATTTTTAGTAGTCTCATTTTGACGTTTCTTTTTCTCAAATTCGTTTTATGTTGTGTTGTGCATTAAAAAATACGAACAACAGTCAAATTTGAGACATGAGTCTCATGAGACATGAGTCAACGTGTAATAGCTTTTGCCTCACGGGATACAAATTTAAAAGGAAAGTCAAAAATGAGACATGTCTCATGAGGCAACGTGTAATAGGGGACTTACTGTCATACATTATATAATAATTATCTGTGGTTTAAGTTTAGGAAAAGTTAGAACCATTTTAACTTTTGCTTTTGTTGCTTGGAAAAATTCAGCACATTTTGTTCACTTTTCACTCTTTGAAGTTGAATGTAGTTAAGTCTTAGAGTATTAACTACATCTATCAGGCAATTTCCAAGTTAGGCTAGGCGCGCACATTCAATTTTAGTTGCACAACTGTTTCGTTGCTTATAGAAAACAGATGAACTATTTGGTTGAATGTCCGCGCAGGTGCATATAATTATATGTTACACAAAATAGCGAACTCTTTTTGGGCAATCGTTTAGTTTGTGTCAAAACACAAACTTCTTAGTTGCTCGAACCAAGCAGATGCGAAACTAAAAATGGAAATTTCTAGTTGAATGGATACGTGAACAAGCAAAACTGCCGTATTTAGAGTGAAGAGCAGTCAGAAACATTGCAAGAGCTACCAATGAATCCAGAAAAAGTCTCTATGTTTGGTGCGGATTATGAGCGTTGATAACAAACTTTGTTTTGCGCAAAATGGAAGAGCTTGACTTGCATGACATGTGGTTTCAACGAAACGATATGCCACATGCCACACAGCACGCGTAACAATGGACCAATGGAGAGGCGACTTCGGTTAACAGTTTATTTCACGTTTGGGGCCGGTCAATTGGCCGCCTAGATCGTGCGATTTAATGCCTCTAGACTATTTTTTGTTAGGGTTCTTGTCTACACTAAAAATAAAATCTAGGTACATATATATGATAAATATGTAGGTTGAGCTGATAAAATTTCTGTCAATATAGTCCAGTAAAATTAAATTAATTAATTCGAAATATCTACAAAAAATACTGCGTCGAATTTTTGTTTGTTTCTTAAAGAGTACCTATTGGAGACCGTAAATCCAAAAACTTCGAACAAAAACCGCCCATGCGTTGTCCGCCATCTTGAAAAACGATTTGGAAAGCGTGAACTCGATTTTCTGCTGCTATCATATATAGAGCTCTATGTTTTGCACGTTTGTACGTTAAAATATCTTCTTTAACTTTTGTTGAGAAATAAACTTGAAACCTCTTTCCAAAAAAAAGTTATCGACGAAAAACTGTCGAGAATTTGAAGTAAAAAATGGTTTTTAACGTTTATCTCGCTTCATGTTCATCTGATCAAAAAAATACTTAAGTTGTTTTTTATACATTTTGGTGTATTTGGTGTATTTAAATTTTATTTGCGGCAAAAACTGTAGGAAATATAACCTGTCAAAATGACCAATATCTTGCGAAAATTAAAAAAAAAAAGAAGAAATTTACTCAAGTTTGAAAATTTTTAAATTTGATTATGTTCATTATGAAATTTAAAGAAACAGTTCATACTCTTTTCCACACCACCACCGATGTAGAGTTACGGCGCATTTTTTTTAATGTGGTGTCCCCAGGAGGTATAATCCACGATTCAATCGTTTTCGTTTATATATCAGCCTATCGATAGCTCAATGTGGCACAGTTTTTTCATGTCGTTCTTATCTCCTTTTTTTTGGGCTACGCATGCGAACATCAATCATCATATTAACGTTGTTAGTACTGCACTATATTCGCCATTTAGTTTTAATTATCCACATTTAACCGACCACATAAAGTTTCTTCGCGCACTTTCTGGGTGCGACACGACGTCAGCTATTTATAACATCGGCAAAACTTAATTGATAGGCATTCTAGAAAAAAATGATGAATTGAAAAACATTTTTCATTTATTCGGATCCAAATATGTTGATAGCAACGTTTTGGGAGCCGCCGGAGAAAAAGTTTTTATTGCGTTGTTCAATGGGAAGGAAAATGAGTCACTGGGTTCTTTGCGATATAGCAACTTTGTTAAAACGTCAAAAAAACTAAGTTTAATCTATCTTCATTGCCTCCTTGTGCAGCAGCTGCTCGGCAACACACATTCCGTACCTACCATCAAGTACAGACTTGGATCGATGTTCACCATGACCCACTATGAAAAGAACTCCGAGATGATTGGAGCCAGTTACAACCATTCAGGATCCAGCTCCACAAAGCATATTGCTAACTATATCCTGCAAATACAAGGGACAGTGTGTTTGAGCTTGTGGCTGTCGGAAATCTGTTCTAAATTGTTCCTAAATATGTTTCTACTGCAGTGGAAAAACATGCGAAAATGTACTGGAATTTACTGGCAGACGAAGACGCATGTGAAGACTTTTGCTCACCTGAAAACATTGAAGAAACTACCAATGAAGATATAAAGATCCCAGCAGTACTAACAACGTTAATATGATCATTGTATTCGCATGCGTAGCACAAAAAAAAAGGAGATAAGAACGACATGAAAAAACTATGCCACATTGAGCTATCGATAGGCTGATATAGAAACGAAAACGATTGAATCGTGGATTATACCTCCTGCAGACACCATATTAAAAAAATGCGCCGTAACTCTACCTCGGTGGTGGTTTGGAAAAGAGTTTGAACTGTTTCTTTAAATTTCATAATGAACATAATCAAATTTGAAAATTTTCAAACGTGAGTAAATTTCTTTTTTTTTTAATTTTCGCAGGATATTGCACATTTTGACAGGTTATATTTCCTACAGTTTTTAATTTAAATATACCAAAATGTAGGAAATAAAGTGATCTATAAAAAATAACTCAAGTGTTTTTCGATCAAATGAACATGAGGCGAGATAAACGTTAAAAACCATTTTTTACTTCAAAATCTCGACAGTTTTTCGTCGATAACTTTTTTTTGGAAAGAGGTTTCAAATTTTTTTTCTCAAGAAAAGTTAAAGAAGATATTTTAACGTACAAACCTAAAAAAAAACACAGCTCTATATATGATAGGAACCGAGAAAATCGAGTTCACGCTTTCCAAATCGTTTTTCACGATGGCGGACAAGGCATGGGCGCTTTTTGTTCGAACTTTTTGGATTTACACTCTCCAATACGTACTCTTTAAAAAACGGAAAAAAAAATCGACGCAGTATTTTTTGTAGATATAAAATACTAATTTGACTGGATTAATATGCGTCCAACAAAACGTTTTATCAAATTGATAAAAAATAAAGAAATTTGTTGAGTTATTAAAAAATATTTTGTTGTATCCACAAAAAATTTTTGTCAATATGACAATCTTACTGCATGGAGAAATTTTTCAGTGGAGAGTTCTTTTCTGATGAACCTAGTGATCTAATTTATAAAGACATTTGCAGTCTCTTTCGCTTCATAATGATATCAAAATGGTTCACAATGGACCAACTCTGGTCTAAATTTCAGCTGCGACTTTGGCAGCTACTTCAACATAAGCTTACCTGCCTAGTACTTGTTTGAAAAGATGAGACTGAAACATGGTTGAATTCATCTTTTGCTGACACTGAGCTATTTGACAATACCTATCAAGTTTTTTGACGTGATCGGCACCTTCTTATTGACTCAGCTACTGTTCGAGGGTGTTTACGAGTTCTACAAAACAAATTTGTCATGTTAACAATTCCTTTGTTGTATCAACAAATTTTTTTGTTAATGTTACAAATTTGTTTTTTTTTTTCACTATGGGAACAAAATTGTTTTGTAAAATTAACAAAATATTTTGTCAATTTAAAAAATTTCTTTTGTTGAATCAACAGAATGTATTTGTCAGCTTGATATAAGTAGTTACTTTCAATTTGGCAATGTTTTTTATTTTAAAAGAGTTTTTTTTTTTGGGATTTAAGTCCAGAACAATTGGCGTTTCGTCCCTACGATCTCACATGGATAAAGGTTCAAGGTTCAAGGTTTTTTATTGAACTCTATATATATACAATTTGGAAACCTTAAACTTAAGTATAATATGAATATAACTACAAAATTTTGTTGGCACATAGGGGGCCTAACTTAAGCTACTCGTATGACATTTTTCTAAGCTTAAAGCATTTATAATATACATGGCTTGTTATTTTAATTAAAATGATGGCATGGTTTATCTCTCAGGTTGTTCAGTCCCGGTTGTCACATGGAATCATCTGTGAGGGCGTATTGACAATACGCTTTTTTTGTTAAATTCAGTTAATCTTGCATCGATTTTTTGACAAAAACCATATGTGAACTATATCATACACAAAAGATTTGTCATGATCAAAAAAATATTCGCAGAATTTTTTGTTTTTCTTACAAAATAATTTTTTTTTATAATTAGCGCACACTCAAAGGTTTTTTCATACCCTTAATATTCCAGAGACACACCGTGAGTATTAAAACAAAGGGAGGGGTTAGAAAGGAGGTATCGGTGTACATTAGTTTTGAATTCTTGAACATTGCAATGACTAGACAGACAGAGCGTGGCAAGGAGTTCAACATTCGCGTAGTACGGCTGAAAACGAATCTCTGTACTTCACAGTACGGCCGAAGTTGGGTTCAAGGGTAAACTGATGGGCATTCCTAGAAGTGCGAGTACTACGGTTGAATTGTTTAAGGGGAGGAATGCAGCTGGTTATTTCACTAGAGCATACTCCGTTAAAATAATGGTAAAAAATGGTGAGGCAAGAACTATTACGACGATGTTGGAGAATGAGTCAATGATGTTATTGTCACCATTCATTTTAAAAGCTCTTCTTTGAATACTTTCCAAGAAACTTAAGTAAGTTACTGGAGCACTAGCCCATAGATGGGAGTTATACTCAAGTTTTGGACTTATATAGGTTTTATAGATCGCAGCTAGTTCTGAAGGAGAGAAAAATTTCTTGTACCGTCTCAGAAAACCCAAACATCTTGCGGCATTTTTGGCAACATCGCGTATGTGATCGTTACACAAGAGGTGGTTCGTGATGCACATACCGATAAGTTCAGTTTCATTAATGCAAGTGCCACTCATAGATAGTGGCTTTAACGATATAAGACAGTATTGGGTTTTCGAAGCATTAAATTCCACGCGGTTTTTTATTCCCTATTGTACAATACTGTTTAGCTCGTAATTTAATGAGTTTATCATATTTTGTCGTTGCAGTTCTACATATGAAGGAGAAGGATGTGAGTCCGAAAACGAATATGAAAAGCTGAGAGTACTATCGTCAGTTAAGCAATTAATTGGATTAGAAGTTGTAGACAGGAGATCATTTATAAAAATGAGTAAGAGAGTTGGGGACAATACGGAGCCTTGGGGCACACCAGCATTTATATTGTGGGTTTCAGACTTGAAACCGTCCAATAGAACTTGTACTGAACTGTTCGAAAGAAATTTTCTAATCTAATTCTAGAAGGGATTCGTCGACTCCTAAAGCACGCATTTTCGATAAGAGAGCAAAGTGCCAGACTTTATCAAATGCCTTTGAAATATCTAGTG
The DNA here is from genome assembly GCA_963931855.1 of Philhelius festivus. Taxonomy (NCBI): domain Eukaryota; kingdom Metazoa; phylum Arthropoda; class Insecta; order Diptera; family Syrphidae; genus Philhelius; species Philhelius festivus. The sequence continues at coordinate 103,321,325 of OZ007554.1, forward strand.
CAATAATCTTACTTTCTCCGAAACCATGTAAAGATTTGTTCCACTCCAACTGCCCGGAACAAGCCCAGAAGAATGGAATAGATGGAAAAGCTTACGCAAGGGCTTTGCTAGCGTGGGAAAACACCTCTTCAGAATAATAGCAGGGATACCATCCGGACCAGCGGATTTATGTATGTTGAGATCTTTCAGGACTCTTTCCAAGGAACGAGTGCGAAAAAAAATTTGTCCCATAGAATCATTAACGCGCTCAAGAATTGGGGGAGTTATAACACTATCCGGTAAAGTGGAATTTGGGGCGAACTGCCTTGCAAACAAGTTAGCTTTTTTAATAGAGCTAACGAAAAGAATTTCATTGACAATAAGCGTAAGAACCGGGGAAGAGGAAGAATTCCTCATATTTTTTACAAATGACCAAAAATTCTTACTGCCTTTTGGACTTTAGGAGTATTTTTTGCCTTGATTGTTGGTCATGTAAGAATTTGGTCCGTCGAATATGGGCGTTGCAGGCCTTCCTGGCTTGTTTAAACTTTTTCCGGTTTTCCTCAGTTTGGTTAGCTTTAAAACACCGAAAGCTTACCTCTTTTACCTTGACAACCTCTTTGCAACTCAAATCAAACCATGACTTATCCTTGGGTCTGATACTTTTAACCCTACACGGGATAAAATTTTTCATTCCGAAAAGAATCATTTTTGTTATCATATCTGCGCTTGAGTCTAAGTCACTACCGAGGAAGCATAGTGACCAGTTAAAGATCCTGAAAAAATTATTTAAACCATTCCACTTGGCTTTCTCGTACTGCCATACGGTTCTCGTAGGTGATCTTTCTCTAACTGGATTTGTTTGACACGAGAAATTTGCAGATATAACAATATGGTCAGATGTTCTTAAAGGCGTCAATACACTTATTGTGTGTTTATCAGGGTCAGAGGTAAGAAACAAGTCAAGAGTATTTTCTGCTAGACCATTAACGTCCGATATTCGAGTGGGCTCGTTGACAAGCTGAGTAAGGTGTTTAAAAGTAAAATTATAGAACCGAAAAATAATAAAAAAAAACAAATTTTGAATTTTAAAGTTCTTTTATTCGAATCTTACTTAGGGGCCAGTTATAGCTCATCAGAAAAGTCCATCAGAAAAATTGGAACAATCAAAATCTGAAACATTTTTCTGATGGCCGGTTATAGCTACCAATAATTTTACGTCAGAAAATTTAATGTCACTTTGACATCTTGTGTTTAAAGAAATTGTTTTGTTTGGTCTGTTAAGTTGAGAAAAAACTATTAAATTATGACTCGTGCCAAAAATAAGAAATTACTTCTCATTGCAACAGCTTTGTGTTTGATTAAAAGAAAAAATGCTTCCGAAAGGATACGACGATATCAAGTACACCCACTTTATCATCGTCGGAAGATACAAGGAGAATATTCCACGCTAATGTACAAGCTCGAAATGTACCCAATGAAATTTTTTGAGTACTTCCGAATGAGTCGGGAGCAGCTCCAATACATCTTTTTTAAAATAAAAAGTGATATAAAGCCCAAAACTACTTTATTTCGAAAAGATTGTATAAGTGCAAAAGAGAAACTGGTTTTGACATTGAGGTGAGAATATTCTATGTAATTTTGATACTTTAATAATACAAATCATTACAGATTCCTCGCTACGGGAGCAAGTTTTGCAGATTTGTCGTTTAGGTTTTTGATGGGGAGAGCAACGATTAGATCATGCATCATTCAAACAATTCGAGCCATAAATAGACACCTACAAGATTTGACTATGCCAGTTCCAGAAAATACGAGATTCTGGGAAAAAATTTCGTATGACTTCCTTACGAATTGGAATTTTCCCAACTGTCTTGGGGCTGTTGATGGGAAGCATGTCAAAATGTTTGCCCCAAGAAAGTCGGGAAGTTTTAACTTCAATTATAAAAAATGCTTCTCAACAGTCCTGATGGCAGTTGCTGACGCAAAATACAAATTCGTGATGGTGAGCATCGGAGCACATGGGTCCAACGCAGACTCGACTGTTTTTTCGTCATCAAACTTTGGCAAAGCCTGGTTGAATAACCCACAGACATTGTTTGTTCCTGCCGATAAAAAGTTACCAAACTCAAATAATAGTCTTCCCTTCGTTCTTGTCGGGGACGAAGCATTTGGCTTGAGGTACAATTTGATGACCCCTTTTCCAGGTTCTCAATTAACCCCCAAGCAGAGGGTTTTTAATTACAGGTATGAACTAAATATATATACATATATCAATATTCAAATATATAAATGTTTATTTTTTTAAGGCTTTCGAGAGCACGAAGAATCGTGGAGAGTACATTTGGGATTTTAGTCCACACATGAAGGATTTTAATAAAGCCCCTAGAAGTTCAAATGGAGCTTGCAAAGCCTTTAATTCTCTGCTGCTGTGTGCTACACAATTTCTTGCAAAGTTCAAAGGAAAACTTAGAGTCATCCCATCTTCAGGACGAATGTTCAACAGAGGTAGTAAACCATGAGGCCAGAATGGCCGAACCAGTATCCATGGCTGTAAATATAAGAAACAGTTTCTCTGACTGGCTTGTATCCGAGGGAAACTTGGACTTCCAGTGGGAAAGAATTTAATTCAAAAATTAATAGAATTACATTTCTTTAAATTTTATTTTTATTCTTATTAATTAAATAAACTTTAAAAAACAAAATAAAAATATCAGTTCTTGCTGTTAACTAACTTAAAATTAAAAAAAAACTAGAAACTAAAAAAAAAAAAAACATGAAATATATACATACATACTTTAAAAACAAATCAAAATCTTATGACTTAAAAAAAACGTAAAAAAATAACTCTAAACAAAATAAAAATATCACTTCAATGACAGTCTCGTAAGTAAAAAAAGAATTTTAAAATAATTAATTATTATTCATTTCTTCAGCCAGGATTTGCAATATCCTTGACTGGAATCGCACTGTTTTCCTAGGGCTAAAGTGACCAGTTTGGAGCGCAATGTTCTCCATGAACAGCTCCATTGGAGATCTTGTATTCTCGATCGCACTTAGGACACGCTCAAGGGATTCATCATTTTGGCTCTTTTTTGTCGATTTCCTCTTGATTCCCCTTCTCTTTTCAGGAAAACAATCTTCGCCCCCAACGTCTATATCACTGGTCACAGTGGATTGACTGAAGTTGCCGCAATCACTATAAAAAAAAATAAATATATTTTTTTTGTTTTCCTTTTTTAAAGTGTTGCTACTTACTCTTCTGCTACCTTGACATAAGGCATCAAAAATCGAAGGGCTTCGAAGTGAACCCATTTCACTGGAGGTGTTGCAGCCGAACCACTCGGGATATTTTCCGTCTGCCGAAGGTACTGCCGGAATGAGTTTCGCAGATTCGTCCACTTTTTTTGGCACATGTCGACTGTGAATGAAACATTTTAATTATATACAATATTCAAAAAGTCAATAGTCAAATAAAAACTTACCAGGTCTACCCAATATTGCGGAAATCTCATTCCAAGCGTCAGCTCTTTTTGTTTTGTTGCAGTACTCTTCGGATTCTTTTGCATAAATGCAAACATGGCTCTTCACTTCCAGGATAAGCTTCACTTCGAAGTCCTTGCTTTCCATTTTTTTTATTTATTTAGTAGTAGTAGTTTTGAATTATTTAAATAATATAATATAATATTATCTTGTTTTGGCACCAAAAAATCTACCGGCTTGCTTAATGCTTCGCGCTTTCTCAAATGAAACAAACAATTTTTTCCTGTCATATCATCAGAAAAAAATTTTCTCATCAGAAAAAATTTTTCTGATGCATTCGGAACAGAAAAAAATCGGAACACAAAAGAAAAACGAAATGGAATATATTTTGAGTTTTGGCAATCAGCTGTTCAGAAAAATTAAATTCCATCAGAAAAATATTTAAATCCATTTTCTGAGTAAATTTAGCAACAAAATGTTGTAATTCTTTTTGTAAAAATTAGTCCAAGCAAGTATTCGTCTAATTGCATTAAAATTTTACTCAAAATCGAGTCGTAATATGGTCAAATTTGGAAGACAAGATTTTTTCTGATGGACTTTTCTGATGAGCTATAACTGGCCCCTTAGGCGCCAGTTATAGCTATCATTGAAAACCATCATTGAAAATTTTGTTTTCACTTTTTGGGATGGTTAAACTATGAATACTGAGAATGTTTGGTATACAAACGAAGCTAATCAATTACATATTTTACTTTTGCAAATAAAAATAAACAAATATGTTAAATATTTCTCATAAAACTAAATTTAATTTTTCAATGATGAAAATCGTTTTCAATGAACAGCTTATTTTCGTTCCAACAAAGTGGAACACAATCGTTCCAATGATTTGTGTTCGATTCTCTTTCTATTCTCATGTGTCAGTTTTTTTTTCAATGAATAACTCTAGCCTCAAAAAATTATTCAGGTTGACTTTGTAATTTATAGTGATGGGTAGGATACGAATTTAAAATGAGTTTGTATGAGGTACTCATTTTTAGAAATGAGGTGGTATTTTGTCTCACCTCAAATGTCCCATAGGATATACCTATTTTAATGGACATTTTGAACAAAAAAATCAATTTTTCAATAACGTCTCTGCAATTCTAATGATCATGAAATTTGAATAAAACATACAAAGTTATATATGTATGTATGTACCTAGATACGTAGACTAGTACGAAAGACACTTAGGCTAGGCGCGCACATTCAATTTTTAGTTGCACAACTGTTTGGTTGCTTATAGGAAACAGATGAACTATTTGGTTGAATGTCCGCGGAGGTGCATTTAATTATATGTTACACAAAATAGCGAATTCATTTTAGGCAATCGCTTAGTTTGTGTAAAAACACAAGCTTTTTAGTTGCTCGAACCAAGCAGTTCCGGAACTAAAAGTTGAATGTGCGCGCATAGCCTTATAGAGTAATTCTGTGAGAGTCGGTTTATGGAAAGCAAAGCAGCGAGTAGGAAACTATAAACTAAATCACGCACCCGAACCCCAAAGAAATGATTTTTTTTCTTATAGCTCATATCTCTAACAAAAAAAAAAAAAAACAAGAAAATTAAGCCTATTCTGCCACATCTGTTATTCTGCTACAGATTTTCTGTTATGAATCAGAAAGGGTTTCCACCTTAAAAGATCTTTTATGATTAGTGTTCAGAAGTTCGAACTTTTATAAAAGCCTGTTATGCTACTTCGAAAACGAGATCTGTTAGGAAACTGAACTAAATCTGTTATCATAATCAGCTGCGATTATGTAAAATATTTCATCTGACATAATTAAATTGGATGACGAACAAAGAAGTAAACTCTTACGCACTATTGGTATCTATACCATAAAACAGGAATTTACCTCATATGTTTCTGGGAATACCATGGCCGTACTCTACTTATATGTTTATATGATACGAGTTTTAATATATTTTCTTCCATTTGCTCTTTTTAGGAACATTCCGTTGACGAAATAAAAGATAAATATTCATTTTTACTTGATGCACCTGTGTACTTATTGAAATCTTTTATGATAAGAGTCACAGAAGTTGGCTTTTATTCTTTTATGATTTTTAACAGATTTCATAACAGATTTTGGCATGCTGAATACCAAAAATGCTATTCGTAAAAGATTTTTTCCATGTTCGAACGTTTGACATTTTTTAAAAGTTTTCTTAGCAGATTTTATAACAGATTTTACCATGCCGAATACCAAAATTATAATTCATAAAAGATTTGTTGACATCTCAAACTTTTGTATTTAAATTCATAACATAATAGAAGAATAAAAGATCTCGCCGAATAGGCCTAAATGATTGCAGTTAGCAAAAAAAAAAAACTTTAAACAATAACATAACATGCGACATTTTGTATTGCCTCATGAATGAGGTACCCATCACTAGTAATTTAGCAAGCATCAAAGCGACAGATATTTTCAATGACATATCTTTTCAATGACAGCGAAATTATTGATTGCTATAACCGACTTGTCAAAAAATATTCCACCGTTCCACTGATTTGTGTTTCAATGATGGCTTTCAATGATGGCTTTCAATGATAGCTATAACTGGCCCCTTAAGACTAACTTATCAAATATATTTTACAAATTATTAAACCTACGAAACTTAATAATAATTTGCTTGTTAGCAATTTGGTATTAAGTTTCATATGAAATACATTTTATAAAATTCATCGGAATTGTTTGTTTGAAATGTGATTAGTTGCAAAATGAACGTATGAAGAGTAATGAACTTATGTTCTCATTCTTGTTAAATTATACTTTTAATGTCTGCACGTGTAGCAGTGTATCTATGTCGGCATGTGTAACACCCCCTCCGTTAGATTAAGACTCCGACGAAATATTTACAATTGATTTATTTTGCAATTTTCTTATTAAAATTGTAATTACAATAATGGCAATTGATTTTAATTCCAATTTCAATTTCAATTTATTTAGCAACAATGTACAAATGAGACTTAGTCTTTTATAGTACCTTGAAAAAACGGTTCTGATATTATAAAAATATTGATACTTAATGATGATATATTTATTGTTTTATTATTTTACGATATTTCTTTAATGATTTCTCTATTTTCTACATGTTTTAAATATAAATCGTTTAAACTTATGTTTGGTACTATTTTATTTTCTTTAATTTTAGTTACAAAGTTTGGTAGTATAATTGTATCATATTGTTTCTTTTCAAAGTTTTCAAATGTTTTATTATTAACAGAAATCTTACAATTTTTGAATTTCACAAGGTAGTTTCCTTTTAATAAAAAGTTTAACTTATTACAATCGTGCATAAGGTTTATTTCATTAACATTCTTTATAATTATGGTTCCTGGTTTGATTTCCTCAAATTCACTTTCATTTGTTACAATCTTGGAACAAAATGCTTCTTATGATTTCATAATATTATTAACACATTTATCATTGAACATAATAACATTTCTTTTTGTATTATTTTTAACAGGATACTTATACATACATATATGTTATTTTCTTGGTCTACTTAAATCGTTTTAGTTTCTATTAAAATTGACATATTATTTTTATCTGGGATAGGTTCTTCTATAAAAACTTTTGAGTAATCGATTTCAGATAGTTTAGGGATGAGTAATATTATTATTATTTGGTCTTTATAGAAAGCGACTGCTAACTTAACTTCGTTATAATTTTCTATATTATCTTCTTATTTTCGTTCTTCTGTTCCTAAAATATTTCTTGTAAGAACACATAATTTACTTGAAAAAAGTATTTGCTCAATGTCATCTACATGGTTTCTAAGGAGAATAATGTCATTATTAATTTGGTACATGTATTGCATTAATTGAACTTCTTCTTCTAGGGTTGTTATTCTTGTTTCTAATTGAAGATTGTATTTATTAAAATAGGTTTCGATAGTTTTTTGTTGTTTCTGGATATGGTTAGTAATGTTTTTTATTTGTTCGGCTATATTTTGATTGATTAGAACTTGTTTATTATTGTCTGTAGTACGAGTAAGTTTCCTATTAGTGTCATATAAATTGTCTAGTTTGTTCTTGATTTCTGTTTCGTCATTACTGTCCATCGTTCCTGCAATCAATTTTAATCCAGTTCTTAAAATATTTATTAATGCTCTTTTATTTTTGTTATGAGGTTTCATGTTTTCTATTTTTGTTTTTAGTAAGATAAAGTTTTGATTTATTGTTTTGTACATTGTGCCGATGATATTAGTTTTGTTTTCAAACGTCAAAATATTGCCTTTTATTATGTTTTTCGTATTCTCTATTTCTGTAAAGTTAATTATATGTACTTAGTATCTTAATATATGTAATTTTTAACTAATCTAACTTTGTCTAAGTTAAGAGTTATGTAACCGTTGTTGTTGTTTAAGTCATGTAGCGTTATCTCTTGGTTTCTAGTGGTTATCAGCATCGTCAGAAATATAATTGACATGGTCCAAGTTACCTTAGTCATTGTTTGCTGTAAATAGATTGTCAGTTATGTTTCATTTCTTTTTGCGTTAATTGTTGGTTGGTCAATGTTTTGATATTTTTTCTTAGATTTGATATGGATTCTGTAATATTTATTTTTGTTCTGTATGTCAATAACGTGGTCTTCGTCAACCTTGTGCCGTTGTGCGTATTTAGTTTTCTGTATTTGGCGTGGTTTTTTCCGCCTCTTACTTCTTTAATAAAATTCTTTCCATCTTCTAAAACGTTATCTTTTCGATTTTCGTTTAATTTGTCTATTATGTTTTGTTTTTTCTTAAGAATAGTGTCATGAATGTCTTTATATTCGTCTTGATGTATTTGTCCATTAACGAAATCAATGGGTTTTAGATTCGTTGTGGAATGAATTGTATTGTTGTAATATGCAATAATTTTCAGAATCTTGTCTTCTACCGTATCGTCTTTAGTTTTCTCGTCATGTTTCAAAAGTCTAATATGTTCGTTTATAGTATTATGTAATCTTTCAACATCCGAGTTTGATGTGTGATTATTGTTAGATGTAAAATGAATTTCTACGTTACAATGTTCTAAGTATTCCTTCATAGGAATTGCTTTAAATCCTAATTCATTGTCCACTATAATTGTTCTTACATTACCGATTTAACTAAAATAAGAAAGGGCTCTCTTGAACTCAATCCAATTCCTGCTAGTAATTTTTTCTGCGCAAGCATGTTTCGAAAATTTATCTACGAGTATAATTGTTAAACAGAGAGATTTTTCTAAGGTATAAAATACATCTACATGAATAATTTCATGCGGTTTCATTGGTGTTTCTGTAATTTTTAAGGGTGGTTTAGGAGGTTTTCTTACATACTTTTCAGTATTGCATATATCGCAATTTTTTATGAACTGTGAAATTCGTTTTAACAGTTTTAACAGTTTTGGGCTGAAATAAATTAATTTTATTTCCTTATATACTTCTTCAATGCCTCTATGGTTATTTTGCAAATGTTCTTCCTCTATTATCTCTCTTAATTTAATCTCGTCTGTTATATCTTCTAATTAATTTAAGACAGCGAATAATTTTAAACCTGGTGTTATTTGAAAAGTTTTCACTGAATACTTTACAACTTTATAAAATTCTTCGTCTTCGATGAGGATTGCATTTAAAGCATCAGGTTTGAAATGGTTTTTTAATAGTATTATTGCTGACTGTTCGTCTAGGTTTTTTATATGAAATGTAGATCGATTCTTATCTTATCGAATAGGTCCACTGGTGATCTGATGGTATATCTCACCGAAGAGTGGAACAAATCTTTACATCGTTTTGGAGAAAGTAAGATTATTGCACTTGATATTTCAAAGGCATTTGATAGAGTTTGGCATCAAGCTGTCTTATCGATGAATCTCTTCTTCGTTGGATTAGAAATTACTTTTCGGACCGTTCACTACAAGTAGTTTTGGAGGGTTTCAAATCTAATATCCACAAAATAAATGCTGGGGTGCCCCAGGGCTCCGTATTGTCTCCGACACTCTTCCTTATATTCATAAATGATCTTTTGTCTGAAACTTCTAATCCACTTAATTTTTTCGCTGACGACAGTACCCTAAGCTTTTCATATTCGGTTTTAGATTCACATCCCTATCCTTCGGATGTGGACTTCCAACGGCAGCGTATGATAAGCTCATTAAATTCTGATCTTGACAGCATTGTCCTGTGGGGAATCAAAAACCGTGTAGAATTGAATGATTCAAAAACTCAATGCTGTTTACTGTCGCTAAAGCGCAACCCTCCCCTAATGACACTTTCTATGAACGGCACTTGCATCGAGGAGACTGATCAGCTTTCAGTTCTGGTATGTGCATCACAGACCATCTTTTGTGGAGTGATCACATATTTGACGTAGCCAAAAACGCTGCTAAGTGTTTAGGTTTTCTCCGCCGATGCAAGAAGTACCCCTTCTGATCTGGTTGTTATATATAAAGCCTTTATTTTTCCGAAGCTCGAGTACAATTCCCATATCTGGGCAGGTGCTCCAAGAACCCACTTGAGTCTCTTGGACAGAATTCAAAAAAGAGCTATAAAAATGATAGGCGACGGTTGTCTAACTGAAACATTTGTATCTCTCGAGCACCGCCGCGGTGACCAAAACGAAGAGAATTCGATCCAAAGTACACATCTGTTGTAAAACATGGTGGAAGATCTATCAACGTATGGGGATGATTCTCATGGAACGTCGTTGGGTCAATCCATCGAATTAATGGCATCCTCACAAAAGAAAAATACGTAGACATCTTGCGGTATGTGATGGTACTATAAGTAGAGGAAAATTTTCCTGTGATTTTGAAGTTCCAGCAGGATAATGATCCAAAACACACTGCCCAGTATACCAAGAAGTTCTTTGAAGATAATTCCATCAATGTTCTAGACTGGCCATTAGCCATCTTCAAGTGCTGATATTAATCCCATAAAACATCTTTTGCGAGATATCAAGAACTCAATAAGCGCGCTTAAAATTTCAAATATAGATGAGTTATTTGAAGAAGTGAAAAAATCATGGAACTCTATACCAGTTGAAAGGTGTAGGTCATTAATATCGTCCATGCCAAATCGCTGCAGATGTAAAGCATTTGTGATGCAAAAAGGGTTCCCAACTAAGTATTGACCAAACAGCATTTTTATTTTTTGTTTTTAAGAATTTCATATGTTTTTTGTTAGTATTTGTTTGCTTTCCAGGGGCGTAACAACGGGGGGTGTCCAGGATGTCCGGACACCCCCCAGAGGTCGGTGGACATCCCCTCCGAAATCGATAGACACCCGAGTGACGATTTTTAAAACATTCTTAACCCCACAAACGATGCAAACTATTCCCAAAGCCATTAACCCAACAAACCCGGGGCGCAGCGAGGCCAAGCTCGCGAAGACGACACAAGCTATCCCCCAAGCCATTAACCCGACAAAACCGGGGCGCAGCGAGGCCAAGCTCGCGAAGACGACACAAGCTATCCCCAAAGCCATTAACCCGATAAAACAGGCGCAACGGGCCAAGCTTTAGAAAACAATGTATAGAAATAGCTCCTCCCAAAGCTGTGAACTCTTACAAATCTGGTGCTCGATTTACGGTTTCAAAGCGCGTCAATAAAAAAAGATACGATTGTACGATGTCAAACTAAAAAGCTAGGCGAGGGATTCGACGATTTTCAAACTCGAAAAGTATTGTTGAAACAATAATTAATTTAGTATAATTTAATTTTACAGACAAAACGGAGGGATTAAAAACCTTCGCTTCAAAAATTTGTTATCAGTAGACTAGACTTGTTATTTTTATTTTTAGTAGAAGTACACAAATCAAAACATTCCAAAAACAGTTTTTCTGTAATCATTTACATTTACAAAATGATTAGCTAAATCATTAGTATTTATAATATCTAAAATGTGCTTATGCACATGACATATGGCTAAGTTGCTTAATCTATCTTGCGTCATAGTACCGCGTAAGTACGTTTTCAATCGTCGAAGCGCGCTAAAACTTCGGTCAGCTTCACAAGACGAAGCGGGGCACGACATTAAAAGTTTTATTAAAACTTCTACTTCTTTAAATATTGCTCTGACCTACAAAAAAATTATCAGTATCATTTGTTTTAAAAAAATATTTTTGTTATTTTATTAATTTTGATATGTAGTTTATAATTTTTACCTCTGTAACAGCTTTTTTCAAACAATCAGCTGCCTTTTTTTTCCTTGGAGTATTTAAATTGCTGTCGAAAAAATGGTAATTGGGTTTTTAATTTTTCAATACAAAATTCTGGATAGCGAGTGATGATGTCGTTTATTTCGCCAGATAATAAAACATCTTCCAATTTCAAGTAATTTTGCATCCCTTCTTGATGGATCCGGTCTTTTAATTGAACTATTGCAGCATCGAGTATAGCATAATATTGATTTTTGAAATATTCAAATACAGAAGAATTAATATAATTTTCAGCATTTTCAGTATATCTTTTTGGTGGACCACGTTGTCGAGGAAGTGAAATCTCTTCTAAATCATGTTGGGTAATGAATTTTTCAGATTCTGCATATTTCGAAGTTTTTAATAACTAATTTTGTGCATTCTAAAGCAATGCTTTCATTATCGTTTCTAATTTGCTGCTATTCTGAAATTGTCTCTTTAATTTAAAAATAAAATTAAAATTTGGATTTTTGTTTTTTCGACCTTAAAAATTTGTAAACATAAATTAATATGTAAATATATTCAAACGGCAAAAGTAAGTAAAACATGAAGGAAATTACAAAAATTGTAGGGGATTACTATCGTTTCTAATTAGTTGCATGTAGCTGTATATTTCGGACGATGAAATAGTAATTTTTCTGAATTTGCCATAGCATTTGAGTTTATATATTGGTTTTTATGTCCTTAAATTAGCTACGCTGCTTATTCGTGTATTGACAATACTGACACAATCATCATTGCGCTTACAACAAAGATCCAGAATATTTTGTTGCATTTCTGATGATTTTACAATACCTACTTACTTGCTTCTTCCGACACATATTTCTCGGGTTAATTAGTTTTTTTGTTTTTACACAATAACACAAATATTATTGTTATCAATATAAAATCTTTTTTTACACAACTTTACACCTTGAAATTCAAAAAGAACCTTAACACGTTCAAAATATACTAATATTTTGAGAAAGTTGCACAGGTGCTTAGAAAAAGGCCCAATGAATTATTAGTTTATTCTACCAGCATAAGTACCTGCTTATTTTCTAAGAAATAAAATAAATCCTAACCTTTATGTTAGCTTAGGTTAGGTAAGTGTTGCTGTCAGCATGAATGCTTGATACACTTACACTGTAAGTAAGAGAGAAAAGCTCTTTACGAAGATATAGGCTATATTTGCAAGGTCGGTAGAACTCTCATAGATGGAGCCTACGCTTTTAAATAGAATAAGACATGTACGTAGAAGATGAGGAATTGATTCTTCCTCTGCAGAAATCGTTTGAGAATACTTTGATCCTCGTTGTATGTTTACCTACCTATAAAACAGTATCCGGTTATGACACCTATTAAGGAGCCGATGCGTAATCTTCTTAGAGATACCGAAAACTTAGAGCCCTTCAGATCCAGCTGTGATAAGGTTTGTTTTTTTTTTGGTCATACAAGTGAAATAAGGGGGCATTTTTTCTCAATCTTAAGGAGAGGAAAAGGAGAAAAAAGGAGAAAGAAAGAAAAGAAGTGATATGTTGGTAAAAAAAAGAATAACAAATGATAGAATAATCGATATACATATGAATAAAAATCGATAACAGCAAAAAACCGAACACAATCATGCAATTATTTACTTAGGTGCTTACAAATTTTAAACTTTTAACTTTGTAATGAGTTTATCAGCCTATTTAAAACATTTTGTAACAAATCTTCATCGTTTTAATATGCTTTCCTGATATGACTATAGCAACGTCGTCGTCAGTAGCTCAAAGTTTAAAGAAATAGGAAATAAAACATCGCCTTACGGTTTACCTTATGTCCTCTTACGGAAAAACCGTCCAGTTTTGAATTAATAATCTTGATTTCACTTTACAGTATGAATGTTGAGCCATAGACAAAAGTCTCTAAATAATGCTTATTCTCAAATAGATATAGCGTTATTTATAACATAGCAATTGATGCAAGCGAGTCAGAACATCTTCCGGAAATAGTCGGATTTTCTGACATGTTAGCCACCATAAATGTACCATCGGCAATACGATTGCAAGGAAACGTGCGTCAATAATCAAGAAACATCCAATCCGATTGGTAAGAAATAATTTCAGCTCATTATTCATCAAGTGCATTCGAAGTTGAGGGAAAATTAAAAAAAATCCAGGAAAAACCATGGTTATTTGAAAGGAACAAAAAGGTGCGGCTTGTATGGGCTCGAAAATGCCAAACTTTTACTGAAGAATATTGGTCAAATATTGTGTGGTCAGACTAATCGAATTTCGCTGTAAGTTAGATCATACGATGTTGAAACAATATGTAGTAAATAATTTAGTATATTATAACTCGTAATGAAAATACCTAACTTTCAAAACTTCTTCATTTATGGTACGCTTTAAGATTACAACAAAAACGACCTAAAACGTTACCTACGTGATGAATGAAGGGCATTAAGTGCAGAACAATGCAATAAGCTTGTACGCTCTTTGCCAAAAAGAATTGCTCCCGTGATAAAGGCAAAGGGCGGTCCAACTAAATATTGATATTTGTTTAATAAAAAGCAATGTTATACTATACAAAGTGTTTGAATTTATTTAAATTTGACAGTTGCACGTTAAGTGAGAAATATAATGGGTGCTCAATAATTTTGGCCAAGGCTGTATTGTTTCGTTTAAAAAAATAGTAGGTATATCGTTATGTTTATTACGCATTTTCTAGAGAAAATTGACCTCAAAGTTAAAAAATTATGGTCGTGGGTAAGAAAAAATGAATGGGCTTAGAAATTGAATATCTGAAAACCCCAACAAAATATCAACTTTATTTGAAGGCCGTTATAAATGCCTAGACGAATATTCTACAATTTGTATTAACAAAACAATTTTCGTTAACATGAGCCAGGGTAGACCAAAGTGCAGCTTTTTTAACCCAAACTGTAGCGCAATTTTGTTCTTAGGTTATATCCAAGAATCATATGCTAAAATAGTAAAATATGGTTGACGAATTAGAGGACATCCCCTATATGTAATTTATAACAGGGAAAAAAGATCATTTATTATAATTTGTTTTAAATAATAACAGAAAAACATTTATTTAGTGGGTAATCATTTATTTTGACTAATGCACATAGAAACTAAATAATCTATATATATTTTAATTTTTATAATTAAGGTAAAATCTTAAATAAATTTAAATTAGTATAGGTATATTTCGTGTTAGAATATCTAACGAGAGGGCTTACATGTGCGCTTCCTTAGTATTTATGTATATTAATTTAAGGTTCAAATAATCTTCAAAAAGAATCAAATAAGTATCGCTCATTTCTTACACTGAATGTACACATATATACATATAAATATATGTTTGTATATGAAAGGAGGCAATCCCTTCTAAATATTCATCAAACACTTTAGCAAATAATTCAGTATTGTTTAGGAAGTCACGTGCTATTATCTACCTTGGGACTTCAAAATATCACTGGAATTAGGTGGTTGGTACGGTTTTGTGAGTGTTTTCTCGGTTGGGTGCTATAAGGATTCTGTGTCTCTTGACTCAGTATGTACCAACTTGTTCGTTTAAATAAATACTAACTGGAAGTTGTTGCTTGATTATTTTAGACTTTTATCATCATTTGAACTCTACTGTATTCTTAGAGAAGTAAGCACGTGTTCATAATTTAATAAATTGTTACTCCCAGTTTGAGTTGTGTCTTGCCTGCTGGCTGTCAGCTGCTGTCATTTTCGTTGGAACTTATACGGGTTGATCCTGGTTGTATGCATTATAAATATTTAATGTTTAGTACCCAACGATGTGCAGCGAAACGTTAGTTTTCTCTGTGGAATTGACGAGCGTCAAGTGTGCTGCGGTTGGTGTATTTTTAGTAGGTAAATGCACAGGGTAAACGAAGTTGAATGCTTTATGTTCGTATACGGTCGATAATAATTGATTTTGTATGCTTTTGTAAGCATAACAACGCCAATTAACCCAAAAGCCTTTTCTTATTGTAAATGAATCATGTACAAGTGCGGAAGATTTAAAAACACGAATAAAATGGCAATTGAATGAAATAATTAGATGACAGTCTAGATTACAGATCCGGTAGCGAATTAAATTTTATAAAAACATTTATTATCTCAAAGAAATTTCACTAAATTATTATTTTGATGTTTCAAAACTAAATTTCATTTTTCAATAACGAATTCGCTCTGATAGCACAGTTTAACTCGTAAAATATCCTTGACTTAGCCTATGGAATAAGTTGTTATTGTATGTTATTGTTTTAGGTAGATAAATGCTGTGATTTTTGGAACATATTAGCAAAACTTCGCTTTTTAGAAGGGTATCTATAACAATATCGTACCTAGGCAAAACGTATCATAAAGTCGAGGTTAATTAAACTTTTTATATGTTTATTCATTCGCTCCAACCGATAAAAATAATTTTCGAATTTTCTTTTTCTTTGTTAGTCTTGCATCGGACGTGTAAATTGCATAGATCTAACATCGTTTTTTTTTTTGTTCAATCCCCTTCTCGTCTTGGAAAAAGCAAACATGGACTCACATTTGCTTGCTCTTGCGAGGAACCAATATAAACTGGCATTTGAAATATGAAATGACAATTCAATCGTCATTGTATTGGATGCAAGAAAACAGTGCAATGAATACAAAAGTTGTATAAATAAAATGCACGTCTTAATCGCACGAACTTGTTCTTATGTAAAAGTACTTTGAAATTTAAAATATGTTTAATAAATATAAAACATGGATTTATGATTAAAATGTTCAAATGCATGAAATTGCCGTCTGAATAAATTTGGAATTTAAAAAAAAAAATATTTTTTTTCGAAAATTTTTATCTATAAACAATATTTTTTAAATTTAAAGGAGCTCCTGCATACAAATTTTGGTTAAAATCGTTAGAGCCGTTAATGAGAAAGTCAAAAATCTATGACTGGTACCGTTAATAACATTTTTTCCAAAAATTTTGTTTGACCGAAATGTAGTCCATGCCCATAATAGTACTATTAATTTTTCGTTTTCGAGATTAATGAGATTTTGCATTACGGGTGAAAAGGGGTTACCGTTAGTTTTGGAGCTAAAAAAAATTCAATTTCCCCCCTAGGGAATCACCGAAGACCTTTAAGTACCGAGTTTTAAGAAAATACATCCAGTACCTACCTTATGCTGTTGATCGAGGTACAGACACAGATATAAAGGCAAACAGGCAGACAGACGGAATTGCCGGACCCACTTTTTTCTTCTTCGCTTTCATCGTAATGTCAACTTTGATCAAAATCTCGAGTTTGACTTTTTTCCAAATGCAGAACTTGCATTAGTACATTATATACATATATCGCAAGTTAAAAGGAAGACAATTATTTAAGTAGATGTAACGATTCGACAGGAGGTATAAGCGAAATATGAGTATGAACGTTTATAATATTGCATACGTCACGAATCCAAAAGTCTGGCTCGCCATTGGTGTCCTCAACCAATAGCAATTTTTTCTATTTTTGTTGCAGAGATATAACGACTTCAATTCAGTTATTAAAAACAGGAAATTATGCTCTGTTTTTTTGTTCTAATAGATCTGAATACAAGGGCGGAAAATCTTAAACAGCCTATTATTAAGGTATTGGTATGATACTACTTAACAATTTGCTAACTTTATAGTACCTAGTTTACTAACTCATTCTTAATTTCAAACAATTTCTAACTAGTATCGTACTGAAAGAATTTCCTTAATAAATTGTTTTTGAACACACCAAAAACAATGACATTTCGTGTAAAAACCTTTTTTGATGTTTGCAAATGTCAAAGAGTCATAATGAAGCTAGCACGATACTAAAAAAATAAAGTAGGTATTCGATGATTTTAACGTTAATAAAAGGGTAGAGAAAGTATGATGCTATATTCGATTAAAATTTGCAAATTCGTTTTGTTTTAACCTAGTATCATACTAAAACAGCCTTAGCATAAAACTAATAATTAAAATTTTGCGCCACGGTTTTTAAGCGAGCCCTATCATTTTTTTTTGAGATTTTATAAAAAACAAAAATCAACAAAAAAAAAATCTCCAATATTGATAGATAAACATTATTATTAAAAAATAACTGAACTTTTAGTACATACAATCTCGTACATCAACAAATACAATATGTTATTAAGAGTATGCTTTATTTCACCTCAAGACACAATAAAGTCAGTTATTTTAAGACCATCAAACATTCAACTTTTCTTTTTAGGTTATATGCCCAGTTTCGGTCTTATACGTTAAAATTCTGTTTTTAATCAAATTGTCTGGAAGTCGTAGTTTAAATATTTTTTTTGTTCTTGTTCAAATAGTAGATAAGGCTTGGATAGTTTAATTTATTTCGAAAGATACTACGAGTGACTTTTTTACTTGCGATATTATTGGTACTATAGGGGAAGTTTTGCATTTGGAAAACAATCGAACACAAGGTTTTGATCAAAGTTGATATGGCGATAATAGAGAAGACAAAAAAAGTGGGTCCCGCAATTCTGTCTGTCTGTCCGTATGACTGTAAATATGTATGTCGTTACCTCGACTTACAGCCTTAAACACTTAAGCGATTTCCTTCAAACTTGGTATTTTAGGGTCCGGTTATTTCCAAGAGGAGAAACTGAAAGTTTTTTTAGCTCCAAAACTAACGGTACCTCTCATACAGCTGTTACGCAAAATCTTGTTTATATCGAAAAAGGCTATGACAATTTTTACAAAAAAAATTTGCGTGCTATTATTTTCGATTTCGATTTTCTTATAAACGGCTGTAACGAATTCGACCAAAAATTTGTCAGAAGTTCTTTCAAAATTAAATTAATATTGTCAATAAAAAATTTAGAAAAAATAGTTTTTGGATTTAAAACGGCACGAATTTACTCTTATGTAATAGACTAATAATTTTAAAAACGAATTTTATCAGAGAAAACAGTTCATAAGCATAAAATTCATTTTTGAAACTTTCTTAGTAGTAGTAGTAGTAATGCCATGTGATTTCTTCAGCAAATATGTACATATGTATTTATGCAAAAAGAAGTAAAAGAAGTATAGCGCTTACTTAACAAACTAAACGCTTATATGCAAAATTTTAGAAACATTTTTAAAGTTTTTATTACTGTACGAATAAAAATTAAGTTGGCAAAACAAAATATTGACCCGTTCTTGAGATATCGAATTTTCAAAAAAAAAAAATTAATTTCTTTACAAAAATTCAAGAAAAATGTCTCTTATGTTTTGAAATGCAATGTTTTTCAATCTTCTTAAAACACAAATTTGAATTAAAATCCGTTATGTCGATAATGAAAAATTCAAAATTTGAAAAAATGGTTCTATGGTAGGCACAGTCAGTCATATCTTAATTTTAAAATTTGTTTTATTGAATTATAGATCGTAAGAATTAATCGGGAACAAAAATTTGTTATCAAAATTCTAGGCACTGTTTTCGAGAAAAATACGATTTTGGAAAACCATTTTTTAGCATTTGTATGGTGGGTACCGTTATTTTTAGATAAATTAAAAAAAAATTTCTGACATCTTGTAAAATGTATTGAGAAACTTTTAATTGTCAAGTTTAAAAAAATCGAGCGTGGGGTTTTCGAAATATTGATTTATGAAAAAAAAATGATTTTTTTAAATCCAACAAAAATTGTTTTTGGAAAATAAGAATACACAAAAATATTCAAATTCTTAGGGAGCATACAAAAATGATCGAAATCAGTTGTACCTTTTTTAAGAAAATCAAAAATAAAAAAAATGGTTCCAAGATGGGTACCATTAATAATTGTGTAAATACCGCTCTACGAAATAAAATCTTTGTCTTTTTACTTAAAACTTTTCGTTGTTGTTTTCGCTCGCTTTTATGGTCTTTTTCACGTAAGCCATTGAAATGTCTTTAACCAAAAATTAAAAGAACGAATTGCAATCTCGACTTAGACTAAACATATTTTATTTAAGACAAAATTCTTATACATATAGGTTTACAAATTAATTTAAGACGAAGAGAAAGAGAGTAAGATTACTACTCAATTATAAATATCTCATTTCCTCCCAATAAAATGATTTAATAGCCGATAGTATAAAAATTCATAGTTTATCAAAATTAATAAAAATAAATAAGTCGTATGCAATAATAATCATTGATAACAACAAAAAAACCTTATATTTAATATTAATTATATATTATACTCGTATACTGCGTAAATTAAACAAAAATATTTACAAAATACAATAAGTATTATAGAAATCGCTTTTAATAATTTTTTTTTGTTAACTTTTTAGTTTTACTTCTTGCCCAATGCGATTTGCTATTTTCCTCACTATCATCACACTTACGTCTTTTATTAATATTAATGATTCGTACAATTGGCCAACATAAAAACCTTACTTGTTTAATTCGTTTTCTTTTCAATTGATCGATATGAGCTTGTTTATTAATTCCGTTAACAGAAATTAAGTATCTAAAATAACTGAATTTCTTAATTACTTTACCTGGTATCCATTTAAAATAATTTGAAAAATTGTTTCTATACAATACAGTTTCACATACATATCTTGAAATTTTCGGTAACTGGTTTGTGTGACTGAGGACTCGAAAGAAGGTCTATTTTTGGAACTGCTGTATTACCATTATATTGAGGTACGGCTAAACTATTATTCGATGCTGAGGTACAATTAAATCAAGAAAAGTCGTTAGTTTAAATTTAAACAACATATTTGGAGGTGATAACTTTGTAACAGTGCATGGGGTATTTCTATACTTGATCAAAAAATTGTTTAGTTTTGAATTCCAAGGCAACTGTCGTATTTTTGGATCAATTAACATTTTTCTTATGGATCTCCTAAAAGTTTGAACAGCACTCCCCGCAATACCGTTCGACTGAGGGTGATAAGATGGTCAATCTAAAACCTCAATACCATTTGATGTACAAAACGAAAAAAATTCTTTGGAACTAAAAGGCGGTCCATTATCGCTAACAATATATTTTGGTAACCCAAATGTACTAAAAAGTGGCCTTAAACGTTCAATTACACTTTTGGCTGTAGTTATTACAGAAAAAGCCTCTATCGATTTAGAAAATGTATCTACTAGAATCAACACGGTAATTGTATCAACTGCACAAAAATCTAAACTGATTCTTTCAAAAGAAACTCTAGATTTTGGCCCACTAATCAAATTATTCTTTTCGGAATTTTGTATTACTTGACACACCTCACAATGTAACATAAACATTTCGACATCCTTATTAATATTGGGCCACCACACATTCATATCAGCGAGCTTATGACTTTGACCGAACTACTCCAATATAATAATAAAATATGCATTCTGATTCTGTTCCTAACGAATCTCTTTTCAAAACCTATGGTCTAATCTCTCCCGAAATATGCTCCGGCTATCCGTTTCTAACATATTTATAAGCCTCCATCAAGACCTTACACCTTATCCCTCTTTGTTTCCTGACGTACATCTTCTAGCTTCAGCGGGAAATCAGACATATTCAAAGAATTTATACTATCGTCCTTAACTTCCGTGCCTGCCGAAAGCGGCAAGCTCGATAATGCGCCTGCAATCCCCATCTGCGAAGCCTTTCTGTACTTAATAGAGTACTTATACAAAGATAATATACATAATGGCCCATCGTTGCAGCCTATTTGCTACCACTGAGGGTATAATCTTTTTCTCTCACCGAAGATAGCTTGCAGTGGCTGGTCGTCACTATAAATTGTGAAATTTAACCCATAGATATACTTATGAAACTTTCGAATCGCAAAAACGATGGCCAAAGCTTCTCTATGTAGTTGCGAGTAGTTCATCTCAGCCAAACTAAGTGAACTGCAGACCAGCGCACAGTGCGTTGACGGGTAAACAAAAATAAAATAAAATGCACGACAGGATCGCACGAACTTGCTCTTATGTAAAAGTACTTTGGAATTTAAGATACATTTTACAATTATAAAACATGAATTTAAAATGAAATTGCCGTCTGATTTCTAGAAAAGTATGAATTTATGCAAACAAACTTTAAAAAATCGTTTTAGTATTAAATAAATAAATTTTTTATATAAGAAATTTCTTTAAAATTTTTCAAGAAAAAAAATGTGGGATGCGAATTTTAAGTATTTAATAATATTGATTTTTGGAAATAATTTCAAAAAATAATCGTTCATAGGTTTTGAAGATATTGATTTTTCAAAAAAAAAATTTTTTCAAAAAAACCCAACAAATAATTTTTCGAATATTCTTATATACAATATTATTTTAAACTTAGGGGGACTTCTGCTGAAAATTTTTGGTTAAAATCGTTAGAGCCGTTAATGAGAAAGTCGAAAATCAAAAAAACGGTTCTATGACAGGTACCGTTAATAACATTTTGCCCCAAATTTTTTTTTAACAAAACGTAGTTCATGTCCATAATACCACACCTAATTTTTTTTTATCAAAATCGTTAGAGCCGTTTTCGAGATAAATAGGATTTTGCATTACGGGTGTATGGGGGGCACCGTTAGTTTTAGAGCTAAAAAAAAAATTTCAATTTTCCCTCTAGGGAATCACCGAAGACCCATAACTACCGAGTTTGAAGCAAATAGGTCCAGTGGCTTAGGCTCTAGATCGAGGTACAGACATACAGACAGACAGACAGACAGACGGAATTGCCGGACCCACTTTATTCGTCTTCGCTATCTTCGTAATGTCAACTTTGATCAAAATCTCGAGTTCGATTTTTTTTTCAAATGCAGAACTTGCCCTATAGTACCTATATCGCAAGTAAAAAGTGAATATGAAATTTAAAGCTTAAATGCTTTGGAGTCCAACTAGAACATGTTAAATAACCGTTATTTATAATCGTTTGTTCTTGTTTGTTTGGTCGATTAGCGGCTTTAATATCAGGAGTCAAGGTAATTTTAGCTTCAGTTGGAATTTGTAATACGATTTTGTTGTGTCATAATCGATCTCGTGTAAACAAATTACGGCTTTTATCAATTTTTTTCTCTGCGAATAATAAATATGGATATCTTTAGAGCTGGTATGAGTACTTTGTATTTTATTTTTTACTGAAATTAGTGTTAAAATTAATTAATCAAAAAGAGCCCTGTTTTGAGGCATGAAAAATTCATTTAAGTTGAGTTTTAAAAAAAATATATCAAAACATATCAAAATATTTTATGTCATTGTATTGCTCTACTATCGTACTTTATGAAATAAGAAACTTTCATTGCTAATTTTTGCTAACCTTCAAAATATTTAACTTCTGGTAGGACAAGGTCAAACCTTAAAAAATTAAGAAATTTTTGAGAAATGGATTTCTCTTCCTAAAAGCTCTAGAATTGAAGTTTTTACAACCTTTATATTAGATAAATTAAATATAACCAACTGTTCCAGTTCAAATAAAAGTAATTTGACCCAAAAAGTCAAAGTTTTTGACTTATATAAATATAGAAAAATATTGGAAACAATGCTCACGAAACCGTGCTTTACTTTTCAATCGACATAAAGTGTGGTTAAAAAATGACTTTACATTTTGCATTACATTATTTACATTATTCTCACATTGAAAATATATGTATATAATTTTGTAAACAAAATACCTAAAGTTAATGTCAACATCATTCAAGTAAGTTTAATGTAAATGTTTAAAATAATAATTGAAATTCCAATTTTTCTATGAACTTTGATATAGTAAAAATGATATTGAATCTATTTATTTAAACTTAATCATTATAGGTCAGCTCACTAATCTCTGTCTAAACAAAAAAGGTTTCTCTGTAAACATTTCATTTAAAATGCTGTTTACAATGATTGATGGGAGTGTTTGTAATGTATTATTAAATACAAATTCTTCAGCAAAATGCTATATTTGCGGTGCATCTCCTAAAGAGATGAATACGGTAAAAAAAAAAACAGAAGCCCAAAAAAGAAGAAAATTATCGTTTTGGTATATCCACCCTACACTCTTGGATAAGATGCTTTGAATGTTTGTTCCACATTTCTTACACGCTTCCTTTCAAAACCTGGCAAGTTCGCGACTCAGAAAATAAAGATATCCAAGAATCATTTAAAACTAGAATGCGTCTTATCGTTGTCAAGCCTAAGCCAGGATTCGGATCAACAAATGATGGAAATACTGCATGACGTTTTTTAAAAGATTCAGAGACTACTGCACAAATCACTGGAGTTGATGAACGGCTTATAAAAAAGTTCTCCGTTATCTTAAGAGTTTTGGCTTCTGGGCTTAGTATTGACGTACAAAAATTTTCTGCATTGCTCGATGAAACAAGAGATCTCTATCTTCAACTTTATAGTTGGTATTATATGATAATCAGTATTCATAAGCTTTTAGTTCATAGCCCGGATATAATTTCATTTTTTGATATACCCATTGTTCAACTTTCGGAAGAAGCCCTAGAAGCAAGTCATAAAGAATTCCGAAAGCATCGCCTAGCTCACACTAGAAAATCTTCCCGAAAATTGGCAAACGAAGACTTAATGACCGTATTGCTGCTTAGATCTGTTCCTATTTTATCACAATATAGGAACACAAATTCAAAACTATCGAAAGAAGATGACAAAGAGATACAAGAATACACAATTCCAGAAAATTCGAATTCACAATCGCAAATTCAAAATAACACAGATAGTGAAGACTCGGATGGTTTTTAATTCTTAAAAAAGTTCACTAGTTTAAAATGTATTTATTAATAGTTTATTTTATGTAGTTATTTTAACATCAAACAAAACAAAAAAGTTCATTATGTTATCTTTAAATTTGCAAACTAAAATAAATTATACATAGCAAAATTATTGTTTATATTGATTAACTTAATTTTTCTGTTTTTCACTTTATGGTCAACTTGTAAGTATTACATTACCTTTAAATTGTCTCTGTTCATTAATTTTGTCTTTCTTTTGAATTTTCAAGACTTATTTTACACTCAAAAAACTTATTTTTTGGAAAACAAATTTTTGTCCACCATCTCCATACATTCGACGCGCTGTGCAGCGTTGCAAAAGCTTAAGTCAGTTCGTAGCTTAACCTTGGCTTTAATTCACAAGCTAGTGGGAAACTTATGAATTAAAAAAAATGTAATCAGCATTTAGTTACTGACTTATGAATTAAAAAAATTTAATTCATAAGTTAGTTGGTGACTTGTAAATTAAAAAAATTTAAATCATAACCTTCTTAGTAACTTATGAATTAAAAAAAATTAATTCAGAACTTACTAAGTGACTTATGAATTAAAAAAAAATTAAGTCATGAGCAAGTAAGTGACTTATTAATTTAAAAAAAATAATTCACAACCTACTAAGTGACTTATGAATTAAAAAAAATTAAGTCATGAGTAAGTAAGTGACCTAAGAATTAAAAAAAAATAATTCTAAACTTACCTAGTGACTTATGAATTAAAAAAAAAATTAATTCGTAAGCTAATGGATGAAATCTGATTAAAAAATTATTAATTGGAAAATTTACAAGCTAGCATGATAATTTTATGACACACAAAAGCTTGAAATCTACTTTCGTTAATAATTAAATAATTATGTAGCCAAAACAAGCTTAAACATTCACAATCTACCACCTAGCTTACGAGTATGAAATAATGTTTTTTTATTCATAAGTCACTTAGTAGGTTGTGAATTAATTTTTTTTTTAATTCATAAGTCACTAACTTGCTCATGACTTAATTTTTTTTTAATTCATAAGTCACTTAGAAGGTAGTCAATTAAATTTTTTGGAATTCATAAGTCACTTAGTAGGTAGTGAATTAATTTTTTTTTAATTCTTAAGTCACTATAGGGGTCAACAATAGGGGCCCAACGTTCTTCATTTGGGTTTACATAATGCTATTTGCTTACAATATCATATTAATGTTTTCTTAATCTAATTCATGATTTTTTTAATATTAACTAAATAATAATTTTTGATGAGTGGGCGTTTTATCCCCTGTAGTATTGATTGTTGTTCTTCTCGTAAAAGGGTGCGTTGTCGTTATGGATGATGTCTTCAAATTGATCGTCAGTGATGGCTCGGGTGTATAAAAAATATGAGATATTCATAAATATATTATTTTATTACTATATTATAGGTACTTGTTAATTACATATTCTTTATTGTAATTAACATAAATATGTTATAACTAAATGATATTTGCTCTTAGGGATGGGACCTATTGGAGCAATTTCATACAGCTAATCACAAAAACAAAACATCATAAAGATGGTGCAACGGATATCTATTTGGCAAATTTGAATAATGTTACCAAAAGTTCGAAAATATTCACTACGAGGGCGTTTTTGGTGCTTCCCGTTAGGGCATTTTTATTCCGGAGTTAATTGTTAGATATAGAATTTTACTACGGGCCCTGTGATGGAGGCCATTATTTGGTTCGTAAAATATCATTAATGCAACAAGAAGAAAAAGAGTGCAAGTGATTCTATAAGTGTATCTAACAATAGAGTTATAATAAGTTCTAGGTTCGCCTAGTGGTCCAAATCTGCAAAACTAAATCTGGCATATATTAATACGTGAAGTTATAGCTTGTTGTCCTTTTGCGATCATAGGAAAAAGAGTTAAACGAAAAGATAAGGACACCAGCATCATTCAATTGGTACCTACGTTAACTATACCCGGGTAGAAAATTATCTAGGAAACACTATCGAATAGCGTGGCCCTAGCTAGATTGGCCTTTATATAGTAAATCCTATGCTGGGCCTAGACAGATGCAAGCCTGGCGGATCTTGACTAATTTATGCTTATCCTGGCTTTATATTGAACCTGGCTAGAACTGCCTATTTATTGGCTTTTCCAGGAGTATCTTAGACTGGGCCTAGATATTTTTAACTTGATGTAGCCTAGATATGAAACTTTTTCTTGGCGATATCTTGGCTATAGATAGTATCGCCTCTTTATTGGCATTGTAACAAATAAACTACAAGGGACCTGGATAGTTTTTACTTGGTGTAGCCTGGATAAGGAATTGTATCTGGGCGTTATATTGGCCTTAGCTAGTGTCGCCTCTTTATAGGCGTTCTCAGATTTTACTTATACTGGGGGTAGATAGTTTTTACTTGATGTATCCCAGATATGAAACTTTTCCTTGGCGATATATTGGCCGTAGATAGTATCGCCTCTTTATTGGCATTGTAACATATAAACTGCAAGGGACCTGGATAGTTTTTACTTGATATAGCCTGGATAAGGAATTGTATCTGGGCGTTAAATTGGCCTTAGCTAGTCTCGCCTCTTTATAGGCATTCTCAGATGTTACTTATACTGGGGCTATATAGTTTTTACTTGATTTACCTATACATATGTCTCTATAAAAGGCTATCCATTATCCTTCTAAAAACATAACTTTTTTGTTTTGGTCCTAAATCGGTATTTTTCAGATTCTTTAATACGTATTTAAGTCATTTAAACAGTACACTGAGAAAAATATCAAACATATTCATATTTAAATCAAACTCAAACACATACGATTTGGCATGGAATCGATATCTATTTAATTTGAATAGAAACGTATTTACCCATGTTTGACCCGATTTGAACATGATTTGGTTTAAATTTACCACGTTTTCTATTTGATTTAAACATGCTTATCTTTGTTTTTATTAACTTTATTTGATGTTGTTTCAAATAGAATCATATTAATTTTTTGTTACTTCAGATTTTTCAGAAATTCAGAAATAAAAAAAAAACTCAACAAAAATACATATTAATAAGTACCTACATTATGTATGTATTTATATTTTTATTTTATCTATTTACATTTTTCCAAAAAGTCATTAAATTGTTGTGGAGCGCTTTAAGATTTCATCTTTGTCACATCTTGAGAACATCTTCAAATTCTGGTTCATATAATTCGTCTTCTGGAATTTGCTTCTTTTTTTTACGTCTTTCGTCGTGCTCTAGTCGTCCTGTGGCAAGAATATAGAAGTCAAATGATAGTTAATTATAAAACATACTTATTAATCAGTATTTTTTTAAATAAAACTATATAAATAAACAGTTTTTGAAACAAATATTTTTTTTATACTTACAATAGAGAGCAGGGAACAATGGTATTAACTTCCACTCCTCGAATAATCTTATGGTTTGTATTTTTGCTTGAAACAGAACTTCAGTTGTGTAACATTATAATGGTAATCAAATATTTCTTTATTATTTTATAAATTACTCACTTTAGTAAGATCACAAAAACACGCAGAACATAAACACACTCCATGACTTTCGATGCCAAAAAGAAGAAAAGTTGTATTTACGAGTAGCTACTTCATTTTTATTCAATTCAAACTCGTTCGTGATTAAATTTAACATTTATGTTTAATCTCTTACTCATGCAAATATTTTAACTTCGTTTATATTTCAAACAAACTCGTTTATGTTCATTGTATGTTACAATTTTTAAGTTAGTAAAACAATTAAACCTGCATTTTAAAAATCAAACTAAAACTAATTTGAATACATATAAAAAATGAAGTGCAGATCTTAATGAAATTCTTAAACATGAATGAGTTTGATTTAAACATATTTTACTGTAAAATAATAGTATTTTCGAATCTAAACAGATTCGAGTTTAGTTATAAACGAATTATATTTGTCCTTATTTAAACATGCAGTTAAACATGTTTCTATTTAAATAACTCATAGTACAGTTTTCTCAGTGTATAATTAAAAGAGAGTTATTTGAGTAGCACTTTGAGACACGATATTTTATATATCGCAGTGGCGCAATAGGTAGCGCACAAGCACGGCAAGCGAGAGTCTCGGGTTCGAATCTCAGTGGAGGTAAATTAAAAAAAAAAAAAAAAAAATCTTTCATTCCAGCAAAAAATCACTTAAAGAGTCGAATATTAGGGGAGGCAAAGAAAAAATGAAAATAATCAACAATAATAAAAAAAAAAATTTTTTTTTTAAATTGCCGTAGCTCTTGTGCTACTTGTGAAGACGCATCTAGGGCCCATATAGGAACATCTAGCAAGGCCCATTATATATAGAGCATTAACAAATTAGCGAGGGACAAGCTAGATACTGCTCGGTAGGGCCATGATTGAAACTAAGAAAAACTAGCTGGGGCCTTGGCATTATCGAGTCGAAAATTCTACCCGGGTAGTACTACATAATTATAACCAAAACGCTATCAGAGGTTGCTATGTGCTACTCATTTGTATCTGTAACTTTCACACAAACGAAATGAGTGAGTTTTTTCTATTGCTGTAATTCAACACACTCCGACCTTGGAGCCATTAATAACTCAAACTTATAAAAATCGAAATCATTTATTAGCCATAAATCGGCCCTTAAGATTAACATGGATATCTGTATCGGTATATTTGCTCCGTTCGTTTTCTGCCCTAAACATAATGTTAATTATCAAAAACGCAATTGCTGTTCGATTCGTCTGTATTTTTTAATCATCAACTCAAATTAAGAAAATTGCGTTAAAATACGAAGACACATAAAATAAAATGCACGACTGGGTCGCACAAACTTGCTCTTATGTAAAAACTAAGAATTTCAAAAATTAATCTTATTAGACAAAAAGCATAAAATTCATTTTTTAAATGACTAAAACTCCTTTAGTAGTTGTATAAAAAATTTTTAAAACATATTTAAGAAAAAATTTTGGTACGCATATTCAAACTTTTTATTATTGTTCAAATAAAAATTTAATTTACAAAGAAAATATTGAGTAGTTTTTGAGGTATCGAATTTTCAAAAAAAAATATTTTTTTTTTCTTTAAAAAATAAAAAAAAACATTTTTTTTTTAAAGTCTTAAAATGCAATGTTTTTTAAACTTTTTAGAAGCTTCTCTAAAAGTAAAGATTAATCGAAACAAAAAAGAAAATATCAAAATTCTCGGAGCTGTTTTTGAGAAAAAAAAAAACGATTTTCGAAAACCATTTTTTAACATTTTGTATTGTGGGTACTTTTATTTTTAGGTAAAACAAATTTTTTTCCTCAGATCTTATAGATTATTTTTTTTTTTTTTTTTTTTTTATAATCTACCCGCGCTCAAGGGATTATGATTACCCTTTAAATGTTTCAACACAGCGTGGGCGTGAAGTTAATGAAGAGAAAGAAGGATAGGAATCCTACAAATAATACAAATGTATCATATGAAAGCAATGAGGAAACATTGTCACTAACCCTACCTTTCTTATTTGTTCTAAAATATATTTTTTTTTGGTAATAATGGTAATGGTCACCTCACCTAATAAATATACAGTTTTATCTACTCTTGTTTGCTGTAACCAAAATGTTTGTAAAAATAATCTAAATGGGTCTGATCTGAACTTATAGTTATAATAAGATTGACTAGAGTCTATGATAGTTTTCCCAAAATACTCTATACTCAATGCTCTATATTGTAAGCCATAAATTGCAGAATGACATCAAATGATGGCTACTATGTCGGTGGATTAAGAAAAGTCAAAAAATGCAAAAAAAAAAGAAATTTTATTTATTGCTCCGGAAAAGAGCAATTTTAGGGCTTTCGGCTGACAATTAGAACGAAATACTATATGTACGTCATAGATGAATTTGTCCTCTATTTGTCAAGTCATAAAATGTCAAATTCCATCAAAGGATGGCCACGATGTCGGTGGATTAAGAAAAGTCCAAAAATGCAAAAAAAAAGAAGATTTTATTTATTGCTCCGGAAAAAGAGCAAGTTTAGGGCTTTCGGCTGACATTTGGAACAAAATACTATATGTACGTCATAGCTGAATTTGTCCTCTATTCGTCAAGTCATAAAATGTAAAATTCCATCAAAGGATGGCTACGATGTCGACCGATTAAGAAACGACCAAAAATGCAAACCTTTTATTTTTGCTGTAAATATGTTATGGATAACTTTTGTGAAACACTTTTGTATCTTCATAATTGACTAGCTCTATGCAAGAAAAATTTTAACATGTACCGATATGTTAAAATAATAGGAACACAAAAGACGAAACAGAACCCAAAATTTAATCTTTCATAGCCAAATACTGAAATATTAAACCCAAAATTTTAAAATAAATCCTACCTTAAGCCACAATAATATCTCAAATATTACCGAGTCTCAATCAAATCTCACAAATGACTATAAGAATATTATTCCAAAGGTAAACAAAACTTACTAAACACAAACATCAACCATCAAAAATTAAATGAATGAAAATAGTAACTAAATCAGTAAAATCGTTTAGTTCTACTATCAGGTAAAAAAAGTAATTGAACAAAAAAGTAGACTGAAATCGTTCATTGAACGAAAATGGTATACTAAAATCGTTCAAAGTAACTATCGGGTGAAAAACTACTTGAACGAAAAAAGTATTACTAAAAACGTTCAAAGCTAATATCGAGTGAAAAAGTAATCGAACGAAAATAGTATAATGAAAACTAGTAACTGAAAATAGTAACTGAAAATAGTAACTGAAAATAGTAACTGAATGACTGGGTACTATCGAATGAATGAACTCTTAGCTACTATCGAATAAGTAGATAGTTTTTATTCGATAGTTCCCATTACTAATACGCAATAATATTTAAACCTTGGAGGGGCTTCATAATGATTAAAATCGGTTGTACTGTCTTCGAGAAAATCAAAAACTAAAAAAATGGTTCGAAGATGGCTTCCAAGAATAACCATTTTTTGAACAATTTTTTTCAACCATTACCTAAAATGACGAAATGAAATTTTATGAATTTTTTTTTCAAAATTCTGTGGGACTGTTTTTGAGAAAAAAATATTTATAAGATTTCGAAAAAAAATCGTATGGCAGGTACCGTTATTTTTTGGTCTTAAAAAGAAAAGGAAAAAAAAAACGTTTGGGGGAAAAAAATTCAAAACGATATCTACCAAGTTTAACGAAAATCGGCCAAACCGTATTCGAACAGACAGACAGACATAGTAATATCAACTTTGATACAAATCTTGAGTTCGATTTTTTTTACGAATGCATTACTTGCCTTATATAGTACCTATAAATCGTAAGAAAAAACAACACTATCAGAAGAATTTATGCACGAAAATAACACTTTGTTTTTTTTTTTTTTTTTCTTTAACAAAATGAACCCTTATTTTTTGGTCGTTTCGGGGGGGGGGGGGGGGGGGTTTGAACCCCTAAAACCCCTACCTGCGTTCGCCCCTGACTAAGTGTGACATTAGAGAATCTGATGAGATCAGTTCCATTAAGTGCTTGGCTATTGTTGTTGAAATTTATGTTACCGTCAAAATTATTTAAGAGGATTGTTCCTGGTGTTAATTCTTCAATTTGTGGGATATGGTGGCTGTTCGTTTTGGTACATGTTGCATTTTTACTTTCTAATAGATTAACTATACATTTATCGTTGCTTAAGTCTATGATATTTGATTGCTTACATAATGATATTTCATTTATTGTCTTACATTTATTTATGATTCCAAACGTAATATTATCTCTTTTTAAAATATTTTCTTGCAAAATTTTATTAACGTATTTTTTGTTCTTTATTAATGGTTTTACAATTAATTTTTCATAAGTTATATCTTCAGTGCTACTGTATACTAATATAATATAGCAAGGTTGAAACATTCATAGCAACTTTGACTTCGGCAAATTCTAATGCCTCTTCGATATTTTTAAATAGTACATTTACTTTATCTTTATTAATTTTATTCATAATTATATCAATTTCTGATTTTGACAATATGTTAGAGCTTACGATATTTTCTTTCTCTAATTCTATAGCATTTATTGAGTACATTATTTCTTCTTTTATTAACTTCGTTTTGTAAAGTAAACTTAAGACTAATTAATTTTCAAAGGTTTTATCTTTTTTTATTTCATTTAGAATTTCATTTGTTACATTTGTTAATTTATTTATTCTATCGATATAAGCTTAGTTTATCAAAACTTGGTTATTATTGTTTTCTAAAACATTGTTGATTTTATCTATCATTATCGTATAATCATCGTGATCGGGATTTCCCGCTACCCATTTCCAGGCTTTACCAATAAAGTTAAGTGATCTTTTAGATCTGTTAATTTTAATATTGTTAATAAGATTTTTAGTATGCTTAAGTTCATGTTCTAGGATTGGGAAAAATGGATTATTCTTCGGGATATGCTGGTACATGAGGGATGAAGTTTTTGATACAAAGCTTTCGTAAGGGGGTATTTCAATAACATGGATAAATTTCAGATTTCCTGTTTGGATTCTTGCTATTCCATTTCTAAGCACGATTATCTCTGCATTAGAATAATCAAGGAATTTGACATCTGCGTGAATTAAAGAAGTAAGATACCTGTGGAGATAAGAAAATTGACTTTAGGTTTTAATGTTTGCTTTGTGAATTACTTTGCCAGATTCTGTTATTACTGTTTTTGTTCTGTTTTCTTTTACAATCTCTTGTTTAAAGCGGGGTGTTAACTTGGAACCTATTCTTTTGTTTATTTTAGTGTAAATAACGTCACCGGGCTTATAATCTTTTATAGGGTGTCTTTTTTTGTTGTGATATTTCAGATCGCTGTTCTGTTTTTCTTGTAATTTGATTATATTTTCTTTCCTTGCTTTTTCGAACTGTTCTGGATCAGTACTAACGTTTCTACCGAAAAATACCTCAATGAGTTTTTGACCTATTGTTGAATGAATTGAGCAATTGTATTCATACACTGCTCTGTCCAATAATTCAGAGAAGGTGTTGTGAATTTTTTCCGTTTTAAGGCAACGCATTATTTCTGAAAGCGTGGAGTGAAATCGCTCCACTTGCCCATTAATTGTACTGGAATATGGAGGTGTTTTGAAGATTTCTATTCCTAATTGATCTTGCAATAAGAAACAGATAGAGGCTGCACTAAATGATTTCTCGTTGTCAAATACAACGAGTTTTGGAACTCCGAAAGCGAATAAGAGTTGTCTCAAAGGTTCTACTATATCTGGTACGGCTCTGGACTTTATAATTTTGGTTTGAGCGTATTTGAAAAATTTATCCAACGCAGTGAGAACAAGATGTCCTTCAGTTGAATAAATATCTAAATGTAAGATATGGCCTGGGTATTGAGGAATAGGTGTTGGTTTGAGTTCGGGTTTCTGTGGGTGTCTATCGTATTTGTGTTCTCGACATATACGGCATTGTTTAACTATTTTATTGATTTTCGAATTCGGCGCGTGCGTTTCTGTGTGCTCTGTTATGGGTTTTTAGGATGTGTTCTTCTTGTTCAGTTTGATCGCTTATATCAGTAACTTTAGTTTGCGTGTAGCGGATTCTGTAGTTTTTGAAATGAAGTAGATATATATTCTGGATAATGCCCATGGTTTGTTCGTTAGTCATTAATCCGTTTATTTTAGAAGGGATCAGGTACCGTTTAAATATGGAAATAATATTTTCTTTAGTGTATATGGGTTGAGTAAAAATAAGTCTACGGAAATTCGGGAAGGGATACTGGAGTTGGAAATTGTTTTTTTCGCCTATAAGTAAAATGAGTTGATTTTTGAAAATGTTAATTGGTAATTCTACTGTCGGAATAAGTTCATGGGATCAACTTTCGTCACTATGTTGGGATGCTGTGAGAGAATTAATGTGAGAAGGGGGATGCTATTAGGGAATTAGTTTGAGAGGGAGATGCTATAAGAGGATTAGTTTGAGTGTGAATAGGTGGTCTTGAAAGTGCATCAGCAACTACGTTCGCCTTACCAGGCTTATATTTGATTTCGTAGTTGTATTCTTCTAATGCTGCTTTCCAGCGTTTCATTTTCGAATTGTTGTTTTTGCTACTTAAAGCATAGGTAAGAGGTTGGTGGTCAGTTAATATTTTGACTCTTGTTGAACCATATAAGTAATTCCTGAAGGAGTTAAGAGCCCAAATTATAGCCAGCATTTCTTTTTCGTTTGCGGCATAATTTTCTTCGGCCTTACTTAATGTCCTAGAAATAAACATTATTGGCTTGTCTTCCTGTGATAAGACTGCTCCGATGGCGTAATTCGAAGCGTCGGTTGTAAGTTCGAATTCTTTTCTGTAATCGGGGTAGGTTAGTATAGTGTCTTTTGATGCTAGAGAATTCTTAATTTTATTGAAGGCTTCTATTGCTTCTTCGTTTAAATGAATTAATTTTTTGCTAGAGAGGTTTTTGGACAACCGTCCGTCTTCCCCTCTTAAGAGGATTGTTAAGGGTTTCGATAATTTAGCATAATCCTTAACAAAACGGCGGTAATAGCCTGACAGGCCAAGAAAAGATCGTAGATCTTTGAGCGTTTTAGGGTATGGAAATTGAAGTACCGCTCTAACCTTTTCAGGGTTAGTTTTGATGGAATTTGAAGAAATGATGAATCCAAGAAATTCGACTTCTTCTTTAAAGAAATCGCATTTGTCGAGCTGAACCTTCATGTTTGCAGCTTCTAAGGTTCTGAAAATTGTTTCGATATTGTTTAAATGTGTATCCTCATCTTTGCTGAATATAATTATGTCATCGATATACACGAAGCAAATTTTTCCTATTTGTCAAGTGCCCTTTGAAAAATGAAAGGGGCGTTTTTCAGCCCAAAAGAAAGCCGGGTGAATTCATACTTCCCATTATTCACCGAGAAGGCCGTTTTTTCAGTATCCTTTTCTTTAAGTGGAATTTGGTGGAAACCACTCTTGAGGTCAATAACAGAGAAAAATTTGTTTTGACTTAATTGTGCGAGCACTTCATTTATTTCCGGAATGGGATACCGGTCAGCAATAGAGTTGGTATTTAACTTGCGATAGTCTATCACCAAACGATACTTTTTTTCGCCAGAGGCATCAGATTTTTTTGGGACAATCCACACAGGTGAATTGTACGGTGATCTTGAAGGTCTTATTATGCCATCATTAATGAGTTTTTGGATATGACTCTCTACTTCGTCTTTGAGAGCCATTGGATATGGATAACATTTAGTGTAAACAGGTGAATCCGATGAGGTTCGAATCTCACCTTTAACAACGGTCGTATAAGTTAGTTTTACGTCTGGGTCATCGAATAATTTGAAGTATTTTCTAGCAAGTTGTTTCTTAATTTGGTCTTTTTGTTCCGTTGTCATATGTTCTGTTCTCAAGGATACAGTATTTACTGCTTGTGCAGAGAGTTGCTTAATCCGTACTTTTATATTGTGTTTAATAGTCATAAAGTCATGTCGCGCGTAGATTACAGCTGATAGTTCTTTCAAACTATCATTTCCGAGAATGCCTTGGAAAGATTTTAGGTGCGGCATCAAAAAGAATTTAATTTTTAGGTCTTTTAAACCGAATAAGTTCACGAAAGTGTGGTGAGTTATTTCTATGTTTCATCCAATGGAGTTGGCATAGAATTTTTTGTCATTAGGGATAGGGCTTTTTATTAGGGACGGTTGAATATAATTTTTGTTGGATCCTGTATCAATTAAAATTTTTAGCACTTCGCCGCCGTCTGTTTTGACTTCGATATATGGCAACGAATCTAATCTAAAAAATGTATGTCACTAAGTTCAGATATTACTTCAGTAACATTTTCTTCTACTTCTTCTTGGGTTAGAGGCTCTATGTAATTGCTAAAACTTTGTTCATATTGATGATCGTCTACATACAGTGCAGCGTAATATTGTTCTAATTCTGATTCTTGGGTTGAAGGGTTTTCATAGGATGAGGTGTTTAAATGAAAATTTCTTTGTAACTTGTTAGGGTAATTAGGTTGCTGTGGAAAATTATTAGCTCTCTTCGGTGCAGGTGGCCAATTCATTTGTTGTTGCTGTGGCCTGTTCGCATAATTTATTCTGACAGTGCCAATATTATTTCCTTGTGCTTGATTTGGGGGTTGATATTGGTAACGGTTATTGTTAAAGGGTTTCTGTCTAGGAATATTGTTGTTATTAAAAGGATGCGATCGTTGGTTATAGTTCATCTCTGGTTGAGGAAAATAGGTTAGTTGAGGATAAAATGGTATTTGATTATTAGGTAAGGTGTTTTGGATTGGTCTTCGTGGAGGAAGTGTTGGGGGAGTTGGGTGATGGAATTTTTTAGCTGCTCCTTGATGGCTAATAGCATTGGATCTATAGTTCTGGTTCTCTAGCTTAAGGCATAGGTAGAGAGCTTGTGGGAGGTCTACGGGTTCACAAATACCGAGGAGCCTAGGTAAGTCTCCTTTTAGACCTCTTACAAAAGTGTCAAGAGCTTTGTCTCTATAAGTTTTTGTAAGTAAGGATAATGCCTCGGGACCAACGTCCATGCAAGCTATTTTGTTTAAAATTAGAGATAAATGAGAGTAAACGGCTTGATATAAGCCTTGTACCGTATCGTTTCCTTGGACCAAGGAAGTCATTTGGTACTCTAGCGTACCCAAATCGCGTTTGTCCGCGTAGTGGAGCGTTAAACATCTGGAAATACAGTCTCAATCAAGGGGTGTATTGTAAGACTCCAGCGCGATGTCTGCATTCCCTACTATTTTATTCCGGATTACGTTTAAAACTCCGAAATATTTCGGTGAACCCTTGACAGGTTCATAAAGGCGAATTATTCTATCTACGCTCTTTTTCCAGGAGCTGAACTCTCCTGGTTGGCCAGAAAATTCTCTTAGACATCTCACTACGTCTGGGACCTTATCAAGGTATGTAAGATTCGCTCTAAGTGTGGGATCAATTGTTTGATCGATTCCACGAAATCTGTCAGAATTTGGGTTTATAATACCCTGAATAATGTCTCTGCCTTCGGTATTGAGCACATGGTTCACGATGGATAGCACCATGTTTTGTAACTCAGGACGAGTAAGAGGTAAATTATTTTGTTGGTTAGAGGAATGGGAATTGATGGGTTAGTTACAGGTCTAGCTAGATTATTTTGGTTAGCCATGTTTGGTATCTTATAGACGTTAACGGAGTAAATTTATTTGTATTATTAAAAATTTAAAATCTTAAATAAATGTCTTCTTTATCGAAATTCGTTGTGATCTTTTAATGATATTATATTCTATATTCTAATCTTATATTTTAATTTATTTATTTTTAAGGAGATATTTATAAATTATATTTTACATTCTTAAAAATAAGGTATCTTACAGTATAACAACGGTGATAATCATGATTCCTGCGGAGCGGCAAACAGATCCACTGCGTCCTTTTTACCTCTGGTTGGTTACTAGGGGGCCCTTTGTATGTTTCTCCAGCAGTTTGAATGTTAGTTTTTTTTTTCACCACTATACCACTTAGGGATTTTCAAATGTTTTTTACAGATTTGTACCACTTTGGGACTTGTAAGTTAATTAAATGTTTTTTTTTCTTTCACTTTTGTTTTTGTTCCACTTACGGACTTGTAAGTTAAAAAAAAATTATTCTCCAATCTTGTACCACTTAGGGACTTGTAAAGGATCGCTTAATATCACCAGAGTAAGGTGATTCACTGTATATTGTCACAATTTTCTGGGTAGCCACTGTGTTGGTTTTTTTTTGTCTGTACCGCTTAGGGACAATTTTATTTTCACGCGATTTTTCTTTTTAGCACTACTTAAGGGCGTTTGTTAAAAAAAAAATTCACGTAACACAATCACAATGGCCCCACGTTGGGCGCCAATTAAGTTTTTTCCTTTAGATTTTTTTAAAAAAAATTATTTTTTATTTATATTTTTTTCTTTTTATTTATTTTATTTTTGAAAACAAACTGGCAGCGATTCTGCCTCCGAAATACTTAATAACAATTCAATCTTAAAATCTACACCTTAAATACTAATTAACTGCTAACATTGCAGTTTAGCCATTCCCACATTGCTGCTCAAGATTTCCACGAAATTTGATGTTGCTTCTGCTGGCTTCGTTTGACACTATGTCAGCAGTTTTTCGTGTGAAGCAATTTGTTTGTTAATTATGAGTTATGTTGTCGTTAACTTACACAAGCAGCATGGTTTTCTTACTTAGTCCACTTCGCCTCCTGAGAAGCGGATGGACCAAGTGCAGAGAATAGTTGGCTCTCTTCAACATCAAGTCTGCATGCGTTTTGAATTTGAATTTGAAAAGTTAATTCCTAAGTACTTCGTTGATGATTTGACTGTCACTTCAGTGTTGTCTGGAAGCTTTATTTTGATTGCATCACAGCGTGTTGCAAACGCTCGTCTTCGAATGACAGTCACTGGTGTTCGGAAGCAGATGAGTTCAGTCTTTTCGCTGTTTATCCTCAGTCCCCATTTGACATAGTATTCCCATAGGTTTTTAATGTGCTCTTGCACTCTCCTGGCAGCAATTTCTGGTGAAAATGCGGTGGCGTATGTGATTGAGTCGTCTGCATAAAGCTTCGTCTTTGTACCTGATATGTTGGCTGGTTGATCAGTAGTGTAAATGTTGAAAAGCAGTGGTCCAAGTTTTGATCCTTGAGGAACTCCAGCGTTAATTCCTTTGGTTGATGACACATGTTTTTCTACCTGTACATAAAAAAGTCTTTGGGTTAGGAAATTTTTGATTATTCTTACTATGTAATTAGGAAGTCCAAGTTCCGAGAGTTTGAATAGCAATCCTTTTATCCAAACGCTGTCGAAATCTTTTTCGATGTCCAGCAAACACGCTACAGTGTTTTCCTTTTTGTTGAGCCCAATTGTAACATCAGTATGGAGTCCCAGTAATGGATGTATGGTAGAATGTTTATTTCGAAAGCCATACTGAAACTCCGGTATGACATCTCTTTCTCTGCAGAAAACGTTGAGTTTCTTCAATATCAATGCCTCCAGTATCTTACTGATGCAGCTGAGCAAAGAAATTGGCCGATATCCTTCTACATTTGCGCGGTTGTTCTTCTTCGGGACAGGGACCACTTTTGCGGTTTTCCAGGCTGCAGGGAAATAGCTGTTGTTCAGGCAGTTATTGAAGATTATAGTCAACAGGAGAACAGCAAGATTTGGTAACTTTTTGAGCACGTAATTAGAAATCTTGTCGCTTCCTGCTGATTTTTTGGAGTTTCCAGTGAAGATAATGTCAGCTACTTCTTCAGGAGAAGTGAAAACATCTGTCAGCGTCGGCTCCGATAATGGGTTTTCCTCGTTGAACAGGGTCACGGTTTCGGTGGTTGCTGATATCTCTTGAAAGCGAGTTTCTACATCTTCGATAAAGTCAGGAAGGTGTACGGGAGGGCGATCTTTGAAACTATCATGAAAGTGATTTGCAAACGCTTCAGCTTTCTCTGCAGAAGTTGTTGAAACTTCTTGTCCGTGAAGGATGGTGTCTGGAATTGAGTTCGCTTTTCCAACAATCAGATTGATCTTTTTAAACGTGTCAGGTCCAGGTTTGATATCTACAAGTCTCTTCCTAAAATCATTTTTCCTGGTGATGTTTTATTGCTTGGTTGAACATTATGTTAGTGCACTGAAGTTCTGAGTGTAGCCGACGGTATTCCACACTTTCCCTGTTAAAGGTCCTGTGGAAGATTCTTTGGAGGCTTTTGCGGAGTCTTTGCCGGTGAGCATATATTAATTGTATATGTTGGGGTAAGTTTGCATATTTATCTCTGCTGGTG
This sequence comes from Philhelius festivus, assembly GCA_963931855.1. Classification (NCBI taxonomy): domain Eukaryota; kingdom Metazoa; phylum Arthropoda; class Insecta; order Diptera; family Syrphidae; genus Philhelius; species Philhelius festivus. Next base: position 103,361,426 of record OZ007554.1, read on the forward strand.
CGGGGTGTTTTCTGCCTGTCCAAAGCATTGTTGACAACTGTTTCAAATTGAGCAATGGTGTTATCGATCTCATTGTTGTTGAGATTGTTGATGCTGGAGACTTCTGGTAGGCGTTCTTCAACTTCTGAACGGAATCTTATCCAGTTCAGTTTTTCGTATTGGATTTGGAATTCGGGAATACGACGTTCAGTTGTAATCCTGTAATTCAATCTGACTCTCATCTCAACCGCCAGATGGTCCGAGTCACTATCGTGTGCAACACAAGTGAAGTTCTAGAACTCGGGAAGGATGTTCGTGAAATTGGACGTCACTAAAAAGAAGTCTAGCAACGACGGAGTTCTTGGAAATGTGGGCCTATGTTGTGATATAACCACCAATGAGTGAAGCTCAGGGTTGTCTTGCAGCCAGTCCACAATTACTTTTCCTTGTGTGGATTGGGTGTCGTGCATTGAAGTCACCTCCAAGTACACACAGTACGTATATTGGCTAGCCAGATTGTTGATGGCGTTGAGGTCATGTATGATGTCACATCTTGTTGCGTTACACTTGTTGTATACTGAGACGAGAAGCAGCGTCTCATTATCCGACATAATGATCACAACGGCTGTAGTCTTCATGCAGCGCAGTACAGGTACCCTAACGTACTCGCTTTTAAGGTCCGATTTCAAGAGGATGGCAGTTCATCTGCCTTCGGATGTCTTGTCCTGTCTATAGGATGTGTAGTGTGTAGCCTTCCGGTTTAAGGGTGTTTCTTGCTGTGATGTTTATTTCCTGTAAAAAGATAATATCGGGTTTCTTTGATTTTAAAAAAAAGTTTAGTGAGATATGTCTGGCTGTAGAATAAATACAATTAACGTTATATGTAATGAAAGATAGTTAGTTTCTTATATACATAATGAACAAATAAGTTTACCCAATATAACTGTCTTTTCTTTATCATTGAGACTACCGTAGTTGCTTGGAACTACCTCCTTTGCCTTTTGGAGAAGAGAAAGGAGATCTGTTCCAAACAGTCTTTCGGTATCATCAAATATGTTGAAAGACTGTGATTGTTCTTTTTGGCTTGATGTGTTGGATGGTGCAGTCCTCTTCTGGACTACTGGTTTGAAAAATGGCGTTGTAGCTGGTGCTGGTGGAGCTGGCTTATTTCCTGCTTTCTTAAATGGGCCTCCCAAAGGTTTTAAAGCTGCTCCAGATGTGGCTGCAACGCTGGCGTATGATAAGCCATTCACAATCGCATTTTTTGCTGATGTTACAGCAAATTGGTGATTTTCGCGCTTCTGTGTTGCTGTCTTCGTTTTTTCGGCCAGTTTCTTCGTCCTTGCAGGACATCCACTGTAGCTGGCAGAATACCAAATCATTGTTTGTTCTTCTTTGTCCCAAAGTTTGCATCTGAAGAATAGATAATCGTTGGTCATAAGAGAGGACAGACGAAGGACCACTCCATTGAAGTCCTTTCAAGGCAAAACGAGTAAAGTTTCTTTGCACAGATTCTAATCTCTTAATATGAATATCATAAGGAGAAGTCCAAACCTACGATGCATACTCAAGATGGGGACGCACCAAGGAGTTGTATAAAGCCCGGGTGAAATTGGGATCAACAAATTCTTTAGACCAGCGCTTAATAAACCCTAACATTGAATTGGCCTTATTCACGATTTTATTAATATAAGCAGAAAAATTTAAATTGGATGTAAAAAGAACTCCAAGGTCCCTTACAGTCATAACACGAGTTAAAATGTGCCGTGAGATAACGTATTCATGATAGTAAGGAGGACGTTTTTTAGAAAAAGTCATACTTTGACATTTTGTCGGGTTGAGGTTCAGATGGGGACGCACCAAGGAGTTGTATAAAATCCGGGTGACATTGGGATCAACAAATTCTTTAGACCAGGGCTTAATAAACCCTAACATTGAATTGGCCTTATTCACGATTTTATTAATATGAGCAGAAAAATCTAAATTGGTGTAAAAAGAACTCCAAGGTCCCTTACAGTCATAACACGAGTAAAAATGTGCCGTGAGATAACGTATTCATGAGAGTAAGGAGGACGTTTTTTAGAAAAAGTCATAGTTTGACATTTTGTCGGGTTGAGGTTCAGACTGTTCTTTTCACACCACAAGGCAAAATGGTTAATATCATCTTGCAGTAGAGCCCGATCATCAAGATACTATATTTTTATAAATCTTCATATAATCTGCAGAGGAGCATCATTAATAGCCAATGTAAAGAGTAGTGGTCCCAGATGGCTTCCCTGCGGAACACCTGATTTGGCAATAAATTCGCTTGAGTATGAATTTCTGAATTTGACTTGATTTAACCTATCTTCAAGATATGAAGATATCCACTTGATGAAAGGTGGTGGAAATCCGTATGAGTGAAGTTTAAACTTGATAATCTCATGAGTTGATAATCTCACAGTTGATCAAAAGCTTTCGAGAAGTCAGTGTATACACAATCAACTTCTTGACAACTCTCTTGAGAGTTTAAACATTTATTCAAAAAGACAACAAGATTAGTAACAGTAGAACGTTTTTGCATAAAACCATGTTGTTGCACTCAAAAAATTTCATGTGTAAATAGTACTAATTCATGCGTGCATTCTACGAATTTTATTCGTGGTTTTCAGCCACGAATAGTATTCGTAGAATGGACGTTTATTAGTACATTTTACTAATATTTTATTAGTATTCGTAGAAAAACATACGTATATTGTACGAATACTATTGGTACAATATACGAATATCATCGTAATATTAACGAATGCCCTTGTAATTCATTCGTATATTGTACAGCTCCATTCGTATATTGTACGAATATCATAGTAATATTTACTAATGCCCTTGTAATTCATTCGTATATTGTACAGCTCCATTCGTATATTGTACGAATATCATAGTAATATTTACTAATGCCCTTGTAATTCATTCGTATATTGTATCTACAAACATTATAGTAGAACTTACCATTAATAAAATATTCATTATAAGAAATAATAACAAAAAGTAATGTATTGTTTAAGTTAAAAAATAATTATATAATTCATATTTTTTTAATTTTATAATTTAATTTTTAATTACAAATGAAATTAAAAAAAACTAAAATGTATCTTATAAATTATTAATTCATAAATATAATTAACAACCAAAATTATATTTCCAAACTGCTTGTTATCAAAGCGCCACTGAAAATAAATTTAACATTTAACATTAAAAATCTTCCGACAAACATTTGTACTTACATTAATTTTTATTTTGTAAAAAATTCTCACATATGAATGCTCTGCTGCTTCAGGATCATCTATGTAAAATATAAAATAAGCTTTATTTGTATATGTATAAGAATATGTAAGTCTAGGTACTCACCTCGTCTTTTCAAAAAAAAGTCTGGTTCCCAAGATTTGTTTCACGCGTCCATTACTTTGCAATATTGCAATCTGTAATAACACGTTTCAACGTGTTGACGAATGGAATACATTTAATTTTTAAAGCTGAACACATATTATTTTTTGTACTCATGATTATTAAATAATACTAATGCACTTCATGAAAGTACGAAGTTATTAGTACATTCTACGCATAATTCGTACAGTCTACCTACGAATGAATTCTGTCTACTAATATTAGTTTTACTTAGTAAATAGTACGAATTTATTAGTAAATACTACGAATGCAAAAGATTAAAGTACGAAGTCATTCGTACGAGAAATTAACGAATGTTATTAGTTATATGTACACAATAATTCGTACAATGTACTCCAAAAAATTGTTAACTTCTTGTTTACGAATAAAATTAGTGCATTAAACGAATAGATTCGTGCATACTACCACAGTTATTAGTAAAACTTTACAAATGCATTCGTAGATATTTCACTGTACAAATACTTCGTATATTTTACGAATATTAGTACAATGCACGAATATTTTTTTCACGAATGCCATTCGTAGCCATTTTACTAATAAATTTTTTGAGTGTGGTTGCAGATAATAGTTTTACATATAAATGTCAAACTGTCGCATACAACTTGTTCGAACAACTTCGGAATGCAAGAAAGTTTGGAAATTGGTCTATAGTTGGTAATATTGGCTTTATCTCCCTTTTTAAATACTGGCGTTAAAAATGCTTTCTTCCAAACTGCAGGGAATTTACCTAGTTTCAAGGATAGAACAAAAATATTACGCAGAGGAAGAGCTAAAACAGACTTACATTTCTTCAATAAAGCGGGTGGTATTCCATCGTGTCCAATAGAATAGTCGTCTTTTAAATGTGACAGAAAGTCCAAAACTTTGTCATGATCTATTGTAATATTATTAAATGATACCCGAGGACAATTTCGTAAGAATTGAAAATATTTATCGTCAACAACAACAGGGGAATCAATGAAGGATTGGCTAAAATTATTTGCAAATCCCTCACAGATTTCTGTAGTAGTACTCAAGGTTACGTCATTATAAACGAGATTAACAGGATAACCGTCGCTTTTCTTTTTGGAATTTATAAATTTCCAGAAGTTTTTCGGGTCTAATTTCAGGGAAAGCCCTATGGTTTGAAGATAATCATTATAACATTCATAAGAGAGTTTTTTGAAATCTTCTAAAAGGGAAATGTAAACTACTTGATTCTCTACTGTCATGAACCTTATATATTTTTCCCAAGCCTTATTTCTTTTATTTCAGAGGCATTTGAGTACTTTTGTGAACCAAGGATGACAAGAAGAATTAGAGGGAATAGATCTTTTTTTAGGGACAGTTTCATTTATGCATCTCATCAAAATAGAATAGAAGCTTGAGACAGTTTTGTCAAGATCATTAGAAATCGGTAAACGTTATATACCGAAAATAATTAAACTATCTAAAAGCTATTGAAAATCACCTCTCCGAAAGTCAAAAGTATAAGAACAGTCGTGGGGATTACTATTTTCTAGTAAATGACCACTCAAGTCAAGAAAAATGTCAAGAGGCGGGTGATATTGATCTATGTTAGATAAAGCAGAGATAGATTCTACCACTACTGTACTAACGGCGGCGTCAGAAGAGAATACAACGTCATGTTGTCTATTCATATTATTTCGTATACAGCTAATATTATCCAACATTTGGAGCTGTTGTTGGGGATAACTTGTGAAAGCTTCAAAATAGGATTCGTCATCAGAGGGAACCCATTCGATATGGGGAAGATTAAAATCCCCTAATAAAAGAATTTTACTGTCAAGGCTAGCTAAACTGAAAATAAAATCGAGTGCTTACGGAAACAGGACTTTTAGGTGGAATGTAAACATTTAAAACAAATAAGACTAAAGATTCCTTAGTTATTTTGACGCATAGCAGATCAATTGTCAGGTTGAATGGGAAGACTATTTGTGTTGAGCAGAAATTACTTCTAACAGCAATAAGTACTCCCCCGCCAACTGAATTTGTAACGTCAACGTGACGGTCCTTTCGGAAAACTAAGAACTCATTATCAAAAAGTTCCGTTGTTGCGTTAAGCCAAGTTTCTGTAAGGGCAAAAAGATCGTATGGCAAAATAAGGGAATGTTTGAAAGTCTTAGAAGTTTTACGTCGAAGACCTCTCACATTTTGGTAGTAGATACAGAAGCTGGGCAGTTTTTTGAATTTATACTAGAAGACGAATTTAAATTTGATTTCCTCCTCAAGGGCGCTGTAAATTCTTTTACCAATGTGTTAGGAGGCCAAGAAGTACTACATATGGGTTCGAAGAGAGAATTGGGAGCTATTATTTTGAAGGAGGCTACGAAGCTGTTTGGTTTGCTTATTTTGGAGCATTTGACGCATGATGAATTTATAATAGCCTTAGTAGCAATCAAATGATCCACAACATCTTCAGGCATCGTTTCGGGTTGGAGACGAGATATAAATATGGCCCTGGGCTTCGGAACTGAAATTAAAGTTTTTGGACCAGTAACGGCGGATTCCTGTGTTGGAGTCAAGTCAAGATTTTCGGTGACAGGTTGAGGTGGAATGGGTTCAGTGGATTCAGAGGAGGTCTCGGTAACATTAGTATTTGGTTCATTAATATGGGGTGATTTGATAACCGGGTCGGATAAAGTTATTGAATTTTCAACGATTTCACTACCAATAAGGGACGTTTTTTTAGGTGCCGAACCTACGTTGGCTGACATGGTGGTCATGTCCCTTCTTCTCTTTTTACTTTTCTTAGAAGTAGAAGGATTTGATGAGAGAATATCATCCGTTGAAGAGGAATTGTCCGCTACTAGCACCGGAGAAGGGATGCTATCAACCGTTGTCGCAATACTAGCAAAGTTCAAACTTAACTCTTCAAATCCCTTGGAGGATAGCTTAAAACAGAAATGAGCTAGCGAAATCTTTCTACATTTAGGACAATACCAAAAAGCAATACTCGAAGAATTAATTTTGTCCATTAACGAGTTATTTGTACCGACACATTTGGCATGGAATAGATTTCCACAAGGTCAGTAACACTTGAAACGAGGGGCTACGCCAGAGCGATCCAGACAATTCCTATTGGCGCAAGACATTTTTAATATATAAGGGACAGACAAATAAAAATTTCCAATACGAAAATATAATATTAAATAATGATTAGAATTATAAATTATTTATAAAAAAAAAAAGTAGAAAATTTTTGACAAGCTGGATTTGAACCTTTGCACTTATATTTAATACTAATTACAGTCAACGCGCAGACGCGCACCACAACTGATCTCTTAAGTAGGGAGTTTTTGAATTAATATTACTAATGCAAATGATAATTAATTATAGGTTAAATAAATAATAGAAAATAGAGACCTCGAGTGGAGAGAAGAAAAAGTAAAACTGAAAGCTGTATGAAAAAGCTAGTCAAATTAGAATTAGTTCTTCCTACTGAAAGAAGGGAAAGAGGGAGTTTAGACAAAAATTGAGAGGAACAAAGGCGATGCAAATGCATATATGCAATTCACAGTAGAGCTTGACATACATATATATGGGTAAACAAAAAAAAAATGGCAAACAAACTTACGTAAATTGAATCACAAAAAAACACTAATTATTGACGATTTTTAAATTAAAAGATATAAAGCATGTGTTTACATGCAAGTTAAAAATAAGATTAATTAGTATAAACACAATTCTAAATAAGCCAAGTAAGAAAAACTTGAAATTAAATAGAAAATTGCAGAGAGCAAGACAATACGCGTCAACTAATAACAAAACTACTCCCAAAGCCATTAACCCGACAAACCCAGGGCGCAGCGAGGCCAAGCTCGCGAAGACGACACAAGCTATCCCCCAAGCCATTAACCCGACAAAACCGGGGCGCAGCGAGGCCAAGCTCGCGAAGACGACACAAGCTATCCCCAAAGCCATTAACCCGATAATCCCGGGGCGCAACGGGCCAAGCTTTAGAAGACAATGTAAAGAAATAGCTCCTCCCAAAGCTGTGAACTCTTACAAATCTGGTGCTTGATTTACGGTTTCAAAGCGCGTCAATAAAAAAAGATACGATTGTACGATGTCAAACTAAAAAGCTAGGCGAGGGATTCGACGATGTTCAAACTCGAAAAGTATTGTTGAAACAATAATTAATTTAGTATAATTTAATTTTACAGACAAAACGGAGGGATTAAAAAACTTCGTTTCAAAAATTTGTTATCAGTAGACTAGACTTGTTATTTTTATTTTTAGTAGAAGTAGACAAATCAAAACATTCCAAAAACAGTTTTTCTGTAATCATTTACATTTACAAAATGATTAGCTAAATCATTAGTGTTTATAATATCTAAAATGTGCTTATGCACATGACATATGGCTAAGTTGCTTTATCTATCTTGCGTCATAGTACTGCGTAAGTACGTTTTCAATCGTCGAAGCGCGATTAAACTTCGTTCAGCTTCACAAGACGAAGCGGGGCACGACATTAGAAGTCTTATTAAAACTTCTACTTCTTTAAACATTGCTCTGACCTAAAAAAAAAATTATCAGTATTATTATTGTGTTTGTTTCTTTATTTTTAGAAAATGCTCAATTTTTTACATTTGTTTTTAAAAAATATTTTTGTTATTTTATCAATTTTGATAGTTTATAATTTTTACCTCTGTAACAGCTTTTTTCAAACAATCAGCTGCCTCTTTCAACGTGGAGTATTTAAATTGCTGTCGAAAAAATGGTAACTGTGTTTTTAATTTTTCAATACAAAATTCTGGATAGCGAGTGATGATGTCGTTTATTTCGCCAGATAATAAAACATCTTCCAATTTCAAGTAATTTTGCATCCCTTCTTGATGGATCCGGTCTTTTAATTGAACTATTGCAGCATCGAGCATAGCATAATATTGATTTTTGAAATATTCAAATGCAGAAGAATTAATATAATTTTCAGCATTTCCAGTATATCTTTTTGGTGGACCACGTTGTGGAAGTGAAATCTCTTCTAAATCATGTTCGGTTATGAATTTTTCAGATTCTGTATAAATTTTTTTGAATTATTCTTCGTTACGATTTTTTCCGAAGTTTTTAATAACTTATTTTGTGCATTCTAAAGCTCCCGAAATGGTTTCAGACTTTCCTTGTAAAGTCTTGTTCAAAATTTCCATTTGAGAGAATATTTCGATCGACATTTTCAAGCTGAGAATCGTGTTTCCCTTCGACAATTTTTATATTATCCCAGAAGCTTTAGGGTTGATTTTTTTAATTTTTTCCAGAGACTCAATAATAATGGGATATTGATTTATAGTATCACGAGCTGGCTGTACCCGAGCTAACCACCTTGTTGGACAAAGGGGCCTTATCATGCTTATGCACATCGGGTTTTCTATAGACGAAAGATTCTCTCTCATAAAAGTTTTTAATTTTCCACTTCGGGAGAATAAATTTCCCAATTTATTGACTGAATCCATAGCTGAGGCTGCTAAAATACTACTTGTAGCTACAATTTGAGCCGCTAAATCTGAGGCATGGGCGGTTCAGGGAACATAATCAACTAGAGGTTGATTTTCTTTTAAAATTTTTTGTACACCATTAAAACTTCCTGACATATTAGTCCAGTTCACAGTTGACATTCATCGAGTACACAAGTGCGCGGAGAAAAGTAGTGAAAATAAAAACTAAATCTACCTAACGGTAATAAAATAATATATTTCAGTGAAAAAAGTGATTAGCAAAGGTTCACCTACGCTACCTGCTAAAATTAATCTAGTTAATTACAAGAAGGGTTTTTCCGAATGTGGATTATCCTTCTTGTTAATTGCAATTTTTAATCTTAATCCTTTAAGTAATTAAAAAAAAAAAAACAATAAATCTATTTTCTGGAAATCCCAGTTAAAATGGAAAAAGCCGAAAGAAGGAAGAGTGACGTAAATTTAGCATACGAGGCACTCAAGACTCACATCAAAGAAGGCATCAGAACGCATGGAAAAGAGTTCCTGGTCAACATTCACGCCAAGCTCGGTGATATAGACCAGCTTTACGAAGATGACAAGGACGAAGTCATGGATGCGCAACAAATTATGGATCCAATTACAGAACAGCAACTCGAAGAAGAAGTTGTAGGACAGGCAAACTTTAACGTGCAACCTGCAGAAGAAGAACCTTCAGAGATGTTGGAAACCGAAGTAATGGTGAATTTAGACTCTGATTTTGAGGTGGTACAAACTAAAAGATCAAAAAGAAAGCCTACAGAGTCACCAATAACTTCACCAAAGAAGACAAAAAAGCCTGCGATGGATAATGAAGCTTCTATCACCAACGCAGAGGAAATAAACGCAACAAAACAACAAAGCCTCGAGAAACCCAACAAGGAACCCCGGTCCACACTAATGCAACCAATTGTGTGCTTCAAGCTAAACGTGGCGGAAATCAGTAAACATTTGAAAACTCAAGGTGTAGTATTCAAAGTTCAAAATATCAATACTGAAAAATCTGTTATCGCAACAAAGACCAAAGAGGAACACCAGAAGATCCGAGATTTTTTGAAGGTGAAGAAGACAGAATTCAACACCTATACCGCCAAAGAAGACAAGAAGACATTGCTGGTCCTTAAAGGAATTCATCAAACTTACGAAGCCACTGAAGTTAAGGAGGAGCTCATTGCGGAAGGCATCGCAGTCTCAGCAGTAAGTCCCTACAAGACCCGATCAGACAGGAAGTATAATAGCTTCGTCGTTGAAGTTTCCAAAACATCTGATATCCCAGCAATTTACGGAAAAATGCTTCTTATGCACCAAAAAGTCCATTGGGAGTAGTTTAAATCCACCACCATTATACAGTGTAAGAATTGCCAAAAGTTTGGACATGTTGCTAGTAACTGTGGCATGAAATACCGTTGTGTAAAATGCAAGGATGATCATATTCCAGGAAACTGCTCTAGGACCCTCCACAAAGTCAGTGACGATATGGTATTCTGCGTTAACTGCCAACAGAATAAGCACCCTGCCAGCTACAGTGGATGCCCTGCAAGGAAGAAGAAACTGGCCGAAAAAACGAAGACAGCAACACAGAAGCGTGAAAATCACCAATTTGCTGTAACATCAGCAAAAAAAGCGATTGTGAATAGCTTATCATACGCTAGCGTTGCGGCCACTTCTGGAGCAGCTTCAAAACCTTTAGGAGGCAGGGATTAAGCCAGCTCCACCAGCACCAGCTACAACGCCATTTGCCAAACCAGTAGTCCAGAAGAGGACTGCACCATCGAACACATCAAGCCAAAAAGGACAATCACAGTCTTTCAACATATTTGATGATACCGAAAGACTGTTTGGAACAGATCTCCTTTCTCTTCTCCAAAAGGCAAAGGAGGTAGTTCCAAGCAATTACGGTAGTCTCAATGATAAAGAAAAAACAGTTATATTGGGTAAACTTATTTGTTCATTATGTATATAAGAAACTACCTATCCTTCATTACATATAACGTTAATTCTATTTATTCTGCAGCCAGACGTATTTCACTAAACTTTTTTTTTAAATCAAAGAAACCCGATATTACCTTTTTACAGGAAACAAACATCACAGCAAGAAACACCCTTAAACCGGAAGGCTACACATCCTACAGACAGGACAAGACATCTGAAGCCAGAGGAACTACCATCCTCTTAAAATCGGACCTCAAAAGCGAGTACATTACGGTACCTGTTCTGCGCTGCATGGAGACTACAGCCGTTGTGATCAATATGTCGGATAATGAGACGTTGCTTCTTGTCTCAGTATACAACAAGTGTAACGCAACAAGATGTGACATCATACATGACCTCAACGCCATCAACAATCTGGCTAGCCAATATACGTACTGTGTGTACTTGGAGGTGACTTCAATGCACGACACCCACTCTGGCTGGACACCAGGGAATCTACACAAGGAAAAGCAATTGTGGACTGGTTGCAAGACAACCCCGAGCTTCACTCATTGGTGGTTATATCACAACATAGGCCCACATTTTCAAGAACTCCGTCGCTGCTAGACTTCTTTTTAGTGACGTCCAATTTTACGAACATCCTTCCTGAGCTCCAAAACTTCACTTGTGTTGCACACGATAGTGACTCGGACCATCTGGCGGTTGAGATGAGAGTCAGATTGAATTACAGGATTACAACTGAACGTCGTATTCCCGAATTCCAAATCCAATACGAAAAACTGAACTGGATAAGATTCCGTTCAGAAGTTGAAGAACGCCTACCAGAAGTCTCCAGCGTCAACAATCTCAACAACAATGAGATCGATAACACCATTGCTCAATTTCAAACAGTGGCCAACAATGCTTTGGACAGGCAGAAAACACCCCGCACCAGCAGAGATAAATATGCAAACTTACCCCAACATTTACAATTAATATATGCTCACCGGCAAAGACTCCGCAAAAGCCTCCAAAGAATCTTCCACAGGACCTTTAACAGGGAAAGTGTCGAATACCGTCGGCTACACTCAGAACTTCAGTGCACTAACACAATGTTCAACCAGGCAATAAAACATCACCAGGAAAAGGATTTCAGGAAGAGACTCGAAGATATCAAACCTGGACCTGAAACGTTTAAAAAGATCAATCTGATTGTTGGAAGACCAAACTCAATTCCAGACACCATCCTTTATGGACAAGAAGTATCATCAACTTCTGCAGAGAAAGCTGAAGCGTTTGCAAATCATTTTCACGATAGTTTCAAAGACCGCCCTCCCGTACACCTTCCTGACTTTATCGAAGATGTTGAAACTCGCTTTCAAGAGATATCAGCAACCACCGAAACCGTGACCCTGTTCAACGAGGAAAACCCATCATCGGAGCCGACGCTGACAGATGTTTGCACTTCCCCTGAAGAAGTAGCTGACGTTATATTCACTGGAAACTCCAAAAAATCAGCAGGAAGCGACAAGATTTCTAATTATGTACTCAAAAAGTTACCAAATCTTGCTGTTCTCCTGTTGACTATAATCTTCAATAACTGCCTGAACAACAGCTATTTCCCTGCAGCCTGGAAAACCGCAAAAGTGGTCCCTGTCCCGAAGAAGAACAACCGCGCAAATGTGGAAGGATATCAGCCAATTTCTTTGCTCAGCAGCATGAGTAAGATACTGGAGGCGTTGATATTGAAGAAACTCAACGTTTTCTGCAGAGAAAGAGATGTCATACCGGAGTTTCAGTATGGCTTTCGAAATAAACACTCTACCCTACATCCATTACTGGGACTCCATACTGATGTTACAATTGGACTCAACAAAAAGGAAACAACTGTAGCGTGTTTGTTGGACATCGAAAAAGCTTTCGACAGCGTTTGGATAAAAGGATTGCTATTCAAACTCTCGGAACTTGGACTTCCTAATTACATAGTAAGAATAATCAAAAATTTCCTAACCCATAGACTTTTTTATGTACAGGTAAAAAAACATGTGTCATCAACCAAAGGAATTAACGCTGGAGTTCCTCAAGGATCAAAACTTGGACCGCTGCTGTTCAACATTTACACTGCTGATCAACCAGCCAACATACCAGGTACAAAGACGAAGCTTTATGCAGAGGACTCAATCACATACGCCACCGCTTTTTCACCAGAAATTGCTGCCAGGAGAGTGCAAGAGCACATTAAAAACCTATGGGAATACTATGTCAAATGGGGACTGAGGATAAACAGCGAAAAGACTGAACTCATCTGCTTCAGAACACCAGTAACTGTCATTCGAAGACGAGCGTTTGCAACACGCTGTGATGCAATCAAAATAAAGCTTCCAGACAACTCTGAAGTGACTGTCAAATCATCAACGAAGTACTTGGTAATCAACTTTTCCAACAAATTCAAATTCAAAAGGCATGCAGACTTGATGTTGAAGAGAGCCAACTATTCTCTGCACTTGGTCTATCCGCTTCTCAGGAGGCGAAATGGACTAAGTAAGAAAACCAAGCTGGTTGTGTACAAACAACTTATTCGACCCGTTCTGACCTACGCCTTTCCCATCTGGTTTACTATTTCACCTACAGCAATGAAAAAGATGAAGCTTTTTGAAAGAAAGATGCTCCGCATTTACACTGGATTGTACCGTAACCCACTGACGAAGAAATATATACCAACAAGGAATCTGTATAAAGAAGCAAAGTTAATACCACTGGACGAGTATTTACTGCAGCTCTCCGGAAAAATCATCAGGAACCTGGAAGATCATCCCAACACAGAAGTGCAACAACTTCTCCAGCATGAACTAGAGCCTCGTGACAAGTATCTATATACCCGAGGTATCACTGACGATCAATTTGAAGACATCATCCATAACGACAACGCACCCTTTTACGAGAAGAACAACAATCAATACTATAGGGGATAAAACACCCACTCATCAAAAATTATTATTTAGTTAATATAAAAAATCATGAATTAGATTAAGAAAACATTAATATGATATTGTAAGCAAATAGCATTATGTAAAGCCAAATGAAGAACGTTGGGCCCCTATTGTTGAGCCAACATGATTTAATTTAGTAATAAGTTAGTTTTAAGTCAAATTGTATATAAAACAAATTGAAAAATAAAATTCTTAATCTAATCTAAAAAAAAAAAAAAAAAAAAAATCTGACATATTAGCTGCTCCATCATAATGTTTGCCAACGTAAATATTCCGTTGAAATCTTCAACTTATGTAATACTTGTAAAATTACATCGGCAATACCTTTTCCAGTAGTTTCTTTTACCTCGTAAAACCCTAAAAATTCTTCTCGAACTTCCAAGGCACTGGTAACGAATCGAATGTAAATCGAGTGTTGATCAATACCGGAAATGTCTTGCGTTCCATCAACAATCAAAGAAAAACACTCTGCTTCTCGAATATCGGTGCATATTTCGTTTAAAATTTGATCGCTTATTTTATCAATAATTTCGTTTTGAATTTTAGTTTACAATATTAAGAATAATTTTTTTTAAGTATTTGAAAGAAGCGTTGAAGTTCAGTTTTTATTTTTTTTTATTTTTCCTTGGTAATTTTGTTGATTTCGATCTTCTGAAAGAGAAGTAATTTTAATTGTTAGTGGAAAAGTGCTGTTTCCCTCGGGATTTTTCGGCTATTAAAGTGCTATCGAAATTGGATTTTTTTTATAAGGTATACCACCTCCAAAGAGCTCATTAGAGGTAGGGCAATTTCTTTTTACGGATAAGATTAAATTCGCCGTCCTAGTGGCCAAAAAGGGCATCTTTCAGAAGTGATTCGGGGAAATTGCCTTGGACACCCTTGCTCTTAATGATTTTTTTGTTATGGTTTGTGTAATAGGTTTAAAGTTCATAATCTTGGTTCCTTTTTCGTATGTAAGAAAATAAACTTCAGTACGCTGGTTTCGATAAAATTCAGGTTGTATTTTTATGTTTCGATAAATCGAAACATGCCTTATTGAAGATCACATTTCAGGGGTGCAGAGGGTAGCTGAGTTCCGGTGAAGACGGCGTGATCTGAAGCCGATCATCCACCATCTTGGGGAATCTAAAAATGGCCGAAGATTCCTATGGTAGGGTGGGTAATGGCCTCACTGCAACAACATCCGCAGTGCCCTTTTTGTGATGATAGTCCGTCCGTTTTACAGTCCAAAATTTTTCTTTGTTTTTTCCTGGCCTGATTTATGTATTTGATTGCAGGCGAGGTTAAGTTTCGGGGACAAGATCCCCTCCGTCCGACGAGCTGACGCCGTGCATCGCAAGCAGGCCGCGTCCTCCGAAACTTAGCATTCCTATTCCAGTTTCCTAACCTTTCCTTTTTCCTACCTGACCCAATACCGAAACTCCTCCGCTCCTCTTGCCTCGCAACAAACAAATGTATTTTTACAGTATTTTCACTAAGATAAAATGAAAAAAATGTACTACGTAGGTATGTGGAAAGAGTTATTAAAGAAATGCTTTCAACTCGAAGATCGTCACAAGAATAACGTAAAAAATGCGAGAAAGAGCGTCCTCGATGCTCGATATAAACAATACTACAGCCAAATATGTAATTTTGAATTACAACGAAATTGTTATTATGTGCTGGAAGAAAAACACACAGCGTCGCTTTGAAGAATGGTTCGTGTAACTTACCCCTTAAACATCTTAGTTTCATAAATGTTCTGCCTATCGCCTGCAATGCCACCTGTTCCAGCCACAAGCAAGTGTCTGTGACTTCTGTCATCTCATAGCGTCTTCACTAGGAAGATATTCCTGCGACGCTGTGTGTTTTTCTTCCAGCACATAATAACAATTTTGTTGTAATTCAAAATTACATATTCACGGTTGTTCTGATTTTCGACCGAATTGTAAAACGGAAACGTAAATGAAATCCGTACGGATTTAAAAAGGTTGTTCTGACTTCTGACCGGATTCAATGTGCAGTGCAAACAACTTGAAATCAAAAAAGCACTTTCGAAATCAGCTGTGCCCGTTCTCATTAGGTGTCAAACAAGTTTTGATTTTAATGTCGCTGAATTCAAAAGTTATTCTTTTTTAATATTATTATTTTAATATATTTACTTTAAACGGTAAGTTAATACCTTCTCTTAAAAAAAGTTAAACGGGTTGTTTATTAGATTTGTGAATTTGATTTAGAAGATGGATGTACCTGTTTGGGTTTTACTCGAAGAAGAAGATACTGTTGCAAGCGCAATGCTCTCCTTGCAACGCGAAGGTATCGTAGAATGCTAAGGGACCAGTCAAACCCCCTACATATGGATACAAATTTGTAAGAATTTTATTTACTGATTACTGGCAAGGAATTCTAAAGTCATGTTCTACCTTAATTCCTTTAAGATTTATTCAGGCTTTTAGATTGAATAAGGAATCATTTAAATACATCCTAGATGAGTTGCAAAATCTTTGGAACACCGGCGGATCAATTACTCCCATAGTAAAATTATCTGCCTGTTTAAGATTTCTTGCCGAAGGTGGATATCAACGAGGAGTAGGGAATGATTTCCACGTTGCTATGGGAAGGTCCACTTTTAGCAAAGTTTTAAAGGAGTTTCTCAACCTAGGAGAAGAACACCTGTGTCCTAAATGGATAAAAATTGAAAAGTCCGAAGTCGAAGTACAAAGAACAAAGCGAATTTTTTTTGAAAATATTGGATTTCCTGGCGTTATTGGCTGCGTAGATGGCACGCATGTGAAAATCGTGCAACCTGTAAGAGACAAGCATCTTTTTTATTGCCGAAAGCAATATTTAAGTCTCAACGTGATGGTCGTAAGTTATTTAAACTCGAGATAAATAAATTGCTAGATTTCAAAAATACAAATAACTTTATTCTTATATTTAGGTTTGCGATGACCAAATGCGCATCATGGCAGTCGATTCAACGCATCCAGGATCTTGTCATGATTCGGCTATTTGGAATGTAAGCATTGTCAAATCATATTTTGAAAGAAAATACCAAAATGGAATGAGAAATTCTTGGTTGTTAGGAGATGCGGGCTATGGATTAGAACCTTACCTAATGACGCCATATA
The DNA here is from genome assembly GCA_963931855.1 of Philhelius festivus. Classification (NCBI taxonomy): domain Eukaryota; kingdom Metazoa; phylum Arthropoda; class Insecta; order Diptera; family Syrphidae; genus Philhelius; species Philhelius festivus. The sequence goes on from OZ007554.1 coordinate 103,378,331, forward strand.
GAAATACAACTCCCGAGAGTGGTGAGAGGCGATTCAACAATAAACATATAAAATGCAGAAATATTGTTGAGCGGACAATTGGTGTTTTAAAAAACCGATTCCGATGTACTTTACAGGATAGAACATTGCACTACGATCCTGGGAAGGCTTCCGCAATAGTTAATGTATGCTGCGCATTGCACAACATATGCATATATTATAAAGTTCCTTCGAATGAAGATTATGATTTCCAAAATGAGGACGAAAGCGATGATGAAAATGAGACTTGGACTGAAAGTGCAGTCGCAGCAACATATAACCGAGCTGTTGCAATAAGAAATCAACTTAAGGATAGCTTTCAACAATAAAAACATCAATTTGTTTCAAAACTTTATATCGAAAGGAAAACATAAATAAACGAAATTCTAATGCTACAAGAAAAAAAAAATATCACTTCATATTGTTACTACTCAAACAAATTAAGATTATTTAAAACTAATTAATAAGTTATGCTCCTCTAAAGATTTTTTGAGTTCTTTGCTCTTCCAACAACAGCATTTTTTTTTTAGTTCAATTTTCTGCAATAAAAGCTCTTGCGTGACTTTTTGATGAGCTGCTTTTTGCTCAATTTGTTTGGTTAACATCTGCTCAGTTTTAAAACGATTTGCGGCTTCATTTTCAAAATGTTCTTTTAAAAGATCTGTTTTAATTTTTTGTATATCGCAAAGCTTTTCATTGGCACGATAATTTCTTTTTAAAGATAAAGCTATTTCCTTATTGATATCAATAATTTCCTCAAACTTCTTCATTTTTTCGCTGTGAAACTGTTTATTCATTTGAATTTGCATATCTAATAAACTATGAGTCTTAGATGAACTGTTTTTTGGACATGGTTCGGCGGAAACAAATTCGATGTTTTCAATATTAGGGCTTTTGTTCTGAGTCGAACTTTTTTCAGATCGGATCCTTTTTGGAGTGCTCTGACTATTTATTAATGAACTGAACCCGATTTCAATATCATCAAAAAATGGTCTTTTGGTGGAAGTATGTGCTGTTTCATAATTTTGGTACTCTGTAGTTTCTTCGTTTTCGGTGTTCAGAAATTTATAAAGCGGCAAGTGAGAAGTTTGTTCACAGTTCTTAGGTTGATGGTTACTTGTGTGTTGGTTTACATTTACGGAAGTGGTAAGTGGTACAGAAAATTTGTTCCTTTCTTTAACCCCAAATGTTCTTGTTTCTTCAATTCCATTGACTGCTTTTTCCATTGCCGTGAGTCTCACTACAGTTTCTTCCAAGTGTGATAAATATAATTACTGACATTCTCCGCCTCCAGTTTTAGTTGCTTCTTTTTTGTTCTGTATAAGCTTCTTTTTAATAAAAACTTTGTAATCCGACCACACCTGTAAATAACATAAACAAATGTCCTTCTAATTTAAATAAATTTCGTGGTGAATTTCTTACTTTTTTCCATCCAGAAGTGTCTCTCGTTGGTAGTCCCAGAGCATTTAAATCATTTGTAAGGTCTTGCCACAATCTGTCGATTTGTTCTGGCCTGTTATCAGTTTTAACCCATCCTCTCCCTAGGTCAGGATGCTTTTCCATAAAAGCAACCATTAAGGCAAATTGTTGTTGTGTGGTATGCTTCCCCCTATTTATGATTGGTAATAACATAAAATTTTTTTATTAAGAAACAATAATAACTTACATTTATTCATCAACCGAAAGTACAATCCGCCAACAAAAAGATAACCGAAATGAAAACGTCAAATATTTGGCGGATTGCAGATCCGTTCGTTTCGTAGAACACCCTTCAATCCGTAAAATGTCAAACAATACGGATTACAGAACTGCGAAAATTCGAAAACGGTATGTTTCGATATTCGAACGAAAATCAGAACAGCCCTGATTATGTGCTTTTCGAAAAACACACAGCGTCGCTTTGAAGACGTGTTTGATATCTGCTGGTGATAAGGCACAAAACTCTATGTGAAAAAGGTTTTATTTTTATTAAAAATTTAACCAAAAGTAATTCATTTTATTTTATATATATGTATATATTTTTTAAACATATAAGTATGTAGGAATTTATTAAAATATAATAATCCAGAATACATTTTTAATTTGGACGAAAATTCGAAAATAAAAGTTTCGATTCATTTCTATCTTTCTTTTGTATCTCCTTACAGTAAAATTTCTTGAATGTGTTTACGCTTTTCCAATTGCCTCTGGCAAGTATATCTTGAATAGAATGATTTTCTACCCAACTGGCTGAAGCTATAGCTGATCTGATGCTTCCCGGTGATGCCTCAATACCAGCATCTCTGAGAACTGATCGAACCCATCCACCAATTACAGTCCTAGATGCTGGTTTTGGATCACCTGTTAAGGTTATAAACAGATTTGCCAATCCGTTTACCATTGCTCTTCTTTTGTCCGAAATAGCTATGAGTTTATTAATCCAAAATACAGGATAGACATTTTGATTAGGATGCTTGGATAAACGCCACCCGGATTGCCTATGGGTGGAAGAATCGGTTTTGGATCCAAAAACTGGCCAAAATATTACATCTCCATCCACTGAATACATATTATCCTTTAAAATCCGCAGTAAAGTTAGATCGTGCACTCTGCGACCTGATGCTAACACGAGAATTGTAGCCGTTCTTCTAGATGCCTCAAACAAAGTATTCTTAGCATTAGATGAAGCCAACCAATCAAATACAATCTGGGGATCCCAAATTGGCCATTGTACTTTTCTCGGTTGAGCAGCTGAAATTGCTTTAAGCACTTGTTTAACCAAAATATTTTCGGATTCTTCAGGTAACTGAACACAGAAAGTAGCTATGGCTGACTTGTGAACCAAAATTGTACTGTACGATAGATTTTCGTCCAAAAACAAATGCGCTAGAAACCTTGCAATGTTTTGAGATTGAGGTGAATTCGGGTTTACTGTATTTTCTTCGCACCAGTCTAGCCACCGTTTAATTGCCGGATAATATGTATTTAGTGTAGAAATCCTCCAGCTTTCATTGAAAAGTTGTTTTTCAGGAGTAGACCATTTGTCTATTAGTTTGCCCCACCTCCAACTAACCAAGCCTGAAGGGCCAGACGGTCTACTTGAGCTGGCGGAAGGTTGGTTGACGCATCCACTATAGTGGAGTGCCTGGGGGGTTAAAAACATGAAAACCTCGGATTTCTGTTACAGTGAATGAAATTTTATAATTCAAAGTGGAATGTTTAGCTTATAATATATACAAAAAAGTTTACCTATTAAAAAATTGTGATCTCGATTAAAAAAAAAAAATAATGAAATAATTATAATTTTGATAGTTTAAATGATACAATATCTCATGATATGAGGCTGTAGAACATTTTCGACACCAAAATTAAGTTAATTTATATATTCATATAGAGATAGTAATTAGGAGAAAGAAATAAATGAAGGAAAATAGAATAAAAAAAAAATTGTCAAAAAATCATATGTTTATTTAAAGAATTTACATTTTTGGCTATTTAAGAATTTTCTTCAACTTCACTTATTTCAATGATTGGTGGAGTATTAAAACAAGTATTTTCACTGCACTGTAGACATGCTACACTGCAGTATAAGCCACTCTTTCGACATCCACAAGCAGCTCCACAACCCTTTTTGCAGCTACAAAACAACATTTGCAATAAATTATCTGGAGCTGGTGATTGATTCATTGTTATTGGGATAAGCATGTTATTAAAATACTTCCAGCCCCAATTTTCAATGTCTACATTTTCAATATCTACATTTCCTAACCATAGTTGGATTTGTAGATATACTCTTTTCAGGTGTTCAAACGCTGCATCAGCTGTTGGAGGTAATGATGACAAAAGAACACTTGTTTTTTTGGCTGTTCCTTTTACAAAGAAATGGAACCTCAATGAGTTCAAGTCTTTGATTTTTGCTGGAGCTCCATATAAACCCAAAATACATGCTGCACCCGCTTGAAATATATTATTACAGTCTTCGTTTGAATTTTTAAATACTTTTGCTAATTCATGTAAATTACTTGATACAACAATATCATCATGATAACGGTCTATTAGTCGTTTTCTAATAGTTTTTTCATCTGGAGTATGCTGTGAGGTGATGATATCTTTCAACTCTTGCATAGAAAATTGGCAGTCGTCATTCTCTTCTATATACTTGTATATTTGCTCCATTGCTGCATCTATCATCGAAATTCTCGAACCAACTTTCTTCTCAGCAGAGCTCAGATGAATGGAATTTTTAAGAGAATTATAACAATCAGCATGATATTTTGCTTGGAGTGTTTGTAAATCTGATATACCAGAAATTCTTTTATGAATTTCTCGATAATAATCATTTTTCTGTACAGTTATAAAGTTTACAATGGAGTCACTTAAAGTTGGAGTATTAATATATGAGATTTGTCTTCGTCGTTTTTTATTTAATTTTGCTTCTTTTTCTTTATTAGCTTCTTGGCCACAAATGAAACAGTTTTTTTCCCACTCAAAACTCGATAAATCAGTGCTACTTCGGAGTTTCTTTTTCGGAGGTGAAAATGGAGTTTCACTGGGCCTCTTCTTATATGTTTTAATATATTTTTTATGAATATATTTTTGGCGACAACCTATATGAGCGTAAACGAATTCAGTTTTAAGATAAGGTAACAAGCCATCCTTTCGTTCGATTGAAGCAGCTCGTAACGTTGTTATTCCGTTAGTTATTTTTTTAATAACACCTAAATCTGAATTGGTTTCGGAAGATGAACCCAATTTTTCACAGATAATGCAGCTGTACTCATTAGTTGTACTGCTGGTAGTTGATTCCTCCATTGTTAGAAAACTGTGATAGAAAACAATTGAATACATTAAATGATTAATTTGTTACGTTTTATTTTTTTTTTTTTACTTGAATTAATCTTTAATTATCTATGTACTTATTAGTTATTTTATTATCTAATAATCATTATGTTCATATTATAAACATTATGATCATATAATGAACTGCAGATTTTTAATGAGATTACTTACCGAATGAACAAATAACAAATCTTACATAGAAATTCAATAGAAAAAAAACGTCTTCAATACAATTTTTGTCAGAAATAAACAAAAAATACACAACTTTTACTCTGAAATATATACAACATGCGCAGAACACGTGTCATTTATAACTAAAAAGTGGCTAGAAAAATTCTGTTTAGTTTTGGAGCAGCTGCCGTCGCCGTTCTCATCTCTCCACGTTCTACTACCTGTCCAAGGTCGTTACGACCCTTCATACGCTCCAACATTTTAAAAAAAATATTATTTTATGTCTATTTAGGCATTATTCAACGTATAGATACGAAAAAAAAAATTATTTCAGATAAAATTACATTCTCAAGTATTAATTGTTTATAATTTTTGTTTAAATAATAAAAAAATCAAAAGCACAAAAAAATTTTGGGTAAACTTTACACTTTATAGAATAAAAAAGAAAACCCCCCCTCAACCATTTAAATTCATTCACTGTAACAAAAGTCTGAGGTCAAAACCCCCAGACACTCCACTACTAAAACTTCTTGTAGATTTTCTATTTCTATTGGATTTGTTAGGGCCTAGTGTGACCTAAAATCTGCCATCCAAAACGTTTTCTCCCAAACAGGTGCCACAATTATGTAGCGCCCTTTTGCTGAATTCAAGTGGTCTAAAACTCTGGGCATTACATTGGGTGGTGGAAATATCCAACCCAGCGGGAAGTCCCACTGATGGCTGAAGGCGTTTGAGAAGAGAGCTAATTGATCTTTGCAGTCTAATGACACGTAGCTGTTGACGACGGTTGTTTCTGCAGACGCGAACAAATCTACGTCTGGAGTGCCCCAATGATTGAAAATTTTGTTTGTTGCCGGAGACAACAGGTGCCACTCTGGCGGACGCCGTCCCCGAGACAGATTGTCCGCAATGCAATTGTACCTCCCCGGAAGGTATTGTGCTGACAGACGAATCTTCAAACGGTCTGCCAGAATCAATAATTTTCGTGTTAGTGCCAGTAGACTCAAAGAGTGTGTTCCGCCTTCTTTTCGAATGTATTCTATTAATGTTCTGTTGTCTGACTGAAAAAGAAAGTGGGCATTCCTCAGACGATGTTTTTCTGCGCTCAAGGCCGCATAAACCGCATACAATTCTTTTCGATTTGAATGCCACTTTTTTTGTTCGTTGGTCCAGAGGCCAGACAATAGCTTTTCGTCTATCTGCGCTCCCCAACCTGTGTCCGCTGCATCCGTTGTCAGGAAATTGGTGTAGGGCTTTGGATGCAAGCCTGACTTCATGTGAATGGCTCCGCGCCACCATTTTAAGTCGCCAACTACTTGTGGTGGAGCTTTTTGTTTCTTTGTTGGCTTTCCATTGAAGCGGCGACAAAATATTTGCAATTGACGGCAGTACAGGCGACCTCTCGGAACTACAAACGTTGCGAAATTCAATTGGCCTAGTAATCTTTGGACTTGCTTCTGGCTGTGGAGATGTTTGGTCAAAAAGTTTTCTATTGCATGTACTATTTTTTCTGTTTTCTTTTTCGAGAGGGAAATTGTACTGGCCTTGGTATCCCATGTCACTCCGAGATACTCGAGTTTTTGCATTGGATTTAGTACAGCTTTTTGATAGATATTCCAAAGTATTCACAACCTCCGCGGCTTGCGAAATTAATTTGTTTTTGTCCTGATGGGCAACCAAAAAGTCGTCTAGATAGACTAAAACCCGAATGCCACGCTTTCGAAGGATCTCCGCGATCCAATTCGTTAAAGCGGCAAATAATTGAGGAGATGGAGAAAGGCCGAATGGCAGAGCCGTCATTTCCAGTATCTCCTCGTTGTAAACTAGTCTTAGGAAACAACGATGGTTCACCGATATGGGAACATGGAAGTATGCTTGAGATAAATCGATTTTTACCATCCAGTCGAGTTTTTGGAGGAACTCTGGGACTACTGCATGGGAAATTAGTTGAAAATGCTTTGTCCTTATATATGAATTCAGACCTCGAAGGTCGAATATGGGACGAAAACTTTCGTTGCTTTTTTGAACAAGAAACATTTTGGACAAGAAACTTGGACCTGCGATGTTCGGCTTTTCCAATATATTTTGAAGCTTCAACTCGTTTATTAATTTCGTCATATTTGGAGAAGTGGAAGTTGAAAATTTTTGTATTAATTCCGGTGTTGGAAAGTTTAAGGGGGGCTTGCGGCAAAACGGAATTCGAACACCAGAGATGATTTTCATTATAAAATTGTTTGCTCTCAAGGAAAGCCAGTTTGTCTGAAATTCCTGAAGACAGCCCCCCTTGAATGTTTTGTTTTGATCGTCACTTCTTGTCTTTTGTACGAAAGGAATTATTCTTTGAATCCCTTTTAGATTTCTTGGGAACTGCTCTGCCTCTGTTAGACGAACGAAAATCATTACGAAAAGTACGAGATGAATGAAAAGTACTTGCAGACGGCTCTTGAAAATTCGTATTTCGCTTAGATTCTCTCTTATCTTTTAAGTAGGTGGGCGGATTAAGCCACATAGATGTACCACCAAGCGAATTAATTATTGAGCCCAAATTGTTCTGATCGAAAAGATGTTCAGCACTTGGGGGTACTTTTCGCAATGCCGACTGCAAGTTTTTATTTCCCATTTCGGATAGAATGCGCTCACGTCTAATTTCGATGCACTCAGCTCTTTTTCCACATACTACTTGTAACATTTGTTCCATAACTCTATAATTTTCAGAACTCGGTCCAAACAATTCTACAAACTTATCCAGTAAGTTAGAAGGAGTAAACTCACTTGAAGAATTATTTGCCCAGTTAATTATACTTAGATTGTAAACCTGATCGCATTAAATCTTTAGAATCCAACAAGCCATTTGTCACACCCGCCATTACTCTTTTAGTTGATGCTAAATAGTCTTTTCCTCTATTCAAAGGACACAACTCATCATTGACTTTTAATTCGATAAAGCCAGGAGTAGCTAAGAAACCCTGAAGTGACTTCGAGTATTCAACATCTTTCCATGAATCAGAAAGAAAATGCTGGAGCTTAATCACAGACTCCACTTTAGCATGAGGTGCTTGCTTAATAGCATATTTGTTGTCGACGCAGGTTTTTGCGTCACCAAAATCGAGCATTCTTGTCTGAACAGGACCAATCAAGAAAGGTGTATTGCCATCTCGTTCTCTACTTGTTGATGGTAGATTCGATTCGTTCCATTCAATCGAGGATGGAAATTGTTTGGATGTTATAAAATTGGTTAAATAACTTACTTGATTAATCAGAGCATCAATCCTTGGATCTTGTTTTGCTCTTTTGTTTGGAGGTCTCGAAGAATTCCAATCAGATTCCGAGTCGGACGAGGTGTAATTTCTACTAACCTCACTTTCTGAAGCACGCTGTCGTTTCCTTTCATGCTCACTGACTTTGATGTGAAAATCTGCATCAGAAACTTCTTTTTGAATTTCACTATTTGAAACTTTATCTTGATTTTCACTCATAATTATTTAATAACAGCACTGAGTATATATTTTCTTGTAATTAATTATTTCAACTTTGGTCTATATGAAAGAAATGACCGTTCACGGGGAATACACAAAACGCTATGAGATGACAGAAGTCACAGACACTTGCTTGTGGCTGGAACAGGTGGCATTGCAGGCGATAGGCAGAACATTTATGAAACTAAGATGTTTAAGGGGTAAGTTACACGAACCATTCTTCAAAGCGACGCTGTGTGTTTTTCGAAAAGCACATAATGACATGTTATGTCAAGTCGTTAGAAGTGGCTCGCAGCTCGTCTCTGTATCTGTATTCTTCGTTTTTTTTTTTAATACCGCCAGACCATTTTTTTTTAATAGATTTGTTGTGAACACAAGAAAACAAGATATCTACATTTTTCATAAAGGAATCTTGGCAAGAAAGAGTTGTATTTTGTGTGTTTATCTGAGAATCTAAGGCAATTTTGTTCATAAAAAGGACGATTACTTAGATATTTTGTTGCATTTAGAAGCAAATTAGGAACTTATGTAGGTATGTCAAAGCCTTTGGATGGATTTGTGAAATAATTATTCTATCTTTTTAGATACCTATTTGTTCTTTGCAATTCCCATACAAACTTATTCTAATTTTGTTGCTCATCAGAGCCAAAAACAGACACAGTATTGTTTTACTAGTCCTAGTTCTTACATACGTAGATACATACATGTATGTGCGTATTTTGCATTCAGGTTCATGAGGTTATGATGACACCTGTAGGCAGAAAGGTTGGTTTTATTTGATTTTTTGCGATCTTTTGATGATGGCGGGAATAGCGTGGTTGACTTTTTTGGGTTTGATAAAAATAAAAACAATCTGAAAAAAAAAAATATAAATTAAAACTTCAATTTGAAATAGGGTGACAAAGAAGAAGAAAATAAAATGCTAAGAAATTGTGGATACAGATTTTTTTACGGGTTAGGTACCTATTTATTTTATACAAATAAAATTATCATTTTCCGTAATTTTCAAAGAGTTTATAGGTATCATAGGCTGTATGTTTTCATGAAAAAACGCATCCAGAAGAATAACTGTACACTGAAAATAAATTCCTAGGTAATATTGACAAAAACGTTTTGTTGATCTTGAACAAAACAGTTTTATCGTTATGATAACATTTTTGTCAATACGAAAGAATGATTTTGTTGATTTCACAAATTTTTTATAACCCAACATGATTTTTTGTCAGTTTAACAAAATATGAACTACAAATAATATTGTCAGTTTAACAAACCAAGTTTTGTTAATATAACAAAAAAAAACAGAGATTTTTGCCACATCGACAATTTTTTTTGTGATGTTAACAAAATGTTTGTTGTATCTACAAAAAATCTGTTTTGTAAATGTTGTCAATATCACAAAGTTTTTGTTAATTTTTTTTTGTCAATTTAACAAAAAATGAAAACATTTTTGTTAAAATGGCAAATATTTTGTTTTGGGGTTGAATTATTTTGTAATATTGATAAAATAATATTATCAGATAGATAAAACTATTTTGTAAGGAAACCAAAAAATTTACTTTGTGTATGATATAGTTCACACTTGGTTTTTGTTAAAAAATCGATGTAAGATTAACTGAACTTAACAAAAATTGCGTATTGTCCATACGCCCTCACAGATGGTTGCATGTGAGATCGTAGAGACGAAACGCCAATTTTTGTGGACTTAAATCCCAAAAAAAAAACTATTTTGACAAAATTAATTTTGTTTTTTGTGGATTCAACAAAATAAATTTGTAAAATTGACAAAATATTTTGTAAAATTGACAAAATATTTTGTTAATTTAACAAAATATAACAAGAAATTTTTATTAATTTAACAAAATATTTTGTTAATGTAACAAAACAATTTTGTTAATTTAACAAAAAAAATTTGTTAATTTAACAAAAAAATTTTGTTAATCTGATAATAATAAAAAAAAAAAACAATAACACTAACAAAAAAATTGTTAATACAACAAAAGAATTGTTAATATGACAAATTAATTTTGTAAATTCTACGAAATTTTGTCATATTGACAAAATATTTTTGTTATTTCAACAAATTTATCTGTTAGCCTAACAAAATAATTTTGTGCATACAACAAAATATTTTTTGTTACCTCAACAAAATTCTAAAATTTTTGTCAATTTGATAAAACTTTTTGTTGGACGTATATTGACAAAATTTTTGTCAAATCAACCTAGATTTTTATCATATATACCTAGATTTTATTTTCAGTGTAGGTACGAGAATATACATTGTACATACGTATAGTACATACAATTTTTCAAAAACGTATGCCCAGGAATTCATTGCGTTTATGAAAATTTATTAAAAGGTGACAAATTTCCAGTTATCAATTAGATACAAACATACCTTTACTGTAGCAGATTTTATATTTAAAAATGTTACGAATTGTCAAATGAAACAATTTATACCTACTACAATTTTCAAAATCATTTCATTTCAGCATAAATAAGAAAACGTAGTATGTACCTAGAAACGAAGGTACGTAAGAACGGTTTTTCTGTTTTCTATTTTTTCTTGTAAGTTAAATAAAATGCACGACTGGATCGCACGAACTTGCTCTTATGTAAAAGTACTTTGGAATTTAAGATACATTTTATAAATATAAAACATGGATTTAATGAGATAATAATGTTCAAATGCATAAAATTGCCGTCTGATTTCTAGAAAAGTATGAATTTATGCAAACAAACTTTAAAAAATCGTTTTATTATTAAATACTTTTTTATATAAGAAATTTCCTTAAAATTTTTCAAGAAAAAATGTGGGATGCGAATTTTAAGTATTTAATAAAATTAATTTGGGGAAAAAAACCAAAAAAATATTTTTCGAATATTTTTATATACAATATTATTTTAAACTTAAATGGGCTCCTGCTGAAAATTTTTGGTTAAGATCCTTAGAGCCGTTAATGAGAAAGTCAAAAATCAAAGAAACGGTTCTATGACAAGCACCGTTAATAACATTTTGCCCCAAATTTTGTTTTACCAAAATGTAGTCAATGTCCATAATATCACACCTACATTTTTTTTTATCAAAATCGTTAGAGCCGTTTTCGAGATACATAAATAAGATTTTGCATTACGAGTGTATGTACCGTGTACCGTTAGTTTTGGAGCTACAAAAAATTTCAATTTCCCCTCTAGGGAATCACCGAAGACCCTTAACTACCGAGATTGAAAGAAATAGGTTCAGTGGTTTAGGCTGTGGTGAGAGGTACAGACATACAGACACACTGAAACATGTTTTTTGTGCACTAAATTTTTCTTAAAATTTTTATAAGAAAAGAATTAATATGCAAATTGTTAGTATTTAATAACATACATTTTAAAACGTTATTTAAAAATTTAATCCTGTATTGGTTTTCAAGATATTGAATTTTCAAAAAAGAAATTGTATTATTTTTTTAAAAATCCAAAAACTATTTTTTCGAAAAGAATTTTAGTTTATATTTTTGAAAATATAAAGCAGCTCCTGCATAAAAATTTTGGTTAAAATTGTTAGATTCGTTGGTGAGAAATTCGAAAATCAAAAAAACCGTTCAATGACAGGTACCCCTAATAACATTTCCCCCCAAATTTTTTTCTAACAAAAATATAGTCCCTGTCCATAATATCACACCTAATTTTTTTTATCGAAATCGTTAGAGCCGTTTTGGAGATAAATAAGATTATGCATTATGGGTGTATGGGGGGTACCGTTTGTTTTAGAGCTAAAAAAAAATTTCAATTTCCCCTCTAGGGAATCACCGAAGACCCGTAACTACCGAGTTTGAAGAAAATACCTCCAGTAGTTTAGGCTCTAGTTCAAGGTACAGACATACAGACAGACAGACGGAATTGCCGGACCCACTTTTTTCGCCTTCGCTATCATCGTAATGTCAACTTTGATCAAAATCTCGAGTTCGATTTTTTTTCCAAATGCAGAACTTGGCCTGTAGTACCTATATCGCAAGTAAAAATAATGATAGTTCTAATAAAAAAAAGGAACATTATTTAGCTTTTGAATAGGTATTCATCTGCTCTTAGCCTATTCTATATAAAATGTCTGAAGCATTTAAACTGTTAATTGCGTATTTGCTTAGTTCACCCACCCTTCATCCCATTTTACATTTATTATTTTTGAAATCCATTTTTAGTTTTTCATGCTGTTTAATTCTTAATTTTTTCAAGCATTTACTAGTTCTGTAGCTTCTTATTTTTATATTAAGGTTTTAAGTTTTTCTAATGTTCTTGTCATGAGAGAAAAACAATTATCAAGAAGTTGACTGTATCTTATTGTCAAACCAATTTGAAAAATATTATTTTTTTGTTTAAATATACTCGTATTAATGCAAAATCTTAAGCATTTTAGACATTTTAGTAAGTTACCAAGTTAAAAAGAGGATTTCGCTAATTTTAAACGATTTTATCATCAAAGGGCACGGTAGTGCCCAGCCAAGTTCTGGCACTACACCCTTACAGGAACAAACTCAGGCGACTTTTGACCCCTCCCTATCTTCAGTACCACTAAAGTCAGAAACGCCTCACCAAATTTCAATTTTCTAGCACAAGCGGTTCCTGAGATATAAGGCCTCAAAAATCACAAAAACCGTAACTGACTGACTGACTGACTGACTGACAGATCATCAAAATTATGGAGCACTTCCCGACATCGTAGAATCTTGTAATTTTGCACAACGGTAGGTCTTGTCATGCAAGTAGAGGAAAAAATCGAAAATTTGAGATTTTCCATTCAGGGGGCGTGGTATCCGCCCACTTTCTCCGAATTGGTGTTGGTTGAATGGAGCACTTCCGACTGCTGTAAAACGATGAAATTTGGTAAAGTGGTAGGACTTAAATTGCATACAAATACAAAAATATAAAATTTGAAATTTTCCATCCAGGGGCGTGGTATCCGCCCACTTACTCAGAACTGATGTAAATTATACATTTCGCACTTCCGATTGCAGTAGAACAATGAAATTTTGTAGAACCGTAGGGCTCAAATTGCATATAAAGGACCAAAAATAAAAATTGGGGTTCTCCATTCGGGGGGGCGTGGTATCCACCCACTTTCTGAGAAAATGATTAATTTATATGGAGCACTTCTGATTGCCGTAATTAAGGTAGGTATGTTAGTGTTAGGTATCTTGCCAGGACAAGAAGAAATAATTGAAGCGCAAATCAAAACAACCAATAACAAAAAGAAAATATACCAAAAGAAATAGGAAGCTTTAAACTAAGTTGAGTACACCCTTCTATCTTTCCGTATCTTTCGAGATTTTGACATGACAAAATATTAAAATCTTTGCAAAAAGGAGTGAGATCAGACCAAAAACATAAATGTTAAAAAAAGAGCCAAGTTCTTTTATACAAAAACCTTTGTGTAACAAGTCAGCCGTGAAAAGTACTGAGATCTAAAAGTACGCCAAGTTCTTACTTCATGAAGGTTTAATACCGAATATTTAAAGTAGAATAATATTGAAACAGCTACAATGTAATAGAGAAATTTTATTATTTAATGATTACTGACTAAAATTTGATGGGCTTACTTGGCAAGTTTTTTTTTATGCCCAAATTCGAAAGGTTTTAAAAACTTGACAAGTGAACCCATCAAATTTTAGTCAGTAATCATTAAATAATAAAAAGTGGATACCACGCCCCCCGAATAGAAAACCCCAATTTTTATTTTTGGTCCTTTATATGCAATTTGAGCCCTACGGTTCTACCAAATTTCATTGTTCTACTGCAATCGGAAGTGTGCCATGTATAATTTACATCAGTTCTGAGGAAGTGGGTGGATACCGCGCCCCTGAATGGAAAACTTCAAATTTTATATTTTTTTCTTTGTATGCAATTTAAGTCCTACCACTTTAATAAATTTCATCGTTTTACAGCAGTTGCAAGTGCTCCATTCAACCAACACCAATTCGGAGAAAGTGGGCGGATACCACGCCCCTTGAATGGAAAACCTCGATTTTTTTTCTTGGTCCTTTATATGCAATTTGAGCCCTACCGTTCTACCAAATTTCGTTGTTCTACTGCAATCGGAAGTGCGGCATGTATAATTTACATCAGTTCTGAGGAAGTGGGCGGATACCACGCCCCTGAATGGAGAACTTCAAATTTTATATTTTTTTCTTTGCATGCAATTTAATTCCTACCACTTTACCAAATTTCATCGTTTTACAGCAGTCGGAAGTGCTCCATTCAACCAACACCAATTCGGAGAAAGTGCGCGGATACCACGCCCCTTGAATGGAAAACCTTAATTTTTATTTTTGGTCCTTTATATGTATTTTGAGCCCTACCGTTATACCGAATTTCATCGTTTTACAGCATTCGGAAGTGCTCCATTCAACCAACACCAATTTGGAGAAAGTGGGCGGATACCACGCCCCGTGAATGGAAAACCTCAAATTTTTTCCTTAGCTTGCATGACAAGACCTACCGTTGTGCAAAATTATAAGATTCTACGACGTCGGGAAGTGCTCCATAATTTTGATGATCTGTCAGTCAGTCAGTCAGTCAGTCAGTCAGTTACGGTTTTTGTGATTTTTGAGGCCTTATATCTCAGGAACCGCTTGTGCTAGAAAATTGAAATTTGGTGAGGCGCCTGTGCCTGACTAGCTTAGCAAATAGTCGGAATTTGAAGTTTCTGACTTTAGTGGTACTGAAGATAGGGAGGGGTCAAAAATCGCCTGAGTTTGTTCCTGTAAAAAAGGGTGTAGTGCCAGAACTTGGCTGGGCACTACCGTGCCCTTTGATCTCTTATACAACCTACTTAATTAAGAAACAAATAATTTTGATTAGAAGTAGTATTCGACTAATATGTAAAATTCAACCGTATGAAAATAAATCAAAAAAAAAGATTAAGATGAATTTTAATTTTTTTCGTACAATCATTTCTTCTGGCCCAGAAAAAAATTATTTTAACCAATCTCTCACATAAAATCAATTATTATATTTCAACAATGTTATGTTTTTCTTATTTTAAATTTTTAGATTAACCGCGTATATAAAATATATTTAGCAAGTGCAATATGCAATACTGTAACTACCCCGAACGTTTCCCTACAAATTTCACTGAGCGTGGTCGCAGTATATAGATAACGAGGCTAATCCGAAAATTTAAAAGTTCTGATTTTTTTATAAAATAGTTTATAAAAAAAAATTAATTTTAATTTTGACACATAATAATTGATGATGGTGTTTGAAAAGTGAAAAATTTTCAATGATGAGTTTTAACGACAACCTTATTAGATTGATCTATATGTATGTACTGTACACATAAAGTCTAAAGTCAAATTAATATTTTTTTTAATATGTATCAAGATTTATTTGATACGATACATTAGATTTGTAATATATCTTTAAATAAAAGTGTAATCATAATTAAAACTTTATAATAACATTAAAACCTTTCTGTGTTATTTTATTTTAACTTTAGAAAACTCTTTCCTTGCTTTGAAATTTGTATCAAGACAATAATTATTTTTATTTATTTTTTATTCGTTCTTCTAAAAGAAGCTATGAACGTTTTGTGAAATGAATTCGAAGTAAAAATATACACTATTTAGAAATTATGGCGCAAAATTTCAAACAATAAAACCGGTTTTACTCAACGCAGTCATATAGCTATGGGGGATTTGTCTAACTTTTTCATAATTTTAAACACTTTAGACAACTCTTCTAACTAATGTGGGTTTTACAACAAAACCTAAGGGAATTTACGTTGAACAACTCTTAATTGGACAGATACATAACTTGAACACAACAACACAATTAAAAAAACATAAAAAGCCAACTTTAAACCAAATAATTTTTCGCCGGAAAAAGTATACTTTATATACTACCTCCGTACAGACTTTGATTGTTTATAAGTTATTTACATTATTTAAGATGTAAATGAAGTATATAAATATAAGTAGCTAATTAATAGCATACATATTCAATTTTGTTTTTTCAAGGTACAAATTCATTTGGCTATACTCGTCTTTGCATTCATTAGGTACATAACATATGTACACTTGTATGTACAAATTTTCTGATCGTAGAATACTTTTGTACGATTGTTTCGAATTTCTAATATTCAGTAATTGAGTCTTTTTTCAAAGCCCATCTTTTAAAAAATCAAATAAAACATCAGTAAACATTTTTCTTAGATTTGCTTTGGTATGAAATAACCCTTTACAATATGGATAAAGTACACTTTTAAAAGATAAACTAGGTATTTGCTGCTGTTATAGTTAGACGAGCTCTTTAACGTTAAAGTATAATTTATGTCCTTTAAAATTAACATAAAGTCGGTTCTCGTTTTATATATCTACAATATTTAGAGTCGACTCCCATTCTAAAATTGATTTAGAGCTGGTTTTAAATGTTTACAATTTTGCGCCTATGTCTTTTATTTGTCTCACCCGTGACAGAAAAAAGATCCTGACTATTTTCAAAATATATAAAGGTGGTGTTTTTTTCCATTTCAGCAAAAATGAATTAGTATAATAATATTATTGGTTCTTAGGAAGTCCATGTAGATTTTATAAAAAAAAAATTAAACACTCTTGACTGTGGAATTACACTTTAGGAAATTTCATAAAAATGGTCTGTACAAAAACTGAAAAACTTTTTTGCAAACATGCACATTCTTCATAGAATACCGACCTATGCATGCGGCTACTCCATGGATGTACACACACAAACAAACAATATCAACATGACGAACAGGTGTAAAGTATTAAAAAATAAAATGCACGACTGGGTCGCACGAACTTGCTCCTATGTAATAGACTAGGAATTTTAAAAACGGATGGCAAGAGTACGATAACTTAGGCGCCAAGGGAGGGGCAATTTTATAAAAAAGGTTTTAAAATGGAAACAAAAATATTAAAAAATAACGGTAATACTTACAACTAAGTATTATACCTTTTTTTAAAGCCAATACTCTGATCTATTAGATAATTTTTAAATCAAGTAGAATCTATGCACAGTTTTTGAAAAAACGAGTTTTAAACTAAAATTTTGGTGAAAAAAAACATAAAAAAAAAGTTTAAAGTTTAATTTTTCAAAACTGCAAAGTTATATATTATTATTTTTCCTAAAATTCGTTGCTCTAATTTATTCTTATTCAAAACCTGAAAACTAGATGATTTTATGTCATATAGTTTTTGAGAAAATTGAAAATAACTAAAACTACTTTTTTATGGGATATTTGCTTTTTTTGCTTGCTTACGCATTACGGCGTATAAACAGTGAGATATGTATGGGGGGCATGCTGCCCCCCTGCAACCCCCCGGCCTGGGCACACTATAGGATTTGGGGTAGGTGCGAGGTTGGGTGTAAGGTTTCTTTTGCATTTACAGAATCTGGATTTAAAGAAATTTTGAATATGCCCTATGGTCTATATCCAATGTCTACTAAATATATGTCTCGACTGAAAAGGTTAAGTATCTTAAGTCGACTTAAGATATTTCGCGTTTTTTTGTTGATCCTTAGTGCCATTCTAAAAGGCTACAGTTCTGTGTTATCGGCTTCCTTCTATTTCACTCCTGTGCTTTTTTATAGACAAAAACAACTTCATCTTATGTTCAAAAGACACATCTCTACACGCGGTAAAATATCTTAAGTCCACATAAGATTGTGTGTTCTGCTTAATTTTAAAACCTAAAATAGACTTAAGATTATATTGGCTTAAGACTTTTTTATTATTGTGAAATCGTAAATCATATTAAGTTGACTTAAGATATTTTCGCGCGTGCAAACAGGAACAAAAGTCATCCTTAAGTCGACATAAGATAAAATCCCTAAAAAAATTCCAAAAAAGTGTGAAAACGCAAATCATCTTATGTGAACATAAGGTAAATTTTTAAATTTAAAACTGAAATTTTTCGCTCCCTAAGTAGTCATAGGATATTTTACCATTTGCAAACCTAAAACAATTTCCGTAATAACAAGGACATAAGATATTTTTAAGCGTATTTTGTTTCTAGATTGCCTTTTGTGCGACCGTTTTTCTTATTTTTTCATTTAGTGTTTCAGACAGTTTTGTTTCATACGCGATTGAAAAATTATTACAAATGAAACACATACGTATACAACAAAAAAGAGTTGATGATTTTGTACTTTTAGGCTGTTTACCAACATTCCCACGTACTTAGCAATTAAAAACATCTTAAAACAATGGGACATATTACAACATCACACAAACATACCAAAACAAAAATTTCTAAAGCTTTTAGAATTTTGCCTGAGGGAAAACAATTACTTCCAATATGGCGAAAGATTTATTTTATTTACAAACATTTGGTATGCCAATGGGAAACCCCCTTTCCCCTACAGTTGCAGACGTAATTTTGGACAACCTACTAGATGACACCATAGAAGAACTAAATAAAATGGGTATTAACATAAAATTCATAGTCAAATATGTGGATGATATCTACGCGATCATTAAAACAACAGAAAAAGACATAATCCTTAACAAACTTAATTTGTACCACAACAAAATTCAATTTACAATAGAAAATGAACAAAATAACACTCTTCCATTCTTAGATCTACTACTACACAGAGAAAACAACATTATTGTATACAATTGGTACTCAAAACCAACTTCATCAAGACGCATGATTAACTTTTATTCTACCCAACCAATTAAACAAAAAATAAATACTGCATTTAATTTCATAAACAAAGTCTTAGATCTTAGCGACGAAAGATATGAAAAAGAAAATATAAGAAAAATCAAAACAATATTAAAAACTAACAACTACCCATATTACATAATAAATAACCTACTTAGAAAAAGAACAGAAAACCTAAAAACAAAAACTAATCAAAATCAAAACAATAACAAATATTCGGGAAACACAGCTGATAGGGAAAAAAAGTTCTTCTCTATACCATATGTCAACAATCTTACAGACAATAGAAGTTTACATAGAGTAATAAATAAAGAGAATATATCATTCTCACATAAATCAAACCTAACACTAAAATCAATTTTCACAAACACCAAAACTAAAATACAAAAACAACAAAAACACAACGTAGTCTATGAAATTGAATGCAAGGGAAAAGAGAACGAGAAATGCGATCTAGTATACATAGGACAAACAAAGATAAACTTAGCCACAAGGTTAACTGAACACGAAGCGGACATAAGGAAGAAAAAAGAGACAACAGGGCTTTCGCAGCATATAGCACAAACTGGACATTCGGTGAGCTTCGAAGAGGTAAAAATATTAGACAGAGAGAGAAAAGCAAATACAAGGCTTACATTAGAAAGCTTACGCATTCAACAAAAAATAAAGAGGACAATGAACACAAAGGAAGACACCGATAACATCAAACAAAGCTATGCTGTAGCACTTTAACAAAGTACCTGCCTAAAATCTGTGATATAAATGTCATTTCTTGTCTAATTTGATAGTTTTCTTTTTGTTTTATTTCGTTTTCATGTTTTTTATTTATTTTCAATTTGTGTCAGTGCCGTCATCGGGAGGATGCAATCATAATAAACATATTAGGTGCGTTTTATTATTCACAAATCTATCTGGATCCGGATCTGGATCTTTCCTTGAAAATAAAACGATATGGATCTTAGTGACAGCAGTGTTATAAGTCCGTCTCTTTTTATCCTTGGGTTTGTAAATTTTCAATTATTTTTTGTCTTTTTTCTTTACACTGTAGCTGACACTACCTTATCATAAAAGCCATCTACTCGCCAGAGTAATAACTAATTTTTGGATCTTTGAAATAGATCCCGGTAGAAAACAGGATCCCAAATTGTTTTTGTAATACATTTTAAAACTTAATCCATATCCGGATCCAGATAGATTTTTGAATAATAAAACGCACCTATTATGATATAGTACAAAAGTAAGAAAATATAAAAGTTATTGTTAAAACTGTTTTTAATATTGTATACATTATATTGTTAGATTAAATAAATACAAAAAACCCCTGAAGAAGTAAGGAATTCTTTCGAAACGTTGGGTGAAGAATGGAATAAAGTCTTTTATTCGCATTCAAAAAAAACAAATAGACCAAAAGAGCCTAAAAGTACAAAATCATCAATAAACTGAAAAATAATTGGTCAAATACATACAACAAAAAAGAGTTGAATTGCACGAATTTGGGATTTAAAATACATTTTATAAAAATAAAACATGGATTTAATGAGATAAAAATGTTCAAATGTATGAAATTGCCGTCTGATTTCCAGAAAACTAAGAATTTATTCACACAAAGCTCAAAAATAGTTTTATTATTAAAAGAATTTTTATGCTAGAAGTTTCTTCAAAGCTTTTCAAGAATACAATTTGTGATACCAATTTTAAGTAATTACGTAGCAGTATTGGCGAATAGTTCTAAAAAAAAATGGCGCAAAATGTCAAACAACCTATTATTTTTAATTTCTTTGTATGATACTACTTAACAATTTGCTAACTTTAAAGTAGTTTACTTACTCATTCTTAGTTTAAAACATTTTCCAACTAGTATCTTACTAAAGGAATTCTTAATAAATTGCTTCTGAACTCACCGAAAACATTGACAGTTCGTGCAAAAAACTAAGTAAACAAACCTTTTGTGGCGTTTCTAAAAGCACGATATTCTTACGATGATTTTAACTTTAATAAAAGGGTAGATATAGTATGATGCTATATTCGAATAAAATTTTCTAAATCGTTGATTTAACTTAGTTTCATATTAAATCAGCTTTAACGTCGGTCGTACTAATTCAATTAAAATTTTGTGCCATTGATTTTAGGAAACAATTTCAAAAAATAATCGTTTCACTTGTTTTGAAGATATTGATTTTTCAAAAAAACAAAAATAGTTTATTTTTTTTTTAAATCCAAAAAACATTTTTGCGAATGTTCTTGTATAAAATATTATTTTAAGCTTCGGGGGCTCCTGCTAAAAAAAAATGGTTTAAATCGTTAGAACCGTTAATGAGAAAGTCGAAAATAAAAAGAAAAAGGTTGTGTGTACTGACGTACGCGCGGTAGAAGTAAAACTTCCTTACATGTCGCTGTCTTTGACTGATAGCGTGTCGTTTTGACACGTCATTGACAGCTGCATAGACATTTTTTTACCCCCAACGCCGGAAAAGAAGTTTTACTTAAAAAAAAAAGGTTCTATGACAGGTACCGCTAATAACATGTTATTCAGCCGTTTTCGAGATAAATAAGATCTTACACTACGGGTGCCATGACGTTAGTTTCGGAAGTAAAAACTATTTTCAATTTCTCCTATCTCCCCTTGGGTCCCTTAGGTAAATTTTTTCCAATAGTTGACTCTAAAAAATAAGTTTTCATGTAACATTTTTTACAATCATCAATGATTTTTATTAAATAATAATAATTTATTTTATATTTTATTTTAATATTTTTTAAACAAATTATTTGAACAAAACTAAACTGTTTCTATTCTGTGAACCAAATGTGATTTTATAGCCTTTTTTTTAAAGAAATTCAAGTCTTTATTAGTTATTATTTTTTTTTTATTATTAAAGCTCTATAGAATAAATGTGACTTTTTCATATACGACTTAAATAAAAACCACCAAATATCATCTTAAATCTCTTTTTTTTTCACTTTTGCACACGCAACTCATCTTAAATGGACCTAAGAATTGAAAACGTCCTTCGAAAACGCAAGGCAAAATATCTTATCTCAACTTAAGATTTTGGAAATTAATATAAAATTCAATTTATAGAAAAGCCAAACTATCTTAAGTCATATTTACCCTCATAACGACCAAAATATTAAAAATATCTTTTCGAAAATAATTTCAAAAAAAAGATCATAAAATTTTACATATAAATGCTTTGTTGAATAAAGTCTATATTTGAAAGATTTTTTGGGATACAGCTTTGAAGTGTTTTTTTGCTCTCATGAAAAATCATCAAAATTGACTTAAGATACTTTACCTTTTCAGTCGAGATGTATGTATGTACGTAGCCCAAAGTTGCACATTTAAAATGTTCAGACATGAAAATTTAATACATTATGAAAAATTCACATTACCTAGGTACTACTGTACGAATGCAGCAAATTTATATAATTCCTTAATTAATATGTATGTTTATTGTTTGTGTCTAACATTTTTAATGCTAATATGGTACAGGTTATTGTTAACCAAGGTCATTCGTTATTCAACCTTTGTAAGAGTGAAGTATTTTTTTTTTTTGAATAAAGAATGGCGACTAAGCATTCATCACTTCATCCTTAATTAAATAACTTTTCAATATTTCAAAAAAAATATTTCAAAAGCATCGCGTTCTTAGAAGAAATTGGTCTAATTCCAACTAAAGCGTCAACTCCCCTCAACTCCAACTCAAAAAGGTGACAAAAATTGTAAGAATACAATATTACTTGTATTATTAATATTTATTCATCAACCAGAGCATATTATACTCTTACAGACTAAGATACATAAGTAAATATATAGTTACAAATTTGTAGGTGGGTATATAAAATTCAAATTACATTTAAATGATTTACATAGTTAATCTTTTATTTTAATAAATAACGTTACTCAAATTTTGCTTAAAACTAATGATTTAAAAGTTTCTCTGGTGCAATCCATATAAAAGTTAATCTCAGAGCTAATTAAGCACTTCATTTTACAATTTAAAAAAAAATTGGTCTAAACTTTTTTTTTCATTTTTTTTAACAAAATTTTGAGTTTGCATGCAAATTCTTCAAAAACTATTGACATAAATAATTTAATTTAAATATACGATTATAGAACAGACTTCTGGCTTTCAAAACCGGTATAGTATTTTATTGTAAGTGTTGCCGTTGTTTTTTAATATTTTTTTTTTTTCAATTTAAGTCATTTTTTTCTAAAATCGCCCCTACCTCCTAAACGGGGCGAGATAGACCCCCCCCTCCCATAGTAAAAAAACGCTTGTATTTAACCCTTCTACAAAAATCCGTTATCAATTTTTGGCGCCTAAGTTATCGTACTCTCCCTAAACGGATGTTATTAAACAAAACTGTTCATAAGGATAAAATGAATTTTTTAAATTCTTTTAGTAGTAAGAGATAAAAACAGAATGCTATGCAAATATGAATTCATGCAGGAACAAAAATTATAAGTCGTTGTAGTGGTTCCTTAAAAAAATAAGTTTTTATGTACAAAATTTTTAAAACATTTTTAAGAACAAATATTGGTACGCCAACCTTAAGTTTTTATTATTGTACGAATAAAAGTCTAATTTCCAAAAAAATACTGAGCCGTTCTTGAGATATCGAATTTTTCAAAAAAAAAAAATACTTTTTTTTTCCAAAAATTGAAAAAATATTTTTTCTTAAGTTTTTAAATGCAATGTTTTTTAAACTTTTTAGGAGCTTCTTTATAAAACATTTCGTTAAAATCCGTTATGCCGATAATGAGTAATTCAAAACTCGAAAAAATCGTTCTATGGTAGGTACAGTCAGTAATATTTAGATTTCAAATTTTTTTTTATTAAATTATAGATCGTAAAGATTGATCAAAAGAAAAAAAATTTTAGCAAAATTCTCGCAACCGTTTTCGAGAAAAATACGATTTTCGAAAACCATTTTTTTAAATTTGTATGGAAGGTACCGTTAGTTTTAGATAAAACAAAATATTTTTTCTCAAATCTTGTAGATTATGTTAAGAAACTTTTATTTGTCAAGTTTGAAAAAAATTGATTTTGGGGTTTTCGAAATATTGAGTTTCCAAAAAAAATTTTTGAATTTTTTTTTAAATCCAAAAAATAAAAAAATTGAAAATTTGAATATGTAATAATATTCAAAACTTGATTTAAATTGGCTGTACCGTTTTCGAGAAAATCAAAAACAAAAAAAATGGACCCAGGGGGGCTACCAAAAATAACAATTTTTTGTAAAATTTTTTTCAACCATTAGCTAGTTTCAACCAAATGAAATTTTTAAAATTTTTTTTAAAAAATTCTGTGGGACAGTTTTTGAGAAAAAAAATATTTATAAAATTTCGAAAAAAATCGTATGGCAGGTACCGTTATTTTTGGTCTTAAAAAAAAACAGAAAAAAACGTCCGGGGGGAAAAAATTAAAAGCCATACATATCTACCAAGTTTGAAGAAAATCGGCCGAGCCGTTTAGGCTGTAGGCGAACCGACAGACAGACAGACAGAATTTCAAGACCCACTTTTTTGGTCTTCGCTATCATCGTAATGTCAACTTTGATCAAAATCTCGGGTTCGATTTTTTTTACGAATGCATAACTTGCCTTATAGTACCTATAAATCGCAAGTAAAAACAAAGATTATAAATTAATATAATACAAATGATGAAGATATTAATAGAATATGTTCTATCTACCTAATGCCTTACCTTTTACCTTTTTTCTTTAACAAAAATAGGATACCCCAATAGGAAATTGCTTTTTTTGGTAGATACCTACATTACATACATATCGTCGGCTGGATGCTATCTTGTTCAAAAGGCCATTTTTTACGAAATGGAGTTAGGTATGCAGTCCTTATAATTTTGGGACGCTCTTTCATTTGGCGCAAACCATTTTGTTCTATCTCTTTTAGTTTTCAATTTACAGAGAACTGTTTTGTTAATAAGACACTTTTTTAACGATTTTTCAATTCAAACAAATATCCAAAATGACTTCCTCGTTGATTTTAATTTATAACTAATTCAAAATAAAAGAAAAACAATTTCTGTAACTTGATTTCAAGGCTTTTAGAAAAAAAATAATAAAACTCAAATATTTTCTTACATAAACAGAAACTTTCAATTTGAACTTTAAAAATCGATTTTCCAACATTTTGAAAAATGGACATTGAACAAGATAGCATCCAGCCGACGATATGTACTCGTATATTCCACATGAATAAAGGTAGCCGCATTATCTGCCAGTGCCAGTATTATCTTTCTCGCGCATAATAAATAAAATAAAATGCACGACTGGATCGCACGAACTTGCTCTTATGGAAAAGTACTTTGGAATTTAATATACATTTTATAAATATAAAACATGGATTTAATGAGATAATAATGTTCAAATGCATAAAATTGCCGTCTGATTTCTAGAAAAGTATGAATTTATGTAAGCAAACTTTAAAAAATCAATTTATTATTAAATAAATTTTTTATATAAGAAATTTCTTTAGAATTTTTCAAGAAAAAAATGTGGGATGCGAATTTTAAGTATTTAATAATATTGATTTTAGGAAATAATTTCAAAAAATAATCGTTCATAGGTTTTGAAGAATTGATTTTTCAAAAAAAAATGTTTTCAAAAAAAACCCAACAAATAATTTTTCGAATATTTTTATATACAATATTATTTTAAACTTAAGGGAGGTCCTGGGGAAAATTTTTGGTTAAAATCGTTAGAGCCGTTAATGAGAAATTCGAAAATCAAAAAAACGGTTCTATGACAGGTACCGTTAATAACATTTTGCCCCAAAATTTTGTTGACCAAAATGTAGTCCCTGTCTATAATATCACACCTAATTTTTTGTATCAAAATCGTTAGAGCCGCTTTCGAGATAAACAAGATTTTGCATTACGGGTGTATGGGGGGTACCGTTAGTTTTGGAGCTAAAAAAAAATTTCAATTTCCCCTCTAGGGAATCAACGAAGACCCTTAACTACCGAGTTTAAGAAAAAATACCTCCAGTAGTTTAGGCTGTAGTTCGAGGTACAGACATACAGACAGACAGACAGACATACAGACAGACAGACATACAGATAGACAGACATACAGACAGACAGACGGAACTGCCGGACCCACTTTTTTCGTCTTCGCTATCATCGTAATGTCAACTTTGATCAAAATCTCGAGTTCGATTTTTTTCCCAAGTGCAGAGCTTGCCCTATAGTACCTATATCGCAAGTAATAAACAGAAGAGAGAATATTATATTGTTCTCTTTTTAATTCAGAAAAGCTTTCTTACGGTGACTATAAAATTCTCTTCTTCTTATGAAGCCTTCTTTAGAAAACTTTTGTCTGCTGGAGATTGTTTGCTGGAAAAAATTTTCGATGACGGAATTTTGTATGAAGTTGAGACATCTGTATTCCACATTGTCGGAGGTAGGGTGGAAAAATGTTCTTTGTGTATGTATAAACAAGAATATAAGTAGGTATATCACACATTCGCTGTCATAAGTTTTGTTTTTTTTTTTTATTTTTTTATTTACGATCTATCATCACTTCTACTGTTTTTTTTTTCTTTCTTCTATGGAAAGCCATTTAAGTACACACATAGTAATAAATTGCGATGCATAGTGATCTTCATTATTTGTTTGTCAAAGGGTGTGTACATGATATGGAAGAAATAAAATCTGCGATGTTGTGTATAGAATAAGATACATATGCATATAAATACATATCTACAATAGATTTTGTGTTGTTTTTTTTCCGATAAGTAGGTTCATAGGTAATGTAGTGGTGTAAAGATTTGATTTGGTATCGTAAGGATTGTTTTGATTTAATTTTATGTAGATAGGTAATGGATGTATCAAAGATGCATTAGATAAGTACATGTTAATCCTGTGAATGAATGCAAATTGCATTTCACTGTATGTGAATACGCAACAACCAATGCATATGGCAAGTGGATAGCGCCAACATATTATGTATGTATGTATGTAGGTATCTATTTTAATCTAAATAGGTACCTATGTACATATTTATATAAATAAGTTAAGAAGGAAAATTCGATCACTTTTTGTTTTCGGTGGTAACGTATTACACTGGTAGAAGAATGGTGAAATTGGGCGGTATGCCAAATTATGTAGAAAGAATATAGGAAGTGCGCTTCTTTTATGTATTTTTGTTGGTTTTACATACATAGGAAGAGTTTTATCCTTTATTTCAATATGTCATGGTGATGGATAAAACTCTCGTTACTGTTATTGTCTGTTGTGTTTCTATTGTGCAAATCTATTTTTCACATATCTATAAATATTTTTTAACAACCTAGCTGCAAAGGTATAATGCCTCCAAAAACAAACAAAGTAAACAAAAAACCAAAGCAAAAAAATTGAAAAAAGTATCTAAGAAAATAGAAAATATATACGAGTAATACCTAGTACCTACTTTGCTTTCATTAGGCCACATGATAATTTCGTTGAAAATTTCGAAATCAGATAATTTTCAACAAAGGACAATAGGCAAATTTGGCCCAGTTCGAATAAGAAAGACCTTTATATAATATACATAAATGTTCATATATTCATTATTACTTAGTTTTTAATTTGTAAAAAAAAAAACAAGTATTACTTTTTCAATAATGTTGTTGGTGTCAAAATTAAATTCATAATTTCAAAACTGCTGTTGTCAACTTTTACATGTAAATTGGTGGTCAAAGACGGAACTAATTTTAAATCCGAGGCTATATTTTTTGTGCACTAATTAATTTTATTGAATCATACATAACCTCAAGACAATGAAGCCCTTTAAAAAAATAAAAATTGAAAGTGGTTAACTATGGAGGTTTCTTATTTTTAGATTGGTTTCATCCCAATACGACCACTTTTCGCAGAGTTACAACCCTTTGAAAAAATAAAAATTGCAAAATATTTATAGGTATAGGTACATAGTTACCATTATTATTTTGGAAAGTGTATTAATTTACTTGGGTTAGGAAATTTAATAATTTCTTTAGCTGAGCAATTTTTAAACTGTAAGCTTTTTTTTAAAATTAATTGTCTACATTAAAAAAAAATTATAAATATAAAAGCAAATTCCACGGGTTCCTAATGCCCAAATCTGTGCACCCTTTTCTTTATTTTTTAAAATATCCTGAAAAACAGATTAACCTTATATAAATACGCAAAGAATAAAAACACAGCTATCTACCTACATACATACATATATGCGAAAAGTTACAATTTACCTGCAACCAAAAACAAAACAGAAAACAAACCGTCTATCTCGCCCCGTTTAGGAAGTAGGGGCGGTTTTTGAAAAAAATTATTACATAACAAAAATATATTAAAAAACAACGGCAACATTTACAATAAAGTACTATACCGGTTTTGAAAGCCTGAAGTCTGTTCTATAATCCTAAATTTAAATTAAATTATTTATGTCAATAGTTTTTAAAAAATTCGCATGTAAACTCAAAATTTTGTTAAAAAAAATGAAAAAAAAAAGTTTAGACCAAGTTTTTTTCAAAACTGTGAAATGAAGTGCTTAATTGGCTTTTTGTGGTCAATGCTACTATTAATTCTAAATTGAACACAAAAAACCGAATGGTTTTATGCCTTCTAGTTTTTGAGAAAATCGAAAATTACTAAAACTACTTTTTATGAAATTTTTGATTTTTGGTATTTACCTACGGTGATTTCATTTTAAGGATTAATGTTAATGTGGTTCATTTGTAAGTAAGGTACAGCAAATCATTTAGCGTTACCAAGAATAGGGCATTCCGCGTTTCAGTCCGTCAGTTTAGGAGTAAGTCAGGTGTTAATTAAATATAGTCAAGTCAATTTTTCAATGTTCAATGTATTATAACCGTGTTTACAGGCATTTTGATCACAAAAGAGATAATTATAGCAAGTACCTCCCGAATCTCTAGCCAATATTGAGGCCCATGGAAAAATGTGCCGATAGATAGGAATGTATTGTATTCTTACAATT
Organism: Philhelius festivus; assembly: GCA_963931855.1. Classification (NCBI taxonomy): domain Eukaryota; kingdom Metazoa; phylum Arthropoda; class Insecta; order Diptera; family Syrphidae; genus Philhelius; species Philhelius festivus. Next base: position 103,407,462 of record OZ007554.1, read on the forward strand.
TTTGTCACCTTTTTTTAGAGCTTTTTTCGGAGCACCGCCACATCCAACCGAACTTGAAATTTTTATATTTTTCTACCTTTATCGGTAAGTTGCAACACAGTGGGGGAGTTGACGTTTTAGTTTCCAATTTCTTCGGAGAACGCGATGCTTTTGAAATATTTTTTTTTTAAGTATTGAAAAGTTATTTAATTTAGTGGATGCAGGCCCGGATTAATAGGGGGGCTGAAGCCCCGGGCCCCGCGGAAACGAGGGCCCCATCCCATTAAGAAATTTAAACCGTAACCCACATAGCTCATGAAAATGACATATGAAATTGCTGTTCGCGCGATCGATTATATTATAAAGCAATGCGATCCCCTAGATGAAGTTGTAATCTGTGGCGATTTCAACCTTCCTCATCTTAAATGGACTGTGTCGGACCACGGATCACATTACATTTGTAATCCCTCCTCGGCAAAAGAGTGTCTTTTTGTCGATCATTTAACTGATTCAAGCCTCTGTCAAATGAGTGGCGTTGTAAATAATATGGACCGACAACTTGACCTCATTTTCTCAACGGACCCAGACAACTCATTAGTCACTCTCTGCCCCCAAATTCTTACAGCTATTGATAATTATCATCCTCCCTTATTACTAACGTTCTACCATAACTCGTACGTAGAAAGTTTACCCACTTCACATCCTGTTTTGTATGATTTTCATAAAGTCCAATTCTCTAAAATTAACGATTATGTTAACCGAATTTCTTTTAATTTTGAAAATATGTCTGTTGAAGAAGCCACTAACATTTTTTATAATGAATTACATTATTCAATTTCGTTATTTGTCCCTTCGTACCGATGTAGAGTTTCTCCTTCATCACCGCCTTGGTATAATCGTAGACTACGTTCGCTGCGTAATCAAAGGAACAAGCTCTGGGAAATTTTCCTACGCTCTCAGTGCCCAACTGACTACTCAAAGTACCTTGGTGCTTATCTTCCATTCAATGAACTGTACAGTTTTCTCTACCAACAATATTTACATAAAATCCAATCTAACCTTATCAACGATCCCAAATCCTTCTATCAGTTCGTTAATTACAAAAGAAGGTCAGATGGGTACCCATCCTCTTTGTCCTACAATAATGAAACCTCCAATGATAATCTAACAATAGCTAATTACTTTGCATCATTTTTTAAGGATTCATTCGCCATGGAGTCTTTCAATCCGGATTGGACCTATTTTGAGTATCTATCGAATTTTTCGCTGGGTCCATTCCTACCTGATCCCATTGCTCCCTCGGCCATTGAAAACAAATTATCTCAACTTAATGATGAGTTTACTCCGGGCCCTGATGGTATTCCTGCCATTTTCCTAAAAAAATGTTCTTCTCTTTCAAATCCTCTTTCAAAATTTTTTTATTTATCCTTATCTCAGGGAACATTTCCTAAAATATGGAAAACATCTTTCATAACACCAATTCACAAGAAGGCCCGAAAGGTGACGTGAAAAACTACCAATTGCTAAACTTTCTCATATCCCGAAAACTTTCGAAAGTATTTTATATGAACTCCTTAGTTTCCGTTGTAGGTCCTTAATTACACCAGCACAGCATGGTTTCTTAAAAAGCAGATCCACCACCACAAACCTTGTAGAATTCGTTTCTTACACTCTAAAAGCCTTAGAAAACGGGAATGATATGGTCCCCACTGACTTTAGCAAAGCTTTCGACAAAATTTCTCACAGCCTCATAGTCTTTAAACTATCCTCTTTAGGTTTTGAACCCCTTTTCCTGCAATGGATTACTTCTTACCTAGAGAATCGTGAATATTGTGCCCGTTTCAGATCTGCGCTTTCCAATCCTATTCTCGCCACTTCTGGTGTCCCCCAAGGTAGTCATTTAGGACCGCTTCTCTTTATCCTTACAATTAACGACATTGACATGGTCATTAAACACTGCCAAATATCCCTTTATGCTGACGATACAAATTTTTTTAAAATCATCGCAGCATCTGAAGATATATCTCTCCTCCAAAGAGATCTCGATAGTTTCTCAACCTGGTGTACCAACAATTGCTTAGAGCTTAACATTAGCAAATGCCAGACAATGACCTTTTCACGAAAGCGCATTAAAACAACTCCCCGTCTGTACTATCTTCATAATCAACCCATACAAATAGTAGAAAAGATAAGAGATCTTGGCCTTTTATGTGACCGTGAACTAAAATTTTTATTTCATATTGATGAAATAATCCATAAGGTCAACTCAGCATTAGGTTTTGTTAAAAGATGGTCTAAAGAATTTTCCAACCCTTACGTGACCCGATCGCTTTACATAGCATTTGTCCGACCTTTACTTAAGTATGCGTCTCAAGTTTGGTCTCTTTATCAAGATATACACATATCAAGAATTGAAGGCATCCAACGACGATTCCTTCGTTTCGCACTTCAATGCCTTCCTTGGGATAATCCTTTGATCTTACCCCCGTATCGTGACCGCCTCCAACTGTTAAACCTTACCTCATTACAGGAACGTAGGGAAATAGCTGAAATACTTTTTATACATCGGCTCCTCTCTGGATCAATTGACTGCTCCTCTCTCTACAACTCAATTTTTTTCAATACTAACACCCGTAACCTTAGAAACCGTCGCCTTTTCTATTTACTATCACACCACACCTCCTATGGCCTTAATGAACCTCTGACCCGTATGCTCCGGTTGGTCAATTTTAATCCAAATTCATTCGATTTCAATACCAACACCTACAACCTCAAATTCCTTTTGTCCCATCCCCACTCTTAGCTATAAGTTTAGATTTAAGTTAGTTTTTAAGTTATACTTATGGCTTGAATTAAGCTGAATAAATGGGGGTTAAGCCCCCACTAAAATTAAAATTAAAATTAAAAATTTGGATTAATTAGGAATTGGGTTTAACGCTTTTGGGTTTACGATTTTTTATTTGCGATTGCGAAATGAACACGTTTAATTTTTCAAAAACGTTAAAAAGAGGAGCCTCTGATATATAATTAGCCCCGGGTATTAAAAATTCTTAATCTTATCGGAGGTTGGAGCACTTGGGGGATAGCTTCTTGGATTGGATTTTCGATGCGTCAACTCCTCGACGCATCATCTCTGAGAGCGTGGACTCCTAGCGCCCCGGGTTATTGGGGGTTGGCTCTCTTGGGGTTTAGGACGCTCTGGGTTATGAGGGGTTGGTTTGCTTGGGTTTTATATCTTTTTAGGGGCCTCAAATTCGAAATAGCCCCGGGCCCCCATTTTCTTTAATACGGGCCTGAGTGGATGCTTAGTCGCCATTCTTTATTCAAAGAAAGAAATACTTCACTCTTACAAAAGTTGAATAACGAATGACCTTAGTAAACAATAACCTGTACCACATTAGCATTTAAAATGTTAGACACAAACAATAAACATACATATTAATTAAGGAATTATACAAATTTGCTGCATTCGTACAGTAGTACGTACGTAATGTGAATTTTTCATAATGTATTAAATTTTCATGTCTGAACATTTTAAATGTGCAGCTTTGGGCTACGTACATACATATATTTAGTTGACATTGGATATAGGCCATAGGGTAAATTCAAAGTTTCTTTAAATCCAGATTCTGTAAATGCAAAAGAAACCTTGCATACACCCAACCTCGCACCTACCCTATATCCTATAGTGTGCCCAAGCAGGGTGTTGCAGGGAGGCAGGATGCCCCCTATACATAAACGCCGTAATGCGTAAGCAAGCAGAAAAACTAAATATCCCATAAAAAAGTAGTTTTAGTTATTTGTTATTTTCAATTTTCTCAAAAACTAGACGACATAAGATCATCTATTTTTCAGTTTTTGAATAAGAATAAATTAGAGTAATGAATTTTAGGAAAAAATAATAATATCGATATCTTCCCGCAAGAATGTATTAAGCGACATTTTAAAAATTGTTCAGAAAACGAAAAAAACGTCTCATTTAGTTATTTTTTTGTGTATTTTATTGGACCACTGCCCTGCAAGATCTCCCGATCTCACTGTACTGGATTTTTTTTGTATAGGGACGAATGAAAGAAATAGTTTACTCATCTGAAATATTAAAACTTTCAATGCATTAGAACAACGTGTTTGCGAAGATTCACTAAAAGGAAGGCAAGATTTATCGAGAATAAAAATTGAAAATGAAATCCAAAAACGGGCTCTAGCATGCATTCAAAACGCAGGAATGCATTTTGAGTGTGTGTACATAAAATTAAAAAAATACTTAAAACTACACAAATTATTGTTTTATTTAAACCCTTTACACCTCAGGGCAAAAAATCATTTATATTAATTTTACCTGTTTTAGATTTTAAATCTGGGAATTTGCTTGCGACTTCAACTGTATATAACCAAACGTTTTTATAGTGGGCTCCAAGTCCAGGACAAGTATCATAAAATGTATTGAGCGCACTTACACCAAAGTTAGCCTTTTTTTAAATCGTCAAAAAGTGATGTCAAAGTTGTAAATCAGACTTTACTGCAGAACAATTTTTTTCTTAGAATATGACCAAGAAACGCATCCTAAAGTATGGCAGACGAATTATCGGACACCCTGTATGTACGAGTATGTTTCAATAGAAGTTCTTCAAAAATTATAAATTATGGACCATTTCAAATAATACTTTTTTTTATTCTTTATCTTCGATGTTTTGCATGTAGATTTTTGTTGGAAAAATAAAGTTTAATTGTTTTTTTTTTTAATTTTTCTGGTTTCTTTAAACTTTCTTCTCACTTCTATTTATCTTACCAACTCCAAATATCGTTAAGTGATCACTTGCACCTGAACTTATTAGTGTCATAAATATGACCTCTTTTTTATTTTTTCGTTCGTTTGATCTTTCGCAATGGTATTTTCTCATAGTATAGTGTGATAGTACCTATACATATATTTTTTAAACTTGAAAGCCAAGCTCTACATTTTTATCCACTGTTCATTTGCTTGGGAGATATTTATTTTTATTTCAGAAATCTTCCTTGTTAACCTTTTATATTTGTTCATGAAAAATATATTAATGAATGGTGAACATAAGTGTTTTATTTACATACAATTCGTAGCCTTTTTCATAAATACTTCCTTATTTTTCTTCACTTTTTCCGCTAATATATATTCTAAGTTTTTTATTTTATTTTTCCTGTTTTAGTATAACCAGTAACACTTTTATTTTTAATTACGGGGCTTTACATTAGCCATGTTTTTTTTGGAAAAGTTATCCGTAGTACAGTAGGATTTTATATGAATAACAAATACAACATCCGCAGTAGGATCACTGCCGATAAAAGGAGAAGTGAAATCCTGCTGCGGATAGAGATAGCTGTTTAACACGTACTGAAAAACGAAAAGATTGAAATGATCAATTTTATATAAATGAAACAAAATACAGGATATTATTCTTTGAAATAGTTGACAATTTAGCATGCAGATATCAGAAAGGTTTGCATCCCTTGACAAATTGAAATATTTCGATTTACTGAACGGGAACAAATTTATTAAATATCGCAAAAAAAAAAAAAAACAATTTTCCTGAAGAAGTAATTAAAAATATAATTGCTTGTGTTTGTGTTTTTGTGCTTATTAATAAAATTAAAAAAACTAAAATTTTTTTTAAACTTCCTCATACCACAGAGCTAACCCAATGCTAAGGATCAGGAATCGCCACTGACAGAATTGCGAGACCCACTTTTTTAGTCTTCGCTATCATCGTAATGTCAACTTTGATCAAAATCTCGAATTCGATTTTTTTACGAATGCATAACTTGCCTTATAGTACCTATAAGTCGCAAGTAAAAACGATGGATGACACTGGATACGTTGAAGTAGCTGGTTAAAGGTGGGATAGGGGATTCCAATTTTTTTTTCGTTTTTTTTTTCTGAGCGATTGGCAGAAAGAGGACACCAGGGGGCGAGGAAGTCACACTAGCACACTCATGGACAACTTCGCTTTTCTTTTCTTTTTATTTTTCAGGGTTAACTTCTTTTTTATCGTACTTATTTTTTTAGTTTTTTTTGTTTTTTTTTTGTGAAGATAGGTAATCCGGTAGGTTTTTAGACAGTGAGTTTTAAAACGATTGTTTTAGCACGTGGTGTGGTAAAAAAATGGAGATTTTCCTATTTTTTTGTTTTTTTCTTGCACGCGTAATTTGCCTGATTTAGCAGTGAGGAGTGGGTTTTTTCGTTTCTCACTCACGCGCTCGATCGATTCCCGTTTTTTACGATTTAAAGAATAAATTTATGTCTTATGTTTTTTTTTCGTTTTTCATATATATGCTGACTTAGGGAACTTTTACAAGGACCGAGGCTAGATATTTCTTTGTGCATCTATTATGTAGGGTATTATGTAATTTTTTTTTTTTTTTCAAATTTAGAAACAGAAATCAAATGTTCAAACGTGAACAACTTTAATGACTACCGTCTTAACCTCCGGAATACTAATCAGTGATCACCAACCGGCTTAATCTCCCATCCGATCCTATCTTGCCAAGGCTTTCGAAGATCTCCTACACCCCTACATTCACAGATTTTAACAAACCTGGTCGACGTGGAAACTTCCGGACCTCACGTTCAAAAATCAAAATGGAATTTTTCTAATATAAGTGCGAATAATTTAAGTTCATCAGTACCGATCGGCACGCTGAACGACCACGATGTTTCATCGTCTGTGCGATATAGAGAAAAAAAAAAACAATCAAAATAAAGAGAAAATCTTACCCCTCCCTTTGTGAAGACACCATGTCTTCCAACAAAAAACATCCAAAATATTGGATACCCCTTCAGACTCATCCTGATACGTGCAAAGATACTGATGTTGAAATCGATGATGAATCGCCTTTACCTCAGATTTCAAATAATAAATCTAAAATCCCCTCGGTATGTGTTCTACAGCAAACCATTGAAAACGTGCATAATTTGTTCAAACTATTAAATATCGACAATTATAGCCTTAACAAAATGTCAATCGGAATAAAACTAAATTGTGAAACCCTTGAATCATATCATAAAGTTTGTACAGAATTATCATCAAAAAATTGGCAATATTACACTCTTGACCTGCCTCCAAAAAGGTCATTCAAAGTCATGTTGTATGGTTTACATGAAGTTAGTGCTACTGATCTTAAAAACGAACTAGTTTCAATCGGTCTTAAATGCATTAATGTTAAAACCATCAAGACAAATTATGATAACTTAATCGATGTGTTTTATTTAGTTTATTTAGATATTGGTTCAATAAGACTAAACGATCTTAAAAAGAACTATCGTTCTATCTTTAAAACAGAAGTCCGATGGGACTTCGCTCGAAGACAACGAAACAACGAAACAAAGTGACACAATGTTAGAATTTATTGTCAATTGTATGGCCATGGCGAAAAAATTGCCATATAAAAACACACTGTGGTATTTGTTCCGAAATTCATGAGACAAAAGAATTTAAGTCAAATACAATTAACCCATTTCCGGCTAACGTTGCGAAAACGCAATTGGCAATGTTTATGAGCGTCTCTAGCTTAAATGATCCTTTATTTTAATGAACTAATAGCAAGTTAATTGAATTATCTAATCAACCTGTTTTTTGATTTTTTACGAAAATTTAATTTTCTAGTTTTTTGAGCTCCTTCAAAAATTGAAATTTTGGAAATTTTGAGGTAGCGTTTTTGAGGGATTAAAAAAATTTCCCAACGTATATTTTTTTTCAAAAACTGTTAAAGAAAGGTTCAAATTATATTTCGATATAGGTACTTACTGTGTCTGTTTGGCTCTGATAGACAAAATTGAGCAACGAAATTAGAATAATTTGTATTGGAATTGCAAAGAACAAATACCTAAAAAGATAGAGAATAACTTTCATAAATCCATCCAAAGGCTTTGACATACCTACAGTGCCGGTAAAAAAAAATGGCACCACCGGTACAAGTTTCATTTTAACTTTTTTAAATTAGTAAATGGACACATATTTCCAGCCTCTACTGTATTTTGTTATTGCTTGAAGTGTTAACTCTCTGTATTGTGTATCTCTGGCACTTAAATGGTAACGGTTCTTTTTTTACGAGGCCATATTGGGGAAAAACCCTTTTTTTATTGCGGTAAAAATAATAGCACTGATCGCAGTTTTCGCTAGAAAAAAAAACATTTTTTGGTGTCATATTTCAAGGTAAAGTAACCAAATGTTAAGATTTGTTAATTTTGAATAGGTTTCTTCATTTTAAACAAAAAAATTACAGTTTTTCAAAGACAATGGGCCGTGGAAAACATTGCACAAACTAAAAACGTGAAATTATTAAAAAAAAAATGATTTCAGAAGGTAAAACTTACGGAGAAGTTCGACGTTTTGTTGGCTGTTCCAACAAAATGATTCGAAATTCAATAATATACGCACCCAAAATCGAAACTCGTGGGCGAAAACCAGTTTTGTCAAAAACTCTTGTCAGGCGCCTAGTCCGAGAAAGCCAAAAAAATCCTTTCAAGCCTGCAACTGAGCTAAAAAAAGACCTGAATATTACAGCTTGCGTTGAAACCGTTCGCCACAGATTGAGAGAACATAATTTAACAGCGTGTAGTCCCAGAAAAGTCCCTCTTTTAACTGCAAAACATGCAAAAAAGCGTTTAATGTTTGCAAGACAGCATTTGATCAGGCCAGCAGATAAATGGCGCAACGTTTTATGGACGGATGAGAGCAAAATCGTGTTGTTTGGCGGTAAAGGATCTCGCTCCTACGTAAGAAGACCTCCAAAAGCGGAATATAAACCCAAATGCACAAATAAAGTGGTTAAGCACGGAGGTTCAAGCATAATGGTGTGGGCTTGTTTTTCCTATGTACTATGGAGTTGGGCCCATATACTGGATTAAACCCATCATGGATCAACACGTCTACGTGAATATTTTGGAAAATGTTATGCTCCCGTATGCAGATGAAGAAATGCCGCTTTTGTGGGTCTTCCAACAAGATAATGAATGTGTTCTTGTGTAACAAATCTATGAAAAAAAAAATGGTCTTGCGGTATTAAAAAAAAAACGAAGAATACAGATACAGAGTTGAATAGATTTTATTCGTGAATTCAGAGAGCACACATTTTAAAGAGAAAAAGCACTTCTCACATATCTTAAAATAATAAATTAAAAACAGCTTTTCTAAAAGCTCTTTCAAATGAAGATTTTCATTTTCATATGTCAGTTTTTTCTATGGGCCTGCGACATCTGTATATAATTATCTGTGGTTTTATGTTGCGTTTGTACAGAAAAATATGATTAGAGAATAGGAATATGAGTAGGCTTATGGCAAGTAGTTTTCTTCTGTATTTATGTCAAAATGCTGTTATATTGAAGGGAATTTGGTATCGCAAATTTAAACGCTAAGGTATAGTTTTTATATGGTAGTTTTGTTTTGTGTTTACTAAAGTATGATTTGAAAGTTGCGTTTTCAATATAAAATGTACATCATAGTATTTATTCAATTAAATCCTTGGTTTAGCGGCGATAAACCTGCTAACTGAGAGGAATCGAGACTGGTTTTGACATGTCACCGACAACTCAATAGAACACTTTTTACCCCCAACGCCGGAAAAGAAGTTTTACTTCGCTTCTTGCCTTTCCTTTGCAATTCCATATTCAACCCTCAACGATGCATCGAGTGCAAAAATGAAAATAAATATTAGTCTATAACAGGTCTTCTAATATTGAAATAAAGGTTTAAATCAATCTCCATATATATATTTTGTATTCTTTATCAAACAATATTATATTTAGAATAATAAAATAACAAGCTTTAAAAAGTATACTTAGATCTATGTATAAAGTATATTATATTGTAAGGTATGTATATAAAGTTTAGAGTAGGTATTGTTAAGAAGTTATGAAGGACAATATGCCTTACAACTCGGCCAACCTGACAAATGATCGTCCCGATCAAATCGATTTATAAATTATAAAGAATCTAATATTGATTTTTATTTATAGCTTAATGAAAGCTTCTTCATCATTGAACTCTGTAATATTCTTCGGAATTATATTATTTTCATCAAAAAAGTCGTTCACGATGTTCTGGATTTTCGGAATGTTCTAAATTTTCAAAATTTTCGGATTGTTCGGAATGTTCAGAATGTTCGGAATGTTCTAAATTTTTGAACGTTCGGAATATTCGGATTGTTCGGAATGTTCATTATTTTCGGATTGTTCAGAATTTTCAGAATCTGCGGGATGTTCGGAATGTTCAGAATGTTCAGAATTTCCATAATTTCGAATAAGTTCAATTCTTAGTGTTCGGAATGTTCAGAATGTTCGGAATCTTCGGAATGTTCATAATGTTCAGTATGCTCATAATTTTCAGAATGTTCAGAATGTTCAGTATCATAATTTTCGGAATTTTCAGAATCTTCGGAATGTTCACCATCTTCGGAATGTTCAGAATCTTCGGAATGTTCATAATGTTCATAACTGTTCATAATGTTCGGAATGTTCGTAATCTTCGGAATGTTCATAATGTTCATAATTTTTCATAATGTTCGGAATGTTCGTAATCTTCGGAATGTTCATAATTGTTCATAATGTTCGGAATTTTCGTAATCTTCGGAATGTTCATAAGTTCATAATTGTTCATAATGTTCGGAATGTTCGTAATCTTCGGAATGTTCATAATGTTCATAACTGTTCATAATGTTCGGAATGTTAGGAATGTTCGTAATCTTCGGAATGTTCATAATGTTCAGAATTGTTCATAATGTTCGCAATGTTCATAATCTTCGGAATGTTCATAATGTTCATAATTGTTCGTAATCTTCGGAATGTTCATAATGTTCGTAATTGTTCATAATGTTCGGAATGTTCGTAATCTTCGGAATGTTCAGAATTGTTCATAATGTTCGGAATTTTCGTAATCTTCGGAATGTTCATAAGTTCATAATTGTTCATAATGTTCGGAATGTTCGTAATCTTCGGAATGTTCATAATGTTCATAACTGTTCATAATGTTCGGAATGTTTGTAATCTTCGGAATGTTCATAATTGTTCATAATATTCGGAATGTTCGTAATCTTCGGAATGTTCATAATTGTTCATAATATTCAGAATGTTCGTAATCTTCGGAATGTTCCTAATGTTCATAATTGTTCATAATGTTCAGAATGTTCGGAATTTTCATAATTTTTAATAAGTTTAATTTGTTCAGAAAATTCTTCTTACTCTAGTGCAGATTTTTTTTTTATATATGCAAATTTCAAAGCTGCGCTACTGTTGCAGTTTCCAGAACTTCCACATTGTTTGTTTCACAACAAGCAAGCAATTCACTTTTATTATTTTTTTTTTCAATTCCATCTTCAATATTCAATTTTCAATCTTGGCTTATCGCCATTGCTTGCTTCTCTCACCATGCAAGCAGTTTAATTTTATTCATTAGTTGTTACAAATTCTTATACATATGTACATACGTACATATATCTTATATGTAGTTTTCGGTTTTTTTTTTTTCAATTCCATCTTCAATATTCAATTTTTAATATTTAATCTTGGCTTATCCCACTTCTGAGTTATAACAGGTCTTCTAATATTGAAATAAAGGTTTAAATCAATCTCCATATATATATTTTGTATTCTTTATCAAACAATATTATATTTAGAATAATAAAATAACTATCTTTAAAAAGTATACTTAGATCTAGGTATAAAGTATATTGTTGTGAACAGAGCTTTATACTACTACAGCGCCATCTGTTGGAAAACTGCAAACATCTAGAACATTCCAAGACAAGAACTTTCGAGAACAACTAATTTGAGTATATAAGGGAGTGTTCACGGTGCGCGAGACACAGTTGATTTTGGATTATGAAAGTGTGCAAAAGTATTGCTTATTGGATTGTGTTATTAAACGAGTGTGATTTAAATTTGAATAAAAGTATTTGAGTTATTTATAAATTGAGATTTACTGTTTTGAATTGGAAAGTGTAAATAAAGAAGAAATACTAAAAAAAAGAGTAATAAGTTTTATTTAACGAACCTAGCAAAAATATTACATTGGTGTCAGAAAAGTGGAATAAAACTTATTGTGCAGTGAAGTGTGCGGAAAAAAAAAAAATAATAATAAAAATGAGCAACTTACTAAAAGAGCTCAATTGTAATGAGCTGAAAAGTGAGTTAGGCAAGCGAGAACTTTCTAGAGCAGGATCGAAAAATGAGCTTGTTCTGCGTTTGGCCGAATATTTGAAACAACAAAATGAAGACCCGGACATTTTCGTCTTTGAAGCTGCCGCTGAGGAAGCAGACGTAAGTAAAAATGTAGATGTTTCAAATATGATTAGTCTTCTGCTTCAACGTTTCGAAGAGCAACGAAATGAACAAAAGAATGTTCTCGAGCGTCTCGAAGAGCAACGAAATGAACAAAACGAACGTTTTAATGAACAGAAAAACGAACAAAAGAATGTTCTCGAACGTCTCGAAGAGCAACGAAATGAGCAGAAAAACGAACAAAAGAATGTTCTCGAACGCCTGGAGAAACAAAAAGACCTTCTGGAAGAGCAGAGGAACATGCTAGAAGGCAAGCTTGTTAATATCGAGAATAATGTATCTGCACTTGGTGAACGTGTTTCATTGCTGGAGAATCAAGTCGACAACAAAATGGAGACGTTTTCAAAAGAGTTAGATGAACGTGTTTCATTCCTAGGGAATCAAGTCGAAAACAAAATGGAGACGTTTTCAAAAGTGTTAGACGAACATGTTTCATTGCTAGTCGACAACAAAATAGAGACGTTTTCAAAAGAGTTAGACCGTGTTCGAAACATAAAGATTCGGGAAAGTTCTGGGGAAACTTTGAGAAAAAAAGAGATGCAACCTCCAACCTTTGATGGACAAGCTTCTTGGTCTATATACAAGAAGCAATTCGAGGCAGCTTCCACAACAAATGGCTGGGATGAGGCTGACAAGTATATAGCCTTAACTCTTGCTCTTAGAGGAGCAGCTGCTGAGTTATTGCAAACCATACCAGCGGATAAGAGCGGCGACTTCAATTCCTTGGTTTTGGCTATAGACAAACGCTTTGGTAACAGCCACATGAAAGAAGTCTTCAAAGTGCAACTTAATTCCAGAGTTCAGAAGAGGGGCGAACCTCTACAACAACTGCAAGCGGACATTGAAAGGCTTGTTCATCTTGCATATCCAGATTTTGGAGAGGAAATTTGTAACCAGTTCGCAGTTGAGGCATTTGTTCGCGCCATTTCCGACATACATCTTTAAAGGGCCGTGCGAACTGCTGGAAAACGAACGCTTTCTGAAACATTAGCGTTTGCCTTGACAATGGAAGCAGCAGAGCAAGCTTCTCACGGAGTACATCGACTTAGAGAAGCCATCGTCGAAGAATGCTCATGCCAAAGAACTGATGTCCAAATGAACCAACGAAACGGACTTGCAAAATACTGGAATTGCAACAAGACCGGACATTTACAGCGTCAATGTCGATTACCACCAACAAGAGCTTGTCAACATTGTGGACACGGAGTTTCAAACCCAGAACAAGGTAACAATAACATCAGTGTTACTTCCCGAACAGTTTCCCAACAGGGAAACGAGTAAGAACCAACTTCGAGGGGCAAAAGCTGGTTTCTGTTATCGATGGCCCCAGAAACACCATCCAGGTCTCTCAGACTAAGGGAGATAATAAAAGTCTGACTGTCGAGGCAACTTTAAATGACAACAAACGTGTGGTCACAATCGACACCGGTGCCACAGCCTCCATTGTGCGTCAAGACCTAGTACACCTGAATTGCCTACATAACACTAATAGCTACCGTCTTAGAACTGCCACAGGAGAAGCAGCTAGGGTTTATGGTGAAGTCCGACTTGGAATTCGAATTGCAGGTCTAGAATTCTCACACAAATTTTTGGTGGCAGATATATGTGACGAGTGCATCATCGGAATGGACTTCATGAAAGAACATCGTGTAGTTTTGGATATCGGTAACCAGGTACTCAAATACCAGAATACAGAGATTCCAATGATCTATGGGCACGAAGGAACAACAACAACTCTAAGGACTGTCATCAAGGAAGACGTGATTATTCCTACTTCTTCTGAGGTATTTGTTTGGACAAAATTAGAAGGTGAGTGTGAACGCCATCGATACCTAATGGTGGAACCAGACCCAGATTGTTCTTCCCAAAAGGTCATCATTGGGAAGACACTTGTGGCTCCTAAGAACAATATGGTCCCCGTACGGATACTCAACACCAAACCGTACGATATTAAGTTGACGAAAGGAGAAGTTATCGGTAAGTGCGAATCTGTCGCAGCCATAACGCAAATTGACGCTGAAACACCGAAAAAGACATTAGACCCTAAGGAGCTCAATACCATCAAGGCAAAGATACTCAATTCATCTAACCTAGACTAACATCAGGTTAAAACGGCAGAAATCCTTCTGAATGAGTATGTCGACATTTTCGCTTCACCAAACGGGAAATATGGAAGGACACAAATGGTGCAGCACCGAATAAATACAGGAGATGCAAGGCCCATTCGTCAGCCCGCAAGACGTCTGCCACTGGCCAAACAAGGTGAAGCTGAGGAAATGATTACCACCATGAAGAAGGATGGTTTGATTGAGAACTCAAAGAGTCCTTGGGCGTCACCAGTGGTCCTAGTCAAAAAGAAGGACGGAAGTACACGGTTTTGTGTTGACTATCGAAGGTTGAATGATGTGACCAAGAAAGACAGCTATCCCCTGCCAAGAATCAGTGATACCTTAGATGCGATGGAAGGAGCACATTGGTTTTCAACACTGGACTTGAAAAGTGGATATTGGCAAGTTCAAATTCACCCTGAAGATCGAGAAAAGACAGCGTTCTCCACAGGTAATGGGCTGTGGCAGTTCAAGGTGATGCCATTTGGTCTTTGCAACGCTCCGGCAACATTTGAGCGTTTGATGGAGTGCGTCCTTCAAGGCCTGACGTGGAAAACTTGTCTTGTCTACTTGGATGATGTTATCGTTTATGGAAAAACATACGACCAACACTGCAAGAACCTAAGGGGTGTGTTCCAGAGACTTCGAGAGGCTAACCTTAAACTAAACCCAGAAAAATGTGCACTGTTCCAGACTGAAGTAAAGTATTTGGGACATATCATCTCGTCCCAAGGAGTCAAGACCGATCCTGAAAAAGTTGACACCGTCAAAAATTGGCCAACACCACAGGACAAACATCAACTACGAAGTTTTCTTGGTCTTGCTACTTATTACAGACGTTTTGTAAAGAACTTTGCCGGAATTGCGAAGAGTTTGCATCAGCTTACGGAAAAGAACAAGCAGTTTAGATGGTCAGGTGAGTGTGAAAAAGCTTTCCAAGAACTGAAATACCGTCTATGCAATGCTCCGGTGCTGATCTATCCGACTCCAGGCAAGCCTTTTATCATCGATGCTGATGCAAGCAACGTAGGAGTCGGCGCTGTTCTGTCACAAGTGCACAATGGCGAAGAAAAGGTGGTCGCCTATTTCAGCAAAGTACTGTCGAAGACCGAAAGAAACTACTGTGTGACCAGAAGAGAACTCTTGGCACTCATCTTGGCAACGAAACACTTCCACAAATACATCTATGGACAGAAGTTTCTTCTACGAACCGATCATGGTGCTCTTAACTGGTTGTTGAACTTCAAGAACCCAGAAGGACAAGTCGCAAGGTGGATAGAAAGACTGCAGACTTACGATTACGAAATTCAACACCGAAGGGGAAAGCTGCACTCAAATGCCGACGCACTATCCCGAAGACCTTGTAAAATAGATTGCAAGCATTGCAGGCGACAAGAAGAAAAGGAATCCATCAACATTCTGCGAATAAGGGCTGACCCCATTTGTGGATGGAGCAATGAAGAAATAAGATCTGCTCAACAAGAAGACCCCGACATTGAACCTCTTCTCGCATGGAAGGAACATGAAGAAAAACCCGCATGGAATGACATTTCCGATAGGAGTCCAGTTTTAAAGGCCTATTGGGAACAATGGGACTCACTTCATGTGCAAGAAGGTGTTCTTCGGCGAAAATGGGAGTCCGCTGATGGTAAATCCTATGTGATGCAGCTTGTGTTACCTCAATCGAAAATCAAAGAGGTTCTTCGACAGATGCATGATGGACCTTCAGGAGGCCATTTGGGAGTCAATAAGACTTTAGAAAAGGTGAGGCAACGATTCTACTGGTTGCATGCAAGAGACGACGTTGAAAAGTGGTGCCGAAATTGTGACGCTTGTGCTGCAACCAAAGGACCTGGTAGAAAACTGCAAGGAAAAATGATGCAATATAATGTCGGCTCACCGTTTGAAAGGATTGCTGTTGATGTGGCTGGCCCATTTCCGGAAACGAATGCTGGAAACAAATACATTCTGGTGGTAATGGATTACTTCAGCAAATGGCCTGAGGCATACGCTATTCCGAACCAAGAAGCCAAGACCGTGGCCGTGGTTTGGTGTGCCTATGGAACTTCATTCCGACCAAGGAAGGAACTTCGAGTCGAACATATTCCAAGAGGTCTGCGCGTTCCTTGGCATTAAGAAAACGAGAACCACACCACTTCACCCGCAATCTGATGGAATGGTCAAGAGATTCAACAGGACCTTAAAAGAACACCTCACTAAAGTCGTAGGCGACTACCAAAGAAACTGGGATAGGCACATACCACTATTTTTGATGGCCTACCGAAGTGCAATACATAGCTCAACAGGACAAACACCATCTGAAATCCTCTTTGGAAGAAGCATACGGCTGCCTAGTGAGATAAGGTTTGGACATCCATCACAAGAGTCTAAGGAAACAAGGGATTACGTGAGTGACCTAAAAGAGAGGCTAATCGACATCCACGAAAGGACCAGGACTAGAATGAGCGCTTACAGCAATCGAATGAAGACAAGATACGACACAAGAGCAAACACGACAGGATTCCAAGTAGGAGATCGTGTATGGCTGTATAATCCACATCGTCAAAAGGGATTGTCTCCGAAGCTTCAACAAAACTGGGAAGGCCCTTATACTGTCGTCACGAAAATCAATTATGTCGTTTACCGAATTCAAAGAAGGTCAAGAGGAAAGTTAAAAGGTGTGCATAGCGATCGACTACACCGATACAGTGGCGAATCTGGAGATAGAATTGTTCGGGACGAACAATCTTAAGAAGGGGGCAATGTTGTGAACAGAGCTTTATACTACTACAGCGCCATCTGTTGGAAAACTGCATATCTAATTTATGGAAGAAACAAAAAGCTCTTTTCCAATGTCAAATGTATTTCCCCTTATTCCAAATATCTAGAACATTCCAAGACAAGAACTTTCGAGAACAACTAATTTGAGTATATAAGGGAGTGTTCACGGTGCGCGAGACACAGTTGATTTTGGATTATGAAAGTGCGCAAAAGTATTGCTTATTGGATTGTGTTATTAAACGAGTGTGATTTAAATTTGAATAAAAGTATTTGAGTTATTTATAAATTGAGATTTACTGTTTTGAATTGGAAAGTGTAAATAAAGAAGAAATACTAAAAAAAAGAGTAATAAGTTTTATTTAACGAACCTAGCAAAAATATTGCAATATTATATTGTAAGGTATGTATATAAAGTTTAGAGTAGGTATTGTTAAGAAGATACGAGTATGAAGGACAATATGCCTTACAAGTCCCAGTTCTCGAGCTCTCGATTTTATGAGTTTTCTTTTATGTCTTTTCGTTTAATATTCGAGAAGCGAATAGACTATTAATGAGAATGTCAAAATAAGCATGATTATTATTTATGATTATTACAGAAAAACAATGAAATTAATTCTGCGACGGCGCGACGACAACCACCGCGAGTTGAGAAGAAGGCGAAGTGTCAATTGACAAAACAACAAGTGTAGCTGACAGCGGGTAAGATGCTGCCACCATGGCTAGAGCAGTTGGGTAGGGTTCACAATGGGGGTTGGAAAATTTAATTAAGAGTTTTAAGGGTGATATGTATGATATAAAATTGATATAATAAATAGGTGATTTATTACGATTTACGACTAATCGCCCCAGTGGCGTACTTACTGCGTAATAAAGGGCGCCAGCAATTTTTCCCTGAAACAAGCAAACCTTTGGAAAGAAAAATGAACAACGATGATAAGCCCAGATGAAATGAACGATGCTTTTCTTTTAATTTAAAGTTTTATTTGCCTGGGAAACCTTACTTGTAGGACTAAAACCCAGGAAATTTTCAAGCAAAAACAAAGAAATTTTAACAGTAAGATTGGACCGCTAAGGTCTGGTTCCCAGAAACACAACAGAGGTTAACGGGTTGCGAGTTCCGCAATTTTCGGAAAAGAACGTAACACCGATAAAGACAATCACGACCAAATTATAAAAAGACAAATTTTATATAAGGACACGAACACATAAAAGGGTACTTAGCTTTTTTTTTCTCCTCGAAAATATGCCTTCCGATAGATTTTCTTCGTTTTCCTCTTTCTTCCTTCTTCCCTTATTTTTCCCAATAACTTTTCAAAGTTTTGTCCTCCGTATTTTATCCACTTCCACTATTATTTTCTTTTTACCTTTTAAATTTCTACTTTTATTTTTAAACAAATTTTTTTTCCACTTATTATTTTACTTCTATTTTAAAGACTTTTTTTTTCTTAGCTTCTGAATTGTTTCTCTCTCAAGATTAGAGTGACTTCCAAGATTTTTCTCCTGGATAGCCGCTCAAAATTTTGCCCTATACCCTCGTGCTTTCAGCCAATTCGGTATCGCGGATTTCGATCACGTCATCGGCAGCCAATCTCCGCAAGTTTGCTGAAGAGCATTGGGTGTCGAAATATCGCGATTCTGCCTACTCACAAATTCTCTTTCCACCAATTTTCTCGAACTTACCATGGAATTAATAAGGACTCCTCCCCACCGTACTTTTAACAATAATAATAGTTAGAGAGGAAAGCAAAAAAAAAAAAAAGGAAACGTTTAAGTTGAATACATTTACCCACCAGGTTGTGATTGGCTTTCAGCACAGACAAGGGGGGTTGGGAACTCACACTTAACGTTCCATCTTTTACAAATCAATTAAAAATAAAATGCGAATAACTTTATTCTCCGTTATTGTTTTTTGTTACCGTTTCGAGTAGCTGCCGCATTGCACGTCCCCCACCATAAGTTGTCGTCGAAACTTTGTAGTGAGCACACGTTGTGTATTTTATATGCTAGCCTGGACCATAAGACCGTGCGTCACCGTTTATGTAAGTAAAATAATCATATATTATTTTTTTTAAATTAATTAAGGATACCAATTTTTGTTTATTTTATTAAGGTTCCTAGTGTCGAGAGACCATAAAACTTAATTTTCATTTGAATATGTGATTTTTTTTATTTTTTACTTAATTTGAAAAAATGTATTTTAAAAAAACTTGATATTTTTAATGCACTAAGAAAACAATTTTGTGAATTTTTATATTGAAATAAAAGAGCTTATATTGATTTAATATCTTTGTTTTGTTGTCAAGGAGTATAATATATTTAAAAAAAAAACACAAACTATTAGTAAAACTTTTTAAAAAATCTTCATTTGAAAAACCCGGTCCGTGAGACCGGCGCGTCACCATTGATCAAAGTCAAATTTGCGTCACCAATGGCGGGTTAGGCAAACACTCATCCTTGAGCTTTTTTAATACTTCATAACGACTTTTACGTTGACGATATCTTAACAGGCGCTGACACCATTGATGATGTTATCGCAATCCAAAAAGCGCTTGTGGAGGTATTATCACTGACTATTTGCAGCAACTAATTGCTGACAAGTTCTTCTATCTTTACCTAAAGATCAACGGGACCTATCTCCTATCTACTTCGAAAACTCTCTGACGGTAAAGGTTCTCGGGCTATAATGGTGTCGATCTTACGATTGCTTTTTGTACAAATTAAATCTTGACCAGTCAACATCGTGTATAAAACGCCTTATTCTTTCCGAAGCAACTTGAATTTTCGTTCCTCTTGGATTTCTTTCACCGGTTGTAGTTCCTGTTAAGACCTTCCAGGATTTATGGAGACAGGCTGTAGGATAGGATTATGAAATTCCACATGAACTTTCTTAACGCTGGTTTACTATTTGAGATAAACTTCACCTAGTGGAATCAATCCGCGTTCAGAGAATCATGTGAACAAATAGCTTGAACTACGAATTTCATACTTTTTGTGATGCTTCATTGGATGCTTATGCAGCTATTATCTACCAGATGGAAGTGTGACAATTTCATAAGCCGCTGCTAAGAGCAAGGCTGCTCAAATCAAAGTGCTTCCACTTCCCAGACTAAAATATGGTCAGTTTTCATTGGGAATAGAGCGTCGGAGTTCATATTAACTTTTCCTGAGAAATCATGGAATCATGTTCGATCTGCTGACAATAATGCTGATGTTGCCTCAATAGGAGTTTCTCCACCTCAATTCGCTTTGATTGATATTTGGTGGAACCGTTCAGCTTGGCTTAAAACGAAACAATTGGCATGAATATCGACATAATTTTGAAACTATTTCAAGTGACCAATTGGAGGAGGGCAAAGTAGTACAAGAGTATCAAATATAAATGCAAATAACATCTTAACACAAATTATAAATAGATCGTCAGACTGGATGAAATCGGTACGTGTGGTTGCATACATCATCGCCTTACTCCGGAAATATGAAATCTACAAGCCCTCTCAACAGAAGAACTCAATCATTATAAAATCTGCGTCTTAAAAGCTGCTCAAATAATTATATTTGCCATTGAAATCGAATATCTCAAAAAAAAAAAAAAAACAAATCCTTGCCTCTCGTTATCCCTTGATAATACAAATGTGCTTCGCATTCTTGGTTGTATTTAAAATTCTGAACTATCGTTTAATGAAAAACACCCAATAATTCTCTACAAATCGCCACTACACATAAAAGAAAAATATTTCATTCTAAACAGCCGAAACCTTATTCGAGAGGTGGTCAATAAATGTCTTGATTAATTCAAGCTACGAAAATCTACTTTGGAGCAAATAATAGGGAATCTTCTAATCGAAAGGGTTCAATTTTCAAGACCATTTCACAAGGTTGGATGCGATTATAGCCCTATCACCTCGTGGCTCGTGGAAGAAACTAAGTTTGTCAAGAGTTACATTGCCTTATTCGTTTGTTTTGTGACAAAGGGAGTTAATATTGAACTTGTTGGTGATTTGTCATCCAGTGACTTCATTTGGGCTTTAATTCGCTTTGTATCCAACTAACCAAATATGAAGCGAAAATGCATCTAATTTGTATTGTGTTAAACGGCTTCTTGGGGAGATGCATGAGCTGTTGATGAACCAACATCTTTCTAAAGATGCAATCGATTGGAAATTCATACCACCCTCTCCACCCGACTTTGGTGGTCTATGGTAGGCGAGTGTGAAATCCGTGAAGCAGCATATCAAACGTGTTATAAGTGAACACATATTTACATATGAGGAGATGTATACTCTTTTCTCCAAAATTTAATGTTTACTCAATTCGCTCCCCATGTGGAAAACTTTAGACTTTGAGCCAATATAACTCACTCCGTCACATTTTATGATTGCAAAATCATATTGTGCAATTCCTCAAACTGATTTAGATTCTTCAAATTTTTGAATAAGTACTAACTGGTATCTTTTACAGACATTAATACAAGGGTTCTGGAAGCAGTGGCACAAAAAATATTTAACTTCGCTATAAAACCGGCCCAAATGGCAGAAGATCAAACGAGATATCCCGAAAAATGACATATTGTTACTGAATGAACCAAATCCACCAGCACAGCATCCAAATAGATTCTGGGACGTATCATAGATGTACGTCCTGGTAAAGATGACAGATGTCGTGCTTTGACAGTTTGTACCAATAACTGAAATTATGTTCGACCTATTGTCTAGGTCGCCCATTTGCCGTTTTTTGAAAGACCGGTGGCGCACAGTGGAACGTGTAGTACAAAATTCTGGACATTGGGTGATTTTTTATTTTCATTATTTGAAATATTTTTTGTTTGATATGCATAGAAAATTGTCGCCACTTTTACATATAAAACAGTTTTTTGATATAGACTCTTTAATTTTCAAATAATAGGGACTCAAAAATGCAGTATTTTTAAAACCAAAGAAAAAATGGAATTTTAACGCATTTTTGTTATTTGTTTTTCTCAGACACTTTTTATGTTTTCTTTTCGAAATAAATTTTGTAGGAATGCAATTGGTTCATTTAAGCTTAACAATTAAAAAAAATCCTTGAAACAAAATTGTTTTAGCCTTAAGAAAAACTGTTTTTATGAGTATTTTTAAAAAATTCTAACTTCAGGTTTGAAGATGATTTTAAAAAAATGCTCAAAAACGCTCGGTTTTTGGGTAGTCTTAAATGAACGGTGCACTTATTTGGAGTCATATTTTCAAAAAATTGGATCCGTCCCCGCCGTAACCTGTAACATCCATATCCGACGAACAAAATTTTTACATGATCAAAAATTACGGCAAAAAATACTATTATGTCCCAAAGGTAGTAAAAATGTTTGATCATTTGTAAAAAATATACGAAACACTACGTCATCCTCAGTTCCAACGCTCGTCTTCAATGACATTTCTGTTGTAAGTTCGATAGATAAAGCCAATTTGCTTGCAGCGCAGTTTGCTGTTAACTCGACGCTACCAGGGAGTGACATGACTCCTCCTGTAATTGAGAGCGTAAACGATTATATGGGACGAATCTTTTTTCGCACTTGTGCAGTTGCTAGAGTACTAAAAGATCTTGACATTCACAAATCCGCTGGCCCGGATAGTATCCCTGCTATTGTTCTGAAGAGGTGTTCTTCATCGCTGGCAAAACCTCTGCGTAAGCTTTTCCATCTGTCCTACTCTTCAGGTCTCTTTCCGAGTAGATGGAAAACAGCATTTGTCCAGCCAGTCCCTAAAAAAGGCGAATCCTCCTCCCCCTCTAACTATCGTCAAATTGCACTTACGTCCCTTCTTTCCAAGGTCAAGGAAACACTGATCAATCAATAAACCAATAAATTAAAATTCAATAATCCAAATTAGTGCCGTCGCTAAGTGTAACAAAAAAAAAATAAGAAAGAAAAAAAAATTGTTATATAATCACAGTCAGAAAAGTGCTAATAACTCGTCCCATCATTTCCCTTTCTCAATCAAACAGTTAATCTATAGCCTGATCATCGTGTACACTGTGTGGGTAATCTCACATAGAGTGCGATGAATCAGGTATAGATAACAACAAATGGATATTTGATAATTCTTAATCTCTTAATTCCAGGGGCGGATTTGATACATGTTGCCATTTAGGCATAAAACTAATGGCAATGTGTATTGAATAATGCAATTGGTACTGAGATTTATAAATTGTCAAATTAGACTACTCGTTTGTTTTAGTTTTTTCGTTTTGTGAATATTTTCAATGGTAAGTGATTTTAGGGTTGATTTTAGCAACATTCGGGGCTTGCGAATGAATTTCTATGCCACGTACGTCCACACTGTAAACAACAGGCCAGCTGTTTTGGCGCTAAGTGAAACTCAGGTAGGTGAAAACACCGATGATTCGGAATTTACTCTACATGGGTATAGCTTAGTGCCATTATTCTTCCCTCATCACGGACTCGCGATTTATATAAGAAATGATGTTGCGTACCAAATTCAACCCCAATATGGTAAATGTTTAAATACGAACTTCAATTTTATATGGTTAAAATTCACGGTACACAAGCACATCATTCATACTTGTTTCATTTATCGAAGTCCAAACCTGGACAGAAATTCAACTTTTAACGAATTTGATGCTCTGTCCGATTCCATCCAAAGAATTGTTTCCCATTATCCTCACACTGAAATCGTCATTGCGGGCGATTTCAATGTACACAATTCTAGTTGGCTTCGCTTTTCTGGTCAGACAACACCCGAAGGAAGGTATGCTGAGGTCTTTGCTGAGTTAAACCACTTGACTCAGCTTGTTAATGAGCCAACTCGAATTCCTGACGTTGCAGGTCAAAATGCCAACACACTAGACTTGTTTCTTACCTCTGATCCTGATAAATACACCATCAGTATATTATCTCCTCTAGGCACATCAGACCACTGTGTCATATCTGCGAATTTCTCGTGTCAAAAAACCCCAGTCAAAGAGAAAACCCCCAAGAGAACCGTTTGGCAATACGAGAAAGCCAACTGGAACGGTCTCAACGATTTCTTCAGAAACTTTAACTGGTCACTATGCTTCCTCGATAGTGACGTGGACTCCAGTGCTGATATGATTACAAATTTAATTCTCATCGGAATGAGAGATAATATCCGCATAGGGAAAAATCTATCAAACCGAAAGAGAACTCATGGTTTGATTTGAGCTGTAAAGAGGTTATCAGGGTCAGAGAAGTAAGTTTCCGATGTTATAAAGCCAACCCTACTGAGGAAAACCGGAATAAGTTTAAACAAGCTAGAAAGACCTGCAATGATCATATTCGACAGACCAAGTTCTTACATGACCAACAAACTAGGCAAAAAATACTACAATGTCCCAAGGGTAGTAAAAATTTCTGGTCATTTGTAAAAAACATTCGAAATACTACTTCGTCCTCGGTCCCAACGCTCGTTATCAATGACACTCCCTATGTCAGCTCTATTGATAAAGCCAATTTGCTTGCAGCACACTTTGCTGCTAATTCGACGCTGCCAGAGAGTGTTATGACTCTTCCTGTACTTGAGAACACAAATTTTTCCATGGGACGAATCTTATTTCGTACTCGTACAGTTGCAAGAGTCCTGAAAGATCTTGACATACATAAATCCGCTGGCCCGGATAGTATCCCTGCTATTGTTCTGAAGAGGTGTTCTTCAACGCTGGCAAAACCACTGCGTAAGCTTTTCTATCTGTCCTATTCCTCAGGACTCTTTCCGAGTAGGTGGAAAACAGCATTTGTCCAGCCTGTCCCTAAAAAAGGTGAATCTTCTTCCCCCTCTAACTATCGTCCAATTGCACTTACGTCCCTTCTTTCCAAGGTCATGGAAACACTGGTAAATAATCAGCTCAAGAAATATCTCGAAGAACGAAAGCTTCTTAATGACCGGATGGTATATCTCACCGAACAGTGGAACAAATCTTTACATCGTTTTGGAGAAAGTAAGATTATTGCACTTGATATTTCAAAAGCATTTGATAGAGTTTGGCATCAAGCTCTCTTATCGAAAATGCGTGCATTTGGTATCGATGAATCTCTTCTTCGTTAGATTAGAAATTACCTTTCAGGACGCTCAATACAAGTCGTATTGGACGGTCTCAAGTCTGAAATTCATAAAATAAATGCTGGTGTACCCCAGGGCTCCGTTTTGTCTCCGACTCTCTTCCTCATGTTTATCAACGATCTCTTATCTGAAACTTCTAATCCACTAAATTGTTTTGCTGATGATAGTACCCTCAGCTTTTCATATTCGTTTGAAGATTCACTTCCTTGTTCTTCGGAAGTGGAATTTGAACGGCAGCGTATGATAAGCTCATTAAATTCTGATCTTGACAGCATTGTTCAATGGGGAATCAGAAACCGTGTAGAATTTAATGCTTCAAAAACTCAATGCTGTCTTCTATCGTTAAAGCGAAATCTTCCCCTTTTGCCGCTATCCATGAGCGGCACTTGCATTGAGGAAACTGAACAACTGTCAGTGCTCGGTATGTGCATTACAGACCACCTTGTGTGGAATAATCACATATTTGACGTTGCCAAAAACGCTGCCAAGTGTTTAGGTTTCCTTCGACGTTGCAAGAAATTTTTCACCCCTTCCGATCTGGCTATAATCTATAAGGCTTATATTCGTCCAAAGCTCGAGTACAATTCCCATATTTGGGCAGGTGCTCCAGTAACACACTTGAGTCTCTTGGATATAATCCAAAAAAGAGCTTTAAAAATGATAGGTGATAGAAATATAACAGACAAATTTGAATCTCTCGATCTCACCGTCGCAATGTTTCTTGTCTTTCATTATTTTACCGTTACTTCTATAAGCAGTGCTCTAGCGAAATAGCCAGTTGCATTCCTCCCCTTAAACAATTCAACCGTAATACTCGCGCTTACAGGAATGCTCATCAGTTTACCCTTGAGCCCAATTTCGGACGTACTGTGAAATACAGAGATTCTTTCTTTAGCCGGACAACACGCATGTGGAATGCTCTACCCAGCTCTATTTTTCCTTCCCATTGTAATCTTCAAAAATTTAAAACTAAAAATTTAAAACTAACGCTCGTACTGTGTTAATCATTTTAAGGGTAGTATTAACCCCTTGAGTGCGCGCTAATTATAAAAAAAAAAAAAAAGACGGTTTCAAATCTGATATCCATAAAATAAATGCTGGTGTGCCCCAAGGCTCCGTATTGTCTCCGACACTCTTCCTTATATTCATAAATGATCTTTTGTCTGAAACTTCTAATCCACTCAATTGTTTCGCTGACGACAGTACCCTCAGCTTTTCATATTCGTTTTTAGATTCACATCCCTATCCTTCGGATGTGGACTTTCAACGGCAGCGTATGATAAGCTCATTAAATTCTGATCTTAACAGCATTGTCCAATGGGGAATCAAAAACCGTGTAGAATTTAATGCCTCGAAAACTCAATGCTGTTTACTGTCGCTTAAGCATAACCCTCCCTCAATGCCACTATTCATGGATGGCACTTGCATCGAGGAAACTGAACAGCTTTCAGTACTCGGTATGTGTATCACAGACCACCTTTTGTGGAACAATCACATATATGATGTCGCCAAAAACGCTGCTAAGTGTTTAGGTTTTCTCCGCTGATGCAAGAAGTTTTTTACCCCTTCTGATCTGGCTGTAATCTATAAGGTCTATATTCGTCCAAAGCTTGAGTACAATTCCCATATCTGGGCAGGTGCTCCAAAAACCAGCTTGAGTCTCTTGGACAAAATTCAAAATAGAGCTATAAAAATGATAGGTGACCCTTGTCTAACTCAAACATTTGAGCACCGCCGCAATGTTTCATGCCTATCATTATTTTATCGGTATTTTCATAAACAGTGCTCTAGTGAAATAGCCAGTTGCATTCCTCCCCTCAAACAATTCAACCGTAATACTTGAACTTCAAGGAATGCTCATCAGTTTACCCTTGAGCCCAATTTCGGACGTACTCTCAAGTACAGAGATTCTTTTTTCAGCCGCACTACACGAATGTGGAATGCTTTACCCAGCTCAATGTTTCCCACTCATTTCAATGTGCAGACATTCAAAATCAATGTGCATCGGTATCTCCTTTCTCATCCTATCCTATTTTCCTAATTGCTCGCACTGTGTTTAACATTATAAGGGTATTCATAACCCCTTTAGTGCGCGTGGAGGGTTTTTAAAAATCTCCCTTAGAGCTGAGAACTCTTAAATAAAGTAAGTTTGTTAACTGGAGAAGGGGGTAGGGGCATCTTTGCATTATAAATAATAATAACTAACTAACATTAAGAAATCTAAAACTATGAAACAGTGCATATATTGACATGAAAGAAAGAGGGAGGGGGTGGGGTATTCTCCTTTTATCAATTAAATCTTATTTCTTCTGGTTAAAGAGATTTTGTCTTTAGGTTATCATTATTTGTTATAGACTTAATGGCAAAACAAAGTTTGGCTCTCATGCTAACGGTTATTTTTTCTTTCTTCATTTAAAGAATGCAATCATGTGATTTTATAATAATGAATGCCATTTTTGTTTATTTTTTTTTTTTAACAAAGCGATCGTCTAGTACACAATTAATTTTGAAGCCTTCTACTAAGTTAAAATGGTTGTGTTTACTAACGAAGTTTTTGTCAACGTTTTAAAAACTAACTGGAGTGACTTAACTGACTATAGATATTGTTATCCAAACGGCGAAAGTAAAATCTCGCGAAAAAAATTGGACTTGTTTGAATTTTTGTCGCATGTATGGCGTATGGCATTTACCGTTATTTTTAACCTTAAAAAAAATAAAAAATCGTGTGGAGGGAAAAATTAAAAACGATATCTACCAAGTTTAAAGAAAATCGGCCGAGCCGTTTAGGCTGTAGTTGAAAAGACAGACAGACAGAATTGGGAGACCCTCTTTTTTCATTTTCGCTATCACCGTAATATCAACTTTGAACAAAATTTCGATATCGATTTTTTTATGAGTGCATAACTTGCCTTACAATACCTATGAGTCGCAAGTAAAAATATGTTCTTGACAGTACTATAGAGTTTATATAAAAAAATCGCACGTACTTTCTCTTATGTAAAAGTACTTTGGAATTTTAATATAGAACAAAATGTTAGGTTATCATTATTTGTTATAGACTTAATGGCAAAACAAAGTTTGGGTCTCATGCTAACGGTTATTTTTTCTTTCTTCATTTAAAGAATGCAATCATGTGTTTTTATAATAATGAATGCCATTTTTGTTTATTTTTTTTTTTTTTAACAAAGCGATCGTCTAGTACACAATTAATTTTGAAGCCTTCTATTAAGTTAAAATGGTTGTGTTTACTAACGAAGTTTTTGTCAACGTCTTAAAAACTAACTGGAGTGACTTAACTGACTATAGATATTGTTATCCAAACAGCGAAAGTAAAATCTCGCGAAAAAAATTGGACTTGTTTGAATTTTTGTCGCATGTATGGCGTATGGCATTTACCGTTATTTTTAACCTTAAAAAAAATAAAAAATCGTGTGGAGGGAAAAATTAAAAACGATATCTACCAAGTTTAAAGAAAATCGGCCGAGCCGTTTAGGCTGTAGTTGAAAAGACAGACAGACAGAATTGGGAGACCCTCTTTTTTCATCTTCGCTATCACCGTAATATCAACTTTGAACAAAATTTCGATATCGATTTTTTTATGAGTGCATAACTTGCCCTACAATACCTATGAGTCGCAAGTAAAAATATGTTCTTGACAGTACTATAGAGTTTATATAAAAAATCGCACGTACTTTCTCTTATGTAAAAGTACTTTGGAATTTTAATATAGAACAAAATGTTCAATTGCATAAAGTTGCTGTTGTTGTTGTTTTCAGAACAAAAAAATCAAATATTCTTATATACAATATTATTTTAAATACCTACAAAGGAGCTCGTGTTTTTTAAAAGTCCAAAAACTTTTTTTTCGAAAATGTGTATCCACAAAATGTTTGTATTTCTGCTGCTGTATTAAATTTTGTATGAGAGAATCGAAAATCAAAAACAACTCCCAAGTAACATGGTTATAGCTAAATTGTTCTTAAATATTCTTAAACAGCTCTGAGAGAATTAAATGCAAGGCCTTAGCTCTATTTCAAACCTGATTGCATCTCTTTATCAACGAACTTAAAAATCTATTACTTTAATTAAGTTTTTTAACAATCTTTAGGTCTGCCACGTTTAAAAGCTTTCTGTTGATTAAATATGCTTCAAAATAATGCCTTTATCAGCTGTCGGAAAGCAAGATTGCATTATTAATCTTAACTCTTAAAATATCTCTTTAACAGCAAAAGATTTTGTTAAGGTGTTCCTTAAGAGCTATAATCTATTTCTTCATGCATGTTTAAGAAAATGGCAAATATTTTAAGAATTTTAATAAGACAGAAAAAGAAAACTATTTACAGTGCTGTGACTGCATTTTCAAAAGAATCAAGAAAAAGACAGAAGCTTTATTCAAAAACGTACACGAGAAAAATAAATATGTTTTTTTCTCAAGTTCAAAATTAAAAAAATATTATTATCTACTTAAAACAAATTATTTTAAAAGACCGTTTTAATATTTTAAAGTACAATATCAATATTTGTGAATGATATCGCACTTAGAAATCACCCCATATTGAACATTATTTTAACATTATTATTTAATTATTACGTTTACTCATTGTTCTTTGCAAATAAAAAGAAGTTCCAAGAAAAATTGGTATACGAGTAGATATGCAGACAGACAAACGAAATTTCCGGACCTATTTTTTTGTGTTATTTATCATTGTAATGTGAACCTTGATCAAAATCTCGAGTTCAGTTTTTTTCAAATGCAAAACTTGCCCTATAGTACCTATATCGCAAGTAAAACCTTGAACTCGAGATTTTGGTCAGATTTGACATTACGATGTAGGGAGGACGAAAAAAAATGTGTTTCGCAATTTTATCTGTCTGTCTGTTCGACTACAGCGTAAGCAGATCAGCCCATTTTCTTTAAACTTGGTTGACAGCATTTTTAAATTTTCTCCCTGACACGTTTTTTTCTCATTTTTTTGTAAGACCAAAAATAATGTTGTTTCACAGAATAAAACTAAATTATATAAAAAAAAATTTGCTTTTATTATCAATATACATTTTTTTATTAAATACTAAAACACAACATGGAGACTACTTTACTAAATAATTTAAACTAGTGTTACTAGAGAAATATGATAATAACTAGAGCTAGGACTTTCATGCACTTAAAAATGCAAAATATGCGCTTAAAATAGGCTCTTAAAAATGAAAAATATGCACCTAAAATATGCATTTAAAACCATATCCTTTGCGAACCATCTGTATGGGAAAAACATATTATTTAGGTTTATATAACAAATTCAGTCTTTATTATCAAGGAACACAAAATTATATCAATAGAAAAATAAAATTCTTCATTTGAATTAAAATAAAAAAAATATTAAAAATAGCACAGAATTTGAATTACATCCATTATTGCATTACATTATAATCTTCAAAATTTTCGTATGCCTTATTCGCATAAATCATAAAGCTTTCTCTCAAATTTTCAAACGTAAAACTTTGACGATTCGGTCTCTGAAATGCTTTATACATAGAGAATGATCGCTCAACGTCAACTGAAATTAATGGAGCATTCTTTAAAGAACATAATATTTCTTGAGGTATTAGGGGTTAATGTAATTCTCATCGACACAACTCAGTGTAAATGCCTTGTAAATATTTTTTATTTTTGCAAAACCTTAAGCACCAAAAGGTCCTTTGACTGCACTAATTTTTGAAAAAACTATTTCAATTAAATCGATTTGTTTTTCTTTTTTAACGTATTTTTTTATTCAATCTATACAATTATATCGCGCAGGAAACTGTAGGTGGAACTGATGAATATGATTTCACTCCTTACCAAAGGCTGATTCAATGCTTCTTTTATACTCGTATTTTTAACGGTAACAAGTTATTAAGATCATTCACAACATCTTCGAAATGTTCATAGTTTTTGGCGTAGTAAGAACAACTTCCAACCAAGTTTCCCGCCTGGTAACAATTGGCTGGGGAGGAAGAGGGGTCGAGGGATACTTTGCTTTGAAATGCTCAACGCGAAATGTTGCTTTTAAAAATATTTTTGTTTCCATTTAAGATTAATACATCTACATTTTTAAAGTTACTTCTTATACGCTATTCACACCAAATCAAAATCTAGATTTCGAGCAAAATTCTCAAAATCTCATCCAAATCTACTAGATTTCCCATACATTTTCAGATTTCCAAATCTACTAGATTACGACAAAATCTCCTCAAAATCTACTTTCAAACACAAGATTGTCAAAACAAACAAACCTTTAGAAATGTTCTGCTTTGTCAGCAAATTGTCAGCAAGAGAAGAGGTAGATAAAAAGCAGATAATGGAGTCGAGTCTCGAGTGACTATTTGAAATTTGAATTGTGGGGAGAGAAGGAGAGAAGATAAATTATATCCGAGAAAGCAGGATAAATGGACAGAAACGTCAAATGAAATCCTGGTTCTGTTCAGTGTGAACGCTTCGATGAGATTTCGTAATCTTGTTGCTGAAATCCGAGATTTTAATTCGGTGTGAAAAGCCTATTATCTGTTCTGCCACTCTATCTACTGCATGTGCTAAGCAGGTTACACGATCATTTTCGGATATAAAATTTTTAATTCCTCGAGCGGCCATTACCATGTATGTGCATTTTTTACTTTAGGATTATTTTGTTTTTCGAAAATATGCACAACTATACATTTATTATTGAAAATATGCAATTAAAAGTAAAATATGCATTTATAGTAAAATATGAAAAAATATGCACTAACGATTAAATGCCTTTTTAAAGCAAATTGATTGATTCGTTTTTGTATTTTATCCAGTGGCGAGGCGTCATATTGTTCAAGTCGTGCATGAACGACTAGCTTACATGCGACATTATTTTAATTTCTATCTAATTAACCCACACCTCATACTCATACTGTTCGTTCATTCCTTATAGTTACATCTAATGTATACGTACATATTTTCCATTTTCCAACTCGTGCATTCCTTCTGTGAACTACCCAAATAAAACAAAACGAACAAGCTACCTGCTACTGTTTTGTTTTCACTCAACCGATCAGAATTGAATTGAATTGAACTTTATTGAGACTTTTAAATTTTCGATTACATTATTATACTTATTCTAGCGATAGCTTAAATCAGACTGAAGTGGCTATAATGTATTGCCTTCTTTTTCGGTTACGTGTTATGTACAGCCTCATGGCGGTCAATTGGTATATAATATGTATTATACTGTTGAACTGCTCTTGCTCATAAGCATATATATCTTTAGCTTGTGACGATTGTCACCAATACATACAATTCTTAACCTAACTTACAAACTAACATACAAACGATTACAAACGATAATGCATCTGAGCATTATATAGGTAGATTACCTTACATTTTATGTGTTGTATTTTCTTTTTTATCTTTCTTTTTTTTTTTTTTTTTAAATAGAGCGATCGATAGCGCACTATGCAAATTGAATACAATTGTAAATATGTATATAATAGAGAAATTATCACATATCGGTTACAAGAATGTCACTTAGTTTTCGATTTCAATAAAGTCACTTAGTTTTGAATGTTAAAACTT
The DNA here is from genome assembly GCA_963931855.1 of Philhelius festivus. Taxonomy (NCBI): domain Eukaryota; kingdom Metazoa; phylum Arthropoda; class Insecta; order Diptera; family Syrphidae; genus Philhelius; species Philhelius festivus. Next base: position 103,440,285 of record OZ007554.1, read on the forward strand.
AAAAGTTATAAAGGTTTTGAGCCTCAGGTGCCACATCCGTGTTCAGCTGCGTTGAGGAGCTTCGGCCGGGAAGGCCTTCTTGTTACTGGGGTTAGTCCTGAGTAGTCAATTGATGTTGAGTCAAGTTACGGCTTCAGTTCACGAGCCGAGGAGCTTCAGCCAGGGAAGCTTCTTGTTGCTGGGGCAAGCCCTGAGTAGTCAATAGGTTTGAATCTTGTTGCGGCTAGGGTTCTGAGCCTCCGTACCCTCGATGGATTGCCCAGATGAGTTTGTTGTGTACCAGTTTTTTTGAAAACTTGGTTTTCAGTTTTGGTGACGTAGATAGTACACCCGGTTTAGTAGTATCTTCAGTCCCAGGTCCAGGATTGAAGTTTGGTTGCTGTTCGGCAGACTAATGCCCGCAGAACTGTAGTTGCGGATTTTTTTTAAGAGCAGGTTCGCTTCCTGCTGGAAATGAGCCGTGTCGGCGTCATCGATTTCTGTGTTGTATAAAACACTGTTGCTTAATGCATGGCGTTGGTGGGTTGCATCAAGCTTCTCCTTTCCGGGTCCTCCTCCACAATTCAGAATTACTGCAACTCGTCCACTCCAACTCTGGGTTAAAGTGATCCAATTTTTCCCGCTTAATCACTGCCCATCCGGCGTTGGAAATTATTTTAGGATGTTAAGGAAGTTCGCTCATGATGTAAGCGAATATTATTTCGTCACTAGACGTATTAAAAACGGAAAATTTTTAATTTAAACCGTACCACGTTTTTATTTTAGGTTAAGATAATTTAATTTTTTGGAGAGTGCAGACTGATGACACGTCTGCACTCTCGGACACCTCCATGAATGCTCAACCGATCAGTATCTACCCAAGTCGTTCATACGATTTGGAAACGAAATTAACCCATAGAAAGCATACAAGAAAAAAAAAAAAACAATTCGCCCGTTGTAGGAAGCATTTCGTGCAAATCTGTTTTGAACGAGTAGAGCTTTTTTTTTAATATATAGGATGATGGAAATGAGGAAAACGGTAACGGGTAGCTAGGGCGTAGGTAAGTAGTTTATTTATTTATTTAGGTACATATTCCAATATTTAATTTTTTTATTTTTTCGAATATGAGAAATGAGACGCGCGTCGTTCATAGGGACGGTTTCGTTCAAATCAGTTTTTAACGAGGAAAGCTTTTTTTACTGTGGAATGAAGGAAATGAGGAAAACGGAGTACCAGCTACTTAATCAACACATACCTATTTATTATTGACATAAAAATAAAAACATTATAATGTACCTTTATCAGAATTTTGAAACTGAACGACTACATTTTTTAGGCACGCGTCGCCGCTGATTTTATTCCTGTGTTTTTAAAGTTTCTGAAAAAAATATGCATTTGCATGGAAATCCTAGCCCTAATAATAACCATAAAATAAATTTTTAAATGACAAAAAACAACTCCTTTAATAGTTGGAGCTAAAAACAGGGTGGCATGTTTTTTTTTATAAATTTTAAACATTCAAAATGAAACGAGTTTTGAATAAAAGTTCTGTCCTTAATAATTTAAATAATTTTACACTTAAGACTAAATATTGCCGAAAAAGATTATAATTCCAAGTTGTTGAAAATGAGGTAGAAATTTCTGTCACTGCCTCTATTATAAGAGCTCTCTTTATGGGTCTGATAACTTAAAACATAAACACATTTCTTAATACGTACATACAGCATATAAATATACACAATACAAATTTCACTTAAATGAAAACCCATCTCTTAACTCCCTAAGGATCAATAGAACTATTAACATATTCAATAAACAACATATGTAGATATGCCTAGGCGATACCGCACCCCTGCTTATTTCACAACACATTAAAGAATTTTTTACATTTAGAACATAGTTCTGTGTGGATGTAGTTCTTAATGCAACTAGGGTGTCATTTAGCCACAGCAATAAAATAAAAGCTCACTTGTCAGACTGAGTGAATAATCACCCCCATGTCTGCTGAGTCTACCAGTTACACAAAGGAAGTGCTTATTACCATTATTTTTAACGCGCATTCGTACCTCTTCTTCCAGTTATTCAGTGAATTGAAAGGATGAGAGATTTAAGTGCGACAGCATTTTCGCACTCAATTACTTACATTAGTGCTAACAATAAATTGTTTCCATTATAGTCTCAATATAGTCAGTTCTATTCAATCGTCTTACACCCCTATTTAAATTTATTTAACTTCAACGAAGAATGCAGCTATTTTGTTAAGTAACTAGAGTACTTAACCTAAGATTATAAGGAATTGGATACACTACTCGACAGTAAGTAATTAATTCTATATTTTTCATTTAGTTTTGTTTTGCTTAATTTGTTCTTACATTAAACAAAATTCTAAGTTATCTTCTAAGAAAAGTAATTATTTTAATTTTATTACTCACCATGTAAGAAAATAATAAAACAATTATACTCGTATATGAAAAAAATTAAAAAAATATGAAAAAATATGTCGCTCAGGTCATTAAACACAAACAAAAACATAGCTTCGTGAACGAGTGTCTTTTGGAATGCCAATTTTAAGTGGTTAGTAATATAGATTTTAGGAAATAATTTCAAAAAATAATAGTTCACACGTTTTCAAGATATTGATTTTGCAAGAAATAAATTGGAATTGGAAAATAAAAACAAAAATTGTTTCGAATATTTGTATACACAATATTATTTTAAACTTAAGGGGGCTCCTGGTAAAAATTTTGGGTTAAAATCTCTAGAGCCGTTAATGAGAAATTCGAAAATCAAAAAAACCGTTCTATGACAGGTACCATTAATAACATTTCGCCCCAAATTTTTTTTACCAAAATGTGGTCTATATCCACAGCATTACACCTAATTTTTTTTATCAAAATCGTTAGAGCCGTTTTCGAGATAAATAAGATTATGCATTACGGGTGTATGGGGGGTACCGTTAGTTTTAGAGCTAAACAAAAATTTCAATTTCTCCTCTAGGGAATCACCGAAGACTCTTAAGTACCGAGTTTGAAAAAAATAAGTCTTGTGGCTTAGGCTGTAGATCGAGGTGCAGACATACAGACATACGGACATACAGACGGAATTGTCAGCCCCACTTTATTCGGCTTCGCTATCATCGTAATGTCAACTTTGATCAAAATCTCGAGTTCGTTTTTTTTTTCCAAACGCAGAACTTGCCCTATAGTACCTATGTATATCGAGTAAAAATGATCAAGATCGACGTTATCTCATCCAAAACTTATTCTTCACCCATACTCATGGCTCCTCTTTTTTACGGACCAATGGTCTCTCCCATAGTTAAATTAACTGCTGAATTTAGAAATTGATCAAAATGTCTTCGAAAAAAAACTATGAAGCCTCTTAAACCAAAACCTCAAAATAAACATCCAAAATGCTTGTCTCTATACTACCATAATCTCAGAGGACTTCGTACTAAAACCTCATCTGGCTATCTAAATTCTTCCTCTCTACCCTACGATATTTTTGCACTAACGTAAACCATGGCCGTAGCTAGGGGAGGGCATTAGGGGGCAATGCCCTACCTTAAAACCTCTAATGCCATACCTTAAAAAATCAACTATGGTATCGTAATGCCACTGATTCAAAAACTGGTTTTCCAAAACAATAAAAATCCATTTCACATATTCAAGCTATGGCGATGTGGCAGGACAAATTAAATAGAGTCTCTACAACTAGCAGTGTTGAAACGTTGATACGAGTACGTTAGGTCTATTATTGAGGTTATACAATTTGTCAACGAATTAGCTGAATTTAAAATAAAAAAATTCAAAATAAAATAATTCAAGCAATGATTATACCAGAACGAAGTTCCATTGTTAAAAATATTAATGAATCGGGCCTAAACTGGTTTACTATAATTCTAAAATGGAAGAAAAGTAATGGCGGAAATTTTTCAATAGCAATACGCTACGTTAAAGATGGAATTGTCAATGAGTCGTTGCTGACAGTTACTACTACTGAAAATCATGATGCAGCCAATTTTACGGAATTAACATTAAATAACGTTGACCACTCTTGTATGCTAAGCCAATGCTATGTTGGCGCAAGTGTAATGAGTGGGAAAGTTTTGCGAGTTGGGCCGAAAAATCCCTTACGAGTACGTCCACTGCTTCAACCATCGCTTGTATTTGGTAATCATTAGGGTTATCTCGGAAATGACTTTCATTCGTTTATTTTTTGATACATGCATCATGGTACATGAATTTTTTCAGCATGGAAAAATAGCTGCCTTGTATGGTAGAAGAAGGATTTACGGGCTCCTAGAACAGAGTTGGTCAGGACACTTGGCCGTAACAAAACATGATAATTATTCATTGATTTTGACGACTTTGGATGAAATTATAAGTGACAGATTTAAGGGTAATGATGTCACCAAGAGTGTGGGCAATAAAAAAGTGATGCTTAATTTTGAATTCCAAGTGGCCTTGATTGTGGCCAAAAAAATATTATCCATGCTCCAGCCTGCAGGCGCAGCTTTACAATCCCGAAGTGCAGGATTGAAAGACGCCATAACAATCATTAAACTCACCCAAAATAAAATAAGGAAACTTAGATTAGAAATGTATCATCAAATTTCGGAAGAAGCGAAGTCTATGACAAGCGGCGATTCTGAAAATACGACTCATACCCAAAAGAGACAAATCACAAAATCAAATCGGATGGATGACTACTTAGTAATGGCCCTTCATGTTCCTCTGTTGGACAAAATATAGAATTCATTTTTTATTTTATTTTATATTTTTTTTTTTTTTTTTTATTTTTTATATTGGACAGACTGGCAGAACTTTCTACGAACGATTTCTGGAACATAAACCAAAAATAAACACAAAATCCACATTCGCCCAACATCTGATTGAAAATAACCATAGGTATACAGACTTTGACACCAACCTGATACCTATGCATATAGTTAGAAAAGGAAGAATATTGGACGCAACAGAAGAATACGAGATATATAAAGCTAGCAAATTAGAACAAGACAAACTATTAAACGATAAATTAACACTTAAGACAAATCCACTATACGACACAGCTATTAAAATTAAAACTTAAGAAAGAAGACAAAACTAAAACACATTTAACAACAAATACAACAACCTTACAACAGATATTGGCTATGACACATAACACAAATGTCAAATTGAGTTAATCGCCTGAAGATGGAAGTACACTCCGAAACGCGTCGCCTAATCAATTAAAATAAAATAAATTTTAAAAGTCGTGGAAAATTTAAAAGTTGTGAAAAATTTTTGGTATTAAAATAAAAATAAAAATAAACAATAGTGCAAAATTTGTATTTTATTTGTGTATTTTATTTAAATTTAAAATATAGAACCTCAGAACGCTCAGCCATTTAAGTCTGAGTATTTCGAAAAGTTGGACACACTAATTGCTAAATTACAAAATAGGTGTTTGGACAACGACGATCTACTAAATTCAATAGCGAGTATAGAGAAGTTGGATGTAGACAAAATAGTACCGTAAAATGTAAAATGTACTGTTTCACCAAGGCACTTTGAATGCCAATAAACTAACCAAAACAGATAAATTTATCAGGTCAACAAACTTTAAAACTTTTAGCGAAAACCCATTTAGGTAATTGCAATTTGGTGCAACTGGCCATAAGTTACTGCAAGAAAATCAAATCTTTTTGGTTGCTCCTCTTTATATGACAATAAATAAAAACATACTTTTAAATTTGTCATAATAAAAATCCTAAGACCCATTTGCTAACAGAAACATAAATATTTATTTTCAACGCTTATGTCTCAAAAAAGTTTTTAATGAAGATTAAACTTATTAAACTTTAATTTTCGATTAAGCAAACGGGTCTAAGTCATTTTTGTTACAAAAATGCAATGCGTTAAAATTGATTTTTCAGGTCTTACAATTCCATTAAGGAAAGAGGCTGCTGTGGTAAAAGCTTTTTAAGTCACCTCAAGAATAAAAAGGAAACACAATTGATGTTTTGTACCAGCGAGAGGCGTTCAAAGATACATATGAACTTTTTGCATCTGTGGCGACCATAGGATGTAGCACTGCTGTGTGAATCTACGTTTTTGACTTTAACTGCAATCAATAAGGCTCAGAGGCTATCAATGAGTCATGAAAGAAAGGCAGGAATTTCTGGCCTTTGAAAAGAAAAGAACCAAGTCAGTTGATCTGGATGAAGTCTTTCATATTTTTAATATATGGCGAATGTAAGAATTCAGTTACTTTAATAAAAGAACTTTGTATTGTTATTTATGTAGGTATACTAAATATATAAATATAATATAATAATAAGAGAAATAATAATATAAACCACTATATAAATGAATGTTTAGCACTTATCTATTTGCCTCTCCCGACAGTTAAGTACCACCTTTACCAGATCAGATCATATTTCATATCAAGTAAAACTTTTACTTCCGCCCTACATGTTATCACCGATGTCCTACCTTAAGTTCAACTCTAGCTAGGGCCTTGACGGAAACTAATGTTTTACCTTATATTAATGATAATGAACTCTTTAACCCCGACTTCAACGTTTTTCGTGGATGGTTCCTTGGTTAACGATGAGCCCTTTGGTCGTGGCGTACTTTTAGCAATTCATAATCGCTTCGACTCATCACTCTTCAAAATCTCTGATTCCTCTGCTTTTGAGTTTGTCTGTGTCAAATCAAGAGTTAACAAAATTACCCATTATATTGTCTGCAGTTACAGTCGACCTTGTCAGCCTTTTCATTCTTATACCACCTTGCAGTTGATGCTCTTGACTCAGATGGTTCTTTGGATAACGATGGGTCCTTTGGACGTGGCGTTCTTTTAGCAATTCATAATCGCTTCGATTCATCACTCTTCAAAATCTCTGATTCCTCTTCTTTTGAGTTTGACTGTATCAAATTTAGAGTTGACGAAATTACCCATTATATTGTCTGCTGTTACAGTCGGCCTTGTCAGCCTTTTCATTCATATAACAGCTTGCAGTTGATGCTCTTGATTCTATCTTAGAATCACCGGATTCGTCGGATGTAGTCTTAGTTCTTGTTGATTTCAATTTTCCCAGTTTCCAATAAAATCTCTCGTATGATGATTCTAACTATTTGAATTTAAATGTCACACTGGATACAAAAATCCTGTTCACCGATTTTCTCTCAGACTTTCTTTTCTATTCCAGTGGAATCAAAAAAAAATTACGCCGGCAACTGGATCTCGTCTTCTCTTCTGATGTCGATAACTGTATGGTAACAGCGAGTGATCATGTTCTTTCGACTCTAGGCTCCACCCCCCTCTCTTTCTTACCTTTTCCTATAACTCCTCCCATACCGTTACTCCATCGAATTTCGTAATTTTTTTTCAATTTTCGTAAAGCAAACGTTCATAAACGATCAGTTCAAATTGTACCTCACAATAGTATAAAAGTAAACTTAAGTTTCTCAAATTTTCAGTGCGCGAAGACTTTATTTTCTGAAGTCTGCAATTCCCTTAACCATGAATATCTGAATAGAATGCGATCCAAAATAATATCTTATTAATTATGTGCGTTAATTGGGCTTTCTGATCTTTTATTTTTTTATGCAATTAATAAAACAAATTAATCCATTTTTTTAAATTATTCCCGACGTTTCGTTGGGTATTTTCCAACTTTTTCTGGAATATCGCCAAGGTCTTAAAAAACAAAAATAAATTCGTACCCCACCTAGAACATAATGATGAGCTCATTGTATCTCATGAAGATAAAGCTAATATTCTTGCAGATACATTTGCACAAAATTTCAACAACCCTCTCTTATCACAGGTCAGTACGATTTCAAATGCAGTTGCTGATTCTGTTAATAATTTAAGCAACACTTTTGAACCCTTGCCCCCTGAAATGTATGTTTCCAGTGAAGATATCCAGCTTATTATTAGTAATCTTCGCAATAAAAAATCACCTGGTTTTGATAGCATAAAAAATATTTATTTAAAAGAGTTGCCAAAATCGGTCATCTGTTTCATTTGTTGTATAATAAATTCATGTCTTAAACTACAGTATTTCCCAAAAACATGGAAAATGGCAAAAATTATTCCCATTCTTAAGCCAGATAAACCACCGAATAAACCAAGTAGCTATCGTCCAATAAGCCTTTAAGCAATTTAAGTAAAATTTTAGAAAAAGTTATAAAATTTAAACTCTTAAGTTTTCTTGAGAATAATAATGTTATCCCCAATAATCAATTTGGATTTAGACAGCGACATAATACCTCTCATCAAGTATTAAGGATTTGCAATCATATGAAACAAAAATTTTCACAAAAACAATCGACTGGCCTTGTGCTCCTTGATGTTGAAAAAGCATTTGACAGTATATGGCATGAAGGTATCCTACACAAACTTAAGCGTTTCGATTGTCCATTGTATCTTATAAAGATCATTCAAAGCTTTTTACAAGACAGAGAATTTAAATTAAACTTAAATAGTGTTTACTCTTGTACAAAAAATATTTACTCGGGAGTTCCACAAGGATCGGTTTTGGAACCTCTTTTATATATTGTATACGTTGCTGATTTCCCCGACCTCATTAATTGCAAAATAGCTATGTTTGCAGATAATACTGCTATAATTAGTTCGAGTGCATTAGGGCGTGATATTGAAGATTCACTTCAAAATGCACCTAACACTATTCAAAATTACTTTGATTCATGGAAAATAAAAATCAACGCTAATAAAACGCAAGCAATCTTTTTCACTAGGAAAAGAAAACCTTGTGCTTTGGCATTAAGTCATTTGAAAATTAACAATTGTGATATTCCGTGGGTAAATTCTGTCAAATATCTCGGTGTGTATTTAGACAAGAAATTAACTTACCGGGAACATGTAAATAACACTTTAAATAAAGTAAGTATCGCAATTAAAATGTTTTATTTATTGATTTGTCGACGCTCTTATTTAAGTAATTATAATAGTAAAATTATTATATTCAAAGTCATTTTCCAAGCAATTATGCTATATGCATGCCCCGTGTGGGGAAAGTGCGGCAGATCACACACCAATAAACTTCAAATCTCCCAAAATAAAACATTGAAAATGATGTTAGATCTGCCCTGGCATTACTCAACATAGCGCTTACATGACAAAAGTGGAGTACTAAAAATTTCTGAAAAAAATTGAAAAACTCAGCGAAAATTTTTTTGAAAAATGTAAATATTCTGAAAACATGCTCATCAAAAACTTGTAAATGCTATCTTTTTATATTATATAGGTATATACATATGTATTAATGGACTCTGTGATATTTTTGTTTATTTTGTTTATTTTGTTTCCCTGTATAAAAATTATTCATTTATTATTTATTTATTTATTCATTTGTGCATTGCTTATAAATGTATTTATTAATTATTTATTTAAATCTATATGTTTTCATTTATTAATTAATTTATTTATTTATTTTCTTTACTTGTTTATTTATTTCATTTTGTTTTTCTTCTCAATGTTTATTTATATTGCAATTGATTGATTTTTGATTAGTAACAAAAAAAAAAATATATACTTAAAATAAAATATTTTGTATTAAATAATAATAAACAAATCAATCATCTGGCAATCCAATTAGTTTTAAGTTTCTTTTACCAACTTAACAGACTTCTAAATAGAATTCCATACAAGTAATCTAAGAATATTAAATGAAGGTTTTTTTTACGTATAGTTTTCCTTCAAAAAAAAAAATAAAAATCTTTTCTTTTTGTAAATCCTTATGTATCATCATTTTGAATGTATTTTTCAGTTGAAAGATATAAACTAAATATCATATCTCTGTGCAAGATGTGTATCATTGTAAATTGTAAAGCCCTTATTCTAGGATAATAAATAAACATATCTATCTTTCAAGGGGTATTTTTTTATTGGACTATTGTCAGTTAAATTTATAGATTTGATTGTCACTAAATCTCTTATTTGTTAGGCCACTTCTCGAATATCCTAACCAAGTATCCTTTAATTTCGAATTTAAGCCGTTCAACGTAGATTCCTTCGTTTTGCACTTTGCGGATTACTTTGTACATGATATGATTAACCTCCCACCCTATGTTGATCGCCAAAAGCTTATAGACTTGCAACCCCTTGATAAACGCAGGAAATATTTTTTTTATCCTTTTAGCTGGTAATATCGACTGCTTTGTGCTTCTTCAAAGAATTTCAGAATTTAGAAGTCTTAGATCTGTCATTAATTACGTATGTACCGAACCTATGAATTGCATGCTACGTGCTGCTAATATTTTCTAAACCCCACGCTCACTAATCCACCGAAACAATCTTATCGATTAACTGAAACTTGTGGCAAAATCAATCTTTAGGATTTAGTACACCACACTGTATTGAGGATATTGACATACGAATCAAAGCCAAAGGGCACGGTAGTGCCCAGCCAAGTTCTGGCACTACACCATTTTTACAGGAACAAACTCAGGCGATTTTTGACCCCTCCCTATCTTCAGTACCATCAATGAAGTCAGAAACTTAAAACTCCGAATATTTGCTAAGCTAGTCAGGCACAGGCGCCTCACCAAATTTCAACTTTCTAGCTTAAGCATTTCCTGAGATATACGGCCTCAAAAATCACAAAAACCGTAACTGACTGACTGACTGACAGATCATCAAAATTATGGAGCACTTCCCGACATCGTAGAATCTTGTAATTTTGCACAACGGTAGGTCTTGTCATGCAAGCCGAGGAAAAAATCGAAAATTTAAGGTTTTCCATTCAGGGGGCGTGGTATCCGCCCACTTTCTCCAAATTGGTATTGGTTAAATGGAGCACTTCCGACTGCTGTAAAACGATGAAATTTGGTAAAACGGTAGGGCTTAAATTGCATAGAAAGGACCAAAAATAAAAATTGAGGCTTTTCATTCAGGAGGCGTGGTATCCGCCCACTTTCTCCGAATTGGTGTTGGTTGAATGGAGCACTTCCAATTGCTGTAAAACGATGAAATTTGGTAAAGTGGTAGGGCTAAAACTACATACAAAGAACAAAATATAAAATTTGAGGTTTTCCATTCAGGGGCGTGGTATACGCCCACTTCCTCAGAACTGATATAAATTATAAGTGGCACACTTCCGATTGCAGTAGAACAATGAAATTTGGTAGAACGGTAGGGCTCAAATCGCATATAAAGGACTAAAAATAAAAATTGAGGTTTTCCATTCAGGTGGCGTGGTATACGCCCACTTTCTGAGAAAATGTTTATTTTATATGAAGCACTTCCGATTGCTATAGAATGATGAAATTTGGTAGAGAGGTATAGCTTAATGTACATTCGAAGCGAAAAATAGAAAATCTAAGATTTTTCATTCGAAGTGTCTTTTTATTATCATTTTGCCATTTTGAAACTATACATGTAGCTTAAAAATTCATGACTTTTCTTAGAACTACATGAATGAAAAAAGAAAACATTTGCATACCTGAAAAAATTATGAGTTTACATAAAAAAAACTCTTAAAAGTAATGTGAACTATAATCAAACCACTAATTATGCTATTAATTGGTGTGCTACCTTCATCTAAAAAAGAATTTAAAATTGCAACAAAAACATCATCGCGTCCTCAACAATTATTGCTTTTTTATGACTTTGAGCGGATGTAAGTACTAGTATTTATAATTCAGGTTGGTATGTTAGTGTTAGGTATCTAGCCAGAACAAGAAGAAACAATTAAAGCGCAAATCAAAACAACCAATAAAAAGAAAATATACCAAAAGAAATAGGAAGCTATAAACTAACTTGATTTTAGTAGGTAGAGTCAACCCTTCTATCTTTCCGTATCTTTCGAGATTTTGACATGGCAAAATAATAAAATCTTTGCAAAAAGGAGTGCGATCAGACCAAAAACATAAATGTTAAAAAAAAGAGCCAAGTTCTTCTATACAAAAACTGATGAGTATGTACACTCAACATATACATGTACCTTAAGCCAGAAGAAGATTATGAAACAAGAGTTCAGTTTCATCTTACAAGCTCACAAGACATCAGTTCACTTTTGGTTATCATCTCATTCACTCCGCCTCATAATTAATTGTTAACTCATATTATGTTTATGATACTGTACATGAATAGTAGATATTGAACTTATTATAATTAATTTATAAGTGTTATTAAAATTGAAGTTTTAATTGAAAACTAAATGGTTTTATTAGAGACACAACAATTGGCGACGAGAAATTAATTACGATCTCCGCGTTGCATGTGTACATAGTGCCTATATACTTCTATGTATATATATATATATACAAAAAAAAGAACAGAACATTTTTATTCCGCATGGTAAAATTGCATGTATTAACTACTAATTAAATTATATATAAATATGAGTGAAGACTTAGGAAAAGTAATTAGCTCTTTGATAACGAGCCAAAATACTTTTTTAGAAAATTTGGTCAAACAATTAAATTTTAAAACTGAGTCAAATAATCCTGAAAACAGCCATCACATTCCACCATTTAATGCCTTTGATAAAGACAAATGTTCGTGGGTTACATATGAACAGCAATTACAACAACACTTCACTGCCTACGGTGTTTCATGTTCAATAAAAAAACGTGCTTATTTTCTTTCATGGATTGGATGTGAGACTTATGAATTATTAGGAAAATTGTATGGGTCTTCCAATTTAGCATTAGAAAACTTTGAGAATTTACTTGAAAAGTTATCTAATTATTTCAAATCAAAAGTGCATGTTTGCACGTCACGTTACAATTTTTTCAAAAGCCGCATGCAAAAAGATCAATCGTACTCCGAATGGATTGCAGAGCTACGAGGTCTTGCGAGGAATTGTCAGTTTGCATGTGTGACAGAGGAGTGTAAAAAAGAATATATTGACGAGATGATAAGAGATTCCATAATTCTCCATACGCCGCACGATGCCGTGCGTTCAGCAGCCCTGCAGAAAACTAATCCAACTTTGGATGAAGTTAAAGCAATTGCCGAAGCCTACGAGGCTACGCAAAAATCCATTCAGTTGTTAAAAAGCGAAAGTACCGATCCCGTTGTTGAAGTTAATCAGTTATCTTTTTCATCAAATGCAAGTTACTGAAAGTATGCACAAAGGGGGCGTAGCAAAAGCCGAAGCAGTAGCAAAAATCCACAAAACCAGCAGCAATATAAGAGTAGCACTTCACAAAATTCTTGTTCAGGTTGTTTTAACCAACATCAAAAAGCGAATTGCAAATTCTTAAATGCCATTTGTAATAAATGTGGGAAGAAAGGCCACATAGCTCCGGTATGTCCTTCATCTGGGAGCAATCGTGGTACTTCATTTAACCGTCAACGAAAATGGCAGCCTAATAACGATCATGTTAATAGTTTATCCGAAGACAACATACTTTCTGTGGATGATTCAATGCAGGTAATCGGCAACAAACTGTTTCTAACATTGAACATAAATAATCGTGAGGTAAAGTTCTTGTTGGATACAGGTGCAAGCAAATCAATGATAGGGTTACCTGGCTATAATGAGATCAGCTGTCCAGTTTATTCAAAATCAACACGTATAATGAAATCATGTGGTGGGGTTGATGTCCCTTTGCTGGGAGAAGTTGACGTCGAAGTAAGGTTTAATGGCTTTACAAAAAAGTTGCCTTTGCTTATCACTAACATGGAGCACGGTGATAATATCTTTGGTTGGAATTGGGCTGAAGCGTTTGGTTTAAATGTTAATTTTGATGGTGGTACCAAGTCGAGTGTGTTAGAGAGCGTGTCACCGAGTGATGTTGATGCATTATGTGCTAAGTATCCAGATTTGTTTGCATCTTCGCTAGGGCACTGCAGTTCTGTCAAAGCAAAGCTTTATTTAAAAGTCAGCTCAAATCGAAAGTATTTTAAAGCGAGACCAATTCCATATGCACAGCTGGAAGCATTTAAGTTAGAAGCTAATCGCTTAGAGAAAGATGGAATCTGGAAGCATATTCGGTTTAGCGAATGGGCTGCGCCAATCATGATTGTACCGAAGCGTAATCAAAAGTTGCGAATATGTGGGGATTTTAAGGTTACGATCAACCCACAGCTTGAAGTCGATCAATATCCAATTCCTCGACCCGAGGAATTGTTCCATAAGCTATCCAAAGGTCAGTATTTTAGCAAATTGGATATGTCTGACGCATATTTGCAAATTGAGTTGGAAGAAGATTCAAAAAAATGTGCTGTTGTGAACACGCCGTTGGGCTTATATCAATATCAACGTTTGCCATTTGGTATTGCTAGCGCTCCAGCAATATTTCAGCGGACGCTAGAAGCAGTCCTTGCAGATATTGAATGCGCTGTGTACTTAGATGACATCTTAGTTACAGGTAAAAATATGCAAGAACATCTACATAATTTGGAAGCCGTATTTAAGCGTTTATCTGAAAATGGTCTGCGAGTCAATCTACAAAAATGTGATTTTATGAAAACTGAAGTAGAGTACTTAGGTCACATTGTCAGCAGCAAAGGTATACGTCCGGCTGAAAGCAAAGTGGAAGCCATTAGAAAATTGCCGCGTCCAACAAATCTCAAAGAATTGCAGTCATTTATGGGTAAGATAAACTATTATAACAGTTTTATTAAAAGCTTTTCGCAAATTGCTGCCCCTCTGAATGAACTAAGAAAACAGGATGTTTTGTTTCAATGGCGGGCTCCACAAGAAAATGCTTTTCAAAACTTGAAGCAACAAGTTGAGGACGCAACATACCTCTCTCATTTCAAAGCAGAATTACCTATCATCCTAGCAACAGATGCTTCTTCTTATGGTATAGGTGCGGTGATTTCTCACCTCAATCCAGATGGAACAGAACAATATATATATATACAATAGTTTATTTTTAATTACACTCAAAATGTGTTCATATGATATTTACAATAATTAATTTCTTAAGTCTATTATATAAATCTGCGAGCACAAAAAGGGCTCTGCTTCGTTAGGTTGGTTATGTTTTCTTTTTACATTTGAATAACATTTGTGTCTTAGGTCTAAATTTGTTTCTTATTATTATTTATGATATTTACGTCAGCTTGAGCAGTGCTAACGGTCGTTGGCTCATGTGGTGATGAAGGGGTGGATATGGGTCATTGTTGATTGCTGTCTGGTCTATTGGTGGCTTCAACCTCTGTTGTGCTGCGTCCGTGCAACATCATAGAAGTTTGCGAAGCTGTCTTCTCCAGCTATTCCAAATGCATGGTCCATCATGGAGAGCACCTGGAGATATCGGTCGTCTGTGGCTGAGTTACCTGTAATTAAATTAATAAGAGGACTGGGATGGGTTGGGATTTTTCTCAGCATCTTAGTGCTCAGATTGTAGATATATTTGTCAATCGGGACAATTCCTGAAGCTTCGTACAGCTTTTCATTGCTATAATAGCGGTAAGAGTTGGGTTTTCGGTGAAGGGAGGTGCAATGGCGGAGAGCTTTTCGCTCGAAAGATGGAACAGAACAGCAGACAGTTTTAGTTCAGCTAGAGTTTTAGCTGAAAGCCAAAATTCAAATGGTCAAATAGGTAACTCTGAATCGTTAACAAATAACATTGTATTTTCCAGAGATAATGAAGGTCAAGAACACAGCTCACCTAGCACAAGTGAAAGTCCTGAAGCTGCCGCCTTGACTATTCTTAATCCTAGGCCTGAACCAGCCACACCAAGACGCTCAACTCGTGTACGAAAGCCCGTTGTACGTTTCCAATACTAGCCAAGTCCGAGACCGAGTCTAAACTTAGTGAGGAGGAATGATGAGTATGTACACTCAACATATACATGTACCTTAAGCCAGAAGAAGATTATGAAACAAGAGTTCAGTTTCATCTTACAAGCTCACAAGACATCAGTTCACTTTTGGTTATCATCTCATTCACTCCGCCTCATAATTAATTGTTAACTCATATTATGTTTATGATACTGTACATGAATAGTAGATATTGAACTTATTATAATTAATTTATAAGTGTTATTAAAATTGAAGTTTTAATTGAAAACTAAATGGCTTTATTAGAGACACAACAAAAACCATTGTCTAACAAGTCAGCCGTGAAAAGTACTGAGATCTAAAAGTACGCCAAGTTCTTACTTCAAGGTTTAATACCGAATATTTAAAGTAGAATAATATTGAAACAGCTACAATGTAATAGAGAAATTTTATTATTTAATGATTACTTACTAAAATTTGATGGGCTCACTTGGCAAGTTTTTTTTATGCCCAAATTCGAAGGTTTTAAAAACTTGACAAGTGAACCCATCAAATTTTAATCAGTAATCATTAAATAATAAAATTTCACTATTACATTGTAGCTGTTTCAGTATTATTCTACTTTAAATATTCGGTATTGAACCTTCATGAAGTAAGAACTTGGCGTACTTTTAGATCTCAGTACTTTTCACGGCTGACTTGTTAGACAATGGTTTTTGTATAGAAGAACTTGGCTCTTTTTTAACATTTATGTTTTTGGTCTGATATGTATTTACAAAATGTGCTAGAAACTTTGAAAGTAACCAGAAAGAAGTCATTATTTAGAAAGAAATAATAATACAAGTGGGATTGTGACGGGCCAAAGCAATCCTATATGAAACAGAAAATTTAAAATCCAAAAAATTTATAGATTCGAATATTTTTCAAATTACATTATTCCACTGCAATTAATTTGTAGTGTTAACAACAAAATCACTAGGGAAAATACAACTCCATCATCAACCCGTTACTGCCGGGCAGTTATGATCACATGTATAAGAGAATCTAATAGTATAACAAATAACGAAATGGATTATGTACAAAATCAAGTAGTAGTAGACAATTATAAAATAAAGGATTGCTAGTTAGTTTAAAGCTTACCATGCTATTTACCATGGTACACGGAAAGGTATGCAACGCTTCAATAAAAACCACATCTACTGTGTGCTATATTCGCGGCGCAACATCAAAAACATTCAATGATCTAAGCATTAGGGGTAGGTGTCCCCAAGCCAGCCAACTCAAAATGCATGCAAATGAATTTGAATGTCTTAGTATACTTTTTTCTTTCACCACAATTTGACATTTGAAATTTAAATTTACTCTTTTTCTCTAACGGCTTTCGATGACGAGACGAAGGCGGAGACGCAAAGAGATGTTAGTCCTGAAGCTCTAACCAAGGAACTATCTGTATTAAACATGCTAGAATACAAGTTTTTGAAGTTATATTGCATCGAAGATATATATGAAATAAGAAAATTACTTCAATTTTAATAGAGTGATTGAATTTAATTCAATAGAAAGTTTGAGCGACCTCAACACCAAAGCGCGTTTCGCCCAGGTACGGCAGTGGTCTCATCAGTAATTTTCTTATTTCATATAAATATCTTCATTGATTAAAAAAAATAAAATGCACGACTGGGTCGCACGAGCTTGCTCTTATGTAAACGACTAAGAATTTCAAAAATGAATGTTATTAGAGAAAAACTGTTCATAAGCATAAAATTCATTTTTTAATAGACTATAAAACAACTCCTTTAGTAGTTGGAGCTAAAAACAAGAAAATAAGCTTTTATATAAAAAAATTTTAAAACGCTTATAAGAAAAAATTTGGTACGCCAATTTGAAGTTTTTATTATTTTTCAAATAAAAATTAAATTTACAAACAAAAATATTGAGCCGTTTCTGAGATATCGAATTTTCAAAAAAAAAAAATAGATGCAATGTTTTTTAAACTTTTTAGAAGCTTCTCTTTAAAAAATTTCATTAAAATCCGTTTCGTCGATAATGAGAAGTTCTAAATTTGAAAAAATGGTTCTATGGTAAGTACATTCAGTAATATCTTCATCAGACCAAAAACATAAATGTTAAAAAAAGAGCCAAGTTCTTCTATACAAAAACCATTGTGTAACAAGTCAGCCGGGAAAAGTACTGAGATCTAAAAGTACGCCAAGTTCTTACTTCATGAAGGTTTAATACCGAATATTTAAAGTAGAATAATATTGAAACAGCTACAATGTAATAGAGAAATTTTATTATTTAATGATTACTGACTAAAATTTGATGGGTTCACTTGTCAAGTTTTTAAAACCTTTCGAATTTGGGCATAAAAAAACTTGCCAAGTAAGCCCATCAAATTTTAGTCAGTAATCATTAAATAATAAAATTTCTCTCTTACATTGTAGCTGTTTCAATATTATTCTACTTTAAATATTCGGTATTAAACCTTCATGAAGTAAGAACTTGGCGTACTTTTAGATCTCAGTACTTTTCACGGCTGACTTGTTACACAAAAGTTTTTGTATAGAAGAACTTGGCTCTTTTTTTAACATTTATGTTTTTGGTCTGATCTCACTCCGTTTTGCAAAGATTTTAATATTTTGCCATGTCAAAATCTCGAAAGATACGGAAAGATAGAAGGATGTACTCAACTTAGTTTAAAGCTTCCTATTTCTTTTGGTATATTTTCTTTTTGTTATGGGTTGTTTTGATTTGCGCTTCAATTATTTCTTCTTATCCTGGCAAGATACCTAACACTAACGTTCCTACCTTAATTACAGCAATCGGGAGTGCTCCATATAAATTAAACGTTTTCTCAGGAAGTGGGCGGATACCACGCCCCTGAATGGAAAACCGCTTATTTTATATTTTTTTCTTTGAATGCAATTTAAGCCCTACGACTTAACCAAATTTCATCGTTTTACAGCAGTCGGAATTGCGCCATATAGTTATAATTTACATCAGTTCTGAGGAAGTGGGCGGATACCACGCCCCTGAATTGAAAACCGCTAATTTTATATTTTTTTCTTTATATGCTATTTAAGCCCTACCACTTTACCAAATTTCATCGTTTTACAGCATTCGAAAGTGCTCCATTCAACCAATACCTTTTCGGAGAAAGTGGGCGGATACCACGCCCCCTGAATGGAAATCCTTGGTGTTTATTGTTGGTTCTTTATATGCAATATAAGCCCTACCGGTTCACCAAATTTCATCGTTTTACAGCAGTCGGAAGTGCTCCATTCCACCAACATCAATTCGGAGAAAGTGGGCGGATACCACGCCCCCTGAATGGAAAATTTCAAATTTTCGATTTTTTCCTCTGCTTGCATGACAAGACCTACCGTTGTGCAAAATTACAAGATTCTACGATGTTGGGAAGTGCTCCATAATTTTGATGATCTGTCAGTCAGTCAGTCAGTCAGTCAGTCAGTCAGTCAGTCAGTCAGTCAGTCAGTCAGTCAGTCAGTCAGTCAGTCAGTCAGTCAGTCAGTCAGTCAGTCAGTCAGTCAGTCAGTCAGTCAGTCAGTCAGTCAGTCAGTCAGTCAGTCAGTTACGGTTTTTGTTATTTTTGAAGCCTTATATCTCAGGAACTGCTTATGCTAGAAAATTGATATTTGGTGAGGCGTCTGTGCCTGTTTAGCTTAGCATATAATCGGAGTTTTAAGTTTCTGACTTCATTGATATTGAAGATAGGAAGGGGTCAAAAATCGCCTGAGTTTGTTCCTGTAAAAAGGGTGTAGTGCCAGAACTTGGCTGGGCACTAGCGTGCCCTTTGATTTCAAATTTTTTTTATTTGATTATAGATCGTAAAAATTAATCAAAAGAAAAAAATTTAAGCAAAATTCTCGGAACCGTTTTCGAGTAAAATACGATTTTCGATAACCATTTTTTAACATTTGTATGGAGGGTAATTTTAGGAAAAATAATTTTTTTTCTTAAATCTTATAATTTTTATTAAAAAACTTTTATTTATCAAGTTTTAAAAAAATCGAGCGTGGGGTTTTCAAAATATTGAGTTTTCAAAAAACAATTTTGAATTTTTTGTTTAAATCCAAACAATTTTTTTTTTTGAAAATTTAAATACACAATAATATTGAAACTGCTGGGGAGCCTTAATATAAGAAAAAATGATCAAAATCGGTCCTACCGTTTTTGAGAAAATCAAAAACAAAAAAAATGGTTTCAAGGAGGGTACCAAAAATAACCATTTTTTGGAATTTTTTTTAACCATTACCTAGCCTTAACTAAATGAAATTTTTGAATTTTTTTTTTTAAATCTGTGGGACAGTTTTTGAGAAAAAAAATATTTATAAAATTTCGAAAAAAGTTCGTATGGCAGGTACCGTTATTTTTGGTCTTAAAAAAAGAAAGAAAAAAACGTGTGGGGGGGGCGGAAATCATATAAATATCTTCGTTGATTAAAAAGTCTGACCACGGATATTAAGATTCTACGCGCCTGAATTTATTAAAATTCCCCTATAAAAATAAAATTCACAGTATATTACTGCTGTGAAACTTATAAGCGTCGCTAAACATCGACGAATAATAATTGCGTCTTAGAAGGGTACGACAGCATCTTACTGATGAGGACAGCTTTGGATTTGACGTCGCTCAAACTTTCTTTTGAGTTATATTAGCCGTGTTTTATTGGTTAGTGAATATGCTACTATGAGAGATTCTTTAAGAAAAACAACTCAAACTATTTGAAAATAAAAAGTATAACTAGCTACTGCATGCAAAATCAAAATAAATTAAACGATTGAATAAAAGACGCCTTCTTTCTACGATCGCTTTATTACAAGTGATTTCTCTTAAACATAATTGTCACATAGATTGCTGTAATTTTTTTTACTGAACATTCGATTTTATAAGAAATACATAAATTTGCTTACATAAGTCATACGATAGTACAGCAAGAGAGAAATATGTACTTACATATATTAAAAGATGAATAAGTACGAGAATCATTATTTGTGCTTGTATGAATATTTCATATAATATTGTTTTTGTAACAATTAGGAATACAGGCAGTGGCGCAACTATAGGGTGGCAGGGCTGGCAAAATGCCCCCGACTCAAGAGGGCCCCGGCCCAAGAGGCCACGATCTCAGAAATAACATAACATTTTTAACAAAATTTTGTACCTAATTACTTAAAAATTATAATTTTTGTAAGTACTCAAAATCAATCAAAGTGGGGCACAACTAAAGACCATTTACAAATTTAAACTAATCATTAAAATTTCAACACATTCAAAACAAAAAAATGTCGATTTTCAGAGCGCATCCATTGGTTGCTTCATTTTTTGTCGCGGTACATTGGTGACGCGGGCGAGCTAGTGACGGTCGGATAAGTCCCTCATTTTATTAACCAAGTAGGCTAGAAGCCGTTGACACTGAAAGTCCTGTCATCGCGGATTTGAAAAATTTATATGTAAATCGATAGTTAACTGTTCGGGTGTGTATGAAGGTGACCCTTGTAAGCGCTGGTTTAGCAGTATGTGAATGAAAAAACGTAGTTTTAATTTCGTACATGATTTCTTTATTGTCTGATGAAAAGGACTTACTTCGATGAAGGTTTATACAAGAAGGACAAAAAGCTAGCAACCTGATAAGCAAGAAGGTACAATTAATTTTGAGTGTGGTGAATTTAAATTACATTTAGGAGCGATATCTTTTGACAAATTTACAATATTATAATAGAATTAGTGGTCAATCTACTACATAATTCTGTCGTAAACATTCCGGCCCCCTTGCAGCAACACATGATGCAACTACTCTCCTGGTCATAATCTAATACAAAATAGATACATTTGAAAATGTAAACAATTTAAATAATGAAGTTACAAAATTGAAATTTAAACAAATATAATATATGTATAAAAAATTAATATTTACAAACTTTAGTAAAGCGTTGCATAACATAGTTAAAAAATCAGTGCAACATTTTTGAGCTTAAAATCGAAGCTTTAGAATTTAGAAAATAAAAACTGAAAAGAACAGAATGCCAAAAAATATAGACATACGAACGAGCTTCTAATCAGTGGTAAGTACGCAAAGCTTTACGGTTGGACGGGTCACTAAGTATACCTTGTTGTGTCCTAACAAGGGCAACGCGAACGTAGTTATCAATTCCCGTATAAACTTTATTGACGCGACCTAACCACCATTCATTTGGAGGCAGATTTTCATTTTTTATGACTACCAAATCGTTTTCCTTTACATTTTGCTGAGGATATTTCCACTTTTGACGCTTTTGAAGCTCTAACAAATATTCATTTTTCCATCTTACGCAAAATTGCTGGTGGAGTATTTTTAGTTTTGTCCATCTGTTAAGACAATTTAAAGACGAGTTGGTAAGGTCTGGTTCTGGTGGAGCTAACAGGGGTCCACCGCGAAGGAAATGACCTGGAGTAAGGGGCAAAATATCCTGAGAGTTGTCTGACATCGGAGAAATCGGCCGAGAGTTGAGACAAGCCTCAACTTTAGCTAGGAGAGTAGAAAACTCTTAAAAGAAAAGCTCTTAACTCCAGCTGCCCACAAACCACCCATATGAGGCGCACTGGGTGGAATAAATTTCCATTCTAAATTTCGATCTTTGTAGAACTCGGAAGCGATTGAATGAAGTCATCGTTTAAATATCTTGAAATCGTTTGCGATGGTTTTGCTGGTACCCACTTAATTTGTACCATTGTCGGAGAAAATGGTTTTAGGCATACCTCGACCCGCAATAAAGTGGCTTAAGGCTCCTAAAAAAGACTGGCTGGAAAGATCACTGGTAGCTTCCAAGTGAATAGCTTTTGTAGAAAAACATACAAACAAGCACACATATCCTTTGGATAAGCGGCAGTTACGACCAGAAAATGTTTTGATCGTGAATGGACCCTTAAGATCTAACCCAGTATTTATTTATAAAAGGTAGTGAAATGTGTGTTCGCTCAATTGGCAGAGTTACCATTATTTGCTGTCTCATTCCCTTTCTATGAATTGTGCAAACTTTGCAAAATCGAATAAGTTTCCTTACGAGATTTTTTAATCTCGGAATCCAATACTCACATCGTGTCCAACGCAAAACCAGTTGATTTTCACCATGAAGTGAAACTTTATGAATAAATTCGATGATGATTGCTGTAATGTGGGCAAAATTATGGGGTATTTTTCGCTGTACGTAAGCGATGAGTGAGCTAATCTACCATTAACTCGAAGAATTTTGTTCGAATCCATGAAAGGATTAAGATTAGCTAGATTACTTTTAGCAGGAATTTGCTCGCCTTTTGAAAGCATGGAGAACTCGGCGGGATACTCATAGTACATCGATTGAGTTAATCTTAGGATAAGATTTTTTGCCCGAATATTTTCTTGATAAGTTAAATCCTTAGAGGTATAATTGAATTCAGATTTTAATTTTGGATGGGTTCGATGAAAGAACCGCAGTATGTAGGCCACTACATTTACTGGTTTTGGAAAAGTCGAGAATTTTGAGATAATGTTTTCAATATTGAAAACATTTACGTCGGCGTTGGTGTGATTTGCGTTGATTGGTCTTTTTTCCAAATCTTGATCTCTTGGGCAAGTAAATAGTGATCTGGGCCAGAACTTTTTAGCCTGACTAAGCCACGAAGGTCCTGTCCAACAAAGTCTACTTTCTCTGAGTTGAATCGGAGTCAAACCTCGAGTAGCAAGGTCGGCTCGGTTGTCACTTGTCAGTAGAACGGACGTGCATCCACTGAGCGTTGGAGGTATTTTCCTGTATGAGGGATACTCTGTTGACAAAAAAGTTAGCCCAAGTACATGAAGGTTTTTCTAACCAACATAAAACAATGGAGCTGTCAGTCCACAAAAAAAGCTTATAGTTTTGGCAGTTAAGTTCAGGAAGAACTTTTTTAACGAGATTGGAAAGAAGCAAAGCACCGCAAAGTTCCAGTCGTGGAAGTGAAAGATTTTTCACCGGGGCTATTTTAGTTTTTGCACAGAGAAGGTGACTTGACCAATTGTGAGTGTCATTCTCAATACGCAAATATAGAGTGGCTGCGTAGGCACTCTTGGACGCATCACAAAATCCGTGGATTTGACTCGAATTTGAGTTGGGAGTATGTTAAACCCATCTCGGAATTTTGATGGACTCGATTTCCGGAAAATTATCAAAAAACACCTGCCAGCGATGACACGTTAGGGGCATAAGATTTTGGTCCCAGGACTTGCCATCTTTCCATATTTGCTGCATTATTATTTTTGCAGTGATGATTACCGGTGATAACCATCCTGCAGGGTCAAACAACCGAGCTATAACTGAAAGCACAGCTCTTTTAGTTGTTGCAAAAGCGAACTTTTCAACAAAGAAATGAAATGCATCTGTTTTATCATTCCATTGAACGCCGAGGGTTTTAGTGTTGCTTTTGTCTTCGAATTTGAGAAGTTCTTGATTGTAGAGATCATATAACGGAAAATTTTCTATAAGTTGGGTACAGTTTGCTGTCCATTTGCGGAGTGAAAAACCCGCTGAACCTAAGGCCAGTATAAGTTCATTTTTAATTCTTAAGGCTGTGTGAAGGTCATGAGCTCCTGACAAAACATCGTCAACGTAAAAGTCGTTTTTCAAGACCGAAGAAGCAAGTGGTAAGACCCCAAAAGTAACAGTATTGAACTCAAAATCATGAATATCGCCACTTTCGGATTCACGAAACAATATCCGTTAGAATGGTGTAAGCTCAGGATGAACTTTTATCTGGCGGTACATCTTTTCGATATCCGCGTTGAATACGTAGCGAAAGAAACGCCATCGAAAAATAAGTGTCATCAAATCTCATTGCAGTACAGGACCAGAATGTAAGATGTTATTTAGGCTGGTGCCATTACTCGTTGCATTGGATGCATTGAAAACTACTCTTAATTTTGTACTTAAGCTATCGTTTTAGTACCGCATGGTGTGGGAGATAGAATGAACTTATTTGACGATTTGATACGGCGAAACTCTGTTCATATGCTGAAGATTAATATATTCTTGAAGAACATTATTGTATTGCGAATGAACTTCAGGTTTCTTAGATAAACTCATTTTATTGCGTTTGAACTGTTTAAGTGCGATGTCTCTGGATTGGGCAAGTATTGGCGTTGGTTGTTTGAACGGAAGTTTAACAACGTAACGACCGTTTACATTTCTGCTCGTTGTAGCATGCTAAAAATCCTCGCAGTATTGCTCAGATGTCGAAAGATTTTTGGAATCGGGAACCTCTTCTACGTTCCAAAATTCAGAAATTTGTTTGTCTAGGGATGTGTTGAGACTAGATACGAGTACAATAGTCGAAAAACTCTATTGAAGGGGTCCTGAAAGAACCCAGCCAAAGATAGTATTTTGGCCTAGTAAAGAACCAAAAACGTTACACCTGATACCTTCCCTTATAATAGAAGGGTATAAGTCAGCACCAATGACTAAGGCTAGTCGCGTGGAAGTGGACTGTATTGAAGGGTTTGTATTTCGGAAACTAGAAGATGGTTGGAAAATTTCTGTGGAATTTGAAGGAGAGTTAGATACAGTATTCAAAGAATTATTTTTATGTATCGCAGAATTAGTAAAAGGAACTGTAGAATTATTAACATGCAATAAACTATGATGTCTCTGTGAATATTGCATGCAGGAATATCTACTTCGACAATCAATAGCTAAGTGTGTTGGAGACAAACAATTTCACAATTTAAAGACTTTATCGTTAAAATTCTTTCTTCCATTGGCATTTTTGTAAACTTTGAACAAAATCTTAAATGGTGATATCCTTTGCAAAGCTTGCATTAGCTTTGTTTGCTTTTACATGAAATTCCTTATGTTGTTGTTTTTTCTATGGTAAAGATTTAATAGGTTTTGAAACATTAGAAGATGGTAGCTTAACATCACATTTTATATCTGAAACTGTTTCTAATTTACGATAGCGATTAGTCAAAAAAAATTCCATATCTTTCCATGGAGGAATATCACATGGCTTTTGAACTGATTGTTCCCACAAATATAATGTGATTTCTGGTAGCTTACTAGAACACAGATAGACAAGAATTGGATCCCAAGATTCTGTAGATATCTTATGGGTTTTTGAGATTCGAAATTGCATCATTAATCTGACGTTGAATGTCTTTGATTTGTGTGCTAGATTCACAGGTGATTACAGGCAAATTAAATAGGGTTTTAAGTTGATTATTGACAAATATTCGTTTGTTTTCTCATTGATCTGCCAGAGCAGCCCAAGCTAATTCAAAATTGTCCGCTGTAAGTTGAAATTAAGAAACAATGTTTAAGGCGTTGCCTTTTGTGAAGATGAAATAGTTTTTGCACGGAACATAGTTTTGGGTGTTTTATATACATGGCCGTGAACATGTCATGGAAGGACGGCCAGGACAGATAATTACCAGAACATGTTTCGGTGTCGCAAGCTGGAACTTTAATGCATGGAAACGAGGATGAGTCTAGGTTTAAAGACGGTGTAGTAGTAGAAGTATTATCGTTTTTAATTTTCTGAAGTTTTTTAATGTTTTCTATTATTTCAGCTAAGCAATCAATGTATGTTGCCGAAGAAGACCTATATCTTGATTTTAAGGTTTCTAAATAATCTCCATCACCTGCGCTACCGTTGGCATTGTCGGCATCAGGTTGAAGGCATAAAGCGTTACAACGTTTTACTTGAAACTAGAGATTATTAACTTATATATGCTTCTAATTTACATTCTGTTTCATCACTCAGAACTATTTTTTGATAATTAGTTTGATATATTACCAAGTCATCGGTAGAAACGATAAAATCATCCAGAACTGTCATATTGTTTCAAATCACGTATTGTTTTCGTAAATAATAGAAAAAATCCCTTAAATGAAGCAACTCAACAAATAAAGAAAACTCACCCAGAAAAAATGAGAAAAATTATCCAAAGAATTACATATGAATCAGACGTTACTGCAGGTTTTTTAAAACGGTTAACCTCAGTACAAAGCACGTTTCCAATTATAATCTACTGTACACTGTTCACAGTATAATGTTAAAACACAAGAGGGTAAATGATACTGTTATCAATATTTCCTTTTCTCTTTTAATTCTAACGCTTCCCGAAATTTTAGAAAAAAAAAACTAATAAAAACCGGACAAATACGTTACCACCGTGTAGAAAACTTGTTTTTATGCCACTTTTCATGCTTTCTGATCTTTTCAGATAATCGCGATATTTATTATAGATATTCGTAAAAAATAGACAAAATAACCTAGGAAAAAACTCTTGCACTTACTTTATAACATATAATGT
Source organism: Philhelius festivus (assembly GCA_963931855.1). Taxonomy (NCBI): domain Eukaryota; kingdom Metazoa; phylum Arthropoda; class Insecta; order Diptera; family Syrphidae; genus Philhelius; species Philhelius festivus. The sequence goes on from OZ007554.1 coordinate 103,467,288, forward strand.
ATGTACGCACCTGATAGTTAAGATTGACTGATGACTTTAATGTGAGCGTCTTTGATGTCTTCAAGCTTCAAGGGTAAATGAATTTTGGCTATTTTATTTGGTTCTCTTTGCAGCGGCGAATTCGTGGAAGGTAAAGATGTGTGGGTGTGATATAATGACTGGTTGATCCTCTCTCAAGGCGAATAGATTGGAGAGTTGGAGTACATATATGTGTGTACAGATGAACTGAACTTGAAATGCACTTCTGGCCAAGTGCTGCTTATGTTCTGGAAACTGGAACTTATGTACGATGATTGCTGAGCTTGTTTTTGAACTTGAAAGTTTTTTATGCACTTTCTAGATCACGTGCTCGGTTATATACTGGATAATGAAGCTGGTCAATCACGAGTGTGACCTCGCGCTTAACATAAAAAAAACTTAACGGTTTCTTTTTTTAAGTTTTTTATTTATTTATTTTTTTTTTCTTTATTTATTTACTTATTTAGTTTATTATTGTACATTTTAATTTATATTATTTCTAAAGGGAGGGCCACTGGCCAGAGCAAAAGGCTGCACCTTCCAATTAGATTACAGAATTAGAACTGAACTTAAAAATAATCTTCAACTTGAACTATACTTCAGGTAAATGGGAAAATGTGCTGTGTTTGCAGAATATGAATTTGTTTTCGAAATATTTATATTTCATTTCGTTGCACAAAGGTGGAAGGGAAAAGGTGTGCATCCGTTCTGGATTGGTTTTGCTGTGTTAGCAAAACCAATGTCCTGTGGGAATCCGTTAGGAATTTATGATGTGCCGTTAGGCAAGACGGCGTGCGGGGAATAACGGGTTTACCGTAAAGGGTGAAGTCTCAGACGTAACTCCTCCCCCTTAGGATCTTGCTCCGGAGAATCATTACTCTTTATATTCAATTTAATTTGTGTTTTATTTTTAAAAATGAAGATAAAAATGATTGAAATGATAATAAAAGTTATAAGGAATGTTCCAACATTTATAGAAATGTGGGTGATATTTTTGCTTTTTATTTCTTCTATAGCCTTACGATTTTCTAATTGTTTAAAGTGAAGGTCCTCTGAAGTATAATTCATTGCAATTCTTTTAATTGTTATATTTTTATAATTTGGTATGATAAAATTATCATAATAAATAAAATTTTCATATTTAACATTATATATTTTAATTTTACAATTTTCAAATCTTATAATATTGTTTCCGACTATATTAACGTTATACTTATGGGGGTGGCCGTGGCGCGATGGATGTGTGCTCGCCTGTCAACCTCATGATGACAGGTTCGATCGCTGCCGTCGTCTATATCGTTTTAATTCCATTAAAAACCTTCTAAAATTGTCATCAATGGGTTGCTGGTTTACTCATTGCATGTTGTTCAGGCATAACACTAACAACATGTAATTGAGTTAAACTAGTATGCCCAACAAGGATGAACACGAATAAAATAATGTGAATTATAAGCGACATAGAAATAAGACACGGCATTCTCCGCTTTAGCTCAGCCGCCATCCCTGGAGATAAAAATCTGAGACAACCACCAACAGTCTCAGAACATCGTGCCACTCATCTTTCCTATCCTTCTTTCTCTTACGTAACTTCACGCCCGCGCTGTGTTGAAACATTTAAAGATTAATCATAATCCCTTGAGCGCGGGTAGATTATAAAAAAAAAAAAAAAAAAAAATTGTGTAACATTTCTGTTTGCTCTATATTTTTTGTAATAACAATATTATTTGCCATTTGCTTAATTTCTATATTTTTATTTTCTTTAAATTCACATTCAGCATTATCTTTTAACAAATTTGATAAGCAAGTATCATTTACAATTTTCATTTTTTTTAACTTTAATTCATTCTCTGTATTATAGAACATTGAATTTCCGTTTGTAATAAAGTGATTGCTTCATATTAAAATTTCTAGTTTATTTTTATTTGGAATAGGTTCAACAATTATTTTGTAAAAAATTTCTTTGGAATAGTTTGGTACAAGTAAAGGTGCGTGTCCATTTGAGAGTTCTTTCGCTAGTAAACTCTCGAGAGTTGCTCTCGGGTGCCTGTCCATTTGAGAGTAATTTTTTTGAGATTTTACTATCGCGAGTTTACTAGTTAAGTTTTGGGAGATGATTTTCTGAGAGTACTTTCATAACCGTGTCCACTTGATATATTTTTGCAAAACTATAATTTTGCCCGAACAAATAGAAACTCACGATGTACTGAATGGAAGCTGGCGTTTAGACAACAATTTCGAAAACTCATTTTCCGATCTTCAAAATGGAATAAGGCACAACTATAATACCTCTCAAAAGGATTTCAGGGATGATTTCAAAAATTACTTTATGAGCCCATAAGGTGAAGTTCCTTGGCAGTACAGGCACATCACAGAAAATAATTAAGAAATCAAATACGTACCAGATTTGACTTATTGAAGCAGCCATTAAAAATGGAATAAAATCCACTTTTCGTTTTTTATTTTATTTTTTTTTCAATTCTTGTGACATCCGTTAATATTTTCATGATTATTAATTAAATGTGCATAATAGATTCAATATGATTGACAAAAATTATTTTCTTTACCTGGTTTCGCAAACTATGAAGCTTTCTCTTGATTTCATTTTCATAAGTTCGTTTGTCCCCTTCTGTTCAATGTTTTTACATGTCAACTCTCGGACAGCTAATCGCAAAATACGAACCATGTTGAAATTCTGCGAGCTCATCTCCGATAGTACTAAAAAAGTGTGTCCACTTGCGAGTAACTCTCAAAAAATTCGTATGTCGAGAGTGAAAAGTCAACTCTCCGCTAGCTTCTCTCAAGGCTGTGTCCACTTGAGAGTTTACTCTCAAGAGTGGCCTGATAGCTACTCTCAGTGTTTTTGCTCTCAAATGGACACGCACCTTTAAGATAAATATTATTTGGTCCTCATGAATTATAGCAGAACTTTTTATGTTTGGTATTTTATTGAGTGTAATGTTAAATTTTTGAACTTCTTTTGGAGTTAAAAGATCTGTGCTTAAGATTCCTAGCTGGCTTAGCATTAAATTTTCTTTAACTTTCTTTACTTGATCCCTTAGTAGCTCTATGTCATAATTAACCTGGAATGCATGTTGCATCATTTTTATTCTAATATGTTTTTCGTTAATACTCGTAGCATTGCCTTAATTCTCAAATTGTTTCCTTATGTCATGTTGTTGTTTATTAATTTGTTTAGTAATGTTGTTCGTTATTTCGTTAAAGTTATTGTTTATCTTTATTTGGTCGTTTAGTCCGTCTATCAGGTTTTTATTGTTCTTTTCGTTAATTTCTAAACTCTGTTTTATACTTTGTTTATTATTCTCAACGTGTGGTCTTGATCTATTATTACTGGATTAGATTTTGTATAAATGGGTTTCAATTTATTATGTGTTCTATTTTTGAGATATACCTGTTTTCCGTCTTCAAGATCTATATCTGTTCTATTTTTGTTTAGTTTGTTGGTGTATCTTTCTTTGTTCTTATTAATAAGTTCTATGATTCTAGAATAATCGTCGCAAGATATTGTTCCGTTTAGGAAATCTAAAAGTCTTTCCTTTGTAGAAGAATGTTTTGTTTTATTGTAAATGGTAACGTCCTTGAGAACTCTTTGTCGTAAAGTATCTGTATTATTTTCATCCGCTGAGAAGGTTCGTAGATGCTCGTTAAGAGTTGAGTGAAATCGCTCAATGTCTGCGTTGCCAGTTTTGTTATATGGTGTTGTTATATGAATATTAACATTGTTATCTTTCAGAAATTCCCTAATAGCTAATGATGAAAAGCCGGTTTCACCGTCAGTAACTATAAGTTTTGGGGTCCCTAGGGTTGCAAATCTTTTTTCTAATTAACAAGGAAGTCCATGTTCTATGTTTGATTTCGTAAACCGACACATGTTTCGAAAATTTATCGATCATAGTAACATACATTAAATTAATATTCGCGTACCAAATATAAATATGTAATATTTGATTTATTTTTGTTGCAGATTCTCTTCTTTTATACGGAATTTTATTTGGTAGGCGTTCTTATTTTGATTTATTGCATACTTCACAGTTGTTAATACATTTTTGGATTTTTTCTTTTAGATTTGGAGTATAGTAGACATCTCTAAATTCCTCATAGGTTTCGTTGATTCCTCTATGATTCAATGAATTATGTGATTTTGATATCACTAATAATTCTTTCTCTGTGTCTTCAAGATCTCCAAAAAATTTAGGTCATTTGATAAATTTTAACAATTTGTTGTTGCTAAAGTATTTTAAGTATACTTCCTGGAATTGTGCAAATAGGTGGTCATCTCTTAAAAAGATACCAACAATTCCCTTCGGAGGAATAAATTTTTTCATTAAGTTTAAAATCAGTTTTTCATTAAAGTTTTTTATATCAATAACAATTCTATTCTTTGTAAATGGTTTATATATTCTGTGGTTACTCGCGTTTTCTGTATTGTTTAGGATTATTTGAGTTTTGTAAATATTAATAGGTGTTTCTACGATCGGAATATGATTACTGCTATCCTCATTTGCGCTGTGGATTGTAGCTATCATAGATTGTTCGTCTAAATTTTCTACTGGAGTGTCATCGGAAGTATGAATTGAATTTGCAATGATTTCGTCATGATAGACTTCTACTCTTGAGAGTCCATCAGCGACTTGATTATATTTTCCTTTGACATACAGGATGTCGAAATTATATTCCTCCAGTTTGATTTTCCATCTTTGCAGTTTGGTATTTGGTTCTTTTAGTGAACTTAGCCAAACTAGGGGTCGATGGTCAGTTCTGACTATAAATTTCCTACCGTAGAGGTATGGTCTAAGATATTGTGTCGACCATACTATGGCCAAAAGCTCTTTTTCAATCGTTGAATAACCGGTTTCGTATTCGTTAAGTGTACGGCTAGCGAAACACACTGGGTGGTTATCCTGCGAGAGAACGGCTCCAATCGCAAAATTAGATGCGTCCGTAGTCAGAATAATTTTTTTTGTAAAATCGGGGTATTTTAAGATTGGATCTGATACAAGAAGAGTTTTCAAATTTTCAAAGCTTTCTATGTATTCGGAGTTATTTATATCTATTTTTGCCCCTTTTTTAAGAAAGGCTGTCATAGGTTTGGCTACCTTGCCATAATCCTTTATAAATTTCCGGTAATACCCGGTGATACCTAGAAAAGATTTAATTTGCTTGGTTATTGTGGGCAATTTATAGTTTAATATTTCAGAAATTTTATTGGGATTAGGTTTAATGCCCTCCGTAGTGACGACATGGCCCGAAAATTCTGTCCCTTTTTTCATAAATTCAGTTTTGTTCAACTGTATTTTAAGGTTTACTTCTTTTAAACGTTTAAATATCTTCTTCAATGATACTATGTGTTCCTTCAAAGATGTCGATAAAACAATAATATCATCGAGATATACTAAGCAAATCTTTCCAACAAACTCTGATAGAACTGAATTCATGAGTCTTTGGAAGGTCGCGGGCGCGTTCTTCAATCCGAATGGCATACGAAGGAATTCGTAGTAGCCACTATCGGTTGAAAATGCTGTTTTTCTAATGTCCTCTTCCGCGATTTCGATTTGGTGAAACCCCTTGGCCAAATCGAGTGTAGTAAAGTACATTTATCTTCCCAATTTATCAAATATGTCATCCATATTCGGGATTGGAAATTTATCGTCAGTTGAGACTTCATTCAATTTACGATAATCAATGACTATTCTCCAATTCTTTTTCCCTAAGGCATCTTCCTTTTTCGGAACAACCCAAATATGAGCAGAATATGGAGAGCTGCTTGGACGGATAATGCCCTGTTCGAGCATCTCGTTTATCTGTTTAGATACCTCTGATCTATAGACTTCAGGGTATCTGTAATCTTTTGTATATATAGGTATGTCATTGACTGTCCTTATGTTATGCTTAATCGCATTGGTGAAGGACAAGTCAGTTCCTTCCTGATAAAATATATTTGAAAATTCTGAAACGAGGTTTCTTACAGCTTTACTTTCTTCTTTCCCAGTAGGAAATTTGCTCCTCAAGGAAAAATAAAGTTGAATTCCTCGTGGAAATCACGAGGCACTTTCATTGAGTAGAAGGTCTGCATTGGTTTCATTCATCGAAAGTCATGCAATGAGTCAGTAGTTTGCAATCCCAGTAGCATCTTGTGCTTTGTTCTCGAAAGAAGGTAAAGAAAACATGAAAAAAAGCAATATCCTTCTTACACATCCTTAATGTTAATGAATACAATGTTGAACACGTTATAATTTTTCCTGCATCTTTTCAGTGGTTATTCTAATCCACAATTGAGTGTTTAATGCCTGCGATGTGAAAGAGAAAACAACCCTTTCTTTTCTTCTTCTTTTCTAGTCTGCGAGCTGAGAGGAAAAAGAGAGAGAGATTTTGACCTGCAATAAACAATCCTTTTTTTTGGGTTTTTCCCGCGATGGGTCGGCGACGCTCAATAGAACTTTTTTGGTCATGAGTTATTTCTTTTGTTTTGGAATGATTTAGTGTCAATTTTGTGATCACAGAAAACGGTTGTGCGGGGTTTTGTGTTTTCAATCAATTTACTAAAGATTAAATAACAACCATGGAGAAGGAAAACAATTCACCAACGGTAAATTCCCTATATTCTTTTGAATGATTTGCAAAAAGTAAATATTCCTCTTTTTCTTAGATCTCAAATGAACAGGAGAATGAAGATGATTAATCCCTTAGCTGCTCCCCAAATTCTACCAAGTGTCAAAGGAGAGTTTTTCGACCAACTATTTGTGTTACGTCCTACAACAAGACAAGATAATGTAAGACATATATATCTACTAACTTCTTTAAAATGTATTATAATAGTTAATAAAATAGATACGTACATAACACAAATTTAATTTGTTTTTTTTTTCATTCAAACTATAAATCTGCATATATTTCAGCCGCTTCTTCTATTGATGAAATAAGAAAAGAAATGGATAATGATTTCATTCATATTCCTTCTCTTAATAAAACATCGCCTAAATGTATTCCTTTTTTCAAAACTGAAAAAACGAGCTTCAAATATGTACACAATTCTGTAGTGAATAATTAGTATTTTCAATGATTCTTTCCCTGAGGCAATTGATTAAATGTTGACTCCCTTTTCATTAATTTATTTCCATTGAGGAAAGCATCACATCAATAGAACCAGTTTTTTCAGACACAAAAATTACCCATGAAATCGAAGATGCCGTGAGCATAGTGATTTCACAACAAAATATGCATCGAAAAAGTGTGTACCTCCTTCCAATGACAAGCCTGTGTTAAATTCCTCATAGGATTCCGTAGGAAATTCATGGGTGCAGCTCCTTTTCCGTGATGAAACACCTACTTCTTCACTAGTGAATTTTTGGAAATTTCCTACTGGGTTATTAAGGTGTTTGATCCTTATTTGGTCAAGGATGTGATCTTTGCATACTTCTGTGTGGTACATCCCTATGTTGGGGATGGCTTTTTCGTAGTCCTCTTTTGTCATAGCTCTTCTGTTGTTATCTTTTATGGGAATTTGTTTGTTAAAAATTTCATTCGGCATTTCCTCTTCCTCTCTATTATAGTAAATTGGTGTTTTTACATCTTGAATTAATAATTGTTTTCTATCAAGGTCTATGACTGTTTTGATGGCAAATAGTATATTATTCCCGATCAAACCATCATAATATATTGTGAAATTTGTATTCAAGGAACTCGGCAGTTTTATTAAGCATACCGAATTCTTCAAATAATGGTATCTTTACTTTGCTTTGTGCAAGGATAGACGTTCCTGCTGTTTTTACCTGAATGTGTTTGGTTTGTACGCCATTTTGGGTGGCACAACCCAGGATTAAGGGTAGGTGTCCATTGAAAAAATAGGTTAGACTTTTGCGCTAAGCTGTATAACTTTCACAATTTTACGAATATTTCAATGAAATAAACGGTCATCGATTAGAAAAATGTTAAGGAAGATACTTTTGTAACTTTAAAAAAAAAATAAAAACATTGTGTGCCCAGAAACTGCCACACAAGTAGAAAAATCATACACTTTAGTAAGGTCCTTATTCAAATGATAGGGAAATTCGGAAAATATTACTTTTTTATTTTTTTTATATTTTTTTTTATAGAGACAACATATCCTTAAATCACGTATCGGTCTTCTGTTTTAATTCTGTTTTCTTATTTATTCAAAAAAAAATTTACAAAACTATGAAAAACGAAGGAAATTTGCATAGTGGTATGAATGTTCTCCTGGATAAAACTTCATAAGTATAAAAGATAACGAAGTAAAATTCACTCTTATACAAAGCCAATAAGTATATGCAATTTTTAATTTTTACACTAACTTTTTACTAACAAAAATCAAAAAATATACATTTTTTTGCAAATATTTTGTTGCCTACCCTGGGAAATTGAGAGTTATATTTTTTAATTTTTGGAAATATTTTTTTAATCAAAGATTTATATTCCCTGAATAGCGTATCGGTCTTTAAAATTAAATGAAACTCATCTAAAGTTCATAAAAATGCAATTCAATATGACAGTATTTGTAATGCATTCGTAAGGAAAGTATTGACAATACAATTCTCACACATTTTTTTTATTTTTGTTTGATATTTTATTTACTAAATTCAAAAATACAAAATACTTTTTTCACTCAATATTTATTTAATTTTATTTTTATAAAAGAGGTCTATTTTGCATTTTTTAACAAAAAGTTTCCTTGCACACGCACACTATACTCTGTCCAACAAAAATTGTCAGTACAGGCCTTATGGGAGAGCTTTTTCTAAAGCAATGACGCCTGATGCACCCTCACTACAATGCGTTAGGAAAAACGCCACTAAAAAAAGAGCAAGCCACTGACTTTTCTTAAGGAATTGTTGTTGTAATTATTCGCAAAAAGTTGTACACCCCAACACGACCGTCGTCGTATCCCACTGCTTATGAGATAGATACTGTCAAAGTGTCAAGAGTCTCTCAAAACTCAATACGATCGTGCGCTCTTTATCTACATCAAAATAGAGTTACCATTATCATTCTCAATTGCAAGCAATAAGTTTTTATTACGGAGCTTTTGGGATTTGAAGCTTTTGAGAACACATTTTAAGAAAATGAGTATGTTGAGTGTTGTCGTATTGCTTTTCAACTTAAAAAAAAAACGCGCCTGTTATCTTACGGCTTGGCGTTGTGGGAAAAGGTAAATTGAATATTGTTTTCAGTCGTTTTGAATCGGCAGACGGTAGCCCTACGCGTTTTTTACTCTCATTTGCGTCGATTTATAATGTAAACTACGGAATCCCTGTGAGAGCTTTAAAAGGCGACACACTTATGCATGGCAATGCAACCTGAATGAGAGACAAACGTCCTATCTTCCCTGTACTGACAATTTTTGTTGGACAGAGTATAGTTAGTTTGTTAATTAATGAAGTGAAAATTTAATATTTTCTTGATTCAGATTTCTTATAATGGGATCGAATAATAAACCAATAAAATTAACCCAAAAAAAGCAGGTTGAAGACTTTTTGAGAAAAGGTGTACCACACCGGAAAATTGCGGAATTGACGGGTATATCACTAGGCTCAATCAGTAAAATTCCAAAATTTACCCTGCAAAAACAAAGCTTGGCGAAAGCGAATCTTGTCTTCGATCGAAGAACGGAAAATTGTTCGAGATTTAAGAATGAACAAATTTCAAAATGCTGTTCAAATCAAGCGAGCGTTGGACCAAGACCAAAACATTCGCATTTCAGCGGAAACAGTTCGCAGGACACTAAGATCCGCTGGTTTAAGAGGAAGATCCAAAGTAAAAAAACCTCTTCTAACTAAACGACACCAAAAATTGAGGCTGGAATTCGCAAGAAAATATTCTTTTTGGACAGCTGATGACTGGGCGAGAGTGGTTTGGTCCGATGATAGCAAAATTAACTGTTTGGCTCGGATGGAAGAGAATGGGTATAAACACCAGGAGAAAAGTTACAACCTTGTCACGTTAAAACTGCTCTGAAGTTCGGCGGGGGATCCATTATGATCTGGGGATGTATGATGGCGCGAGTAGTGGGAAGTATACACAATATTCAAGGACGTATGACGTCATCATCTTATATTGAGTGAATCGCTGGTAAAATTCGGTGTTGAAGCTTCGGACATTGTCTTCCAGCAAGACAATGATCCGAAGCATACTGCCAAGATCACCCAAAAATGGTTAACAGACCACGGCTACACAATGTTGACATGTCCACCTCAATCCCCAGATCTTATCCCCATCGAACACTTGTGGAGTGTGTAAAAAAGGTCTCTGGCCAAAAATAAAAACAGCGTGGGAAAATATAAGCCCAGGGATATGTAAGAATTTGGTTGACAGTATGCCCAATCGAATACAAGCGGTAATTGATGCTCGAGGGGGAAACACAAAATATTAACTATCCAACACTTTTGAAAAAGAAAACACTTAAAATCGATCAAGCCTTGAACATTTCTTTTTTTTATATTTAATGTTTTTAAATAGAAAATGCAATTATTTAAGTTTATATTAAGATTTCTAATATTTGAAATAAAATATTCATAAGAAATTTGAAGTTTTTCATTTACTTTTTAGACTTGAAACAAAATATTTCCATTTTTCATAGAAAAGCGTGATCAATTTTGTGATTCACTGTATGTATATAGAAAAATATCTGCGAATAGTTTTTTTTTGTACAAATGATGTTCTCCCGTTGACAATTTAAAGATTTAAAATATTTGTGAATTTTTGTTATTTATTCAAGTAACGGTTTAATTTTGCTTTGTTTTTTTAAATTATGAATTCTGAGAAGGATGTTTTTTTACATTTGCTTATTTAAAGTGAGTTCCTTCATGCCTCTCACTCTTGGGGAGCTTGTTTTAAGTGAGTCCCCCTTGCCTCTCACTCTCCTTCTCACTTTGAACATTTATTCTCTGAAAAATTTTAACTTTTTGATTTTTACTTACATGTATGTACTTACATGTACATATAAAACATTTTTGTACTTTCCAAGAACAATGTTTTCGCAAAAGAACAAGAAGTGCAAAATAACGAAATTTCTTTCGATGCACATAACAAGGATTTTTCTCATCGAACCAGCTTGAGTCTCTGATGTTTGTAATTCTCATGCATTCCAAAGCCATTGTCTCTCTTATATTCTTTTGATGTGAACGTTCTCTGAAAATTCCTTGAAATACTTTAAAATGAAGTTTGCATATATTCAAAAATTCATCAGTTGATGCTTTCAAACTTCCAAAGTCAATATTTTGAGAAAAAATTTTAGTAAAAATGAAAAATTCCGAAGGATATGCTATTTTTTCATCTGTTTTAAGGAACATTTTTGAACAGTTTGCACAATTATTGTTCTTTGGAAGCATTTTAAAAGCCAAATACCCCGAAAAATATCGTATTGCACATGTTTCTAATGAAATTTCATTTCCAAATTTCCACAAAGCCTCGTCGCATATTATTTCCTCAGGAGCCTAAAACAGTGAAGTATTTTTCGTTAATTTATGTTGAGTTTCAGGTGTGTTTAAATTTGAAAATTCTACACCGTCATCTTCGCAATTATTATATGGAGAGAAAGTTATTAGCTTCGAGGAAAGAATTTTTGACATCAAAACATTAAACTCATAAGCTGAAGGATTTTTGCTGTTATCACCTTTATTCCGAATAATTGAAATAAATTTTCTAAGATACAAATGTAGGTATATTGATTAATTCTTTTTGTCAGTAAAAAATAATAAATATTCTCATACAAGCCACTACTTATATCTTCACTAAGTAATAAAACGCCATTAATTGTCTGTTCCATTCCCTTTAAACATAAGTTTCATGGAAGATTAGCTGATTCTTGTATTTTCTTTAGGTTAGTTACATACAAATAGTCTTAGTTCATTATAAGCTTGACTCCCTTGCTCAACTCCACGGTTCAAAATATTTTGGTCATAATGTGAACCACTTTCAATGTGAATTCTTTCGTTGCTAGAGCATGTTTGGAACTTTCTTTTAAACAATTAATTTCATAAGCTGTTTGTATTAATGCCGCGGTTGTTCTGCTGAAGATTTGCGTTGCCAAGCGAACACTCATTTTTTCGAAAGCATTTGGAGCAATTTGTGAACTTGTAAATTTTAAACATGTTTTATAGCAACGTTGTCAATTTCTGAACCAGCTTTTCCAATCATCAAATAAACCAGTTCGAAAACATCAATCAAATCGATTTTAATGTTATATGAGAGATTTGCACGAATTATTATCTCATCAAAAACTAAAACCACATAGCGTTCACGGTGGCTTAACGACTTTGACTTCAGATAAGAGTGGGCATTGTTTTCGAATTCGGGTAGTAAACCTCTAACCGGAGCCCATCGATAAAATATGGATACGTTAGGAAGTCTGAACCCCAATCCATCCCTAAGAAAATTTTAGGCGCTTTGTGATCTATAAAAAATACTTTGGGAACGTTCTTTTTCTTTACTATTATATTTCTTGGATTTGGAAAACCCCATTACCATATCACAAAATTTGAGAAGATATAGACTTACTTTCAATTTCTTACTTTTTTGAAGAGCAGTATGGGCTCTCATTTTATTTCTAAGTTTTCTTTTCAATTTTTGCATTTTTATACTGTAACTAAGTAATGTTTTTTTCTTTAATACGGAATTTTTTTTCTCCCCTTTCGCGCATCTTTGCAATAATTTATCGCATTTAACACAAGAAATGCAACTACTGTTTGAAGTTCTTGTTCGTTTATATGGAGGACATTGAAGATTTTCTAGACATAAGTCTATATCCAAGTCGGAATCATAGCCAAGTTCTGGCACTACACCCATTTTACAGGAACAAACTCGGGCGATTTTTGACCCCTCCCTATCTTCAGTACCAATGAAGTCAGAAACTTAAAATTCCGAATATTTTCTAAGCTAGTCAGGCACAGGCGCCTCACCAAATTTCAATTTTCTAGCATAAGCGGTTCCTGAGATATAAGGCCTCAAAAATCACAAAAACCATAACTGACTTACTGACTGACTGACTGACAGATCATGAAAATTATGTAGCACTTTCCGACAACGTAGAATCTTGTAATTTTGCACAACGGGAGGTCTTGTCATGCAAGCAGAGGAAAAAATCATTCAAGGGGCGTGATATCCGCCCACTTTCTCCGAATTGGTGTTGGTTGGTTGAATGGAGCACTTCCGACTGCTGTTAAACGATGAAATTTGTTGAGCCGGTAGGACTTATATTGCATATAAGGAACCAAAATAAAAAACCAAGGTTTTCCTTTCAGGAAGCGTGGTATTCGCCCACTTTCTCCGAATTGGTGTTGGTTAAATGGAGCACTTTCGACTGCTGTAAAACGATGAAATTTGGTAAAGTAGCAGGGCTTAAATTTTATACAAAGAAAAAAATATTAAATTTGAGGTTTTCCATTCAGGGGCGTGGTATCCGCCCACTTCCTTAGAACTGATGTAAATTATATGGCACACTTCCGATTGCAGTAGAACAATGAAATTTGGTAGAACGGTAGGGCTCAAATTGCACATAAAGGACCCAAAATAAAACCTGAGGTTTTCCATTCAGGGGGCTTGGAATCCACCCACTTTCACTTCTGACTTCTGTAAAACGATAAAATTTGGTAAAGTGGTAGGGCTTAAAGTACATACAAAGAAAAAAATATAAAATTTGAGGTTTTCCGTTCAGGGGCGTGGTATCCGCCCACTTTCTCAGAACTGATGTAAATTATATGGAACACTACCGAAGGCAGTAGAACAATGAAATTTGAAAGAACGATAGGGTTAAAATTGCAAATAAGGTCCAAACACAAAATTAAGGTTTTCCATTCAGGGGGCATGGTATCCGCCCACTTTCTGAGAAAAAGCACTTCCGATTGGTATAGAATGATGAAATTTGGTAGAGCGGTATAGCTCAATGTACATTCTAAACGAAAAATAGAAAATCTAGGAGTTTTCATTCGAAGTGTCTTTTTATTGTCATTTTGAAACTATACATGCATTTTAAAAATTCATGACTTTTCTTAGAACTCGAGTGCTCGATTTGGTTTTTTATTTTAACATGAATGAAAAAAGAAAACATTTGCATAACTGAAAAAACTATGAGCTTACATAGCTTTAACTACTCGTAATTAGGCTATTAATTGGTGGGCTACCTTCATTTAAAAAAGGAGTTAAAATTTCAACAAAACATCATCGCATCCTCAACAATTATCGCTTTTTTATGACTTTGAGCGGATATAGGTACTAGTATTTATAATTAAGGTAGGTATGTTAGTGTTAAGTATCTTGCCAGCACAAAAAAAAACAATTGAAGCGCAAATCAAAACAACCAATACCAAAATATACCAAAAAAAATCGGAAGCTACAAACTAAGTTTATTTTAGGAGGTATAGTCCACCCTTCTATCTTTGCGTATCTTTCGAGATTTTGACATGGCAAAATATTAAAATCTTTGCAAAAAGGAGTGAGATCAGACCAAAAACATAAATGTTAATAAAAGAGCCAAGTTCTTCTATAGAAAAACTTTTGTGTAACAAGTCAGCCGTGAAAAGTACTGAGATCTAAAAGTACGCCAAGCTCTTAGTTCATGAAGGTTTAATACCGAATATTTAAAGTAGAATAATATTGAAACAGCTACAACGTACTCGTAATAGAGAAATTTTATTATTTAATGATTACTGACTAAAATTTAATGGGCTTACTTGGCAAGTTTTTTTGTATGCCCAATTCGAAAGGTTTTAAAAACTTGACCAATGAACCCATCAAATGTTCTAGATGCCAATTGTAAGTGTTTAGTAATATAGATCTTAGGAAATAATTTCAAAAAATAATCGTTCACACGTTTTCAAGATATTGATTTTTCAAAAAATAAATTGGAATTTTTTTTCGAAAAACCCAAAAAATACTTTTTCCCTATATTTTTGTATACAATATTAGATATTTTAAATTTAATGGGCTCCTGGTGAAAATGTTTGGTTAAGGTAGGTAGAGCCGTTAATGAGAAAGTCGAAAATCAAAAAAACCGTTCTATGACAGGTACCGTTAATAACGTTTTCCGCAAGAAAGTTTTTCACCAACATGTAGTCCATGTCCATAATATCAGTCTTAATTTTATTATCAAAACCGTTAAAGACGTTTTCCAAATAAATAAGATTATGTATTACGGGTGTATGGGAGGTACCGTTAGTTTTAGAGCTAAGAAAAATTTCAATTTTCCCTCTAGGGAATTACCGAAGACCCTTAACTACCGAGTTTGAAGAAAAAAGGTCCAGTGGCTAAGGCTCTAGATCGAGGTACACACATACAGACAGACGGACGGAACTGTCGGACCCACTTTATTCGCTATCATCGTAATGTCAACTTTGATCAAAATCTCGAGTTCGATTTCCAAATGCAGAACTTGCCTTAGTAGTACCTATTTATATCACAAGTAAAAAAAAATCTGAAAAAACTCGCTCAACCACATAAGTTACCATTCAAATCGTTGGAAAGTCGAGAACGAACTAATAAAATCAAGAAGAAGAAACCACCTCCGCAGGCCGTCCACGGAGTAGATAGATATAGATATATGAGGAAATCCAGTGTATACCTTAAGATTTTCGTTTAAAAAAAATTCAAATCATTAGCACACCAAAACAGTTGATGTTTTTATAATCAAAGTAACGTCAGAAATGTAAATCAAGTCGCGTTACTAAAATTCATCATTGCATCAAAAATTAATTGATAAAAATATGTCGAGTTTCTACACAGGTGCACAAAAAAATAAAGAAGTAGTTAATTTCAAAAACCGAACCTACATATCTTTACGTATTTTGACGCGCTGAATTTGAATTTCAAGTTAGAATTGGTCCACCACCCTCCAGTTTTTTTTCAAATCGTAAAAAACTTACGATAAGTTCATCGACCATTTTTTTTTCGGAACTGTTCACTTTTTTGCATGTTTAAGTTATTTTTTTACTTTCCTTAAGTCAATATGTATTTTAAATACTAATTACATGATATTTCAATTGTAAACACGAAAGAAATCAATAAATTTTTGCTTTTGACACAAAGTTTGTATATAAGGCTGTTGAATTCAGGCGTCCAGGTCACATTGCGGAGGCATAAATGCCTGGGTCGTCCGATTTGTTTTGTGAGTTTCCTCATACATGTATGTCAGAGAGTAAAGTATCACATACTTTTTGTTATATGCCCTTATTTCATAACTTATACATCAATTTAGTGTTTAAAATTATAAAATAATAAAATAAAAGTCCGAGAAACGTACATGAAATAAGTTAAAAAAATTTATCAATTTTCGTTTAAAATAAAAATTCATTTTAAATAATGTATTTAGTGGAATAAGAAATAATACTTAATGCAGTTACTTTTTCAGCACTCACTCTCTGGATAACTTCAGGTTTCTAGGCATTTCTAAGCTGGTTTTGAGTGTGCTCTTTAATTTTCTACATCTAAAATAAAAATTACGCTGTCGAACATTTTTTTAATTCCTCGATAAGTTTGTAAATTTTTGAAGCACATTAACTTTTCTGGGCTGAATTTCTTCGTTTTTTATACAGAATATGCACAAAAAATTTTATTACGATATATAAATGCATCAAAAAGTTATGAAAAGAAAAGTGTAACGATCTAATTTTCAAAAAGAGCGAGGGACCATTTCAATATTATTAGTGGCACACCCAAATATCAACATAGATTATACTTAGTAAAGTAACTACAATAATTATTTCAATTTTCAGGTGGATCAAAGATTGCATCAAAAAGTTACAAAGTTTTGAAATAAAAACACATTGAAAGGGACAAATTAAATTATTAAATTTCGTTGTTTTCACGTAATAAAATAGCTGTTATATTCAAAATTAAAACATTTTGTGTTGAAATATACATATAGATCATCTTTCTATTTAAGTCCTATTTAAATAATTACACCAATAACAACTATTTTAATGAACTATATTTTTATATCTGCTAGTGACATAAAATCCTAAGGCTGAAAACACACCGGATAAAGCAAAACGTTTTTTATTCGATAGTCAAAAAAACATTTTTTATTTGAACACACACCAAGCGAAACAGAATAAAACAAAACAAAGCGTTTTGTTTTTTTGTTTCGTTTGGTGTGCGTTGAAATGAAACAAAATACGAACTATCGTAAAAGCTTAACTCCGGCTGAAAGGTTATAACTCTACGGCAAGTAAACACAAATAACAATTTTGTGTTTACAAAACAGACATTATGTGTTTATTTATAAGAAAAGAGAAAAGCTTTTAATCTTGCTAATCTTCAAATGTCATAGTAGGAAGTAGCAATCCACAGCTTATCAATAGTAAGTTTATTGGCATGTTCCTTATCTTTATAATTATAGATAGGGCTTCTTGCCTTAATTAAAAAACATGAACTTCTCTCCATCTACATTTTTCATATTTATTTAAAATTTGCGCACAGAGTAAACGTAGAAGCAAATAAATCTGTAAAGTGCAACGAAAGAAGAAAATAAAAAGAACGGAATCCAAATTTCGTTTTGCAAAAAACAATAGGTCAGCTATCGGCAACGAAACATGTTTTTCTGTTTTGCTTTTGTTTTTATGTTTTGTTTCATTTGGTGTGCGTTGCGCCATAAGAAAGTATGCAATTATCGTCAACGACCCTTGTTCGAAACAGTTTTGTTGCATTCGGTGTGTGTTGCTCGTATACAATAGCATGTATTTTCGACAACCACCATCGAAACACTTCAAACAAAAAACATGTGTTTTGTTTCGTTTTCTTTGGTGTGTTCACTCTCATAAGAAATAATGTTCTCTTGTTTCACGAAACAAAAAAACACGTTTTGCTTTATCCGGTGTGTTTTCAGCCTTATCCGGTGTGTTTTCAGCCTAAAGTACGCTGGATTTCCTCATATGTTATGTATACACACAACGAACGAACTTGGATTATACTAAAAGAGTTGTATAGGTAATCGAAAGCAAACGGTTAAATAATGTATCTTTAGAATCCAACTCACTGGTGGACGCCTTTTGGAAATGATGTTTTTAAATGGTTTTGATTCTTCTCTGTTTGACAAGGTTGCATTGTTTGATTTGGAAAAATTAGTTAAATATTCCATTGAAAAAGTGATCATTTTTGTTTGTACTGAATGCAATATCTATGTAACTCTATTATCTGTGGTAGTATGGTGTCCATACTACCAGTGGCGATTCCTCTCAGTTAGCAGGTTTATCGCCGCTAAACCAAGAATTTAAATAAATAAATACTACTATGATGTACATTTTATATTGAAAACGTAACTTTCAAATCATATTTTCCTAAACACAACACAAAACTACCATACTAAAAGTATACCTTAGCGTTAAAATTTGCGATACCAAATTTCCTACAATATAACACCATTGACATAAATACACAAAACTACTTAACCTACCCACATTCCTATTCTAAAATCATATTTACTAACACAAACGCAACACAAAACTCTCATGCAAAAATATATCCCTTGAAGCATTTATAGCGCGAAAATTTGCGCTAACAAATTCAATACAATTTATACAATACAACATCGTTTGGCTACAACATGTCCTAAGCAAACCCCAGCTAAATAATATAAAAGCGTTAGCGCAAAAAATTGCGATCAAACAAGAGAGACATCAGGTTGAATGAAAGAGGAGCAGCGTTACCACTTTCGGCAAAAAAAGTCGAAGTAGATTTGAAGAAAAAAGTGAAGTAAATTGAGAAAAATCGAAGTAGATTTTTAAATGACTTTTTAATTGCTTTTAAAATAAATTGAACTCGAATTTTCTCAGTTGACATAACAACACAAAAAAGTAGTGATTCCGTCTGTCTGTATGTCTGTAGGTCTGTAACTGTACCTTCTTAGCTCGTTTCCTTCCCAACATCCATTATAAAATAACATATTTATTCCGAAAACGGCTCTAATGATTTTCTTAAAAAAATAATGTGTAGACAATACCAACATTGCGGTCTACATTTTGGTAAAAAAATGTTATTAACGGTACCTGTCATAGAACATTTTTTTTATTTTTAAATTTCTCATTTCCGACTCTACCGATATCGATCAAAATTTTTATATCGGAGCTTCTTTGAATTTCAAATAATATTAGATACAAAAATGTGTTCCTTGTTTGAATATTATTAAATACTTATAATTGTCAATGCATTTCTTTTAATTTTAAGGAAGTTTCCTACATAAATACATTTAATTAAATAAAGGGTGATTTTTTTGAGGTTAGGATTTTCATGCATTAGTATTTGACAGATCACGCGGGATTTTAGACATGGTGTCAAAGAGAAAGATGCTCAGTATGCTTTGACATTTCATCATGAATAGACTTACTAACGAGAAACGCTTGCAAATCATTGAATTTTATTACCAAAATCAGTGTTCGGTTCGAAATGTGTTTCGCGCTTTACGTCCGATTTATGGTCTACATAATCGACCAAGTGAGCAAACAATTAATGCGATTGTGACCAAGTTTCGCACTCAGTTTACTTTATTGGACATTAAACCAACCACACGAATGCGTACAGTGCGTACAGAAGAGAATATTGCGTCTGTTTCTGAGAGTGTTGCTGAAGACCGTGAAATGTCGATTCGTCGCCGTTCGCAGCAATTGGGTTTGTGTTATTCGACCACATGGAAGATTTTACGCAAAGATCTTGGTGTAAAACCATATAAAATACAGCTCGTGCAAGAACTGAAGCCGAACGATCTGCCACAACGTCGAATTTTCAGTGAATGGGCCCTAGAAAAGTTGGCAGAAAATCCGCTTTTTTATCGACAAATTTTGTTCAGCGATGAGGCTCATTTCTGGTTGAATGGCTACGTAAATAAGCAAAATTGCCGCATTTGGAGTGAAGAGCAACCAGAAGCCGTTCAAGAACTGCCCATGCATCCCGAAAAATGCACTGTTTGGTGTGGTTTGTACGCTGGTGGAATCATTGGACCGTATTTTTTCAAAGATGCTGTTGGACGCAACGTTACGGTGAATGGCGATCGCTATCGTTCAATGCTAACAAACTTTTTGTTGCCAAAAATGGAAGAACTGAACTTGGTTGACATGTGGTTTCAACAAGATGGCGCTACATGCCACACAGCTCGCGATTCTATGGCCATTTTGAGGGAAAACTTCGGAGAACAATTCATCTCAAGGAATGGACCGGTAAGTTGGCCACCAAGATCATGCGATTTGACGCCTTTAGACTATTTTTTGTGGGGCTACGTCAAGTCTAAAGTCTACACAAATAAGCCAGCAACTATTCCAGCTTTGGAAGACAACATTTCCGAAGAAATTCGGGCTATTCCGGCCGAAATGCTCGAAAAAGTTACCCAAAATTGGACTTTCCGAATGGACCACCTAAGACGCAGAAGCGGTCAACATTTAAATGAAATTATCTTCAAAAAGTAAATGTCATGGACCAATCTAACGTTTCAAATAAAGAATCGATGAGATTTTGCAAATTTTATGCGTTTTTTTTTTTAAAAAAAGTTCTCAAGCTCTTAAAAAATCACCCGTTATAAATTAATTTTAAAATAAAAACACACATGCAAGGGAAATTTTCATAATATCCGTGTACAAATAAGTGTGGTGAGTTTCTATGCTTTTAACATCATTCATTTGTGTGTTTCTAGGTATTGTGTTGTTTCTTTATTTTTATGGTACTTCTGGGGTTACACAGAGAAAAAGAAGTAGATTTGGGGTTATTTCGTAAAATTGCAGTAGGTTGAAACAGAGATTTTTAAAATGAAGTAGATTTCAGTATTTTGCTGATGGTGCGAAGTAGGAAGTAGATTTTGAAATATTTTGAAAAAAAGAAGTAGATCTACTTCAATTGAAGTAAAGTGGTACCACTGAAGAGGAGTAGCCGAGTAGGTATAGTCGTATACGTATAGTACGAGTAGCAGTAGCAGGTACATTTTGTGTGCGTTCTCTTGCTTGTATGCAGTAGAAAAAACAAGGAAGGAAAGGGTCTGATTATCTGTGTTGTTCTCTGATTGGCCTTTAATATCTGGCGACATTAAGTTAGATACTAAATCTCAAAAGTTTAGTACGAAATAAACATAAATCCTAAGATCTAAGATCAGTGTGAAATTAATTAAGTATATACATATATTTTGTATTTGACTGGATTTTTAATATGAATAAATATAGATATTTTTGATACTCTGAAGGACGATGGTGTGATTTTGTTTTTTTTTTTTAAATTTTTTTGTATCAAGGTATCTTAGGGTGGTCTTTATATTGATTTTTTAAAATTTTAATTTTTTGAGTTTTAGAGGCCAAAATTAATTTGTTTTGTTTCTAAACCGAGGAAACTATTAAGTTTTTAAATGTATTTAAACAATACGAAACGGCAAGGTGTTTTAAAGGTACCTCAATGGGAAAATGATTTGATCAAAGCAGTGTCTGTGCTTTTAAACATGTCATACCTCTGCAAAAATAGCTTTATTTTGTTGCTATTATTCTTGATGAATCTTCTGACATTCAAATGAAATCCCAATTGTTCGTTGTGTTTCGGTATTACTTTAATTAGAAAATCCATGGTGTAATCTGGGCGAACAGCAGAAGATTCACTTCAATTAGTTACAGGTCAATTGGAAAAATATAACATAAAATATAAAGTTATGGCCCAGGCCAACGATGAGGCTTCCTTTATGAGTGGTCATTTGAATTGAATTCAGATAAAAGTTGAGAATGTATAAGTCAAGTCAAAGCGTCATGAAAAAGGGCCTAACCTTGGGCGCATGGTCCATTTTTTTGTTTTAAATGGATCGATAGGGACATTATGAGAAAGGCTTGAAACCAAATTTGCACTACCTGACAACTTTTTTTTACAAAAGTTATTGGTAAAATGTGTTTTGTGTAATTTTTTTATCTTTCGCGAATATCTCGGCACCAGGGACGAAGCGTCCATATATTGAGTGGAATGAGTGCTTCCGTTGAACCATTTGAAAAAATCGTACCTAGCAAGGAATTAAATTCAAAATTCCAAATTGTATTAATATTTTCATTATGTTATTTATATCTATTAATGAATCTTCATTTACTCTGTAAATTACATTCTAACATCATTTAACAACATTATTTTAGTATTTTACTAAAATTACTAAAGGAAATCAAGATCTCTCTGGCTATTACAACTTAAAATGCCACACTGCAAACCAAGTGAGAATGCTCAACATCACTCCATTATTTATAATGCTCAATCTCATGAAAGTTCTTGCTAAAATGCTTAACAGCTATGCATTCCTTATTATCGCCTCCTTATCTCAATTTCAGAATACCCTTCCACTCTAAGTCAACTTAAATATACCTACAACATCAGTCACCAATATTCATAAAATGCTCAAACAACAATGATTCTCAAACAATATATAGAATGCACAACAGCTGCATTGTTTCGCATATTTAACTTAGATCTCAACCCAAAGTCAAAATAATTTTGTCTCGTTTCCCAGTAGGAAATTTGCTCCTCAAGGAAAAATAAAGTTGAATTCCTCGTGGAAATCACGTGGCACTTTCATTGAGTAGAAGGTCTGCATTGGTTTCATTCATCGAAAGTCATACATTGAGTCAGTAGTTTGCAATCCCAGTAGCATCTTGTGCTTTGTTCTCGAAAGAAGGTAAAGAGCACACGAAAAAAAGCAATACCCTTCTTACACATCCTTAATGTTAATGAATACAATGCTGAACACGTTATAATTTTTCCTGCATCTTTTCAGTGGTTATTGTAATCCACAATTGAGTGTTTAATGCCTGCGATGAGAAAGAGAAAATAACCCTTTCTTTTCTTTGGAATTGAAAATCAGTAAACAACCTTTCAATAGAGCAAAACTATGGTGATCAGGTGATATTGCTAGGGAAATGGAATGTATTTTTTCATGAACTTCGGGCAAAATATTCTCCGAGCTGAGAGGAAAAAAAGAGAGAGATTTTGATCTGCAATAAACAATCCTTTTTTTTTGGGTTTTTTCCCGCTATGGGTCGGCGACGCTCAATAGGTCTTTTTTTGTCATGAGTTATTTCTTTTGTTTTGGAATGATTTAGTGTCGATATTGTGATCAACGAAAACGGTTGTGCTGGGTTTTCTGTGTTTTAAAGTGTTTTCAATCAATTAACTAAAGATTAAATAACAACCATGGAGAAGGAAAACAATTCACCAACGGTAAATTCCCTATATTCTTTTGAATGATTTGCAAAAAGTAAATATTCCTCTTTTTCTTAGATCTCAAATGAACAGGAGAATGAAGATGATTAATTCCTAAGCTGCTCCCCAAATTCTACCAAGTGTCAAAGGAGAGTTTTTCGACCAACTGTTTGTGTTACGTCTTACAACAAGACAAGACAATGTAAGACACATACATTATCTACTAAATTCTTTAAAATGTATTATAATAGTTAATAAAATAGATACGTACATATACATATAACACAAATTTAATTTGTTTTTTTTTTTTTTTCATTCAACCGATAAATTTGCCTGCATATCAGGCGCTTCTTCTATTGATGAAATAAGAAAAGAAATTGATAATGATTTCATTCATAATCCTTCTCTTAATAAAACATCGTCTAAATGCATTCCTTTTTTCAATACTGAAAAAACGAGCTTCAAATATGTACACATTTCTGTAATGAATAATCAGTATTTTCAATGCTTCTTTCCCTGAGGCAATTGATTAAATTTTGACTCACTTTTCATTAACTTATTTGCATTGAGGAAAGCATCACATCAATGGAACCAGTTTTTTCAGACACAAAAATTCCCTATGAAATCGAAGATGCCGTGAGCATAGTGATTTCACAACAAAATATGCATCGAGAAAGTGTGTACCTCCTTCCAATGACAAGCCTGTGTTAAATTCCTCATAGGATTCCGTAGGAAATTCATGGGTGCAGCTCCTTTTCCTTGAGGAAACACCTACTTTTTTATTAGTGAATTTTTGGAAATTTCCTACTGGGTCCTTGAGGAAACACCTACTTTTTTATTAGTGAATTTTTGGAAATTTCCTACTGGGAATTCTTGCCTTTTGCCCAATGTGTGAAGAATGAGTTGAGTCAATGCATTACGAGAATTTCCTACAAGAGATAGATAGAAAAACAAAGATGTACCTATTGAGTTGCTTATTGTCTCAAACTGATAATGAGTTTAATTTCATGGACAAAAGGGGTAGAAAAGTTTTATTTTAATATAATGTGTGTGCAAATTTAGGTGCAATTCATAACTATCAGAAAACAAACAACTATGAATTTAAAAGGTGATAGTTTTTTAATTATTTTCGTGGCGATAAATACAATCCACCTGTTTTCTGTTTATTTTTTGTCAGATATTATAAGAAAAAAATGGTCAAAAATATTATTTCTAATATTCATATCTGAGGTTTCTTGACATTCCAGCAGAAATATAACTAAAGGTTATTTGCAATTATGAGAATTTTAAATCAAAAAAAAGCTTCAATGAATCTTAAGATTTTTAATATCCCGTAATAATGGCATTATGTAGAGATCATATTCATGTTTTAAGAGAATTAAATATTTTTTTAGAAATAATTGTGGACAAGAAAGGCTATCTACTCGTAGCTTAGTTCTCATCAAATCGTACCTTTGTATATATATCTTATAGTAATATCGACAAGTCGAACGATTGTGGCGGCATCTTCAGGCTACGGACCCCATTTGCTAAAATGTGTCTCTGCTAAATTTTGGAGACTTCAAAATATGGGTATAGACTGTAGAGATAATGGAAGAATGAGAAAAAAATTGTATTGAGAATATGTGCAGAAAGAAAAAATAGGAATAGTAACAGAACGAGAAAATTATATTCATGGATGTGTATGTGACGTTTTGTGACGATAGGGAAAATATATTTGTATGAAAAAATATAAATCTGTCACCATGGTTGCCACAAACAAATAAATATAAATATAGAATGTAATCATGACATATAGAATTAAAGAAAGTTTTTTATGTTTTGGTTAACCTTATTTTACTAATGCCCGATTTCACGAAGGACTTTTAAACATTTAACAGGCTTCTAAACCTTAAAATGAGATGTTTTGGTTTCACCAAGCGCTTTTAAATTAAACAAGCTTTTAAACACCCTTATAAACTAAATGCCCATTTTTGGCTCATTAAATTTTAAAAGTGTCATTGAAATGTCATCAGATGTATGTACATAGATACTCGTAACAACAATTGGTTATAGGTATAGCAGCTGAAATTATCGTTCTGTAAGGAAGTGTTCAATTTTTGAAGATACAAAATAAATAAATTAGTACTAAATATTTGAATGATTTGTTTCTTTATTTCGAAAAAAAATATTGATCGTCTTCATCCAATAATAAAGTGCAACACAAAGTTATTCGCTGAGAAAGAATATTCCCGGTTCACAGAAATACTTTATAAATGACTTCAAAATGTGGTTCCGACTTTCCAACGCATCTGTGGATGAGTTTGTTGAATATGTTTGGTCTTCATTTGGAACCAAAACAAACCCAACAATGCAATAAAAATAAATTAAGTGGTTATTACTTAACGATTTTATGCCACAGAATGTCAGAATCAGAATCTTTCCAAATATTTTGTGTGCATTTCTTTTTTTTTTATTTCTTGGCATTTGTTTGAACACATAACGCTTTCTCATTTCTTCTCATACATTTCGCTTGTTACAAAGAAAAAATCAATTTATTTTTCCCAGGGATGTGAAGAGAACTCAATTTTAACAAAAATTTCCCCAAAATGTCCCTTTTATAGATTGGTGAAACTAAAAATTTTTAAGAGCCTGATAAAATTTAAGAGGATTTTTGATAAAAGTGCTTTTAGTGTTTGTTTATGAAATCGGCCATAAGTACCTTAAATACTTGTAAATAAAATTAAATATATATGAATATGTGTACAGTAAATTATTAGGATAAAGAGTACTAACTTGATTTACGCAACTAATAGAAATTAAGGCAGTTGCAATAACCGAGTCTGTTGCACTTATTGAGTTATATATTTTTTTTTAAATAAATAAAATGCAGGACTGGGTCGCACGAACTTGCTCCTATGTAATAGAATAGGAATTTTAAAAACGAATTTTATTAGAGAAAACTGTTAATAAACATAAAATTATTTTTCTTTTAATTCTTTAAGAGATAAGAAAGAATGCTATGCAAATATGAAATAAAAAAAAATTAGTAGGCCAACTTAAAGCTTCTCTTATTGTACGAATAAACATAAATAAAATATTGACCCGTTTTTGAGATGCTGAATTTTCCAAAAAAAATATATATTTGAAAAATTCAAAAAATATTTTTTTTTAGTTTTGAAATGCAATATTCTTGAAACTTTTTAAAAGCTTCTCTATACAAAATTTCATTAAAATCCATTATGTAGATGTTACGGTAAAATTTTCCGTAACAAGAATCATTCTTTCGGTCCACTATCCTTATTCCTTTCTGTTAATAACTTTCTTGAAACAGGTGTTTCTTTCAACTTACTGAGAGAGAGAAGGGCAGCCATGGTCCATCAGCCATCGGTTCACTCGCTCAGTAACTTGAAGAAACAAAATACCAGCGTGGTCAATTTTGAAACTTAATGGACTACAGACGGGTGGTCTGTTCAAATCGCCATTGCTAGTGACAGTTGGTCACAGAAACAGACGGGCGGTCTGTGTTAAATTTGCACAAAAGTAACATTGGCGAAGTTTTGTTCCCAAATGTTGAAGTTACTCCTGGTGAGAATGGCTGCGTGCCCAACCTAAACCATATCTTAATATTTGTATTCATGTAAAAGATGGAACGTTAACGGCTAGTCCCTATAATTCCCCAACTCTGCGCAAAAACCCAACGAATCAAGTAAATTCGCGATGTAGAAAATTACCACCAACTTCCTCTAAATAGTATTTTTTAAATTATAGCAACTTTCTTTGCACAGGTTTTCCAGTGTTTCTTACCGGGTTTTATGTTAGAAAAATTGAGTTCCTTTTTTTTTGTTTTCAGAAAATTTTGTTTAAAAACTTGTATGGGGATGTTAGGTGGCTGAATGCACCCATTGAATTGCCCGCCACTGGAAAGTCATACCGGAGGTCGGCGAATTCAATGACGATGACTGTGCATAAAGCTGGGTGTAAAGTGCGAGTACGAGAAGGCTGATGGGTTCCAACTGCGTTGGCGCACTCTCGCCAATGTGCTGAGTGTTGCTGATAAATGACGCGATCGAAGCCCACGTCACTGATTGGCGGAAAGCACTGGGTTTTAAAAAGAGAAGAGGTCTTCCAGGCAAGGTGAAAGCCTGGAAGGACACTTCTTTACGGAGATTTAATCAAGCAAGAGGTGCGATTATTTTAAAGAACAAAATTTTGAAAACAAAAAAAAAGGAATTTTATTTTTGAAATAAAAGAAAAAAAACGTGGTTTTATTTTAAAATAAGAAGAAAGGAAGATTGAAGAAGGATTGAGTTGAAGAAACACAGGAAGACTTTTGTGGAGGATTGTTGCGGAAAAGTTAACTCTAGGACTTACGAGGAATTTGGTGGTAGAACAGGAAATTAAAGCTAAGTATAGTGGTCTTAAAATTAAAATTGCAATTTAACGTTTTTCATTATTGAGTCGATAAGTTCGTTTAAAAATTGTTTTATATAATCGTTTGGTTTTTGTTACCGAAAATTTCCGATATTGCGGAACGCGCGACCCGTTTTTCTAACACCGTTTTTGTGCTTTCGGGACCGAGTGTTAACGGTCCATCTTAATAACTTGATTTTTGACTGTGTTCTGATTGTTTAAAAGATCTTGGGTTTTAGCCCTACTTAATTGCAAGGTTTCCCAAGCAATTGAATAAAACTTTAAAATTCCCATTCGGAATAATAAATTTAAATCTTTTATTTAAAATATCTTTCACCGTCGGTTTCGCTCCAAAGGTTTGTGATTTCCTTATCTTCAAAAAAAAATCACTGGCGCCCTTTTCATTTTTCAGCTACGCCTCTGCGTCGATTGAAAATAAGTAATTTCATTTTTTTATTGTATTAATAAATCATCATAATAAAAATAATTCACGAACCCACCCCCTTGCTGAGCATAGCCGTGGTGGTAGCATACATTGTTGCTACCAGTTGCAATTTTTTTTTCGCTGAACTCGTCTGCTTGTAGTTTGACAGTTCATCATCGAGTTCTCTTTCTTTTAGTCTTTTTAATTACATTGTTGTTCGGTTTCGGTCGCATCGTCGTGTGTCTTTTCGTCATTTCGGTTGATTATTTAATTATATTAATTTAAGTTAAAAGTCGCGAATTAAAATTGTAACAATTGGCACCCAAACGTGGGGCTGCTTTTTCCTTACGCCGCGATAGGAAGCAAAAAAAAAAAAAAGAAAACAAAAATCCAAATAAAGTGTTGTGCCTAATCTGTGTTTTTTTTGATTATTTTGTTTAGTGAAGTTTCTTCTTATTTCTCTGTTGTGATTATTTTACTTTTCTGAGCGTGTTTTTATATTTCAGTTTCGCTACCCCAATATTTAATTAAAAAGAGGAATCTACCAGTGAATTTTGTGGTTGCAGTTTTCCAAGGTACATACGTACATACATACATATTACATATAATATATATTAAATATGAAACGCAACAGCAATTTTAATTATTAATTATAAACGTTTATTTATTTATAATGTACGATGTACGAAATAATTTAAGATTAGAAAAATGAGGTTATTCTATGCTACGCAGGCTAATTTTAGACTGACGTTAATAGAGATAACGAAAGTGTACATATGTACAGGTAAGGAAAAAAATGAATAGCCGTGTTCCATGAAATGCGACATAACTAGACTTTGATGTTACAATCTCCCAGCTCGTTAAGTTTCTAGGGTGAGTATTTCAACGGTCCTCTTCGAATTCTTCCGGAACGTCGAGGTATGAATATCGGAGAACTTGGCTGAACGCTTGTTGTTGCTCTGGGCTGTTGTGCGATTGTGGCTGCGATTGGTGTAGAGGGCACTGGAACTGGGCTTGGTGAATCTTCGTAGAAACGTATTCGCCTCTCTGAACCCACGTCTGGCTTTGAATTTGGAATTGTTGGAGTATATGCTTTGAGTTGGTCGATGTGTCTTTTATGTCGAGCTCCATTGTGTTCGACTTCATAGTGGACGTTTCCAAGTTGAGTTACTATTTTTCCTGGTAACCAAGGAGAAGTCGAAGAGCTGTATGAGCGAAACATTACATGTTGATTTGGCTCCAGTATTCTGGGTTCTTGAAAAATTTTAGGTTCCTGCTTGGCTAAGACTTTCAATTTTAATTCCGGTCTTAAACAGTCTAAACGCGTTCTTATTACTCGTCCCAAAAAGAGTAATGATGGAGGTTGTCCAGTTGTCTGATGAGGTGCTTTATGGTATTGAATTAAGAATTTGTTTATGCATTGTTGAAGGTTAGTCGCGTTTGCTCCAGATAGAAGAAGAGATCTTTTGACGGTTTGTACGTACCGCTCAGCCTGTCCGTTGCTCGATGGATGATAAGGTGCGGTTCGCTTGTGAAAACGGACACCTTGTATTTTCAAAAACTGTTGAAACATCTCCGAACAAAACTGGGGCCCGTTATCAGAAACAACAGTAGTAGGGACACCAAACGTTGAGAAGACTTCTTCTAATATTTTGCATGTGGCTTCGGCTGTTGTAGATGTAGTGATTTTCACTTGAGTCCATTTGGAATAGGAGTCGACTATGATAAGCAAGTATTTACCTTGTACTGGTCCAGCATAGTCGATATGCACTCTCTCCCATGAAGTGGATGGATACTCCCAGTGATGACTGTTGTATTTCGGTGGCAATTTGGAATGTTTAAGGCAATCTGGACATGATTTTGCTAGTTTCTCTATGTCTTGATCTATAGAAGGCCAGTAAATTAACGATCTAGCAATACCTTTCATTTTCGTAATCCCAATGTGGGCAGTATGAAGCTCTTCAAGGAGTACTTGACGGAATTTCTTTGGAATAACTATCCTGTGTCCAAGTAGAAGGCATCCACAAGATTGAGTGTAGTTTAGCTGGTTTCCAGTGCAACAAATTGATGATAGACTTCTTCCATCCTGGATAGTAGAAAGAATTGGAGATAGTTCAGCATCCTTCCTTGTCTCGGAAGCGATGTCATCGGCAGTGACTGGTATCTGACTTATTTGCTGTAGAACGAACTGATCGAAATCATCATTATCTGACGAGGAAATGAGATTGACAGCTTTCACAGTATTGGAATCGTTACGGGAAATGGCACGGGATAGATAATCAGCATTCGCATTTGCATTTGATGTTTTCAGTTGAATTTCGTAATTAAAGTTTGTAAGGTAGCTAGCGTAGTTAGAACATCTAGACAAAGTGAATTTGGGAAGCAATGCATTTGGTGCAAAAATATGTGAAACCGGTTTATTATCTGTGATAATTACAAACTTCCTTCCGTAAAGATATTGAAAGAATTTTTTGACTCCCCACACAATAGCGAGTGCCTCTCTGTCTATTTGTGGGTAGGCACGTTCGGTTGAATTCAATGACTTGCTAGCGTATGCGATTGGGCGCTCACCACCATCTGGCATTCGGTGTGATAGCACTGCACCCAACCCGACTGGACTAGCATCAACAGCAAGTAAAAGAGGCAAGTTTGGATTATACGAAATCAGAACTCTATCGGAAATAAGTTCTTCTTTTAGAAACTCGAAAGCTTTTTTTCCTTCGAAAGTCCAATTGAATTTAGGTTGCTTAAGCATTTCACGAAGTGGGGCGGAAACTGTTGACAAATTTGGTATAAACGAATGGTAATAAGTAATCTTACCCAAAAAAGTCTGAAGTTCTGCAGGTGTTGTAGGCTGAGGAGCGGTTCGAATTGCGGAAACATGTTTGTCCAATTTGTGAATTCCTGCACTGTCGATGCGATGTCCTAAGAAATCGACAGATTCCATAAGAAAAGCACATTTTGAGCGTCGAAGTTTGAGACCGAATTGATGCAATCTCACGAATGTAGCTTCCAAAGCTACCAGAAGTTCATCAGTATTTTCAGCGAAAACCAGGAAATCATCGAAAAAGTTGATAGTATTTTTTAGACCGTGTGTAATTTCTTCTGTTCTTCGATGCCAAACAGCTGGTATACTGGCAACACCATACTGTGCCCTTGTTGGTTGAATGAGTCCATGTGTAGGCGTATTTAAAGTCATTGCTTCCGAAAATTCTTCACTGCACGGCAAACTCATAAATGCATCTGTTACATCCAATCGACAAAAAACTTTTGCTCCGCGGACTTTGTTGAAAATGTCTTCTGCTTTGGATATCGGATATTCATCGACGATTAGCTGTGGGTTGAGTGTAGATTTGTAATCGCCAGTGATACGTATTTTGTCTTGTTTGACAACGACATGAGTCGGCGATGCCCAACGGGAATGCGTGACTTTCTTGTAAAATCCGGATTGAAGTTTTTTTTCTATTTCTGAAGCATACGTATTAAGAAGGGAATACGGAATCGGTCGAGCTCTCGCGAAAACTGGCTGTACATCGGGCTTGAAGTGAACATCAACTGGGGGTCCCACCATGGTACCCGCAGTTTCACTGAATAAATCTTCGTATTTGATTAATATTTTTTGTAATGAAATGTTATTATCAGAAATCGTTGAAATAGTATTGTCGAGATTGTTTGAAATTTGTTGAATTTTGAAATATTTCTCTAAAGACATTAAATCTGAAAAATGAACTATCCATTCGCGACCAAATATGTTATCAGATGGAAAATCAGTGACGTAGAGTGTTAGTGTTTTAGAGCGTCCTTCAAACGTGACCTTGACTTGTGCGCATTGGCATTTAAATGTATTTTTTGTAAAGCTACGAAATGTTCTATCAGATGGAGTGAGCTGCTGCAATGGCAGTAAAGTTTTAAAAGTGTCAATACTAACCATTGAACTTGCTCCAGCTGTATCCAGCTCCATCTTAAGCGGCTTATCGTTGATACGAACATCTACCATAACTGGTGGAATTCTCTCGCTGATTTTATTAATTGAATTTCCATCTGAATTAGCGTTGGTTGCATTGATGCTATTGCTTGCATTTATGTTGGTTTTATTTCTCGGCATTTTATTTTGATGGCATACGGCTGCAATGTGACCTTTATTCTTACAAGTACGACATACTGCGTTTTTGAATCTACAGTCTTGGCGCCAATGATTTCCTCCACAACCGAAGCATTTGTATTTTGGTGGGGATTTTGCGCTCTGATTTTGTTTCGATCGCGATCGGGAACCAGATGATCTTTTAATGCGAGGACGGGAGTCATGAACAAACTGGTGAACTGAAGCTGAGGAATTTGAAGTAGTACTCGCTTTAACGGAATTTGATGCATTTCTTGTTGCCTCTAGATCGGATGCCATTTTGACTGCATCGGCGAACGTTGCTGGTTTTTTTGCTATTATGACGTCACGAATATCGTCTCGAATAACTCCATGGATGAATTGGACAATTAAAGAGTAATCGAGGAAAGTGCTGAACTCACAATACCTTGCACCTGCTCTCAGACGTTCTTCAAAAGCTGTTATGGATTCGTCAACGTTTTGTAAGATTCCACGGAATTTAATTGCCTCACTGAATTTATTTTTTGTGGTTGTGAAATGTGCGCTGAGTTTTTGAGCAATTGCGTCGAAAGTCAGAGTACTTACATCAGTAGGATGACACAAATTCTTCAACGTGGAATTTAAAGTTGCTCCCATGTGCACTCGTAGTTGGGGTGCTTTATTTTCCTCTGGAATTTTGCACAGACTAAGTTGCAACTTGAAGCGTTCTATGTACTCGTCGAACGATTCGGAATTAGCGTTGAATTCATTGAAAAAGAATTTAGAATTTTGGTTAATTGAATCACTAGTGGCATTTGCTTGAAGTGTGTATAAATCAGCTACAAGCCTCACTAGTTTCTCGATTTGTGCTTCGGCCATTTTGAAAAAGAGAAATGAATTGAATTTTGTAAGGTTAGAATTTTCTTTTTATTTTATGTAAATTATTTTTGTTTTCTCGTCGCCATTTTATTAAATATGAAACGCAACAGCAATTTTAATTATTAATTATAAACGTTTATTTATTTATAATGTACGATGTACGAAATAATTTAAGATTAGAAAAATGAGGTTATTCTATGCTACGAAGGCTAATTTTAGACTGACGTTAATAGAGATAACGAAAGTGTACATATGTACAGGTAAGGAAAAAAATGAATAGCCGTGTTCCATGAAATGCGACATAACTAGACTTAGATGTTACAATATATACATACATCGCATTGTGCATGCAAAGTCATCAGGATTTTTGAGTAAGTTCATTTATTTCCCTTCACAAACATTTCTTTTACGATTAAACTTTCAATCAACTATAACTACCTACAAACATACATAATTATCATACATCAAATAACATATTTCATTATTTAATTTACATATTTCTTTTCGCTCATAATTTTGTTTAATCTGTCATTGCGGTGAATCAAGTTACGGTGGTTATTTACTTAATTTTAGTGTTATTTATACATAGTTGTTGTTTCTTTAAATTCGCTGTTCTGTGCATAGCTGATCTTTTGATTTTTCTTCGTTTGTTTACATTTTGTATTTTAATTCGGCTTTAATTGGAAAAATTATACGAAGCTAGTGTGACCATACCAGGTTTTTATTTTTTGTGGCACATATTTTGTTGTTGTCTGGCAATTGAATTTCGAGTATTGTTTTCCTAGTTGAAAGTGAGTGGTGTATATTTTTTTTTGCTGAAAAGATTAATAGTGCGCTTGTAGGATTTATTTACATAGTTCAATAGAAAGGAAATTCTTGGTCAAAGTTGTCTGCGAATTTTGATAATCAACTGGGTGTTGATTTTGGTGTTTTTAATAGTTTTCTTGAGCGGTGATTTAATATTTTGTGTTGAATAACGATTTTTTGTGTACGGTTTCAGTGAAGTGGCTCTTGTTTTTTTTTGCGAATTATTAGTTTCGTGCATCTTTATTAATTTATTAGTTTTGCTTTTTCTCTAGATTTTTTTTTTCCTTGAAAATATAATTTTCCTTGCTATATACTTAGTGTTATTTTGGGCGTTTTTTATTCTTTGGTTATTATTCGTATTGCTTTTTAATATTTTATTTGGTTTCGATTTAGTTTTTATTGTTCTGGTTATAGGTTATTAGACATAATAATCAACTGGGTGTTGATTTTGATTCTACTTTTTGAAATTTCAATACGAATTATTCTTTCTTTTGGATCAAAAGTTTTTTTTTCTCGCGTGTTTCAAATATTTCGTTTTTTCGATTAGTATTTTTGGTATAGATATTTTTGGTATAGATAAAAATGGACGTTAATAGGTTAAACAAGGAAGAACTCATTTACGAGTTACTTGCCCGCGGGTTAAAGGAAGGAACGGTGGATAGGATGAGGATGACGCTAAGAGCATCGCGTACTCTTGAGCGCGCGGGCTCGATATCATCTGAAAGCCCTTACTATCCATTTTCGTTTGAGGAAGATGTTAAGGCAGTTCGAACAAAGATGTCGGAAATTAGGGATCTTTTGAAAAATCCGCCGAAGAATCCGAAGTCGTCGGAATATTTGAAGGTGTTAACCAAAATTGAATGGTCTTTAGGTAGGATGAGTAGGGCTAAGGCAGAATCGTCGGATGAGGTCAATGAAGTGGCCGATATTAGGGGAGAGTTATTGTTGCTGATGGCAACTTTAACTGAAGAGGGTGAGGAGGCACCCCAAGATAAGGATACGGATAAAGAAAAAACCAGCACGTCGACAGCAGACATGGGTGCGTTACCAGCTGCACAGGTCGGCCAACGAGCGAGCTCAGGGTTCCAACTTCAGGATGAAGCCTGTGACCGGAATTCTGAGCGAATTGAAAAATGGAACGTGAAATTCTCTGGTGAGCGGTGCGGCTCATCAGTGAATTCTTTTATTGAAAGGATTGATGAACTTAGGGAATCGCGTGGAGTATCGGAAGCTAGGGTTTTCAGGTCAGCGGTGGATCTCTTTACGGGGAAGGCGCTTCTTTGGTTTAGGGCGGTTAGGGACAATATCTCAACATGGCAAGAGTTGGTTAGGGAGTTGAAATTGGAGTTTCTGCCCTCCAATTATGATGATCTCTTATTGGATGAGATCAGGCGGCGTACCCAAGGTAGAGATGAGACAATGGGTATGTACATTGCTCTCATGCAAACGCTTTTTAAAAGATTCTCTGAGCCTCTGAGTGAGAATAGAAAACTGGCTATTCTCATGAAGAACATAGCTCCTTTCTACCAAACGCAATTGGGCTTGGCTGATATAAAGTCAGTCAATGAACTGGTTGCGTTGGGTAGGAAGTTAGAGACAATTAGGTCGAACGTAGAGTCTTTTGTTCCTCCCCCGTCTGGTCGCAACAGGCAGTCTTTGGAGCCTGATGTTGCTTATGTTGCTTCAGTTCAGGAAGCAACAGTTGCAGTTGATCGTAACCCACCACCTCCCAATAGGACCATTCGTTGCTTCAACTGCAATAGGGAAGGACATTTATCAAACAACTGTTCCGCTCGTAGGAGATGTTTTGGTTGTGGTGCTGTAGGGACAACTCGTCGCGATTGTAGACGCTGTTCGGGAAACGGGCATCGGTCTCTTGGGCCAGCGGGACAAGAGCGCCGTCGTGTTTAGATAGGTTACCTGCTGGCGACCAGCTGGTGACACAAATTAATCTCGGTTTCACGTTAGAGACAAGTGGGGATGATAGGCGGCCATACTTAGGAATAAATATTTACGGGTTTAGGTTTTTAGCACTTTTAGATTCGGGTGCTTCGCGAACGATAGTTGGTAGGGATGCTTGGAGGATACTTAGGGATTTAGGTTTAGAATTAGTAAATAGTAACATTAGGCAGGTTCATTTAGCAGATGGTGCAGGTGTAGGAGTTTTAGGGACAGTTAGTTTACCTATAGTTTTAGAAAACAAATCTGTTTTAGTTCAGTGTTTGGTAATTCCCTCGCTCCCACATACGATGATACTTGGTGCGGATTTTTGGGCACTAACGGGAATCGTCCCGGATCTTCGTTCACGTATGTGGAGCTTTTCAAGCCAGGAGATGGTGGCTTCGATCGATAGCACATCTATTACAGAAGAGTCTGAATTAGATGATGAGCAGAGGGCAGGGCTTAATATTTTAATTGAAGATTTGTTTAAAGATATGCCAGAAGGGTTAGGTCTTACAAATAGAGTAGAACACATTATTAGGACGACGTCAGAACCCATTAAACAAAGATACTATCCGGTTTCACCAGCGATGCAGGTTCACATCGACAAATCCCTTAAGGAAATGTTAGATGAAAATGTGATTGAGAAATCAAACAGCCCTTGGGCCTCTCCGATAGTTTTAATCAAGAAAAAGGATGGTACCTTTAGGTTCTGCGTCGATTATAGGAAATTAAATCAGGTTACAGAAAGGGATGCTTATCCGCTTCCGATTATTTCTGCTATTTTGGATAAGCTTAGGAATGCTAGGTTTCTTACGTCATTGGATATTAAATCGGCTTATTGGCAAATTCCTATGTCGGAAGAATCTCGGAAGTTTACAGCTTTCACAGTTCCGGGTAGAGGTTTGTTCCAATTTAAGCGAATGCCATTTGGTTTGCACAATGCACCGGCAACCTGGCAGAGGTTCATTGACAGTGTTTTAGGGCCAGAGTTGGAGCCATTCGTTTTTGTGTATCTTGACGATATCATAATCGTCACAGATACATTTGAAAAACATTTAGAGATTCTAAGCGAAGTTCTGAAAAGACTTCGTGAAGCAGGGTTAAAAGTAGGGCGGGATAAATGCAACTTTTGCAGACCATCCCTTAAGTTTTTAGGTTATGTTGTGGATAGGAACGGATTACATGTGGATCCGGAAAAGGTAGATAGTATGGTTAGGATACCTGCACCGAAAAATGTTAAGGAGGTTAGGAGTTTTGTAGGGACTGTATCATGGTACAGACGTTTCGTACCAAATTTCTCAACAGTAGTTAGACCTTTAACTGATTTGCTGAAAAAGAGCAAAAAATTTGTTTGGACACAGGAATGCGAAGACTCCTTTAGAAAAGCTAAAGAATTTTTGATTACGGCTCCCATTTTAACTTGTCCCGATTTCAGTCTTCCATTTGTGGTTCAAACCGACGCGTCTGATTACGGTATCGGTGCCGTACTTACGCAAAACTTTGAGGATGGTGAAAAGGTCATTTGCTATCTAAGTAGGTCTTTAAATAGAAGTGAAAGGAACTATTCCACTACAGAAAAGGAGTGTTTAGGAGTTTTGTGGGCAGTTGAGAAGTTGAGACCGTATATCGAAGGAGTTCGATTTACGGTCATAACAGATATCATTATTCATTAGTTTGGTTGAGTAACCTCAAGGACCCACAAGGTAGATTGGCGCGCTGGGCAGTACGGCTTCAGCAGTTCGATTTTAAAATCATTCACCGTAAGGGGAAAGATCATGTCGTACCGGACATGTTATCTCGGGGAGTTCCAGTAGTGGCTGGGATTTCGGATGAGGATTTAGACCCTTGGGTGGCTAAGATGATTTCTTCGGTCGAATTGAACCCGTTGGCGTTCCCAGCTTGGAGAGTGGAGAATGGACGTCTATATAAATTCGTCAAAGCGACACATATAGTCGTCCACGAGAATAATGAAGAGTGGAAATTAGTTGTAGGGAAAAAGGATAGGTTAGGGATTTTAAAAGAGTGTCATGATAGTCCGTTAGCTGGACACATGGGAGTTAGGAAAACATTTGCGAGGATAGGAGCGAAATATTATTGGCCGAAAATGAGAAGGGATGTTACTATTTATGTTAGGAAGTGTAGGATCTGTCAACAAGTGAAACCAGTTAATGAGAAACCAGCCGGTCTAATGACTGAAAGGATAGGAGTTTCTTCTCCGTGGGAGATGATTAGTGTGGATTTAGTAGGGCCCTTACCTAAATCGAGTAGAGGATATATGTACATCCTAACAGTTGTAGATTACCTTACCAAATTCCCATTGTTGTTTGGGTTAAGATCTGCCACAGCAAAGGCGGTGTGCAGGGAGTTAGAGGACAATGTTTTCTTGTTGTTTGGAGTTCCAAAGTTTGTAATTTGTGACAATGGACCTCAGTTTAGGAGTAGGGAACTTAGGATTCTTTGTGATGAATATTCATCAAAAATTAGATTTACACCACACTACCATCCTCAGGCTAACCCCGCGGAGAGAATTAACCAAATTATTAAGACAACGTTGAGAGCTTTTGTTTCAGAGAACCATCGATCTTGGGATTCTCAATTAGCTAAAGTAGCTTGTGCTATACGCACCTCTCAACATGAGGTATTAGGAGTTTCACCTTATTATGCCAACTTCGGCAAGGAAATGTCTACGAGTGGTAGAGAGGAAATAGGAATCAGTAATCGGGTTATAGAGAATCATAGGGCAGAGTTAGTAGAAAATGTAGGAGAAAGGTTTAGGAAACTTAGGTCCGATATTGCTGCTAAACTTAAGACAGCATCAACAAAATCTGCGGAAGCCTACAACCTTAGGAGAAGAGATATTCAATATCTCCCAAACGATGTTGTATGGCGCAGAAATTTCGATTTGTCGAACGCGGCAAATTATTATGCGGCAAAACTGGCACCGAAGTATGTCGGGCCGTTTAAAATTCGGAAAAAGTTATCTCCTTGGACTTATGTCCTAGAAGATGATAATGGTAAAGATCGTGGCACTTGGCACACGAAAGATCTGAAACTTTTTACTTCGTTATCTGAAAATGATTAAGTCTTTAAGTCCCAAAGAAAGTAAAGTAAAGTAAAGTAAATTAAAGTAAAGTTAAGAAAAGTAAATTAAAGTAAAGTTGAGTAAATTTGTATTTGTTTTGTTAAATTTTTTTTTAATTTTTTTTCTAATTTTCATAATTTTTGCCTCTTAGTTTTTTTATAAGACTACCATATTTGGTCTGATGGTCTCCTTTGTTGTGTTGTTAACCAAGTTGATCCGCAGGAAATTGCTTATTTTCTTCAAAACTAAGCAATTTCCGAGGAGGAAAGGGTGGGATTTGTTACGGTAAAATTTTCCGTAACAAGAATCATTCTTTCGGTCCACTATCCTTATTCCTTTCTGTTAATAACTTTCTTGAAACAGGTGTTTCTTTCAACTTACTGAGAGAGAGAAGGGCAGCCATGGTCCATCAGCCATCGGTTCACTCGCTCAGTAACTTGAAGAAACAAAATACCAGCGTGGTCAATTTTGAAACTTAATGGACTACAGACGGGTGGTCTGTTCAAATCGCCATTGCTAGTGACAGTTGGTCACAGAAACAGACGGGCGGTCTGTGTTAAATTTGCACAAAAGTAACATTGGCGAAGTTTTGTTCCCAAATGTTGAAGTTACTCCTGGTGAGAATGGCTGCGTGCCCAACCTAAACCATATCTTAATATTTGTATTCATGTAAAAGATGGAACGTTAACGGCTAGTCCCTATAATTCCCCAACTCTGCGCAAAAACCCAACGAATCAAGTAAATTCGCGATGTAGAAAATTACCACCAACTTCCTCTAAATAGTATTTTTTAAATTATAGCAACTTTCTTTGCACAGGTTTTCCAGTGTTTCTTACCGGGTTTTATGTTAGAAAAATTGAGTTCCTTTTTTTTTGTTTTCAGAAAATTTTGTTTAAAAACTTGTATGGGGATGTTAGGTGGCTGAATGCACCCATTGAATTGCCCGCCACTGGAAAGTCATACCGGAGGTCGGCGAATTCAATGACGATGACTGTGCATAAAGCTGGGTGTAAAGTGCGAGTACGAGAAGGCTGATGGGTTCCAACTGCGTTGGCGCACTCTCGCCAATGTGCTGAGTGTTGCTGATAAATGACGCGATCGAAGCCCACGTCACTGATTGGCGGAAAGCACTGGGTTTTAAAAAGAGAAGAGGTCTTCCAGGCAAGGTGAAAGCCTGGAAGGACACTTCTTTACGGAGATTTAATCAAGCAAGAGGTGCGATTATTTTAAAGAACAAAATTTTGAAAACAAAAAAAAAGGAATTTTATTTTTGAAATAAAAGAAAAAAAACGTGGAGTTTTATTTTAAAATAAGAAGAAAGGAAGATTGAAGAAGGATTGAGTTGAAGAAACACAGGAAGACTTTTGTGGAGGATTGTTGCGGAAAAGTTAACTCTAGGACTTACGAGGAATTTGGTGGTAGAACAGGAAATTAAAGCTAAGTATAGTGGTCTTAAAATTAAAATTGCAATTTAACGTTTTTCATTATTGAGTCGATAAGTTCGTTTAAAAATTGTTTTATATAATCGTTTGGTTTTTGTTACCGAAAATTTCCGATATTGCGGAACGCGCGACCCGTTTTTCTAACACCGTTTTTGTGCTTTCGGGACCGAGTGTTAACGGTCCATCTTAATAACTTGATTTTTGACTGTGTTCTGATTGTTTAAAAGATCTTGGGTTTTAGCCCTACTTAATTGCAAGGTTTCCCAAGCAATTGAATAAAACTTTAAAATTCCCATTCGGAATAATAAATTTAAATCTTTTATTTAAAATATCTTTCACCGTCGGTTTCGCTCCAAAGGTTTGTGATTTCCTTATCTTCAAAAAAAAATCACTGGCGCCCTTTTCATTTTTCAGCTACGCCTCTGCGTCGATTGAAAATA
Organism: Philhelius festivus; assembly: GCA_963931855.1. Lineage (NCBI taxonomy): Eukaryota > Metazoa > Arthropoda > Insecta > Diptera > Syrphidae > Philhelius > Philhelius festivus. The sequence continues at coordinate 103,507,954 of OZ007554.1, forward strand.
AGTAATTTCATTTTTTTATTGTATTAATAAATCATCATAATAAAAATAATTCACGAACCCACCCCCTTGCTGAGCATAGCCGTGGTGGTAGCATACATTGTTGCTACCAGTTGCAATTTTTTTTTCGCTGAACTCGTCTGCTTGTAGTTTGACAGTTCATCATCGAGTTCTCTTTCTTTTAGTCTTTTTAATTACATTGTTGTTCGGTTTCGGTCGCATCGTCGTGTGTCTTTTCGTCATTTCGGTTGATTATTTAATTATATTAATTTAAGTTAAAAGTCGCGAATTAAAATTGTAACATAGATAATGAGAAATTCAAAATTTGTAAAAATGGTTCTATGGTAGGTACCGTCAGTAATATCTTAATTTCAATTTTTTTTATTAAATTATAGATCGAGGATTAATCGAAAGAAAACAATTTTAGCAAAATTCTAGATGCCATTTTTTAACATTTGTATGGTGGGTAGCGTTATTTTTTGGTTAAATACATTGAAATTAGTAGTTTTGCACAAGTAAAGGAACACATTTTGAGAAAATGAAAAAAAAATTAACAAAGTTAAATGGAATAAATGATTCGAAACATACTCGTAATGCATTGAAAATAATCAATTTGGCAACCATGACTATCGAGTGCTCTATCGAGTGTTTACACTAGAAACGGAAGGGTGTTTATACGTGTCACTGGTGCTACGAAAACACTTTTAATAACATCAATCAATAGCTTGAATTTAAATATTGCCGAACATCAATTGAATGAACAACAACACTATGATGAAAAATCGTAAGCTTGGAGATGGTCATCTTTATTACTATTTTTATTTATATTTTCATTTTTATTTTTTTTGTATAAACATTTATTTTCTCATTAACTCTTTATTTAATGTTTTTGTGTATTATACCTTGTTGAATTTAAGCCAAATATCTGAACTTCGATTTCTTCTAACAAATGTTTCTCTCTTGGTAGTATGTCTTGGTGGTGGTTCTAATTTTCTTTTCTTTGAAAATGACTAGCAACCCAGGTAGTAGTATGTTTGACCGCACAATCAATATGCGCATGATGCTAGACATTCTATGCAAGCAATGTAATGGCCTTCATGTTTGCCATTTAAATACTCAAAGTCTTTATCCTAAAATAGAGGAATTTAGATATGTATTTGAGGGCTCCAATATAGACATTATCTGTGTATCTGAGACATGGTTCAAGGCAGGTTTATCTGACGTCCTGTGTAACTTAAAAGGATATGATTTGTTTCGCTCTGATAGAAGTGACCCAAGAGGTGGTGGGGTTGCGATTGACGTTCGCAGTTCAATAAATCGCAGTTTCGTTGCCAGATCAGATAGCTCTTCCCCAATTGACTTTTGCTTTATAGAAATTATGAATGGCAGAAATAAATGTTTAGTAGGTGTGGTTTATCGTCCAAATAAACACGTTGATTTCTCGCCCATGTTCACAGTATTAGAGAGCATTTCCTCTTTTTATTCTGAAATCGTCTTATGTGGTGGCTTTAATTGTAATTTGCTAAACAAGGAAACATCCAAATCATTTATTGAACGAATGAACAGCCTTAGCTTATATACAAATAATTTTAGTAATCCAACTCATTTTACAAATGATAGTGCAACACTCTTAGACTTATTCTTTTCCCATAATATCGAAAACTTTTTGATCTACGACCAGCTTTCCGCATCCGCCTTTTCGAAACATGATTTAATTTTTGCAACCTTTGATTTTGTTCCCCGAACGGTAGCTACTACTATTGAATATCGAGATTTTAAAAATATTGACTTGGCTCAACTGGAACACGATCTACTTCATATTAACTGGCAACAAATATATTTTATGGCTTCCGCCGATGATCAGGTTTTATTTTTAGAAAATTCTATTCGTAGTTTATTCGATAAGCATGTGAAGCTCAAAACAAAGGTTGTCAAACACAAGCACAATTCGTGGTTTTCTCTTGAAATTAAGGAACTGATGAAGCAAAGAGACTTAGCTTACAAACAATGGAATACTTACTTTTCGTGACTTTCGAAATAAAGTACGCATTAAAATAAGAGAAGCTAAAATACAGGTATATTCAAATCATCTGAGGAAAGACCTACCTTCTAAAACGCTCTGGAAAAATATACGAGATCTTGGAGTAGGGCCATTGAAAGAAAAATACCCTGAAACATTAATCCTGATGTTCTTAATGCTGATTTTGCGAAAGTTCAGTCTGAATCTCTTTATGAAGTAGAAATATCAAATGATATGGAACTTGTGGATCCGAGCTTAAATTATTTTGAATTTCAGGTAGTTGATGAAGCTGATTTAGTAGACAATATTTTAAAAATTAAATCTAAAGCCATGGGGTTTGATGAAATGCACCCCTCGTTTATTAAAATAATACTAGGGTAAGACACCCAGTGACCGACACCCTTAAGAGAAATTTTGAGTTTGCAAATTCATAACTTTTCTTTCGCTGGATCGATTTTAATGATTTTTGTGTATTATTATAACTGTTAATAATTTCTTTTACAATATAAAAGAAATAAATATATACGAAATTCCAAAAATAAATAAAACACAAAATCGTAAAAGCTTACCAGTTTTTTAGTTACGGACACCTTTTTTTCAGTAACCGACACCCGTCAAATACTAGTTACGGACACCCTTTTTCTGTAGCTTTTCACCCTAAACTGTAAGAGGAATTTTCGGCAACAAATTTACATAAGCTCGTCAAATCGAATAATTAAAAGTTTTAATTCGACATTTCAATTGACAATTGGGAATATCATGAATCCTGACTCATAAAAACTTGTGGTTCGTCAAAAATGTATGCGAAAACTTCTGTTTTAAATTTGTTTTTCACCAAAACCGACACCGAAATAAAAACATTATATTATATTTAACTTGGAAGGTTTTTCAAAGTACTATAATTTTTGTCTAATATATGTATAAGACAAATAAATATTAATACGCACAAAAACAAAAAGATACTTCTACGTATGTATACAAGAAATCCATTTAATTAATGCAGGGATATTATACATATGTATATAAAATCTTTTTATGCAGTAGGTAAGTACTTATAAAGTTATTAATAAAATGAAGATAAATTATTATTTAAATAAAAACAAGCAAACAAAAATGCTTTCAACTAGTAATTACAATTAAAAAAATAATATAATTTGAATGTTAGTTATAGTTAGTTACTGATTTAAAAATATTTATATAAATATTGTAATTAATCAATACGTTAATATCGCTAGTAAAGCAATCTATCTTAAAGATGGGCAAAGAAAAGTGCTAATGTATTTTTCTGTTTTTGCACATGTACCATGAAAGTTTCTGAAAGTAAACGTTTTTTTTTAACTTCTATTTTACAAATCTTCTTCTTAAACTTAGTTTGCCCAGGCATTTTGTAAGAAATTCCTGAAAAATGTGGCTTTATAGCAATATAAAAAGCGGTTTGTAAATAATGAAAGGAAACAAGAAAGACAAAAACGATGGTGTCCGTAACTAACATCCTCAAAAACCTTTAATCGCGCCAGTAATAGACACCCCTGTCGGTCACTGAATTTATTGAACATTACATTTTAGTTATGAACACCCCACGTTAAATTAAGTTATTTTATTCTTTTAATAAAAAAAAGTTAACAAATAGATCCACTAAATATTGTTTTGAAATAATATGCACTGTCCCATATATAAGAAACACGGATAATTTAATTAAATACTGATTTATACTCAAGTGTTTCTTAAGGAATTCACAAGTTTTCTTTGATTTACAGAGGTTCTTAACTTACATCTTTTATTACACGTCAACGATTGACTACAAAATATCAATTGACGTCTTTTGTTATGACATTTGCACGTCTAAACACTATAAAAATAGCCTCGGAAGTATCCAGTAACAGGAAACCTTAATAAAATGAAAAAACAGTGATAGGTGACCATTACTGAAAGGGGGTCGGTCACTAGGTAGTTTACCCTACCTCACATACTACCCACCCTTACGCATATTTTCAATACAATCATTACAACAAGCTCTTTTCCTAATACCTGGAAAGTTGCAAAAGTAATTTCTGTGATCAAGAAACCTGCTACTCGCTTAACATCTCCTGAATACAGACCAATTTCGATTCTTCCTTTTATTTCAAAAGTTTTAGAAAAAATTTTACATAGCCAGATCTCGAATTTTATAAAAAATAACAATCTCTTATGTGTTAACCAATCCGGTTTTAGAATAAATCACAGTTGTGTGTCTGCTATCATTAAAGTAACTGATGATCTAAGATGTGCTATTGACCATGATCAAGTATCATTTTTAGGATTACTTGACTTTTCGAAAGCCTTTGATACGGTTAATCACAGTGTTCTTATTTCCAAAATGAAAAGGCTGTTCCGATTCAAAGATTCAGCTGCCGATTTAATGTTTTCTTACCTCTCTGGGAGAAAACAAGCTGTCGTTGTAAATAAAAATGTTTCTGGATTGCTAGATCTTTATTCCGGAGTTCCCCAGGGATCGATACTAGGACCATTGCTATTTTGCATGTGTATTAATGACCTGCCAACCCAGGTGCATTACTCGTCCATTGATTTGTATGCAGACGATGCACAGATTCGCCTAAGTTGTGAATTAGGCATGATTGATAACGGTGCTTACCTACTTAATGAAGACTTGGATAGAATTTATCGTTAGTCTAAGACGAATAACTTGAGGTTGAACCCAACAAAATCTAAATGTATGGTAATTTATAAGCAAAAGCTTGATCTCAGTTATTTTCCACCCATACAAATTGGCAACCAGGTAATCGAGTACGTTGATAAAGTAAAGAACCTTGATATATGGTTTAATTCCACACTTAGTTGGGATTGTCACATACAACACATTATAGGAAAAATTTACGGATGTCTACGCAGTCTTTTCTTCACACAGAAGCATACACCACAAGATATTAGACTTTACTTAGCAAAAACTTTAATTATCCCGATTATTACTTACGGATGCCAGATATTTTGCAGTCATAGCTCAGAATCTAAAAGAAACCTAAATGTTGCCTTCAACAACATAATTCGATACGTGTACAATCTTAAGCGTTATGATCATGTTTCCGCGTATAAGAAAAATTTACTTGGTTGTACCTTAAACGCATATCTAAGTTACAATACTTTAAAGACTTTGAATGGCATCGTAGCAAAGAAGGAGCCATCTTATCTTTATAACAAAATTGTTTTCTCTACTTCCATCCGATCTTTTGTATTTATTCAACCAAGATTCACTTGCTCTGCCTCTGAGCGCCAATTTTTTGTTTGTGCTGTCAGACTCTGGAACTCCCTACCCTTAGACATACGAGAGCTTCGAGGACGTAAGCATTTTGATCGCGTTATCTTTAGGTATTTGGCTGAAAATTCTTAATTTAATTTTTATTTATTTTTTTCTTAAATCTTAAATTTTTTGTTAATGTTAATATAAATTTAAAGAAATTTTTAAATGTAACTTAACTAATGCTCTAAATTGTAACATTTTAAATCTAAATTTGGATTAGCTTGTTATAGTGTAACTATATTATATAATAAATGTAACTTTTGCTCCTATAGACTTAAGTCTACTGTAAAAGATGAAATGAAGTAAATGAAACTGAAATGAAACTGAAATGACTTTCTGTCTTATTTTTCCTCTGCAAATTTTAACGTTTTTTTGTGGATTTGTGAATACATGTATATTTTGTTTACTATGCCATATCAAAATATTTTCTTGCAAATAATTTTCCCGCTTTTTGAATCAGTTGCAGTGCCAGTTGAAATAAAAATTTCTTCTTTTCTTAATATAAGCAAGATATGAGAAAAAAAATGTATTTTACCTAAAAATAACGGTACCCTCCATGCAAATGTCAAAAAATGGTTTTCGAAAATCGCATTTTCCTCTAAAAAGTTCAGACAAAATTGTTTTCTTTCAATTAATGCTTACGATCTATAATTTAATAAAAAATATAATTTGAAATCAAGATATGTACCTACCTATTACTGACTGTACATACCGTAGAACGATTTTTTTGAATTTTGAATTTCTCATTATCGGCATAACAGATTTCAATGAAATTATGTATAGACAAGCTTCTAAAAAGTTTAAAAAAACATTGCATTTCAAAACGTCAAAAAATATATATTTTCAAATTAAAAAAATCATTTTTTTTTGGAAAATTCAATATTTCAAAAACGAATCAATATTTTGTTTTGGAAATCAAATTTTTATTCGTACATTAATAAACACATTAAATTGGGCTTCCAAAATTGTTTCTTAAAAATGTTTTTTATATAAAAGCTTATTTTTTAAATAAACCACTACTTGCAATTATAATTTTGTTCTTACATACGAGTAAACTAATTTTTGCTTAAAACACATGGCATCCTGTTTTTAGCTCCAACTGCTAAAAGAGTTGTTTTAGTGATGTAAAAAATTAATTTTATGCTTATGAACAGTTTTCTCTAATAACATTCGTTTTTAAAATTCCTAGTCTATCTATTACATAGGAGCAAATTCGTGCGACACTGTCGTGCATTTTATTTTTGTTAATCTACAAAAAAAACGATTACTTTGATAATTACTTGATAAAAAAGGTACAAATGATATGTGAAAAAGGTAAGTTTTGAGAGAAATTGTTATTATTTTGAATTGTAAAAACATGAAAAATTAACATTTTCGTATGATTCTTTTTAATTTGTTTGTTTTTTCTTTTTTGTGTACATTATGAAAAAACATAAAGTTATCAACAATTATGCGTGAATAAGTGCGTTTACATGAACATTTGAAGCCCTGAAACTAGTATAAATTAACATTTTTTTTATCCTCGAAATTTTTTTCTAAAACAAAAACATTCTAGGTAGAGAAAAAAAAAATATTTTCTTAAATTTGGAAAAAAAAATTATGGCAGATACTTATTTAAAATTAAAACAGTTAAATTACTAATTTCCATAAAATTTATCGCCAATATATGTATGTACTTTTTATAAAGTTTTCAATGCAATTATTATGCTTTTTTAGAACACACTGTATCTTTGTAGCATTGGTTGAGAGTTCTCGTTTTAGATAGTAATTATTTGATTTTTCACCAGAATTGAAAATTTCAAATCAAATGATAAGCATATCTCTTTATTTCAATACCTACAAAAACCATACAAACAAGAAAATGTATTCAGATAAAAAAGTGCAAGCAAAAAATATATCTACCTCAATACATACTCACAAAAACATACAAACAAGAAAATATATTCCAACAGAAAAAGGTCAAAAAAGAAATTTTTTTTTCATTTCCACCACTCGGAAATCTCTCTTACTCTGTCTTTCGTTGAAAAATGAAAATAATAAAATTTCTCTTTCTAACTACTTCTACTTCTTTCTATCTTTCTTATCCTGACAAATTTTGCTGATTTCAGCGACACCACAGGCTAGGGACTCTAACATAAAATCAACTCAATTGATAATACTATAAGATATATATACAATGATCGTACTTAGATAATTTTGCCTTAAAAGAAAAAGGATAAATCTTTGCGCAAGGCATCAAGCTTTTTTTTTTAATTAGACTTTACTGTAATATATTATAAATATATATTTTTTTATGTGTATTATCATTAAGTGGAATTTAAAAGGTTGGATCTCAAAAATCTTTCATTTTTGGTTTTATGTTTAGTGCTTCCGCTATCGAAAAAGTCACGCCTCGTGCCTGCTCGGCACCTATTACAGAAAAAAATAAAACATATATTTATTCATAATAACATTAACTATTATATTATATAGAACACAAAAATTGTTTAAACAAATAAAAAAGAAGTTATAGTAAGTTAAAATAATTTGTTGTTGTTTGAAAATAATTTTTTCATGATTATTAAGAAAAAAGCTCATTTAACGATGCACTTTTTATTTTTTATTTTTTAAGTCCTCGTGATTTCCTACAATTTAAACAAATTGCATTTTACGCAAGTTGATAGAAGATATTGTTATAAAAGCAATAAATTGTTTTATGTCGGGCTGAGATATTAATTAAAACGTGATTTTGTGATGCTTTAACACATTCTGAAAAACGAAAACTTCAAAATAATCAATTTGATATAAATGAAACAAATTAAGCATGAAGATATTAAAAAGGTTGGCATCAATCGAATAACTGAAATATTTCGATTAACTGAACGGGACAAAATTTATTTAATAACGCCAAAAAACAAATTTTCCTGAAGAAGTAAATAAAAATCTAATTACGAACTGACCAAACATATTTGAATTTACTCAATTAAAGAATGAATTGAATGTTTTCCATGAAAACGCAGATGCTATATAGCCAAAAGGTACGACATCAGCTGAGACTTTAAAAGCGATAACTCCATTTAATATCTTACTCTGGATGGAGGCAAACGTCGCCCACAGTTTTTAGCAGGTGTACAAGCTTATAAAACTCCAGCTTGAACGGCGTGTAAGGAGTGCTTCTTTTATGCATTGAAGAGGATAAAAACGTACTTTCGAAGTACTCATGGTCACAAGAAATTGAGCTTTTCGGCTCTTATGTCTAAAGAAAAGGTTCTTTTAAAAGAATTAAAAGCAAGTGACGAAATTTATAATCAAGTCATCGAAAGTTTTGCTACCGTTGAACGACGAACCGAATTAATGCATCGATACATTTTTAAACATTTTATCTTTTGTTATTAATTTATAAAGTATTGCTTGTGTTTTGTTTCCCTTATTAATAAAATTAAAAAAAAATTAAATTAAAAACTACAATTTTTTCCTCACACCATGGCGCTAACCCAATACTAAAGATCAGGAATCGCCACTGCATACTACACATCTATATTCAAGAATTGGCCTAATAAAAGAAACAAAGAATTTTTATAACATATGGATCACGGAACTCACGAGAAAATCTTTTAACAAAACCAAGTATTTTGTTTGCTTTCTTGACAACATAGTTATAATAAGTGTTGGGCATAATCGAATGATTTAAAGAATCGAGATATTAGTATTCGAATGATTTAAAGAATCGAATGATCATTCAAATGATATTCAAAGGAATATCATAGTAAAAAAAAGCAGGAAACAAACACTTCACTTCAAGGCAAAAAACAAAACAAAAAAAGAGGCTGGGTGCGACCCACACTGATAACTTCCCATTTGTGGTCTTGAAAACTTTATATTTAGTTTTTTTTTTTTTCAAATAACCAAAATTGTCTCTTAGCACACTATGATTCAACTAGAACTTTTTTCGTTTTTTTCGTTTCCTGAACAATTTTAGAAATGTCGCTTATTATTCATTCTTACGGGGAGGTATCGATGTATAAAACAACATACTTTAGAAGGCACTATCGGTGTTCATTCCCAAGAAATTCGACTTGAAATACAATTTTAACTAGTTTTCACTAGAATTTTAATAGTTTTTTTATTTAAAAAAAAACTATTAATTCAATATTTGTCAACATTTTACCAATTGTACAAAATTATACTTTGTATAAAATAAACTAAATTAGAAGTCAATATCACTACTAGTTCTCGAGAAATTTGAGTCGAAAAACAATTTTTACCAATTTTCAATAGAATTTTGTATAGTTTTTTTATTTTTTGTAAAAAAAATGTAAACTGACTTTTTTTGAAATTTTCACCAGTTGTCAAACACATTATTTTTCGTAAAATAAAATTATTTTCAGTTTCAAATTGTTTTCCGTTCTTAGAATATCTGGGTTATGAAATTTTTTTTCAGTTTTTTTTATTTAAAAAAATAACGGTATGTTCATTTTTTCCAAATTCATACCAAATCTGTATGACCTTATAATGAGTAGATTTAATTTTATTTGAAATCAATAGCATTATTTTTTCGTGAGATATTTGAAACTAACCAACATTTTTACTTTTTTTCTTAAACCGTTATAGTGAAAAAACTACTTACTGAATTTTAATAAACGCCCTTTCAGCCTCTTTCGAAGTTATTATCTATTAAACAAAATTTATTTGAAGTCGATATCTTTACTCGTTCTTAAGATATCGACGACGAAAAATGGTACCAGAACGTACGGACGTATGAACGTACGAACGTACGAACGTACGAACGTACGAACGTACGAACGTACGAACGTACGAACGTACGAACGTACGAACGTACGAACGTACGTACACACACACACAGACATCTCTCTAAAAATGATTGATATAGCCTCTAGGGACCTTGAAACGTCGAGAAATGTCAAAAATTTCAATTTGACAAATCGGACCGATTACAATAACTCCCAATGGGAAGTTAAAAATATAAACCCAGTCATTGAATACATACACACGAGATACGATTTTGTGTGTTTTCTTTTCTGTCTCTTCGTTCAATATTCGCTTCTCGGTCTCGAAGAGGTACTCGAGTGTTGAGTCCTCATTTCGCTTAGAGAAAGTACGAGTAGATAAGAAAAAATGATTTGAGTATTCGAATGATTTGTGTGAAGAATCGAGATATCTCGAGATGTTGCCTGAATCGATTATAATCGATTATTTCATTCGAATGCGCCCACCACTAGTTATAATGATCAGTGAATGATAATTTTGAGTCTGATAAGATTCCAAGATCAGAGAAACTAGACACTCTACATAAATGTGACGAATTCAACAGGTAGTCAAATATAAATAAGTTACGTTTGCGTGTAAAACACATAGTCACTTGTGGATATCTAAAAACAAACAGTTATGTATTATTGCGCCATTCATAAAATCTCCGAATCTCTGAAGATCGTAGTTATTCAAAATCTGCAATGGAGTTAATTATTCGAAAAATTTTCACGTCATCAGCATAGATTAAAGCCATAGAATGTTTCAATATAGAGGGAAGATCATTTATAAATAAAACAAATAGCAAAGGGCCAAGATGACTCCCTTGAGTTACACCAGCATTAACTTTAAATTGACACGACTGGTTATTTCTGAATATAACACTATAAAATCATAAAATGTATCTTTGAGGTATGAAGATATCCACAACACAAAACAATGGTTAAATCCAATTTTCTTTAATTTATCTAATAGTATTTTGTGAATTTGTCAAAGGCTTTACTGAAGTCTGTAAAGATGCAATCTACTTGTGAGTGTTTTTCAAAAGCATTTAAACAAAAGAGAGAATTGTAATAAATTTGTGACTGTCGATTTTTTTTAAAAAACTATGTTGATTTTCACATAGGCGATAGCAGATAATTTCGCAATAGGACGATAGTTTGTTATTAAATTCTTTTGGCCTTTTTTATGTATTGGCGTTAAATATGAATTTTTTCAAAGAGCAGGAAATTTCGAACATCTCAGCGACTCGTTGAAAAGAACATAATAACGGAAAAGACAGGTAAGACACATATTTTTTCAATATAAATGAAGGAACATCATATGGGCCTGGACTAAAACATTCATCAAGTTTCAAAATATTGTCGTGTATAGAAACTTCTGTAATCGAAAAATTTATAAAATTAACATGTGTGTATTGTTGAGTATAAGAAGGAATGCAAGGAGGGGTATCCGAAGAAAAGTCTTCAAAGGCACTCTTAAAACAATCAGCAAAAATATTAGATATCGAAGTATGTCTTTGTTTTTGGGCTTACGGCCAATAAATGAAACAAGTTCTTTTTTGTTTGCTTACAACGTTTCATTCATGTCTATGGACATCTACAAGTGTAAACCAAAAAGGAAATCTTTATTTGTATTGATAAATTATCAAACAAGTTACACGTCATATTAGATATCGTTTCGGGATCATGACTTGAAGGTATTTGATAGTTCATACTAACTGGGTAACCATCAGATTTTCTTTTTTTATTAACATACTTCCAAAATTTCTGCGGAACGTCTTTAAGCTCACATTCAGTGTTCGAAATAAAATCGGAGTAGAGCAGATTTGAATAGCTTATAAAGTCGATTTGCTGGTCTTGATAATCTCAAAATGTCTCGTCAGTCTTCGATAGATTAAATCTCAACTAGGCTTTTTTTTTATTTTTCAATTTTTTTATATATGCGAATTAAGCCATGGCGGGTTATTACTTAAATATTTTGCTTTGCGAAATGGAATGGAATCTAAAAAACAATCGAACAAAATTTCATAAAATCGCAAAATCATTTCATCTAAGCTCAAGTTTGAAAATAAATCATACCAATTTTTCTCCGTTAATAAGATAAAGAGTTGATTAAAATTACATTTTTTAAAATTGAACTCAAGTTGATTTTTACAAATATTAAGAATATTACATACACATAAATTCAAAGAAACACTTAAGGCGGGATGATGACGATTTTCTTCAACAGCTTTGAATCACATGATATAACGGCAGCATCAATATTCATTACATCAGAGAAGTAAGCAAGATTTAATATTCTTCCATTTTGGTTTTTGACTCCCTTCAGCTGATTTGAGCCAAAAGAAGCCATTCCATCCAATACACAAAATTCGTTTATTTTCGATGCGTTTATAGGATAATAGATATCATCATCCGTAGATCTACACCATTCCAAGTTGGCAAGATTAGAGTCCCCCCGCCCCCCAATTACAATGACTTCGTCAGTTGGATCAATTTTCTCACAGATAGTTTCAATGGAAGTGTTAAAATGTTCATACATAAATATCGCTGTTAGAGCTGAGTGGAATATAAGTTGCAACCACATAAAGGTAACCAGATGACGCTTTTATTTTTACACTTAGCAATTCAAATGAGGACTTAAGAAAATCATCAACAAGTGAGCAAATAAGAGAGGTTCTTACTCCTATTAATACTCGTAAACACCCTCCAACACTAGCTGAGTCATTAAGAAGGTGTCGATCACGTCGAAAAACTTGATAGGTATTGTCAAATAGCTCAGTGTCAGCAAAAGATGAATTCAACCATGTTTCAGTCAGCACAATAATGGCATGTGGGATATTATTTATATTTTTATAAACCTTGCTGGTTTTGTCCTTAATCCACTAACATTTTGGTGATATATTAGAACTTATTGTAGCTGCTTCGGCGGGAATTTCGCATTGTCTTATGTACGAGTAGTAACAAAATTTTTCCGTTCTCTGTTTGATGATCTGTTTTCGAATTCGTGCATAATAATACCAATAGGCCAAAAGGATGTGGAATTTAAAAGGAAGAATAGTGAATCAGGTACTTTGATTTTGAACGATGAATATTTGGAGTAATTACGCTGAATCATTTTTCAACACTTAAGTATCGAGTTGTGCCAAGCTTATTTTGTTTATAGTTTTTAATGTCTAGAGCATTCGTCTTAGGGTCAAGTTTAGAAACGAAGATGGTTTTTTGCCCTTCGACTATTTTGAGCCCGGAATCAATAGGAGACAGATGGTTAATTAGATTAATTGGACAGACTAGGGAAAATGTATTATTATCAGGTAGACTATACTGTTTAGTATTTGCGGAGTTTAATGAGGGAGTTACACAATCTAAACGTTCGTTCGCTGATATAGATACGTTAAGAGGGGATGGTGATTTTGGTGCAGATAATATTGTAATCGATGATTGCACAGGAACTAGGAACTGAAACTTGGAGCGATGACAATAAAGATGATGATGACGGTTTTTCTTGTGTAGATGATTGTAGTAATGGCGGAATAAGGCTTGATTGAACTGGCACACCATTGTTGAAGTTGAAATCAGAGATGGAATGGGGTGGTATAAACGATTCAAATATTGATCTTGCTTGTTTCTTTGTTAACTGAATTTCACTTGGATTGTCAAGTACTTCACGTTTTCTTTTAGTCGATGTTTCGTTACTTGAGTGAGGGATAGGATCTTTATTTTTTGCTCTACTTCGCGTGTGTATAATATTGCTTTGTGGCTTCGTTCTTAAGTTGGCAACTTTTGCAGACAACTGAGTTAATTGGATATTTAAAGTTTTCAGTTGTTTTATATATTATAATATATCTCGAACTATATTGGTGTGGGCAAAAGGGTCGCGTTCGTCACAAAAAAAGTAGAATGACTTTTTCTTTTCAAAAAGCTTGATGGTACTCAAAGGTTCCTCTATACACCTAACATGAAAACTCCTTCGGCAGTTACCGTGACATATAATAGAATCGATCATGTAGTCAGAGATATTGTCACAAGAAAGTGTGCATCATAAGGTAACGGCGAAATTGACTAGGTATATGCAGGCAAGTTTCTCTTAAAATATGGTTCATGTGCTTAAGTTGTCCACTTACCTTTTAATAATTTCCGAATTATTTTGAAAAATTTTGAAATTATTATTGGATTTCTTAATTTCCGTTACTTTTTTCTAAAGTTAAATCATTCCGTTCTTTACTTTTGGCCAACACTGTATATCCTATTTTTAAATTCCAAATTACTTGTGCATAGTACGTGCGATTCAGTCGCTCATTTTGTTTGGTTACAAACTTGTTCTGAAAACTGAGTCTGAGATTAGTAACGAGATACAGTTCCGTAAACTACATTTATAAAGCCTAGTACTCAGTTCAAGTGAAAATGAAAATTTCATATAAATGTGGCGACTGGTTCACTCGCATGAAATCCCCAATGAGAAGTGAGTAAGTGAGTGGATTGGAAAAACAATTATGTTCCACAACTTTTTCCACGCCAAATTTTCATTTCTCAATGTTCAACCATCGGGAAAAAGTTTAAGGCAGCGTGGAAAACTGTGACATTTGTCAGTTAATTTAAATATTTTGTTTCAAAATAAGAAATTGAAAATTTATAAACAGAAATAAAGAATGGATAACGAATTTTTTGATACTGCTCTCGAGAGTTTACTTAATGAAAGCCAAAAATATGAGTATTCAGTATTTCAGGTGAGTATCAAAAATTCACGTGGAAAAGTTTATTCTATTTTCATTTTTATTCTCCGCGTGTAACTTGGAACGTATTTATTTTTCATTTCACGCTGGGTGAGTACTAGGCTTAAGCTGGTACTTTCGGTGCAAAATATCTTTTCGGCGATTTTAATTTAGACAAGAGAAAGTTATGTTACCATTGTCTAGAAGCTTAAAACACATTTGCCTCAATTACATAATAGGTTAATGTAACAAATACAAATCGAAAGCGGTAAACTGTGGCGCGTGTTTATATTAAAGTCATTTTATTGTACACGCCATACGCATCAAAACAAACCCCTAAGTGGCAATTTCATTTCACGTAAGTCATATCCTCCATCCCACATATAAATTATTTCCCGTCACGCGATTTTTTTTTATCCACCATTCAACATGGGGTCAATACTGGTAATGAACAACAGATGGTTAGGTTTAAAGTTCACTTGATATGAAATTGCATTATACTAAAAAGAAGAATATGCCTTTTTAGGAGGTGCAGTATAGTGGTTAGTTGGATGATACTGGGTAATTATCAAACATGTGTAGATTTTTTTTTCGGTTCAGGGAGTCAACTTTATTCATAGAATATAGAAGAATGCTTTTAATAGATAAGGTGTGGAACGATGAGTGGATAAGGTGTTTTCAAATACAATTATATACAAACATATAAGAATAGATGAGAGGGGGTTGATTGTCCGTTGAAGCCGTGACAGTATAATATGATAAAAAAAATCATTGTGTATCAAGATCAAACACGTACATATTTTTGGTATAAATTAAAGTAGGTACATGTCTTGCATATAACTGCACCCTGTAATGCATTTTAAAGAAAACTTGGAGTAGAAATAACACCTTTCTACATTTATATTTAATAACTTCAATAAATAAGTAAATCAAGCAAGACAAAAAATACCTTTATCTTCACTTGTGGCGTTCAAAAAATGAAAGTTTGTAATGCAAATGTATAACCGCATATTTTATTCAAACATAATATATATTTTTTTTTTAAATATAGTACCTTTTTTCGAAGATAAGTATGGGATCTAATTACGACTATTTTCAATTAATTTAAAAACTCTTTTTTTTCATACTATGGACAAGGTTTATTTATAATATGGAACCATTAAAGGAGTTCCATGCTTCCACAATTAAGTCTTGAAACTCGGCTATAATGGAAAATTACTTAGTATGGGCATAAACTTTGCGTGTCAGTTTTCCCCAAAGATTTTCGAATGTGCCGGCAACTCCATTAGATTGATATTGTTAGATTAAAGCCACTCCAAACTTTGACGACTAACATGAATTGGGGCATAATCTTGCTGAAAGACACGCTGAATCGCGGTAGGGTAACAAAATGTCTTAAAGTATCTGGGTGTAGGCCACGCTGTTCATTTTTATAGTAGTGTGGGCAAGACAAACCTTACCACGGTCACAGGATGACCCGCAAACTAAGCATTTATACCGCCGAAGCTCCTCTTGGAAAAAAAAAACTTGCTTTCCTTCCTCAGTACGTGCCAATATCTGTTTAAACTATTATTAAATTAAGTAATGAAAATAATCTTAAAACAAATGTATTAGGTTTTGGAATTTGAAATAAATCGGATAAAATAATTAATTAAGCAAATTTTTGTACGGTTTTCCAATTACGGTCCATGTTTTGATGGGTAAATTCTAATCCCAATTCCTCATGAGTTTACGGCAAAGAACGCACCAAATTTAATGAAGTATTGATTAGTCATTTCTGATCGCAACGTATCCACATATTGGGACGCCTGGCTCTTAATTTTATCCATATTTTTCTGGATATTGTAAAAAAAATTCGGAAAAAACCATCTGATCTGGCAATTTTCCTGGCAGTAGCCCTAAAACTTAGACCACTCCAACAAAAAGCTTGGCCTGACTTTTTTGTGTATCGCTTAAATGTGTACCACGATGTCCATAAACACATAATTTAATGAAACTTAAGTGAGATTTGCATTGTGCTTGTGCGGTTATACTTTTGATATACAAACAAAACTGTTTTTAATTTTTTACTTGTTTAATGATGCCAATAAATAAAAATTGTAAGGTGTCATTTCTGTTTACAGCTTTCAAAAAAGCGCATTTTAAAGAGTGCAGTTATATAACTTATTGAATTCACTTTATTGATGTATTTTTCTTATACATTATGGCTGCTTTACAGATATTTTTTTTAATGATGGAAGACTCTATGCAGGCACTGTCAAATAATTGAAAAATCTGGCGAATAAAACTTAAAATCTTCAAAAGAATTTGAATTAATAACCATTTATTCAACTTAAAAATTTCAAGTACATATCTTCAAAAATATTTTCCCAATAGCCCGAATCTGTTAGAAAATATTTTGTACTTTTCTACAAAAAATGCAATAGCTCAAAAAAAGATGGAAGATCCTGGAATATGGAATATTTTACATACTTGACTTATTAGTGAAATTTAAACGTATCGGAAAATTTTTGGGACAAAATGCCTAATAATTAAAAAGAAATATTTGAAAATAGTGAATCTGGCAACAACTCTCCTTTTGCCGTTTCCTAATGCAAGTGTTGAACGGCTTTTTTCTATATTTTAAACCTAAAAACGAAATGCCGTATTTTTTTAAGGAAAATGTACCAAAGCAAAAGTCAAGACGAAGGTGACGAAGTATTAGAACTCTTTGAAATATATTTTTGATTGCATTTCTATTACAAAGTATCAGTGGCGTGGCGTCCATATAACCCGATTCCTATCGGGTTACCTTTTAAATTGTCTTCTAAACAACAATATTTACTAAATAACAAACGACCTTGCTGCACAAGAATGTTTACTAAATAACGACCAACATAAAACCGACTTCATATACTAAATACGTATCTATTCATTAACCTCCAAAAGCTGCACACTCCACCAACTCAATTGAACTTTATTCTCATTTTTCATTCAAATACCCACCACACCAGCACCACACAAGTTATTATCATGGAGTAATTTCTTCCACACTCTCTGCCCACAACCACAAGCCAAAGCAAAAGTAACCCGAAATATCTCGGGTTATAAGATCTCTCGCTGGATAGAACAATGTAAGTTTTCTTTCTCTGTTTTACTTATGGTTTTTCTGAGTTTGGGATGAAGCTTAAGATCGCTGCATCCAAATTTATGTTTTCATTTAGGATAGCATATCTCGATAAGTATCAAAGATATTGGAATATTTTAAACGCCAAAATGTTGGGCGCAAATTTTCATAGGGGCGATGTCCGTTACTTTTTTTAAATTGGATCCCGTTATATTTTATTTTAGTGAGTTTTAAAACTTTTAAGACAAAAGAAATTTTGGGATAGGATATAGACCGCAATAATTTTTTTACAAATAAAATAAATATGATCCAATGTAGAATATACATACATTTCTCTAGGGGCGATGTTTCTCCTTTTTTTTATTTTTTTTTATTAACCTTATTTAACCATGATTTAACCATGAAATTAAAAAAAAAAAAAAAAAGTTTGGACCCTTAAAACTTTGGACTGACTGATCGTAGGTAAAAAAACCAAAAACGGTACATGAAAAAATTAGAATTTCCAAACTCTAGGGGCGATGTTTTTTCTTTATTTTTATTTTGTTGTTTATTAAATTTTTTTTAACATGAAAGTTAAAAAAAAAAAAAAAGTTTAGACCCTTATAACTTTGGATCAACTAACCTTAGGTATAAGAACGGTACATGAAAAAATTTGAATTTCCAAACTCTAGGGGCGATGTTTGTTCTTTTTTTTTATTTTTTTGTTTATTAAATTTTTTTAAACATGAAAGTAAAAAAAAAAAGTTTAGACCCTTATAACTTTGGATCAACTAATCGTAGGTATAAGAACAGTACATACAAAAATTTGAATTTCCAAACATAATAACATACATTATTATATTTATATTGTAGCCAAAAATATTACATTTCTTATACTTAAACCTATATGGCACAATTAACAGAGATTGGTAACATACATTCATAAATCATCTATTTGTAAACTATTTATTCTTAATTGATATTTTTTATATCATGATATTGAATTACTTGAAAACTTTAGTTGATTTATTTGCGTATTTATCTCATACTTAAATATACTTTTGTTTTGAAGTTCCTTATTTTTTATTTTTTTATAACATTACCTTAAATTTTCCTTAATGTACATGCAATGCTTTTGCATTTGCCAGAAACGGTTTCTTTCGAAGCCACTTTTATTATGCTTTAAGATTATTTATAATTAATAAATTAATAATTTGAAGTATACAGAATTGGCATGAATTGCTTCGCTTGTTCGTTTTGGAAATCAGAACTGCAATACCTTTTTTAGTTTAGGATACACGTCGATATAAGAATTAATTATCGTTTGCAGCTAATTAGTCTAAGCTTCGACTTACCATTTGAAATTTTTCACGCCACGCCACTGGTACATATGTACATATACATAAGTATATTGAAGAATAAAATGGATTCGTTGTTCAGTGAGATAAATTTTACTCCGCCGTGCACCTATAGCGTCAATTCGTCTGTTCTTACGTTTATTGGCTTTCTTCTTGTAATAAAAATAGGTATTTTCCTTGATTTGTCAGTTTGGCATTTAATTTTAAGCAAAATATTTACATACATTAAACATTAAACGAAGTGTGGATTAACGATTGTGGTCCGTGGATCTCAGTTCTCAGATGTTTGGATAATTGCTCAGAATGAAAGATCTCCGATTGTTAATGTTGTTTTCGGGTTCAACTTGAGCTACTGGGGCCGGAACAATTTCCGTGCTTTCAATTAAGTAATCGTTGTCTAAGTAAGGAAATAAACGTTATTTTTTATTAAAAGATTATGTAGGTACACATAGAAGACTTACCGAATAGTTCATTAAAATCAATACCAAGGTTGTATAGAACGGCTAGCGCCACGATGACGGTTTTTATATTTTCTAACGATCCTCTTATACCCGTGAGTAGAATGCGAAATCTGGATTTACAAACACCAAATGTTCTTTCAATTCAATTTTGTGTTGCAATATGTCCTTTATTATAATTTTCTTCGCCTGACGAAGTCGGATTAAGAACTGGTGTATAAAGAAAGTTGGTGCACTTATAGTCACCGTCACCAAGAAGACGTCCTAGAAATTCACCTCTTTCGAGACGTTATTTTAATGAGCATTCGTTGAAAATCCCAGAATCATGGTTACTTCCACGCCAGTGGGCTACAATGTTTGTTATTTTTAATTTATGGTCACATACAACTTGTATGTTAATGGAGTAATATCCTTTTCTATTAACGTAGAACTGTCCAGCTTCTCCTCCTTGTTTTTGTATTTTGATATGAGTGCAGTTAATTGCTCCTATAACGTGGGAAAATCCTCGAATTCTTTTAAATCCTTCCATCACCGCTATTTGCTCAGAAGTTGAGCGAGGCATTCGAATATAGTCTTTTGATTTAGATGCAAATACCGTCGCTACTCTAGCACTTACAATACTAAGAGTTGGTTGGCTAAGGCCACGCATATCTGCACTATCTTCCTGAATCTGCGAAAAATTAATATGCAATAAAATTTTATGATATCTGAATTTTATGTCATTCCTTTTTTACAAACTAAGCACATGCACACAGGAACGGTTGGGAGTTGTAACTTTCCACCAAATTTATTAATTTTAATAAGAAAACATTTTTCTTCCTTACCTCATTTCGAGCCCAAAAGCATATGGCAGCCATTACTTGGATACTTGGTGGAATGTGTCCACCTCTTGCATCACCTTCCAAGTCATCTTTGACTATATTGATTAGACGAGTCATATTTGATTTTGAAAAACGATATCTTGATCTTAAACTACGTTCATCAAGTTCTTCCATAGGATTCATACGCGTTTTATAGTGTTTCTCTCGTCTCAATGTTTCGGCACCATCACTTAACCTATCTAGGTTTTCAATTGTGTTTATTTCATCAATAATATTAAACGAATTCATAGAGAATTTTACACAACTTTTTCAGTTCGATAAAACAAATAAGTATTTAATATTAAAAAAATGTTTCTGTCAAATTTGACAAGCAAGTTAAGGACATCCGCTCGTTAAACACTAAAATCGGTGAGATAAGTTATCCCCTCATTGTCAAACGTCATTTAAGGCTAACACGAATTTATTATTAATAATTATAAGTTAAAACACGCGTTAAAATTGTTTCGCCTTTATTTTGTGCTTATTAATATGGGTGTTAGAAGATAAAGTAGCTATATTTGCTACTATTAAAGTTAGACGAGCTCTTATACAGTTTATAGTCCCTTAAAATTGACAAAAAGTCAGTTCTCGTTTTATATATTTACAATATTTAGAGTCGACTCGCTTACTAAAATTGATTTAGAGCAGGTTTTAAATGTTTAAAATTTTCGCCTGTCTTTTATATGTCTCACCCGCAACAGAAAAAAGACTCTGACTATTTTCAAAATACATAAAGGTGGTGTTTTTTTTTTCATTTCAGCAAAAATGAATTAGTAATAATATTATTGGTTTTAAGATAGATTTTATAAAAAAGAAATTAAAGACTCTTGACTGACTCTTGACAAAAACTGAAATTCATTCGCCCGTGCGCGGTGTGGGCTCCGTATTGTCAAACTTATAGAAAATCATGTGCACATTCTTCATAGAATACCAACCTTCATGCGGCTACTCCATGGATGTACACACACAAATAAACAATATCAACATGACGAAAATGTGTAAAGTATTAAAAAAAAAATAAAGATTATAAATTAATATAATATAAATGATGGAGATATTAATAGAATATGTTCTATTTACCTAATCTCTTACCTTTTGCCTTTTTTCTAAACAAAAATAGGATACCCCAATAGGAAACACTCGTAGCTTTTTTGGTAGATACATAAATATTCCACATGAATAAAGGTAGCCGCATTGTCTGCCTGTAATATCTTTCTCGCGCATAATAAAAAAAATCCTTAAGCAGAAGAGAAAATATCACAAATAATCATATATACAATACAGATGTCTTACGCCTATGGAGCAGAGTGACCTATGAAATTGAAAAAGCTTTATTCTATAAACCTATTTAAAAGGCATTTTTTCTACGAGAATAAAGTTCTTTTCGCAGGATTTTGTAGGATAGGATTTCTCTTCTCTCAATTATGTGTTGCTTCTCTTTAGTTTACCCTTTCCTACAATTTTTGTTTATATTTGCAATATTATATTCGTTCACCCCTTTGTAACGATCAAGCAGCAGACAGTTGATTTTTTATATTCTTTCAAGATTTTTTTTTGGGTTGTCTGAGGTTTGCGATAAATATAAAATGTGTGCTTCTGGGGTTTGACGATGGATATATTTAAGTTGGTTGATAAGTATACTCTGTCCAACAAAAATTGTCAGTACAGGGAAGATAGGACGTTTGTCTCTCATTCTGGTTGCATTGCCATGCATAAGTGTGTCGCCTTTTAAAGCTCTCACAGGGATTCCGTAGTTAAAATTATAAATCGCCGCGAATGAGAGTAAAAAACGCGTAGGGCTACCGTCTGCCGATTCAAAACGACTGAAAACAATATTCAATTTACCTTTTCCCACAACGCCAAGCGGTAAGATAATAGGCGCGTTTTTTTTTTTTAAGTTGAAAAGCAATACGACAACACTCAACATACTCATCTTCTTAAATTGTGTTCTCAAAAGCTTCGAATCCCAAAAGCTCCTTAATAAAAACCACTGAAAAAGCTCCTTGCTTGCAATTGAGAATGATAATGGTAACTCTGTTTTGATGTAGATAAAGAGCGCAGGATCGTATTGAGTGACACTTGACACTCTTGACAGTATCTCATCAGCAGTGGGATACGACGGTCGTGTTGGGGTGTACAACTTTTTGCAAAGAATTACAACAACAATTCCTTAAGAAAAGTCAGTGGCTTGCTATTTTTTCAGTGGCATTTTTCCTAACGCATTGAAGTGAGGGTGCATCAGGCGCCACTGCTTTAGAAAAAGCTCTCCCATAAGGCCTGTACTGACAATTTTTGTTGGACAGAGTATAGAAAGATTTTTTCAATAACCTGTGTCGTCGGTAGTTATGTATGTACTCGTATTTGTACATAGTTTAAATGACGGAAGGAATTTCTTTATTTCATTTTTTTTTTCATTCGTCTGAAGTTGATTTTAATAAAGGGCACATTTTTGTTGCGTAATTATGTAGTTACATTCGCCTTTTCTATTTCGTAAGAGTCCAGGAATATTATATATACACTAGCCGCCCGTGCTCGCGTTGCTAACTACGAATATTTTTTTTTTTAATTGTGAATCTAAACCATTCTCAGATCCCCTTGAACACACACAAAAAATTTCATCAAAATCGGTCCAGTCGTTTAAGAGAAGTTCAGTGACTTACACACTCACAGAAGAATTATATATATTAAGATATTATATGTATATTTATAGTAATGTAGGAAGGAAGATACCTAGGTCTTTTTTGGGTTTATTGTTATAAATTTCAAGATTTTGGACAAGAGCTTGTTTAGTACATAATGTAGGTATACAAAGTAGGAAACGAAATTAGTTTGGAAATTTTTTTCTTATGTACAGTACATATACATATACTGTACATACATATATATACATAAATATGTTTGTATGTAGGAAGATAAGATAAGCATTTAAATAGTTTGAATACAATCATTTATCAATTAAGAAATTTTTGTATTAGATGGTCTTTTAATTAATTGTATACTTAAGTAGGGCAATAAGGACCTGCCTTGATCAAAGGGCACGGTAGTGCCCAGCCAAGTTCTGGCACTACACCATTTTTACAGGAACAAACTCAGGCGATTTTTGACCCCTCCTTATCTTCAGTACCAATGAAGTCAGAAACTTAAAACTCCGAATATTTGCTAAGGTAGCCAGGCACAGGCGCCTCGCCAAATTTCAGTTTTCTAGCATAAGTGGTTCCTGAGATATAAGGCCTCAAAAATCACAAAAACCGTAACTGACTGACTGACTGACTGACTGACTGACTGACAGATCATCAAAATTATGGAGCACTTCCCGACATCGTAGAATCTTGTAATTTTGCACAACGGTAGGTCTTGTCATGCCAGCAACGGAAAAAATCGAAAATTTGAAATTTCCCATTCAGGGGGCGTGGCATTCGCCCACTTTCTCCGAATTTTTGAGCACTTCCCGACATCGTATTATGGAGCATTTCCGACTGCTGTAAAACGATGAAATTTGGTGGACCGGTAAGGCTTATATTGCATATAAAGAAACAAAAATAAACACCAAGGTTTTCCTTTCAGGGGGCGTGGTATCCGCCCACTTCTTCAGAACTGATGTAAATTATATATGGCAAACTTCCGATTGCAGTAGAACAATGAAATTTGGTAGAGCGGTAGGGCTCAAATTGCATAAAAAGGAACAAAAATAAAAATTAAGGTTTTCCATTCAGGGGGCGTGGTATCCACCCACTTTCACCGAATTGGTGTTGGTTGAATGGAGCACTTTCTACTGCTGTAAAACGATGAAATTTGGTAAAGTAGCAGGGCTTAAATTGCATACAAAGAAAAAATGTAAAATTTGAGGTTTTCCATTCAGAGGCGTGGTATCCGCCCACTTCTTCAGAACTAATGTAAATTATATATGGCAAACTTCCGATTGCAGTAGAACAATGAAATTTGGTAGAACGGTAGGGCTCAAATTGTATATAAAGGACCAAAAATAAAAATTGAGGTTTTCCATTCAGGGGGCGTGGTATCCGCTCACTTTCCAAGAAAAAGTTTGATTTATATGGAGCACTTTCGGCTGCTGTAGAATGATGAAGTTTGGTGGAAGGGTAAAGCTTAATGTACATTCAAAGCGAAAAATAGAAAATCTAAGATTTTTCATTCGAAGTATCTTTTTATTGTCATTTTGAAACTATACATGCATTTTGAAATTTCATAACTTTTCTTAGAACTAGAGTGCTCGATTTTCTATGTTATGTTAACATGAATGAAAAAAGAAAACATTTGCATACCTGAAAAAATTATGAGTTTACATAAACAAAACTCTTAACTGTGATGTGAACTATAATAAAACCACTAATTAGGCCGTTAATTGGTGGTCTACCTTCATTTAAAAAAAGGAGTTAAAATTGCAACAAAAACATCATCGCATCCTCAACAATTATTGCTTTTTTATGGCTTTGAGCAGATGTAGGTACTAGTATTTAACATTAAAGTAGGTATGTTAGTGTTAGGTATCTTGCCAGGACAAGAAGAAACAATTGAAGCGCAAATCAAAACAACCAATAACAAAAAGAAAATATACAAAAAAAAAAAATAGGAAGCTATAAACTAAGTTGATTTTATAAGGTAGAGTCCACCCTTCTATTTTTCCGTATCTTTCGAGATTTTTTCTTTGCGAAACATTAAAATCTTTGCAAAAAGGAGTGAGATCAGACCAAAAACATAAATGTTAAAAAAAGAGCCAAGTTCTTCTATACAAAAACCTTTGTGTAATAAGTCAGCCGTGAAAAGTACTGAGATCTAAAAGTGCGCCAAGTTCTTACTTCATGAAGGTTTAACACCGAATATTTAAAGTAGAATAATATTGAAACAGCTACAATGTAATAGAGAAATTTTATTATTTAATGATTACTTACTAAAATTTGATGCGCTCACTTGGCAAGTTTTTTGTATGCCCAATTCGAAAGGTTTTAAAAACTTGACCAGTGAACCCATCAAATTTTAGTCAGTAATCATTAAATAATAAAATTTCTTTATTACATTGTAGCTGTTTCAATATTATTCTACTTTAAATATTCGGTATTAAACCTTCATGAAGTAAGAACTTGGCGCACTTTTAGATCTCAGTACTTTTCACGGCTGACTTATTACACAAAGGTTTTTGTATAGAAGAACTTGGCTCTTTTTTTAACATTTATGTTTTTGGTCTGATACATTTTTACTTAAATTATTGTTAAACAAAAATAATTAATAACTTTTTTTTTTGTTTGATAATGTAAGAAGTTGGACATTAATAAATAGATACAGAGTATACAAATGTTCCTAGGTTCTTATTAACATAATTCCTTCCTGTAACTATTATGTCTATGTGATATGTACCTACAAGAAAATTTGTAGGCAACTACTAGAAAATTTACGCCTACCGCCGCGCCGAGACGATAAATACCCTCCGCCGCACAGTGCGTTGATTCAGTGCAAGATAAGGAAAAAATTCAAAACAGCTTGATTTTAATATATTTTTTTCTTAAATATTTGTTTTTTATTTCAACTTAAGCAAATATTGTTTAAGTAATATAAATAACCTTAAAAAAATGTTTTAGTTTGATTGTTCACATTTGTTTCATAGTAAGAGTGGAAATGATCGAGCCAGTCCTTATTTTTTTCCATAAATCGAAAACGGTTAGCACTTTTGTCAGCGTTTATTAATATTTGCACACAGATTTGAAACATGTTTGTTCAAAATTTGCTCTTGGTCCGGCTCCAAACTAATGATAATTCTAAATTTATTTCGTATACATTCTAATAAAACAGAAAATCGGTCGTTTGGATTAGAAAACCACATCTCAAACAGTTCCCTATTCGTACACATTGTCTATATAAAAAGACGATAAATAAACAGTTGTTACAAGGAGGGACGTGGACGGACGTGGATGAATGTTACCTTTTTGGAAAGATCGTATTTCCCACTTTATATCCTAAAAATTTGTTTGATGAATACACGTGAATAAAACGAGATGCTGCAGTTTGAAAATAAGCTGTTTTTGGAGAAATAAACCGTTACTTAACCGTTTTTAAAACGAT
Source organism: Philhelius festivus (assembly GCA_963931855.1). NCBI lineage: Eukaryota > Metazoa > Arthropoda > Insecta > Diptera > Syrphidae > Philhelius > Philhelius festivus. The sequence continues at coordinate 103,534,559 of OZ007554.1, forward strand.
CGAAGGGTTTCGAGTGCAAAAAAAAAACAATATAATATGTTTGGCTTACCCTTCTAAAGAGTATCCAATTAAAAACCGGTTTATTTGGAGCAATTTAACTCCGTGGTGCAGCGCTTCGTAGATCATCACTAAATGGCCTAATTTTGACATGTTACCTTTAAGAGGTTGTATAGCTTGCTGTAGTTGCATTTTACAGAAAAAAAATTTACAGTTCATCTAGTTAAAGTTCTGGCTATAATTTTGCATTTTTCAAAACCGGTTTTAGAAGGTCATATTTTTTGACTTTTTTCCACTGGTCGCCGCACTGTGCGCCGATCCGGTTTTAACTTACTATGCAGGTACTTGTAATATACTCGTACATATGGCAGGTTATGAAAAAAATGAGCTCAAGATTTTGATCAATTTTGTTAATAGGATGGTAGAGAAGACGAAGAAAAAGAAAGCAATTTCACCTGTCTGTCCTTGGTATTCGGCATACATGCCACACATTTGGCCAAAAAGAAAAATAATATATTTCTCAAAAACGACTTACAATTTTGTAAAAATAATTCAAATAATTAATTTAGGAAAATGACGCTTTTTTGTATTTTATCTTAAATAGTTATTTTTGTTACCTCTAGTAGAATTTTGTTTTTATATTTGTTTTTTTCATTTTTTTTTCTTCTTTCTCATAGTGAGAACAACATTTTAAGAAAACCTTATTGTAATTTAAAAACAAGTACACATTTTTATTTTTGATAAGTCAATATTCAAATAATGTGACTACGTAGCTAACTAACTATGAGTGGGTAAATATAACTATAAAATGAGTTGAAAATTCCCCTCCAACGTAGTGTAAGCACTTCGGATTCAAAGTTTGGTGATAATAACGGGTGATTTTTTTGAGGTTAGGATTTTCATGCATTAGTATTTGACAGATCACGCGGGATTTCAGACATGGTGTCAAAGAGAAAGATGCTCAGTATGCTTTGACATTTCATCATGAATAGACTTACTAATGAGCAACGCTTGCAAATCATTGAATTTTATTACCAAAATCAGTGTTCGGTTCGAAATGTGTTTCGCGCTTTACGTCCGATTTATGGTCTACATAATCGACCAAGTGAGCAAACAATTAATGCGATTGTGACCAAGTTTCGCACTCAGTTTACTTTATTGGACATTAAACCAACCACACGAATGCGTACAGTGCGTACAGAAGAGAATATTGCGTCTGTTTCTGAGAGTGTTGCTGAAGACCGTGAAATGTCGATTCGTCGCCGTTCGCAGCAATTGGGTTTGTGTTATTCGACCACATGGAAGATTTTACGCAAAGATCTTGGTGTAAAACCATATAAAATACAGCTCGTGCAAGAACTGAAGCCGAACGATCTGCCACAACGTCGAATTTTCAGTGAATGGGCCCTAGAAAAGTTGGCAGAAAATCCGCTTTTTTATCGACAAATTTTGTTCAGCGATGAGGCTCATTTCTGGTTGAATGGCTACGTAAATAAGCAAAATTGCCGCATTTGGAGTGAAGAGCAACCAGAAGCCGTTCAAGAACTGCCCATGCATCCCGAAAAATGCACTGTTTGGTGTGGTTTGTACGCTGGTGGAATCATTGGACCGTATTTTTTCAAAGATGCTGTTGGACGCAACGTTACGGTGAATGGCGATCGCTATCGTTCAATGCTAACAAACTTTTTGTTGCCAAAAATGGAAGAACTGAACTTGGTTGACATGTGGTTTCAACAAGATGGCGCTACATGCCACACAGCTCGCGATTCTATGGCCATTTTGAGGGAAAACTTCGGAGAACAATTCATCTCAAGGAATGGACCGGTAAGTTGGCCACCAAGATCATGCGATTTGACGCCTTTAGACTATTTTTTGTGGGGCTACGTCAAGTCTAAAGTCTACACAAATAAGCCAGCAACTATTCCAGCTTTGGAAGACACAACATTTCCGAAGAAATTCGGGCTATTCCGGCCGAAATGCTCGAAAAAGTTACCCAAAATTGGACTTTCCGAATGGACCACCTAAGACGCAGCCGCGGTCAACATTTAAATGAAATTATATTCAAAAAGTAAATGTCATGGACCAATCTAACGTTTCAAATAAAGAATCGATGAGATTTTGCAAATTTTATGCGTTTTTTTTTTTTTAAAAGTTCTCAAGCTCTTAAAAAATCACCCGTTAGTTGTGTTCAACCAGCTGCATTGGACTACTCTGGGCAGACAAGTGTAGCTTTTTGGTGTTCATTGAAAAAATTTCTCCACTGACTTAGACTGATTATTTCTTTGTGGTTCAGTCTCCATGTTGATTGTATAACTTTGATTTTAAAGAATTAAAATATAAAATTTAAAAAAGGAATTTTTTTATTTTGTTTATTTCAATCTAAACTTTTATTCACAACATATGTATATTATTTCTTTTTATTTTTACTTATTAAGCGACGCGTTTCGGATTTGCATCCATCATCGGGCTTTTTTCGTTGACTTTGATGTTGTCTGTTAATTATTTTATTTTGATGTTGATAACTCTATTGTGAATTTGTCTTTTGTTTGTCTCTTTTACGCCAACACCAAAAAAGACAACAACAATAAAAAAGAGATAAACATAAGATAAATTCACAATAGAGTTATCAACATCAAAACAAAATCCACAAAATAAAATAATTAACAGACAACATCAAAGTCAACGAAAAAAGCCCGATGATGGATGCAAATCCGAAACGCGTCGCTTAGTAAGTAAAAATAAAAAGAAATAATATATGTTGTGAATAAAAGTTTAAATTGAAATAAATAAAATAAAAAAATTCCTTTTTTAAATTTTATATTTTAATTCTAAATCAAAAATAGACTGATTAGCGTTCATTGACCTGAACTAGTGTACATTAGTTCAGAATATCTTGCACTACCTTTTGAGCTAGTGCAGGTTGGTGAAAACTGTCAAACTCAGCTGATGTCATTATTTGATTATATTTGGCAAAGGAATTAATTTGAATTTTGTCCGCGCCTTGTGTTTTTTGAATTTAAATTTAGAAAAAATGCATGTTTTTAAGATCTGACGTATGACGTTTTTGCTTAAGTTTGCTCTGACAGTTTTCATGAACTTGCACTGCACTACACTACTTTATACTGGCCTCCTTCTGGTTGAACACAACTAAAGCTAAGTTTACACGATTGATAGATCTTACAATATTGTAAGACCTGACAATGTCTGACAATTATCTACCAATGAGTTGACAATTAAGTTGTGTGTGTACACGCGGTTGTTACAAAATCCACCATCTCTTACACTTTATTGTCAGAAGCTGGCTGACAATTTATTTTCAGATAGCAGGCTTAATATACCAACCAATTAATTGTAAGAGATTGGTAGAATTTCTACCAACCGTGTACAAACACAATTAATTGTCAGTTATTGTCGGTTATGGAAACTGCTTCAATTGAACCTTGGCTGCAAATTGTCTGACAATGAAAAAATTGTATGATGCTAAAAAACGAACTTCTTACAATTTCTTCATTGTCAGAAACGTCAGCCAACGATAAAAAATTGGCAGGCCTGACAATAAATTGTGTGTGTACACGATTATCCAATACCTTACAATTTACCGTCTTACAATTAATTGTCAGGGGCCTATTGCACCATCTTACAAAATTGTGATTACAAGCATTTTTTTAACAAATTTGTAAAAATCGAGTTTTTTTTATATGTAATTTTTTTTTAATCACAAATTTGTACTTGTAATTTGTAGTTGGTGCAATAAGCCCCAGATATATTTTCTGACAATTAATTGTAAGACTACACGGTTGTAAGACATTGTAAGCATGTTTTTCACTGACAGATCTGACAATATTGTAAGATCTACCAATCGTGTACACTGTACACTTAGCTTAATGATTTTGACATTTCACAATCACGGTTTCAATATTGTGCATTCCATATGACATTCATTTGTATTATCCAACCAAACTGGGAAATAAATCTTTGTTATGTTTAAATATTGCGAACGAATGTTTGAGTTTTATTAGTAATTATTTCTGTTATGTTAAATGTGTTGAATGAAATTTCTTTTTTATCCCAACAATAACCATCATTCCAATTAGATTTAAATAGCTCTAGTTGTAAGTTCTCTTCTTGAACTATACAGCTATGATCTATGATCAACGTTTTTCTTTGAACGTGGGATGTTTTTCATTTTATTGGAAGGTGTCCCGTTCCCGTTCCATGGATCTTCTTAACGAAATAGATGTATGAAAAATGTTAAAATTCTGCAAAATAGCACTTAGTTATCGAAATAGAATAAAAGATGAATATTTTTAGTTAGAAATTGTAACTTAATTAGTTTATCTATTGCAAAGACTTTTGGTATTGGCTCGAACGCTTAAAAAAAATCAAGAGCTGATGATAAGAGCGATTTTATTTTAATTTACGAGTAGCCCGAATGTCCTCTGGAAAAGTCTGTTTTTATAAGATTTGATATTATGCACTTACTTGATTTTATTTGAAAGCAATTAAGCTTCTCTTAAATCGGAATCTACAAAACTGAAAAACTCCTACATTTTAGATGTTTTGTGTCACGTCGATCGAACTGACAACGAGATCTTTTACACAAGAATACAATAAATATATTGGTTAAACGATATATATTTAACATTTTTTTTAAATGTTTTAAATGCACAGAAAACATTGAATCAAGTTTGTTAACGTTTCCTGAATTCCGGGAAATATGTTTTACAAAAAAGTTAATAACGGGTGATTTTTTAAGAGCTTGAGAACTTTTTTAAAAAAAAAAAACGCATAAAATTTGCAAAATCTCATCGATTCTTTATTTGAAACGTTAGATTGGTCCATGACATTTACTTTTTGAATATAATTTCATTTAAATGTTGACCGCGGCTGCGTCTTAGGTGGTCCATTCGGAAAGTCCAATTTTGGGTAACTTTTTCGAGCATTTCGGCCGGAATAGCCCGAATTTCTTCGGAAATGTTGTGTCTTCCAAAGCTGGAATAGTTGCTGGCTTATTTGTGTAGACTTTAGACTTGACGTAGCCCCACAAAAAATAGTCTAAAGGCGTCAAATCGCATGATCTTGGTGGCCAACTTACCGGTCCATTCCTTGAGATGAATTGTTCTCCGAAGTTTTCCCTCAAAATGGCCATAGAATCGCGAGCTGTGTGGCATGTAGCGCCATCTTGTTGAAACCACATGTCAACCAAGTTCAGTTCTTCCATTTTTGGCAACAAAAAGTTTGTTAGCATTGAACGATAGCGATCGCCATTCACCGTAACGTTGCGTCCAACAGCATCTTTGAAAAAATACGGTCCAATGATTCCACCAGCGTACAAACCACACCAAACAGTGCATTTTTCGGGATGCATGGGCAGTTCTTGAACGGCTTCTGGTTGCTCTTCACTCCAAATGCGGCAATTTTGCTTATTTACGTAGCCATTCAACCAGAAATGAGCCTCATCGCTGAACAAAATTTGTCGATAAAAAAGCGGATTTTCTGCCAACTTTTCTAGGGCCCATTCACTGAAAATTCGACGTTGTGGCAGATCGTTCGGCTTCAGTTCTTGCACGAGCTGTATTTTATACGGTTTTACACCAAGATCTTTGCGTAAAATCTTCCATGTGGTCGAATAACACAAACCCAATTGCTGCGAACGGCGACGAATCGACATTTCACGGTCTTCAGCAACACTCTCAGAAACAGACGCAATATTCTCTTCTGTACGCACTGTACGCATTCGTGTGGTTGGTTTAATGTCCAATAAAGTAAACTGAGTGCGAAACTTGGTCACAATCGCATTAATTGTTTGCTCACTTGGTCGATTATGTAGACCATAAATCGGACGTAAAGCGCGAAACACATTTCGAACCGAACACTGATTTTGGTAATAAAATTCAATGATTTGCAAGCGTTGCTCATTAGTAAGTCTATTCATGATGAAATGTCAAAGCATACTGAGCATCTTTCTCTTTGACACCATGTCTGAAATCCCGCGTGATCTGTCAAATACTAATGCATGAAAATCCTAACCTCAAAAAAAATCACCCGTTATATCTACTAATGAACACATAAAAATGCGGTGAATGTTTTCATAAAATAATAATAATATAATATCAGCATCAGGGAATAAAACTTATGATAATTTGCCAGAATGGGAAAATTCCTATGATTCTCTAAAAGACCCTGGCGCAAAATTTTAAACAGAATATTATTAAGGTATTAGTATGATACTACTTAACAATTTGCTAACTTTATAGTAGTTTACTAATTCATTCTTAATTTTAAACATTTTCTAACTGGTATCGTACTAAAAGAATTTTCTTAATAAAGTACTTCTGAATATACCTAAAACAATGACATTTCGTGTAAAAAAGTAAGTACACGAACCTTTTTTGATGTTTGCAAATGTCAAAGAGAAAGTATGATGCTATATTCGATTAAAATTTGCAAATTCGTTGTTTTAACATAGTATCATACTAAAACAGCTTTAACATCGTACTAATTCAATTAAAATTTTGCGCCCCTGATTTTATACTAAATAATACAAAAATTGAAAAGAGCAAAATTTGGATATTCCTTTCAAAAACTACGATTCACAATCGTCAGACATTAAGGAACATTGAAAAGTCATATAAGATACTTTCTGGAAAAATGAAGCATGCAAGATCTCCAAAACTCTTTGGATTGTGTTGAAGCAACTGCCAAGACAAAATTTCTTGCGAGCAAATAAAACAACTTTCTATCCAGTTTTGGTTTTTGGGAACCTATGACCAGAAAATTGACCACATTTTACAATATGTTTTTATCTGAAACGGAAAGTTTAATTAAAAACGCAATAGCCGTAAAAGTTTCATGTCCAACCGAACCACTTGAGATTTGTCGGGGTACATCAAAAAAAATATATTCATGGCAGTTTAAATCACTCCATGTATAGAAATAAAGTTTGTAATCCTGTGAGCCTTACCAAATATTCAAAAATATTCGGAATACTGAATTTAAGATTAAAAGTTTCCAAACTAGACACATGCGCAACTTGCTATGGATTTTAATCTAAGATAAAAGTAGCCCAGGAGGCCCAGATAAGAAAAAGATCTTTTGGGTTTATTACAATACATAAATCCAGATTTTAGTTATTTTTATAAAAATCTCAAAACTATTTCCAACGAAATCAACATTTAATCAGATTAAAGAAGTGACGATGAAGATAAAAAACACTTTTTTAATTTTGGTTTTCAATTTTTGATTTGTTTTTTATTAATTTACAATACATGATGAAAAGTTTGTTGTTTTTTTTTTTTGTATTTTCATTCATTCTATCTGAACGTTCAAAGTTGGTTCTCATTCTCTGCTAAAAACAATATATTTTTCTTTATTAAGTTAGGAATAAGAACTAAAGTTGACACAAGAACTGGATAATTTAACAGAATAGACAAGGAAAATCAGCTAAAGCAGTCTTTAGACCAGAACAAAAAATTTCTTTAAAATGGAAAAACAACTAAACTGCAGATAATTTAATTTACTTTGCAACTAAGAGTAAAATTATCTTTATTTAAATTTTTGTTTCAACCTGAACGGAGTTTCCAATCGCCCAATATAGTCATTTGTAATTTCACGCGTTTCTAAAAACTTTAAACTGCTCTCCTGAAAAATTAGTAAAAAAGACTTTAGCGGCTTTTCCTTGTGACCACAGATCTATATATCACACCTCCGGTGGTACAACGACGTAAGTGCAAAAATACCGATTCTTCAGAAAAGGCGATTTAAAATTTTGAAGACGTTTTTGATTAAAAAAACATACAATTTTTTTTTTTAATTGAACAAACTTTTTATTAAAGGGAAATTAAACATAGTTTTCGGCAATTCAGTCATTATTTTTGTGCTTCAAGCAGTATTATTAAAAATTTTAGTTTTAATAAAGGTAATAGTAATTTTTAATAAATAAACTTAAAAAATGTTAGTAAAAAAATGATAATAACTTGGAATGATATTACTTTTAAACAGGCTTAATATATCTTTTTTCTTTGGTGCCAATTGTATTTTTGATGAGTACGCGGGCTTTAATTGTATACTTTGCAACTCCTTTGTCGCAGAGGAGCGCCGGTTTATCGTCTTAAAAAGAACTTGTTCCCAAGTTATGTCTTTATAGTTTGTTTTGTACGAGTACACATTACTGCCTTTTTCAAAGCGTAAAAGTTTCATTTCCGATATTTTAATGGGGTCGCCGTTTATAGCAACTTTAAATCGAAAAAATTCTTATAGTTTAATTCCTTTATACTATGAAAGCATTTTCTTTCTTTTTTGCCGTTCTTATGATAGAAACATATTGGTCGGGCACGTATATTGGTCAGGATTTTTTTGCTTTCTTAAGTGACCTTTCAATAACACTATGGACGGCATCACCTTCATTCTGTGTGTGGCCTCGAATAAGAAATGTATGTGTTATAGACTTTATTGCGAGATTTTCTATAGCATACAAATACATTCTAATTACGAATCTGAAATCAAAGTCTCGTTAAAGCTTTAGTCTTCTTAAGAAGTTAAAGTAATAGTTTCACCTATTCTTCTGCTGACCACCACAGTTGTCGGTGTAAAACACAACGTCTGCACCTGGACGAGTGACTGATAGCTCTTGAAGAAACATAAGCACACAAGATCCAATCTCGTTTGAACCCCTGTTCCCTAATGCCTCGTGCCAGAAATAACATACAGTGTGATCATTTTTCATCTCCATAATCTGCAAATTTAAAATAAAAGATATTTTAGCATAATTAAAATATAAAGAGTTAAATTATGTAGGTATACTTATTTTACTTACCGTTAAATTGTAACAGTTAAGCCTTGATTTATAAAAAAACGCAGATGTTTGTCCAATAGGAACTGGAAGAACAGCTTGCAAGTCGTATGTTGCTACTACAATATCGGATGTGTTTTCTTTATCTTTGGTCTTTTTTCTTCACGGCTTAATTTTTTTTTTCTTCCTGGTGTAGCTTGTAAAAGCTTTCTAACTGCTCCTTTTCCTCTCCTATTGCATTTTTAAAGGCTTCACAAATATCGCACTGATCCTTTTTTGGTACGAAAAAACCAATATTAAATTCATTATTGAATATTCTTGCGTATGTGTCATAACTCGCCACGTTTTTTTGCAGAGAAGTTCGATCCGTTTTATAATGCCTATATACATTTCAGCAATAGATAACCCGCCATCTATGTATTCTCTTGAAGTCTGAGCTCTCAAATAATGACTTTCGATTCGTGGAATGGAGTTTATGTGTGCCCTTATTGAATCTAGTATTTCGCTGTCAGTTTTCGGATGATTGGAATGCTTGCCGCGTTTATCTTCTTTGTTGATAGCTCCACCTGAAGCCTTGTTCTGAATAATTGTTCGAACTATCCTTTCCGAAATTGCAAAAGTGCTTGTCAAAAATCGTTTGCATACTCTAACTTTGTTTCCATTATTCATTAAGAAAAAAGCACAGTTTTGATTCCTTGGTGTTTCTTTAGATAGAGATATGCGACGGTATTTCAACTGCACTGGTTCGATGCAGGAATTTAAGAAATCGCGTTGACGTTGAAAAGAAGCGAGACTCCAATAATTTTTGAACAGTTCAGTTCTTAAATTTTCGTCAAATTTTGTTGAGCAAGCCAACTTACAACGATTAGGGCAAGGTGGTCCCATCACTTTTTCTTTAACAAACTTACCCCTTTTCGAAATATAGCTTTGTCCTGAGTTGCGTAATTTTTTTGCGACATTCTGCTTCCAACTTGGGTTTGAAAATCATTTTTTTCCCTTCTTTAAAGGTGAGTTGGCCACCGAAACTTCTGGTTGCTGATCAGTGATCAGTCGTGTCATTAATGGAAATATTCGATGAACCACGGTCACTCTCTGTAGGAGAGTAAAAACTTTCATCCGCAGAAAAGTCTTCGTTTTCCGAATTATTAGTTTCATTGAATGTTTTCTGGGAAACTTTTCTCAACTTCATTTTTGTTCCAACAGTTATGGTCACAGTGAAATAGCTTTGCTCCTTTTCGTTATCTTCATTACATGGGGCTGCTGAAGTACTTGGTTGGGGTTCGGAATCATCTGTCATGACTGGAGAAACTTTGGGATGGTCAGCTTCACCTTTTGTCATTGCGATTGCAAGTTTTGCAAGCATTTTTCCACGTTCCGACATTTTGTAACAACGTCCTAAGTACAGAAAGTGATGCTAATATTTGGCTAAATAATGACACAAACTATACTTACGCCGCTTAAATAGATTTTTTTTTTCACAAACAATGACGCAACTAGCACTTTTGTCGATGTCTCACTAAAATATTAGTAAAATATTTAAAAATTTTAAAATAAAACTGCCATAACGTGCACTTAAGACTTTGTTCGACCGAAAATAATAATACAATTAAAAAAGATGTGTTGGAACTTGCAAATACGTCGTTGACTGACCAATCAAAGTGTTGTTTGTTAGAGATTTGAAACACAAGTGATATATTAGTTTGAAAACAATGTAACGGTCCAAAGACATTTCTGCCCCCTGGATACAAATAGAACATTTTCATTTGGGTCTTTGTTTCATCGGACGGAGACACCTTTTTTTAGAACTATGGCATACTTAACTCAGAAAATTTAAAATTTGCACTTACGTCGTTGTTCCACCGGGGGTGCGATATGTACTAAGCTAAAAAAGAAGTAAAGGAACTTAAAAACTAATACCTAACCTTCCTGCTAATGCCGTTCTTCTTTCTTGAGACGAGGAAATAATTTTCACTTTCGATTCTGTCTACATAATATCTCCAAAAAAATAAACAAAACAGAAACATAAATATGTATCTACGAGTACTTCCTGGAGAATACAAAGTCACACGAATGCATTTTGATTTGAAAGAGCGAATAATTTTGCAAAGATTTCGATTTTTTGAAAGAAAGTAGCTAAACATCGGCTGGCATGTAAAAAAATAGCTTAACCTAAATCTCAAATTTCATATTTAGCATTTTTTTATAACAAAACTAGAACTTTTACCTTTTTTAAGTGCTTTTCCTTAAAGATCTAATCAATAATTCTCAAGTTACGAGTATAAGCAAATCAACATAAACTTCTTACATAACATACAAAATCCATTTCCATTTTTCTATTCCTAAAGCAGTTGGAAACAAAAAGATATTGCCTAAATCCAAACAAGAAAATTCCTACCAAAAAGTGCAATACCCTCACAAGAAAACAAAATAAAAAAAAAAACCAAAAACAGCAGCCAAGGAGTCGCCGCGACATACACCAGCCACCAAAACCAATAAAGGAATACAGGAAAAGGCAAATATAAAAACAAAAACAACATCCATCCACACAGAAATTCTACGAATGACAAAATGTAATAAGAAAAAATAGAGCAGAAACAATATAAACCCGGTGGGAAAGGGATACGCTGTGTCTGGTACGATTTGATTGTGCTATAAATTTTGATGAGAACAAGAGAACGCTTGTCGCTTAGTCGCTTACCCAATGGAGATACATACATTTTACGCTCTCTTACATTGTGGTCATTGTAGTTCTCTTATCGATCTTGATTTTTGTATCTTTGTCTGCTGATGATTGTCTGTGATAATATATAGCTTGAACCAATTCAGTTGGCAATTCTACTGCGCAGGTCTCTTTAAATTTCTTTGCTCTACTCTTTAATTCTTAAAGAGACAGAAAAATCACTTGAAAAAAGAAAAAAAAGATTTACATGCCGGCGTTGTTTTCAATGACGCTGCTGCGATCAATGATCGCCGATCATACTGAAGCACTAAGGAGGGTGAGTTTTGTTTATAGCTTCGCTCACAGTAAAATAGAAATGAATTTCCGGCGATGGACTCTCTTTGAATAAGATATGATCATGGTTTATTTTTCTTTCATAGCTTGATGTCTAAAAAACTATTTCATCTCTGGTGAGATAAAAAGAAAAGATTTTTAAGTGTAAACTTTACTCCGAAAAAATAAAATTAATAATTTTTGTTTTTATTATTGGGACAAATTTCAGTGCACCTATAATAAAAAAATAAGTCTTTTGCAAAATGCAATTGGGTTCGACGAAAAAAACTACCTGCGAGCTGCGACATAGGATTAATAACAAAAAGTGTAGGGATTATTGTTTATTTCTATGTTTTATGATTTGAGGCTTAGTAACAGAAAGGTTCCGGGGGCGTTGTGTTTATATTTATTTTATGGCGTTAGTGTATATTTGATATATTTTTTTTTGACCTGTGAGGTTGGGATTAATAGTAGATTAGTGTTAATTAGTTAGACTAGTGTGTACGAGCTTGAACAATTTTTGTCTACGAGTTTTTAAGAATGAATTTTTGCATCTAAGGGAATTAACGTATTTAAATGATATTTGCTTTGGTTTGCAATTCAGTTTAAAAAAAAAAACAACCAAGAATAATACATTGAAATACATTTAAAAGAAATTTTAATGGATCCATTTAGAAAAGGAAAACCTATTGGAAGCCAGGCGCGTAAGATAGTTGTTAAGATATATAATGACAAATTGGAAGAAGCAAAGAATTCGTTTCTTGAAAATCCTGTGAGTTACGCAACAACGCAAACAGTGGGAACTACTGGAATTTCTGAACGTTCATACAGAAGGATTCTTAAGGAATACGAAGAGACAGGAGTTGTGCAGTCACCAAATAAAAAAGTGCAGCATACGAAGTGGAAAACTGGACTAGACGAATTTGACATCGCAGCTATTCGGCGTATAATGCACAACTTCCACCAGGGGGAAAAACTCACTTGATATCCTTAAAAATGTTGAGACAACGAGTATAGGAAGATCTGGAGTTTAGCTTAAGTATTACGTCTCTCAACAGGATTCTAAGAAGAAACGGATTTAGCTACAAAAAAACTCAAAACAACCGGAAACTTCTCTGTGAAAGAAATGATATTAAACTCATGCGAGTGAAGTATCTGAGAAAAATCCGGGAATACAGAAAAAAAGGATATGATATCATTTATTTGGACGAAAGCTATATTCATAGCTCACATACAAGGCCACGGGCTTGGACTGATGACAGTAGCAGTGGGTTGAAGACGCCAATTTCAAAGGGAAAGAAGCTGATAATGGAGCATGCAGGTGTGAAAAGTGTGTGAAAAAGCCACAAGAACTGAGGAAGAATACTTTTCTCACAACCTGACTTGGGACACAAATTCAGATTCAATTATAATGAATCCAGGTGACGATTCTTTAACCGGCTATGAAAGCGACATTAGTTCTTAAAACTAAGTATATGTAAATGAACATTTATTATTTAAATTATATTATTCTTATTTATATTGTTTTTATTTTATTATTATGTTTTATATTTATTTCTGAAATACAAATTTATAATAATTATTTTAAGGTAAAATAAATTCTTAAAAACTCGTAGGTAAAAATTATTCAAACTTGTAAACACTAACCTTACTAATTAACACTAATCTACAATTAATCCCAAAACCCCACAGGTCAAAAAATAATAAATGCATATATCAAATAAACACTAACACCATAAAATAAATATAAACATAACGCCCCCGGAACCTTTCTGTTGCTAAGCCACAAATCATAAAACATAGAAATAAAAAATAATCCCTATTTGTCAAAGCAAAGTTGAGTTAGGCACTGTAAGATTTAAGGAAAAATCTTTACTCATTAAATATCTTGTGCACCATTTTTGTTCTCTTAAATCCTCTCTCTGCGCAACCGACCGTTGGCCAACTGAATTGGTTCAAGCTATATCTTAGGACATTTTTTTGTATGGAGATGAGACATCTGTATATGATTATTTGTGATATTATATTGTTCTCTTTTTTATTCAGAAAAACTTTCTTACGGCAACTCAAGGATTCTCTTCTTCTTATGCCGGATAAACACTGTTCAAAAACATGACTAGCGTATGCAAGTGTGTTGGTAATTTGGTGTTGAAGTTGCATATACACATATCAAGCATGAGTCTTCAATCTTTTATTTTTACATCGAAGGTGTGGTGAGAGGACGTTGCGCTTTGTGAGTTTTTTTCGGCAAAATTGTTATGTTACGAATTTCTTTGGAATTTTTTCAATTTTATATTTGTTTTATTTTGTCTATCCATTTCATCACACAATTTTTGTTTACTGTTTTAATATTTAAATAATAGTGACGAGCAAAAATGAAGGTACCCTATTAAAAATCTTGTAAAATATAAAAATTCTGCTAAATGAAAACAAGAATTGAAGTAAAAAATGTATACTTTAGTTTATTCATAATACTGCATTACTGTATTACTGTATTGTTTATAAATAAACGCAATTTTTAAAAAATGCACTTCAATTTTATCGAGCAAAAGTGTTGGTACCTATTGTTTTTTTATATACAGTTATTTCATTTTAAAAAGAAATAATGCAATTTCAAAATAAAACAGTTAAAGCTTTGTTTATTGTGTCATAATTGATGTTTGTAAATATTTTAACTTGCAAATAGTTTAAAGTTAGACGCACAAAATGAATAGAATCTTTTACATATTATTATATATTAACAATATATTATATATTAACAATTGAAAAGAAAGTATTATAATAAACCATCACAAAAACGATAAATCCCCTAAAGAAATCAATGAAATTGTTAGCAGATCAAAATCAACGGTGCAGAAGGTCGTAAATCGGATCAATAACGAAAAAAGAATTGAAAATAAGCAACGATCAGGGCGACCTCGTAAGCGAATTATTCAAAAAGATCCATTTAAAAGTGCACAACCAAAAATAGCCATCGACATTTGAAGTTATTTGAACAAAACGGTTTCCGAGTGAACTGTTAGAAGATCGCTCCATAGGTCTGACTGCAGCAATTGCGTAGCTCGTAAAAAGCCTTGTGTTAGCGATGTCAACAAGAAAAAACGAATAACTTTTACTTATGGGTATAAAAATAAAACCACCGAATTTTCGGATGACGTCATATTCTCAGATGAGTCCAAGTTCAACATATACGTGTCAGATGGTAGACTTAAGGTGTGAAGGAAAAAGTTAGAAGCCCTCAATCCCCAGATTACAATAAAAACTGTAAGGCATGGGGTGGTGGTGTTACACAAGTAGCACAAAATGGTATAATTTCGGTATTACATTTCTTAATTCATACCTTATTCCTTCTTTATTAGGTATGTCAATTTATGCCTACTTAATTGGATCTTAATATGATCTTTATTAGGTATTGTTTTAAAGAACTTAACTTGGTGTGTTTACTTCTACTTAAAGCATTCTTAAATACTTCTTAAATGGGCATTTCTTAAATCCGTTGTTTTTGTTACTTAATTCCTTCTTTAATCCTTCTAAAAACATTACTTTTTTATTTTGGTATTAAATCGGTATTTTTCAGATTCTTTAATACGTATTTAAGTCTTCTGAAACACTATGATTTATAACGCCGTTTTGTACTTTTAGTTTTAGATGGAAAGCAAAATGTGTGAACCTAATTTATTTAATCTTTAAAAAAAAAAGAGATTGTTTCATTATTGCAGACAAACAACAATTAAAATAGCATTTATTTAAAATGTGACTTTTTTGATGACATCCGTTTATGTAACTGACAAAATGTCCATACTTAATTCATACTTTATTTCTTCTTTATTGGGTAGGTGTGCCAATTTATGGCTACTTAATTCCGTCTTAATTTCGTCTTTTTTAGGTATTGCTTTACAGAACTTAACATGGTGTGTTTACTTCTACTTAAAGCATTCTTAAATACTTCTTAAATTGGCATTTCTTAAATCGGTTTTTTTTGTTACTTAATTCCTTCTTTAATCCTTCTAGAAAGATAACTTTTTTGTTTTGGTCTTAAATCGGCATTTTTCAGATTCTTTAATACGTATTTAAGTCTTCTTAAAGAGTATAATATTAAAAACACGAGAGAGTTATTTGAGTAGCACTTTGAGACAAGATATTTTATTTATCACAGTGGCACAATAGGTAGAGCACAAGCACGGCAAGCGAGAGGACTCGGGTTCGAATCTCAGTGGAAGCACAGAGGCAAATTAAAAAAAAAACTTTTAAAATTCTTTCATTCCAGCAAAAAATCACATAAAGAGTCGAATATAACAACAATAATAAAAATACAAACAGATAATAAAAAAACTTTATTTTTATTGTTTCTAATATTTTTTTTAAGAATTGCCGTAGCTTTTTAAGAAGGAGTTAAGAAGTATTTAAGAAGATGTAAGGAACTATTTAAGAAGGAGTAATGAAGTATTTAAGAAGAATGATATCCCGATTTAAGATCATTTTAAGACTCAATTTATCTTCTTATTTCCTTCTATCGGACCGCCCACTTGCGCCTTTTCTCTACATAATAGGAACTTAAATCCGTCTTATAGAAGATGTCAGATACCGATTTAGAATTCTTAAAGACTTCGTTAAGTAATTCTGTGCTACTTGTGTATAGTAGTAGTAGGTTAAGAATGATTTTAGACAAACAAATTCGTCAAACAAGTTTTAATCATTCCTATCAGCTTTTGGTTGACAAAAGATAACCAAGGTTCTATTTCTGGCCAGTTAGTAATGTTTTGAAAATATACCCAACTAAAAACTTCAAGTTTTTTGAAAGATACACCCCACTGGTTTAAGTATTCTTAACACGTTATGTAAAATTGTTGAATATTTGCTTTCCATTCGTTTTGAGTAATTAATTTTTGTTCGACTTTTTCCTTCATCAATTTAATATTTTTCTTCTTCAACTTTAGAAATGCAAATTTCTTGCAAATTGTAAAATGCAAATTCTTTTAAGGAATTATAAAGTTTTATTATTATTTTACTAGCTTAGCTATTGAGAGTAATTTTTCTACGCGAACAGTGTGGATTTTGATGATGACGTGAGCAGCACAATTAACTCCAATGAGATCGATACCGGTTACGGCTTGAAGTTTTTTCTTGCTGGCCCGCCAAAACTACAGTTTACGTTGCCATATTTTTTAAAATGATGCCAGATGGTTCCCCTGGAAGATTTTCAAAATCTAAAATCTTTACAACGATATGTACCTTGTTGTGGTGTAAAATAACGAATTAAGAGCGGACACAGTTTTACAGCTATGATTGGAACAATCAGAAAAAAAAACGGTTACAAAACTTACTTTGCATAGAGAAGTTTTAATTTCTTCGAAGGAATTAGGTGCAACAACATTGCACAAAAGATCACATTTTGTGAGTGTAAGGAAATACACTTGATCAAAACAACTTTTTATAAGTTTCGATGCGCAATAATTAAACCTGAATGAGTGGTTATGTTATATTGTGTGGTAAGCCCAGGTGCTTTCATTAATTGCATTCTTCTTTCCAGGTCCTTGAAAATTTGATGAACTAAAAAATCATTGTAAACTTTCGCTTGAAGCGGCAGCAATGTCGGATTCTTTGTGTTTTTTTGTTTTGCTTTTAAGTGCTGTTCAATATCACCACTGCGTACTGAAAACGTATAAGCGATTTTTGAACAGGTTACTACCTATATTGGGTTTTTCCATTTTTTTCTTTGTATGAAGAAAAATTTCTTTTGAAGATCATCGTTGAATTCACATTTTTTCTTTGGAGTTATTTTACAAATTTGTAAATTTATTGTAAATAATTAAGAGAATCAAATTCCATTTTTTGAACCAGTTTATGCTCAAATTTTTTCTTTAATTCGGTAGAAGTACTTACATACCTAAGCTTATTTTTTAAAAAATGATGATTTATATATTTTAAATTTGTGCATTGTTTTTTTTTGTGAATATACATTTTGAAAAGCATCTAACAGATCAGCTCAAATAAAATTTAAAATTTTGAACGTTATTCGAATAATAAAAATATATAAAAATACGGGACAAACCCGTGACAAAAAATTAAATACGGGACAGTTGTACGGCCCGGATTTCCTTAAAATTTAGCCAGGACAAACGATTAAAATACGGGACTGTCCCGGGAAATACGGGACGGATGGTCAGCGTACACATGCTTGTAACACCTTCACAAAGTCCTGATTTGAATCCCATTGAGCACTTGTGGGACCTCCTTAAAAAGCGTATACGGAACCACGAGATAAGGAATAAATCCCAAACTAAAAGAATTAATTCTTGCAGAATGGCCAGAAATAACGCCTGAAGCGACTAAGAAACTATCCCACTCAATGTCAAAGCGTTTGCAAGAAGTTTTGAGGTTAAAGAGATTCCCAGCCAAGTGTTAGGTACAAATTTTAATTGTTTTAAGGAAACAAAATGGCTAACAAATATGTTTTATTTAAAGGTACCATCACTTTTGCTCGATCAAATTATGACTCAATTTTTGAAAATGCATTTCTTTTCTAAAATGTTACTTATTTTTTTTTTCTTTTTGGTTACTTATGGTATTCTGTACATAATAAATAAATTAAAATGAACATTTTCGAATACGTTTTTATTTTTATTTAGTATATTTTTCAGTTTTTATAAAAACAATAATAGAGTACCTTCACTTATGCTCGGCACTGTATGTGCTTATGTTGTGCTGTATTCTCATCTCTTCAACGTTCTATACGCCAATGAACCAATAAATGCATGATCAGTCATCAATCTCGCATATACAGATACACTACTTCAATGCAGGACGCTAGATTGAAGGAAAATCAAAAGATTTTGATTTTGCTTCAATCCAACATCCAATCTATGTAGGTATACGTGTGACTTTTTCACTAATACACTTGCACATGCTTGTCATGCATTTTAACAGTGTATATCCGGCATTATGAAACTTCTTAAGAAAGCTTTTATCTGCTGGAGATTGTCTGCTGGAAAAAATTTTCGATGACAGAATTTTGTATGGAGGTGAGACATCTGTATATAATTATCTGTACTCTTATAGTAGTCTCATGAAGAGGAACGTGCCGTACGTGCCCGTAATATATCGAGCCGCAGAACAAAAAACTGAACTGTAGATTTTCTTCTCTTCTTCTGTTCTCAGCAAATTAATTTAACATTTTCTCTTATGCTATTCTTTTCTCAGCAAAGAGAGACATAAGCAACAAACATTCTACTATCAGTGTTACCGCTGAAAATTTTCAAAAAGTGTCAAAAAAGGTGTCCGAGAGAAAAAAAGGTGTCCCATAGAATTGTCAATTAAAACGCAGGTTAAATTAAAGTTTTTTATTATAACAATTAAGAACAAAAAAATATTGCATACATTCAGGTAACATAAGCGATTAACAACTAGAAAAATTGTTTAGAAAACAGTTTTAAAAGGTCTTCGTATTTGATATCACATTATTTCTTTCACATTATTTCTTTAATATTTGTTCTCTGTACTTTTGTATAAGAACATTACAAGGAACCCATTCTTCTACCTCTAACTCCAAATCTTTACATCTTAAAACATTTAAAGCTGCAAGCATGGAATGGTACGTTTCAATTTTTAATTTATTAGTAAGTTTGTTTTTCATTAGTGTAAGCTTGGAAAATATTCTCTCAGCACATGCACTGCTGTGCGGCAAAGTCAATATTTTTCTTACAAATTCGTATAAGTTTGGATACATAAATTCATTTAAGTGGTTTTTTAAGTTTCCTATTTTGACCCAAAATTGTTCTATATTTTTAATTTTAAAAATACTCTCAAAATCAGCATCACTAGCTTTTAACTCCAAAGGTTTATACTCTTCTACTAATTTTTCGGGATTAGAAATTAAATTTTCAAACTCTGAAACCAAATCGAAATAATTGAATTCATTTCCCAATTTTATAACTTCTGGGTCCAAGAAACGTAACATAGATAGCTTTTTATCATTAATATTAATCCTAGCTGTGATTTAATCACATATTACTTGATAATATTTCAAAATATTAGTTTTAATTAAAAGAACTTCGTGTTCTTTAATTTGTCCATTTTTAATGCTCATGTCAGCGTCATGGCCGATATAAATATCAAGTATATTTTTTAACTTTGTTTCAGTCTTATAGTCTATTTTATGTAATTCAACATTCAAAAAGAATTCTTTTTTAACAAAGTTTTGATATATCAGGAACAAAACATCCTTTACAGAAGAAACTAGGTATATAATTTGTGATTCTTCACTTTGAAAGTTTTTGTTAACCCTATCATGATGCCTAATATATACGACAAAAATTTAAGATAAACAAGGTTAGTTCCATTTATATTATCCAATATAATTGAAAGCTTATTTATTGCATTCGATTTTTCTTCGAATTTAGCTCTTAAGAAATAATGCTGCAAAACTACCCATTGTTATACTATTCTTTTAGTTAGGGGAAGATGGCCTAAAATGGCCCAACAAGGTAAAATGGCCCCCTTGCTAGAAATTGTAGAATCGAACAGAATTAGAAGGTTTTGGTAACACTTCTTTTTCTTTAGTTTATCTGGCATCAGTGACATAAACGAAATATTAGCAGCTTCAAGCTATTGTTTGAAATTTTACAGGTCAAACTGTCTCTAGAATATAACATTTAAGTTTAAATGTCACATTTTTGCGAGATATGACACATTTTACTTAGGGGTGCCATTTTAGGCCACCTTCTCCTACATTTTCAAAAGACAGCCATCTTGTAGCACTTAATTGAAGAATTTTATGCTCCGGTATATGAAACATATTCTGGAGTTCCTTGAAATCTTTGAGTCTTTTGGCACTTAGCTTAAAATAGTTGTAAATATCCCTGCAAAGTTGTTCCACATTGGATGGAATAGATTTACTAGCACCATTATTTATAAGGTCAACCGAATGGCTCCTACAGCTTAAACAAAATATATTTGGGATACGTTTTTTTAATAAGTCCACGACACAATTATTTCGACCCATCATCATCATCACTGCTGCATTATCGGATGCAATTCCAATAAAATTGGATAAAAGAATCCCACTTTCCCCACTTTTTTTTTTAGCGAAAATAGCTTCAACTAACTTGAAGAAACTGTCGTGACTCTTACCAATTTGTGTATCAAATAGTCTGGCGACAATAACAAGGCATTTATCTGTTGATATGTCAGTTGTCTCATCAATGATTAGAACATTGGCTTTCAAACATTGGCAACTTGCAAACTTTTGTTTTCTGTAGTGTGAGTGCGTGAATTATATTTAATTTAAACACAAATATACAGATCGTGTGTCGTACTTGTATCAACAGAGATTTTTATTTGAAAGATGGAGATAGAAATAGATAGTTTGGTGTAGGTATTTTTTATTTTGGTTGTTTGGGACGGATTGCGTTCCATTTTTCGAACAAATTGCTTGTTTAACTTAAAATAGTGTCCAAAAAGTTGCTAGATTTATAAAAGGTGTCCAAATCGACTTATTTTTGAAAAGAGGTGTCCTGGTGTCCGAACGCTGAAAAGGTGTCGAAATGACACTAAAGTGTCCCCAACGGTAACCCTGTCTACTATAGCTATTCAGAGCATACAGAGTTGCACCAGCCAACCAGCGCAGGCGCACACATTATACATTTATACATTATATTTTGTATGTACTGAGAATGACTATGCACGATGGATGGCTGCGGCGGCGGTGGCGACGGCACTTTGCGAATGAAATTTTGTGTATAAGTTTTTTTCACAACGTTGTTTTGTTTTTTGGATATATGTAGTATGTACATATATGAGAAATGAGATTATGCATTAGGTATATGAATGAGCGAATAAGGTAGCAATATATTACCAGAGAGGGGTTTGAGGTTGATGGTGGTCCATTGTATTTAGTTTTTGCATATACATATGTATGTACTTATTTAGGAAAAGACATATGCATTCGTAAAAATCTCGAGAACTCGAGATTTTGATCAAACTTGATATAACGATGATAGCGAAGACTAAAAATGTGGGTTTCGC
This sequence comes from Philhelius festivus, assembly GCA_963931855.1. Taxonomy (NCBI): domain Eukaryota; kingdom Metazoa; phylum Arthropoda; class Insecta; order Diptera; family Syrphidae; genus Philhelius; species Philhelius festivus. Next base: position 103,556,362 of record OZ007554.1, read on the forward strand.
AATTATATCCGCCTGTCTGTCTGTTCGGCTACTGTCTAAACGGCTCGGCCGAATTTCTTTAAACTTAGTGACACAAAATAACGGTACCTGCCATACGAATTTGTTGCGAAATTTTATAAATATTTTTTTTTTTCTCAAAAACTGTTCGACAAATTTGAAAAATAAAAATGCATACAAATTTCATTTAGTTAAAGCTAGATATTGGTTAATAAAAATGGGATAAGTGGATATTGAGGGTACGCCCCTTGGAGCCATTTTTTTTGTTTTTGATATTCTCAAAAACGGTACCACCGATTGTGATAAATTTTTTTATGCTTAAGCTCTGCACCAATATAAACAGATTGGTGTATTCAAATTAATTTTTTTTTTGATTTTTAAGAAAAGTTTCAATTTTTTTTTCAAAACTCAATATTTAGAAAACCCAATGCTATTTTTTTTAAACTTGATGAATAAAAGGTTCTCAATTTAATTTACAAGATGTGAGAATTTTTTTTTACTTTACCTAAAAATGGTTTTCAAAAATCGTATTTTTCTCGAAAACGGCGGCGCATAGAATTTTGATAAAATTTTTTTTCTTTCAATAAATTTTTATGATCTTTAATTTAATAAAAAAAATAAAATTAAGATAATGCAGCTTGTTCCTACCATAGAATTATTTTGTCTAATTTTCAATTTCTCACATATCGACATAACGAATTTTAATGAAACTTTTTATAGAGATGCTTCTAAAAAGTTTCAAATAAAAGTTTAAATATTGTAATGTTTTTCCAAGGTTCGTTAAATAAAACTTATTACTCTTTCTATTATTTCTTCTTTATTTTTACTTTCCAAATCACAACAATAAATCTTAATTTATAATCAACTCAAATACTTTATTCAAATTAAATTCACACTTGTTTTACACTTTCCACAATCCAATAAGCAGAGTTTTGCACACTTCCGTAATCAAAAATCAACTGTCTCGCTCACCGTGAACACTCCCTTATATACTCAAATTAGTTGTTCTCGAAACTTCTTGTCTTGGAATGTTCTAGATGTTTGGAATAAGGGGAAATACATTTGACATTGGAAAAGAGCTTTTTGTTTCTTCCATAAATTAGATATGCAGTTTTCCAACAGATGGCGCTGTAGTAGTATAAAGCTCTGTTCACAACATTACCCCCTTCTTAATATTGTTCGTCCCGAACAATTCTATCTCCAGCTTCGCCATTGTATCGGTGCAGTCGATCGCTATGCACAACTTTTAACTTTCCTCTTGACCCTCTTTGAATTCGGTAAACGACATCATTGATTTTCGTGACGACAGTATAAGGGCCTTCCTAGTTTTGTTGAAGCTTCGGCGACAATCCCTTTTGACGATGTGGATTATACAGCCATACACGATCTCCTACTTGGAATCCTGTCGTGTTTGCTCTTGTGTCGTACCTTGTCTTCATTCGATCGCTGTAAGCGCTCATTCTAGTCCTGGTCCTTTCGTGGATGTCGATTAGCCTCTCTTTTAGGTCACTCACGTAATCCCCGGCCTGTTTGCTGAGACTCTTGTGATGGGTGTCCAAACCTTATCTCACTAGGCAGCCGTATGCTTCTTCCGAACAGGATTTCAGATGGTGTTTGTCCTGTTGAGCTATGTATTGCACTTCGGTAGGCCATCAAAAATAGTGGTATGTGCCTATCCCAATTTCTTTGGTGGTCGCTTACAACTTTAGTGAGGTGCTCTTTTAAGGTCCTGTTGAATCTCTCGACCATTCCATCAGATTGCGGTTGAAGTGGTGTGGTTCTCGTTTTCTTAATACCAAGGAACGCGCAAACCTCTTGGAATATGTTCGACTCAAAGTTCCTTCCTTGGTCAGAATGGAGCTCCATAGGCACACCGAACCTGCTTACCCAGTTAGACACAATCTGGTCGGCCACGGTCTTGGCTTCTTGGTTCAGGATAGCGTATGCCTCAGGCCATTTGCTGAAGTAATCCATAACCACCAGAATGTATTCGTTTCCGGAAATGGGCCAGCCACATCAACAGCAATCCTTTCAAACGGTGAGCCGACATTATATTGCATCATTTTTCCTTGCAGTTTTCTACTAGGTCCTTTGGTTGCAGCACAAGCGTCACAATTTCGGCACCACTTTTCAACGTCGTCTCTTGCATGCAACCAGTAGAATCGTTGCCTCACCTTTTCTAAAGTCTTATTGACTCCCAAATGGCCTCCTGAAGGTCCATCATGCATCTCTCGAAGAACCTCTTTGATTTTCGATTGAGGTAACACAAGCTGCATCACATAGGATTTACCATCAGCGGACTCCCATTTTCGCCGAAGAACACCTTCTTGCACATAAAGTGATTCCCATTGTGCCCAATAGGCCTTTAAGACTGGAATCCTATCGGAGATGTCATTCCATGCGGGTTTTCCTTCATGTTCCTTCCATGCCAGAAGAGGTTCAATGTGGGGGTCTTCTTGTTGAGCAGATCTTATTTCTTCATTGCTCCATCCACAAATGAGGTCAGCCCTTGTTCGCAGAGTGTTGATGGCGACCATGCGTTTGTTGCCATTTGGCGTTGCCTCGACAGTCAGACTTTAATTGTTTCGTTTGGTCTGAGAAACCTGGATGGTGTTTCTGGGGCCATCAATACCAGAAACAAGCTTCTGCTCCTCGAAGTTGGTTCTTACTCGTTTCTCTGTTGGAAAACTTGTTCGGGAAGTAACACTGGTGTTCTTGTTACCTTGTTCTGAGTTTGAAACTCCGTGTCCACAATGTTGACAAGCTCTTCTTGGTGGTAATCGACATTGACGCTGTAAATGTCCGGTCTTGTTCCAATTCCAGTATTTTGTAAGTCCGTTTCGTTGGTTCCTTTGGACATCCGTTCTTTGGCATGAGCATTCTTCAACGATGGCTTCTCTAAGTCGATGTACTCCGTGAGAAGCTTGCTCAGCTGCTTCCATTGTCAAGGCAAACGCTAATGTTTCAGAAAGCGTTCGTTTTCCAGCAGTTCGCACGGCCCTTTGAAGATGTATATCGGAAATGGCGCGAACAAATGCCTCAACTGCAAGCTGGTTACGGATTTCTTCTCCAACATCTGGATATGCCAGATGAACAAGCCTTTCAATGTCTGCTTGTAGCTGTTGTAGAGTTTCGCCCCTCTTCTGAACTCTGTAATAGAGTCGTACCTTGAAGACTTCTTTCATATGGCTATTGCCAAAGCGTTTATCTATAGCCTCAACCAAGTAATTAAAGTCGCCGCTCTTATCTGCTAGTATGGTTTGCAATAACTCAGCAGCTGCTCCTCTAAGAGCAAGTGTTAGAGCTATACGCTTGTCAGCCTCATCCCAGCCATTTGCTGTAGAAGCTGCCTCAAATTGCTTCTTGTATATTGACCAAGAAGTTTGTCCATCAAAGGTTGGAGGTTGCATTTCCTTTTTCCTCAAGGTTTCTTCAGAACTTTCCCGAATCTTTATATTTCGAATGCGGTCTAACTCTTTTGAAAACGTTTCCATTTTGCTGTCGACTTGATTCCCTAGCAATGAAACACGTTCATCTAACTCTTTTGAAAACGTCTCCATTTTGTTGTCGACTTTATTCTCCAACAATGAAACACGTCCATCAAGTGCAGATACATTATTCTCGATGTTAACAAGCTTGCCTTCTAGCATGTTTCTCTGCTCTTCGAGAAGGTCTTTTTGTTCGCTATGCTGTTTCACAAGGCGTTCGAGAATATTCTTTTGTTCTTTCTTTTGTTCATTTCGTTGCTCTTCAAAACGTTCAAGCAAAAGACTAATCATATTTGAAACATCTACATTTTTACTCACGTCTACTTCCTCAGCGTCAGCTTCAAAGACGAAAATGTCCGGGTCTTCATTTTGTTGTTTCAAATATTCGGCCAAACGCAGAACAAGCTCATTTTTCGATCCCGCTCTAGAAAGTTCTCGCTTGCCCAATTCACTTTTCAGCTCATTACAGTTGAGCTCTTTCAGCAACTTGCTCATTATTTTTACTTACGATATAGGTACTATAGGGCAAGTTCTGCATTTGGAAAAAAAATCGAACTCGAGATTTTGATCAAAGTTGACATTACGATGATAGCGAAGACGAAAAAAGTGGGTCCGGCAATTCCGTCTGTCTGTCTGTATGTCTGTATGTCTGTACCTCGAACTACAGCCTAAACTACCGGAGGTATTTTCTTCAAACTCGGTAGTTAAGGGTCTTCGGTGATTCCCTAGAGGAGAAATTGAAATTTTTGTTTTAGCTCCAAAACTAAGGGTACCCCCCATACACCCGTAATGCAAAATCTTATTTATCTCGAAAACGGCTCTAACGATTTTGATATTATGGACATGGACTACATTTTGGTCAAAAAAAATTTTGGGCAAAATGTTATTAGGGGTACCTTCCAAAGACCCGTTTTTTTGATTTTCGACTTTCTCATTAACGGCTCTAAGGATTTTAACCCAAAATTTTTAGCAGGAGTCCCCTTAAGTTTAAAATAATATTGTATATAAAAATATTCGAAAAAATATTTATTGGGTTAAAAAAAAAAAAAAAAAAATTAAATCAATATCTTCAAAACCTATGAACGATTATTTTTTGAAATTATTTCCTAAAACCAATATTATTAAATACTTAAAATTCGCATCCCACATTTTTTTCTGGAAAAATTTTAGAGAAATTTCTTATATAAAAATTTTATTTAATAATAAAACGATTTTTTAAAGTTTAGTTGCATAAATTCATACTTTTCCGGAAACCAGACGGCAATTTTATGCATTTGAACATTATTATCTCATTAAATCCATGTTTTATATTTATAAAATGTATCTTAAATTCCAAAGTACTTTTACATAAGAGCAAGTTCGTGCGATCCAGTCGTGCATTTTATTTTTTTTTCGCGCACTTCACTGCACAATAAGTTTTATTCCACTTTTCTGACACCAATGTAATGTTTTTCCAATGTTCGTTAAATAAAACTTATTACTCTTTCTAGTATTTCTTCTTTTTTTTACTTTCCAAATCACAACAATAAATCTTAATTTATAATCAACTCAAATACTTTATTCAAATTAAATTCACACTTGTTTTACACTTTCCACAATCCAATAAGCAGAGTTTTGCACACTTCCGTAATCAAAAATCAACTGTCTCGCTCACCGTGAACACTCCCTTATATACTCAAATTAGTTGTTCTCGAAACTTCTTGTCTTGGAATGTTCTAGATGTTTGGAATAAGGGGAAATACATTTGACATTGGAAAAGAGCTTTTTGTTTCTTCCATAAATTAGATATGCAGTTTTCCAACAGATGGCGCTGTAGTAGTATAAAGCTCTGTTCACAACAATATCAAGAAATGGAAAAGCTATGAAGCTGCTTACGAACAAGAATGCTAGCAACACTTCCTGATAATAAACAGTAAAGTCTGACATCACTTTTTGACGATTTAAAAAAAGGGTAACTTTGGTGTACCCTGAACCATGTTAAGGTCCATTTCTCTGTCAGTACTCACAGTAGGGACTTCATTCTGCACTTTTTTTTAATAGAAATATTAACCTTTAAAACTACGTTTAAATTGAGCTGATATTTTTTTTGGGTTGCCAGATATTCAATTTTAAATGGTGTTAAATTTTTCTTGTCCGAGCAAAATTTTGATTTTGAGGTCAATTTTTTTTTAAAATGCGTCGTCAACATAAAGTTTTCTTATTTTTACCTGATAAACAAAACAATAATAAAAAAAACTCATTAATAAGTGCACCCACAAACCCATACATCTTTTGATACTTGGGAAAATTTAAAACGGGTAAAAAATAGAATTTCGGGTTTTTTACCTACTTTTATTGCAGCACTTGGCAATCGGAGTAATTTTCCAAGAATTGCTCATTTTTACGTAATTTTTAATACTGTGCAATCATGAAAAGGGTTAAAAGTATACTTATAAAGCAAGAGCCCGTGAACCCAAAACCTTCGTTATTTTATAAAAGCTGAAAGTTTGTCATTGCATGCTCCCAACAAAGGTAAGAACGATGGACTATTATTGTATTTTACTTGTATTAAAAAACAGTTGAAATATGAAATAAAATGCACGACTGGATCGCACGAACTTGCTTTTATGTAATAGAATTTTGAACTTTAAATAGGTACATTTTATAAATTTAAAACATGGATTTAATGAAGTAAAAATTTTCAAATGCATGGAATTGCCATCTGATTTCCGAAAAAAGTATAAAATTCTGCAAACAAAGTTTGTAAATCGTTTTATTATAAAAGTAATTTTTTTATATAAGAAGTATTGAATATTTTCCGTATACAAATTTTCTTTTTTCCAAGAAATGTTCATACTTTTTTAAAACCCAATATTATCAAAAGTCTTATATATTTATAATAATTAAATGTAACGTTTAAAAATTTTTGTTTTATTTTTATAAATTAAAAAAAATCTAGTTTTCGGATCTTATAACTTTTCAAAATTAATATATTTGTCGTAAATTGAGGGCAAACATGAATTTTATTAGAAATAAAGTCACGAAGAAAGAAAACACATAACTTTTTTTAATTTTAATAAATTAATAATTCGCAAATTTGCTCAAAATTCGTAGATAAACATGAAAAGAAATATTTGTTAGTAATTTGAAATGGGAACGCCAAATATCTCCTTTTTTATTTCTTTTTAACAAAATGTTCTAGGTATATGCATACAAAATATTTTTTGCAAAAGAATTTATCTGATTTTATTTTCTAAATATTAGTTATGTGTATATCAATAAATTTGTAAAATTGGTATACTAACTTTTTTCTAATTTTTTGTTTTAATTAATTTAAATTTTCCATACTACATTATGTTATCTTTGCATGCCGAAACGAGTATAGCCAAAAAAATTTTGCACCTTGCTGATGAATTAGCGATATAATTAGTGTTGGGCATAGTCGAATGATTTAAAGAATCGAGATATAAGTATTCGAATGATTTAAAGAATCGAATGATCATTCGAATGATTTTCGAAGCAATATCATAGTAAAAAAAAGTAGGAAACAAACACTCCATTACCAGTCAAAAAAAAAAAATCAAAACCAAAACAAAAAAATGATAACACAATGGTTCTCGGTTCTCGTCTTTACTTTACAATTCCATATCCAACCCTCAACGGTGTATCGAATGCGAAAATGAATATAAATATAAACCCAAAGTCATTAGCCGTGTTTTTTTGGTAAAGTTATCCGTAGTACAGTAGGATTTTATATGAAAAACAAATACAACATCCGCAGTAGGATCACTGCCGATACTCGAATAAACGTCAAATCTCTATCCGCAGCAGGACTTCACTTCTTCTTTTATCGGCAGTGATCCTACTGCGGATATTGTATTTGTTATTCATATAAAAACCTGTACTACGGATAACTTTTCCAAAAAAAACACGGCTATTGAATACACACACATGAGATACACAAATAACCAACTTCTCGAGTTCTCGATTTTGTATGTTTCCTTTTTCGTCCTTTCGTTCAATATTCGCTTCTCGATCTCGCCTAGGCACTCGAGTGATGAGTCCTCATTTTGCTTAAAGTAGGAGTAGATAAGAAAAATCATACGAATGATTTGAGTACTCGAATGATTTGTGTGAATAATCGAGATATCTCGAGATGTTGTCTGAATCGATTATATCATTTGAATGCGCCCACCACTACGATATATACTTCATTTCCACCTAAAATAATATAAAATAACTTAAACAAAATATAAAATATATATATATGAACTTTTTTCGGCGAAAAAGTATTTAATGTGAAGTTATTTTTTCTTTTTATTTATTTTTATTTTGTGGAAAAAAAATCAGATGAAGTCATTTTCACAATTTCTATAATGGGTTTCTCTTTCTGGCCGAGGAAATGACGTTAACAGAATCATCTGGGACGAAGATATCTTTATAAATATGCAATTTTTAACTCGCTAAGATGCCTAGTTTAGACAGAAATCACGTTTAAAAGTACATTCGGTGGCCTTTTTCATAAGTCCCTATCAATCTATGAAAAAAAATAGACCTTCCTCTGCGCACAAGGTTAGGCCCTTTTTCATGACCCTTTAACTGGACTAAAAGGCCAATTTAAAAGAATTATTTAAAAAGAATTATTACAAACTTAATGTTACTGTTGTACTCCAAAAATGGCGATATTTTTTAGTTTGGCGATTTTTCTTCTTTTAATCGAAAATCTAATATTTTTGTTGCTATTTGTTTAAACTTTCAATCTTTTTCATTGCCATTTACTGAATGGAGCCATCGAAATACTAAAACGGAACGCATCCCAAAACTGAATTTCGTTTTCTTCTCCCTTCCTACAACAATGACATTTAGCAAGGATTTTGCCCATAATAAAGGAAATGAATAAACTCAACACCTATTTTAAAGCAACAAATACTCGTATCAACTTTTTAAAAGCACAGAAAGAAATTGAAATTGTTGCACGCTGCTTTGCAAATAAGGTTTTATCAACTATTCCACCATTAAATTCTGACTGTGATGAAATATTAAAGTTAGTAACGAAGCCAGAAAACTTGAAAGCTTGGAAAGATATTGATTTAGGGTCGGAATTTGAAAGAAACGCGAGATAAAATTGTATTAACACAGAGCATCTGAATGAATTTAAGAAGCAAATTAACGATTTCATTCTTGCGTTACTAGGAGAAATGCGAAAAAGATTGTCTAAGTGCAATACATTTTTTGTTTCGATTGGATATTTTTCACCAGGCGTTCATTTGAGTCAACTGTGACCCCGTTTTGAAAGTCAGTCTGTTAGCTTGATAGCACCCAAAAATTTACAACTTGCTGAGACTCAATGGGAAAAATTAATTTATGTCAATTGGTCAAACGAATTTTATCCAGAAAATGTACTCGAAGATTAGCCTGTGAAATTTTGGAATAAAGTTTTCAAAACGACGAATGCTTTAGGACAACCGGAGTTCCTGGAGCTTGCGGAATTTGCCTTGAGTGCACTTTCTCTCAAGCAACGCAGTGGTCGAAAGGGCCTTTTCATACATGAATGCTATTAAAACAAAAAAATTAGTTCGTAAATGGAAATTGAAGCATTAGATGCAATAATTGAGTACGGATTCATTCCAAAATCAAAGAAATTTGCTGCACAAATTCTGAGCCGTCTGCTGAAATGCTTTCGGCATTTAATTCGAAAATTTATGAAAAAACTCAATCGACGAAGTTACTCGTATTAACACTTACATACATCGATCTTATTGGAGAAGAATAAATTCTTTTTTGTTATTCTTTTTCGGTTGAAGTTCCTTATATTATGTAAAGTTTGTTTTTAATAAAAGTGATGTAATAATTACAAGTTGCATGAGTTAATTTGATTTTTATAATTTATGATTCAGTGAAAAATTTTGAAATTTGGCGATTTATATTTTACTATTGGCGATTCCGATTTTTGAAACCTGACAACCCTGATCACTATAGCTTGAACTTGAACCAATTCAGTTGGCCATTTTACAGCGCAGGTCTCTTTAAATTTCTCTGCTCTACTCTTTAATTCTTAAAGAGACAGAAAAATCACTGAAAAAAGAAAAAAAGATGTACATGCCGGCGTTGTTGTCAATGACGCTGCTGCGATCATACTGAAGCAGCGTTGCCGATGTGGCACGATCGTGCCATTTTGACACGGAAATTTTCTCGTGGCACGGTGGCACGCAAAGTTTCAATATGGCACGTTTTTTTTTCATTATTTTAGCTAAATGCGTTTAAGATAATTGACCCAACCTTTTTCAAAAATAATCCAAACATATAATGTACGAGGGCGGGTCAATAAGTCCGTGACTTTTGGAATAAAACACAGATTTTTTGAGAAAAAAATAATTTTATTTTTCAACGTAGTCTCCCTTGAGCTCTATACACTTTGTCCAACGCTTCTCCAATTTTGTTATCCCTTCCAAAAAAAAAATGATTTGTCGAGGTCCTCAAAATAGGCCTTTGTTTGCGAGATGACTTCATCATTGGAGTCAAATCTTTTTCCACCAAGCCATTTCTTCAGGTTTGGGAACAAGAAGTAGTCGCTCGGAGCCAAATCTGGAGAATAGGGTGGATGAGGGAGCAATTCATAGCCCAATTCATGGATTTTTGACATGGCAACTGCACATGTGTGCATCCTTGCATTGTCTTGGTGGAAAAGAACTTTTTTCTTGGCCAAATGAGGTCGGTTTTTTTTCAAATCGTCATTGAATCGGTCCAATAAGTTGGCATAATATTCCCCATTGATTGTTCTTCCCTTTTGAAGGTAGTCAATGTGGATTATCCCGCGTGCATCCCAAAAAACAGTCGCCATAACTTTATTGGCTGACAAACCCACCTTGGCCTTCTTTGGCGCCGATTCACCCTTAGAAACCCACTGTTTTGACTGTTGTTTGGTCTCTGGTGTGTTGTGATGGATCCATGTTTCGTCCACAGTTACAAAACGGGGCAAAAACTCCTCCATATTGCGATTAAACAACGCCAAACCTTCCTGTGAAGTTGTTACACGATTGCGTTTGTGGTCGACTGTGAGCAAACGCGGCACCCATCTTGCGGAAAGCTTTCTCATGCCCAAGTGATCATTCAAAATTGAAACCACTGAGCCATGCGAGATCCCTACGGCTTCCACAATCTCTCGCACTTTCAATCTTCGGTCGGCCAACACCATATCGTGGATTTTTTCGATTGTTTCAGGTGTAGAGACCTCAACTGGGCGTCCAGGACGTTCGGCATCTTCAGTGCTAGTACGGCCACAACGAAATTCAGTAAACCACTTTTTTACCATTGAAATCGATGGTGCAGAGTCCCCATAGTATTTATCAAGCTTAGCCTTGGTCTCGGTAATGGTTTTTTTCGCAAGAAATAATGCTTAATAAGCACACAAAATTCACTTTTTTCCATTTTCTCCTCAAATTAGTGAGTAGTCTGGTAAAAATAGCTGTCAAACACAAACTAACTGACGCAGCAAGTTTAAATTTTGACAGGAGTCAACTGACAGATGCCTGTTGACAGGAACAGTGTTGCTGTTTCAGTAAAGAGGTCAGAAATTCAAAAATTCACGGACTTATTGACCCGCCCTCGTATTTTGCCACACTTCAATATTTTGTTATCAGAATTTTCTCATCTATTAGAGTGCGAGAAAGATTTTCTTTTTGGCGAAATAAGAAAAATTTTTGAGATTGGACTAGCCGAAAGTATTTTTCTTGAAGATTCAAAAACGTTCTAGATTAAGTTGTACAAATTAAAAAACAATATTGACGAAAGAATGTTCATTAGTATTTCAAAATTTATGTTGATTCTTCTTAGTTTGCCTCACGGAAGTGCATAAGCAGAGCGAGTGTTTTCAAGGCTAAATAATATTAAAATTAACAACAAAAACAGAATGTCATACAAAACAATTAATGCTATAATGTCATATAATGAAATTATTAAGCCTAATAATTGTCAAAATTTCAAACCTCCAGCTAATTTATTTATTTAACTTATTATAACAAAGCTACATCGGCAACGCTGCTTAGGAGGGTGAGTTTTGTTTATAGCTTCGCTCACAGTAAAATAGAAATGAATTTCCAGCGATGGACTTTCTTTGAATAAGATATGATCATGGTTTATTTTTCTTTCATAGCTTGATGTCTAAAAAACTATTTCATCTCTGGTGAGATAAAAAGAAAGGATTTTTAGGTGTAAACTTTACTCCGAAAAAATAAAATTAATAATTTTTGTTTTTATTATTGGGACAAATTTCAGTGCACCTATAATAAAAAAAATAAGTCTATGCAAAATACAATTGGATTAAACAAAAAAAAAACTACCTGCGAGCTGCGACATAGGATTAATGCCAAAAAGTTTAGGGATTATTGTTTTTTTCTATGTTTTATGATTTGTGACTTAGTAACAGAAAGGTTCCGGGGGCGTTGTGTTTATATTTATTTTATGGCGTTAGTATATATTTGATATATTTTTTTTTGACCTGTGGGGTTGGGATTAATTGTAGATTAGTGTTAATTAGTTAGATTAGTGTTTACGAGTTTGAACAATTTTTATCTACAAGTTTTTAAGAATGAATTTTTGCATCAGAGGGAATTAACGTATTTAAATTATATTTACTTTGGTTTGCAATTCAGTTTAAAAACACAGCCAAGAATAATACATTGAAATACATTTAAAAGAAATTTTAATGGATCCATTTAGAAAAGAAAAACCTATTGGAAGCCAGGCGCATAAGATAGTTGTTAAGATATATAATGACAAACTGGAAGAAGCAAAGAATTCGTTTTTTGAAAATCCTGTGAGTTACGCAACAACGCAAACAGTGGAAACTACTGGAATTTCTGAACGTTCAATCAGAAGGATTATTAAGGAATACGAAGAGACAGGAGTTGTGCAGTCACCAAATTAAAAAGTGCAGCATACGAAGTGGAAAACTGGACTAGACGAATTTGACATCGCAGCGTATAATGCACAACTTCCACCAGGAGGAAAAAATGACGATATCCTTAAAAATGTTGAGACAACGAGTACAGGATGATTTGGAGTTTAACTTAAGTATTACGTCTCTCAACAAGATTCTAAGAAGAAACGGATTTAGCTACAAAAAAACTCAAAACAACCGGAAACTTCTTTGTGAAAGAAATGATATTAAACTCATGCGAGTGAAGTATCTGAGAAAAATTCGGGAATACAGAACAAAAGGCTGTGATATCATTTATTTGGACGAAAGCTATATTCAATTCATATCTCACATACAAGGCCACGGGCTTGGACTGATGACAGTAGCAGTAGGTTGAAGACGCCAATTTCAAAGGGAAAGAGGCTGATAATGGCGCATGCAGGTGGTGACAAAGGTTTCGTGAAAAACTCCTTACTTTTATTCAAATCTGGAACGAAAACGGGAGACTATCACGACGACATGAACTTCGAAAATTTCTGCAAATGGATCCAAGAACAAGTTTTGAATAACTTGGAGGAACCTTCAGTTATTGTAATGGACAACGCCTCGTACCACAATAAATAAGAAGAAAAACAAATTACTTCTGCTAGCAAGAAATCCGAGATGATACAATGGCTAAACGAAAACAATATTCCGCATACTATACAGATGTTGAAACTTGAACTGTATGAGCTAATAAAAGGACACCGAGCTACACACAACCCAAAGCATAAGATTGACGATATCATTCACGACATGGGACATGAGGTTCTACGTTTACCACCCTATCATCCAGATCTCAATCCCATTGAAAATATTTGGGCAACTGTCAAGGCAAGAGTAGGTTCACGAAACACAATATTCAATTTATTGGATGTTCAAAAATTAGCAGAGGAAGAATTTTCAAAAATAACGGCTGAAGACTGGCAAAAAGTGTGTAAAAAAGCCATAAGAACTGAGGAAGAATACTTTTCTTACGACCTGACGTGGGACACAATTTCGGATTCAATTATAATTAATCCAGGTGACGATTCTTCAACCGACTATGAAAGCGACATTAGTTCTTAAAACTAAGTATATGTAAATGAACATTTATTATTTAAATTATATTATTCTTATTTATATTGTTTGTATTTTAATATTATGTTTTATATTTATTTCTGAAGTACAAATTTATAATAATTATTTTAAGGTAAAATAAATTCTTAAAAACTTGTAGGTAAAAATTATTCAAACTCGTAAACACTAATATAACTAATTAACACTAAACTACTCGTACAATTAATCCCAAAACCCCACAGGTCAAAAAATAATAAATACATATATCAAATAAACACTAACACCATAAAATAAATATAAACATAACGCCCCCGGAACCTTTTTGTTGCTAAGCCACAAATCATAAAACATAGAAATAAACAATAATCCCTAAACTATTTGTCAAAGCAAAGTTGAGTTAGGCACTGTAAGATTTAAGGAAAAATCTTTACTCATTAAATATCCTGCGCACCATTTTTGTTCTCTTAAATCCTCTCACTGCGCAACCGAACTGAATTGGTTCAAGCTTTACCTATACCGCATCTGTTTTTTGCTCATATTTTCCTCTTCCAAATTATTACTACTCTGTTAAACATAACATAGCGATATCAGCGCCTCACAAGGCAGAGCAAACAAAAATTTAATGCTGTTCCATGAGACTACTATAGAGTTTATATACAAGGATATTACTATGCACTTTGATTTTTTCGGATTTAAAAGAAGACCATTGGATTGAGACCACTTATCAATATTCTCTAGGTCTTCATTAACACAAAAAGCTGCATGCTCAATGAGCCCAAGCGGACAGCTCATATATAATTGGACGTCATCCGCATATATATGAACAGAACAGTACTTGATAATTGATGGAAGTTCATTGACATACATTGAAAACAGCAGAGGACCAAGTATAGAACCCTGAGGGACAGAAACATTAGACAGAAAATCAGATAAACTCTCCCCAATTTGCACTGCTTGCCTTCGATTACTTAAATAATAATAGATAAGCCTAGTAGCACCTACTAAAAAATTAAAGTTTTGCATAAGTTTTTTACACAAATTAACATGATTGACAGTGTCGAAAGCCTTGGAAAAATCAAGCAACACTAGGAACGTAACCGCATCCTTATCCAGTGCTTGCCTTATAGGGTAAACTGCCCAAATATTGGCACCCCCCAATGATTGGCACTTAAAGTTTAAATAACGCGTATTAATGACATTTAAAAGTTTTTTAATAAAATCTTTTAAAAATATTAGCCTTAACCTATTTCTTGATGATTTGGCAGCATTTCTTTTGGCCTCTGAAGTTAGTAGCAATTAGAAAACACCTTTAAAAATTTAGTATCAAGTTCGCGCCGAATTTGATGTAAAACCTTGAGAAAACCGTAAGGAAAGTGGTGTTTTAGTAGTGTTCTTTAATAATAAATTTAAGGGGAAAACTAGAAGAAAGAGGTAAGTTCTTTTTTTTTTAAATATTTTATTAAAAATATAGTATTTATAAGTGGTGTTACCTATAGGAATGTAAATCCATAAAATTTTTATTTATTGGCACATGCCAATCATTGGATGAGGTGCCAATCACTGGGTTGATTTGCACTATGCCAATCTTTGGATGCCATACCAATCATTAGCAAAAGTGCCAATCATTGGGTTGATTGGCACTGTGCCAATCATTGGAAGTTGAAAAAGTTACAGGTTTTCATAATTTTGTATCAATTTACCTTAGGTTGACAATACACTTATTTATCCACAGTAAAAATCTAATCTAATCTCGGCCTTAAAATATAACTATTTGCATTTCTTATTTGAACTGTTTTTAGATGCCAAAACCAAAAAGAATATAAAATATTCGAAGACCTGTACTGAAGACAGTATTAAAAATGCTCTTCGGGCAATCGAAGCAGGACTGTCGAAAAAAGCTGCTTCTATTCAATTTAATGTTCCTCGATCGATTCTTCAGTTTCGTTTGAGTGAGAAGTTCAATAAGATACGTCCTGGTCCAGAAACAGTATTATTATCAGAGGAGAAGGAAATTTTAGTTAAATGGATAAAAGAATGTGCCAATAAAGGATTCCCTCAACGTAAGTTGTTGGAACTTGAGTTCAGTGTTCAACAATTTTTAACTCAAAATGAAAGGCCAAACTTATTTGTTAACAATTTACCCGGCGAAAAATGGTTAAATTCTTTTACTCGAAGACATCCAGATCTAGTTTTGAGAACTTCTGAGGCAGTCACAAGTGCAAGTTCAAATGTTTCTGAAAAGAATATCAGATCTTGGTTCGAGAAAACGGAAAAATATCTCAAGGAAAATGGATATTTTGAATTTCTACAACATCCTGAACGAGTTTTGAACGGTAACGAGGCTAATTTCCAGCTTTGTCCAAAAAATGAAAAGGTAATTGCGAAAAAAGGAAGAAAGAACATTTATGAGGTAGCTCATGCCCAAGCCAAAACTGCCATCACAGTAATGTTTACTTTTTCTGCTGCTGGCGCTTGCACTCCGCCGATGATCATCTACCCATATAAAAGGATACCAGCAGATATTATATCGTCAGTTCCAAAAGATTGGGGTGTTGGTCGAAGCGATACAGGATGGATGAAGTCCGAAGTTTTTTATGAGTACATAGGAAATGTCCTCTATCCTTTTTTAGTAAGGGAAAAATTCACATTACCTGTAATTTTATTCGTTGATGGCCACAAAAGTCACTTAACATACGAAATAAGCACTTTATGCAACCAGCTGCAAATCATATTGGTTGCTTTATATCCAAACGCTACGCGAATTCTCCAGCCAGCCGACGTTTCATCTTTTAAACCCTAAAAAAATGAGTGGAGGAAGGCAGTTTCAAATTGGCGCCTAGAAAATCCTAAAGACACATTAACAAAATTAAATTTTGCTTCGGTTTTAAAAACAACAATTTCAAATTTAAAGCCAACTGTCATAGCAAATGGATTTGTTGCATGTGGCTTGTATCGGTGGGATAAGGAAAAGATTGACTATTCGAAATGTTTGGGAAAATCTAGTGTTACAGATGGTTATAAAACTGACGTGTCAAAGGATATAAGTCCACCAATTGACACCAGTATCCTTGAGAGTCTTGTAGGAGTAAACATAATGGAAAAAGTTAAAAATAAGTCCACGGGCGAAAGCAGCGAATTATTAAGCCTACGTTAGGTATGGAGCTACATTGCACAAAAACCTTATCAAAATGAACATTTTGAAGTGGAAAATGAACTTTTGAGCTCAACAGAAACCACTACTATTATTGAATGTGCCAATAATTATTCATTTAACACTGAATTGCGGAAATATCAAATCCAGCCGTCGAAAGTAACATAGAAACTTATTCAAACACAGCGGGTCAATCTTTTGATACATTGGACATTGAATCTATGCCAATAGTATTTGATGAACACTTTCAGGATTCAGAAATTGCAAATGAACTCAGTACAACCCAAATATCAGAGTGCTTAGTATGGCCAAGAACTCCAGAAAGGAAAGGAAAGGAAAGGTCAATCCAAGCTTAAATGTTCCGTTTGTTGTAACTTCCAAGGATGGGCAAGACATTTACATAAACAAGAAAAATGAAAAGGACAGAATTGAAAAAGAAAAGAATGAAAGAAAGATAAAAGGGGAAACGAACAGAGATTTACTAGTAAAGGAAAAAATAACTAAACAAAAAATTAATAGAAAGAATGACAGAGGTTGTAAAACAAAACCGAAAATCGAAACAATATCAAATGAGAGATTTAGCACTCTAAGGAAAATATCATTTGAAAGCTTAAAAGATCTGGTATTCGATGATAATAAAACTCTTTCAGATGAAACTACCTCGCGTCCCAGTACTAGTAATGGTATTCCACCACGAAAATTTTACAAACTGAATTAGTTAGTCTGCAAAAGCCTTTTTTATGAGTTAAAAATATTTCTTCTTCTTCATCATTTAATAAATGCAATAAAAAATACATTAATGTGAATGTAAATTTAAAGACTTAAATATAATTTTAAAAATAAATTACCTTTTTATTAAATTTTATAATGTCTATTTTGTTTTTATTCGTTTTAATAAACTTTAATAGTTCAAAAAAATCAATGTGCCAATCATTGGTTGGTTCAGTGGCAATGATTGGAAAATGGTAATTCATTGGTAAAAGAACATTGTTTTACTTTTCATTAATTACTTGTTAATTTTAATAAAAAAATAAGGCATTTAATGTTTTTAACTAAACAAAAATATAATTAAAAATAAATAAAAATAAAGTGTCGTTTCTTAATTCCCATAAGTTATATAAGCCGAAAAAGTGGTGAGTAACCTTAAGGTGCCAAAGATTGGTCGGTTTACCCTATCGTCTGTAACGTTTAACAGCGCCGTGATACAACTGTGCTTTTCACGAAAACCAGGTTGTATTGGTGTGAGCAACGAATTTTCCAAAAGATAAAAGCTGATTTGTCTTTGTAGAATCCTTTCAAACACTTTTGACAAGAATGGTAAGATAGATACAAGCCTGAATTCATTACCTTTTGCACTTTTGGGAATAGGTGTAACTTAAGCCAACTTCCATATGCGTGGATAGACACCTGTCATCATAATTTTATTGAACATAAAAGTAAGATAAGGCAGAACAATCGATAAAATCATTTTCAAAAAAGTAGGTTGAACTTCATCCAGTCCAATAGCATTTGACTTTATCGAAAGTACACTTTCTACAACATAAGCACTATCTACTGAATGAAAACCAAAACCAGATTCATCTTCATATGGCTGATCCATAAATAAAAAAGTAGAATCAAGGCTCAAGGGACGAACTAGCTGCGATGGTAAGGAAACAAACATTTTGTCGAGAGTATTACCATCCAGATCTTCAGTTGGATCTACACTTGACTTGCCAATGCTAATTTTTCGAAGGTTTTTCCAGAGCTGACGGCCATTTAAATAAGAGCTAAGCTGCATAAAGTACATTTGGGATTTGACCATACGTATTTCAGCTACAACTTTATTACGAAGTGAGCAATACTCGCGCCGTAACTCATTCAGCCTATATTGTTTCCACCTATTATAAGCATCATCCCGTTTCTGAATTAAAGTTCGTATGTTATGCGTGAACCATGGTTTGTTGCTTGGCTTTATGATCCTAGTCCTTAGGGGTACGTAAGTGTCAAACAAAGTTTTAATATTATCAGTTAAAAATTCCAATTGGTCATTTGAAGAAGACATATAAAAAATACGATCCCAATTCTTTCCTCTTGTATCTTCTTCCAATTAATATTATAGAAATCCCGATAAGTAATTTTCTTGCACGAGTAGTCAAAACTAAACTTCAACGTCAAAAAAATTAAGTCATGTTTCGAAAAAGCTACAATGACTTATAATTTCTTTTCTTGCATAACCTAATATTTGCTTGAATCACATGGAATCCTGTTTCTAGCTCCAACTACTAGGAATTGTTTTAGTCATTTAGTTTTTACTGCGACGAGTGTCGAAGTATAACGCTTTCCCACATTATTCTTGCTCTTAAATGTAACAGTGAAAGGGTCGACCAATTATAGGAGTCAATTGCTGAACTGAAGAAAGAAATTCGTCATGGTTTTAGTTTAACTAACCAACTTTTGGCAGAAAATAATGAATCAACCACTAGAAGCATTGAAAAATACCATTTAATATCAAAAAACAACTTAATAATATTGAATGTATATCATTCACTAAATGCTCCGAGTGCTTTGATAACTTTAACTCATTTTCCAACCACATTGATTCTCAACTCACCAATATAACCAAGTCGATCTCATCCTTAAATCAACCACCGGAACAAACCTCAAGTTTAGTCTCAATTAACTCCATCCAAGACAGTGTGACTAGTTTAGAAAAAACTATAATGGCACAATCCAAGGCACTCAAATTCATTGATATTGACTTTTGTGCTACATATGGTAAGCTGATTAAAGATTCAGTAGCTCTTGCTGATATCTTGGTAAAAGAATCTGTAGCCACTCGAATGGCCATCTCTGAAGTATCTGAAGAAGTGAAGCGTGTATGTAGTAAAAACGACTATTCTGTACCCGAACCGATTTTCAACAACAACAACAAATCCCTCCTGTTTGAGCTTGATGATCTGGAATCCCCTACTATATCTCTTAACGAAAGTTCATCAGCTGCACATCTACTTGATACCTCTCCAACTATAACTGTATCTACTCTTCCTACACCGTTACCAGCCATATCATACCAATCTCAAGTCGTCTCCACCGAATCTCCGCTGCCGAGATCGAAATCGCACACCGCACCTCTACCGACTACTATACTCTGTCCAAAAAAAACTGTCAGTACAGGGAAGATAGGACGTTTGTCTCTCATTCTGGTCGCATTGCCATGCATAAGTGTGTCGCCTTTTAAAGCTCTCACAGGGATTCCGTAGTTTACATTATAAATCGCCGCAAATGAAAGTAAAAAACGCGTAGGGCTACCGTCTGCCGATTCAAAACGACTGAAAACAATATTCAATTTACCTTTTCCCACAACACCAAGCGATAAGATAATAAGCGCGTTTTTTTTAAGTTGAAAAGCAATACGACACAACTCAACACACTCATCTTCTTAAAATGTGTTCTCAAAAGCTTCAAATCCCAAAAGCTCCTCAATAAAAACCACTGAAAAAGCTCCTTGCTTGCAATTGAGAATGATAATGGTAACTCTGTTTTGATGTAGATAAAGAGCGCACGATCGTATTGAGTCATTGAGTGACACTTGACACTCTTGACAGTATCTCATCAGCAGTGGGATACGACGGTCGTCTTGGGGTGTACAACTTTTTGCAAAGAATTACAACAACAATTCCTTTAGAAAAGTCAGTGGCTTGCTCTTTTTTTAGTGGCATTTTTCCTAACGCATTGTAGTGAGGGTGCATCAGGCGCCACTGCTTTAGAAAAAGCTCTCCCATAAGGCCTGTACTGACAATTTTGTTGGACAGAGTATAGCATTTATAAAACGACATCAACCTTCATCGTTAAGGATGCACCTCAACATGCAACCGAGTCCTGGATTAGAAATTTTTATAGAACTAACTACAGTTTTTATATCATCGTTTGTATTCGGCTTAGTCCTGGAATTTTCAAAATAATTATACCTCATATTTATGAATGGTTATTTTCATTCTCCTCTATAAATTAATAAATTAATGTTGTGAAAAATTTGTTTCATAAAACTTAATAAAACTAAATTATATACATATATAAAAATTGTGCCTTTATTATCGGTATACATTTATTGAATAAGCATACAATTTATTTTTTAAATGACTAAACCAATTCCTAGTAGTTGGAGCTAGAAAGAGGATTCTATGTGATTCAAACAAATATTGAGTTATGCAAGAAAAGAAATTATAAGTCATTGTAGTGGTTTCTTAAAAATAAGCTCTTATATACAAAATTTTAAAAATATTTTTAAGAAAAAGTTTTGGTATGCCAACTTAATTTTTTTATTATTTTACGAATAAAAAATAAATTTACAAAAAAAATATTGAGCCGTTTTTAAGATATCGAATTTTTCAAAAATTCAAAAAATATTTTTTTTTAACTTTTGAAATGTAATGTTTCCTAAATTTTTTAGAAGCCTCTCTATGGTAGGTGCAGTCAGTAATATCTTATTTTCAAAATTTATCTTATTAAATTATAGATCGTAAAAATTTAAAAAATAAAATTTTATAAAAATACTATTTTCGAAAACCTTTTTTTAACTTTTGTACGGTGGGTACCTTTATTTTTAGATAAAATTCTTTTTTTTTTCACATCTTGTAGAATGTATTGAAAACTTTTATTTGTCAAGTTTGAAAAAAAAGCGAGCATGGAGTTTTCGAAATATTGAGTTTTAGAAAAAAATTATTTTTTTCTTAAACATCAAAAAGAAAAATTTGGAAAATTTGAATACACAACAATATTTAAACTTTTGGGGAGCCTTAGCATAAAAAAATGATCAAAATCGATAGTACCATTTTTCAGAAAATCAAAAACAAAAAAAAAAGTGGTTCAAAAAGGGGTACCAAAAATAATAATTTTTTGGACAAATTTTTTCAACCAGTAACTAGCCTTAACTAAATGAAATTTTTAGATTTTTTTTTAAATCTGTGGGACAGTTCTTGAGTAAAAAAAAATTATAAAATTTCAAAAAAAAATTCGTATGGCGGGTACAGTTATTTTTGGTCTTAAAAAAAAAAGAAAAAAATGTCTGTGCAGGGAAATTAAAAATGATATCTACCGAGTTTAAAGAAAATCGGCCGAGCCGTTTAGGCTGCAGTCGAACAGACAGAACGACAGAATTGCAAAACTCACTTCTTCCTTTCTCCCTATCATCGTAATGTCAACTTTGATCAAAATATGGAGTTCAATTTTGTTTACGAATGCATAACTTGCCTTAAAGTACCTATAAGTCACAAGTAAAAATATTAAAACCCACACAAAATCATTTTTTATTCATAGAGCCTTTGAAACTTAAAGCAAAAACCATTTTTTTTATTTTACATGTCTCAGATTTTCCAAAGTATCATAAAATCTATGGGGTTCTTAGCAAACGTGTTTTGAGTGTTATTTGTACTAACAGCGCAATTACCGTTAATATGGGTCAGGGTACACCAAAGTAAACCTTTTCTTAAATCCCCGATTTTTTTTAGAATATACCCAAAAATCACACCCTAAGATATAATGTATAAATTAAAGGACACCATTCAAATGTAGGAAGACCCAAAAGGCTCGAAGATGGCATTGAACTTGCAAGTTGAGAAGGACCATTTATGGGTTGAAGCTGGTTTGTATAGATGTAGAAGCCGGAACAAAAAGTTCATGTATTTTCTTTGATTATTTTATCTGAAAATATCAGAAGTGAAATCTTGTGTTTTAGTGAGTGATGATACTCGTATAATTGTTGCCATTTACATTGAAGATGGTTAAATTTCAGGGACTAAATGTGCTGATATTGACTTTTTGAGAGATGTCTTTGAAGTCAAGTTATATAAGCCTTGGAGATCAAAAAGGCAAGTAATGGTACGATCGCAATTGGACAAAAGATTGTGCTGAAAAGAAGAGTTGCAAAATTTAACATAATACGAATACAGTAATATCACCAGCCGATCCATCTGTTTTGGTGGATAGCATCGAAGCAATGTCAGACGAACAACGTTTTCCATACCGTGAGCGTGGGAAGTCTGATGTACCTGGCTATTGGTAACGGGCCAGATTTATCATACAAACCCAAATATACTTCAAGTTAAGTCAGCAACACGTATCATTCGATACGTTAAGGAGGCAATAGATTATGGTATAGAGTTGTAAAAGACTGCAGTACTTTGCTAATGCTATTTAGAGTAGTGTTATAGGGCAACGATATTCAAAATGACTTGATACATAGTATCGTGGCTGTTATTAAATCTGAAATTAAAACAGAAATCATAGAAGCTCGGTTCGTGTCGATTATGATCGACGAAACATCAGATTTGAGTCATAGGGAACAACTGAGTGCCATATTTCGGTTTTTGTCAGAGAATGGAATACAAGAAAGATATCTTGTATTTTTTGACGTTAGGGAGAGTCTTAATGCAGATGAGTTGTCCCATCATATATTTTATATTCTTGACACATATGATTGCAAGGAAAAGTTAAAAGAAAATTCCTAGAAAGCTGCCGCAGTTATGTGCGACGAAGGGGGTGGTGTCTAAAAGGAGGTCCTTTTTCATTATGTTTCAAGCTCATTGTTGATTGAAATATTAATGTCTTGAAGTATAAAAAATAAAGCTACATACATATTTTTTGCTAAATCAATGTGGAATGCATTTGTAGATACCATATCCCTCCTAGAAATGTTGTTTTTAAGGTTCTAAGATTTTTTTTTTCATTTTTACAGGTGACAAAATTTTATAACGGGTTCCCATTTAAAATTTGGGGACCTGCGGCGCGCCTAATCGGGAAACTGTTGAGTGTCTTTAACCTGGAAAAGTCCAGCAGCGCAACTTTTAGTCACGTCGAAGTGCTTCCTTTACCTCCTCGTTGTGGTCCCCGGGCAATGATTTGTGTATCTCTCCTAACTCGTTAGGATAGGTTACGGAGGCTAGCACTCTCCGTAACTGAAAAACTGAAAACCATCTTGCTACCGAAACGGAAACAACGCCTCGGATAACTAATGATAATATGTTGACGACTTTTGGCTATCGAATTAGGGCAACGATTGGTTTCTGGAATGTGAGGACACTCCTCGATGATGGCAGTGAAGGTCCCCACAACGCCAGATTCCTCCAACTAGAGAAGGAATTCATGCGGTACAGGCTGGACATCTTAGGCCTTAGCGAAATACGTTGGATGGGCTCGGGCAAGTTCAAGTCACCATCGCGTAACACTGTACTGCTCTACCCCGGAAAAGCTCCAGGAAGCACACGTGAAGCTGGGGTTGGACTGCTGCTAAAAAAAAACAGCTGTTAGTAGTCTGATTTAATGGGAGCCCTTTGGAGAAAGAATAATAAAGGCACGATTCCGGACAAGAGTACGTCCCGTCACCATTATACAATGTTACGCCCCAACGGAGCTCGCATCCGATGAGGAGAACGAATGCTTCTACAGTCGCGCGGAGATATTAAAATGGTTATAGGAGATTTGAATGCTAAAGTTGGCAGCAACAACGATGGACTCAAACATGTGATGGGAACCATGGAGTTGGGAATTGCAATGATAACGGTGAGCGGTTCATTGACTTCTGCAATACTAATGGACTCGTCATTGGCGGCACCATGTTTGAGCACAAGACGTGCCACAAAATAAGTTGGGTGTCGACGGACAGGCAAGCTTCTTCGAATCAAATTGATCTCTTCACGAATAGCCGGCGCTTTAGAAGCAGTCTCCTGGATGTTCGAAATAAAAGAGGGGCCGATATGGGACTTGCTCGAGACCACCACCTTATGGTAGCTTTTTTTTTTTTTGATAATACACTCGCGCTCAAGGGTATATTACGAGACCCTTATAATGTTTTAAACACAGCACGGGCGAGGGGGAAATTAAGAGGGGAGAGAAAGGAGGTGTCAATGAACATTTTTCTTGAATGTTTGCAAATTGAAATGGCAAGGGAAAACTGTGCCGGGTAAGTTATTCCATAATCGTGTTGTGCGACTAAAAAACGAATCTCTATATTTGACGGTACGACCAAAGTTAGGCTCAAGGGTGAACTGATGAGCATTCCTAGCGAAGCGGGTATCACGGGTGAATTGAGCATTGCTTGTGAAAGAAGCGATAAAACAGGGAAATACATGAAACATTCCGACGGTGTTCCAGAGATGGGAATGAATCCATTATAGCTCTGTTTCCAATCAGTTTTAACGCTCTGTTTTGAATTCTATCCAATAAATGGAGAGAAGATTGAGCAGCGCCTGCCCAAAGGTGTGAGTTATACTCGAGTTTTGGACGTATATACGCCTTATAAATGGTAGCTAGATCAGAAGGGGTGAAAAATTTCTTACATCGATATAGAAATCCTAAGCATTCTTGGCGGTCTCGAGTATGTGATCATTCCAACGAAGATCGTCGTTAACACACATACCGAGTACTGAGAGCTTTTCGGTTTCTTCGATGCAAGTGCCATTTAAGGACAATGGCATAGGGGGTATATTTTGCTTCAACGACAATAGACAGCATTCAGTTTTCGAAGCATTAAACTCCACACGGTTTTTTGTACCCCATTTAACAATGCTGTAAAGATCGGAGTTTAATGAACTTATCATACGGTACCGTTGCAAATTCACTTCCGAAGGAAATGGACGTGAGTTTGAGAACGAGTATGAAAAGCTGAGAGTGGAGTCGTTGGCAAAACAATGAAGTGGATTAGAAGTTTCAGACAAGAGATCATTTATAAAAATGAGGAAGAGAGTCGGAGACAAAACGGAGCCTTGGGGAACACCAGCATTTATTTTGTGAAGATCAGACTTAAAACCATCCAATACAACATGTATTGAACGATCTAGAATGTAATTTCTAATTCAAAGAATAAGGGCTTCGTTGATGCCAAACGCACGCATTTTCGATAAGAGAGCCTGGTGCCAAACTCTATCAAATGCCTTAGAAATATCAAGCGCAATAATCTTACTTTCTCCAAAACAATGTAAAGATCTGTTTCACTCTTCGGTGAGATATGCCATCAGATTACCAGTGGAACGATTGCTGCGCAAGCCGTATTGCCGGTCATTAAGAAGCTTTCGATCTTCGAGATATTTCTTGAGCTGATGATTTATCAGCGATTCCATGACCTTGGAAAGAAGGGACGTAAGTGCGATTGGTCGATAGGACGAGGGGAGGAAGGGTCAACTTTTTTAGGAACAGACTGGACAAATGCTGTTTTCCATCTTCTAGGGAAGATTCCAGAACAGTAGGAGCGATGGAAAAGCTTACGCAACGGTTTTGCCAGCAATGAAAAACACCTCTTCAGAAGAATGGGGGGTATACCATCAGGACCAGCGGATTTGTTTATATCAAGATCTCGAAGGGCTCTTGGGGGGCAATGTTGCAAACAGGCAATGTGGAGTTAGCAGCAAAATGAGCTGCAAGTACATTTGCCTTCTTTAAAGAGCTAGTTATCGGTTTTTCTTTGTAGATGAGCGTTGGAACCGAAGATGAAATTGAATTTTTTATGTTTTTGACAAATGACCAGAAATTTCTACTGCCTTTGGGACATTGCAGGATTTTTTGCCTTAATTTCTGTTCATGTAAGAATTTGGTTCTCTTTATAACAGCGTTGCATTGGTTTCTGATTTGTTTAAACTTTTTCCGATTTTCCTCGGTTGGGTTGGCTTTGTAAGAGCGGAAACTTACTTCTCTCGACCTGATAGCTTCCTTACAGCTTGTATCGAACCAAGACTTTTCTTTCGAATTTATACTCTTAATTCTGTAAGGAATAAAAGTACGCATCCCAAGAAAAATCACTTCTGTGATCATATCAGCACTGGCATCAACGTCACTATCGAGGAAACATAGTGACCAGTTAAAAACGGTCCTAGTTGGATGCTTCTCTTTAACTGGATGAATGGGATGATATTACACAATGGTCCGAAGTGCCGAATGGAGATTTTACCGTTATGGTATACTTATCAGGGTTAGAAGTAAGAAACAAATCAAGAGTGTGAGCGTTTTGCCCAGCAACATCTGGTATACGGGTGGGCTCATCTACCAGCTGAGTAAGTTGGTGCATCTCAGCAAAGATCTCAACATATCTTCCTTTGGGTGTTGTCTGTCCTGAATGGCGGAGCCAATTTGAATTGTGTACATCGAAGTCGCCCGCAATAATGATTTCAGTGTGAGGGTACAGGGAAACAATTCGGGTAATGGAATCAGACAACGCATCAAACTCATTCAGAGTTGAATTGCTGTCCAGATTCGGACTCCTATAAATAAAACAATTATGGATGATGTGCTTGCGGACAGTAAATTTGAGCCACATGAAATTAAAGTTCGTATTAGAACAATGTCCGTATTGAGGAAGACTCTGGCAAGCAACATCATGTCTAACGAAGACTAAAAGGCAGTGATGGCGAAAGAGTAAAGGCATTAGGTTATAGCCAGGCAGGCTAAATTCTGAAAGATCAGTATTTGCACCAACCTGTGTCTCACCTAATGCCAAAACAGCTGGTCTGTACTTAACAGAATGGCCGTACACGTCAAAGAAATTTCTTCTTAACCCTCGAATATTGGTAAACACAACACAAAAATCACTTACCATGTCAAAAATCACAAACACACAAAACACAACTCTGACGATCTAAATTCAACCGTGAAGTGTATGTCCAATGGATTAAAATCAAAATACAAACCGTTCTAGGTGTTATGCCCATAAAACGCTTTGTACCTGAAATCAATCAAGACATACAAACACAGTCGAATTATACATCAGATGTCACTTAACTATCCATCACAAGAGACATTTAATGGATAGCAAGCGACAGTTACTTCAAGGCAAGTGGATTAGTGGGAGATGGTGATCAAGAGAGCGCGCCGTTAACTGGTGTGATGTTTATGCCAAACGGTTTAATTAATTTGTTTTTTTGTTTTTGTTTTATTGATGTTGTTTGTATTACGAGTATTTTTTTTTTTCGTTTGTAATATTTTTTGGCTTTGTAAGGGCACACTGCGGAACTTATCGCACTCGCGACCGCCTTATACGAGCGGTGGATCGACACTGTAAGACTTCGTACAGCTGCAACTCGGAGATCCAACGGAATAACCCACTTACCCAGGTTCAACGTCGACAGACTAAAGGATCTCCCAACACGCCAACAATTGAGAGACCACCTTTCACATGGAATGATGACAATCAGCAGCACGGAACCTGAATCCATTGAAAACCACTGGAATGCTGTGAAAAATGTTCTTATATCAGGTGCTGAAAGAATAGTCGGCCGAGCGAGGGGAAACAATAACGCTTGGCTTTCTGAAGAAACCTGGATACGGATTGGCGAACGGTAAAAACTTAAGGCCCGTATTGTAGCTGCAACTGGAGTAGAAAAAGAGAGCTAGAATCTCTGTACCGCATAAGAAAGAGAGAGGTTCACCGCAGTGTAAGACGTGCTAAGTGTAATCACATCAACGCTTTGGCCCAGCAAGCAGAAGATGCTGCTAACAGATGCGACAGTAGAACCGTCTACAGCATTACAAAGGAACTGGTTGGAGCTCGTTGTTCCAAACAACACCTCGTAAAAGACTCAGACGGCTCGCTACTTAGTTCGGATGAGGATCAGCTGAGAAGGTGGAAGGACCACTTTGCGTCGTTATTAAACCGAGTTACCGACAGCAATGCGCAACTGATACCTGCTGAGCCGACAGGAACAACAAATTCCCGAATCCGCACTGCACCCCCCAGTAGAGATGAGATCCGCAACGCAATCAAAGCACTGAAGACCAACAAAGCGGTAGGACTTGATGGCATTCCTGCAGAGCTTCTACAAGCGGTGCCAACGACATCGAGCGAACTCCTGCCTGCATCCACTCATAAAAAAAGCTTGGGTCTCCGAAGGATTTCCGAATGAGTGGAAAAAGGGAATGATAGTCAAGCTCCATAAAAAAGGAGACTTAATACAGTGCGAAAATTGGAGGGGGATTTGCGTCCTGCCTGCCGTTGCAATGATATTAGCGAAAATAGTACTGGAACGCATCAAGGAACATCTAGAAGCCACACTCGATGCCGAACAAGCAGGTTTCCGCACTGGATCCCCATGCATTGATCATATCAATACTTTAAGCATCATAATTGAGCAGTGCGTCGAATATCGATCACCACTCCATTTGCTATTCAACGACTTTGAGAAGGCTTTCGATAGAGTCAATAGAGAAATTATTTGGAATGCTTTACGCAGGAGGGGTATCCCGTATAAATTAAAAGCTATTATTAAGGCAACTTATGATGGATTCAAATGTCACGTTTTGCACGAAGGGAGGCTGTCAGAAGAGTTTGAAGTCCAAAGTGGAGTCAGACAGGGCTGCATTTTGTCACCAATATTGTTTCTGTTGGTGATAAGCGATGTCCTGCGAGCGGCCTTGACGGGAACCGGAGGAATTCGATGGACTCTGACGTCTCACCTGAAACATCTTGACTATGCGGACGACGCACAGTGTGGTATTTTGACCTGAAACGTGGCCATAAATCAATTTTGTCAACTTTCACTCTCAGGATTAAGCATGTGTCCCATAACAGGTATATAACTAGGCTACTGTTTAGTGAAGTCGATCTATAAATTCGTCACCCCCGTTCGCGACACCATCAGTTGCAACTTGCACTTGTTGAATAAGCACGAGTGTGTTTGCGATTTTTCAAAAAAAAGTGTATTTTCTGTGTGTTTTTTTTTAATCTTAAAAGTGATTTTTGTGAAAAAATTTGATATGGATATCGTAAATCAAGGTATTTACAATATTTTAAGCAAATAAATTTTTATATATTCAACTTAAGTTCTTCTATCGATGAGTTAAAGAATGTACTTACAAAATTTGCACTTTTTCCGTTGTTTTTACCAAACATTAGTGTTTTTGAATATTGGCAACACCCCGCAACAAAGTTTGTCATATATATTATTTAACTTCTTGATATGTAGAACAATCTTGCATTTAAGAACCATTCACAAGTTTTCACCTAAGAAAAAACAAAGCATTTTAAAAAAAACTCCTTTCAAGCGACCATAACTAAACATTTTTTATATTATTCCAGATGACTCTAATTCCACCTTGTCTCTGACCAGGAAACAGCTCCATGAGTTGATAAGAGGAAGCTCGCAAAGACTCCTTGACGGTAAACTTAAAGATTTGGATAAAAAATGTATGGATATCACAAACTGTCCCCCAGAGAAAATAGATGAACTTACAAAAATTATCAAGGCGTTCAAAGCGAACTATAAACGGAGATGGCAACTCTGCAACTGCACAGAAAAGCTTTTCTTGGATAAAAATGAAGAGTGGCTTAGCAAAGAAGTAACACTACCTGTTGGCATACTTCCCGGAAGGTGTAAAGGTCGCCCAAGCAAAGAGTTCGGGGAATCAAGTGACCGAAAAAAACGTCGAAAACAGAGGAACTTCGAAAGAGTGTGTCCTTTGATGAACTGACATACGCAGCACAGATGAGTCAACGAGCAGCAGGAAATATTAATGTCGCAAAAGTGATGGAGGTTGTGAGCAAAACTCCAACCAGGGCTATGAAGTTCCGGAAAGTAGCTGCGATTGGCAGTAAAACCCTGAAAACTTATAAACACACTCCTGAAAACGCTTTCAGGATATTCGTCGAAGCTAATTTAACTGCTAGTCAATACGAAGTGATTCATCAGGCCAACAAAGATATATCCGTGCTTTACCTACGTGTATAAAGCTAAACAGGATTGTTACCCACCAAAAAGCGTAATTGAGCGTAAGGGGTGGCCGTGGCGCGATGGTTGTGTGCTCGCCTGTCAACCTTAATATCACAGGTTCGATTCCTGCCGTCGTCTATGTCGTCTTTAATTCCATTAAAACCTTCTACTAATTGTCATCAATGGGTTACTGGTTTACTCATTACATGTTGTTTAGGCATAACACTAACAATATGTGATTGAGTTAAACTAGTATGCCCAACAAGGATGAAAAACGAATAAAATAATGCGAATTATAAGGGACATAGAAATAAGACACGGCAATTCTCCGCTTTAGTTCAGCCGCCATCCCTGGAGATAAAAAATCTGAGACAACCACCTTCAGTCTCAAAACATCGTGCCACACATCTTTCCTATCCTTCTTTCTCTTCTGTAACTTCACGCCCGCGCTGTGTTGAAACATTTAAAGGGTAATCTAATCCCTTGAGCGCGGGTAGATTATAAAAAAAAAAAAAAAAAAAAAGTGAGACAGTTGCCGAAGTGAAGCTCCAAGATTTAGTGGATTACACAACATCACGTTTATATAAATATTTGGAACCACAACTCCAACAGTGCCTTGAGACCAATGAAACAGATTTAGAGCTCATATACAAGTGGGGATGCGATGGGTCTACTCAAAGCTAGTATAAGCAGAAATTCGAAGATGACAATAATTATGATGCAAATATATTTTTGAGTTCCCTTGTACCTCTTCGTCTCAAGTATGGGAGAAAAAATCTTATGGCAAAACATTAACTTTTCATTACCGAGATGGTGCAGACCAATACGGATTCGTTTTGTAAAAGAAAATAAGGACATAACCAATGAAGAAATCGAATACGTTGAAAACCAGGCCCAAAATCTTCAAGCAACAAAAGTAAGCGACAATATAACAGTCAACCATATACTGCTTCCAACAATGGTCGATGGAATAGTGTGTAACGCAGCTACGAATACTGCATCTTCATTACGTTGTTACATATGCGGAAAAACTTAAAAAGTTTCAACGACTTGGATTCTACAGAACCGGAGAATCCAGATTTGGGCTATCAATATTACACGCCAGGATTAGGTTTTTTTAATTTCTACTGCATCTGTCGTACAAACTAAAAGCGGAAGTGCATAAGGGTCGCGTAACACAAAAAAGTGACCGGGAAAAATGCAAGCAGCCAAGACAAATACAAAAAGAGTTCCACGATAAAATGGGCTTACTGGTGGACATTCCAAAGGCTGGGTATGGCTACACTAATGACGGCAACACCTCGCGCAGATTTTTTAATAGCCAAGAAGAAGCAGCTTTCATTACAAGCGTGGATTTATCATTAATACAAAAATTCAAAATTATAGTAGAGGTGATATCCTCTGGTTATGAGATAGATCTTCAAAAATTCGCAAAATTTACGATGGATACTGCTAAATATTACGTAAACTTGTATCCATGGCAGCCTATGTCTCCAACAGTGCATAAGATTTTAATCCACTCTACCAGTGTCATATCCCATGCATTGTTGCCAATCGGCCAGTTGTCCGAAGAAGCTGCTGAAGCTAGAAATAAGCATTTCCGCCAATACAGGGAACACTTTTCACGAAAATTCTCCAGGACTGCATGCAACGAGGATGTGCTTAACCGGCTTCTATTGACGTCAGACCCTTATCTCAGTAGTTTAAGGACAAGCAAGACAAAAAAACAATCGTTTTCAAAGGAGGCTCTCGAATTTTTGATTGCAAATACCAATGATGAAGATGTTAATGATGATGTTTCTGATGAAAGATGAAGATTAAATAATAAAATAAAAACTATAAAATTAAATTAATCCTGGTCATTTTTTATTACTTTCTATAAAACAAAAGTTGCGGAAGAAAAAACAAAAAAGGATTAATCTGTTTATTCAATAATTGACCTGTACTCATAAAATATACAACTAATCCACATCTCGAATTCTTCGTGTTTTGGATTAAGAGGGTCGCAGGTATTTTAGACTTGGTTACCTGCATACTGGGACATAAAATTTTGGAATGAAATTTGAACACCCGGATTAAGAAAATTTCACTCATAAAAAAAAGGAAAAAAGGGATTTTCTAGGAAAAAGTATCTTTCAGTTTTTTTCTAATTTCTTATAAATTATGACATTTAGCGGAATGAGGTTTTTAGTATTTGACTAAAAATATATCAGGTCATTGAATATTGACAAAAAAATGACCTTGATAAACAAATTTTTTTTAAAAAAATAAATTAAAAACCGAAAAAAAAAAATTTCTAAATTTCAACTTTAAGACTTAATTTCTCAAAAACTATTTAATTAAACAACTTGAATCAAAAAACAAAACAAAGAATAAAATATTCGCTTTAAAAAAAAATTATAGCGCAGTGTTGTACGTGCTTTTTTTTTTCTTTCGGCTAATCGGGATGGGCATTTAAGTGGGTTTTACTGTACCTAAAAAATGAAAATTTATCCTTCCAAATAACTTTTTATTCATTTGGTACCTATTTAATATGAAAAATGTGCCCAAATATTTTTGGCCAGGTTTTCGACCAAAATACCGCACTGTCCGACGCTTCGTTCGACGTATGCTTGCTCTCTCATAGAATCATGGATCTCCACCAAATGACAACAGGGGTGGAAAGAGAAGCAGAAATCGTAGGGCTGAAAATCAACTCCGGCAAAACAAAGCCTAGGAACCACGTCATCTTCTCTCATAAATATTTCTGAACAACCGGTAGAGAAAGTACAGAGCTTCCAATACCTTGGAAGTAACATCTCCACCGAGGGTGGTACCGCACAGGACATCAGCAATCGAATCGGGAAGGCAAAGGCTGCTTTCGGAATAACTCTCTTAGCTTCAGAACCAAGCTACGGCTGTTTCGACCCAACGTCGAATCCGTGTTACTTTACGGTTGCAGCACTTGAAAAGTAACAGTAGGTGTCACTAAGAAGCTGCAAACGTTCATTAATAGATGTCTACGAAACATCCTTAGGATTTTCTGGCCCAATCGTATATCAAACGAAGAGCTCCTTAGGAAAACGGGTCAGGAACCTATTGACTCTATTATACGACGTCGAAAGTGGCAGTGGATCGGACACACGCTTCGAAAAGGCAACAACTGTATTGCGGCGCATGCAATGCAGTGGAATCCGCTCACTCAAGAAGGAAAAAGAGCTGGACGACCGAGAAGCTCATGGAGAAGGACAGTCATGGAGGAGGCAGCCCAACTAGGCAAGAGTTGAAGGGAGTTTGACTCATATCCATGAACCGAACACGATGGCGAGCTGGCGTTGTGGACGCCCTATGCCCCACTAGGGGTCCCCTACGGACATAAAAGGTCTGAGGACCTAAGTAAGTAGTAAGTATTTAAAATTATCCACGCCATGCCACTGCTGTGCAGTTTATAAAAGCAGTTAATTGACTAAAAGTTAATTAACTGCAGTACTTTTCAACTGGTTTTAGTCTTTTTAGTCACTCAAAAGTCTTCAGTACTGACCTTGTTTTGGTTTTAGTCAAGTCTTTTAACTGCAGTTAATTAACTGTAAGTAATTAACTGTCAGTAAATTAACTTATTTTTAGTCTTTTAACTAAAATACTTGAGACTTGTACTTATAAGACTACTGGATGAGATATTTTGCATGTAGAATGTTGGGTCATGTGACATACGAGTATTACATATTGCATGTTATATGTTGCATGCGGCATGTGCTATTTGGCACGTGATATGTGAGCCTTTTATAATTTTTTTAGCCTTTTAATTGAAACTTAAGAATTGTATTTCTAAAAAAAAAACGGTACACATATATTATAAAAAAAAATCATTAAATTCTTACATTTATTTAATACTGAATGTCTTTATTATATGAAGGGGTCACAGCTGTACCGAACCAAGTCATTTTAAAAAAATCCAAAACCAACGCCAAAATTTCCACAAAATTGACCTCTATTAAGAGCTGTAATGAACTATGTATAGTTCATTACAGCTCTAAATAGAACTATGTAGCTCTAAATGAACTATGTAGTTCATTACAGCTCTGAATAGAGGTCAATTTTGCGGAAATCCTGGCGTTAGTTTTGGATTTCTTTAAAATGACTTGGTTCGGTACAGCTGTGAGCCCTCCATATTATACACATATCAAATACATATAAAATCACATGTAATTGAAGTTATTTCAATTAAAAAAATGTTCTTTTTTAATTAGGAATGGTCACAAGCGGAGACAACAGACATTTCTCGGTCTTGGTCTCGTTGCAATCGAAAAAAATTACGGGCATCAGAGTGGTATAACAAGTTTCGATTTCATAAGGTTTTTTTTTGGAAGAAATATCGAAATAAAGTTATAATTAGAAGCTGCGATTATTTAAGTAGGTAACCTGAGATCTGACAGTGGCGAGACCGAAACGATACCGAGACGAGATCGATATTTTTCTCGTCTCATTGCCAGCCCTAAGTTTAACGCTTTTAAAAGTACCCGCCACTCCCAAGAGTCAGTTCAGCATAAAAAAATATTTTTATACTCATTACATTCATTGCCATAAATTTTTTACAATTAACAAAAGTTAATGCATTTGGGGTTCTTCTTGTTTCGTGAAATTTATTTTGGAGATAATGTTGTAATGATTATAAGTATTTTTATTAAAAATGATCTTTAATGCGGAACAACTATTGACGTGCTATATAATGTATGATATGCAGCAATGTATTTACAACTAATTTTATGAGTTTTTAAAAAAATCTGATTTGGTTGTGTCGATTTGGTAAAATTTTAAGGTATTATACATCTTTGTATTACATATATATTTTTGTACTATACTAATTAATTCAAAAAATTCCAAACAAATCAAAATGATTGTAAATTTGTTTTAGAGTTAATCAACAATAAAAAAAATATCAACAACAAATGCATATTTAACATTTGTCTTGTCCAAAGCGTGATTAAAGTGGAAGTGTTGGGAGTATATTGTTGTGTAACAGCCATGGATTTTTCTTCTGATGACTATGAAACTGATCCCACATTTTCTGGTGAGGATCAATACAAAAGTTCTAAAAGACCATATTTGACTTTTAATGAGGTACACGAAAGACCAGAAAAGACCAGACGGCTTGATTCAGTCTCATCGGATGTGACTGCTCCTCATACAAATTCTTCTCCATCGGCAGAAATGTTGACTTCAAATAGTTTGATCAGCGAAGATGAAACATATGTAAAAATAATTGTTTGTGGCCAGGTTTTTTGAATAATAGATGAAGTAAGTAAAGCACTCATATTTTCATAAATGTTTACATCTCCCCATTTGAGTGAATCAAAAATTTAGCTTTTTTAATTCAGAAAACTATATATTAAAAAAAAAGTTGTAACTATCAATTTTTACCTAAAACTATTTGGTTTTTAGTGCTGGTATTTAAATTGATAAGAGCATTTGATATTGTTAGCATGACTTATTTAAGAAAGTTTTTGAAAATTAAAACTAATTAACAAACAAAACACGTTTTTTAATTCATCGATTTCATGACAAAAATTTAATTAAGGTTTCATTAATGGTCTGATTTTGCTTTGTGGTTACAATGGGTGTGTTTTTGGACAAAAACACGACATATCGACAATATCACAAGTTTACCCATACAAAATGTGATATGCATAAAACTTCATTATTATTAATTCGAAAACGATTTGATCGGTTTTAATAAATCTTGGGACTCAGCATTTTTTTTAAATATCTAGCAGATTATAAATATAAGTATATGTAAGTATATTATGCTTATAAAAGAAAAATATCGGTGTACAACCCATACAATTAAAGAGTGTTTTAAAACAAATTTTGTATCTTTTAATAACGGTTTCTCTAACAGAACCATTTTTTTTTGGTTTTGACTATCTTATTATCTGTGCAGCCTATTTTGATGAAATTTTTTTTCACAAGAGCTTCTAATAAGTAATATTGCATACGAAAATTCTCAAGAAATCAAAAAATTTGGAAACAATTTAAATTAGTTTTTGAAAATACGATATTTCAAAAATGGTTACATGATTTCTAAAAAATTGCGTTACATTTTTTTTTAAAGTTATGAAATTTGTTATGTATGTAATGTAAAAATTTTGAAAAATTTGTTTCCACAAATCATATACAAATCACAAATCGTATACACAATTTCAGAGGCTGTTTAACCAATGTATTTGTAATTACATACATTGAAACTTTAAATTTTCTATTATTTTCCTATGCTTTATGTTTATATCAATCTAGTCCAACTTTAGGTAAAAAAATCGTTCAATTCGGTCTTCTAAGTATCCAAGGAAATACCTTTGTTCATCCATTTTTTGCTTCGCTTAACTGTTAAATTGTATTTACTTTTTTAGTTAAATGACACAGAATTAAACCGAAAGTCGAAAGGGGTTGTTGCGGAATGCGGTTCGTGCAAAGCAAGAATAAAATGATCCAAGTCAATAACATCCAATTTCAAACGCCATGTGAAGGCAAAACACCAAAACGCTTTTGAAGAGTTTGAAAAAAATAAATCAACTGTAAAGAGGAGTGCAAGTTCCATTTGAAAACAAGAAAAATTCAATCATTTAACTGTTGACATGATAGCCGAAAATACACTGCCAGTATCTTTCATAGAAAGTCAGGCATTTTAAAACCTTATGAAATTTGCAAATTCAGACTTAAAGATTATGAGCCGCCCCACCGCTCCACCGCTGTAAAAGTAATCGACCAGTCTTATGCATCTATGATCAAAAACATCAAAAATATTATTTCTAAAAATTAATATTTTTGCACA
This sequence comes from Philhelius festivus, assembly GCA_963931855.1. Lineage (NCBI taxonomy): Eukaryota > Metazoa > Arthropoda > Insecta > Diptera > Syrphidae > Philhelius > Philhelius festivus. The sequence continues at coordinate 103,593,467 of OZ007554.1, forward strand.
ACAGCGGATGTGTGGTCGACCAAACATCGGAGCTTTTTTGGTTATACGTGTCATTGGCTGAATGAGAATTTTGAAAGAAAGTCAGCTGTCCTTGCGTGCAGACGTTTTTCGGGGTCACATTCATATGACCGAATCAACCACCCCAAAACGTTGTTGCAACGGTAACTGACAATGGGTCAAATTTTGTAAAGGCTTTTGAGGAGTTTGAGTTAGAAAATAGTATTTTCAATGATGAAGATGATATATGGACAACGTTGATATTGACGATGAAGCGGTATCCCTAAATTGTTGTAACGAAGTATTTCAAAATAGTCTCCCCAAATATATTAAATGCGCTACACATACGTTGAATATTATTGCTTCGCCGGATTTTACGAAAATTATTAAGCAAAATCAAAAAAAACTTCGCTAAACACCAAAATGTAAGTTAAATTTGTATATACATGCTCCCGTAAGTAGAGAACTAACAACTACCAAGTAAAATTTTAAATTGTTTCATATTTGCGATAAATTGATACTAAGGACAATTTATAGATTGACAAAAAACTCGATATTTTCATTAAACTTGACATTGCGATGATAGGGGGGCCAAAAAAATTGGTGTTATGCTACAAAGTAAACAGTTAAGTCGTTTTTCTTAATTTTTAAATTTTATGTCTCATTAATTTTTATTTATAAAAGAAATCATAGTGCGAAAACAGTTGGAAAGTTGTTTAATAAATTTATTTCTATAATTATGTGTATGTTAAACAATTATTTAGTTTAAAATGTAAGATCGATGCATATATGAAATATGGTGCTTTATTGTTCATTCTTATATACTCACTTCGTTTTTTGTTGGCGAGGCCATGCTTAACCAGATTATTTCTTTTTAAATTAGATAAATAGGTTTATAATATTGTTAAGGATCTAGGTCGAGGTACAGACATAACATATCGTACAGCCAGACAGAATCAATTATTTCATGTTATCTATCATTGTGGTAATATGATCTGCAGTTCGATTTTTATACGAATCTTAAACTTGTCGTATAGTAGGTTTATCGATGGTAAAAATTATGACGTGTATCTATAGGTAGTAACTGTACGGACAACCTTTTCATATGAAAACAAGCATAAGTTAACCTTATTTCTAACAAATACAATCTGTCGGTAAGCAAATAAAAATAACCTGATTTATATTTCAAAGATAATGCAAAAATGTACAAACCTTTGGCATAAGGTTCATAGGCCAAAAAGCTCAGAGGAAATTATTGGAACATTGCGTTGGGATCCCAACTTAAATGTCCAGTAGTTACAAGGTGGAATTCCTTGTACGATTCCGTACGTGACATAACAAAACATAAAAAGAGGCTGGGGGCGACCCACACTGATAACTTTCCATTTGTGGTCTTGAAAACTTTATATTTAGAAAAAAACATATTGTGACGTTTTCTTCAATTTTACCATAGCTATTAATGGAATTTGAATATGTGATACTTGGGTACAACTGAACAACCTTATTCATATACGTATGTACAGTACATACATACATTCTTCTAAAAACTAATTTGATAATAAAGTTATAAAATTATGTATTATATTATAGAAATTACTTTATTATTTCGGTTCCAAACATTTTAATTGAAAAAAATTTAAAAACGAAATATTTTTATTAAAACTGTCAATTCGGTACTTGTCAAAATTTAACCATATGTTAATAATTGTATTATGTCGATACCTTCCCGTAAGAATGTACTAAGCGCCACTTTTTTCGAAAATGACTTTTTGATGAGGAAATATACTATATGTTAAGGGCCACGTTTTGGCCTGGGTTTCGCCAACCTATTATGCATGAAAAGAAAACTAGAGTAGGTACAAATAAAAAAGTTTATCAACTGCCATGTTTTCTCATTAAAATAATGTTGCCCCCTGAAATTTGTATTATCCGCCAAAAAAATTATGCTAAGCGACATTAATAAAGATCTCATTGTCGTGAGCAACAAAAAATTTTGTTAGATGTCACTTAGTTTAACCAAAATTGTCTCTTAGCACACTATGATTCAACTAGACCTTTCCTCGTTTTTTTTTGTTTCCTGAACAATTTTAGAAATGTCGCTTAGTATACCATCTTACGGGAAGGTATCGATGTATAAAACAACATACTTTAGAAGGCACTATCGGTGTTCACTCCCAAGAAATTCGACTTGAAATACAATTTTAACTAGTTTTCACTAGAATTTTAAAAATTTTTTTGTTTAAAAAAAACTATTAATTCAATATTTGTCAACATTTTACCAATTGTACAAAATTATACTATGTATAAAATAAACTAAATTAGAAGTCAATATCACTACTAGTTCTCGAGAAATTTGAGTCGAAAAACAATTTTTACCAATTTTCAATAGAATTTTATATAGTTTCTTATTTTTTGTAAAAAAAACTGTAAACTGATTTTTTTTGAAATTTTCACTAGTTGCCAAACACATTATTTTTCGTAAAATAAAATTATTTTGAGTTTCAAATTGTTTTCCGTTCTTAGAATATCTGGGTTATGAAATTTTTTTTTCAGTTTTTTTTTATTTAAAAAAAATAACGGTATGTTCATTTTTTTCCAAATTCATACCAAATCTGTATGACCTTATAATGAGTACATTAAATTTTATTTGAAATCAATAGCATTAGTTTTTCGTGAGATATTTGAAACTAACCAAAATTTCTGCTTTTTTTTAAACCGTTATAGTGAAAAAACTACTCACTGAATTTTAATAAACGCCCTTTCAGCCTCTTTAGAAGTTATTATCTTTAAAAAAAAATTTATTTGAAGTCGATATCTTTACTCGTTCTTGAGATATCGACGACGAAAAATGGTACCAGAACGTACGGACGTACGAACGTACGCACGTACGAACGTACGAACGTACGAACGTGCGAACGTACGAACGTACGAACGTACGAATGTACGTACACACACACACAGACATCTCTCTAAAAATGATTGATATCTCTAGGGACCTTGAAACTTCGAGAAATGTCAAAAATTCCAATTTGAAAATCGGACCGATTACAATAACTCCCTATGGGAAGTTACAAATAAAATTAATGACTTGTGCAAAAAGTTGGGAGTTCAAAGCTTTTTCGATATAGAAATTCAGTATTTGGAAGAGTTTTCCATAATCCTTCAACCAATTGCCGAAGCTATCGAATTTCTCCAGCATGAAAAATGTATGCTCTTTGGATTTTTGCTACCAACTTTGGCAACCATTAGGACAAAGCTACGTAAACTACAATTAAATACGACTTTGAGGATTATTCCCATAGAAATTGTAATTAAATTAGAAAGTTCTTTGGTGGCAAGATTTCAGGAGTATTTCGATTTATCGCCACAAGTCAATGACAGCATCGTTGCCTCAGTGTTATGTCCCTCTGTCAAGCTGAGGTGGATTTCGGCTCTTAATCCAAATTTTAAAGACCAAAAAATTTTTGAAATAAGCTTCATGGTACGGATGAAGATCAACGACCTTGCTCCCAAAATTGATAACCAACAAACAACTTCGAAAGCCCCTGAGAATTCTTACTTCGATTTTTTCGTGTCAAGTAACTTTTAAAATTTGGTTTTGATTAGATTATTGATTTAAAAACAAACATAAATGTATGTACATTAATAAAACTTACAGATGATGTAGAAAGTGGTTCATCAAATAACATGGCTGATGAAAATTTTGATCTACGAGTATACCTTGCCCAACAGACAACATCACTTTACAGTCTGAACAAATACCCTAATTTGAAAAAAGCGTTCATAAAATATAATACTTTCGTACCATCATCGGCAGCTGTAGAACGACTTTTTTCAATAGCGGTGTTATTGAATGTTCCTAGGCGAGGAGCATTTTCAGACAATAATTTTCAAAAATTGCTGCTTCTGAAAGTTTACTCCTCTGTAACTTAAAAAGAATTTTTCATTTATTTTTTAATTTATTTGGATTCAATGAATTAACTTTTGTTATGTATTTTTTGTTTGTTTTATTTATGTAATCGTTTTCCGTATTACCACAATGTATGTATGTTTAAATGTATGTATAAATGTATGTAATGTATGTATATATTTTACATTTGGACAATGTTTTTTTAATTGAAATAACTTCAATTACATGCGATCTTACATGTATTTGTGTATAACATAATAAAGACATTTAGTATAAAATAAATGTAAAAATTTAATGATTTTTTTTATAACATTTATGTAGGTACCAAACGGCACATACCGCATGTAACATAATATAACATGCAATATGTTATATGCCACATGCCAATACCAACATTCTACATGCAAAATATCTCATCCTGTGGTTTTATAAGTATAAGCTTTGTATATTAACTCTATAGTAGTCTCATGGAACTGAATTGAAAGTTTCCTATCTCTGCCGCAGAAACGTTAGTATCGCCATATTTAACAGTGCAGAGACTACGTGGAAGTGAAAAATATAAGCAAAAGCAGTGATGCGGTAGTGATATATTTTTAAAAGAGGGTAAGGGAGAAAATCCTATCTGCGTTTCTTTTTGCTGTCAGAATCAATTGTAGGTAGGTATATAAAGTTGTATATGCCAGGTGCGAGATGAATACAAGCAAATAGTATTGAGAGTGTATAAGAGTTTTTGTGAATTTTGTTTCATTACTCATACAATCGGTTTGCTTACATTTTGATACGATTAATCAGCGAGGTTGCCATTTTTTCGACTTTGTAATTAGATCTAGAGGCATTTGAACTCAATAAAATCAAATTCTTAATTTGGTTTTATTTCATTTTTGAAAACAAAATAATTTCAAATTGGCTTTATTTCGTTATGTTAACCGAAATAGTGCCAAACAGAATTTGGAAATAAAACCGAATTCAGAATATTTTATTTTGATTTATTTTTTAACAAATGGAAAGGAATATTTTAGAACTCCGAAAAGGTAAACCAAATGTTTATCTTTAAATGTGATTACCATACAAAAATTAATATTTTATGAGCATACATAGCCATATACATCCTTATAATGTTAAATTTTTTTAAATTATAATTCAGTATTAATTTATTTTCTGTTTTAATACTCTTTATCAAACAAATATTTGATTAAATTTGATTTAAACTCTATACATACATATATGTATAAGAAAAAAAAATTCCAAAGATTTTGCTCTACATTCGGCGGATGTTGCGAAAACGCAACGGAATTTTCCGGGAAACTAAAAGCTTTTCCAAAATTTTTTTTTCAGATTTTCTCTAATTAGACCAAAAATAGACAGTGTGTGAAATTTCAAGTTCCTACCACACCTGGAACTAGTAGCCGCCGGAAATAGGTTAATATTAAAAAAAAAACTCAATCAGCTTGAACAACCTAAAATAAACGATAGCAAAAGAAAGACTAAATTGAACTGCTTCAATTTATACCACCAATCCATCACTGTTTTTATAATAATTTGGAAATGAAGTTTATATCGCTAATTCGCAGCATAAAACTCAATTTTGTTGTTGCAAGGTGCAAATTCATTTGGCTATACTCGTTTCGGCATGCAAACATAACCGCCGCGCCGCGCGCCGCCGCACAGTGGTAAAAATGGCATATTTAGGTGGACATTGGCTCATAACTTTTGAACGAGTTAAGATATTTTGACAATTTTTTTTGTAAAATGAAGGTAAAATATTCATATATTTAATTGCTAAGTTTTGAAAAAAATGGTTCACAACTCATTTTAGAATCTTGTGTTGAAATACAACTTTCTAAAAAATATTTTTTTTTAATTATTATTTGCAATTAAAACAGTCGAGTTTTATTTGTTTGTTTTTAGTTTCAAATAGAGTCGTCATTTTAGAGAAATCAAAGGTTCCAAACAGGATTTAGGCTAAAAATCGTGATGAAAAGATCAAATACTTAATATAAATAATTTAACTAAAAAAATTGTGTTCTCATTATTTTTATTCCAATTTTTGTTCTTTCTAAAAATCGAGTACTCTCCTTATCAGCTCAAATAAAAAAAGTAATTTTCCAACACACGTTTTTATATGTTTATGTACACCAAAAAACTGAAAATATCCACAGCAAAAATAATAATTTTTGTTAACTTAAAAAGCTTTTCATAAAAACTACATTTTTTTTTTTGATTTTTTTTCATAAATTAATTTTTATTAAATTCAAAACTTAGAACTATCTTAAAACTAGAAATTTTTTTTTTAAATTGTATCGCTTAAAACAAATTCAACTGGCCTAAGAAAACAGCATTTGAGTTATCCCTGTATTATTTCATACCAGAAAGGATTATGCCAATGAAGACTTTTAAAGGAAATAAAAGTAAACAATAACACAGAAAGAAAACACAACCCCTCGTTTTTTGGAGAATCATTGACTTATCATTCGTTATAACTGGAATCATTGAAGGTTTAAAAAAATATTTGTCATTTCAAGTAAGTTTTTAACAGTTTTCGGTTTATATAAGGGAAACGGTTGAGTTATATTCAATACCAGCAAGTGCTCATTTGATTGAAAGAGCAGAACGGAAGATTTCTTTCATACATTTTTCACGCAGTTTAGTTAAAAACATTTTCACCGAATTTATTAAAAGTTCTTTTTCACGCTCATCATTGATACCTTTTATAACAGATTGGTCACTCACATATTGACGTACAGTAGAATCCTTATTTTTAGCTGATTGTTCCACCCAGACATCATAAAGTTCCTTTCTTGAGAACGTCATTTTCTGGAAAATTCGCCCTATCTATTGCATATGGTTGTATATGGTTGAAAATGCAATCAATATTTTATCTTTACACATTAAGCTGTCGGACAGCGAAAACCGGAACGCGGGACTAGGGGGGAAAAAAAAGTTGCAGCTTAGTAAACTTTTTTTTAAAGATAAAGCTAAGCAAATCGAGCTGCTAAGCTAATTAAGAATAGTTTATATAAAACTCAAATGCAATATTATACAGATATACGGTACTTACCATTTTCAACACTTTTCAAAAAAAAAAAAAAAAAATTAACACCAAACTGAATTTTATTGTAACTTTTTTCATTGTTGGTTTTTCACCAATGGCTAATTAAAGACCGCTGTTCTACAAGTTATATTGTCTCAAACAAAAAAAATGGTGTGGTTTCATAGTTGTCAATCATTCCTTATAACAATATGAAGCCCAGTTAGTCTATTGATTAACATAAAATTTGAACCAAATGTCCACCTAAATATGCCATTTTTACGCGCCATTTTTACGCGCCATTTTTAAGCGCGTCGCACAGTGCGGCAACCAGTGGAAAAAAGTCAAAAAATATGACCTTCTAAAACCGGTTTTGAAAAATGCAAAATTATAGCCAAAACTTTAACTAGATGAACTGTAAAATTTTTTTCTGTAAAATGCAACTACAGCAAGCTATACAACCTCTTAAAGGTAACATGTCAAAAGTAGGCCATTTAGTGATGATCTACGAAGCGCTGCACCACGGAGTTAAATTGCTCCAAATAAACCGGTTTTTAATTGGATAGTCTTTAGAAGGGTAAGCCAAACATATTATATTGTTTTTTTTTTTGCACTCGAAACCCTTCGATCGTTTTAAAAACGGTTAAGTAACGGTTTATTTCTCCCAAAACAGCTTATTTTCAAACTGCAGCATCACGTTTTATTCACGTGCATTCATCAAAAAAATTAGTAGGATATAAAGTGGGAAATACGATCTTTCCAAAAAGGTAACATTCATCCACGTCCGTCCACGTCCCTCCTTGTAACAACTGTTTGTTTCTCGTCTTTTTATATAGATAATATGTACGAATAGGGAACTGTTTGAGATGTGGTTTTCTAATCCAAACGACCGATTTTCTGTTTTATTAGAATTTATACGAAATAAATTTAGAATTATCATTAGTTTGGAGCCGGACCAAGAGCAAATTTTGAACAAACATGTTTCAAATCTGTGTGCAAATATTAATAAACGCTGACAAAAGTGCTATAATAACCGTTTTCGATTTATGGGAAAAAATAAGGATTGGCTCGATCATTTCCACTCTTACTATGAAACAAATGTGAACAATCAAACTAAAACATTTTTTTAAAGGTTATTTATATTACTTTAACAATATTTGCTTAAGTTGAAATAAAAAACAAATATTTAAGAAAAAAATATATTAAAATCAAGCTGTTTTGAATTTTTTCAACGCACTGTGCGACGTCTTGTGAGAAATTTGTGTCTAGTGAAGTTGGGGTGTCACGAAACGTCAAAATGTATATCTGCATTTATTTCTTTTACGAAGACAAGAAATAAATAGAAAAAATTATGTCTAAAAATAACAAACCTTGAGATATAAGGGGACTCCACAAGAAATATTGGCTACATGACATATTTCTTGAAATCATTTATTTCAAGTGGAGGCTCAGTGTAATGGTTTAAAAGTCGAAGGCTAGGCGCGCACATTCAATTTTTTGTTGCACAACTGTTTGGCTGCTTATATGTAGAAAATAGATGAACTATTTGGTTGAATGTCCGCGCAGGTGCATATAATTATACATATGTTACATAAAATAGCGAATTCATTTTAGGCAATCGTTTAGTTTGTGTCAAAACACAAAATTTTTATTTACTCGAACCAAGCAGTTGCGAAACTAAAAATTGAATGTGTGCGCCTAGCCTTATAAGATTTTTGGGTTAAAAAATTACAATGACCCTGATAAACCTCGGAAACCAGATTATTTTATCTCTTCAGAAACGAGGTGTCAAAATTTGTATGGGAAAAACTTTCTGCAAATCTGATAAAATTATCTCACGTATTTGATGCAGAAAGTGAAAAAATAAACCTGATAAACTAAATTAATATGGATTCTGACTTTTAATTTGGCATTTCACAAAATATTTGCCACATTTACGCAAGTATTTTTTAGGGGGTGTTCATGAAAACATGTTGCGGAAAATTATGTACATATGTATATCTTTCTAGAAAGCGGAAAATTATCTTGTTTCATGAATACCATTAGTATGTGTGAACAAATATACTCTTACTCGATAATGAAAACGTAAGGTTTTAGCAAAAATATATGCAGCTAGGTAATCAAAATAAATTTACCATCTACAAATTTGTATTTTGTGAAATAAGAACAAATTAAAGGGAAGTAGAACTAAAAACGTATTTAGCTGACAGGACTTGCACTAAAGAGACGCGAATCTTTTTAAATTTTGACATTTTGTTATGAGCACATTTATTTCTATGACCAGTGCTGCTATCAAAACAAAATCTGAAGAATCGCAGTAGATTGAAAGAAAAGCGCAGTGGTGCAGTAGATTTAAAAAATAAGAAAAAAGTGCAGTAGATCTACTGCTTTCGCACTAAAGTCCGAACGCTGACCAGGACCTAGTGACTTACAACTCTCAACCATTCCTGTGTGCGTGTTACCAGGAATTGAGGGGACCTACAATTTTCTGCTGATTCCGAACGGCTAATGAGCAGCACTTTCCATGACAAGAGATACTCTTGGAGTATTTGTCAATTCCTCGCAAGAAGCAGTACACCCCTGAAAAAAACTTTCTTGCAGCGGCTGAGAATCGAACTCGAGACCTTCCACATGACAGTCCAACGCACTAACCATTATGCCAAGGGGTACTACGCACACTATGATTCAACTAGAACTTTTTTCGCTTTTTTCGTTTCCTGAACAATTTTAGAAATGTCGCTTAGTATATCATCTTACGGCAAGGTATCGATGTATAAAACAACATACTTTAGAAGGCACTATCGGTGTTCACTCCCAAGCAATTCGACTTGAAATACAATTTTAACTAGTTTTCACTAGAATTTTTAATATTTTTTTTGTTAAAAAAAACTATTAATTCAATATTTGTCAACATTTTACCAATTGTACAAAATTATACTATGTATAAAATAAACTAAATTAGAAGTCAATATCGCTACTAGTTCTCGAGAAATTTGAGTCGAAAAACAATTTTTACCAATTTTCAATAGAATTTTATATAGTTTTTTATTTTTTGTAAAATAAAAAAAAATGATTTTTTTTGAAATTTTCACCAGTTTTTTTTTTAACTAGTTTTCACTAGAATTTTTAATATTTTTTTTGTTTAAAAAAAACTATTAGTTCAATATTTTTCAACATTTTACCAATTGTACAAAATTATACTATGTATAAAATAAACTAAATTAGAAGTCAATATCACTACTAGTTCTCGAGAAATTTGAGTCGAAAAACAATTTTTACCAATTTTCAATAGAATTTTATATAGTTTTTTATTTTTTGTAAAAAAAACTGTAAACTGATTTTTTTTGAAATTTTCACTAGTTGCCAAACACATTATTTTTCGTAAAATAAAATAATTTTGAGTTTCAAGTTGTTTTCCGTTCTTAGAATATCTGGGTTATGAAAATTTTTTTTCAGTTTGTTTTCTTTAAAAAAATAACGGTATGTTCATTTTTTTCCAAATTCATACCAAATCTGTATGACCTTATAATGAGTACACTAAATCATATTTGAAATCAATAGCATTATTTTTTGTGAGTTATTTGAAACTAACCAAAATTTTTACTTTTTTTTTTAAACCGTTCTAGTGAAAAAACTACTCACTGAATTTTAATAAACGCCCTTTCAGCCTCTTTCGAAGTTATTATCTATTAAACAAAATTTATTTGAAGTCGATATCTTTACTCGTTCTTGAGATATCGACGACGAAAAATGGTACCAGAACGTACGGACGTACGAACGTACGAACGTACGAACGTACGTACACACACACACACAGACATCTCTCTAAAAATGATTGATATAGCCTCTAGGGACCTTGAAACTTCGAGAAATGTCGAAAATGCCAATTTGACAAATCGGACCGATTACAATAACTCCCTATGGGAAGTTAAAAATCATTAAATTTTTACATTTATTTTATACTAAATGTCTTTATTATATTATACACAAATACATGTAAGATCACATGTAATTGAAGTTATTTCAATTAAAAAAAAAGAGGCTGTGCGACCCACACTGATAACTTCCCATTTGTGGTCTTGAAAACTTTATATTTAGTTTTTTTCAAATAACCAAATTTTCAGCGAAACAAACTTTAGCTGTAAAATTCAAACAAACATTATTTTAAGATTGAAAAGTATTTTAATTATTTAAAGAGATTTGAAATTGAGATTGTTGATGTATAAGCTATTAATGGAATTTGAATATGTGGGACTTGGGTAGAACTGAACAACCTTATTCATATACGTACGTACAGTACATACATTCTTCTAAAAACTATGTTGATAATAAAATTATGTATTATATTATAGAAATTACTTTATTATTTCGGTTCCAAACATTTTAATTGAAAAAAATTTAAAAACGAAATATTCAAATATAAAAGATATGGTTTGGTTATTGATGGAAGGGTTCTTACAAAATATATCCGCTCTAAAACTAGATATATGTCAAATATAAGCCATTTGTTAGAAATTGTATTATGTATAAAATTAAATAATGGCAAAGTCAATATCATTGCTCGTTCTCAAGATATTATAGTCGAAAAATAAATATTACCACTTTTTAAAAGATTTTTTTTATATTTTTGTTAAAACTGTCAATTCGATACTTGCAAAATTTAACCATATGTTAATAATTGTATTATGTCGATACCTTCCCGTAAGAATGTACTAAGCGACACTTTTTTCGAAAATGACTTTTTGATGAGGAAATATACTACATATATGTTAAGGGCCACGTTTTGGCCTGGGTTTCGCCAACCTATTATGCATGAAAAGGAAACTAGAGTACAAATAAAAAAATTTATCAACTGCCATGTTTTCTCATTAAAATAATGTTGCCCCCTGAAATTTGTATTATCCGCCAAAAAATTATGCTAAGCGACATTAATAAAGATCTTATTGTCGTGAGCAACAAAAAATTTTGTTAGATGTCACTTAGTTTAACCAAAATTGTCTCTTAGCACACTATGATTCAACTAAACCTTTCTTCGTTTTTTTCGTTTCCTGAACAATTTTAGAAATGTCGCTTAGTATACATTCTTACGGGAAGGTATCGATGTATAAAACAACATACTTTAGAAGGCACTCTCGGTGTTCATTCCCAAGAAATTCGACTTGAAATACAATTTTAACTAGTTTTCACTAGAATTTTTAATATTTTTTTGTTTAAAAAAAAACTATTAATTCAATATTTGTCAACATTTTACCAATTGTACAAAATTATACTATGTATAAAATAAACTAAATTAGAAGTCAATATCACTACTAGTTCTCGAGAAATTTGAGTCGAAAAACAATTTTTACCAATTTTCAATAGAATTTTATATAGTTTTTTATTTTTTGTAAAAAAACTGTAAGCTGATTTTTTTGAAATTTTCACCAGTTGTCAAACACATTATTTTTCGTAAAATAAAATTATTTTGAGTTTCAAATTATTTTCCGTTCTTAAAATATCTGGGTTATGAAATTTTTTTTTTCAGTTTTTCTTATTTAAAAAAATAACGGTATGTTCATTTTTTTCCAAATTCATACCAAATCTGTATGACCTTATAATGAGTACATTAAATTTTATTTGAAATCAATAGCGTTATTTTTTCGTGAGATATTTGAAACTAACCAACATTTTTACTATTGTTTTAAACCGTTATAGTGAAAAAACTACTCACTAAATTTTAATAAACGTCCTTTCAGCCTCTTTCGAAGTTATTATCTATTAAACAAAATTTATTTGAAGTCGATATCTTTACTCGTTCTTGAGATATCGACGACGAAAAATGGTACAAGAACGTACGGACGTACGAACGTACGAACGTACGAACGTACGAACGTACGAACGTACGTACACACACACACACAGACATCTCTCTAAAAATGATTGATATAGCCTCTAGGGACCTTGAAACGTCGACAAATGTCAAAAATTTCAATTTGTCAAATCGGACAGATTACAATAACTCCCTATGGGAAGTTAAAAATTGTCCAAATGTAAAATATATACATACATCACATCAGTGGCGTAGATAGGGGTGATCAGGGGGATATATCCCCTCCCATTGGGATCGATAATTGTTCAACATAACCAGTCATGAACCAAATAAGTTAAAGAAACGCACTCTGAAATTTTTTCTTACGTCTCTCACCAATTGATAATAGGTAAACGTGCAAGAAAAAGAGCTCCCATCCAGCTATATATATAAAAGATATTAGCTACACTGCCGGCCGGTTTAATTGTCAACTCCCGAAAGAACTTTCTCCAGTCAGTAAAGAGAATAAAAACAATACAAAGAAGCATGACCAACGAAGTGAGATTATTGAAAATATGTCTTTTTTAATAACAGTGTGATAAGCTTTGGATGTTTACTTATTTGCAGGATCGTTTAAACGGTTTGGCTGCTCTAGCTATTCATCGCGAAATACCTATAATAGCAGACGAGGTTATAAGTGTTTTATCTAAAAAAAAAACAGAAAACTGGATTTTATTTTGGGATTTATTTTTTAAATCAATATTATTTTACTTAATACAGTGCCTTGCATAAGTATAACCGCACCTGTAAAAATGCCTTTTGTAGACAGTTAAAATGGAAATGACACCCTACTATTTCTTATTGAATGGCATCACTAATAAAGTAAATTGAGAAGAAAAAAAAGTTTCGTTAGTTTCTCTTCTGGTGGTTAAAAATTAAAACAGATACCGAGAATGAGCAACTAAAACACTTCTTTAATTTGTTGTGTCATTCAATACATTTTAAACCACCAACAATCTCCGGAATATTTAGATCCAAACCACGCACAACTTCAGCTATAATTATTAAATTCTTTTCCGCCAGTGACAAAAGAAGTATGATAAAAGCACTCTCTGAATTCCGCAAATCCAATTCACGACAATTGTGTTTAAGAGACATTGATCCGAATTACAACCAAACCAACACACCGATTTATATTCATGAGAGCTTAACAACCGAAAATAGAGAGATTCTTCGGAATGCTATTCAACTTAAAAAAAGAAAATTACTTAACTCTGCCTTCACCGCCCGTGGACTTGCCCATGTCACAGTAAACAAAAATGAATCAGCCATCTGCATTAAAAGCTTGCAAGCAGAGATGGCAGGGTAAATTACGTCAGGTAGTCTACTCAATTAACTACACGTAGTTTATCGAGTAAACAACATGCTTAATTTGTTTCATTTGTTACCTACATTTGCTACATTTTTACAAAAAAAAATAGATAGATAAAAACATACAATTTACTAGCCTACATGGCAATTAAAATCGCAATACTTTATAAAAGTCTAATCAGAGAAAAGAAAAGAACAATTACCAAATAATAAGTTGAAATATGAAATTCGCAATTTAAGTGAAACACATACAAATTTAATATTCATCTGTTTTATTTGTATCTATCATTTTTAAAGTATAATGAATATCAATTAGTTTTTTCGAATGCTTTTGGCTTAGTCTATTTCGGACTTTAGTATGCACAAACGACCATTGGGAGAACACTCTTTCAATTGCCGCAGAGGATGCAGGTATACAAAGTAATCGTATGGCATACTTCGACAGGCCTGGATGTTGCTTGGATGCCAAGCTCCAGTATGTCCTTGGTAGTAAAATATCACTTCCTTCGGCACCGTTTTTATCCCCTTTGAGCTTTTTATTTAAAGCCGCAGAAATTCCTTCTCCTTTGACGAATTTGTCATAGTCATTTAACTCACCAGTAGAGAAAATTTCAATAAAATGCAATGTCACTTCGTTTTGCTGGGCTGTGGTTAAATCTTTGCCAAGATCTAATGTATATGCCGCTTTTGCCACAATCGAAAGAGCCATTTCTTTCCGCGCACTTAAAACATGTTTAAACTTATCTGGCAACTGCAACTGTAGCCACAAATGTGCAGCTTCCGAAATAATTGTCGCGTCATCTTGGCACTTGTTTATTAATTTACAGACGGGATCGTAAATATGAATTTCTTCTTCGACAGATTGAATGAAATTATCATCAAACAATAATTGCTTTATATCGGTCGCAATCTTTTTGTCAGAGTCTTGAGCGGCTAAAGTTTTCATGTAGTTAAGATTAAGCAAAAAATTTTCAAAGCTGTTTCTATAAGTGCACCAACGAACGTCTACTGGCAAACGTACCCGCTTTCCTCCGTAGTCTATGATTTTTTTCTCGAAGCCTGAGTGATTTTAAAGAAACGTTGGACCTTAACCACCTCATCGTTAATCTTTTTATTGGCAATTTCTTTTGCTAACAAATTGGCTGTGTGGCTGTTGCATGTAACGTGCATTAAGTCCGAATGCTGAGCTTTAAGCAAACGCCCCATTTTCTTCATGTTTCTTGCGTTATCCGATATAACGCTATAAATAGTAGTGTTGTACTTCTCTTTGCAAATTTTAATTGATTCGTCACATGCATTAGCCAGTTCCTAACCTGTTTCGCCAACATTGGTGAAATCGAAGGATTCAACAAATAATTTTTGTCCGTTGACTGTTTTCATTAGAGTAAGGACATTGTGAGAGTTATTGTTGCTGTTTTTCCAAACATCGATCAACAGCACCCCTTCTGTTTCGGTTTTAGAAATGAAAGTTTCCTTCATGTCCAAATATACGGTGTCAAGAAGCCTTTCGGCCAAATTTTTTCTCAAAGGAGGCTTATAAGCTGGTCGCAACAGCCGTATAAATGCTAAAACCCAATCTGATTCAACCACAGCGAAAGGAATGTTGCAAGCATAAAAAAATTTTGCCAATGCCAGGTCTACTTTGGATGACTCCGTTCCATCCATACTGTCGATGAAATTAGAAATTTCGGTGAGAGGTGGTATCTTTCTTAATTTTTTTTGTCGGGGTAGGATTAGGAGAGGGACTAGTGAATTCCTTTCTGGAGCTTGCTACTTTTGATGAGCATGTCGAAGATGTACTTGCTGATGCACATGGCGATGGCGATATTGATCTTGAAGACGATGATGGTATAAAAATAGGGTGGAGTGATGATATTGTAGATGTGGATGTTGATATGTTTGATGAAAGGCTATCTTCAGCTATTTCAATGCCTTCACTATAGGCTTCATTAAGGATCTAAACATAATATAAAAATTAATGTAATATGAATGTAATTTCTTAAATTTTAATATACAAAAAAGTAATTACGATTGAACAAACCTCAAGGTCCTCAAATCCTTGGCTTTGAATATTATTGATATCTTCTTGAATGTGCACACAGGGCACTTGTTGATTTGAAGTTTCAACATCGACTATTTCAGTTTCTTCATACTCGTCCGTATCTATTAAGGTTATATTCGATGACTCCAAGTCGTTGGAGTTAGATAAAGTTTTATCAGAAACACAAATTCGTCTGAAATAACAACAATAAAAAACAAATCTCTAACACTTCGCTTTCCATATTTACCTGTGTGCTTGAAGCCTCGTTTTGGTGGTGTTCTTAAGAATGTTGGCGCATTCATTACAGAGCGCTCCAATTCTTGCGTTTTCTAGCTATACAGGAGTGAAGTCACCACTAAATAATTATGAAGTTTTCTTCCTCCTTGTGAAGCCATATTTTATTTAATATTTTCTTTTATTTATATATTTTAATCTTTTTATGTGAGTCAGAATTCTCACAAATGCACTTCGGACACCGGACACACTTCTAAAATGATGAGAAATTAAAACGAATTTGCCAAATTTGACAGTTAGCTCTACGTCTACTACGTTTACTACGTTAACTACATTTAACTACATTTACTACCTACTTCAAGTAGCAGACGTAGTTAATGTAGTTTTTCAAAAAAACATGTATTTCTGCCATCTCTGCTTGCAAGAACTAGATCAGCTTACCTTTATACATCTACATAATAGTACCGCTCCCAATCTTCAATCGTCGCAGCATATCATGCACCAAAATGAAAACGAAAACAATAACAGATCGAACAACAAAACTAATAATTTTTCCTCGAGTATTTTTTTCATTTCTATTTTTCTCATACATATATATATCTTTTTCTTTACTTTTTCTGAATACTATTATTTTTATAATACTATTCGAACTTATTCTTCTTTTTTTATTTTTCTCTTCTTCTTCAGTTATTGGTTCCTTACGTTTTCCTTTGCATAATGCCATTCTTAGGTGTTTCTATGGTTCTTTTTCGGCTGCTTTTTCTCAATTTGTTGCTTTTAATTCTAAATTAAATGACATCGTTTTATGACGCTGCTAATGGCAATGCTAATTTCAAATCAGCACACTTAGTGATGAGTTACCTGTCCAAGGCAAGGAATGGTTTTAAAGTTTGCCACTTTAATGCCAGAAGTCTTAATGACTCCAAGTTTGATAACGTTAAAGAAATTTTCAATGGTGGGAATGTAGATGTGATATGTGTAAGTGAAACGTGGTTTAATCCTAATATTCCTGATTATGTTCGCAGCTTACCCAATTACACTCTAATCCGGAATGATAGATGTACTACTACAGTTGGTGGAGGGGTTGCAATTTATTGTAGGTCAACTCTTAAATGTAAAATTTTGAGCAAATCAGACTCAACTGGGATTGAATATATTATCTTGGATGTTTATGACGCCAACGAAAAATGTTTGGTAGCTTGCGTATACAATCCGAATAGAAGTTGTTCACCGGCTACCTTCTTCACTGCAGTAGAATCCTTCTTAATTTCTTATGAAAACATTATTGTTTCTGGCGATTTTAATGCTGATCTTCTTAAAGTGGACTCACGTTCCTTTCAGCTCCTTGATGCTGTTGCTGCCTCAGGACTGAATGTTGTTAATTCTTTTCCAACAAGATACGCACCTAATTGCTCACCGAGTCTTCTAGATCTTATAATTGTATCCGATCCAACTTATGTACTGCTAAATGATCAACTGTGTCTTGATGGTATTTCAGATCATGACCTAATTTTTTGTACCTATGATATTGACTTCTCTCATTCCCAAACTCCTACTTCATTTACATATAGAGACTTCAAATCAATTAATCATGAATTGTTGTGTTCAGATGCAACTTGTTTACCTTGGTATGATTGCTTGAATATTATAAGTGTAGATAATAAACTCGAATATATTCTAAACTTTATCAAAGAACTTTTCGATAAACATGTCCCTCTGAAAACGGTTGTCATAAAAAATAAAAAATGTCCGTGGTATAATTTAGAGGTTCAATCTGCAATTAAAAATCGCAGAAAGTTCTTTTTAAAATGGAGGAAGTCCCCAACTACTGATACCTGGAGAATATACTGTTTTATGCGTAATAAAGCAACCTCAATCACGCGATTCCTTCGCCTTAAAGCTCGACACAACCTTACCCCCCAAACAACTCTGGGCTAACCTACGCGAAATTGGTGTTGGAAAACGCCAAATCTCTAAATGTGAGCTTAGTGCGAGTGTACTTAACACACAGTTCACAGCTACCGCCCAAATTCCGAGTAGTTTTAGCGCAAAAAGTGAATTGATATATGAACAAGTTGATACTTTTGACTTCGAGGTTGTCTCGGACGATGAAGTCATTAACATGTTTAAAACTCTTAAGTCTGAAGCTATTGGTGAAGACGGAATTCCTCTTCGATTTCTTAAGTTAATTTTTCCATATGTTAGTAACCCACTTACGCATCTCTATAATCACTGCATTGTTTCTTCAACGTTTCCAACTTTATGGAAAGCAGCTATGATTACACCTGTACCTAAAAAGTCAGTACCCATAGAACCGTCCGACTATCGTCCCATAAGCATCTTATCTTGCTTATCAAAGGTCTTGGAGAAGATTCTAGCGAAGCAAATAATATAACATCTTAACACAAAAAGTCTGCTATCTCCATATCAATCTGGGTTCAGAGCAAACCACTCTTGTTCCACAGCAATGGTTAAAATTCTCGATGATATCAGACAGGAATTCGATCAAAATAATTTGACTGTTTTATGCTTGCTGGACTTCTCTAAGGCCTTTGAGAAAGTCAACCATGGTGTTCTATGTGAAAAACTTAAGCACTATTTTGGGTTTTCTGAGCTGGCTGTCTCCTTAGTAAAGAGCTATTTATATAACAGGACTCAGAGTGTTGTGGTTGGGGATGATTGGTCACGGCCTAGTTTCTTGAGAACAGGTGTTCCATAGGGCTCTATACTGGGCCCAATTCTCTTCTGTCTATAAATGACCTGCCTTCTGTTTGTGAAAATGTCTCCTTTCATCTTTATGCAGATGATATACAGATCTATCTTTCAAGGAGAATTGGTTTGATTGATGACCTTATTTTTCGCATCAACGAGGATCTTATATCCATCTGTAAGTGGGCTGAGGAAAATGGTTTAACGCTTAACCCTAAAAAAACCCAGGCTTTGTTGGTATCCAAGAAGGAGTACAATACGGAACACCTCCCCACGATATCCTTATATAACTCGAATGTCTCTTATGTAAAATCTGTAACCAGTCTTGGCTTCAAAGTGACGAATGATTTATCTTGTAGGGATCAAATAAACTTTGTAGTGGGACGAATATATGGTACTCTAAGGAAACTTTGGATATCAAGTAGTTTTACACCTATTGACACACAACTACGCTTGGTTAAAACGCTTCTTGTGCCGATTATTTCATTTTCTGAACTTGTTTATCCTAAACTGGATTCTATGTCCGAGCACAAGCTGAATGTGGCATTTAAGGGTAGGTCTACCCCAGAAGCAAACTCAAATCTCATGTAAAAACGTGTATAGCTTGAACCAATTCAGTTGGCAATTCTACTGCGCAGGTCTCTTTAAATTTCTTTGCTCTACTCTTTAATTCTTAAAGAGACAGAAAAATCACTGAAAAAAAGAAAAAAAAGATGTACATGCCGGCTGCGATCATACTAAAGCACTAAGGAGGGTGAGTTTTGTTTATAGCTTCGCTCACCGTAAAATAGAAATGAATTTCCAGCGATGGACTCTCTTTGAATAAGATATGATCATGGTTTACTTTTCTTTCATAGCTTGATGTCTAAAAAACTATTTCATCTCTGGTGAGATAAAAGGAAAAGATTTTTAGGTGTAAACTTTACTTCGAAAAAATAAAATTAATAATTTTTGTTTTTATTACTGGGACAAATTTCAGTGCACCTATAATAAAAAAATAAGTCTATTGCAAAATGCAATTGGGTCAGACAAAAAAAACTACCTGCGAGCTGCGACATAGGATTAATGACAAAAAGCTTAGGGATTATTGTTTATTTCTATGTTTTATGATTTGTGGCTTAGTAACAGAAAGGTTCCGGGGGCGTTGTGTTTATATTTATTTTATGGCGTTAGTGTATATTTGATATATTTTTTTTTTGACCTGTGGGGTTGGGATTAATTGTAGATTAGTTTTAATTAGTTAGATTAGTGTGTACGAGCTTGAACAATTTTTGCCTACGAGTTTTTAAGAATGAATTTTTGCATCTGAGGGAATTAACGTATTTAAATGATATTTGCTTTGGTTTGCCATTCAGTTTAAAAAAAAAACAACCAAGAATAATACATTGAAATACATTTAAAAGAAATTTTAATGGATCCATTTAGAAAAGGAAAACCTATTGGAAGCCAGGCGCGTAAGATAGTTGTTAAGATATATAATGACAAACTGGAAGAAGCAAAGAATTCGTTTCTTGAAAATCCTGTGAGTTACGCAACAACGCAAACAGTGGAAACTACTGGAATTTCTGAGAGAGGAGTTGTTCAGTCACCAAATAAAAAAGTGCAGCATACGAAATGGAAAACTGGACTACGGATTTAGCTACAAAAAAAACTCAAAACAACCGGAAACTTCTCTGCGAAAGAAATGATATTAAACTCATGCGAGTGAAGTATCTGGGAAAGATCCGGGAATACAGAACAAAAGGATATGATATCATTTATTTGGACGAAAGCTATATTCAATTCATAGCTCACATACAAGGCCACGGGCTTGGACTGATCCCAAGTAACATCGTTGGAGCTAAATGTTATTTAAATGTTCTTAAATTGCTCTGAGAGAGTTAAATGCAAGGCTCTAGCTCTATTTCAAAACAGATTGCAGCTCTTGGTAAACGAATATAAAAATTTAGCTCTGTAATAGAATTTCTTAACAATCTTTAGCTTCGTTACGTTTAAAAGCTTTCTGCTCGATAAATATGCTCCATAATAATGTTTTTATCAGCTGTCGGAAAGGATATTAGCATTCTCTTCTTTAAAATAGCTCTTTAACAGCAAAAAAAATTTTGAAGTGTTATTTAAGAGCTGCAAGCTATATCATGGATGTTTAAAATGGCGAATACTCGTATTTAAGAATTTTTATATAACAGAAAAAGAAAACTATTCACAGTGATGTGATGACTGCATTTTGAAAAGAATCATGAAAAACACAGAAGCTTTATCTAAAAAAGTGCACGAGCCAAATAAATATTTTTTTCTCAAGTTCAAAATTAAAATAAAAAAAAATTACTAACCACTTAAAACAAATTATTTTAGAAGGGCGTTGTAATATTTCGAAGTACAATGTCAACATTTCTGATAAAAATGAAGTCGCACTTAGAAATCACCCCGCATTGAACGTATTATGGCTTTTAATTATTACCCTTACTCATTATTCTATTTAAATACATTTTGATGCTAAGATGATTTACCAATACAAATAATAATTTCTCTTCGTGTTCAATAGTATGATTTGTATTTACTAATACTAATAGAAAATAAAGTTTATAACTCCACGTAAAAGCACGCGGCTCTGTGGAAGTTTTAGAGTGTATATTAAAGCTTTCAGCTGACAAAACAGTATGTTTAGCACTATTAAGGAGCTAAAAAGTGCTCTCAAACTCAATGAATTAGCTGCTTCTGCTAGCAAGAAATCCGAGATGATACAATGGCTAAACGAAAAGAATATTCCGCATACTATACAGATGTTGAAACTTGAACTGTATGAGCTAATAAAAGGACACCGAGCTACACACAACCCAAAGCATAAGATTGACGATATCATTCACGACATGGGACATGAGGTTCTACGTTTACCACCCTATCATCCAGATCTCAATCCCATTGAAAATATTTGGGCAACTGTCAAGGCAAGAGTAGGTTCACGAAACACAACATTCAATTTATTGGATGTTCAAAAATTAGCAGAGGAGGAATTTTCAAAAATAACGGCTGAAGACTGGCGAAAAGTGTGTGAAAAAGCCATAAGAACTGAGGAAGAATACTTTTCTCACGACCTGACGTGGGACACAATTTCGGATTCAATTATAATTAATCCAGGTGACGATTCTTCAACCGACTATGAAAGCGACATTAGTTCTTAAAACTAAGTACATATGGACCAAAACGCGGACTGTTACGTTACATTCATACGCATATTTCAATACAAATTTACCTGAAAATATATGAAACTTAATACTTTTTCAATATCTATTATTTTTTTCTCAAAATAGACTTCCTAACTAACAATTTCTATTAATTTAAAAATCAGTGAGGCCTGTCATTTAAACGCCAAAAATGTTTTAGCAGGACTGTTACGTTACATGAATTTGGAAGTAGATTTTGAGGTTGCATTACATTATGCAATAAGTCTGCTCTTTTAGTGTACTATTTCAAACGTGAGGTACGAGGTTTCTGAGATTAAGAAAGGAAGTAGTAAATAAAATATTAATTACACTAAATACTTTATTCTTAGATTCTGTGGAAAGAAAAATGTTGGGACTGTTACGTTACATGAAAAGACTGTTACGTTACACGCGCGATCTTGGTTCTTTTAAGACTTAAAGTCAGCATCGAAAATGGCTAAAATTGTATTTTTTTAGAGTTATTTGGTTTTCTTATCGTTAGAAATTAAAAAAGGGTAACTTATGTAACATACAAATTAAATAAAAAAAAAACTTTATTTTTCATTATAGGTAGTAAGTACATATCGAAATTGTGGCGATCCATTAATCCACTAACTTAATTTAAGTATTTCCACTTAGTTTTAAAAATAATAATATTTTACTTTATTTAAGATAAATTCATCAATTATTCATTGTAATAATTTATTAAGTTTGTTTATCGAATTTAAACAAAATTTTAGTATAAATAGTGCTTTGTAAATAAATATAAATCAATTCTAATTTGGAATTCAACAACTTCTCAAACTTTTCCGTCCTTTTTAAACTATTTACATACATATATACAGCCTTATCATCGTATCGTTACGATCGTAACGTTTATTTCCTTCATGGTATATGTTTCGTAACGGAAAAAACCGACGTTTACTAAAGCGTGTATTTGACGTAAACGCTAATAAATTAATAAAGTGTTGATTCGTGTCAAATAAGTAAAGAAGAATCATGGATAGTGCAGCAGTGTTATTGGAAGCGGAAAGATATGAATAAAGAAAATTAAATAAAAAAAAGAATATTCTTAATATAAAATATACCAAATATTTTCTAACTCAGATACAGCTTAATTATAAATTATAAAAGTTTATTCGTTTTTAATTTTTCTTTGGAAAATTTTCCACTTAAAATTTGCAGTCGGAGAAATCGGAAATCAAATATCTTCATAAAGCGCATGAATTCACCATGCGTTGCTGCCATTTTGACATTTCATCGGCATGCAACGAAAGGATTTGACATTTTCAACTCACACAAACTTTATTTTCGTAGATTTTTCCGATTGCCCTATCAGAACGGCTACAATCATACAAAATTCGTACATTTCGTAGAAATCGGAAAAAATTACGTTCCGATCGGGTACGATGGATGAAAAGGCTCATAGTTTTTGTTCTTTTGGGTCTTACTAAGCTTTCCCTAAACATTAGAAGTATGATTGAGGTTATGAAATCAACATAGTTACAATTTTTTAATTTGAAACGAAAAAAGACTGTTACGTTACAAACTGTTTTCTGTTCTAAACAACGGCATTATTTAGTACACAACAGAATTATTATTTTATTTTTAAAATAGACTAAAACTACTCGGAGAAAATATGGTTTTATTAATGTGTTGATATAATAGAAGCTGGAAAAATAAACTTTTAAGGTTCTTGGACTGTTACGTTACATCAAATATTGCCGTGGGTTTCTTTGTTATTTTAAATGCTGATTTCAATTTGTTTTTCCAAATATTTAAGTCCTATACTTTCAACAGAACTTACTTAATGTGACCAAAACGGATAACACTTAAAAAACTAATTTTGAATTAATAAAACTTACCATTTTGTTTCGTTTTGTATTTTATTTTATTTTTTTAATTTCAAGGAATCAAAGAAAAACGTGTTTATCGCGAAGTAAGTAACGAATATCTCTTTGAAATTTATGTTACTCGTTACTTTGGGATGTATAAAAAATAAAAATGGCGAAAAGCCCGCGAAATTTGAAATATTTTTTTTTTCTTTGTGGTTTCGTTTTTCGCGTTTTGGTCCATATATGTAAATAAACATTTATTATTTAAATTATATTATTCTTATTTATATTATTTTTATTTTATTATTATGTTTCATACTTATCTCTGAAGTACAAATTTATAATAATTATTTTAAGGTAAAATAAATTCTTAAAAACTCGTAGGTAAAAATCATTTAAACTTGTAAACACTAATCTAAATAATTAACACTAATCTACAATTAATCCCAAAACCCCACAGATCAAAAAATTATAAATACATATATCAAATAAACACTAACACCATAGAATAAATATAAACATAACGCCCCGGAACCTTTCTGTTGCTAAGCCACAAACCATAAAACATAGAAATAAACAATAATCCCTAAACTATTTGTCAAAGCAAAGTTGAGTTAGGCACTGTAAGATTTAAGGAAAAATGTTTACTCATTAAATAGCTTGTGCACCATTTTTGTTCTCTTAAATCCTCTCTCTGCGCAACCGGCCGTTGGCCAACTGAATTGGTTCAAGCTATACATGTATTGGTGTACAAATATGGCTCTCTTAGTTAAGAATTTTTGTGTTAAGAAAATAAATTAACTCGTCTCGTCTCTTCAGGATACCTCTTTTCTCGCATCACGCATAGAGATAGAGAAAGATAGAATATAATATGAAAAAAAATAACAGAAAACGGGAACAAGGTACGAGTGGCAAGCTGGCAAGCCGCACAGGCAGCGCACAAGCATTTGATTTAAAATTGACTCGGATTGCGCAAAAGATAAATGAAAGTTTTTTTTTCCTTTTGTATTTTGGGTAGAAAAAATTATTTTTCGTGAATCGTGATTGTTTGAGGTTTAGGAAAGGGAAATTGAGTTTTTTGCATTCAGCGCGCACAATTAGACACAATAATAGACGGTTTGTCTTCTGTTTTATTTTTGGTTGCAGGTGAATTGAAACTTTTCGCATTTAGGTAGATAGCGTTTTTAATGTAGACAATTAATTTTAGGAAACAGTTCACAATTCAAAAATTGCTCAACTAAAAAAATTATTAAATTTACTAACCCAAGTAAATTAATAGACTTTCAAAAATAATAATGGTAACTATGTGTCTATACCTATAAAAATGTTCTTTTGAGTCTTTTTCAAAGGGCTGTAACTTTGCGAAAAGTGATCGTATTGGGATGAAACTAAAAGCGTTTTAAATATTTCTTTTTCTTGTTTCAGAGTTTCTAAAAATGAAAAATATCCATAGTCAACCATTTTAATTTTTTTTTAAAGGGCTTCATTGTCTTGAGGTTATTTATGGTTTAATAAAATTAATAAGTGCAAAAAAATATAGCCTCAGATTAAAAAGTGGTTCCGTCTTTGATCACTAATTTACATGTAAAAATTGAGAACATAAAAGGTAAATTGGGCAGTTTTGAAAACATGAATAAATTTGTTATAGATAATGGATTCTTTGAAACTATTTATGGAGATACATAATTGTTTTTTTACAATTGACCGTTCATTTAATAAAAGTGGAAAAGTGTTTTTAAACAAACAGACTATCAATTTTGAAATTGGTTGATCAAACCGTTCGTTTATTATCTATTGTTCCTGAATATTATGTACCTAATCATCAAAATAAAAACAATGATAACAATTTTCATAGTTTTGCATTTGTTACATATCTTAGACTTGAAGTCCCTATCAGCGTTACCATTTCCGGAAAAAAATCGAAGGAGATTTGAAGAAAAAGTGATGTAAATTGGGAAAAATCGAAGTAGGTTTTAAAATGACTTTTAATTTACTTTTAGAAAAATTTGAACTGGGAATTTTCATAAGTTTACATTACAACACAAGAGAATAATGATTCCGTCTATCTGCAACTCTGTACCTCAATCTGCAGCCACTTTAGCTCGGTTCCTTCCATACAGCCATTATGAAATATTATAATTATTTTGAAAACAGCTCTAATGCTTTTTTTTTTAAATTATGTATAGATAACTGTACCAACAATGCAGTCCACACTTTAGTAAAAAATAAATGTTATTATCGGTACCTGTCATAGAACCTTCTTTTTATTTTCTACTTTTTCATTTGCGACTCTTCCGATTTCGATCAAAATTTTTACATCGCAGATTCTTTGATTTTGAAATAATATTGTATACGACAAATGTTTTCTTTAAATGTATACTTTTAAATACTTAAAATTATCAATACATTTCTTTTAATTTTAAAGAAAATTGTGTATAAATATTTAATTTTATTTAATTAATAAAACATTCTTTTATAAAAAATATAAAATATATTTAAATATTGTTTAATTTAAAATTAAAAACACATATGCAAGCGAAATTTTCATAGGATTCGTGTACACATCAGTGTGTTGAGTTCCTATGCTTTTAAACTTACTTATTTGTGTTAATTTATTGTGTTGACATTCTTTTTTTTTTTGTAATTCGATGAATCTCTTCTTCGTTGGATTAGAAATTACTCGTACCTTTCGGACCGTTCACTAAAAGTAGTTTTGGACGGTTTCAAATCTGATATCCACAAAATAAATGCTGGTGTGCCCCAGGGGTCCGTTTGTTTCCGACAGTTTCTGTCTATAACTGTTGCTCCGCTTAATTGTTTTGCTGACGACAGTAACCTTAGTTTTTCATATTCGTTTTTAGATTCACATCCTTGTCCTCGGATGTGGACTACCAACGGCAGCGTATGATAAGCTCATTAAATTATGATCTTCGAAAACTCAATGCTGTTTGGCACTTGCATCGAGGAGACTGAACAGCTTCTAGGTATGTGCATCAGAGACCATCATTTGTGAAGTGTTAACATGTTTGACGTAACCAAAAACGCCGCTAAGTGTTTAAATTTTCTCCGCCGATGCAAGAAGTTTTTTACCCCTACTAATCTGGCTGTAATCTATAAGGCGTATAATCGTCCAAAGCTCGAGTGTAATTCCCATTAGGTAGGTGCTCTAAAAACCCTCTTAAGTCTCTTGCACAGAATTCAAAAGAGAGCTCTAAAAATGAAAGGCGACCGTTGTCTAACTGAAACATTTGAATCTCTCGAGCACCGCCGCAATTTTCATAAATAGTGCGCAAGTGAAGTAGCCAGTTGCGTTCGTCTAGTCCAGTTTTCCACTTCGTATGCTGTACTTTTTTATTTGGTGACTGCACAACTCCAGTCTCTTCGTATTCCTTAATAATCTTTCTGATTGAACGTTCAGAAATTCCAGTAGCTTCCACTGTTTGCTTTGTTGCGTAACTCACAGGATTTTCTAGAAACGAATTCTTTGCTTCTTCCAGTTTGTCATTATATATCTTATCAACTATCTTACGCGCCTGGCTTGCAAGAGGTTTTCCTTTTCTAAATAGATCCATTAAAATTTCTTTTAAATGTATTTCAATGTATTATTCTTGGTTGTTTTTTTAAACTGAATTGCAAACCCAGCAAATATCATTTAAATACGTTAATTCCCTCTGATGCAAAAATTCATTCTTAAAAACTCGTAGGTAAAAATTGTTCAAACTCGTAAACACTAATCTAACTAATTAACACTAATCTACAATTAATCCCAACCCCACTGGTCCAAAAAAAAATATATCAAATATACACTAACGCCAAAAAATAAATATAAACACAATGCCCCCGGAACATTTCTGTTGCTAAGTCACAAATCATAAAACATAGAAATAAACAATAATCCCTAAACTTTTTGTCATTAATCCTCTGTCGCAGCTTGAAGGTAGTTTTTTTTGTCTAACCCAATTGCAGTTTGCAATAGACTTATTTTTTTATTATAGGTGCACTGAAATTTGTTCCAATAATAAAAACAAAAATTATTAATTTTTTTTTTCGATGTAAAGTTTACACCCAAAAATCTTTTCTTTTTATCTCACCAGCGCACAGTGGAAAATGGTAGAACAACAGCTGATCATAAATGATTTTTACTACATTTTTTTTAATTTTACATTTGAATTTTATCTGAAAGCTAAATAGTCAATCTTTACGAAAGTGCAAGAATTTTTGGAAATATGTGTATGAATTCTTTTTTGTTAAAGCATTAAAGTTTATTATGTTTTTAAATTTTCAATTCAAGGCCGTTTGGTTCATCACTTTGAAATTTAGTTTTCTATAAGACTTTGTTGGAATAAGTGTAAAGTATTATACATTTTTGAAAAGCTTATTTTATGGAAATATTAAAACAACTTTACGTTTTTATAAATTTTGATTTATTTCACAAGTAATTAATTAAAATGTAAAATAAAATAAAAAAAAAATATTTTTCAAGTTCACAGAGACTTTTAGTAGTTAGCGATGCTTTGCTTTTTATATTAATTTGTAGCTTGGTTTCTTATAAACAAACATTTATAAAAATCAGCTGCGATAACGTGCGATTTTGGAAGTTATCAGTAAAATAATGATTAAAGCCAGAAAACTAAAAATCGCTACATGAGTCATTTTAAAAAATAGTAAAAAACAATGGCGAGACTTACAATTTCATATTATATGTTTTTTTAAAGCTAGAAATTAATTCTTTAATTTACTTTTCAAATCAAATTATTTTATTACATAGTTTCTGAGAAATTAATTTTCAAACTCAAAATCTTAAAAAAACAAACTAATATTTTTTTCTTCTAAGTGATTTTTTTTAAAGTTTACATTATTTAGTACTATTTTTGTTTTAATAATTCAATGCTTTTATAAATTTGGAATTAAAAACTGAAAACCAGATGGTCGTAGGACTTATACTTTTGAAAATATAAGCAAATATCAAAACCAACTTCATTATTTGACTTTTAGAATACAGCTTAAACGAGATGTTCCTTAAACCTTTCACTTCTCCTTAATTGGTCGTCGCGAATTGCAATATGATTGCTACGACCAATCTATTTTCTCAAATTTCTCTCATTTTAGCAATTACAACGCAAATTTTAATAAATTAACATTAAATTAAACTAGATTCCCACCCTTTTGTAAAATTTTTGTGAAGAATTTAGGCCTATATCTGTTTTAAATCCCATTTGTTTTTTTATTCGTTGGTCGTTGGTCGCTCTCAAGTGAATAGTCCTTTATTTTTCAAATCATTTTCAATTTGAAGAAATATTTAAAAAAAAAAATGTATTTGGAAGTGATTTTAACATCTTTCAATTTGCATGAAAGGTAAACTCAAAAAACAACGAAAAGTAGATTTCCGTATCGCAAAAGGGGAACATACCGAAACAGTACTTTACATCTATGTCACAAAACTCATTTTTTTCTAGAGTCGATAAGTGAGGAATGATTTGTTTCATTTTTTAACGATCGAAAACTAATCGGCTAATAAAAAATTTGAAAATTAATTATAATCTTAAATAACAATTATGTTGGTTTGTACAAAATGTTTGTATATTTATGGGTTAGAATCTTAGTGGATTTGCTTGAGGGAAAAGAAATTTTATTTCTAGCAGGCGTACGTCAGTTCACACACTCTTTTGTTTTATAATATACCTCTGAAGCTAACTGCATGCATTTCTGCATCATCGGGCGGCCGTGAGGTCTCTTGTACCTTAGCTACTCAGGCGTGGGTTATTCCCCTGTTAGATGCACTGGTTCTTCCTTTCTTGTTGGCAAAGTTGTTCCATTGATTTAATATATTTCCAGTTGAGTTTTCATTTGTATTTTATTTATGTTTTGGTAGGGTGATGCTTATGTATAATAGTAAAATTGCTTAGTTTTTATTGCCGAGCACTTTACTTATCCGAAATGCGGTGCGGTGTATGTAATCCGCTTTTTTCGACCAATTTTACGCAGGGCGGTTAAAAGTTTTTAGGTTAGCTTTTTGCGGGCGGGTCTTATCTAGCACCTTGTTTCATTTAAAGATATAATATTTTTCGCAAAACCGTTTACGGATTTTAATGCTCGGGCGCTAATTAATGAAGCCACTCGCGGTTCGATTAAAAAAAGAACAATTTCCGATTTCGGCTGTGAAAACACTGAATAAATTTATTCATTTTCTTCTAATTTTTTTACATTTTCATTTGCTTAGTAATCAATACTAAAATATTTTATTTGCTTACAACTTGCTTCTCGGAAAGAAAATATGAAACAAACTTTAAATATTTTATATTTTAAATTTTACTTAATCAATCATTAACATTATTATTATTTTCATAGTAAGTTTCTCAGAAGGAGAATTATGAAATTAACGTTCAACATTTTGCATTTTGCTCACGAGTCAAATATTGTTAATGAGGCAAGCCGTTGCGAAAATTATTTATACACACAAAAAATTTATTAGTAAAATGGCTACGAATGATATTCGTAAAGAAAATATTCGTGCATTGTACGAATATTCGTAACATGTACGAAGTATTTGTACAGTGGTATATCTACGAATGCATTCATAAAATTTTACTAATAATTGTCGTACTATCTACGAATCTATTCGTCTAATACACTAATTTCATTCGTAAACAAGAAGTAAACAATTTGTTTGAGTACATTGTACTAATTATTGTGTACATATAACTAATAACATTTGTTAATTTCTCGTACGAATGACTTCGTACTTTAATCTTTTGCATTCGTAGATAGTATTTACTAATAAATTCGTACTATTTACTAAGTATAACTAATATTAGTAGACAGAATTCATTCGTAGGTTGACAGTACGCATTATGCGTAGAATGTACTAATAACTTCGTATTTTCATGAAGTGCATTAGTATTATTTACTAATCATGAGTAAGAAAAATAATATGCGTTCAGTTATAAAAATTAAATGTATTCCATTAGTCAACACGTTCAAACGTGATATTATTTATAAAGTGCTGCAGTGGTGGATCAGACTAACATCTGCTTTTTTCGAAAAGACGAGGTAAGTACCTAGACATAAATGTACATACATATGCTTTAAAGCTTATTTTATATTTAATATACAGCATCCAGAAGCAGCAGAGCTTACATACATACATGTGGAAAAGAATTTCAATGTAAGTACAATTTTTTACCGAAGTTTTCAATATTTTAAATGTTAAATTTATTTTCAGTGGCCCTTAGTACATAAAATGAGGAGTTTTTAAATATTTCATTGATTTTTAATTATATTTATAATGAATTAATTAATTTTTAACTTTATTCATATATATGACAATAAAATGAATTAAAAAACTATTTTTAACTTACAACAGAAATATCTTTTGTTATTATTTCTTACAATAGGTATTTAAGGAAATTTCAGAGAACATATTTAATGGTAATAAGTTCTACAATAATATTCGTACAATATACAAATGGAGCTGTATAATTTACGAATGTTTTCAGCGTGACGTCATGGGGTACACTCGTGTCGAGAACTTTCTCTCAGTTTTATTTTGTTTTTACTCTTTTACTCTCACAATACCTAAAATAGTTGCAACAAAAATGTCTTGCGTAATCTGCAATATTAAAGTCGAAAGAGCCGACTTGAAAATAATATGTTGTGACTGCAATAACTGTTTTCATGCAAACTGCGTCGACCTGCAAGCAACCGATATTGAATACATAAAAAAATCTAAATCTCCTTGGCGATGTTCTCCATGCCTCTCTAAGCGGCGATCTTCAATATCTAGTGCAACAGCAGTCTCGGCGAGCACCAGCTTATCAGCGCTCATAACACCACCACCAATACCCCCATCAACACCGGCCATCACCTCTATCACAAGCAGCTTATTCTCAGTTGCATCAACAACTAACCCAACACAAAAAGAAACAACAAAGATAACATTGGAAATGGTTTACGCGAAAATTGTTACCATTGAAAACATACAGAAAAATCAAATGGATGCACTAACAAGCAAAAACAAAGAGTGTGAGGAAAAAATTCAATCACTGGAGCATAAGGTCAACAACCTGGAACAACAACTACTTGCAAATTGTATTGAGATCGTCAACGTTCCTTGTAGCAACCAAAAAGAAACATGTACGGACCTTGCCCTTAAAATCATTCGCGATGGTCTGAATGTGAATTTAACTGAAGCGGACATTGATCATTGCTACGTCAAAACAGTAAAGCTAGGTAAAGCTCATAATGATGTTTCTTCCTCCAATGCATCAACAACGGCAGCGGTAAACAACAAAAAAAACATCTTACACATTAAATTTGTCTCGCGCAATCTAAAAGAGAAAATAATGAAAGCAACTTATGGAAAGAAACGAACATTGAAAACATCCATTATCAGCACTCAAGCAACAGAAGAAAATATGTATATTAATGAAAGCTTAACTTACAACACTCGTCAACTTTTTAAAGCGGCAGCAGTAATTAAGTCTTCAAAAAATTATAAATTTCTGTGGACAAGGAATGGCATTGTTTATATGCGTAAAAAAGAGGGTGATAGTTTTATTAAATTAACAAGGTCTTCTGACCTTCTTAAATTAGAATGAGTTCCTTAAATATTTTCGATATCCATGTAAACAATCCATCCTACCACCCTAAAACAATTGTTTGTGATAATGAAGTAATGTTAGTAGTTTAAAAGAATCGTTTTGCATTCATCAAAATATTCGTAGCTTAAGAAAGAATTTCATCAATTTGTTGGTTCATATTCAGTCTCTTAAAACTCTACCGTTGGTTATAGTGTTGAGTGAAATTTGGGTTTATCATAATGAAATGGATTTTTATAATATTGATGGGTACACCTTGTACGCGAAATGTAATGAATCTTATTCTGCTGGTGGTGTTGCCGTATACATAAAAAGTGATGTTGTGTGTGACCACTCAGAAATTGAGTTTGTTAGTGCTTAAGCTTATATCCTGCGAATGAACTTTTTATATCAGAATGATTGGTATGTACTGCTTTGTATTTATCGCATTCAAAATTTTAGCAAAAACAGTTATGTATATTGAAGAGTTTTATGAGGTTTTAAATACTACCAAAGATAAAAACTTAATAGTTTTGGGTGACATAAATATTGATCTATTGGATGAAAATGATAATGACACTTATAATTATATGCTTTTGATGTCTTCTTTTGGTTTAAAGAGTGTCATAAATGTTCCAACTCGTGTAACAAGCACAAGTTCAAGTTGCATAGATCATCGGTTCTCAACCTATGGTCCGCGGACCCCTAGGGGTCCGCGCAGAATCTCAGGGGGTCCGCAACAGCTTTTCTATTAAGCATCGGCTCATTCTCTTATTTTTTGTTTGTAGGCTGTAATTACGAAGAATTTTGTTGAAATGCTTGCTTTTCTTGAAAATTGTATGTGCATTTGAATTTGAATCCGAAGTTTGCAGTAGGCGACGCAACGTTTTAATTGTTATGCGTATTTACTTCTTTTAGCTGAAAACTCAGAATCAAATTTGTTGTGTCTCGTTCGCGTTTAGTGTTTGTTCTTAAAAATATTAGTTTTTGCATTACTTTTTTAACAAATGGATCGCTGGCTAAAAAGGAAAATTAGTGAGGACGTTTACTCCAATCCAGGAACATCAACTTCGAAAATCAGTGATGACATTAAAAATAAAAAACAACGAAAGTATTCCTCTGAATATCTTTCGTTTGGATTCGGGTGTTTAGAATTAAATGGCGAAGATAAGCCACAGTGTGTTTTGTGCTGCGACGTTTTGAGCAACGAATCTATGAAGCCTGCCAAACTAAAGCGACATTTTGAAACAAAGCACAAGGAATATAGAGATAAGCCTCGTGAATTTTTCAACATAAAACTACAGGAGTTGCAGAGGAATAAGAAATCCCTACGAAAAGTTGCTACTGGAAATATCAATGAAAATGCTGTATACTTGCATCCTACAAAGTTTCCCTGTTGATAGGTAAGTTTGAGAAATCTAATGTCGAGCTACTTTCAAGCACTTGTTGTCGACCTCAGTGGCTACTAAATTCGATTTTTTTTGGCTATTTATTGAATTAAAAATTAGCTACATATCATTTTTTGTGAATGTATGCATGTGCGCATGTACTGACCAAATCATTTATTTAAAACACAAATAGAAGTGTCCAAACTGTTAAACTTGAAATGTGTATAAAAATTTGTTTGAAAGTTTGTGGAAATTGTTCCTAACGAGAGATTCAAAAAGCATCAACTTAATGAATTCGAATGATAAAAATCGACTGCAGTTAACTACAGTCAAACTTCTGGTTGTTTGAAAATTAACATAAAATTTAGCTTTTGTATTATATCCATGTTTATTTTTTGTTGATAGGCAAAGCTGGAAAGGCTCATACTGTCGGTGAAGATTTGATTTTACCGGCCGCAAAAGTATTGGTGGCAACTATGCTGGGTGAGAAAGAGTCACGAAATTTGGACTTGGTTTCTCTTTCGAATAATACCGTCAAGAGAAGAATTGTTGATATGTCCTGCGATCTCAAGGCACAGCTTATAGAAAAAATAAAGGTGAGTTCCTATTTTGCTCTTCAATTGGATGAAAGCACTGACATATCAAACAATGCCAATCTGATGACGTATGTGCGGTACGAATTTCAAGACTCTATTCATGACGATTTCTTGTTCTGTCTGCCTCTTCCTGACCATACGACCGGAGAAGCCATGTTTAATCTTTTAAATGAATTTATAACGTCAAATGGAATAAATTGGAAAAAATGTGTTGGAATTTGCACTGATGGTGCAAGAGCAATGTCGGGATGTAAAAGTGGTCTACGCGCTTTTGTTAAAAATGTTTCGCCCGAAGCTACATGGCAGCACTGTTGCATACATCGAGAGGCATTGGTGGCGAAACGAATTCCAGCAGAATTAAAAGCTGTTCTCGATGAAGTTGTGAAGATTATCAATTTTATAAAATCAAGGCCACTAAACCACCGCATCTTTAATAAGATATGTAATGATATGGGCAGCATCCACAGTCAGCTTTTACTCCATACTGAGGTTCGTTGGCTATCCCGAGGAAAAATTCTTAAACGGTTTTTCGAGCTTCGCGAAGAAATAAGAATGTTTTTCCTCAAAGAAATTAATTTGTCATTTGAATTGCGCGACCGTTTTAATGATTTTGCATGGTGTGCACAAGTTGCCTATCTTTGTGACGTTTTTGGCTATTTAAATGAGTTAAACATGGATTTACAAAACTCACAAAAGACAGTAACTGTATTCCAATTTGAAGACAAAATAGAATCGACATTTAAGAAAATTGAAATGTGGCAAAGACGATTTGAGAAAAAGGATTATTCATCATTTTCAACACTACATGAATTTTTAACAACTGCCAACGATATTTTACCAGACTCAATTTTTCAAAGTTTTCTCAAACATTTCACGGACCTAAAAAAAAGTTTTCGAGAATACTTTCCAATTCCTGATAATAGCAAATTATGGATTAAAAATCCATTTTCAGTTGACTTTAGTGAAATAAGCTGTTTATCAGCTTTAGAAGAAAACCAGCTTATTGATATATCTTGTGATTCAGCTCTACAACTTGTATTTAAAAACATCAGTCTTTTTGAATTCTGGTTAAGTGCTAGAAAGCAATATCCTTTAATATCCGAAAGAGCTATAAAAGTATTAATTCCCTTTTCTACGTCATATTTATGTGAAAAAGCTTTTTCAACTCTTGTTTATACGAAAAATAAATATAGAAATAAATTAGACGTAGAACCTGATTTACGAATTCAGCTATGTTCGTTTGATCCAAATATAAATAACTTGGTAGCTAAAAAACAACACCAGCCATCACATTGATTATTTTACTAACTGCTAACATATGTACATACATAATATGTATCTACTTTCAATAAGATTTTAATAAAAGATATTTTTATAAAACAACATGTTTTCATTTTTGTGCACAACAATACATCAAATTTTATTTTTGGGGTCCGCCGACTGATAAATTCGTTGTTAGGGGTCCGCACATTCTCAAAGGTTGAGAACCGTTGGCATAGATCATATTTTTGTTCGTTTTAATAAAAATAACAAATCAGTGTTTAAAAGTGAGGTGCACGATCTTAAAATAACTGATCATCATTTATGTGCTTTAAATGTAAATGAAATTGATAATACTCCACGAAACCAGATATAAAGACCAAAATTTGTTTTAGATTTTAATATACTGCGTGAAAAACTAAAGTATGAGTTCTGGGAAACTGTGTTTTCTTTGAGCGATCCTTCTGAGGCTTATGATAAATTTGTTTTTATTCTGAATACGCACATTGAAAGTTCAAAGAGCCATTTAAATAATGCAAGCAGAACAAAATTTTTGAAACCTTGGATGACTCCGAGGTTGTTAAAGCAAATAAAACTAAAAAACAGTTTTGCTTTAAGGTGCAAAAACCATCCACAAAACTCAAATCTAAAAAAATATTACACTAAGCTTTGCAAAAGAGTTAAAAATCTAACTGCTGAGTCACGCAATTTATAGTTATTATACCAACCGCTTGAATCGTTTTAAGGGAAACACTAAAAATGAATGGAAAGTTGTAAATTGTATTTTAGGAAAGCAAAATAAATCTAATAATATTTCTAATATCTTAACGAATAATCATCTTACTTCTGACTCGGATGTAATAGCTAGTAGTTTTAACGATTATTTTGTCAGTATTACTGAAGCTATTAAGCCCCCTATTCCTCTTCACCATAGCTGTAACTGCACTATTGAAAGCATTCTAAATAAAGAAACACCTCAAGGGAATAGTTTTCGTTTTGAAGAGTTCTCGCCTGGAGAAATATGTAAATTAATTCAAAGTCTGCAAAATAAAAATTCTTGTACCAGTGATGGTATATCTGCTATTATGCTTAAAAAAATATCATGGGAAATTGTGGATGTTTTATGTTATATTTTTAACCTAAGTGTTAATATGGGAAAGTTTCCAAATTCATTGAAAAGAGCTGAGGTTATTCCACTTTTTAAAAAAGGCAACTGTAAAAATGTAGCCGATTATAGGCCTATCTCGTTGCTTCCTGCGTTTTCAAAAATTTTTGAAAAATTAATTAAAACAAGAATGCTTTCATTTCTTGAAAAAACAAATTTTTTTTCGGATGCTCAATTTGGTTTCAGATCAGGTAAATCCACTGAAGATGCAATCCTAAAAGTATTTTGTGATCTCTGTAAAGGAATAAATGGAAGTCAATCAACGATGGCATTGTTTATTGACATGACCAAGGCGTTTGACTTAGTCGATCATGAAATTCTGTTAAGCAAGTTATACAATGCTGGTTTTAGAGGTATATTTTATGAATGGCTAAAATCGTATTTGATCGGGAGGGAACAAAGTGTGTTAGTTAATGGAATATTTAGTAATGTATTAATGCTAAAAAATGGTGTTCCCCAGGGCTCTGTATTGGGTCCAACTTTATTCTTAATTTACATTAACTCACTGTTCCACCAAAATTTCTCTGGAAATCGTATAGCCTTCGCAGATGATATAGCTTTCACTTATACCGAATCTTCTTTTTTCGAATGTTTTGCTAACATAAGTAAAGATTTACAGCTTCTTAGAGTTTGGTTTGCTTACCATAGATTGATTATAAGTGAGAAAACTAAAATTATGTGTTTTAAGCTATCGAGTGATTTCCCTAGGGAGTTTGAAGCTCTTTTCCATTCCCATGATTGTCAAAAGTTCTCTTTACCTTTGCACGTGTGTGGTAAAAATAATTTTTCAATACAAAATTAGTGCTCAACTAACTGTTTTCCAATTGAGCTTGTTAATCACTATAAGTACTTAGGAGTTCTCATCGACTGCAACCTTAACTGGAAAGTTCATATACAATCACTTAGAACGTACATGAATCTAATAACAAGAAAGATGTATCTGTTACAACCATTCTGCTCAAAAAAGGTTCTAACGATGATCTACTACGGACTTACTCAATCTAAATTGCAATATGGGATAGTGTGTTGGGGAGGTGCGTATAGGAATACTTTTAAATCACTCTTGACTGCACAAAAGCATATAATCCGTATAATTTGTAAAAAAAATCAACGCACTGAAAGCTGGCCTCTTTTTTGTGAGCTAAGAATACTACCATTACGTCACCTTTACATTTTTAAAGTTTTAAAAGAATTTTATAAACAAAGTGGTAATATTCCATCTAGAAACTCTTCAATATACAACTTACGAGTTAATAATTTAGCACTTGTTAATGTTCCAGTTCCACACAAAACACATTTTATGAATTTTTATTTAATGACATCGTCAACTGTCTTCAATAATCTTCCCATTTCAATAAGAACAACCTTTAACTTTCATTCTTTCTTGATCAAAATCAGAGATTGGCTTTTCACTAAGAACTTGATTGAAATAGAATTAGTCTATAAATTCAGTACTTGAATACATACGAAAGGATTTGATTTTTTTATAACTACGTTTTTTTCTATTCTTTTTTGCTTTTAATGTATATTTAATGTTTCTTTAAATTTAAAATAATATCTTTTTTTTCTTAAATTAAACAATAGTTAGAAATAATAATAATAATATAAAAAAGAACAACTGAAAGTACCCCACGTCAGTTATTCTTTTGTTGACCAAAACATTTTTGAGGTCGTTCAACTCTAACTTTCTTAAGTTATAGAATGGCCAGAGCTTATTCTCTTGCACTTAATTTTTTTTCTTTTTTTTAATTTATTTTGTATATAAAATTGTAACTAGCATGTAAGTGGAAGTTGAATAAAAAATGAATTATCTATCTATCTATGAATTACAAGGGCATTAGTAAATATTACAATGATATTCGAACAATATACGAATGGCATTGGTAAAAATTCGTACATTGTACCAATGGTATTCGTACAATATACGAATGGCATTGGTAAATATTAGAATAATATTCGTACATTGTACCAATAGTATTCGTACAATATACGTTTGATTTTCTACGAATACTAATAAAATATTAGTAATATGTACTAATAAACCTCTATTCTACGAATACTATTCGTGGCTGAAAACCACGAATAAAATTCGTAGAATGTACGCATGAATTAGTAATATTTACACACGAAATTTTTTGAGTGTAGAGGTCTACTGCCTCTTGCGGAGAAATGACAAATCCTCCAGGAGTATTTCTTATAAAGGGTGGTGTGAACCACACCTAAACGTCAAGTTTTTTTCTGCATATCATTTGACATTTCTCAATTTCAGACTAATTCAATTTGAACCATGGAAAGATACACAACGAGCAACGCGTAAAGTTATTCAGGCTTATTATGAAAATGGGCGTTCAAATCAAAATGCATATCGTGCACTTCGTGATTTTTTCGGTCAATTTAATCGTCCAAATGTGCGTACAATCGGAAAAATCGTGCAAAGATTTGATCAAACCGGATCTGTAGGAGATGTGAAAACACCAGTGCATGCTCGTACAGCTCGTACTGTAAAAAATATTGCTGCTGTTCGCGATAGTGTAGCTGAAGAGCCGTCCACCTCAAATCGTCGTCGTGCCCAACAATCGCACCTCTTACGCTCGTCTAATGTTCTCGTTGTTGATGAAAATTATGCATGAAGACTTGCATTTACACGCTCACAAGCTGCAGTTGACTCAAGAACTAAAGCCTCTTCACCATTTCAAGCGTCGTCAATGGTCAGAATGGTGGCAAGAAATGGCAACAGTGGATGATCAATTTTCGAAGAAAATCATCTTCAGTGATCCACATCAGTGGATTCGTCAATAAGCAGAATTGCCGCATTTGGGTGAATGATAATCCAAGAGTGATTGTCAAAAAATAAATGCACCCACAGAGTGACTGAGGCCGGTCAGGCGGTTACTGTGAATGGTGTGTTTGCTATCGTGAGATGATAACGAACTTTGTATGGCCCGAATTGGAAGATATGTTTGTGGACGATATGTGGTTTCAACAGGACGGTGCCACTTGCCACACAGCTAACGAAACAATGGCTCTTTTGCGCGACAAATTCAATGGCCGTGTTATCTCACGAGGTGGCTACGAAGTAGAGACACTTAAAGCACTGGCCACTGAGGCTATTGGCTTAGACAATACAATAGAAAGAGACAGACAGAAAGGAAGAACAACAGAAGAAACACATGTCAACAGCACACGGTTGGTATTTGAACGGTCCCCCATCCAAGTACTAACCATGCGCAATGATGTTTGATTTCGCTGATCGATGGGAAGCGATGCTTTCATCATAGCCAAGGCCGTTGACAAGATCATGTAATTTGGCACCGTTGGACTTCTTTCTTTGGGGTTATTTGAAAGAAAAGATGTACGTCGATAAGCCAGCAACAATTCAAGAGCTAAAGGATGAGATAATTCGGCACATTAACAGCATAGAACCTCAATTATGCCTCAGCGTCATCGTAAATTTGTACCATCGGATGGAGGTGTGTCGCCGAATTCGCGGCGGCCAGTTGGCCGATATTTTGTTCCATACATAATTGCATCAAACCATATTATCATAATAAAAAGAAATGACAATATGAATTTTTTAATATTACAACAAGAACTTGAATGAACTATCACCAAGTGGGTTCTTATTTGGCTGGAGTTATAGCTATTTCACGGTTGCCAAGCCGATAATCGGACTTCTTTATTAGTGGTGCTTAACCTTTATACTATCAAGTTTAATCGAAAAACATTTTGCCTTGACTGAGATTAAAAAAAAACACAAAGTTTCATTTAGTTAAGGCTAGGTTATGGTTATTACTGGTAGCCCCTAGGAACAATTTTTTTATTTTTCTCAAAAACAGTAGGTATAACTGATTTTTATAATTGATAAAGCTCCCCAAAATCCACTACATTATTTTGCTGACGACAGTACCCTCAGCTTATCATATTCGTTTCCAGATCCACATCCTTCATCTTCGGAAGTGGCTCTGCAACGGTAGTTAGTTCATTAGATTCCGACATAGACAGCATTGCAAAATAGGGTGTTAGAAACCGCGTGGAATTTATTGCTTCGAAAACCCAAAGCTGTCCCCTGTCTGTCAAGCGAAATATTCCACCCCTGCCATTATCCATGGATGGCACTTGCATCGAGGAAAGCGAAAAGCTTTCCGTTCTCGGAATGTCTATTACAGACCATCATTTCTGGCGTGATAACATATTTGATGTTGCGAAAAAGGCGGCGAAATGCTTAAGTTTCCTCAGAAGATGTAAGCAGTTTTTTTAACCTTCTGATCTGGATACAAGGCATACATTCGGCCTAAGCTTGAGTATAACTCCCATATCTGGGCAGGGGGTGGCCGTGGCGCGATGGTTGTGTGCTCGCCTGTCAACCTCATGATGACAGGTTCGATCCCTGCCGTCGTCTATGTCGTCTTTAATTCCATTAAAACCTTCTAAAAATTGTCATCAATCGGTTGCTGGTTTACTCATTACATTTTGTTTAGGCATAACACTAACAACATGTGATTGAGTTAAACTAGTATACCCAACAAGGATGAATACGAATAAAAAATAATGCGAATTATAAGGGACATAGAAATAAGACATGGCATTTCTCCGCTTTAGTTCAGCCGCCATCCCTGGAGATAAAAAATCTGAGACAACCACCTTCAGTCTCAGAACATCGTGCCACACATCTTTCCTATCCCTCTTTTTCTTCCGTAACTTCACGACCGCGCTGTGTTGAAACATTTAAAGGGTAATCATAATCCCTTGAGTAGATTATAAAAAAAAAAAAAAAAAACGGTGCTCCTAAAACTCACTTGCACCTCTTAGTGTACAAACAGAGTAGAGCAGCGAGTGAGCAAAAGCAGCGAGCAAAGAGCAAAGTGGAGAAATCAAACACGTACATTGAAAGGGTAGCACACAGAGTGCAGCGTATTTCGAAGATAGAGCAAAGAGCCGTCAAGAGAGCAAAGCGGCGATTTCAAACATGTTTGATTTCTCCGCTATCATCGCTGCGATTTTTAACTAGATGTGCAAGTGGTATTCAAGTGGCTGAAAGAACGAACCGTTTTATACATTTTTTTTAAAATGGATGTGAATAATTTAATTTCTTTAATATTCAAAAAGAAACCTTTGTGGGATCAGACAGATTCTTATCATCACAATAGACATATTTTGGACAAAAACTGGGATGAAGTTGCCATGGAAATGAAAGTAACAAGTAAGTAATAACAATATGTTTTTATTAAAATTAAAAACAAATAATTCCAAATAATTGATTAATAACAAATAACGCCAATATTCAAGTTCTTATAATAGTTTTAAGTAGGGTCTAATTATGTGTTAGATTCTATTTCCACACACAAATGTTTTGAAAATATCTCGAATAAAAGAGGTTGTGTGAGTTGGTCTATTGTCTCTCCCCCTCCCCCCACTTGTACTTGATAATGTGGTGATAACGTCTTCCTCTTCATTGTTGTTGATTCCTTCCATATCAATTATCATGTTATGCAAAATGCATACACATTTAATGATTTTTACGCCTTGCACGTGAAAGACGTATGTTAAAATATTCTTGTTCAGCCGAGAGCCCCCGGCCTTTGTAAGGCTTCAACAAATGTCGAAGTAGTGGATAGGCATCATCGCCTATGAAAACGTGGGGCGCTACAATATTTGTGCCTGGAAACATGTCATCAGGTGGAATACTCAAACGTCCTGTTTCCATTAAATCGAAAAGCGAAGAATTCCGAAACGTACCTCCATCGCTCTGCTTTCCATATCCACCAACTTCAATAGCGATAAACTTACAGTTTGCGTCAGCCACGCCTTGCAAAACGATGGAAAAAAAATGTTTGTAATTATAAAACGTAGTTCCAGAGTGTGGGGGGCGTTTCACACGGCAATGTTTGCCATCGATGGCCCCAAGGCAAAGAGGGAAATTCCATTTCTCAAAAAAATTCCGAGAAATTTCTTTGAATATTGCTTCCGTAGGTACTGGCATGTGAATAGGATGAAGTATTTCCCAAATTGCTTCAACGGTTTCTTGTACGATCCAACCAACTGTACTTGCTCCCATTCGAAAAGTGAAACCAAGACTTTTGAAAGATGCTCCAGTAGCAAGATACCTGAAAAAAAAAATTGAAATGTTGTTACTATGAGAGTCTATCACTCTTTACTTTCAGGAGATGTTGTACGAGCTAAATGGAAGACACTTCGAGACACCTTTCGGAAAGAAATACAG
This sequence comes from Philhelius festivus, assembly GCA_963931855.1. Classification (NCBI taxonomy): domain Eukaryota; kingdom Metazoa; phylum Arthropoda; class Insecta; order Diptera; family Syrphidae; genus Philhelius; species Philhelius festivus. The sequence continues at coordinate 103,636,785 of OZ007554.1, forward strand.
AAGAAACCACGTTCTCGCTCTGGAGACGATGCCGATGGGTCTCAGACTTCCTGGAAATCAGGTTGGAAATATTTTGACAGCCTTGTTTTCTTACAAGATCAATTTACCTCCCGATGTTCGGGGGGAAGTTTGCCTGAGGTGTCTACCGATTCAATTGACAGTGAGGTGGCCATTGATAATACTTCAGTTCCCGATGATTTACTTGAAAGTTCTGATTTTCCATCTATGGAAACCCCAAGCTCAGCTAGAACCAGTGCTGGTGCCACTCGAAAACGTAAACTACCTTCGGACGAAATTGGGAAATCTTTGATCCGATTAGAGGAACGAAAGTTGATGATGTTGGAAAAGAATCAAACTCGACCCCCAACAACAGTTGATGAAGATGAAGCTTTTTTCAACAGCCTACTGCCTCATGTAAGACCACTTCCACAAGCAGATAAACTTTTATTACGCATAAAAATTCAGCAACTTGTTTACGATTTCATAAAATCGGCACCTCAATCGAATGAAGTCAGAACTTTGCAGCTAGAATCCAGTAATATATTGTCAGCTCCTTCGACTCAACAATATTCAAATCCACCATCTGTTGCATCATTCTTCGGTGGTTATTCAGCAGAAGAAAGTACTTATGAAAACTAGTAGTTTAGTGTATCAACCCAAATGAAAAGTATTTTAGTTTCCTTATTACATTTATGATTAAAAAAAAAAACTAACTACAGCTCAACAATGTGTTTTAATTTTGATACTAACCTTAAAGTTACTGCACGACGTTCATTAGGAAGGATTGGGTTTTTAATGAAATTTGTCCACTTCTTCGTCAACTTGAATTGAATTTTTCTCAAGTAAATAATCGAACGTTTTTATGGTCATTCGGAAATATTCTTTGAACTTAACCGGATTTTCTCTAAGCTCTTTAAATAAATGGTGAAATTCACCGTGGACACCTCGCGATTGATTGATTACATGAATTCCTTCATTTATGTTTCCGCGAGTCAGAAAATACCATATATTTAAGGAAGGGTTTTCAGTTAAGTACAAATTCCAGTAACTAGGATCCATTTTTATTAGCAAAAGAAAAACATTTGAACAGAAAAGAATGAACTCTTGCTTGTTTTCTTCTACTTTGCTCTTGCTCCTTGCTCCTCACTCTGGCTAGTCATCATCCTTGCTCGCTGCTCGAACTCTTTGCTCTTTGCTCTGATGAATTTCGCAGCTTTGCTCTCCGCTCCACTCTGTTTGTACCCTTAGACAGAATCCAAAACAGAGCCCATATAGTCCAGTCAAAGCGTCATGAAAAAGGGCGCGGAGAGGCATGGTCTATTTTTTTTTTCATGGATCGATAGGTGCTTATGAGAAAAGCTTAAAACCAAATTTGCACCACATGACAACTTTTTTTACCAAAGTTATTGGTAAAAATGTGTTTTGTGTCATTTTTTGGTCATTTGCGAAAATCTCGGTTCCACTATCTTGTACAAACAAAAATTAAACATATATTTATTCCTAATAACATTATCTATTATATTATAAAAAAAACAACATTTGTTTAAACAAATGAAAAAAAAGTTATAGTAAGTTAAAATAATTTTTTGTCGTTAAAAAATCACTTTTTCGTGATTATTAAGAAAAACTTCATTTAACGATGAAATTTTTAGTTTTTATTATTTAAGTTCTTCTAATTCGCTACAATTTAAAAACAAATCAACATTCTACGATGAACGAAAGTCGAGTAGTAAATTATTGAACATAGGTAAAATGTATTAAAAACAAGACAAAAAAACGTTGAAACCAACGGTAACTTTTTATTTTTTTGCTTAAACATATTAAATTGAATGCAGGTTGATAAAAAATATTGTTATTAGCAAAATACAGTTTTTTATTTTTACTTTGCGACATACTGGGGCTGAGATATTAATTAAAACATAAAAACATAAAATTGCGACTTACCTATATTCAATAATTTATTACTCGACTTTCGTTCATCGTAGAATGTTGATTTTTTTTAATTGTAGGGAATTACAAGAACTTAAGTGCTAAACACATGAGCTGCGAACTGCGAATGCGAATAAATCTTTTTAAGCTATTTTCACATCTAATATCAATTTTTGTTTTGTTTTAACTTTACGACGAAGTGAATTAATGATCGAATCAACTATTTAAAAGGAAAACACTGCATAAAATAATTATAAATTGAAATATTTTGTATTTTAATATTTTTTAACGCGACCAACAACGTATCTTCTGCGAACTGTCAAATGTAAATTTGAAATACAAAATATTCAAATTTATAATTATTTTATGCAGTGTTTTCCTTATAAATAGTTGATTCGATCATTAATTCACTTTGTTGTAAAGTTAAAACAAAACAAAAATTGATATTAGCTGTGAAAATAGCTTAAAAAGATTTATTCGCATTCGCAGTTCGCAGCTCATATGTTTAGCACTTTAAATAATAAAAAATAAAAATTTAATCGTTAAATGAAGTTTTTTCTTAATAATCACGAAAAAGTGACTTTTTAACAACAAAAAATTATTTTAACTTACTATAACTTTTTTTCATTTGTTTAAACAAATGCTTTTTTATAATATAATAGATAATGTTATTAGGAATAAATATACGAGTATGTTTAATTTTTGTTTGTACGAGATAGTGGAGCCGAGATATTCGCAAATGACCAAAAAATGACACAAAACACATTTTTACCAATAACTTTGGTAAAAAAAGTTGTCATGTGGTGCAAATTTGGTTTTAAGCTTTTCTCATAAGCACTTATCGATCCATGAAAAAAAAATAGACCATGCCTCTCCGCGCAAAATCAAATGACTAATTGGAGACTGGTCTATTACGGAAACTTTTGTTTCTCTCGAACACTGTCGTAATGTCTCTTGTCTTACTTTGTTTTATCACTTCTTCTATAAACAGTGCTCTAATGAAATATCCAGTTGCATTTCTATCTCGAAACAATTTCGCCGTAACACTCGTCTTGTTAAGAATGTCCATCAGTTTACCCTTGAGCCTAATTTCGGGCGTACTGTAAAAAACAGAGATTCATTCTTTAGCCGTACTACTAAAATGTGGAACACTATACCCCACTCGATTTTCCCTCCTCATTGTGATGTACAAGCATTTAAAAAAATGTGCATCGGCGTCTCCTTTTAAGTCCCCTCCTCATTTCCTTGCGCTGTGTTATTAATAACATTATTAGGGTATTCATAACCCCTTGAGTGTGTGCTAATTATAAAAAAAAAATATTATTTGAATTTTCAAAAAAAAAAAAATTTTGGATTTTTAAAAATATTTCAATTTTTTTTTTTCAAAATAAAACATTTCGACAACACCATGCTCGATTTTTTTTTTTTATTAGAAAAATAAAGGTTTCTTAATATACAGTCTACAAGATGTGAGAACAAAATTATTTTACCTAAAAATGACGGTACCCAACATACAAATGTTAGAAAATGGGTGTCGAAAATGGTATTTTTTTCGAAAACGGCACCTAGAAATTTGAAAAAATTGTTTGCCTTTCAATTAATGTTTACATCTATAATTTAATAAAAAAAAATTTAATTAACATATTACCGACTGTAACTGTACCTACTATAGAACCATTTTTCCAAATTTTGAATTTCTCAGTATCGGCATAACGGATCTTAATAAAATTATTTAAAATTAATTATTATTATTATATTATTTTAAAAGTTTGGAAAATACTGCATTTCAATTTTTGAAATTTTTGAAAAGAAAAGCAATTTTTTTGGAAAATTCGATATCTCAAAAACTGCTCAATATTTTTTTTTTTTGGAAATTTAATTTTTCTGTGTACAATAATAAAAACCGTATAACCTTATATGTATATAAGAACTTATTTTTTTTTAAGATTATTAATAATTGGTTGAATCGCATGGCATCCTGTTTTCAGCTTCAACTACTTAAGGAGTCGTTTTAGTCATTTAAAAAAATGAATTTTTTGCTTATGAACAGTTTTGTTCTAATAACGTTAATTTTTGAAATTCTTAGTCTTTTACATAGGAGCAAGTTCGTGCGACCCAGGCGTACATTTTATTTTTTATTTAAAACATAAAAACAACAAACAAAAAAGCTATACATTATACATGTGACTGCATTCAACACCCGAATCAAAAATAAAACTGTGAGTTATTTATTTATGAAGGCTTAATAATGTTAATTTTTTTTTTCGAAAATGAAGTTCAGTAGATTTTATTTGAAGGCAGCAGAGTGAAATTAGGTCTACAAACTACTGCAATTTCAGTAAAGTGGCAATTCTGTTGTCAAACACTTAGATAAGATAAGTCCGTTCACGTTTGTGTTTGTAGATTGTCTTACTAAGTCAGTCATGTTCATTAGATCTGAAAAAATTGAACAGGATGTAATTTCTCAGCTTTGCATTCGAGTAGGTATTAACGAAACAATATGAATTCGCTTGCATGAATGGTTTTCTTAATGTGAATGATATTGTTACTTTTGTATATTTTTGTAACGAACGTCATTATTTTTGAACGAGGGCAAATATAAAAATAACTTAGTGGGTACTCTGTAAGTCAGAAACAAAAAAAAATCTCGTTCTGCAGATATAGAGGCAAGGTGGCGTGTATAAATATTTTGCAAAATGTAATTCTTTGCATTAATTAACAAATATTTTAATCAAAATATTGTCTGCAACTTTAAGACCAACGATATTTAGATACCTATCACTTAACTACATATGTAGCTAAATAAATATTTGGAAAAAAAAACTTTGATTATGGTTAGACCGAAAGGGCGGAAAACTATTGTACTTCCCCGGACGGAAAATATGCTACCTACGCCGCTGGTAGTCACACAATTATAATACGTCACAAAGTTTCCCACACTCTTAACAATTATTCTTCGACAAACAAAAAAATCAAATTTCATTCTAGAGAATTGTCTAAACCAGTCCTCTATCTAGATACACTTAGTGCACTACGCACCTGCAAGAAAGAATTCATTCACTTATTATTTAAGCTTTAGATAAATGCATAATGATTTCAGATTGTTTTATTATCTCATACTGATCGAACGTTAAATAAACAAATAAAACATAAACCTGTGTTTTATTATTGGTGCAGTCGGTACTCGTTCCCATACTTTAAGAGCGACGGGTCAATTTCGAAAAAAAAAACTTTTATAAAGAAATTTATTAAGAGATAGTAATATTTGAAAACCGTGAACTGATTCGTTTATTTGCGGAAACAACATTCGTGTATAAAAAAAAAATATTTTATTAAAAATATGAACAATTTCTTTTTAATCGAGAAACCAAAATCGAAATAAATTATTTCTGCGTCCTTGTTGAAAGAGTGACAATAATTGTGGTCTTTGTAAAAAAAATAATTAACAACCATATACAAAATCATAAAAAAATGTACTGAAATAATCTGAACCATAATCTGCAAGGCAGTTCGCCGCAAATTCCACCTTGCCGGATAGTGTCATGACTCTCCCAGTTTTTGAGCGCGTTAATGATTCTATGGGACAAATCTTTTTTCGTACTCGTACCGTGGCGAGAGTCTAAAGAGATCTGAACATACATAAATCCGCTGGTCCGGATGGTATCCCCGCTATTATTCTGAAGAGGTGTTCTTCTACGCTAGCAAAACCCCTGCGTAAGCTTTTCCATCTATCCTATTCTTCTGGACTCGTTCCGAGCAGTTGGAAAACTGCATTTGTTCAGCCAATTCCGAAAAAGGCGACTCTTATTCTCCCTCAAATTATCGACCGATTACACTAACGTCCATTCTTTCTAAGGTCATGGAAACGCTGATTAATTATCAGCTTAAGAAATATCTTGAGGAACGAAAGCTTCTTAATGACCGGCAGTATGGCTTTCGTAGCAAAAGGTCCACTGGTGATCTGATGGTATATCTCACCGAAGAGTGGAACAAATCTTTACATCATTTTGGAGAAAGTAAGATATTTCAAAGGCATTTGATAAAGTTTGGCATTTTGCTCTTTTATCGAAAATGCGTGCTTTTGTTGTCGACGAATCCCTTCTTCTTTGGATTAGACATTTTCTTTCGAACCGTTCAATACAAGTTGTATTAGACGGATTCATGTCTGAAACCCACAATATAAATGCTGGTGTGCCCCAGGGCTCTGTTTTGTCCCCAACCTTCTTCCTCATTTTTTTTTAATGATCTCCTGTCTAATCCAATTAATTGTTTCGCTGACGATAGTACTCTGAGCTTTTCATATTCGTTTTCAGACTCACATCCTTCCTCTTCGGATGTGGAACTGGAACGATAAAATATGATAAGTTCATTATATCACGACCTAAACAGCATTGTACAATGGGGAATAAGAAACCGCGTGGAATTTAATACTTCGAAAACTCAATGCTGCCTTGTATCGTTAAAGCGTGATATACCCCCCTTGCCACTATCTATGAGTGGCAATTGCATCAACGAAACTGAACATCTCGATATTCTCGGTATGTGCATCAAGAACAACCTCTTGTGGAACGATCACATACGCGATGTTGCCAAAAATTCCGCAAGATATTTGGGTTTTTTGAAACGGTGCAAGAAATTTGTCTCTCCTTCTGATCTGGCTACAATCTATAAAACCTGTATACGTCCAAAACTTGAGTATAACTCCCATCTATGGGCTGGTGCTCAAGTAACTTACTTAAGTCTCTTGAATTGGACAGTATTCAAAGAAGAGCTTTTAAAATGATTGGTGACAATAACATCGTTGACTCATTTACGTCACTCCAACAACTTCGTAATTTTTCTTGCCTCACCCTTTTTATTGTTATTTTAACGGACTTTGCTCTTGTGAAATAGCCAGCTGCATTCCTCCCCTTAAACAATTCAACCGTAATACTCGCACTTCTAGGAATGCCCATCAGTTTACCCTCGAGCCCAACTTCGGTCGTACTGTGAAGCACAGAGATTCTTTTTTTAGCCGTACTATGCAAATGTGGAATTCCTTACCACGCTCTGTCTTTCCCAGTAATTGCAATATTCAAGAATTCAAAACCAATGTACACCGACACATCCTTTCTAACCTCTCCCTTTTTTCCTAATGCTCACACTGTGTCTCTGACATATTAAGGGTATACAAAAAACCTTTTAGTATGTGCTAATTATAAAAAAAAAGAAAACCATACCTTTAGACAACGACGGCACATAAATAATTACACTGGTAAACAAATAAGTATAAAGAAAATAAGTTTAACTTCTTTTTAAACTGATGCGGGAGGAGCTATATCGAAAGGACCTTATCATATCAATATATTAGACAACGAAGAAACAGTGGAATTTTACCAGAGCCGAACTCGGGTGGGGATTTTAGGGGATCAAACCATCCCGAAACAATCAAAAAAATAAGGGTTAATTTTGTTTAAGGAAAAAAAACAAAGTGTTATTTTCGTGCCATAAATTCTTTTGGTATTGTTGTTTTTTCTTACGACTTTGTAGGCACTATAAAGCAAGTAATGCATTCGTAAAAAAATGGAACTCAAGATTTTTATCAAAGTTAACATTACGTTGATAGCGAAGACGAAAAAAGTGGGTCCTAAAATTCTGTCTGTCTGTCTGCCTGTTCGACTGAGGCCTAAAAGTCTGGGCCGATTTTCGTTAAACTTGGTGGATATCGTTTTGAGTTTTTTCCTTTTTTTTAAGACCAAAAATATCGGTACCTGCCATACGAATTTTTTTCGAAATTTTATAAAATTTTTTTTCTCAAAAACTGTCCCACAGAATTAAAAAAAACATTCATAAAATTTCATTTAGTTAAAACTAGGTAAGGGTTGAAAATTTTTCTCCAAAAAATGGTTATTCTTGGAAGCGCCCTTGGAACCATTTTTTTGGTTTTTGATTTTCTCGAAAACAGTACAACCGGTTTTAATCTTACAATTGCGTATACAAATCTTAAAAGATTTTTTTGGATTCTTAAGGAAAATTTCCAAATTTTTTTTTTTGGAATCTCAATATTTCGAAAACCCCATGCTCGATTTTTTTAAACTTGATAAATAAAAGTTTCTTAATATAATCTACAAGATCTGAGGAAAACAATTTGTTTTACCTTAAAACAAAGGTACCCACCATACAAATGTTAAAAAATGGTTTTCGAAAATCGTATTTTTCTCAAAAACAGCTCCGGGAGTTTTGATAATTTTTTGTTTGTTTCGATTAATCTTTACTTTTAGAGAAGCTTCTAAAAAGTTTAAAATAAAATTTTAAGAAAAAATTTTGGTACGCCAATTTAAAGTTTTTATTATTGTCCGATTAAAAATTAAAGTAAAAAAAAAATATTGAGCCGTTTCTGAGATATTGAATTTTCAAAAAAAAAAATAGGTTAACCGTTATGTGGATAATGAGAAATTCAAAATTCGAAAAAATGTTTCTATGGTAAATACAAGCTGTAATATCTTAATTTCAAAATTTTTTTAATAAATTAAATATCATAAAAATTAATTGAGAGAAAAAAATTTTTATCAAAATTCGCCGTTTTCGAGAAAAATACGATTTTTGAAAACCATTTTTTAAATTTTTTAACATTTGTATGGTGGGTACCTTTATTTTAAGGTAAAATGAAATTTTTTTTCTCACATCTTGTAGATTATATTAAGGGGCCAGTTATAGCTATCATTGAAATGCATCATTGAAAATTTTCATTCACATTTTTATGGCGAATAAACAAACTGCAATGGCTTTAATTGGCACCAAAATGAAGGTAATGAGTCGTAGAATTTTTTTACTATATAAAATCCAAAATTCTGATTTAAACTTTCTTTTAAATCCACTTTTATTATTGCACTGATAGAAATCAATTTCACAACACAATCGTTCCAATGAATGTATTCGATTTTCTTTACTGTTCTCAAACGTCAGTTTTCTTTTTAATGATCAACTCCAACTTCAAATGCATAGAATTGGTTGTAATCAGCCACTGACAGGATCTTTTACTGAAACCAATTTTCCAATGATTGCTATAACTGGCTTGTCAAAAAAATGAAGTCAGCATTCCACTGATTTGTTCCAATGATGCATTTCAATGAAAGCTATAACTGCGGCCTAAGAAACTTTTATTTATCAAGTTTAAGAAAAATCTAGCATGGGGTTTTCGAAATATTGAGTTTTGAAAAAAAAAAAATTTTAAGTTTTTTTTTAAAAATCCAAACCAAATTTTTTTTGAAAATTTGAATACACAATTCTATTAAAATTTTTGAAGAGTCTTCGCAAAAAAAAAGGTCAAAATCGGTCGTACAGTTTTTAAGAAAATCAAAAACAAAAAATGTTTCCATGGGGGGTACCCTCAATAACCATTTTTCGTAAAAATTTTTTCAAACATACCAGGCCTTAACTTAATAAAATTTTTTTGTGTTTAAATTTTTAAATCTGTGCAGCAGTTTTCGAGAAAAAAAAATATTTATAAAATTTCGAAAAAAAATCGTATGGCAGGTACCGTTATTTTTGGTCTTAAAAAAAGAGAAAAAAACGTGTGGGGGGAAAAAATCAAAACCCATATCTACCAAGTTTAAAGAAAATTGGCCGAGCCGTTTAGGCTGTAGTCGAACCGACAGACAGACAGACAGAATTGCCAGACCCACTTTTTTAGTCTTCGCTATCATCGTAATGTCAACTTTGATCAAAATCTCGAGTTAAATTTTTTTTACGAATGCATAACTTGCCTTATAGTACCTATAAGTCGCAAGTAAAAACATTGCATTTTAAGACTTTAAAAAAATATTTTTTGAATTTAAAAAAAAAATCTATTAAGTACTTTATATGAAGCCGTCGGTTTCGGGGTCGAATGTGACTTTTTTCAATGTCTGTTTCTTATCTTCTATTTCTATTTAAGCTCCGATAAAAAGAATTCTTTGGTAGAACGTCCCTAATTCCCAATATGATTTAAAGATTTCCTTCCGTTTTTTAAAACTAATTTTGTCGATATTAAGATGCTCACATTCTTGCTTGCCTCAATCACTCCCGTTTTTCGAGTTTATGATTCACCTCTGTTTCTTTTTTTGGGATCACTTTACTTGAATCATATTCCAATTCGTTTTTAACTGTTTTATGTGGGAGAGAAACAATTTAACTTTCCTCAAATTGCCTAGCAATCTGCAATAGTTCTTCGTCAGGAAAATGTCCATGTCTGCAAGCTTGAAATAGGGATCGCGTACAGTCATCTGTACTGAAATCATGTTCAGATTCTTTGCTAATGTTGGCACAAAACTATACAAAAATTATATTCAGATTTTCGTAATAAACTTCATTATTTGCAGATCCCTTTATTTTGTTGATAACTAATTGGAATTAGATACATTTCGGCCAAAAAGCACAATTTATAATTATTGTTTGACGTTTGTATTAATTAGTATGAAACAGAAAAGTAGGTTATAGGCTATAACCAACCAATTTTTTCCATATTCAAAAACGAAAATCTGAAAACACACATTCATATAACTTGATATACAAAATTTACTCAAATCACTTTCTTTTTCAAATGTATCTCTTGTCCTCTGCCGTTGCAGTTCTTGAAATATATTAACTTCACGTTGCCTAAAACACCTTTTCGAGCTGTATTCAAAATTTTTAAGGGTCAGGAGCTCATATTGTTGCACTTTCCTAATTATTTTTACTTTAATTATCCTCAAAACACTTTTATCTCAACTAAATTAATGCACGAACTTCACGTCACGTCTTACGTTACGCGTACAGTAGTGCGGCAAAGCGATGCGATGCGAGAAGCGTTGCGACAAGCGATTTGAGATGCGAGAATTAGATGCGAGATAGTGCGCACATAAGAAGCGATTTTTTGCGGTTGTGTTGTTAATTCCTTTACAATTATTGCCACTAAAATTGTAAAAAGTTGCACCACACAACAGAAGGACTGAAATAATAAAATTTTACTCTTTCGATTTTTTTTTGAAACCTCAAAACAAACAATATGAGCCTTCTGGCACGAACTCGCGTGAAAAAGTGGTCAGAACAGTTTGTGTGCGAGATGCTTGCGATAGGCATGCGAGAAACTAGCAACACTCGCATCAAATATCGCTTCACTGTGCGCACGTATATTAGAATCAATGTAAATATTTTTCTCGCACGCAAACGCTTCTCGCATCGCATCGCTTTGTCGCACTACTGTACGCGCAACCTTATGTGAGTTAAGCGAGTATTGCAAATGCTTCTACCTATGAGCATGACTTAAGCGGTTTTCTCTTTTTGGATTATTTTGACGAAAAAAAGAGTTACAAATCCTGGATTTTTTGTATAACAGAACGGAACATGCAGATTAAGATGCAGCAAAAAAATGATTTTTGTCTTAAGTCGACTTAAGGGTAGGTCTACCCTAGAAGCAAACTCAAATCTCATGTAAAAACGTGTACATGTATTGGTGTACAAATATGGCTCTCTTAGTTAAGAATTTTTGTGAAGAAAATAAATTTACCTCGTCTCGTCTCTTCAGGATACCTTTTTTTTCGCATTACGCATAGAGATAGAGAAAGATAGAATAGAATATCAAAAACAAAAAATAACAGAAAACGGGAACAAGGCACGAGTGGCAAGCTGGCAAGCCGCACAGGCAGCGCACAAGCATTTGATTTTGAATTGACTCGGATTGCGCAAAAGATAAATGAAAGTTTTTTTTTCCTTTTGTATTTTGGGTAGAAAAAATAATTTTTCGTGAATCGTGATTGTTTGAGGTTTAGGAAAGGGAAATTGAATTTTTTGCATTCAGCGCGCACAATTAGACACAATAATAGACGGTTTGTTTTCTGTTTTATTTTTGGTTGCAGGTGAATTGAAACTTTTCGCATTTAGGTAGATAGCGTTTTTATTCTTTGCGTATTCATACAAGGTTAATCTGTTGGTTCTAGGAATTTTACTTTTAAGGATATTTTAAAAAATAAAGAAAAGGGAGCACAGATTTAGACATTAGGAACCCAGGGAATTTGCTCTGATATTTATAATTTATTTTTAATGTAGACAATTAATTTTTGGAAACAGTTCACAATTCAAAAATTGCTCAACTAAAAAAATTTTTAAATTTCCTAACCCTTTCCTACACTTTCAAAAATAATAATGGTTACTATGTAACCTATACCTATAAAAATGTTCTTTTGAGTTTTTTTCAAAGGGCTGTAACTGCGAAAAGTGATCGTATTGGGATGAAATCAAAAGCGTTTTAAATATTTCTTTTTCTTGTTTCAGAGTTTCTAAAAATGAGAAATATCCATAGTCAAACATTTTAATTTTTTTTTAAAGGGCTTCATTGTCTTGAGGTTATTTATAATTCAATAAAATTAATAAGTGCAAAAAAATATAGCCTCAGATTAAAAAGTGGTTCCGTCTTTGACCACTAATTTACATGTAAAAATTGACAACATAAAAGGTAAATTGGGCAGTTTTGAAAGCATGAATAAATTTGTTATAGATAATGGATTCTTTGAAACAATTTATGGAGATACATAATTGATTTTTTACAATTGACCGTTCATTTAATAAAAGTGGAAAAGTGTTTTTAAACAACCAGATTATCAATTTTGAAATTGGTTGATCAAACCGCTCGTTTATTATCTTTTTTCCTGAATATTATGTACCTAATCATCAAAATAAAAACCATGATAACAATTTTCATAGTTTTGCATTTGTTACATACCTCAGACTTGAAGTCCCTATCAGCGTTACCATTTCCGGAAAAAAATCGAAGGAGATTTGAAGAAAAAAGTGATGTAAATTGGGAAAAATCGAAGTAGATTTTAAAATGACTTTTAATTTACTTTTAGAAAAATTTGAACCGGGAATTTTCATAAGTTGACATTACAACACAAAAGAATAATGATTCCGTCTATCTGCAACTCTGTACCTCAATCTGCAGCCACTTTAGCTCGGTTCCTTCCATACAGCCATTATGAAATATTATAATTATTTTGAAATTTTATTTTATTTTATTTTCTACTTTTTCATTTGCGACTCTTCCGATTTCGATCAAAATTTTTACATCGCAGATTCTTTGATTTTGAAATAATATTGTATACGACAAATGTTTTCCTTAAATGTATACTTTTAAATACTTAAAATTATCAATACATTTCTTTTAATTTTAAAGAAAATTGTGTATAAATATTTAATTTAATTTAATTAATAAAACATTCTTTTATAAAAAATAACATTAAAATTACTATATTTAAATATAGTTTAATTTAAAATTAAAAACACGTATGCGAGCGAAATTTTCATAGGATTCGTGTACACATCAGTGTGTTGAGTTCCTATGTTTTAAACTTACTTATTTGTGTATTTTTATTGTGTTGACGTTCTTTTTTTTTTTGTAATTCGATGAATCTCTTCTTCGTTGGATTAGAATTTAACTTTCGGACCGTTCACTAAAAGTAGTTTTGGACGGTTTCAAATCTGATATCCACAAAATAAATGCTGGTGTGCCCCAGGTGTCCGTTTTGTCTCCGACAGTTTCTGTCTATAACTGATGCTCCGCTTAAGTGTTTTGCTGACGACAGTAACCTCAGCTCTTCATATTCGTTTTTAGATTCACATCCTTGTCCTCGGATGTGGACTATCAACGGCAGCGTATGATAAGCTCATTAAATTATGATCTTCGAAAACTCAATGCTGTTTGGCACTTGCATCGAGGAGACTGAACAGCTTCTAGGTATGTGCATCAGAGACCATCATTTGTGAAGTGTTAACATGTTTGACGTAACCAAAAACGCCGCTAAGTGTTTAAATTTTCTCCGCCGATGCAAGAAGTTTTTTACCCCTACTAATCTGGCTGTAATCTATAAGGCCTATATTCGTCCAAAGCTCGAGTGTAATTCGCACTAGGTAGGTGCTCTAAAAACCCTCTTAAGTCTCTTGCACAGAATTCAAAAGAGAGCTCTAAAAATGAAAGGCGACCGTTGTCTAACTGAAACATTTGAATCTCTCGAGCACCGCCGCAATTTTCATAAACAATGCTCTAGTGAAGTAGGCAGTTGCGTTCTCCCCCTCAAACAATTCAACCGTAATGCCCGTACTTCTAGGACTGCTCATCATTTTACCCTTGGGCCCAATTTTGGACGTACTGTCAAGTACAGTGATTCCTTTTTTAGCCGCACTACACGCATCTGGAATGCTTTACCCGGCTCAATATTTCTCACTCATTGTAATGTGCAGACATTAAAAACCAATATGTATCGGTATTTCCTTTCTCATCCTATCCTACTTTCCTAATTTCTTGCACTGTGTTTAACAATTTAATGGTATTCATGACCCCTTGAGTGCGCGTTTAATATAAAAAAAATACTACCTAGAGTGAAATAAAGAAAAAGAAGTAGATTTGGACTTTTTTTTGTGAAATTGAAGTAGGTTAAAACAGAGATTTTTAAAATGAGGTAGATTTCAGTATTTTGCTGATGGTGCGAAGTAAGAAGTAGATTTTAAATATTTGGAAAAAAAAGTAGATCTACAGTGAAAGCTCTACTTGCGGACAGCTCCAATAAGCGGACAGCTCCCTTAAACGGACACATTTTCGGGAACGAACTTCTTTTTCGAAAATCTCATACAAATAACTTTCCTATAAACGGACACTCTCATAAACGGACGCAGACACGTTTTCTTGTCCATTTTAGATCGAAAACCTCCCATACGCGGACACATTATTTTATTTAGGGATTATTTTTTCTCAAAAATGTAACGGAAAAGAACAGCAGATCTGTTCTAAGCACAGTTTATGTTCAATACGTAAGTAAATCTATAGAAAATCTCCAATAACCGGACGCGAAGCTCTAATAACTGGACAGTGCGATGTTATGTTATGTTGAAAGGTTATTAGGGGATTTCCCGAGTTAGTTACTGGGGGTAGTTGGTGTAATTTTGAGAGGGTATGGTTCCCTTTTTTCATCGCGTTTCGTTTTTACACATGTCATTTCCTTTCCTTCAGCTACTCATTCTTCACACTCAAAAGTTTTTTGTATACCCTTAATATGTCAGAGACACAGTGTGAGCAATAGGAAAAAAGGGAGGGGTTAGAAAGGAGGTTTCGGTGTACATTGGTTTTGAATTTTTGAACATTGCAATGACTGGGAAAGACAGAGCGTGGTAAGGAATTTCACATTAGTGTAGTACGGCTGAAGAACGAATCTCTGTACTTCACAGTACGTCCGAAGTTGGGCTCAAGGGTAAACTGATGGGCATTCCTGGAAGTGCGAATATTACGGTTGAATTGTTTAAGGGGAGGAATGCAGCTGGCTACTTCACTAGAGCATAGTCCGTTAAAATAACGGTAAAAAGGGTGAGGCAAGAAAAGTTGTAAATTGCCAATGCATTGGGCAACAAAAACTTATTGGTTCGCGCTTTGGCAAAAAGGTTTGTTTTTTTTTTGTCAGCCACGACATGAAATATTTTATCTATGAAAAGTTTTTTAGATTTAATATTGGAAAAACACAAGCTGCAGAGATTTCAAGAAATAAAGAAGATGTTCGTGGAAAATGGCAAGGTAGATCGTAGATCCAATATTAATCAGAATTAATATGAAGTTAAAAAAAAAAATTTTTTTATTGCTTTCCCTTTACCGGACAGTTCTCATAACCGGACAAAAATTGGGGGACCATGAGTGTCCGCTTATTAGAGCTCTCACTGTACTATAATTGAAGTAAAATGGTGCCACTGGTTCCCATTAGCTGAAACAAATTTTTAAGAAAAAGTTTATCAATTTTATTTCCAATAACATCATTGTATTTTAATTTTACTTTGTATACTACTATACTAATTTTAAGCTTCTATTTTATTAAGCAAAACCTAAAAATGCATTTTATATAAAAACTGATCTCATTCAAAAAACAAAAAACCAATTTCATTAAGTAATTTCGAAATTATTCACAATTTGTCTTTTTAATTTTGACACCAACAACATTATTGGAAAACTAATACTTGTTTTTTTTTTACAAATTAAAAACTAAGTGATAATGAATATATGAACATACATATGTTATGTATATTATATAAAGGTCGTTCTTATTAGAACTGGGCCAGACTTGCCTATTGTCCTTTGTTAAAAATTATCTCATTTCGAAATTTTCAACGAAATTACATCATGTGGCCTAATGAAAACGAAGTACGCATTACATATGTATGTATTTTCTATTTGCTTACTTTTTATCAATTTTCTTTTGCTTGGGTTTTTTGTTTCCTTTGTTTGTTTTTGGAGGCATTATACCTTTGCAGCTAGGTTGTTGCAAAAAAATATTTATTGGTATGTACAAAATAGATTTGCACAATAAAAACACAACAGAAAATAACAGTAACGAGAGTATTATCTATCACCATGACATATTGAATTAAAGGAGACAAGTCTTCCTATGTAAAACCAACAAAAATACATAAAAGAGGCGCACTTCCCATATTCTTTCTATTTACATACTTTTGCATACCTCCCAATTTCACCATTCTTCTACCAGTGGAATACGTCACCACCGAAAACAAAATGTGATCGAATTTTCCTTCTGAACTTATTTATATAAATATGTACATATGTAGGTATTTAGATTAATAGATACCTGCATACATAATATTTTGGCGCCATTCACTTGCCATATCCCTTGGTTGTTGCGTATTCGCTTACAGTGAAATGCAATTTCATCATCTAATATGTTTTTGATACATCCATTACCTATCTACGCAAAATTAAATCAAAACAATCCTTACGATACCAAATCAAATCACGGCGGCGCGGCGTTGCACCTCTACATTACCTATGAACCTACCTATCGGAAAAAAAACAACACAAAATCTATTGTATATATTTATATGCATATGTATGTATCTTATTCTATACACAACATCGCAAATTTCATTTCTTCCATCATCTATGTGTGTACCTAAAATGGCTTTCCATAGAAGAAACAAAAAAAAAACAGTAGAAGTGATGATAGATCGCAAATAAAAAAATACAAAAAAACAAAATTTATGACAGCGAATTTGTGATATACCTACCTACTTATATACTTTTTTATACATACACAAAGAACATTTTTCCACTCTACCTCCGACAATGTGGAATGGTCATTGCATCATTTACCTACTAAAAACAATCATTTCTAACACGTTTTTTTTTATTTTTTCTGTTCTTGTAATACGAGATGCAAGATGACAAGTCATAAACAAGAATAAAAAACTAAATAAGCCCAGACAAAAAAAAAAAAAAGAATCAAGAGAGCGGATGGGCGGACAAAATTCTTTTGCACAGAGAAAACGAAACCTTCTCTTTCAAAGCGCTGATATTGCAGTGGCATTCTTGTGAACTGAAGACTTACTTGTGTGCGTGTGCAAAGGAACTTTTTGTTAAAAAATGCAAAACAGACCTCTTTTATAAAAATAAAATTAAATAAATATTCAGTGAAAAAAGTATTTTGTATTTTTGAATTTAGTAAATAAAATATCAAACAAAAATAAAAAAAATATGTGAGAACTGTATTATTAATACTTTTCTTGCAAATGCATTACAAATACTGTCATATTGAATTGCATTTTTTTGAACTTTAGATGAGTTTTATTAAATTTTTAAGAACGATACGCTGTTCAGGGAATATAAATCTTTGATTAAAAAATTATTTCGAAAATTTAAAAAATAGAACTCTCAATTTCCCAGGGTAGAGAACAAAATATTTGTAAAAAAATGTATATTTTTTGACTTTTGTTAGTAAAAAGTTACTGTAAAAATAAAAAAACAAATAAAAAAAAAATTAACGTAATTGCACATACTTATTGGCTTTGTACAAGAGTGAATTTTACTTCGTTATCTTTTATACTTATGAAGTTTTATCCAGTAGAGCATTCATACCACTATGCGAATTTCCCTCGTTTTTCATAGTTTTATATATTTTTTTTTGAATAAATAATAAAACAGAATAAAAAAAGAAGAACGATACGTGATTTGGGAATATGTTGTTTCTATAAAAAAAATATAAAAAAAATAAAAAAGTAATATTTTCGGAATTTCCCTATCATTTGAATAAGGACCTTACTAAAATGTATGATTTTTCCACTTGTGTGGCAGTTTCTGGGCACACAATTTTTTTATATTTTTTTCAAAACTGCAAAAGTATTTTGAATAACATTTTTCTAATCGATGACCGTTTATTTCATTGAAATATTCGTAAAATTGTGAAAGTTATACAGCTTAGCGCAAAAGTCTAACCTATTTTTTCAATGGACACCTACCCTTAAGCGGTTATTGATTTTCAATAATCTGTTTTTGTTCTATTTCAACAAAATAGAGCAGCAAGATGCAAGATTCAAATTAGTTAGTAATACTCTAAGTCGAATGATCCCATTTGACGGCCACAGTAATGCCTTAGTGAATTTCATCAGTCAAGTGGAAATATTTTTATCAATTTTTAATACTTTGGACAATATCTACAAGCAATTAATAATGTCAACCATTAAAGACAAAATTATTGGCAACGCGAGAAAAACCCTATTGATACATAGTCATGTTACCACATGGGAAGATAATAGCTGTGTTTTATTTTCCCCCAGATCTGATCCAGATTGGATCTTCATTCAAAATTACATGTATTGTATAACAAAAACAACACAAGGCCCAATTTTGTTTGTATTTGTTGTTTTACATGTTATTTTGAAAACAAAATCCAATCCGGATCAGATCTAGGGGAAAATAAAACACAGCTAATATTAAACTTATTGTGATCAAAACTCATGGGGAAAAAGAATCGGTCGATGAAATTGTAGATAAAATAAGCGCTTGTCGGTGCAAAACAACTATAGATATTTTTTATAATAATTAAATGATCTGGTTTGTAGATTAAATTATGCTATAAACTAATTACTATAAACCTGGGCAAGAAAATCAAAATACTACATTTTCAAAAAACAAAATTCAAGCCGACCATATAACCAGAATTCTTATAACTATGAAAATTCTAGATAAACGAATCAAAACTCAAATAATTCAAGAAATAATTTCAGAAAAAGACAACATAATAAAATCCGCAAATTGTAATTTAAAAATAAAAAGCCTAAAATTTTAAAACAGAGAGCGAAATTTCACAATTAATGTTATTGCTCCAATTGTTCATGTTAATTCTACTAAAAACATTGTTAATGAAATATCTTTAAGAAATCTTTAAATGGGAAATATAAAAAATAGTGTTGAAGCCGAAAACCATCATCATAAAGACTTTTAATTCAATAATTTTCAATAATTTGTAAATATCTTGATTCTAGTTCACATTTTTGTAACTATAAAATTTCAATTTTTAAATTTAAATTTGGCGCTTAAATTATACCACTCGCCATAATTTTTATATATTTGAATTCGCTTGAAATTTTAAATGTTAAATATAACGTAATCTCTCTTTTGAAATTTACTGAAAAATTGTATAAATACCGCTCTACGAAATAAACTCGTACCGATTGTTACACGAACCTTAGTGGAAAATCTTTGCCTTTTTATTCAAAACTTTTCGTCGTTGTTTTCGCTCGCTTTTATGGTCTTTGTTCGTAAGCCATTAAAAGTCCTTCGCAAATTTATTAATTATTTAAAAGATATAAAGTAATCGGAAATAAACCAGTAAGGTTTAAACCAAAAAATATTAAATTCGCTTTTTTCGCTACCGCTGACAATAGGTCAACGCATCAACCAAGATCGGTCTATCCTTTCGATAGAAGGAATAAATAGAGATCTCGGGTTGACGGTCAATTATTTGATCGTTCATTTTTTGGCGCCTAACGTGTTAAAAGTGGTTATCCAAACCCACATTATAGTCGTTTAAATTATTAAAAAACTTTAATTACATTTTCATCTATAAAGAAATCTGAAAAAGTGTAAGACATTGACATTGAACATTCTATACAGTACATATTTCTCGCCGCGTTTCGGTTTCGGTTTCGTGAGTGCATGATATAGGTGAAGTGCTAAAAACCTCGAGAGGAAAGAGGACCAACCCCAGAAAATCCAGTTGATGTCCAGAGGATCTGTCCACTCATCCAAGAGGAGTTACAACTAACCTGAAGAAAACCAGAGAAAAATTGTGGGAGCTAAGTATATCTCTCACAAAGGTATGTGTGGTCTAAGTTTTACTCAAATGTGCGTTGCTGCTGTAAATATAAAAAACTCTAAATCAATTTAAAATAAGTTTTAAAACGCACCTTCGATTTAAAACCGACCCTAAAAATTAATTATATTGCTCATAAACTAAAATTATTATCAATTGAACAACATATTCATTTTTGGGTTTATTTTAATTAAAAATAATAAAATTAAATATAAAACCTTAAATCTACAAATTTAAATTAAATATACCTACAAAAACCTACATAATTTGCCTATGCATTGATCGTCAGTATCCGTATAGATCATAGTGCTTTCGCTGGACAAAATTCTATAGAATCCACAAAAGAGTATATTTACGATCCACTTGTGTGTCCACACATTAGAAGCTTTCGCTCCAAGCTAGTTTTGCCGCCCCCGCGTCCACCACACCATTGCCTTTTTCGTCGTTATTCGCCTCATTTTCTCGTTCGCTCGCCTCTCGTCTCTCGCTTCTTGCATTTGGCTGCAGAATTGCCCACAATCAAAATCTAATATAGACACCTGATTTCAAATTGATTTCAGTGCAACGATCCTCATTTCGCCCACACATCATTCGCTCAAAGCTCATATAGGAGATTTGTTAATTTTCGTCGTCGTCGCGGGAGATCTTGCTGCATGATCATTGCACTGAAGAAAAGCTTTTTTGGTTGATTTGAATTTCGTCGTTATTATACAAAACAATCAATTTAAATTTGAAATCTACATTCAAATATTTAAATCATAATATTGCATTTAAATAATTTGATATCGTACTATAGTCAGTCTTTATAATTATATTATAATATCGTTCTTTACTCAATTCGCCGTGGGATTCCTGTTTAAAAGTATATCGTGAGGAACAGGGTTGCCGATTTCTATTGCAATTAAAACTAGCATAAAATTCAAAACAAGGTTTTAAACTAATTAGATCAACATCTTAGGATTTTATTGTTGCTGTTTAAATAGATTTTTGATTTTTTATTAATTTCGTGATGGCAACTAAACCGAGCCTTGAGGAATTAAAGCAACAACGAGCTTCTACTAAAGGAAGTATAACCCGGATAAAAAATATAGTGGAATCAACTTCCAACGTATTAACGCCAACTGAACTTGAGTGTCGCCTAGGAATTTTGGAGTCTTATTTTAAACAAATTTTAGTGTACCAAAACCAAATAGAAGTCTTAGTTCCCACAGATACCAGTCGAGGCGAGATCGAAGATTTGTACATCACAGCTAAAACAAAAATTATTTCGCTTTTGGGAAGTGGTAGGCGATGTAGTGTTGCAGATTTGACGTTAAGTAATATCCCGCATTCAACTAGTCGGCTTCCTAAGCAACGTTTGCCTAGGTTTAGCGGAAAATATTCGGAGTATAAGAACTTCATAAATTCATTTAACAATCTGGTAGAAAATGATTCAAGCTTAACTAATATAGAAAAATTTAATTATTTGCTCTCGTGTTTGACGGATCATGCGCTCGGTACAGTAAAGGCTTTTCAAGTCACGGATGCAAATTATCCTAAGGCACTTCTTAGTTTGAAGGAGCGCTATGACAATGACTGCCTCATATTTTTGGAAAATATATCCGAGTTGATTGAATTACCCAAGGTTCCCAAATCATCTTCTGCGTCATTAAGGACATTAGTGGATAATATCTCTGCTTTGTTTAGTTCACTACTTTCGATAGGATCGTTTGAAAATATTTGTAATGCGATTATAATACATATTGCCATGTCGAAGGTTGATCCAGAAACACAGTCCAAATGGGATGAACAACTGGACTATAGCAAATTACCTGAATGGAGAGAATGTGCAAGTATTCTCAACAAACGGTGTCAATTTCTGGAAGCTAGAGATAGCAAACAGTTACGTTCGGATTTCAATCATAAACATTTCAATAAACCAAAGCCTACGTATGCTAATCATCGTGCTCAAACTTCACTTGCTGCTAATCAACAGTGTTGCATCTTTTGTCAAGATAATAACCATTCAGTTACAAGCTGTAAAGGTTTTATGGAGCTTTCTGTAATGGATCGTTATTTAAAAGCAAAGAGAATAGGACTTTGCTTGAATTGTTTAGGAAAGGGTCACAATGTTTCGAAATGTCCATCGGCATACAGGTGCAAAAGCTGCAAGCAAGCACATCACACTCTTTTACATAGGCCCCAATCTACAGAGAACGCTTCTAGTGTTCAGATTTCACAAGGTACATTCTTGCCGAACACATCAGCTGCAGCACATTCCGCATTGGAGAAGGAGCGTGTTCCTGTAACCCAGGTTATTTTGGCAACCGCCTTAGTTCTTGTCAAAGACTCATCAGGAGGTTTTCAGTTGGGTAGGGTTCTACTTGATTCTGGTTCCCAAGTTAATTTTGTTAATGCGAAATTTGCAAACTCACTTGGTCTCAAAAAAGAAAGAAGGAACGTCGATATTGTGGGAATAGGGGATACAGAAACACAAACAAAGTATCTAACTCAATCGACAATTCGTTCAAGATACAACAATTTCGAATTTTCCTTAGAATTTTTAGTCGCACCCTCCATCACAGGGTATCAACCGGAAACAGCACTCAACATTACCAATTGGAACCTGCCATCGAATTTGGAGCTTGCAGATGAGAGTTTCAATCAGCCATCTCAAATAGATATGTTAATAGGTGCTGAAGCTTTCTTTAATTTGCTGGAAACAGGTCAGATAAAATTAGGTCCAGGACTTCCATTGTTGCAAAAAACTGCTTTAGGTTGGATAGTATCTGGCAGATACAAAACACAGGGAATCGAAAAGAAGTCTTGCTTAGTCCATACAAAAGACAGTTCTTTAGATACATATTTGGAGAAATTCTGGGAATTGGAAGAGATTCAGGGTCATCAGTCGAGGTGGTCTGAAGAACAAACCGCATGTGAGAAACATTTTGAAGACACAATTGAGGTACTACCTAGCGGTCAGCTTATGGTTCAACTACCGCTTAAACGGGATCCCAGCTGTCTTGGAGCTTCGTATGATATTGCCTTCAGGAGATTTTTATCTCTTGAACGTAGATTATCAAAAAATTCATCGTTAAAAACGCAGTATGTAGATTTCATGAAAGAATATGAATTATTAGGACATATGTCACTCGTTCACAATCCCAATCTTGAAATCGCACACTATTATCTACCACATCAATGTGTAATTAGGCCTGATAGCGTGTCCACAAAATTACGCGTGGTATTCTATGCATCTTGTCGGACATCGTCGCAAATATCCTTAAACGGAATACTTATGGTTGGTCCTACGATACAAGATGAACTTTTAATCATTTTACTTCGCTTTCGACTTTATCGATACGCGCTCACAGCCGACATTGTAAAGATGTATAGACAAGTTTTTATACATCCATCGCATAGAAATTTGCAGTATATTTTATGGAGAGAAGATGCACAAACTCCAATAAAAACTTACCAACTAAACACCATAACATATGGTACATCATCTGCCCCATTTTTGGCAATCCGTTGTCTTCAATACCTGGCTGATAAAAACGAAGAACATTTGAGCCTAGGTGCTTCCGTTTTGAAATCAGACTTTTACGTGGACGATATGTTGACAGGAGCAGACGACTTAGAGACTCTAAGACAAAAACGAAACGAAGTCGTTTCAATTTTGAATTCAGCTGGATTAGAGCTGTCAAAATGGAATAGCAATAATCTTTCCTTAATCAAGGAAGCTAAACAAAAAGAAATAAGATTAACTGATTCCAATCTTACAAGTACGTTAGGTATCGCTTGGAATCCTCTAGCTGACGAATTCAGTTTTTCTTACAAGCCAAATCGGATATACACAAAATACACAAAGAGGTCTATTTTATCTTTGTCGTCATCTCTTTTCGACCCAATGGGTTTACTTAGCCCCATCATAATTCGAGCTAAGATAATTCTTCAACAGCTTTGGATTGATAAAGTTGACTGGGATGCATCCATTCCCCAAAACATCGACATTGAGTGGCGTCAATTTATGACAGACCTTAACTCACTTCAAAATCTTTCGGTTCCTCGGTACGTTGTTGTAGAAAACAAAGAAAACTACCAAATACATGGATTTGCGGATGCATCTATGAAAGCATATGGTTGTTGCATTTACTTGAGAAGCATAGATACTCTTGGGTCAATACGAGTAAAGCTTTTAGTCGCCAAGTCCCGGGTGGCACCCGCAAAAAAGAAACCAAGAATCTTCGCATACGTTGCAAGGTATCTAAATTTACGAATCAGGAGAATCCCGTTTCCAGGTGAATGTCTTACAGCTGAAGAGCTAGAATATTCCTTACAAATTATAGTAAACGTGATTCAAATGAAGTATTTTGCCAAGGAAATCGAAGCAATAAAATCAAACGCACCACTTAAAGGATCAATAAAATCTCTATGTCCGTTTATCGAGGACAGGAATGGGCTTCTTTTGCTGAAAGTGGGCGGACGATTGAAGCACGCAAACATGCCGGAAGGAAGTAGGCATCCATTATTGATACCAAAAGATAGCATTTTTAGTAAAACACTCGTCGAACATCTTCATTATTCAAACTATCATGCTGGTCCAAAAGCTCTTGTCGCCCTGACGAGACAAAGATTTTGGATAATTAATGTTCGAGAAATAGCACGGCGTATAGTTAGAAATTGTCCACATTGTGCAAGGTATAGACCACGATTATTTGAGCAGGTTATGGGAGATTTGCCTGCTGAAAGATTGACACCATCACGTCCATTTATATGTTGTGGGGTGGATTTCTGTGGTCCAATAGCCACGTATTACAAAATTCGAGGCAAAGTTCCGTATAAAACCTATGTGGCGGTTTTTGTCTGTTTCTCGTCGAAAGCAGTTCATTTGGAAGCTGTGTCGGATCTTTCAGCCGATGCATTTATAGGAGCTTTAAAAAGGATGATAGGTCGAAGAGGTCTTCCCACAGACATCCATTGTGACAATGCGACAAACTTTGTTGGCGCACAGTCAAAACTTAAAGAATTGCGTGATATGTTGTTCAAAAAATCTAACCAACAAAATATTATAAATTTTTGCTCTAATATATCCATAAATTTTCATTTTATACCCCCCAGGGCACCACACTTCGGTGGAATTTGGGAGGCGGCCGTAAAAGTTGCAAAGGGCCATCTCTATCGCAGCCTAAGAGGGGCCAAGCTATCTTTCGAAGAGCTGTCAACTACACTGGTGGAGATCGAGGCCATAATGAACTCCAGGCCAATAACTCCGATGTCGACAGATCCCAATGACTTTGAAGCCCTAACGCCAGCACATCTGCTTATTGGATCATCGCTTAAATCAATTCCTGAGCCAACAGTAGACGTCTCCGACATCAGCTATCTTCAAAGATGGCGGCGAATAAATGCCGTAAAATCTCACTTCTGGAAGCAGTGGTCATCAGAGTACGTCCAAGAACTCCAAGGTCGTGCAAGGTGGGCGTCTTCCAGTCCAAATATCACTCTTGGTAGCCTTGTCATTATTCACGAGGACAATCTTCCACCTCAAAGATGGCTATTGGGAAGAATTACGAAAATCATCGAAGGTCCAGATGGTCGAGTCAGAGTTGCCGATGTTAAAACGTCACGAGGAGAATTCAGACGACCCATTCGTAAGCTTGCAGCGATTCCATCTTGAAAGGAAGTCCTTTCAAAGGAGGCGGAATGTTGAAGCCGAAAACCATCATCATAAAGACTTTTAATTCAATAATTTTCAATAATTTGTAAATATCTTGATTCTAGTTCACATTTTTGTAACTATAAAATTTCAATTTTTAAATTTAAATTTGGCGCTTAAATTATACCACTCGCCATAATTTTTATATATTTGAATTCGCTTGAAATTTTAAATGTTAAATATAACGTAATCTCTCTTTTGAAATTTACTGAAAAATTGTATAAATACCGCTCTACGAAATAAACTCGTACCGATTGTTACACGAACCTTAGTGGAAAATCTTTGCCTTTTTATTCAAAACTTTTCGTCGTTGTTTTCGCTCGCTTTTATGGTCTTTGTTCGTAAGCCATTAAAAGTCCTTCGCAAATTTATTAATTATTTAAAAGATATAAAGTAATCGGAAATAAACCAGTAAGGTTTAAACCAAAAAATATTAAATTCGCTTTTTTCGCTACCGCTGACAATAGGTCAACGCATCAACCAAGATCGGTCTATCCTTTCGATAGAAGGAATAAATAGAGATCTCGGGTTGACGGTCAATTATTTGATCGTTCAAATAGGGATACAATCGAGTACATACAATTTCAAAGTAATGTCACTCCGAGTTTTTTTTTAGTTTGTCTATAATAATAATAATCGTTGGAATTTTATTTGTACTTTGTTCTAAGCTAAAAGGAAAGAAAAATGTAGTAACAACAAAAATTCAATTAACAAATTTAAAAGACCCTTTTGTAAAATACAATTAAAAAGCTCAAGTGACCTCAACTCCAAGGTGCGTTTCGCCCAGGTACGACAGTGGGCTCATCAGTTTGATGCTGTCGTACCCTTCTAAGACGCAAATATTGGTCGATGTTTACCGACTGTAATAAAATTTACAGCTTTAACAGACTGTGAATTTTATCGTTCTAGGGGAATTTGGTTAAATTCAGACACCTAGAATAATAATGTCCGTGGTCAGACTATTAAATCAATAGAGAAATGAAAATCATTTCTGTTTAAGTGGAGTGATTGAATTAAATTCAATTAAAAAGCTCAAGTGACCTCAACTCCAAGGTGCGTTTCGCCATTGATTTAATAGTCTGACCACGGACATTATTGTTCCAGGTGTCTGAATTTAACCAAATTCCCCTAGAACGATAAAATTCACAGTCTGTTAAAGCTGTAAATTTTATTAGAGTCGGTAAACATCGACCAATATTTGCGTCTTAGAAGGGTACGACAGCATCTAACTGATGAGCCCACTGTCGTACCTGGGCGAAACGCACCTTGGAGTTGAGGTCACTTGAGCTTTTTAATTGAATTTAATTCAATCACTCCACTTAAACAGAAATGATTTTCATTTCTCTATTGACTTTTGTAAAATAGAATAAGAAAAAAAAAACTTTGTATAAACAATAAGAAAAAAGTGAAATATTGTAATGTTACATTGTACATCATAATGGATCTGTCTGGAGCTTAAGTACATAAGTGATCTGCAGGGACTGCAACATTTGAAAGGGGGAGATGTCACACAATTATAATACGCTACAAAGTTTCCCTTACTCTTAATTTTACTTCCAAAGAATTGTCATCAACAACCATTCAGATATATGTAATTTCTAGAGAATTGTCTCCAATTCTATAAAAATCAAATCATTAATAAAAACAAACTTCTCAAATTTAATTTAAATTTAATTTGAATTCCGAATTAGAACTGACTTTTATTTATTTTAAAAGCACTATTTATACTAAAAGTTTGTTTAAATTCCATAAACAAATTGAATAAATTATTCTATGAATGATTGATAAATTGTTCTTAAACTAAGTAAAATATTATTATTTTTAAAACTAAGTGGAATATTATATTTAAAGTAAATTAATGGATCGCCACAGTACTCGCCCTCTAGTGACAACGATATCTGTCTGGATCTGGAGTATGAACTATTCTGCCAGATTTTGTCGTTTGAGTGGTTGTCATCGGAGTTTGGTCTTGATCTTGATGGTTCGAAGGAAATGCTTGCTTGAGGCGGTTTATTGATATATTTTTCTGGTGTTCTTTGATCTCGAGTGTGTGATATTTGCTCGTCTTCGACTTCACAGGGTATTGGCCATCATAGGCTTGTTCGAGTGACATTTTGACTGCATTGTTGCGATGGAAAACATGACTCGAATTTTGGAGGTTTTTTGTTGACGAAAATTTAGTTAGAACCATGACGTTGAGGTTGAATAGGTTGAAGATTTTGCATCGTATCTCAAAATTTATTGATAAAATCATGGTCTGATGAACACTCAGTTGATATGAACATATCGCCTGGTAGAATTAATGTTGTACCATAAACAAATTTAGCTAAGGTTGCTTTGTAATCTTCTTGTAAGGATGATCTGAGGCCGAGTAAAACAATTGGGAGTTTGGCAATCCAATCCACTGTTTCATGGCATTTGATTGTTGTCTTCAAAGTTCATTGCAATCGCTCTAAAATTCCATTTGTCTGGGGATGATAAGGCGATGAACAGGTGTCTCTGGATGCCCAGAAGTTTTGACAGCTCATTCACGATTGCTTCAGAGATTCCAAATATTGAGATCCAACCGAAAAGAAAAGCTGATGCATCTGTTTTGGCGGTGATATCTGGGAGAGGAATAACCTGTGGCCATCTTGTAAATCGATCAATGCAGTTGAGGGCGTATGTGAATTCACCTGAATATGGCAATGGTCAATCTAGATCTAGATGAAGATGATAAAATCTTTCTTTAGGTGGTGCAAAATTGGCAATAATTGGAGATCTAGTATGGTGATGTATTTTGCTTTTTCGGCAGATGATGTACGTTTGAGACCATTTGCAACAATATTTCTTCAGGTTGGGCCAAATAAAACGTTCTTTGAGAATCTGAGTAGTTTTCTCAATACTGGAATGTGACAAGCTGTGAATTTTATTGAAAACTTTGTGACGTAGTTTTGATGGAATATATGGCCGTGCCTGTTGAAATATCACAAAAGATTTAGTGATTCGTATTTGGAAGTTCGATTCCTTTTAGCTGCAGAGATAAAGTTAAATTGAGGAGTTTTTTGGGTTCTTCATCGGTTTTTTGTTGATTAGCCAAATCAGTGTAGTCGATTGAGGATGGTGCACAAATGGCGTTTACTCTGGAAAAAGCATTAGCCAGTACATTGTTCTTGTCGTTGATATGAATTATATCTGTGGTAAACTATCCGATGTAGCTCAAAAGTTTGAGTTGACGAGGGCTTGACTTCTCAGGTTTTTGTTGAAAGGTGGTCAGTAAAAAGAACAAACTGTCTTTCTTCTATCATGTGTTGGAAATGTTTGATTACCATGTAAGCACTTAGAAGCTCACGGTCATACGCACTATATTTGGTTTAGGTTGGTGAAAACATTTTTGAAAAGAATCAAAGAGGTTGCCAATGATTGGACACAAAGTGTTGAATAACAGAGCCTAAAGCTGTATCGAATGCATCTGTCATTATTTTCATTTTGTTTTTGTTTTATTTTGTCTCCGAGTTGTGTGATTAAATGAAAAAATAAAAATATACAAATAAATCACAAAATTGTTTGCACTATTTTTATTTATACGTGTCGCTACACCAATTAAAATATATAAAAAAGTTGTGAACATTTTTGGTTTTTTAAATTATAAATAAAAATAGTGCAAACAATTTTGTAATTTATTTGTATATTTTTATTATTTCACTGTCATTATTGATAATGGGGCGTTAACATATGGATGTGCAAGTAGGATTAAGTTAGCTAGAGCTTCCTTACAGGATTGAAAACCATTTTTGAATCCGAGGATCCAATTGATAATAGTTTTATCATTCTTCTTGTTGCTGCATGGATATGTATGAAGAGGAGCTTGGATCTGAATAAAACGTCTGTAGAAATTTAGTATTCCCAAATATTTTCGCAGCTCTTGGACTGTTGATAGCTTCTTGTAGAAGATGATGGTGTCAACTTTAGATGGTAATGGTTTGATTCCTTCTTCAGTGACAAGATAACCCAAAAAAAACTAATAGATGACGATTCGAAAGTGCATTTGGAAGGATTTATGGTAAGTCCATACTCTCAAAATCGCTGAAAAGGCTGTTTGAGAAGCTCTCGATGATCTTCAACTGAGTTTAATGCGATGAGAAAGTCATCAATATATGGAAAACAAAAATCCAGGCCTCTAATTACTTCGTGAAAAAATCGTTGAAAGGTTTGCGCAGCGTTGCACAGACCAAAAGTCATCACCTTGAACTCAAACCGCAGAAAAGGAGTGATGATAGTTGTTTTTTGGATATCTTCTGGTTCCACAAAGATTTGATGGTATGCTCGAGTCGGATCTATGAAGCTGAACTTTCTTGCCCTTCAAATGATGAGCGAAATCTCCAATGGGAGGCATGGGATAGCGATCTGAGATGGATGGTGATAGGATTGAGTCTTCTATAGTTGCTACAAGGCCGCCAGTCACCATTTTGCTTCTCAACCATAAGAAAAGGACTTGCTCAACTGCTCTTTGAAGGCCGACAAATAATCCCTTGGTTGATCATGTACTCGAACTTTTGCTTTGTGGTTTTGAGTTGTTTAGAAGACAGACGTCTAGCTTTGAATGTGGCGCGTTACTTTATGCTTGGCTTTAGCCAGCAGGTTTGTCTTTGTGATGTTTTCAAATCCTTTCAATAAATCGTAAATGAAGTATGACGGATTCATTGTTTGAATATTTGCTACACTTGATAAAGTTGTTGCACTAAAACCATGTGTTTGAAGACTTCTTTTTTGATCAATTAGTTCTTGTTTTCAACGTCAACTAAAAGATCGAAAAATGACAGGGAATCGGATCCAATGATTGCCTCGGTAGCTTGGATAATGACAAAAGGCCAGTTAAAGTTTCTGCGAAGACCAAGGTTGAGTGACATCAATCGTTCTCCATAAGTTGGAAATTCAGAGCCATTTGCTGCATAGAGAACGCGGTTCGATTGGCTGTTCTGCTTGTCTATACTTGTAGGTGGAATAACTGAAATTGTAGCTCCAGTGTTGGGTAGATTTCTCATTGACATAAAGGCGACTTATGGTGTCTGCGGACTGGTTTTTTTTTTTTTTTTTTTTATAATCTACCCGCGCTCAAGGGGTTATGATTACCCTTTAAATGTTTCAACACAGCGCGGGCGTGAAGTTACGGAAGAGAAAGAAGGATAGGAAAGATGTGTGGCACGATGTTCTGAGACTGAAGGTTGTTGTCTCAGATATTTTTATCTCCAGGGATGGCGGCTGAACTAAAGCGGAGAATGCCGTGTCTTATTTCGATGTCGCTTATAATTCACATTATTTTATTCGTGTTCATCCTGGTTGGGCATACTAGTTTAATTCAATTACATGTTGTTAGTGTTATACCTGAACAACATGCAATGAATAAACCAGCAACCCATTGATGACAATTTTAGAAGGTTTTTAATGGAATTAAAACGACATAGACGACGGCAGGGATCGAACCTGTGATCATGAGGTTCACAGGCGAGCACACATCCATCGCGCCACGGCCACCCCTTAATCGCACCCGTGTCTGCAGCAGCAACATTTGAATTAGTATAGACATCAGAGATTTTATCTGCCATATCTGCCAAACTTTTGAGATCTTGTTTTTCACTACACGACAGGATGGACTGGGTTGTGCTAAGCAGTTGCTTCATCCATAAGGTTCTGAGAATGCCTTCCGTTATAGTGGGTGATACAAGCTCTCTCACCTTTTCAAGCTGAGTTGGTATCGTCTTCCATCGAGAGTGATGCCGCTGAGAAGTGTCTTTTGTTCCGATTCTTATAATGCTTACAGAAATCGAGTTCTCAGACCATTGTATTTTTCCGTGGCAGGAGGGCTGGTAACCACGTCTCGGATTTTGGTCAGCACATCAGCTTCTAGGTTTCTAACCAGAGTATGGTACTTCGTGGTATCCGAAGTTATTCCACTGGTATGGAACTGGGCCTCAAGCTGGAGGAACCACAGGCTCCACTTCCAGAATAGTGGCACTTTTATGGATACCTTGGCAATTACTTCTTCTGCGACCTTTTTTTCTAAGCCAGGCATTGGGCCTCGTGAATAAAAAAAGCAAAAGCTAAAACTTGGATTTTTAAGTAAAAGCTAGATTTTTAGTGAATAAAAATAAGCTTAAGCTAGCTAGTTAAAGATGTTTCCTAGTAATAACTATTTTAAAATAGCCAACGCTAAATTCATTTAGTTTTAGCCTATTCTCCAAGCCTAAGCTTCAATTTGTGTGAATAAAAATAACTTAAACTAGAATATTATAGTTAAAGCTAAAAAAATTTCAGTATTCAGTATTTTCAGTATTCTATGAAGCAGGTTCTAAAAACTGGTGCGAGCTTTAAATTAAATATAAGGAAATAGCTCAAAAATAAGGCAGTGAACGACGTGAACGTATAAACACAGAGACTGACGGACGATATGATAAAAACATTTTTTACCCGAAACTAATACTTGCTCTATAGAACGGATAACAAATTGTGGCAAAACAACCTACCTTTCGGTCATACATCATACATGTACCTACAATTCTAGCTAAAGCTACCTAGTCGAAACATGTGAATAAAAAATTAACAGCTTAAATTACGAAGCTTAAGCTAGAATTTTCTAGCATAAGCTATTTAGCATTATCATTTTTTTATTCACATAAAACAAAGCTTAAGCTGGAACTGTCTAGCCTTAGCTGCTAGTAAAAGCTATGACTAGTTGGCTTTAGCTTCCTCCAAAAAAGCTCTAACTTTTTTTTTATTCACAAGACCCATTGTGTTGGTGGGAGATGTCTTTTGTCGTGTAGGTTAGTGGTACCTTTCCGTGGGTCGGGGAATACCTTGTAAATTGTGATTGAGTGGTATCTTTGTAATAACTGTTCAAGTGTTTTAACTCGGGGTCACCAATAAAGTTATTTTTCAATAATTTTTGAATAATCTTTGAATTCCAAATTAGAACAGATTTTTATTTATTTAAAAAGCAATATTTATACTAAAAGTTTGTTTAAATTAAACAAAATAAACTTAATAAATAAGTATTTTTCGGATTATCCGCGTTATTTGAAATTTAAATATGAGTGCAATTTAGGACTCACCCCGAACGTTTCGCATCAAATTACATTGAGCGTGGTCACCGGGACCACGCTCAATGTAATTTGATGCGAAACGTTCGGGGTGAGTCCTAAATTGCACTCATATTTAAATTTCAAATAACGCGGATAATCCGAAAAATACTTATTTATTATGTCCAACAACCGCGAAAACCTTAAAAGTTATAAAATAAACTTAATAAATTATTCTATGAATGATTGATGAATTGTTCTTAAAACTAAGTAAAATATTCCCCCGTAGTCTGAAACTCATATTTATGACTCGTATTCGTCTATAGTCGTATGTTGGTATTCCAGGAGTCGTACATTCGACTTCACTTGTACTAATATTGGAAAACGCAAAACATCGCATACGACTATTCATATTTTATCGTTATTCCGAAATCCGAATCTCGTATTCGATTTACTTGAAGTCGTATTTGTGTACATACTTTATTACTTGTGTTAAATTTTCTAGACGAGACTTAAGCTAAGTGTACACGATTGGTAGATCTTACAATGTTGTCAGATCTGTCAGTGAAAAACATGCTTACAATGACTTACAACCGTGTAGTCTTACAATTAATTGTCAGAAAATTTGTCTGACAATTAATTGTTAGATCATTGTCTGACAATTAGTTGTAAGAAACCTGACAATCATGTGTACGCTAGCTGACAATCGTGTAATCTTCCAATTAATTGTCAGAAAATGTATCTGACAATTAATTGTAAGACGGTAAATTGTAAGGTATTTGATAATCGTGTACACACACAATTTATTGTCAGGCCTGCCAATTTTTATCGTTGTCTGACGTTTCTGACAATGAAGAAATTGTAAGATATTCGTTTTTTAGCATCATACAATTTTTTCATTGTCAGAAAATTTGCAGCCAAGGTTTAATTGTCAGTTTCCATAATCAACAAAAACTGACAATTAATTGTGTGTGTACACGGTTGGTAGAAAATCTACCAATCTCTTAAAATTAATTGGTAGGTATTAAGCCGGCTATCTGAAAATGAATTGACAGCCAACTTCTGACAATTAATTGTAAGAGATTGGTAGATTTTGTACCAACCGTGTACACACACAACTTATTTGTCAGCTCATTGGTAGATAATTGTCAGACATTGTAAGATCTTACAATATTGTAAGATCTACCAATCGTGTACACTTAGCTTTATGTATTTTTTTTCGATAAAAATGGACAAAAAGTTAATGAGAGTACATTGGTACCTCTTGGCACAATGGTTAGTGCGTTAACCTGTCATACGGAAGGTCTGGAGTCCGATTCTCAGCCGCAGCAGAAAGTTTGTCAGGAGTGTACTACTGCCTCTTGCAAGGAATTGACAAATCCTCTAAGAGTATATCTCTTGTCTTGGAAAGTGCTGCACATTAGCCGTTCGGAATCGGCACACAGGAATGGTTGAGAATTGTAAGTCACATAGGTCCTGGTTCACTTCGAGCTGTTGCACCACCAAATTTTTTAAAGTTTATTTATTTAGACTCAACGTTATTAACGCGTTCATATTTAGTAAAATAATAAATCGTTCTCAATTTGAGGCATTGGTTTGTGCATTGGAAGACGGACCTTTCGATACAAATAAATATCCTTGGGCCACCCATCCCAAATGGTCCAGCTTGTCTTAAAGTAAGAAATATTTAACAAATTGTAATACATGCCTCTTTAGGTCCGCAATGATCAAAAGTATTTAGTTAAAACAGAAACTGCATCACAATAAGCAGCAATTTAAAGGCACAGGGGTGGTAAAATTACAACCATATGCTAGAGCAAATTTGAGGAGTGTATTCCTAACATTTTAAATTTAAATTGTTAATACCCAAGGAGTTTTTCAGCCTCCTCCTGTAGTCGACACGATAAATGCTGAAGATGAAACTTACATAGTCCAAGAATATAACGAGGATTCACAAGCCAGTAACACCACGTACAAACAAAAAACAAAAAGAAAAAACAAATAAAATAAAGGAAGAGCTACTCCAAATCAATGGAGCTCATCAGAATTTTATTATAAATAACATAATTTAATTGAAAAAACAACAAATGATCAATTCAAATTTATTGATTTTGACAATAACCTACCGGCGACAATATACGTTGTTTTTGTAAGCTTCTCGTACGCAACGTATACGATTTGAAGAATAACGATTTTGATACGAAACGAGTTCGAGTTCGACTACGAGTACGAGACAAAATACGACTTGGGGAATATGGGTGATTATTATTTTTAAAACTAAGTGGAGTATAACATTTAAAGCAAATTAATAGATCGCCACATATGTAATACGTATTAAAATTATTTAATATGTTGAGGGTAGATGCATTTTATCCTTTATCTTTATTTGTATACAATATGTAAGTACATATTTACGAAGATAAAGAGTAGATATAGGTATAAAAGAAATGAATAGATTAAAAAAAATATTTTTTCTTCGTCTACTTACCAATATCTGTATCAGCGGTAATAATCATTGATACAGGTGATTATCCATACTTTGAACTTCAGTATTCATCGACGAATTGAATATAGTACTTAACGAAATCATTCCATTTAAATCTCTGCAAATCTTTTTCTACATTTCCACATCGACTTAACAAGTCCATTCAAACTCCCCCATTACACATTTGGAAAGAAATACTATTGAGCAAATGAATAGTTTATTTCGCAAACCGGCTGTGTTTAATAGAACATTACGAAAGTAAAGTCACTGTTGGTCGGGTTAGTGAACAGCACTCTAAATGATTTTATCGTCTCTCCCCGTATTCGTTTAACCAGAGCACATTTTGTAAATAAATAAAAGAAAAATACTATGACCGAACTGACGTGACATTCAGATATTTATGTATCATATAAAATTCTACCCTCACAGCTCACACTCAGAGCATACATATTTCATTCTCATTTTCAAAGCATAGATAACTGATTACCTACCAAGAGTTTGACTATAATACTCACCAATGATATCCAAACCCATTAAGCGAGGGTGTGGAGAAAAACGACTGTTTGTAAAGTGATCATTTTATTTAGGGCACTTAACACACTCTCCATAGCCTTTCCTAAAGGATAAACAAATTATTGCACTTGCATTCCTGTAAAGATTTTTTTTATGGTCCCGCATTTATTGATTGACAAATAGTAGTAAAGTTTGAGCAGATGTAGAATGAATGGATTGTTTAAGTAAAGGATAGACGTTTCGTCATTGAAAACTTCGTTGTCTTTAGAACCATTATGTTGATATCTTCAATGTTTTGTTTTGTTTGAAAAACGACGAGGAAAGGTTTATAATTTATTATAATCTTAATTCAAGCTATCCTAAAAAAAAACAGACAAAATTAAGCTATTGAATTCTTAAGAATAAATTAAAAATAAACGGGGCGCGGGTTACTACATAGTAGAAAAGCAGGATTTAGTTTGGAGTGTTTTACTCGTATAAATAGAGTAGCGCAAAATTTTAAACAGGCTATTGTTAAAATACAAGTATGATTCTACGAAACATTTTGCAACTTTAAAGTAGTTAACTAGTAGGTGCTGGCGCTGAATTCAATTACCTAACCCTCTAACGGGCAAAATGGTCGTATCAAGTTGATATTTATTTGCAGGTGGATATACAGTGGCGACAAAATAAATAGCACACTTCTGTTAAAAATTCTTTCTTGGCCTTAAAAAGTAGGTGCATTTTGAAATCCGGTACTCTAAGACCATTTTTGTTTTAGATTTTGAATGTTGAGTATTTGGATTTTGAATATAAAATAACGGGATAAGACTTCTCCAGAAATTATTTTATAAAAAAGTCAAAAGTGTAAGTCAAATGGTACGCAAGTTGCACTGAGGTGAGGACAATTTAATAGCACATATTGTTTCCGTTGCAAATTTAATGCATTTTTAATAAATATTCTTAACTTTTAAAAGCTTAGTGAAAAAGTTATGAGTTTTGATAAGGTTCTTAATTAAGTTGCTTCAATTTTAATTGCTGAAATGTAGTATGAGAAGTGGAAAACAATCAGCACTAACCTTTAGGCTAGGGGTTTTTGATTTTATGAAAAAAGGTCATACGAAATCTGAACTAGAGCGGAAACAAAAATTTTCAAGGAAGAATAAGAATGTTATAAATGCTCTTCACCATTGCGAAGAAGGAGGAAGTGCTCAAATCAAAATTCGTATGAGTAAGACAAGAAAAATCACCCCTTGAACTGATTTTGAAATCGTCTGCCTGAGCTAAGTCCCAAAATTTGAATAAAATAGAACAAGATCTTGGTATTAATGTGTCTGTAAGTACGATTAGAAACTGTCTCAGTGGAAAAAATCTGTTTGGACGATTTTCCAAAAAGAAAGCAGACGTCTTTAAGAGCAATCACTCACGTCGGATGCAGTTTGCAAGGGAGCATTTTTCAAAAGTTCAAAATTGGTGGAGAAATATCTTACGGAGCGATGAGTGTAAATTTAATCCTTTGGGTCAGATGGTAAAAACTACTTTCGACGAGAAATCCACCAGAAATATGACAAGAATATACACAATAGAGTCTGTTAAGCATGGTAGGGGTAGCATTCTTGTTTAGGGATGTTTTTATTGGCATGGTATGCGATCACTTCATCAGATAGAGGGTATTAAGGACCATTTATAATACAAGGAAATCCTACGGGATACAATTCTACCGTATTCTGAGGAGGAAATGCCCTTGACGTGTAAATTTCAACAGGATAACGATCCTAACCATATGACTAAGTCTGTGAAGCAATGGCTATTCATCCAAAAAACCGCTGTTAATAAGTAAGTAATAAGCTAGCTTAGTGCCTAGATCGTAATTTAACTGAGTACTTGTGGAATGTTGTGGACGAAGCGATAAATTCAACTGATACTATAGCTGTGTCAATCAGGATCGATTCGATTTTTTTAATCTTTTCGAGTAGAAATATCTACCAATGAAACTCGGGAGAAATCGAAATCGATATCAGTGCCTTCTGTATACACCTTCACGTTTTCGAATTTCGAGCACTGATATCTGTTTCGATTCCTCCCGGCCCGAATTGACGATTGCATGATGGCATTCGACATTTTCTATTTGCCGTGGATTGTCCTCTTTTATTAAATTTTCTTTTCTCGTCACTTCAACCGCTCTTTTGTTAATCGGCGTTAATTTAAAAGTAAAACATACTTTATACATACTATATACGAATAAAAACTAATAGCTATAAAGAGGGAAAACTGAACTGAAGTTTTATTATTTAGTCAAAGTGTGACTTTAAGTTGTGTCCCAAAGGAGAAGGCGAAAGTTAAATTTCATAAAGACGCACCAACTCAAATCAAATCCAGCGGCTCAAACATTTGGTCCTTCGGCGGATTTAGTGCAACGCACTTAATAATTATCACCAAAACCACGAGGCCACCGGCCTGTGAGATTGCGCAGTAAGAAAGTGTCGTCGGTGTCGTCACCATTGGGGACAATATATCAAAAGGGTGTTCCAGTCAAGTCATCTTCATTCAAGTCATCTTCAATCAAGTAAAGTCTTCATCATATCAATAATCTTCAGTCAAATCATCATCTTCAGTAAAGTCTTCATTCAAGTCATCATCATCTTCAGTCAAGTCATCTTCATTCAAGTCATCTTTAATCAAGTCAAGTCATCATCAAGATCATCAAACTCATCGTCATCATTGCAGCCATCGTAAATTTTTGGATTTGTACAGGTAGAATTACAATTTTTTTTGGCTTCTCATTTGCTATAAAATAAAATTGGTGAAAAATAAACATCTTATTGAATACAATTTGGTATAATATTTGGTTTTATATTACTTGGTACGCTCAAAAATAACGGGTTGTATATATATGCACGGTAAATTTGAACGGTATATATATATATATATATATGTGCACGGTATATATATATATATAATTGGAACGGCACATTATACATATACACATGCACATACATACAACGGTAGAAAGTCGTACGTTGTTTAAAACGGTTAACAGTTAAAATTGGTTAGTATAGTTTGATTTGTGCGGCGTGTGTTTTTTTTCGCTTAAATAATATTTGACTTGAAATGAATCTAGAGGTTTTAATTTTAGCATGCGACGCGTTGGTCGATTTTCATGCATCATTTAAAGAAAAACCCATTAAAGGGCTTCAAACATCGGTGTTCGAGGC
The DNA here is from genome assembly GCA_963931855.1 of Philhelius festivus. Lineage (NCBI taxonomy): Eukaryota > Metazoa > Arthropoda > Insecta > Diptera > Syrphidae > Philhelius > Philhelius festivus. The sequence continues at coordinate 103,675,790 of OZ007554.1, forward strand.
ATATCGGTTTGAATTAAAGGATTTATGGCTAGAGGTAAAAAATGCTTATAGTCGATTCATTATTGCGGCAAATTCTGATGACGAGCTCAAGGCGTCACTCCTTGAGGTGAAGGCGAAATATAAGAAGTCTTCTGACACTTATATTGAATTTCTTAGTGACATTATCGAGGCCACACGGCCACAAGAAAAAAAATTGAAAGGTTTCGAGGGCAATAAAGGCGATGGGGAAGAAAAACAAAATCCGTCAATTCATAGTATTCATTTGCCGCCGTGTGAAACGGAAATTTTTAGTGGTAGTTTTCTGAAGTGGCCAGCGTTTAGAGACATGTTTACGGAACTTTACATCCGACATGCAAAGTTAAGTCCCGTTCAAAAACTTTTCCACTTGCGTGCTCGGACGAGAGATCATGCCTTAAGCATAGTCTCTAAATTTGAAATAACAGATGAAAATTTCGAGGTGGCGTGGGCGGCTCTTAAGGAACATTACGAGAACAAACGGGTTCTTGTAAATAATCATCTCAATATTTTGCTCGGGCAAAATTGCAGTTGAATCGGCACCTGCACTTAAAGAATTGCAAAGTAAATTTAATGATGCCATTTTAGCGTTAGAGTCTTATAATATTGAGGTGAAAAAGTGGGATGCGTTGATTAGCTACTTGTGCGCGACGCGTCTTCCAGCGCAAACATTATCGCTGTGGGAAGAATCACTCGAAAATTCAAAGGAGATACAAACATGGGAAAACATGAAAAGCTTTCTCACAAATAGGTATCGGGTTTTAGAAAACGTTTCGGATATGCAAAAGGGCATTACAATTTCGCGAGTTTCAGTACCTAAGCCACATGCGTCAACGAGTACATCTCGTTTTCGTGCACACCACAATAAATTAAGTACGCAATGCAAAGTTTGCCGAGGAGAGCACTCATTGCGTCTATGTCCAGAATTTTTGAAAATGAGCGTTGTCCAGAGAAGAAATACTGTGCGAAAATGGAGGTATTGTTACAATTGTTTAGCTTTTAACCATATAGTACCCGAGTGCAAAAGTGAAGGTACATGCTTTCATTGTAAGGGAAGGCATCATTCGCTTTTGCATTTTGATAAAACTCCACCGGGGAGTTCTAATGTTAATATACAGTCCATTTTTCCTCAAAATGCACCTTCCAGCACAAGTCAAAATTTCAGTTTCTCACCCTCCGCTCAAAATCTCAACGTTAATGCCCAAATCTTTTTTTCCAAATCGAAAAGAACGACTTTATTAGCGACGGCGATAGTGAGAATACATCAAAATAAAACGGATTTTGATTGCCGCGCGCTCATTGATCCGGGTTCGGAAATCTCTTTTATTTCCGAAGAAGTTCAAAGGAAGCTACAATTACCAACACGATCAGTCAAAGCTACGGTTGCAGGCATTAATTCTTCAGTAACAGCAACTTCATCGAAGATGTGTTCGTTTTTATTAAAATCCAAGTTTGATGAATGTTTTGCTCTGTCTGCTCAAGCTCTCGTTCTTAAATCGGTGACAGACAATTTACCTTTTATTTCGGTTGATTTCAAAGAACCTCAAAATTTGTTCGATTTTCCATTGGCCGACCCCTTTTTTGCACAAAGTTCAAAGATTGATTTGCTTATCGGGGCGGATTTATACCCATTTATTATTCGGGATGGGTTGAAGAATATGGTGTACCAGCAACTTATGGCTCAAAATACAGTTTTCGGTTGGGTTTTACTTGGCCCATTACAAAACCCCAACTCCCACGATAATACTCATTTTTCAACGAAGTTAGTTTGGATGGTGAAATTCAAAGGTTCTGGGAGTTAGAAGAACTTCCCACAACTCAAGTTTTAACAGCAGCGGAGCTGTACTGCGAGGGTCTTTTTGAAGATACGACATACCGCGATGATACTGTGCGATTCGTAGTTCGGTTACGGTTTCAAGAAGATTTTTTACGGGATCCTTGTTTAGGTGCATCGTATGAAAACGCACAAAGGCAATTTTTGAAAAATGAAAAGCGTCTCTTATGCAACCCAAGCCTTAAACATCAGTATGATTCGGTGTTAACGGAGTATGTGGACTTAGGGCACATGAAACCAAGTGAATGTTCAAAAACTATTTTAAATGAAAGGAAAGCATGTTTTTTGCCTCATCATGCTGTGATTAAGCCAGAGAGCTTGACAACAAAGGTTCGTGTCGTCTTCAACGCTTCCTTTGCCTCTTCAAACGGGAAGAGTTTAAATGATGTATTGTATTCGGGTCCAGCACTCCAAACAGACATAGTAATGTTGATGTTGAATTGGCGGCTTTACAAATACGTGTTTAATAGCGATATTGAGAAGATGTACCGCCAATACACTCCGCTCAAACGCAATTTCAAAAAATTCTATTTCGTGAAAACCCTAAGGATCCACTCAGCACTTTTGAATAGACGACACTTACATTTGGTGTGTCGTGCTCACCCTACTTAGCCATTCGTTCGCTGCATCACTTAGCGAAAATTGTCGAGAACACCTATCCTTTAGCCTCTAGAATTCTTCAAAGGGAATTATTTGTAGACAACGTCCTATCGGGGGCGCATGATATTTCCACTGCTTTAAAGGCTCAATCTGAATTAATATTCGCCTTAAAATCGGCAGGTTTTAACTTAAGAAAATGGACTGCGAATTCTAGAGAACTTTTGAAATGCATTCCCCCAAGCTCGCTTCTGAACGAAGATTTTTTAAAGCTTGACGACAACAGCTCAGTTAAAACCCTCGGCATCCAATGGAAGGCAACTCTGGATATCTTGTCCTTTTCAGTTCAAGCAGTTCCACTAAACTGCGTCACAAAACGTTCAGTTTTATCAGTGATTGCGAAGTTGTATGATCCGGTAGGGTGGTTGGCCCCTGTCGTGATTGTCGCTAAAATACTTATGCAACAAATATGGAAGGACAAGACAGACTGGGATGCGAGTCTCATCCCCAGTACTGAACAAAGATGGAAGTTATTTGTAGCCGGTTTGGCAGAAGTTGCAAGTGTGCGCATTCCTCGGTGGGTAGAGTATAGTCCACAGGGAGTAACACAGATACACGGGTTCTGTGATGCCTCCGAAAAGGCCTACACTGCATGTATTTACTTACGGGTACAACATTCTGATAAAATTACATCACATCTCTTGTGGGCAAAATCGAAAGTAGCCCCAGTCAATGCCATATCTTTGCCAAGATTAGAGTTACAGGGAGCCGTCCTTTTGTCGAAAATGCTTCGTTTAACTTTAAACTCTCTTCAGATTCAAAATTTATCCTCAGTTTATTTGTGGACGGATTCCACTATTGTTTTAGCCTGGCTAAAAAAAGATCCCAGTGCATGGAAAACATTTGTAGCAAACCGAACAGCGGAAATTTTTAAAAATACGTCAGTGCGAAATTGGTCACACGTCGTGTCTTCTGAAAATCCTGCTGACCTCGCTACGAGGGGAGTAGCTCCGATTGAATTAAAACTTAGTGTCTTGTGGTGGAATGGTCCTCAGTGGTTGTTACGATCTCAATCAGAAAGGCCAAATCCAAAAGGGAGCCCAGTCGATGAAACAATTTTAGAATTGAAACAAACTAAGGCATTCGCGGCTAAAGTTACCGAAGATTTTGAAGATGACTTAAGTATCATTTCAGATTGGCATAAAATTGTATGTGTAATTGCGTACATCTTTCGATTTTTTAATTCGTTCAAACGGCGACGACATATTAAACATTTAACTACAGAGCTTTCACATGAAGAAATTGTTGTAGCAAAACGAAAATTTGTCATTCTCACTCAGAAAAAGTATTTTCACAGGGAATATTCCGACTTAACAGCTGGAAAACAAATTTTTTCTAAAGGTTGGCTTGGAAAGTTTAACCCACTACTGGACGAGAATGTTGTTATGCGCTCAAATGGTAGGCTGGTTTTGTCAACTTTATCCTATAATGAGAAATTTCCGATTTTGTTGCCAAACAATTGTCTTTTTATGCTCCGATTCGTTAATTATGTTCATGATCTTTCTATTCACGGTGAAATCCAGCTCATGTTGCGCATGATTCGCGCGGAATATTGGTCACCACGTATTAATGTATTTTTAAATGTACAATATGCACTCGTTACAAAAAACACGTCCAAACTCAGTTAATGGGTGCTCTACCCAGAGAAAGAACTGTTTTGAATCGGGCCTTTACGAATGTTGGTGTAGATTTTACAGGGCCTTTCCTAATAAAAACGTATTATGGGCGAAAATGCCGATTAGACAAAGGGTACGTCTGTATATTTGTTTGTTTTGCGACTCGAGCCATACACCTGGAACTTGTGAGTGATCTCACCACACAGGCCTTCCTGGCCGCGTTCACACGTTTTGTTTCCCGAAGAGGAACGCCTGACAAAGTTTTCTCCGATCATGTAACAAATTTCGTGGGAGCTTCAAAATTCCTCTTATCGGAATTTCATAAATTGCTCACTCACAATCCCACCGCCTCAGATCACAACTTTTCCCAAATTAAATGGAATTTTGTTCCGCCCGGTTCTCCTCACATGGGGGGGTCATGGGAAACGAGAGTTAAGAGCTTCAAAATGCATTTCCGAAAGGCGGCTGGCAATGAAAAATTCACTTTTGAAGAATTCACCACTCTACTCACTCGTATTGAATGTAGCTCAAATTCACGCCCTCTATCTACCATGTCGGAAAATGTGACGGATATAGTTCCGCTGACTCCTGGCCATTTCCTTAAGGTGGCTTAATGACTGGCTTACCGGAGCCGACATGTAACGACCAATCCCTTAGTATTATGAACCGGTGGAAATAACTAAAAATTCTTCATCACCAACTGTGTGCACTGTGGAAGGAGGAGTATTTGAAGGAACTCCATAAGCGGTATAAATGGAAATACCCTCAAAGAAACATTCAAATAAATGATATAGTCATTATTCGAAACGAAAACTTGCCACCCAACGAGTGGCGCCTTGGGCGCGTCATCAACGTTCATGCCGGGCCTGACAATAAAATTCGCGTAGCCGACGTACAAACCGAAAAGGGAATCATCACGCGGTCAATTGCCAAAATTTGTGTCCTCTTACCTCAGACGGTAAAATAAAATATTGGTCATATGGTTTCTAATCATATCGTACGAAAGCAATAACTTTCCCAAAAAACAAAAAAAAACGTTTCAAATTACCTCATATATTACGCCTTTAATATTAATAACAGAGCAGTTGGCTCAAATAACAATTACTCCTATATGCAAATGAAAGAAAAAAAAATTTGTAAGTACGTATCTTTAATTTTTGCACACAAGTTAAAAGATGTATTCCTTATGAAATAGAATGTAATTATAACTTTTGAATTTTTGAATTGTCTCTCTAAATTTTAAAATTTATTTAACTTCTAATCTTGAATTTCCTTTCTAAATTTTAAAAACTAATGTTATTGAATTTAATATTGTAAATTAATGTAATTGCAAACGATGTTGCAAGGCGGGCGGTAATGTTCGAGTAGAAATATCTACCAATGGAACTCGGGAGAGATCGAAATCGATATCAGTGCCTTCTGTATACACCTTTACGTTTTCGAATTTCGAACACTGATATCTGTTTCGATTCCTCCCGGCCCGAATTGACGATTGCATCATCGATGCATGGCATTCGACATTTTCAGCCTTATTACGGTTGTCAAAGATCAATTAATTGACAATTGAAATATTTTGTCAATCAATTGATACATCGGTATTATGAACCCGAGTTGATCATTTTTTGATCCATTGTGAACAAAGATCAAAAATTTATTGTGAATAGTGCCTATTTACTTTTGACGTTTCAATTTCATTTATAATTTTATAACGAATTGCTTTTGTTTCGTGTCACGAATTTTATTTTGGTCGATTTGGATTAAAAATGTAAGTAGTTTGTAATAAATTAATGGTGCTATTCAATTTTAAAGTGTTTTATTTACGTAGGAGTAAAATTGTAAGCAACAAAAATCAGCTCGCCAGATTGGTAGAACGGATGGAAGAGAACCCAGACTTCGCCAAGGGTGTTTATTCAAAGCCGCTCATGAGTAAGAAGTGGGGAGAGATTGCGGTGGAATTAAACAGCTTAGGACCGCCAGAACGAGACTCAGCCAAGTGGCAGAGGGTTAGTATTGTGTTTCGGATATAAATAAATTAATTAAAAATTCTTCTTAACGCAGGTATGGGCTGACCTAAAATGCAAAACCAAAAAAAAAAAAAGACTCAACATAAAATTGAAATTGTGGCGACTGATGGAGGCCCTAACAAACTTCACGGACTCACAGACACAGAGGAAGCGGTTAGTGCATTAATGCACTTCGACTCCTGTGTCGATCCACCGGGCACAGAATTTGGCCTTGAATTGCCAAGTTTCAGGGCAGATGATAACGATATCGAAATAATAGACTTGCAGCAAGATGTCGAGGTGTCCCTAGCGCAACAAAAAGTTCCAACAAGTAGGACCCTAAAAGAAAAAAATGATATCGATCGCTTAAAGCTCTTGGAAAATCAAACTACTGCACAGGACAAATTTTATAGCTCTATGGTTGAAATCATGAACAGTGTGCAACAAAATATTTCTGAAATTAAAAAGAGTTTCAGCAACTGAAACCGTTGGTTGCGCCATACCAATATTAAAATCGTTCCCAACACTCAACTGGTAGCTTCCTTGCGCAAGGAATCTTAAGACAGCTGCAAATTTTAGTATGTTTGGGATGGATTGTTGTCTTTTCGTTGGCTTTAACTTGTCGTTGATATCTAAAAATACATTAAGGAAGGCTTCTTTCGAAAGTCTAAAGTTTTGAATGAATCTAGAAGCGAGCCAAATTAGTTTTTGTAATGTAATTAAAAAAGATCTTTTATCTACATACATATGTTCAGCCAAATCCATCGGATTTGAAGCATCGCGTATTTTCCTTCGAATCTTTACTTGCTCCAAAGTATTTTCTTCTTCAATTTCATTTTCACCGAAAAATAGTTCTATAGTAGACATGCTTTTGGCTTTCGCGATCCGTAAAATATTTTATCAACAAGGAATTTGTGATTGGCTGAAAATTTGATAATCAACAAACATTTTGACAACCATAATACCAAGACTGTCAATTTAAATCATTCACAATAGATCTAATTTCTGAAGAGCGTTCACAGTTTATCAAAAATTTTGATTTTTGACAACGATAATACCGATTCATTAATTTTATTGATAAATATTAAATATCGTATTGATCTTTGACAACCGTAATAAGGGCGTTTCTATTTGCCGTGGATTGTCCTCTTTTATTAAATTTTCTTTTCTCGTCACTTCAACCGCTCTTTTGTTAATCGGCGCTAATTTAAAAGTAAAACATACTTTATACATACTATATACGAATAAAAACTAATAGCTATAAAGAGGGAAAACTGAACAGAAGTTTTATTATTTAGTCAAAGTGTGACTTTAAGTTGTGTCCCAAAGGAGAAGGCGAAAGTTAAATTTCATAAAGACGCAAAAGGAACCAAATCTATAATTTGCGCAGTGAACCAACTCAAATCAAATCCAGCGGCTCAAACATAATCTGATCATCGAAAAGTATTGATAATGCAAATCACAAATTTTCATTTTAATCGATCTCAATCTCAATCATTTAGATGAGTCTTGATTCTCGATTTTCTATTTCAATCTCAATCATTTCAGTGAGTCTCGATTTTCGATATCAGTTAACTCGATTAACCATGATTTACTCGATTGCATTTGTTCCGATTCAATCAATGTGGGTTATGAACGCCAAACGGACGAGGGGCTAGAATTTCTGGGTTAAACCTTTGTATATAAATTTTAATAGTACTCTCATGGAACACGAAAAAAAGTTTTATTATTGTGCCGCAAAATCGTAAGAGTAGCTATGTTAAGCAGTCCAGAGTTGACGCGGAACGAGAAAATATAAGCAAAACAAGAGACGAGGTAGAGATATATTTATTCTGACAACAATAAAGAGGGTAAGGGAGAAAATATTATCTGCGTTTCTTTTTGCTGTCAGAATCAATTGTAGGTAGGTATATAAAGTTGTATATGCCAGGCGCGAGATGAATACAAGCAAAAAGTATTGAGAGTGTATGAGAGTTCTGGTTTGTTTAAATTCTGATACGATTAATTACCGAGGTTGCCATTTTATCGACTTTGTTATAAGATCTAGAGGAATTTGAACTTAATAAACTCAAATGGTTTTATTTCGTTTTTGAAAACTAAATAATTTCAAATTGGCTTTATTTCGTTATGGTAACCAAAATAATTTTATAACAATAATTTTATAATAATTATATGCAGTGGGTAGTTAAAAAGTGGCAATTGTATTTTGTTTGTAATTAATATAGATATGTACATACACAGTTAGAAAACTATTTCTTTAAGAATATCTTATATTTTTATTAAAGAAAATAGCTTTTGCATAGTATGTAGGTACATACCCATAGAAAATTGTATGAAATTAAAATAATAATTTTGATTAGGTACAAAAACGAAAAATTATTGTTATGCGTTGATAGGTATTTATATACATAATTAAATATATAAAAAAAATTTGATATAGGTATAGACCAGTTTTTAAAATTTAGGTATTAATATAAACTTTGTTTGCAAAAAATATAGAAAATTTTTAATACTTTTTATGTGAATAATAAACAATTTCAGAAATTCATAAATATTCACATAAAGCTATTTTGAAAAAAAATCAAATAAGTTTTTCGAGAAAAAAATAATTTTAGAAAACTTAAATTAATTAAAAAAATTGAATAAAGTTATTATTGACACAATATTTAAAAAAAGCAATTTTTGAAAAATTAAAAAAAAAGGAATTTGGTGTTAATTTTAAGAAATTATTGATGCATCCCACATGAAAAATTTTTAAAATAAAAATAAACTTTTTTTTACAAAAAATAGTTTTTATCCATATATTTCGTAAAAAATAAGATATTTGCCCTGCGAATTTTGAACAAACACACATTTCTTTTAATGTTTGTCTACGAATTTTTATCAAATTTGGAAATTATTAATTCATTAAAATAAAAATTTTGCTTTTTTTTTATTTTGTTAATATAAATATAAAAAGTAAGTAATTTATGCAAACAAAGTTTAAAAAACCTTTTACTATTAAACTAATTTTGAATATTTTTTCGTGTTCTCTATCATCGTAAAGTCAAATTTGATCAAAATCTCGAGTTAAATTTTTTCCACATGCAAAACTTGCAATTACATAATTTTGTAAGTGAAAATATTATTATTGTACGAATGAAATTAACTCTCGAAATAAAATATTGAGCCGTTTTTGAGATATCGAATTTTCCAAGTTTTTTTTCCAAAAATTAAAAAAAAAATTTCAAAGCTTATTAAAATTATTTTTTTGAAAATTTGAATACACAATAATATTTAAACTATTAGGGGCCTTTAGCAAAAAAAAAATGATCAAAATCCGTCGTACAGTTTTTGAGAAAATCGAAAACAAAAAAATGGTCCCAAGGGGGGTACCAAAAATAACAATTTTTTGTAAAATTTTTTTCAACCATTACCTAGTTCATTGTATACGAATATATGAGTCGTTTTAAAAAAATTACAATTTTAGCAATATAGCGTCTATTTTTTTTGCATTTCAACTTAAAGACTTGAAATTTGGTATGGAACTGTGTTTATATGTCAGCATTATAAGAAAAAATTTGCAGATCGATTGATGGTAACGAATAGCCATGGTAATTAATAATGTGTAATCTCCGTGGGCTTTTTGGGATGTGATTTTGATGCCTAATCAGTTTTATTAATATTTTAAATGATGAAAATGATTGTTTTTTTAATTTTGGGTCTTGTCGTTTGAAATGCCTTCTCTTAAACTTCAATTTTATGATATGCAAAAAAAAAATTTTTTTTTGTTGTCCCAATACTTAGTTGAGTGAGTGTGACAAGATTTTGAAAAAAAAAACATTACTAAACATTTTCGCTTTTTCACACAACTAAACAATTTCTAATAATTTTTTACGATGCATCATCTTATAGTACGTCAAAAAACCTTCAATTTCATGTTTTATTATTTTTTAATTATTGCAGTTAATTCCTTTAAAATTTACATACAAAATGATTTTTTCATCCGAGTAAAAATTCAGTGTAATCTCCGTGGCCTTGTTATCTTTGTACCATATTAATATTTTTTAGTCTAACCACCGCCAAAAGAAAGGTATTTAATCATACTTGAACCAAATATAATTTGGATGACATTGAATTACATTGACTATATTAAAATTAAGAAATAGTCGATTTTGTAATCTCCGTGGCCTGTAATCTCCGTGGCCATTTTCGTATTTGTTTTTTAATAAATGTTCTTTTAGTTTATAATGGCTCATATTATTATTATTTTTTTTATATTCTAGATAAATATACTAAATTTCATCATTCCTTACAGTATTGGTACCGTAAACGTTCCAAGAAAGTTATGTGCCGTTATTTAAAAATATTTTGTTTGACTCTTTCAAGCTTTTAAACAAAATCATTTCATAAACAAACAACTTTTTTATTAATTATCCTATTAAATTTAGTTGCTTTCCACAAAATTTTAACTATTTATTGTTACTATTTATTTTGTGGATTATTGTTATTTTATGCAAGAAAAGAACATTTTTAATGCATTCGAAATTTTCAATTTTAATTTTTATCGAAAAATACTCGTAAAATGAAAAATATTTGAAATTATTTTTGCGCAACTCAGAGAATTCCTTTTCTACTTGTTTACTATAGATTTAGAAACTAAAACCCAAGAAAAACTGAAAAAAAAAAAATTTCAAACGATCAATAAAAAATGTCAATTTTTAAAAAATGACCCATATATACAATGCCTAGCTTTAACTAAATGAAATTTCTTGTTTTTTTTTTAATCTGTGGGAGAGTTTTTGAGAAAATTTTTTTTTTATGAAATTTCGAAAAAAATTCCAAAGAAAAAAACATCCGGGGGAAAAAAATTAAAAGCCATATCTACCAAGTTTGAAGAAAATCGGCCGAGCCGTTTAGCTGTAGTCGAACTCAAATGTTTAATAAAGTGGTTAATTGAACATAATTGTTCTTCATAACTTGAAAACTAAAAGAGATAGAAAGAAATGGAGTATGCCATTCGAAAGAGCATGTTTGATTTATAAAAACTGCATTTCTAACTAAATTTAGCCAAAAATGCTCTTTTGAACAAGTTATAACTCAGACGACAATATGCACAGAAATAAATTTTCTTCTATCCCAAAAAATACGTTATCGCCAAAAAAAAGTATTGAAACCACAACTTGAAAATATTTGCCTACAAAAAATAACAAACTACCAAATCTTGGTTCGCCTAGTCGCGTTCCTATTCATGATAGTACTATTCAAATATACTTATATACAATGGTTAAACTCGGCATTGAAGAACATGATTGATCGAGTTGGTTGTTGGTTGTTGATGTTGTAGGCCGCAAAAACAATTGTTGGGTTGAACTGGTGTTATTTAAGGTATCAAGATCCGCTATGTTTACTGTGGGAATTGAACCCAGCATGTACCTAGCTCGTTGAATATTCATTAGTAATGGGAATTATCGAATAAAAACTATCGACTTACATATGCGATAGTAGTAGATAGTCATTCAGTAACGCTCGGCATAAATCCTCGTATCAAACCCTCCTAGTGGGTGCCGGGCGGTAATGATCACCACAGAAATCTTGTGCGTTGTCAAGATGGGGATCAGCTAAGGTCAGGTCGCAATGTTGTAAGGTTCCTTTACTCCTCAATAGTTCAACCCTCAACAATGCGATTTTACCATAGATACAGGTCCCTAATTTTCAGTGGTGGTGTGAGCGATTATTCATAATCCGTGCCGAAGAAATGGAAGGCTGGGGGGAAAACCAGTCACTAACGAGCTCATTCGGATGCCCTGGCCGGGTCCGTCTTAATACTTGCCTTACCCCGGTATATCGGCTCTGCCGGGGCTGACCTTTCTTTTCCGACCTACTCGTGGGACCAAAATTTTTAAAAAACTATAAAATGAACAAACAAACGACAAATAATAGCGACACAACTGACAACGAAGACGAACTCTTGGCCTCTAGCCAAGAGACATTGACAGGAAGCTCTCACGGCACAGAAGCCGTTGAGATAACTTCCAAACCTTCAGGGAGCATAGCGAGTACCAGCCATAGTACTCCTTTGCTCCCTAAACCGATCAATACTGCCAAGCCATCGGGTAGCAATGCCAGCCATAGCAATGCTAATCGTGGTAAGAAAAAATCTCCTGGCGTTCTTCGAAAGAACCAGTTCCTGCATGCCTCGTTTATCCTTAGCAAGATTGCCAAGAATGAGGCGGAGGGAACTTGTCACGAGAGGGATGCCGAGGATAAAATCAGGTACCAGAAGGTTATTGACGAATACAATAACCTTCTGACAAAAAAAGAAAAAGCCGTCAAGCGAGACAGGTCTCAGGAAGAGACTTTACCTTCCCAAAAGAAGACGAAACTTGATGGCAATATAAAGAAGAAAAAAGCCACATCTCTCAGAGCGGCGCAACCGCCTACTCTAAGCGAAGTCGTCAGGGATGACCTCCAGGTAGCGGTTGTAGATGAACTCTCCACCAACAGCAAAGGTCTGCTGTCGGTGTGGAGCTCAATCGAAGCCAAGCTCTCTGAGATGGTTTTCACGTACACCCTATCTACAAGTGAGGGACCCTACCCCAGCTTCGACTCTGGGGAAATGCTCAGGGGATACAGGGTGATCAAATGCGAGGACGCGTTTTCAAGGGACTTCCTTAGAGACAGCATTGCTAAGGTCAGCAATGACTGGGAGGGCTTGAAGCTCAAGCTTATCCCAGCTAAGGAGATCCCTAGACAACCAAAGGCCCGCATCTGGTTGCCCCTCATGGGCATCAAACCGAGCGGACTGGAGCTGATCCGGGGTCTTCAGAGGTTGAACCCGCTGGTCCCCATGCACGACTGGGTCGTCATCAAGGCGGAAGAACCGCAAAAGACCAGCACTTCATACCTTCTGAGGATCACGGAAGAAAGCAGAGGGGCACTCGAGAAGGCTGATTATAAACTCCGTTTTGGCATCAGGCATGCTAAAATCAAAATCCTGCAAGATCAGGGACCAGACACTGATAAAGTGGATGAGAGCGCTAAGATCAGCGCTGTTGTCGACGGTTCGGTTGTCCTTGGCGCCGCAGGACCCTCAACCAATTAAAACGCGCTGAAGGTCATTCAGATTAATCTGAAGCACTCTAAATGTGCCTCAGATAATCTAAGAGTTTTCCTCAGTGAGGAAAACATTGACATTGGCGTTATTCAAGAACCATGGGTAAATGGCCTCAATGTAAAAGGCCTCCAAGACAACCAATACGACCTGTTATACAAAACAGTAACCCAAGAACAAGGTAATCCCAGAACTTGTATCTTAGCTAAAAAACACTTAAAAGCTTTTTTGTGTCCTAATTTTAGCACTCCGGATTTGACAGTCGTCAGGCTGGAAGATAAAGATGCAAAGGGACTACTGGTGGCATCTGGCTACTACGACCACAACCGGCAATCACCGCCTGAGGAGGTGAGGAAATTGGTTGAAGCAGCTAATCAGCAAAATACTAACCTCCTGATTGGATGCGATGCGAATGCACGGCACTCTCTCTGGGGCAGCTCTGAAATCAACGAACGATGTGAGTCTCTTTTTGATTTTATTATTGAAAATAACCTAATTGTTTGTAACAGAGGTGACTCACCCACCTTCGTTTTTCCAAGCTCGGAAAACTACGACGGGTGGGAAGAGGTACTTGACATCACTGTTGCAAACAACTGTAATGTGGTGGTGGAAAACTGGAGAGTTTCCTCTTTAAATTCCTTCTCGGATCATAGATGGATCCTCTTCAACATAGGTTTCAAGGTAGAAACCCCCCCTCCATATAGAAATCCCAAAAGAACTGACTGGAAGAAATTCAGTCAGATCGCAAAATCCAAACTAGGCAATTTACCATTAATTAGTGTAGAATCTGTGGAAGTTCTTGAATCTAAGGTAAAGACTTTCGAGGCAGCGATTAACACTGCCTTTAAGGTCTCCTGTCCAGTTAAATACAGCCGCAAAAAGTTCCCTCCTTGGTGGAATGAAGATCTTTCTGCACTTAGAAAAATGACCAGAAAGATCTTCAACATATGTCAGAAGGAGAAATTCTATCAACCATATAAAGACTGCCTAAAAGTGTACAAGCGAGCCATAGCAGCATCTAAGAAGCTTGGCTGGAAAGAATACTGTCACTCAATAGAAGATATTAAGGATTCTGCTAGACTAAGTAAAGTTCTGTCAAAGGAACATTGCAGCCCTTCATTTCTGAGAAAAAGTGACGGTATCTGGACAGCCTCTCAAGCTGAGTCCTTGGAACTGCTTATGACAACACATTTTCCGGGTTGTGAGAATAGCTACCCCGAAACGCTTAGCACTACAAATACCATTATAGCTCACAGGGAGCAAATCAATTCTGTTATATCAGGAGATAGTATTTCATGTGCGATTAATACTTTCTCCCCCTACAAATCACCTGGCCCTGATGGCATAATCCCAGTTATGCTGCAGAAACTGCAAGACTTGGCAGTACCATGGCTAGAAATGATCTTCAAAGGTTGTCTCTATCTCAATCATGTACCCGAGTCATGGAGACATGTAAGAGTGGTCTTTATTCCGAAGGTCGGCAAACGAGGTCATGAATCCGCGAAGGACTTTAGGCCTATTAGTCTGACATCTTTTGTTCTAAAGACACTAGAGCGCATCCTTGATACTCACATCAGAGTTTTACTAGAGGGTCGTCCTCTTGATGAATCGCAACATGCATACCTAAAAGGCAAGTCTACGGAGACTGCCCTGCATGAAGTAGTGCGTACAATAGAGAAGACGATTCACTACAAAGAATATACCCTAGCAACCTTCCTAGACGTGGAGGGTGCTTTTAATAACGTCCTAACTGAATCCATTCGCGAGTCACTTGTTCACTTTGGTGTAGAAAGTTTCATATCCAAATGGATTGTATCTATGCTCAGTGACAGAAGGATCCAAGCAACGTTAGGAAACACAATTTCTACTAAGCATGTTAGTAGGGGAACTCCCCAGGGTGGTGTTCTCTCCCCTCTTCTATGGCTCTTAGTCATGGACAAAATTCTCGTCAAGCTCAGAGGTAGTGGTGTAAAAACTGTAGCGTATGCTGACGATCTGGTTTTATTGGCATCAGGTAAGTTTACCACTGTGATTAGTGAAATCACTGAATTGGCTCTGAAAAGAGTTAGCAACTGGGCCACTAGTAGTGGACTAGGAGTTAATCAGAATAAGACGGAACTGATGCTCTTTACTACCAGGACTAAAATACCTACATTCACCTTACCTCGACTTAACGGTCAAACTCTTTCTTTATCTTCCAAAGCTAAATACCTTGGAGTTATTCTCGACCCCAAATTGAATTGGAAGGTAAATATTGAAGAACGGGTTAAGAAAGCCTGTATAGCTTTCTATGCCTGCAGAAAGACCTTTGGTAAGAAGTGGGGCCTTCAGTCGAAGATGATTTTGTGGACGTACACTGCAGTGGTACGGCCAATTTTGTCTTACGGATCGATTGTTTGGTGGCCTGCACTTAGCAAGCAATATAACGTCGGTAAACTTAAAAGGGTTCAAAGAACGGCTAGCGTCGGCACTACGGGGGCTCTCAGATCATGCCCAACAGATGCCCTGAGCGTTATCCTGAACCTTTTACCACTCGACCTTCATATAAAATACCTAGCGGCATGCAGTGCTGTAAGACTTAAAGAATCTAACTGTTGGTTCTCCAAACCCTATGGTCATGGAAACATAACAAAATTGATTCCTCCGGATATTTTCTTATCGAACACCGACTACTGCGTACCTCCTCTTGGCCCAAGCGGGGATTTCAAAGTCATTTTTCCCACCAGAGAGGATTGGAAGAATGACGTTGTCACAAAGGATTTCGATTCGATAATCTACACTGATGGATCTAAGATGGAGTGCGGTGTTGGTTCAGGAATTTTTTCCGAGTCCTTTAACATCTCCAAGTCACTCAGACTACCAGCCTTTGCGAGTGTATTTCAAGCCGAAGTACTAGCAATCAAGGAGGCATGCAAGTTACTCCAATCTAACCAAAACCAATTCAGAAATATAGCTATCTGCTCAGATAGCCAGGCGGCCATTAAGGCCATTAAATCATCTACATCAACCTCAGTACTTGTCCAGCAATGTCGGGACGAACTGGCGAGTCTGAACATTGACCTCCAGGTCACTCTCATCTGGGTTCCAGGTCACAGTGACATAGAGGGTAATGAACGGGCTGACGCTTTAGCTCGGCAAGGCTCGACCTTACATAGCTCACTAGCGGAAAAAGTTAATATTCCTCTTGGTGCTATGAAGAGAAAAATCTTCTCGATTTTTCTCAATGAATCCAACCGTAGGTGGAGCAGTCTCACAAACTGTGTCATATCAAGAAAGATATGGCCTACTTACAACAACTCACGTTCCAATGATCTAATATGCAGACCCAGGCGCGACATAGCCAGGATCACAGCAATATGCACCGGGCACTGGCCCATAGGTGAACATGCAAGAAAGCTAGGCATCCCCTTCAACCCACACTGCCGTAGTTGTGGAGATCCACAAGAAAAAGAAACTGTGGTTCATTTTCTTTGCGATTGCCCCGCCTTAGCAAATTACAGGATGGCTTCCTTTGGGAAAGCCTTCCTCGATGACCCCAGCGAACTTTCGGAGAAGAAAATCAAAGATCTGATTATCCTTCTGAATGCGACAAAATGGCTTTAGTAATGCTCCGCTAAAGTATATAAAAGCCATTTTCTTCCGTACTTAATCCTTATTAGGTTGACACGAGTTTAATGGTATCAAAACGGCGCACCCCAGCGCTAATTGAGTCGCGGGCCCAGCTGGCTGGCGACTACCATCTCTACCTACCTACCCCTACCATTCAGTAACTATTAGTTCTAAAATTGCCCTTTTCCGGAGCAACAAATAAAATCTCATTTTTTGGCATTTTTAGACGTTTTTTAATCCATCGACATCGTAGCCATCCTTTGATGAAATTTGGCAGTTTATGACTTGAAAACTAGAGGACTAATTCAGTTATGACATACAAAGAGTATTTCGTATCAAATGTCAGCCGAAAGCCCTAAAATTGCTCATTTCCCGAGCAATAAATAAAATCTCTTTTTCTTGAATTTTTTGATCCATGGACATAGTAGCAATCATTCGATGTCATTTGGCAATCGTATCATCGAAAACGAAATGAAAATCGAATCGGAACAGTATTGAATCATTTGAGTGAAATGAAAATAATCGAATGATCGATCGATTGAAATGATCGAATCATTTTCGTAATCGGTTGTTGAATGATTCGATCATTTGAAATGAACGATTTACACAGCTCTAACTGATACTTCAAATTTTCGAAAACTTTAACGGAAAGTCCAGCAAGCCTGGTACTCAGTACCTGTTGAACGATTCCGGAGTCTTCCTTCGTCTATAAAACGGTATTCCGCTGCGATTAAAAATAAGGGTTACTCGACCAAATACTTAATATTTTCTTCAAATAATGTTAAAATTTTGTTATTTAATATATTTTTTATTTGCTATTTACGAAATGTGCTATTTATTTTGTCCTAGTATACTTAAATTGTATAAATCAGTTTGTTGTAGTTTTTTATGAGTTCAATATACTTAATTTTATTTTTAAATCAGAGATATGTATATTTGGTCTTACTTCCTCATAAGTAAAACAGCTCTTTAAAGTTTAAGAAAGTGAGAAAAACTTGCATCACAGAAATTTAAGACTACATGTGCTATTTATTTTGTCGCCACTGTATGTATACAATAAGCTTATATTAAAAATTTTAGCTGAAAATTGTATCCATATCGAAGGCCAAGTCTCAAGACGGTCTTGCCGGCTTGCGTGTAAAAAATTAGTGAGATGGATATTAAAAGAAATAAACTTTGCCCCTCATTATGAGCTAAATCCAAATAAAATCACAAAAATATTGGGTGAAATTGGCCAGGAGACTTTCAGAAATGTTCATCTTCATAACAGACGGGTAATAAAAAAATACATCAAACGAAATAGATAGATAGATAGATAAAGTCATTATTTGTTCAATTATTTAAAAGTACAAACGAAATAATGATCGGCTGTTAGTTGACAATGACACACAAAACAAAATAAAATGCACGACTGGATCGCACGAACTTGCTCTTATGTAAAAGTACTTTGGAATTTAAGATACTCGTACATCTTATAAATATAAAACATGGATTTAATGAGATAATAATGTTCAAATGCATAAAATTGCCGCCTGGTTTCCGGAAAAGTATGAATTTATTTATTATTAAATAAATTTTTTATATAAGAAATTTCTCTAACATTTTTCAAGAAAAAAAATGTGGGATGCGAATTTTAAGTATTAAATAATATTGATTTTAGGAAATAATTTCAAAAAATTATCGTTCATAGGTTTTGAAGATATTGATTTAAAAAAAAAAAAATTTCAAAATAAATCCAACAAATATTTTTTCGAATATTTTTGTATACAATATTATTTTGAACTTAAGGGGACTCCTGCTGAAAATTTTGGGTTAAAATCCTTAGAGCCGTTAATGAGAAAGTCGAAAATAAAAAAAAAATGGGTCTATGGCAGGTACCCCTAATAACATTTTGCCCAAAAATTTTGTTTGACCAAAATGTAGCTTATGTTCATAATATCACACCTAATTTTTTTTATCAAAATCGTTAGAGCCGTTTTCGAGATAAATAAGATTTTGCATTACGGGTGTATGCATACGGGTGTATGTATAAGACCCTTAACCACCGAGATTGAAAGAAATAGGTCCAGTGGTTTAGGCTGTAGTTCGAGGTACAGACATACAGACATACAGACATACTGAAACATGTTTTTTGTGTACTAAATTTTCCTTAAAATTTTTATAAAAAAAATTGATATGCAAATTGTTAGTATTTAATATAATACATTTTAAAACGTAATTTAAAAATTTAATCGTGTATCGGTTTTCAACAAATTGAATTTTGAATTCAGGCTGTAGTTCGAGGTACAGACATACAGACATACAGACAGACGGACGGAATTGTCGGACCCACTTTTTTCGTCTTCGCTATCATCGTAATGTCAACTTTGATCAAAATCTCGAGTTCGATTTTTTTTCCAAATGCAGAACTTGCCCTATAGTACCTATATCGCAAGTAAAAAGAAGAAGACAAAAAGGAGAATGAATAATGAAAACTCAGAAGAAGTGCTACCTTTGTATATATGGGTGATTCTTCAAACAATGGAATAAAATGATACAAATTTTGGCACGACATTTTTGGATTCCAAAAGTCGTAAGAGTTGTTCTAGATGATCATTAGAACGTCCCTTTGCGTTGTTGAAAGCGGCCAGTTAAAAAAATAAAAAATGACGATTTTAAGGACATTTTTTGAAAAAGGATGTTCAGGGTACTGAGTTTTTTTTTAAAAGAACTGAATAAATCTTTATTTTTTTTTCTTATTTTCTCTTGGGTACACATTGAAATATAGTAATTAAATTTAATTATTCTTTATAACCATACAAATTAATGGTATATAAATATTATTTATCATTTTATTAAGAGAATATAATATATTATAATTAAATATTTTTTTTTCTAAGAATCAATTTAAAATAAGTAATATTCTTTTTAAAAATTTTAAAAATATTTCGCAATGAAGTTCGAAGCTCAATATAACTAAAAATTACTCAGGTTTCTGAATTAAATATCATTTGCTCATTTATTAACCAGGGGACTGTACTTTATAAAATAAAAATATATATATATATAATATTACAGTTTTATTAAACCTATACTATACTGCTAACAAATATGCCTTCTTACATACAAATTTGTTTTCTAAAACCTCACCAGAGGACTGATAATCTAAAGGGACAATCCACGACTTCTTGCACAAATGTCTTTTTTACAATACTAACATAAGAAACAGAATCGATTTGCACCACAATTTTATTGTAAGGAGATTTGGTACTTCAAATTGCCAGTGCTGGAAATTCGATCGATATCCTAGTTATTGATTTTTTCGACTGTTTCAATATGCCAGGGGACTGATACAAAAAGCGGGGGACAAAGTTTGATCAAGTTTTTTTTGTAATAAAATAAATTACTAAAAAATATCTATCTATTTCGTAGCAAAGATGTGTTATTTTCCGTAACTTTGGTGCAATTCATCTAAGTATGAGACCTGAAATAAGAGAACGATAATAATTTTTCTTTGCGAAAACGTACTGGGGACACGTCAGGGGACTGAGAATCAGACACCTTGAAGAATTTTTTGAGCAAGATAAAATAAGGTCAACCTAATAATATTGTTAGGCCAGGTAGATATCAACAAGATTTAATTTTATAAAAAAAATTAGATTAAATAATAATTGAACGGATTTTAAAATATTTCTGGGGCCATCGTTTGTAGAATCACCCATATACCTATCTTATAGTATTATCAATTGACGTCATTTTATGTTAGAGTCCCTAGGCTGTGGTGTCGCTGAAATCAGCAAAATTTGTCAGTGGAGAGTAGGATAAGAAAGATAGAAACAAGTTATAAGAAAGAGAAATTTTATTATTTTCATTTTTCAACGAAAGACAGAGTAAGGGAGATTTCTGAGTGGTAGAAATGAAAAAAAATTTCTTTTTTGACCTTTTTCTGTTGGAATATATTTTCTTGTTTGAATGTTTTTGTGAGTATGTATTGAGGTAGATATATTTTTTGCTTGAACTTTTTTGTCTGAATACATTTTCTTGTTTGTATGGTTTTTGTAGGTATTGAAAAAAAAGAGATATGCCTATTAAACATCTGCAACGAATGGCTTGAAACCACTTCCAAGCCATTCTATATTTTTTCAAATACACTATTTGCTGCTTTCACTTCTTCTAAAACAAAACAAATGAATCATCACCCCATACCAAAACAAAAGAATCGTGTATTCACTCGAAACGAATACACCATTTGATTTGTTTTCTCAAATGCATCGAATACAGCGAGTTTATATCGAAAACATCGAATACACCAAATAATACATTAAACACACCGAGTACACCAAGCGAACTGAGAACTTTCAATTGCTAAAGAATGTGAGGGTGAACAAATAGAAAAGTTGTTCACGGCAAATTTTACTTTAAGTTTTAATCAAATTATCCGATCATTAAGGTGAAGATCAATAAAGAAAGTGGAAATCTCAAGCTAAATTTTGATAAGAACTATTGGGAAAGGGTAAAACTGACCATATTAAAAGAATGGGTAAAGTTGTTTTAATTTCAACTTTTGTTATGAAAAATTCAAAAGTTGATGAAAAATTGAATAATTTTAATAATCTTATGATGCAAATTTACTATCGTAATGATTCTCTATAATGTTTCATAGGCAATAACTTGATATATGCAACGGGAGACGAGGTAGAGGAACTTTATTTAATTTCTCACTATAAGATTAAAAATTAAAATCGTGAAAAAATGCCGATTTTACTGTATCGATTCTAACTTGAGTATTACGAGTCTTTATGATTGAGGTCAATAGTTCAATGAAATATGGTCATCTTTATTTTTGTTTAATTTTTTTTCCAAACTGACACCAAATTTAATACTTAAAAGCTGTGTGAAGCAAAACTGGGATAGGTTCTTATAATTAAAAATTTAAAAGTTGATGAAAAATTTCTGAATATTGAACAAAAATTAAAACTCATTTATTGCCCCAACCCTGCTCTAAGATAATGCCGAACAATATTTTACGATCAATTCAACAAGTTACACACTAAAATTGGTCATAAGGATTTGAAAAAAAAAAAAACAATTTTCATAAAACAATTCAAACGAGATGGTTCATAAACTAGTTTCTAACTTCCGAAATCGTCAACAGATCTATAAAATTAAGATCTGAGAATACTATCATTAAAGCAAATATACAATTTGTGAAAAGAAATTATCGAACTCTATATGATTAATCTGAAAAAATAATATTAAAAGAAATTGAAGTACTGTTTCTTTTCCATTGACTAAAAATGTAAAATCTGTATACAAAATTAAAAATGGAGAAAATAAGTATTTTTATATTATTGGTTTGCTTATTCTTTAAATAAACATATTATGTAAAAGATTACATAACCTTAAATCTAAGAGGAAAGCTGATATAAAAGTATTTTCAATTAAGTTTTTTTTAAAGGCTTGTTCCAGTATACATATATCACTCATTAGTTTTGACATTATTAACGCATTTTGAAAAATTATCTTGTCTATAAATATGCTCTTATTCAAATATGTAAGACATTACCATGAATGACAGAAACTGTATTATAATGTTCTATAAAATTTGCAAAAAACGTTTTAGTACATTTTCCTTGAACATATTTCATTTTTAAGAAAGATATGGGCTTATCCCTATAAATTTTAACTTCTTGAGTTTGAAAAAAACAAAAAAAAATTAAGGCACGCATGTAAATTTGAGTTTTTCTTCAACCACGAATAAATAAAAAACTTCAAAATAACTCATATGTATTGTTTGTTGAAGAGTATAAAGGTATAAAGTATAGAAAAATGAATTTAAAATAATTTATTTTAAGAACCGAGTTAATTGATTTGGTTTTTATTTTTAATCTTCACAGCTTCTTTTTTAAAACTTATTTGTTTAACACTTTTACCATTTTGTTTATAGTTTCTACTGTTTAAATTACGCTCATTGTAAGGGTATAATCAAACAATGCTTTGGTGTGCTAGTAAAAAATGTGCCTTTTTTGAAACAGTTACGTTTTTTTACGTTCGTTTTGTTAACTTCATAAAATTTGTACATAATGAAGCACGCATTGAAGCCAAAGTTTTTTTACTCTAGATAGCTTAAATAATGATGCAGACCATAAAAAAATGCCCCATGATCAATGTTAAAAAAATAGACCCGAAAATTTGTGACAATTAAAGATTTACGAAAAATCACGCATGGCAGTTTTTTCTAAAATTTATATCATATAAGATTATTTATAAGGAAGGCACGCACTCAAAATGAATGATTTCAATTAATTTTGACCTTCATTTATCTGAAAAAACAAAAATTGTACTAAGTAATCTTATGTTAAACATTATTTTTGCAATAATACAAAACGTTAATTATCCACGCACGCAGCCAAAAGTCTCAATATTCGATGATTTTTCGATTTCAAACACTTTCGCACTATCTCGATGGTTCATTTTATAGATTGAATAGTTAAAACTCAATGATATATATTTGTAATATTATAAGTTCCAAAACCTGAATATTTAATAATAATTTCTATATATTTCGACGCATGGCAAAAGTTAAAATTTGCACGGATAAGCCCATATAATTAAAATTTGTAAATTATTATCGATTTTGCTGTACAAAATTATCTATAATTCCAGAAATACTTAGGAGAGACACCAAACAGTGTATTCGTTTTTATACTCGCTGCGTTCGCTGTATTCGGTGTGTTTATAACTGTTAGGCTTGTTCTGTTCTATTTGGTTCAAGCATTCAAGCCTAGGAGAGAAACCAAACAGTGTATTCGTTTTGTTATAAAGGAATCGAATGGTGTGCAGTGTTTGTTTTTTTAGAATAGTGTATTCATTTTCAGTGTACACTACTTTCTATGCATGCAACGAACAGAATACACTGAAGTACTGTGCTTACTCAGAGAAGGTAAATGAATGTATTCATGCAGACCTCTAATGCCTATCATTTGATTTGAAATTTTCAATTCTGGTAAAAAATCAAATAATTACTATTTGAAGCGAGAACTCTCAACCAATGCTACAAAGATACAATGTATTATCCTTAATACTTTCAATAAATTTTAATTATCCAGCAGACAACGACAACCCATGAATCATTCATACGACGATGAAGAAAAAGAAATAGGCTCGTATATGGAAAAAACACTAGAATAATTTATTATAATAAGTTGATGCTTACACTGTGACGGTTCCAATGAGAACGAGGACAAATAATGATTTAAATTTAGCAATTGCAAAAAACTAACAGCAAAACATATTCAACTTAAGAGAAAGGTACCACTAGACGGTGTTCACATTGGACTTACTCAACCGATTTATTTTGACGTAAGGCCACCCTGTCGTGTTGACACAAAAGTAGTGTGAACACTCCAGACTCACTTTGATGTCTTGTAGTTGTCATAATTGCTGGCCATTTGCTATGCCACTACAAATACACAGTGAATTACAAAAGTAAGTAAGCACCTCTTAGTTCAAATATCATTTCCTTCGATACTAATGTTAAAAAAGAAACTTAATATTTTTGTCTATAATTGATATGTATTTCGACCTAAAAAGTAACATTTCAAATAAAAACATTGTGTTCTAAAATTCTGCTTGTTTAGATTCATGGGTTTTTGCAAAGAAGAGCCGCTTTTGGCGATTTATTTTACTTATGTAAGGTTTCTTTATAATATTTCGACCATGATAACCGGATTGGTAGAGCACTCGTCGGATAGTTTGAGGGTTACTTGGTTATTATTTCATTTGGTTTATTTGGTTATTATTTTGTGTATAGCAGATAGACTTCTGTTAACAATTTTACCACTCTCGCACTCCGATTTATTTTCCAAATAGTGTTTGATTATAATTTTTTTTTTAAATGAGTGCTTACTTACTTTTGTAAAATGTCAAAAAAAAATCCATTAATTTTCAATTTGTTTTAAAAATCCTGCCTCAGTTTTCCGTCTCTTTCTTACCATGAAGTGCGAATGAGAAAAAACACAGAGACGTCAAAATAAGTCGGCGGAAAGAGTCCAATGTGAACACCGTCCTAGAGAGTAACCTTTTAGTTTACAATTAATTTATAATTAACAGTTGGAGAGCAATTTTCCAGTAGTGAGAACAAAAGAATTTAACAATTAAAATGAAATTTCAAAAGAGTGATAAAAAATACAAAAAATAGATAGAGCATGAGAAAGATTAAATTTTATAAGAAAATTACTCATGTTTGGCAAAAGAAACAAAATAAGTTAAATTATTTTACTCAAAATTATTACAAGTAAATAAATTGAAATAAAATATGAACAATTAATAAATAAATAGACACAATTATTTAAATAGTAAAAACAGTTCATAATTCCTGAACATTCAGCCCCCCCTGAAAGAATCCCGTCTTTCAGTAAAAGGAGTGGGGCAATTTCCTTAGTTTTCACTGTGACTCACTTTGTTATCCTTTCCTGGATGTGTTGCAACAATGCGACCAAGGATCCACTTAGATGGAGGTAGGTTTGGCTCTTTCAATAAAACAACGTCATCAATAGATAAATTTGGTTTGATGTTCTGCCACTTTTGTCTTTGTTGGAGAGATGTTAATTACTCATTATGCCATCTTCTCCAAAAACCTTGATTGAGTTTCTGTAAAAGATACCAATAATTAGTGTTCATAGATATTTTAAAATTTATCATATCAGGTTGGGGAACAGAGGTGTAAGCCTCCCCAATCATGAAATGTGATCTTGAAAGAGCACTTGGCTCAGTATCCGATGTTTGCCACATTGGACGCGAATTAAGAAGAGCCTCAATTTTGGTGAGAAGATTGTATATTTCTTCATACGTCAAAATATGCTCTCCAATGACTCGCTTCAAATGCTGCTTCACGGACTTGACACCAGCTTCCCATAAGCCTCCAAAGTGAGGCGCCGAAGGTGGGAGAAACTTCCAGCTGATGTTGTCTTTGGCCAGATGGATGATCAATGATCAACTTCTGAGTCTGCTGACTTAAAACGCACTGGTACATCTCGTTTGGTAAACGTTTGTCACCATGAAAATTTGTTCCGTTGTCGCTCCAAATTTCAGTGGGTTTTCCGCGACGGGCACAGAACCGATCCAACACGAGAAGAAATGCATTTGATGTCAAGTCACCAACCAACACAAGATGAATGCCCTTCGTGACAAAGCACACAAAAAGAGCAATATAGGCCTTCACAAATTTAGGGTTTCGACCACGCGACAGCCTTAACATTATAGGGCCAGCATAGTCGTAGCCAACCTTACTAAACGGCCGCGAAAACCGAATTCTTTCAGCGGGAAGGTTTCCCATCAATTGTTTTGATGCATCGCGACGCTGTCGGAAACACGAAACACAATTGTGCAAAACTTTGCGCACTAGATTTCTTGATCCCATAATGTAGTATTCCTTCTTCAATAACGCGATCATCAGAGTCACACCGGCATGTAAATAATGTTCGTGAATGTAATTGACAATTAGGTAAGACAAACGGCTCGATTTGCAGAGTATGATAGGGTGTTTCTCGCGATATAAAAGTTCAGAGTTCTGTACACGCCCACCAACTCTAAGCACACCATCCGAATCCAGAAACGGAGCAAGACTTAACAGTTTATGTTTCCTTAAAAGTTCCTTGTTCTGTTCCAACGCGACGATTTCTGACGGAAGGAAAGCATTTGCAAAAATTGATCAATACAATTTTAGGTTTTAAAAGTTCTTTCACGGATAGAGATTCGTAATTGCGAGAGTCTTTTTAAATGCGACAGTTATGATAAAAATGAAACAATGTTGCTGTGAGTCTAAAGCACTTGTACCACTTTGACGAATCGATTAAAATTTTCTGCAAAATGTTTTCTTTGGTAGCATTTGACATGAATACCTGCATTTTCTGGTTTCTCCTTTCTTCCAACTGCTCTCCTGGAAACTCGTTGAGACAGGGTTTTGAATACGGCCACTGATCCTTCTCCTGCCACAGCCACGAAGGTCCTTCCACCACAGCTCAATTGAAGGCAAAAGAGATGGTGGGATTCCTCGAGTTGCACAGTCGGCCGGGTTGATTGCAGATCGAACGTGATTCCAAAGCTTGTGAGGAATCAAAGACACGATCTCCGAAGTCCGATTTCCAATAAACACCGACCACCTTTTCGGAGGAGATGAAAGCCAGTGGGTCACGATTGAAGAATCCGTCCAAGCAAAAACTTTCATTTCTTTATCCTGTAAAGATATCTTAAGTTTATTTACTAGACGTGTTAGTAATAGGGCTCCGCAGAGTTCCAATCTTGGAAGAGACAAAACCTTGACAGGAAAAACCTTACTCTTTGCAGATACCAATGCTACCGAAATAAAACCGTCCTCGTTCTTACTCCTGCAGTATACCACTGCCGCATATGCATCCAAAGAGGCGTCACAAAACGCATGGAACTCATAGTTTCTTTTGTTGGTCCATATGATCCCGGGAATATTAACAGCTTCTACACTCAAAAAATTTATTAGTAAAATGGCTACGAATGGCATTCCTGAAAAAAATATTCGTGCATTGTACTAATATTCGTAAAATATACGAAGTATTTGTACAGTGAAATATTTACGAATGCATTTGTAAAGTTTTACTAATAACTGTGGTAGTATGCACGAATCTATTCGTTTAATGCACTAATTTTATTCGTAAACAAGAAGTTAACAATTTTTTGGAGTACATTGTACGAATTATTGTGTACATATAACTAATAACATTCGTTAATTTCTCGTACGAATGACTTCGTACTTTAATCTTTTGCATTCGTAGTATTTACTAATAAATTCGTACTATTTACTAAGTAAAACTAATATTAGTATACAGAATTCATTCGTAGGTAGACTGTACGCATTATGCGTAGAATGTACTAATAACTTCGTACTTTCATGAAGTGCATTAGTATTATTTAATAATCATGAGTACAAAAAATAATATGTGTTCAGCTCTAAAAATTAAATGTATTCCATTCGTCAACACGTTGAAACGTGTTATTACAAATTGCAATATTGCAAAGTAATGGACGCGTGATACTTTTTTTTCGTACGGTGTATCTTTAAGATACAAATCTTGGGAACCAGACTTTTTTTCGAAAAGACGAGGTGAGTATCTAGATTACATATTCTTATATACAAATAAAGCTTATTTTATATTTTACATACAGGATCCTAAAGCAGCAGAGCATTCATATGTGGGATTTTTTTACAAAATAAAAATTAATGTAAGTACAAATGTTTTTGGAAGATTTTTAATGTTAAATGTTAAATTTATTTTCAGTGGCCCTTTGATAACAAGCAGTTTGGAAATATAATTTTGATTGTTAGTTATATTTTTGAATCAATTAATTTATAAGATACATTTTAGTTTTTTTTTAACTTCATTTGTAATTAAAAATTAAATTATAAAATTAAAAAAACATGATTTATATAATTATTTTTTAACTTAAACAATACATTACTTTTTGTTATTATTTCTTATAATGGATATTTTAGGAAATTTCGGAGTATATATTTATTTATGGTAAGTTCTACTATAATGTTTGTAGATACAATATACGAATGAATTACAAGGGCATTAGTAAATATTACTATGATATTCGTACAATATACGAATGGAGCTGTACAATATACAAATGAATTACAAGGGCATTAGTAAATATTACTATGATATTCGTACAATATACGAATGGAGCTGTACAATATACGAATGAATTACAAGGGCATTCGTTAATATTAGGATGATATTCGTATATTGTACCAATAGTATTCGTACAATATACGTATGTTTTTCTACGAATACTAATAAAATATTAGTAAAATGTTCTAATAAACGTCCATTCTACGAATACTATTCGTGGCTGAACACCACGAATAAAATTCGTAGAATGCACGCATGAATTAGTACTATTTACACATGAAATTTTTTGAGTGTACGAGTGGTAGTTCTTGCCTTATCACCTTCCAGCGATCTGCCATTTCTTTCGGAATTTCATCGTCCCAATTCAACTTTTCCCTCCACAAGTCCTGTAGAAGGATTTTTACAGCAACGATTATCGGAGCGAGAAATCCCATTGGATCAAAGATTCGTGATGCGTCTGATAGTATTCGACGTTTGGTACACTCAATACTTTGGCTCAACTTAACTTTGAACGAAAATCTATCTTTTGAAGGACACCACTGCAATCCGAGAACCTTTACTAAATCGAATTCTTCAAATTCTAATGGAGACATCTCACGCTGTTATTCAGGTAACGACAACAAAAGAGGCCAGCAATTCGTAGTCCACTTGCGCAAGTTAAAACCTCCAGATTTTAGCAGCTCTAGCATTAGGAAGTCATTTATAAGATGAAGCAAACAACTCTTCAGCACGCTGGTCATCAATTGATAGGGTGGGCTCATTAGAGATTTTCTCTAAATGCCAAAATTTCTCGAGATCAAATTCCAGTGAACGATCCAGCTGCGTACAAAATGTCTCAATACCACTATGAGGACTGAGAGTTGTTTTTGAGGACTTTCCAGCTACAACTGATCCAAAAATAGTTGGAATTAAGTTAGGTATTCCATTTAATTTATTGTTGGTAGGTCCTGTTATAATATTAAAGACCTTATCTGCCCCGATAAGAACATCTATACAACTAGGTTTATAAAAATAAGGATCGGCAAGCTCAAAGGACTAGATTGCTTATGTCAATGTTTTCAATCAATGAAGCCGGTAACAATGAAGTAAGCTTTGACAGAACATGGCAGTTCACATCAATAAAGCTTGAGTTAAATCGAGAAGTTAGCCTTATTTTTACCAAGTCATTGGTAGTGCCTGCTGAAGTAGATGCAACTCCAAGCACTGAAATTCGATAATGACGACGAGAAAGTCCCAAGCGTTGAACAGCCTGTTCCAGTAATGAATGAAACCTGAGACCCCGTGTCAAGCAACACGCGAACATTTTGAAACGACCCTTCACTGTCCTGGGTTCTGACAACAGCAGTAGGAAGTATGGTCTGACCATTAAAGCATGGCTCCGACGTATGGTTGTTGACCACCGACGACGAACATGGATTTGACGAAAGCGAACCAGACGCGACAGGAGTAGCTACTGTTGTTTGAGTTTGAGTTACATTTGCACGAACCGAAGACGAAGTTGCTGTACCATCCTGGTGGACTTAAACATGGTGCTGAGATTTGCATAGCTTGCAACGCTGGTGAGAAAAACATCTATTGGCAGCATGTCCTTGTCGTAAACAATTAAAACATAACAAATTATCTCTAGCGAAACTTCGGAGAGTATCAATGTCAAAAGCGAGAAACTTCTTACAATTATTAACCAAGTTATGATTTCCCTTACATTGCGGACAAGTTTGGGCAGACTCGACTATATGTGATCTTACTATGTTTTGAATTTTATTCTTAGATTTAGATGATTGAATAGGAGTTGAACATGACTCCAAACAAGCACAGCGGTTTTGTAAAAACTCCAAGAGTTAATTTACTGTAGTACTTTCCTTTGACCCAAATTTTTTCCGCCCAAGCTTGCTTCGTATCTGGGTCAAGTTTTTGTACTAACAGATAGATTAACCAGGGATCGCGATTATTTGTATCAAGTGCATTTAATTTCTTATAACCTTGTCAGCACCATCAGTAATCTTTCTCAGCAAAGCTACATTCATAGAATTTGCCACTTGTAGCGAAAGAAAGGAGTGAATAAAAGATTGCACTATAAGCTGCGAACTATGAAAGCGTTTCTCTAATCTATCCCAAGCTTTAAAATAATTGGTGTCCGTAAGCTTCATATGACTAACGAGATCAGCAGCAGTACTAGTCAAGAATGTCTTGAGGTAGTAGAATTTTTGAGATGGAGTAAGTGACGGATTTTGGTCGACTGAACTAACAAACATATCCTTAAACGCAGGCCAATCTTCGAAGTTACCCGAAAAAGATGAAACTGCTATTTTCGGTAGATTCACCGACGACTTCGTAGTGGAGTTCAACTTCTCGAGAAAGGTGGCTTGTTGTGTTGCTAACTTTTCAGTGACCGACTCCTGAACCTCTTATGACGGTTGTTTAACCTTTATGAAACTCACAAAAACAGAATGAGCTACAAAATATTTGGCTTCGTATTCGAAGAACTAGGTTTCTGGATCTACGAAATCGACGTCCTCGATGTGCTCGTATATTGCGTCCTGCAGAGAAACAAAATCGGTCCAGACTTCTTCCAATTTTGTTAAACGAATTTCAAGCATCGAAAGTGGAGTATTTATGTCTACCGATGAAGCGAAGTCAGCTGCCTTGGTCAGCCGTCCCTTGGCACGCCCACGTTTAGCTTTGACCACATTCATAATTTGATACGAACACGTGAATTAACAAACGAACCAAATCCAAATTCACAAAATGCAAATATCTTTTTAACACTATCTGAAGATTATTTGCAAACGTTGCTCTTTCTTGAAAATATAGGAATTGAATAGCAAACAATTCAATTATTCAATTTTGTTTTATTGAACATACTATTTACAATTTGGCTTACAACTAATAAGATACTACATATGCATGAAAATTTACATTTGTTGGCTCATAGGGGGCCTAACTATATACAGTGACTTAAGTTTAATTATTTTTATATAAAATTTACATGACAAAAAAAAAAATTTTTAATTTAAAATGTTGGTTGACTGTATTGTCCTCAGGGTGTTCATTCCTGGTTGTCAGTGGTGATTTTTGTGGGTTGTGGGCAGGGATGGCGTTTTAGCCGCGATGGTAGGCTGACCCAATGTCAGCGTAGAACGAGACTACATCCTCGTTGTCCATGATTACGTTGTCATCCAGAGTTTCCATTACACTGAGGTACCTCGGCTCGGGATGTCGTTGTTCTGTGGTCATCCTTCTCATAAGCTGATTCGGGTGGTCGATGATGTTCCTCATTAATTTCTTCGTTGAATGAACTAGATATTTGTCCAGTGGGATTAAATTCGCTTCTGTGTAGAGATGCTCGTTCCTGTAGTGCTTCTGTCGTTGACGGTCGAAGTAGAGTCCAGTGCAGATCCTCAGTATCTTCCTTTCGAATAGTTGAAGTTCCTTCATAGCTGTCTTCGAGATGGAAAACCAGACTGGGAAGGAATAGCTAATCACTGGTCGCAGGAGCTGTTTGTAGATTAATATCTTTGTCGGCTGGCTAAGACCTGATCTTCTTTTCAGCAATGGGTGCAAACGGCTGAAGGCCCAGCTGGCCTTTTTAAGAACATTTTTTGAGTGCAGGTTAAACCTTAGCAACTCGTTGAAGTGCACTCCCAGGTACTTGACCCAGGTAACTGACTCAAGCAGATCGCATCCTCCGAAACTTGACATTCCTATAATCTGTCCAACAAAAATTGTCAGTACAGGCCTTATGGGAGAGCTTTTTCTGAAGCAGTGGCGCCTGATGCACCCTCACTACAATGCGTTAGGAAAAATGCCACTAAAAAAAGAGCAAACCACTGACTTTTCTTAAGGAATTGTTGTTGTAATTCTTTGCAAAAAGTTGTACACCCCAACACGACAGTCGTATCCCACTGCTGATGAAAAAATGAGATACTGTCAAGATCAAGACAAGAGTGTCAAGTGTCACTCAATACGATCGTGTGCTCTTTATCTACATCAAAACAGAGTTACCATTATCATTCTCAATTGCAAGCAAGGAGCTTTTTCAGTGGTTTTTATTAAGGAGCTTTTGGGATTTGAAGCTTTTGAGAACACATTTTAAGAAGATGAGTATGTTGAGTGTTGTCGTATTGCTTTTCAACTGAAAAAAAACGCGCCTATTATCTTACGGCTTGGCGTTGTGGAAAATGTAAATTGAATATTGTTTTCAGTCGTTTTGAATCGGCAGACGGTACCCTTACGCGTTTTTTACTCTCATTTGCGGCGATTTATAATTTAAACTACGGAATCCCTGTGAGAGCTTTAAAAGGCGACACACTTATGCATGGCAATGCAACCAGAATGAGAGACAAACGTCCTATCTTTCTTGTACTAACAATTTTTGTTGGACAGAATATAATGTATGTACCTACCTACACGGTTAAACATTCTAGGATGTTTTTTAATACGGCCCTCGTATTACAGCCGTATGCAATACATGAATAATTTGTTTTTAATATTCCAACTTTATTAAACATTTTTTGTAATAATTTGGTATTAAAACTCAGTACATATCCCCAGGCCCGGATTAAAGAAAATGGGGGCCCGGGGCTATTTAAAATTTGAGGCCCCCTAAAAAGATATAAAACCCAAGCAAGCCAACCCCTCAAAACCCAGAGCGTCCTAAACCCCATGCGAGCCAATCCCCCATTAACCCGAGGCGCTAGGAGTCCACGCTCTCAGAGACGATGCGTCGAGGAGTTGACGCATCGAAAATCCAAGAAGCTATCCCCCAAGTGCTCCAACCCCCGAAAAGATTAAGAATTTTTGATACCCGGGGCTAATTATTTATCAGGGGCTCCTCTTTTTTACGTTTTTGAAAAATTAAAGGTGTTCATTTCGCAATCGCAAATAAAAAATCGTAAACCCAACAGCGTTAAACCCACATAACCCAATTCGTAATTAATCCAAAAACCATGAACTCAAAACCGTCAGACTCTTTCTTTTTTATTATTCAAAACTCTAAAAATTAAAAGTAACAAATTATCTAAGAATTAGGATTTATTAGATTGAATGAGTAAGTATAAATTATAAATAATAGATATATGCGTAAAGTTAAATTTTGCACACGGGAGCGTTTCAGAAAATTCAACTTTACGTACGTAGCTTTCGAGTTTGGATTTTGTGGGGTCAGCTAATTTTGGTTTTTATTTTTGGGGTTTATTAGATTGTACAGTTTGAATATCGTGGTTTTACGGTTTAAATTTCTTAATGGGATGGGGCCCTCGTTTCCCCGGGTCCCGGGGCTTCAGTCCCCCCTAGCCCCCATATTAATCCGGGCCTGCATATCCCACTAAAATGTTTTTTTTTTAATATTTTTCCGCTAAAATTTAATCTTCAAATATTAAATTATAATATTTCTATATTATAATCCATTACCATTATTATTGAAAACTTATATTTCAATAATTTATTCTTTGATTTTAGTAAAATATCTGGTTAAAAGTGGCCATAATAAAATAATGTACTGAAATTTAATATTTGATTGTATTAAAATTCAATAAATTTTGTATTTAGCCCGAAACTCTTGACTCAATGCTCAAGAAATACATTTTACCTCGTACTTGAATTGAATACCGAGGTATTAATTTTGAACACATTAATATTAGATTGTAATACATACTATGTAGGTATTGATTTTTAACCCTTCGGTATTACATTTTAATATTGAATATTATTTTGTCGAAAGAAAACTCCGTTAGTTTGTTTCAATACGTCGGTCGGCAACATGGAGTTCCTGATGGATAATTTAGTTGGGCCTTATATTAAAGTGAAAAACGTGGAAAAAATGCAATCATTTTAAAAATAAAATGCACGACTGGGTCGCACGAACTTGCTCCTAAGTAATAGACTAGGAATTTTAAAAACGGATGTTATTAAAGAAAACTGTTCATAAGGATAAAATGAATTTTTTAAATTCTTTTAGTAGTAAAATAGATAAAAACAGAATGCTAGGCAAATATGAATTTATGCAGGAACAAAAATTATAAGTCGTTGTAGTGGTTCCTTAAAAAAATAAGCTTTTATGTATAAAATTTTTAAAACATTTTTAAGAAAAAATTTTGGTACGCTAACCTTAAGATTTTATTATTGTACGAATAAAAGTCTAATTTCCAAAAAAAAATACTAAGCCGTTCTTGAGATATCGAATTTTTCAAAAAAAAAACGACTTTTTTTCTAAAAATTGAAAAAATATTTTTTCTTAAGTTTGTTTAAACTTTTTTTGTTTTTTAAACTTTTTTAAAACTGTTTTTTTAAACTTTTTTTGAGCTTTTTTATAAAAAAAATGCATTAAAATCCGTTATGTCGATAATGAGAAATTCAAAATTCGAAAAAATCGTTCTATGGTAGGTACAGTCAGTAATATCAAGATTTAAATTTTTTGCTTATTAAATTATAGATCGTAAAGATTAATCAAAAGAAAAAAAATTTTAGCAAAATTCTCGGAACCGTTTTCGAAAAAAATACGATTTTCGAAAACCATTCTTTAAAATTTGTATGGAAGGTACCGTTAGTTTTAGATGAAACAAAATTTTTTTTCTCAAATTTTGTAGATTATGTTAAGAAACTTTTTTTTGGCAAGTTTGAAAAAAATCGAGCATGGGGTTTTCGAAATATTGAGTTTCCAAAAAAAAATTGGATTTTTTTTTTTTTTAAATCCAAAAAATTAAAAATTGAAAATTTGAATATGTAATAGTATTCAAACTTTGGAGGAGCTTTAGCATAAAAAAATTATTTAAATCGGCTGTACCGTTTTCAAGAAAATCAAAAACAAAAAAAAATGGACAGTGGGGCTACCAAAAAAAAACTATTTTTTGTAAAATTTTTTTCAACCATTAGCTAGTTTTAACCAAATGAAATTTTTCAAATTTTTTTTAAAAAATTCTGTGGGACAGTTTTTGAGAAAAAAAAATATTTATAAAATTTCGAAAAAAAATCGTATGGCAGGTACCATTATTTTTGGTTTTAAAAAAAAAACAAAAAAGAACGTGTGGGGGAAAAAATTAAAACCCATATCTACCAAGTTTGAAGAAAATCGGCCGAGCCGTTTAGGCTATAGTCGAACCGACAGACAGACAGACAGACAGACAGAATTGCGAGACCGACTTTTTTGGTCTTCGCTATCATCGTAATGTCAACTTTGATCAAAATCTCGAGTTCGATTTTTTTACGAATGCATAACTTGCCTTATAGTCGCAAGTAAAAATTAAAAATCAGACGAATGAATCATCTGAATCCTTAGTGGTTTCAAATGAAGATATCCTTCTTTCAAGTAAGTAATAAATAGCAAGTTTAAGTGTCATATATTTATTTCCTGGAGAGTGCAAACTGTGCTAATTTATTTAAAATTTGTTTTTGTTTTAGTCTTGGAAAACGCAGAACTGGTGAACGGATTTTCTTTGAAAGATCGAGACGGCGCACTATGGGGCCAAATGATGAAATCCATATCAAAAATGGTTTTGGTGAATTTCGTTATTTGAAAAATCTAATGATGGGATTATATAATAGAAATAAGGTTCTTCCAAACACAGTAAATTTTTTGTATGTTACTTTTGTTCTAGGTACCTAAAATTACCATTAAAAATGACATTTCGATATTTCTAGTTTTTAGAATTATTAGAAGTGAGAGTTTGAAATCAATTATTTCGTATTTTTCTGGACAGAATGTATAAGTATTATACCTTTTTGAAAAGCCCAAGCCCTCTTATTTACAAAACAGTTGTATTTTTTTTAAATTAAATTCACCAGTAAATTAATAAAAAAGAATGAGTAAGGTGCAGTATCTTTTTGTTTTCAATTGAAGTTTTCTCTGTTAGCTCCGGCTGCCTCCATTTAGTTAATGGCTGTTTAGTAAAAATATTCTAAATTTGGAAGAAAAAATAAAAACTTTCGCATTTTCATGCATTTTTGTTTAAGGAGAAAAAACGTATGATGAGAAAGAAAAATAAGTTTTTAGAATAAAAATTCGTATTCTTATATCTTTATTGTTAAGTGATGAAAAAAAATTAAAATTTGTCTAAAATGTGGTACCTTTATTGATGCACATAAATGTGTATTCCAAAAAGTTTTAGACCATTATTTTATTACTTTTAGCTCAAAAATAAAAAAATAAAAAAATTTTTTGTCAAAAGTTGAAAAATATAACTGTTAAAACATGTGCAACACATTTTCATAAACATCATATAAGTGACTATGTTTCCACAAAATTATAAGTTTTTATCAGTTATTTCCAATATTATTAAAATACAAAATTTTATTTTTAGAATAAAATGTTTTTTGTTTTCCAATTTTAAACTTCCTTCCTCATATTTGTATTAAAATAAAATGCACGACCGGGTCGCACAAACTTGCTCCTATGTAATAGACTAGGAATTTTAAAAACGAATGTTATTAGAGAAAAGCTGTTCATAAGCATAAAATGAATTTTTAAATTCTTTTAGTAGTAAGAGACAAAAACATAATGCTATCCAAATATGAATTTATGCAAGAACAAAAATTTTAAGTCGTTGTAGTGGTTTCTTAAAAAAAAGCTTTTATGTACAAACTTTTTCAAAGCTTTTTAAGAAAAAAATTTGGTACGCCAACTTAAAGTTTTTATAATTGTTCGAATAAAAATGAAATTTACAAAACAAAAATATTGAGCCGTTTCTGAGATATCGAATTTTCAAAAAAAAAAGAAAAAATAGATTTTTTTTTCAAAAATTCAAAAATTTTTAATTTTAAAGTTTTGAAATGCAATGTGTTTTAGACTTTTTAGAAGCTTCTCTATAAAAATTTTCATTAAGATCCGTTATGTGGATAATGAAAAGTTCAAAATTCGAAAAAATGGTTCTATGGTAGGTACAAGCTGTAATATCTTAATTTGAAATTCGTAAAAATTAATTGAAAGAAAAAAAATTTTATTAAAATTCTCGGTACCGTTTTGAAGAAAAATACGATTTTTGAAAACCATTTTTTTTAATGTTTTAGCATTTGTATGGTAGGTACCTTTATTTTTAGGTAAAATAAAATTTTTTGTCTCACATCTTGTAGTTTATATTGACAAAAAAAATGGTTTCATGGGGGGTACCCTCAATAACCATTTTTCTGAAAATTTTTTTCAACAAATACCTAGCTTTAATTAAATGAAATTTTTTTGTGTTTTTATTTTTAAAATCTGTCGAACAGTTTTTGAGAAAAAAAATGTTTATAAAATTTCGAAAAAAATTCGTATGGCAGGTACCGTTATTTTTGGTCTTAAAAAATCAAATCAAAAAACATCCGGGGAAAAAAAATTAAAACTTATATCTACCAAGTTTGAAGAAAATCCGCCGAGCCGTTTAGCTGCAATCGAACGGACAGACAGACAGACAGACAGAATTGCGAGACCCACTTTTTTAGTCTTCGCTATCATCGTAATGTTAACTTTGATCAAAATCTCGAGTTCGATTTTTTTTCCGAATGCATAATTAGCCTTATAGTACCTATAAGTCGCACGTAAAAAATCATAATTAAATAAAAATAAATGCCAAACATTTGAGGGTGGGTGGGTGGTTGTGACGTATGTTGCATATAATATAAATGTAGGTACACAGGTATAAATAACACAAAAGAGAAGAAGACAAAAAGTTAACAGTTCACTTAAAAGAGAACTGCATACAATATGGAAACTGAATCGTAAACAATACCAAAGCAACAACAAAAGCATGCGAAAAGAGTCTAAAAGGTGAGAGATTTGGCATGGGACAGCCAAATTGCTGTTGTAACATTAATCAATCAAGAGGCGAAATTCATAGATAAAATGTAATGAGATGATTACTAAACTTTTATTCTCAATAAAGTGTTTGAAGGATTCGGATTTAATTTAAAAAAAAAATTAAAATGAGAGAATTTATTTGCAAGGAAATGTTCAAGATCAGCT
Organism: Philhelius festivus; assembly: GCA_963931855.1. NCBI lineage: Eukaryota > Metazoa > Arthropoda > Insecta > Diptera > Syrphidae > Philhelius > Philhelius festivus. The sequence goes on from OZ007554.1 coordinate 103,714,199, forward strand.
ACGAACGAAGATGTTCTACACACTTTATTATATACATCTGATCCGCATATATCTAGTCTGGGAAAACCAAGAACAAAAAATGATACCAAAGAATTGTTTGACCGGCTAAAGAACTTTTAGACATTAACTAATATACCTAGTAATACTCGTAGGTGTACTTTTGAATTCCTTTTTTTTTGTCTTAAGCCTAGTACTCAGTTCAAGTGAAAATGAAAATTTCATATAAAAGTGACTGCTGGTTCACTGGCATGAAATCCGCAACGAGAGGTGAGTACTAAAATGTGGATTGGAAAAACAAATATATTCCACAACTTTTTCCACGCTATGTGCTCAATGTACAACCATCAGGAAAAAGTTTAAGGCAACGTGGAAAACTGTGACATTTGTCAGTTGATTCGAATATTTTGTTTCAAAACAAAAAATTGAAAATTTATAAACAGAAAGAATGAATCAGTTTAAAAATAATTGTCATTTTGTTTTTTCATTCAAAGTGAGTATCAAAAATTCACGTGGAAAAGTTTATTCTATTTTCATTTTTATTTTTCGCGTGTAATTTGGAACGTATTTATTTTTCATTTCACGCTAGGTGAGTACTAGGCTTTAAGGGCGAAAAACTTTCATACATCAAAAAGGCGCGTGGCAGTACACGGATTTTACTAAAAATAAATATCACTTTTCATAAATTCGCTTCTACATATACAAAACTTAATTTAAAAAATGCCTGCTTTTAATGAATTTTAAGCTGAAAATAAAAAAAAGGGCAGTGAGAGTAGGCGGGAAAGTGGGCACAAAAAATATACATGCGATGTTTTAAGTTTAAAAAACCTCAAATACAAATTTTCGGCGTCCTGTTCACTAAAAATAAGAAAATAACAAAAATCAGAAAAATATGGGCGTGGTAGTGAGCGGATTTTACAAAAACTACTTTCAAATGTTTTCACCGGTAAAAGAAAAAAATCGTACAAATTTCATCCAAATTGTTGCAATAATTCTTGCCCGAACAAATTTTTCCCATATAAATTAAACAAAATCTACAAATTTGTTATTTTATGGTATTAAAAAAAAATAAAATAATTTATTTCTATTTAAAACGTCTTAATATTTTAAATTCTTGGTTATACAAGTATAAGTGTGCAAAATTTCAAAAAAGAATATTGAGAAACGAAAAAGTTATGGATTTTTGAGATGGTTTGCACCATTTGGTCCCATAGTGCGGCGCGGCGGGCGGCGGCGCACAGTGCGTCGATTGTATGCAGGTAGTGGAAAAAAATCTATTTTTCAAAAGCAAGATAACTGTGATCAAAAATTGGTTGCTAAATGTAATAAATAGGGGATTTTTCTCAATTTGAGGAATTTTCACGCCCCCTACCACGCCCATTTTAGATAGTAAATTGGTTACATGAAGTTTTCTAGTACGATAGTGATTTAAATTATTAATATTCTGGTCAGTGAAGAAATTATGAGTTAAAATAGCGCAAAGTTCGCCCACTTACACGCCCACTTTTGCTATAAAATTGATTTTTTTTTAATTTTTCGTATGATATTGAAAAAATGTACAAAATTAATGTGTTTCATAAGAAAAATTTATTTGAACAAACATCCACCCACTGCCACGCCCACAATTGTAAAATGATTAGTTAGAAGCAAACATTTAAAAAATGATGATTATGATAGAAAAAAGTTGTAATATTTTAAAGGTTATTAGGAAAGTATATATTTTCTCAAAGCACAACGACCACAGAATATATCGCATAAAAGATCTTGCAAAATATAATGGATGTTTTTATTGTTGACAAAAATTATTATTCAAAAAAAGTAATAACAAAAGGAAAAACCGAAAAATAAAAAATTACGAAAAAAGATCACTATCCGAGTCTTCGAGTGTATAAGCGATGGAAGTGATAACGTTTATTTATTTCTGAGCAAGTTGTTGATGCGTGTCTTGCTAAGATTTCCTGACCTTCAGGCTCTAAATTTGATTGCATATTTAATTGTACCTCCATAAACTGCAAAACACCAGGTACTCGGGCCGTTGAATTAGGAAACCAAACATCAAAAAGCTCCCTATTTAAACACATTCTGTAAAAAATTCTCGTAAACAAACACTAGTTGCAAGAAAAATTGCAAGTTGCTGCAAGAAAAACTTACTTTTTTTAAAAGATATGATTGTTTTCTTTCTTTAAATAAAAACACATTTTTTCCCATATGGCACCACACAAAATATATGTATGACTTATCAAAGTCTGTAGTTAACACGAACAAAGAAGCTTTGATTTAGACTCTCAAAAAACAATTTAAATTTACATGTATAAAATTGATTATTCATCACCACCGAACTAACCAACGACCGTACCCTTTCGTCGTTCCGAGTTGACTAACTTGACGCTCTTCCCCTCAAATCGCCCGATCGTTGGCCGCTCTCTCTCTTTCTCTCTCTTGAAGAGGGTAAATTAAGCATGGCTAGTTGAGTTCACTGAGAAAAGGGATCATTTTTATTTCTCGTGCAATGTCATCTCAACATTCGGCCATCCGACTTTTTCATCGTCCCGATGAACTTGTCACGTTTTAAAAAAATTTATTTATAACGCAGATATCACACAGTTAGCACACAGATACAACCGTGTTGTCACACAGGAAAATCAATGGCTTTCAACTTAGCTCATAACATAAGTATCCACCGGTTGCCACACAGATACAACCGAGTTGCCACACAGGCTTCCCACTTACCACACCGGTAACACTCAGTTGCCACACAGATACAACGAGCGTTGCCACACAGGCTTCACGCTTATCATCCAAGAATCACCCAGTCGCCACACAGATACAACTGGTTGCCACATAGGCTTCCCATTACCACACAGGTATCACTCAGTTGTCACACAGATACAACAAGTGCTGCCACACAGGCTTCCCACTTACCATCCAAGAATCACCCAGTTGCCACACAGATACAACTGGTTGCCACACAGGCTTCCCATTACCACACAGGTATCACTCAGTTGTCACACAGTTACAACAAGTGTTGCCACACAGGCTTCCCACTTACCATCCAAGAATCACCCATTTGCCACACAGATACAACTGATTGCCACAGAGGCTTTCCATTACCACACAGCTATCACTCAGTTGTCACAAAGATACAACAAGTGTTGCCAAAAAAAAAACACCACCCATATCTTCATAAGCGGTGCCTTCTTCTGTTTTAAAATTTGTTAAGACCAGCCAATGAGGAGATAAGTCGAATATGTACATTAAATGTTTGCTTTATTGTAACGAAGGTAACCTTTTTTTTTTTTTTTTTTTTAAATAGATTTAATTAACATAAAAGAACATCATGCTGGGAAATGACAAGATTAATTAGATTCGCATTCTTCATCAGAGGAGACATCTTCAAAGGCAAGATCCACGAAGTCACCCCAGGGTTTAATTTTATCTGCTGCATACACAGAATTGAAAGATTTTTGGCTGACTTGACTTTCATCTGTGTCGACTATCCTGTATCTGTCGTTGGATAACACCTCGGCAATCCTGTATGGTCCTCGAAAACGAGGTAGTAGTTTTCGTGACGTTCCAATTACTGGATGTTCTGCCTTAATCAAAACCATGTCACCTTGTTTATATTGTCTAGGGGCTTTTTGCCCCTTATTAAACTTTGACGCCAATTTGTTTTGATTTTGCTTCATGCGCTCTTCAACCACTTGCCGTAATAGTTTCATGTCTACCTCAGATTCCTGATGACTTAGGTCCCCTTGCAGGGCGAGACACAGCTTGTTATGGATATTGTTTGCCGGTTCGTAAGCAAAAAGTAATTCGTGTGCAGTTTTCCCAGTTATTTCGTGGCGGATGTTATTCAAGCCCCACTGAATCGCTGGAACAAAATCGTCCCAATCCTTCCCATCCTTATTATGTGACATGCAGGATACTGCTGTGTTGAAGGTTCTAAAATATCTCTCTATTTGGCCGTTAGCCCTCGGAGTTCTTACTGCAGTTTTGATGTGAAGGATGTTGTTATCTTTAATGTATTTAACGAAAGCATGGGAAGTGAACGCAGTGCCGCGATCACTCACTATTCGAAGGGGAAGACCGAAAAACTGTGATATTTCGTCCAGTGTTTTGACAACCCCAGTTGTGTTTGTAGCTCGGAGGGGTCTCAATATGACATACTTCGTGAACGAATCGATGATTCCGAGGACATAGGAATTTTGGCGTTTACTTTTTGGGAATGGACCCACATGATCAATGTGTATCGTATGAAACGGAACCGCCACCTTTTCGATCGGATGTAATTTAAATCGGGTCTCATCAAGTCCTCTTTTATTATAGAGACAGTCCACACAACTGTCAATATATTTCTTGCAGAGTGTTCTTATTTTTGAGAACCAATAAGTTCGTTTAACCAGAGAAATAGTATTATCTAGACCCAAATGACCCACATCATCGTGCATTGATTTAATTATCCTCCATCGCGCAGATCTAGGAACCACGAACCTTGGACCCTGATTGGTTTTCTTAAAGAGTCTTCCGTTAATTAATTCATATTCCAGCTTCACACTCTTTGCATGGTTTTTTGATGCTTCACCTCCTTTCAAAACATCTATTATTTTGATTAACTCTGGGTCCTGTTTTTGTAATGTTGCTACCCAGTCAATTTCTTGCATTCCGATAGCCATAACTTGTCTAGAGCCTACTATTTCGCTTTCAATACACTCCTCAACTGGTGACCTGCTGAGTGCGTCCGCATGGTCCATTAATTTTCCCGCCCTAAATTGTAGATCAAAGTCAAATTCTTGTATACGAAGCCACCATCGAGCTATCTTAGGTACAAGATCTCTTTTAGCTTGGGTCTGTTTCAATGAATTACAGTCAGTAAATATTGTAAACCTCTTGCAAAGGAGATAATATTTAAACCGCTCTAGACTATCTACGACCGCCAGTGCCTCCAATTCGTAACTATGTGCTTTAGCTTCGGTTTTAGAGGTGGCTCTGCTGAAGTAAGCGACTGCATGTTTGCCAACGTTATCATCAAGCTGAATTAAAATTCCAGCCAATCCATCCTTAGATGCGTCAGTATGAAGTTCGTGCTCTGCTCGAGGGTCATACAACACCAAAACCGGTTCCGAACATAGTTTTTGTTTAAGTTCAATAAAGGCATCTTCTTGCTCTTTACCCCATTTAAAGTCGACGTCTTTTCCCGTAAGATAATGAAGTGGTCTAGCAATGATTGCGTACCCATTAATAAACTTGCGGAAAAATCCCGTAAGTCCCAAAAATCTTCTTACTTCCGCGACATTCAACGGACACGGAAAGTCATGAATGGCTGCCAAATTTTTCTTGCCGGGATATATACCATTTGCACTTATTTCATGTCCAAGATAGGTTATGGAACTTCGAAAAAACTCACATTTCTTAATATTCAGCGTGAGTCCATTGTCAAAAAGGGCCTTCAAAAGCTTTTCGAGGATGCTCAAGCCCTCAAAGACAGAAGCAGCCGCCAATAGAGTGTCATCTACATATATTTTTATTTTCTTTTCATCAATTGGGAATGTTATTTTGGCAATCATTGACATGAATTCGGCTGGAGCATTCGAAAGTCCGAACGGCATCCGTCTAAACTGAAAATGTCCGAAGGGTGTTACAAAGGCAGTGAGGTGACGAGATGGTTTTGATATCGGAACCTGATAGTACCCGCTCATAAGATCTAATACGCTAAAAACCTTACTATCGTGCAGTGTTTGAAGCTGTTCCTCTAAATTTGGTGTTGGAAAATTTTTACGTTTTGTAATGGAGTTCAGTCTCCGATAATCCACACACATCCGACTTGTTCCATCCTTTTTCTTAACTAAAAGAACGGGACTTGCATATTCTGAATTTGAATCTTCTATTATGTCGTTGGATTTCAACTCATTTATGATGGCTCGAAGCTCATCCATTTGGCCAAATGGAACCCTGTATGGCTTGTACCGAATAACTTCATCCGATTTTAGTTGAATATTCATTTCGCTGGTCTTTGATAGTCCTTGTTCTGACATATCAAGGGCAATGCTATTTCTGTACTTGTTTAGCAACGTAACTAGAAGTTTAATTTCTTCTTCTGAGGCTGCATCACCTATCTTCAGATCATTCACTGTTATTTGGCGTTTAATCATCATTATCTTCCTATTGACAGCATTTACTTGAGAATATTTTCCTGAAGCTTCTGCATTATCGTCACTTTTAGTTACTTCTAGAGATCCTTTTTTCTTAGTAACCACAATCCCTGGCTGATCGAAATATGTTCTGCCAATTATAATCGAAGTGTCTTGTGCATTGTCATCCACAATTATGACATTTGTTCTGAGAGATACCTCACCTACCGTTATGTCTCGCACCATTTGCCCCGACGCCTTGCAATTACCCCCACCAAAGCCTTGCAAAACACAATCAGATGCTTCATAAAACCAATTATTTTCCCTAGCTACGGCTGCTTTCATGGTAGTACAATCGCTTCCTAAATCAATAAACCCATCTAGACTTTTTCCCTCAACTAACACCTGTTGATAGCATTCATTCAAGCCTGGTGCTTCAATAATTTGTTTCATTGCGTTCCTTGAAGACGTTCCTGGGGTCATTGTTGTTCTCCTCTGTGGACATTGATAAGCTATGTGACCTGGCTTACGACATTGGTAACAGATTTTGGGCATAGGACCGCGATTTGTTTCTAAAGAAGACGATGTTCTAGAGTTTTCTATTCTACGATTAATTTGACGATCATCGGAATATGGAATGAAACGTGAGTATCTTCGTTCTGCGATTTCTCCCTGTTGCCTTTGGTTTGAAACATATCTTCGGTTTGATTGAATTTCTCTCCTTGTTTCCCTGTACTGTTCCGCATTTTCTTGTTCTTTTATTTCATGAAGTAACTCGTTAAGAGTCTTTGGTTTTCTGGCATCGAGCACAGCCATCAAGGAGCTATCCTTTAACCCGGCTATTTTTTTTTTTTTTTTTTTTTATAATCGGCGCACACTCAAGGGGTTTGTATACCCTTAATATGCCGGAGACACAGTGTGAGCATTAAGAAAAAAGGGAAGGGTTAGAAAGGAGGTGTCGGTGTACATTGGTTTTGAATTTTTGAACATTGCAATGACTGGGAAAGACAGAGCGTGGCAAAGAATTCCACATTCGCGTAGTACGGCTGAAGAACGAATCTCTGTACTTTACAGTACGGCCGAAGTTGGGCTCAAGGGTAAACTGATGGGCATTCCTAGAAGTGCGAGTATTACGGTTAAATTGTTTAAGGGGAGGAATGCAGCTGGCTATTTCACTAGAGCATAGTCCGTTAAAATAACGGCTATTATGTGTTGTATGGTTTCTGGTTCGCTTATTCCTGCCCTCTGAGCCATCGATGACATGTCGTAAAAAAAATCTTCGACAGTCTCAAGCTGCTTCCGTTCTCGCCTAATGATTTCCATAAGGAGTTTATGCTTGTCTGTTGTGATGGGCAAGCCCTTCACAAACTCCCATTTGAAAACCTCCCATGAACTTATTGCCACCCGCTGACTCTCGTGCCATTTCTTCGCTGCTCCCTTTAAGAGCGCAGTAGCATAAAATAGACATTCTAAGCCCCCCCACCCATAAATGTTTCGTGATCTTTCGATGCTCTCGAGCCATTGTGTGGGTGTCATAGTTGTTACCCCTGGCTCGTACTCGGATAGAAGTGCTTTCGCTTCACTTAAGGACATGCGCAGTGAGGGCTGTCGCGAGTTATCCGACGAAGCCCTTATTTCTACCACATCTTCGTTGTTTCCACGCCGGCTCATTATTGATATATGTATATATTTTGTCAACTTACACAAATATAACTTACCCCTTTTCTCTTTTTCTTACAAAATTATATGAACACGAACAGGACTAGAGAAAGCAAGAGTATTTTTGCTTTGTTTGTGTTCGAGCAGCGTCGTCACCACCACACACAGCCGTAGGAAAAGGACCTTAAAATGTATTTGGGTAGGGAAATTTCTTTACACAAAGTTGATAGGAGCACACAAACACTGAAGTCAGACGGGAAAGGGAACGTTTATTTATTTATTTATATATTTTTTTTTTTTTAAATATATTTGGGAAATTCCTTGAAATAAAAAGGATAGTAGTACACAACCACAAGCAATTTATTCAGAGAGTATGTCTCTTTTTCTTATTATTTACGTTTTCCGTATGTTCCGTTTGGTTTTGTTTTGTTAATAGCACACTTATTATTTCGGTATCCTAGCAGCACACAACAAGAGCAATGTATTCAGAGAGTATCTCTGTTTCTTTTGATTTGTTTTTACTTATTTTTTTTTTTTTTTTATATATTTCGATTTGTTTGTTAATAACACACTTATTAATTATGAGCTGTTGCTACGCGTGAATTCAGATCGCACTTCTGACATATAAAATTGATTATTCATCACCACCGAACTAACCAACGACCGTACCCTTTCGTCGTTCCGAGTTGACTAACTTGACGCTCTTCCCCTCAAATCGCCCGATCGTTGGCCGCTCTCTCTTTCTCTCTCTTGAAGAGGGTAAATTAAGCATGGCTAGCAGGGATGGAAAATGAAATTTTTCAATTGTACTGAAATCTGGAATAGAATTGTACTGAAATGATGTCAATTGTACCGAAGACGAATTTTGTATGAAAAAAAAAACAAAATCAATAATAATTCAACTATTTAAAAGTTTTCCAAAGTATTTTATTTAAAAAAAATCAAAGCAGAAATGATCAGTTTGTCTTCTAATAAAAAAACCAATATAAATAGCTCCACAGAAAAAAAACTATCTTCATTTTAAAAAGTATATACATAACTATTGTCTTGTATTGTAATGATGAAACTAAATCTTTTACTTTTCTACTTTTGTGGCACCAGCTTATACAAGAAAATTAAATATAAAACTAAAATTCACAAATTAAATATCTTAAAAACGCCCAAAGGAAAAACCGCAATCACAAATAATATCCACAAGTTTACAGTTTAGTTTTTAGTAAAAAAAAAAAACGATGCGATGTCTAAAAAACAGCTGATCGATAAAGTAAGACGCCATACAGTGTTGCGAGCCCATACAAATGTTTATCAAAAATACTTCCACAGAAAATTTTTAAAGTTTTGTTTTTTTCTGTTTATTAAAATGATGTATATGTGGGAATTATTTGTGACCTCTTAAATATATTACAGAGAATAATTTGTGCGGGCTCTAGGTCAATAAAACAAGATGTTACTGGTTAAGCGACGTTTCGAGCATGAATACGCTCTTCTTCAGGCCTTTTTATTCGAAATTTAAACAAAAAATTTGTATGTCAGTAAAACATATTTTAACAAAATACAGTGTCATAAAACTTACAATAAACATTAAAAAACCTGGTTTAACAACATTAAGACATATATGAAAAATTCTTCGCACTACACTGCAATAATAATGAAATTAATTAAAATTTAGCAAACAATTACGAAATTTAAATTATTCATTACATTTTATGAATATTTTTGATTTAAATTGCAAAACATTACAAAGAACAAAACTACCCAATTTCACACAAAAAGAACAATTTAATTTTGTTTTTCTCCACTGTTTCATTTTCTCCTAACGAGTTGGCTATACATGTTGCAGAGATTATCACAATCAGACCGTCTATTGACTGTGTTATTTGTGCTTATGATGTGCAACATCTCTAACAACATTCTTTTACCATGGTGCCTTTCTACCTATGTGAGGGTATTAGAAGTAGAAAGGCACCATGGTAAAAGAATGTTGTTAGAGATGTTGCACATCATAAGCACAAATAACACAGTCAATAGACGGTCTGATTGTGATAATCTCTGCAACATGTATAGCCAACTCGTTAGGAGAAAATGAAACCGATTCATTAATTTTATTGATAAATATCAAATATCACATTGATCTTTGACAACCGTAATAAGGGCGTTAAATTCATTAGGATCTCTATCTCGCAGTAAATCCACTACCCTCCGCCTTTTTAAAGCTATATTGAGTTCCCCAAAATTTTAACATGGCCTTCCATGCTTGGAACTATGTGCTTGTGATGATTCTGTATTATTTTTGTTATTTAAGAAAGTTAAAACATCTTCACTCCGCATAAAAATATTGTTAAAATAGACAGATTTTTTTTTTTAGTTTAGGTTCATTCCTATTACATAACTTCCAATATTTACAAATATTTAACAAAAACAAATTTTCTGACTTTTTTACACTGGATTTAATAAAATCAGGAGCATCTTCTGGGTGATATACGTCTAAAACGTAATTGAAAATAGAAATATATTTGTTGTTCTGGTCCGCTTCAAGCCATTTTGCAAATAGGAAGCAATTTTTGAGTTGTTGCTAAGCTGTAAATTAAAGCAAATAACTCAGAAAGGGGCAAACAGATGCAGATGAAACTTTGCCAACATAAAATTTAGACAAATTTTGAAATAATACCACAAAATTATGAACATGTTCTGACATGTTTTTTTTAAATCTTATTTGAATTTTTATTTTTTTTATTTTTTTCTCCAAACAAAGAAATATTGATAACTCACCCATATTTTTATAAATTTAAAATTTTTATCCTAAAATGTACACAATAACAATAAACCACATTAAAAAAAACTTAACAATTATGAAAACTTTACCAAAACATAAACAAGCACTTTGTCAAAGTTCATATAAATTCGTTAAAGTTTTCTCATTCTCTGATGTACTCATGTTTGGGAGTGAATAGTATGTACATTATAGAAGTTATCTCCATAAAAGTACCGTTTTAGCATGAGTATGACATTACATGATTATGAATCAATACTAAAAACATGCATATCTAAACATTTTTTTTTGATTTATCACAAAGGGACAAAACACTGTGCGCCATCAAGAAGTGAAAAGAAAACTTAAGAGTTATAAGGGCTTACAGCTGTGGGTTATTGTTCTGGAATGAAAATGAATATGTTCAGGCCAGGATGTGTTCAACTTTCAAATTCCTTTAATGCGCTTTTGTTTTGTTGTTTTTATGAAATACATAAAATTGGAAATTTTGAAATTGTACTGAATTGAGACAAATTGTACTTTTGTACTTGCACAAACTCAATTGTATCGAATTCGGTACAATTGTACCGAATTTTCCATCCCTGATGGCTAGTTGAGTTCACTGAGAAAAGGGATCATTTTTATTTCTCGTGCAATGTCATCTCAACACATGTAAAAAAAAATATGCAGTTAGAATAACTATATTTTCTCTCCTGATTGTGAGCATAGCGAAAAAAATATCGTATGTTCTTTTCTTTTCTTTTCTTCAGTGAACGCTCTTTCAACCGGTAACTACAAATCCTACTCTCACTATTTGTTATTTTGCTGATCTTCGGACGATCTCTGACAACAGAAAATTGAAGTTTATCATAAATAAACTGTCGATTCCTTCATTTAGACTTATTACCTTGAATTTGGCATACTTGCTACCTAATCAAATAAGTGAAAATTTGAAAAAAAAAACAAGAAGCAGCAATTGGGAGCTCTCTTCTTTTATACATAGAAGTAAGTAACTTTTCCAATAGTAAATATAATGTACCTATATAAATAAAATTTTCCTAATTTTGCAGGGATTATAAAAACAAGCAAAGCGGCATACATTTTGGATGAGTACGACCGTAAAACTACGCTAAAGGATTCTTCTCTTAGGGCGCACAGTGCGGTATTTTGATCAAAAACCTGGCCAAAAATATTTGGGCACATTTTTCACATCAAATAGGTACCAAATGACTAAAAAGTTATTTGGAAGGATAAATTTTCATTTTTTGGGTACAGTAAAACCCACTTAAGTGCTTACCCACTTACCTCGCGATTAGCCGAGAGAAAAAAAATTATTAAAAATCAAAGAAAGCACGTACAATACTCTGCTATAACTTTTTTTAAAGCTTATATTTCATTCTTTATTTTGTTTTTTGATGCAAGCTGTTTCATTAAATAGTTTTTGAGAAATTAAGTTTTAAAGATGAAATTTATAAAAAAAAAAAATAGTTTTTTAATTGATTTTTTATAAAGTTTTGCAATTTTAGGACATTTTTTATTTTAATTTTCAATGGCCTAATAAATTTGTATTCAAATACTAAAAACCTTATTCCAATAAATATTATAGTTTCTAAAAAATTAGAAAAATACTGAAAGATACTTTTTTCCCAGAAAACCTCTTTTTTCGATTTTTTTATGAGTGGATTTACAACCGGAAATTTTCTTAATGCAGGTAGCCAATTTAAAATACCTGCGACCCTTTTAATCCAAAATTTGAGAAGGGGATTAGTTTTAGTTGCATATTTTATGATTACAGGTCAATTACTCAATAAAAAGATTAATCTTTTTTGTCTTATATGCAAGTAGGTAATAAAAAAAGACCTGGAATAATTGAATTTTCTAGTTTATATTTTATTATTTATTCATCATCATAAACATCTTCAAAAACATCATCATCACCATCATCATCATTATTACCATCATCATCATCATCATAATCATCATCATCGTCATCATCATCATTGTTATTAACAGTCAAAAATTCGAGAGCCTCCTTTGAAAACGACTGTTTCTTGGTCTTACTTTTTGTCCTTAAACTACTGAGATAAGGGTCTGACGTCAATAGAAGCCGGTTAATCACATCCTCGTTGCATGCCGTCCTGGAGAATTTTCGTGAAAATTTTTCTCTGTATTGGCGGAAATGCTTATTTCTAGCTTCCGCGGCTTCTTCGGACAACTGACCGATTGGCAACAATGCATGGGATATGACACTAGCAGAATGAATTAAAATCTTATGCACTGTTGGAGACATAGCCTGCCATGGATATAAGCTAACATAATGTTTAGCAGTATCCATCGTAAATTTTTCGAATTTTTTAAGATCTATCTCATAACCAGAGGATATCACTTCTAATATAGTTTTGAATTTGTTAATTAATGATAAATCCACGCCTGTAATGGAAGCTGCTTCTTCTTGGCTATTGAAAAATCTACGAGAGGTGTTGACGTCATTGGTGTTGCCAAACCCAGCTTTTGGAATGTCCACCAGTAAGCCCAATTTGTCGTGGAACTCTTTTTGTATCTGTCTCTTGGCCGCTTGAATTTTTTCCCGGTCACTTTTATCTGTAACGCGTCCCTTTAAGTTTGTACGAAAGATGCACCAGAAATTCGAAAAACCTAATCCTGGCGTGTAGTATTGATAGCCCAAATCTGAAAGTCTCTGGATTCTCTGGTTCTGTAGAAGACAAGTCGTTGAAACTTTTTGAAGTTTTTCCGCATATGTAACAACGTAATGTAGATGAAGTATTCGTAGCTGCATTACACACCTTTCCATCGACCATTGATTGTTGGAAGCAGTACATGGTTGATTCTTATGTTGTCGCTTACTTTTGTTGCTTGAAGATTTTGGGCCTGGTTTTCAATGTATTCGATTTCTTCATTGGTTATGTCCTTATTTTCTTTCAAATAACGAATCCGTATTGGTCGGCACCACCTCGGTGATGAAGAGTGGATATTTTGCCATATAATTTCACTCCCAGACTTGAGACGAAGAGGCACAAGGGAACTCAAAAATATATTTGCATCACTGTTGTCGTCATCTTCAAATTTCTGCTTGTATTGGCTTTGAGTAGATCCATCGCATCCCCACTTATATATTAGCTCTAAATCGGTTTCCCTGTTATCCAAGCACTGTGAGAGTTCTGGTTCCAAATATTTACATAATCGCGATATTGTGTGATCCACTAAATCTTGGAGCTTCACTTCGGCAACTGTCTCACTGACGCTTTTTGGTGGATAACATTCTTGTTTAGCTTTATACAAGTAGGTGTAGCACGGATATATATCTTTGTTGGCTTGATGAATCACTTCGTATTGACTTACAGTTAAATTGGCATCGACGAATATCCTCAAGGCGTTTTCAAGTGTATGTTTCTTCGTTTTCAGGGATTTGACTCATCTGTGCTGCGTATGTCAGTTCATCAACAGACACATTCCTTCGAAGTTCCACTGTTTTTCGACGTTTTGTTCGGTCACTTGATTCCCCGAATTCTTTGCTTGGGCGACCTTTAGACCTTCCGGGAAGTATGCCAATAGGTAGTATTATTTCTTCGCTAAGCCACTCTTCATTCTTATCCAAGAAACGGCTTTCTATTCTGTGGCAGAGTTGCCATCTTCGTTTATAATTTGGTTTGAACGCCTTGATAATGTTGAGAAGTTCATCTTCTTTCTCTGGGGGACAATTTGTTATATCCATAAGTTTTTTATCCAAATCTTCAAGTTTTTCGTCAAAACACCTTTGTGAGCTTCCTTTTACTAACTCGTGAAGCTGTTTTCTGGTCATAGCTAAGGTGGAATTAGAGTCATCTGGAATAATATAAAAATCTATTATTAAAGGTCGTTTTAAAGGGTTTTTTTTCAAAGCCTCTGTTTTTTCTTAGGTGCAAACTTGTGCAAACTCTTGAAATGTAAGATTGTTCTACATATCCAGCAGTTTAATAAAATGTATGATAGACTATGTTGCGGCGTGTTGCGCTATTTCAAAAACACTAATGTTTGAAAAAAACAGCGAAAAAAGTGCAATTTTTTTAAGTGATTACTTCAACTCATCGATATGAAAAAGTTAAGATGGATATACAAATAAATTTTTGCTTAAAATACTATACATACCTTGATTAACGATATCCATATCAAATTTTTTCACTAAAATCACTTTTAAGACTGAAAAAAAAACGCGCAAAAAATACACTTTTTTTTAAAAACCGCAAAAAACATCGTGCTAACTCAACTAGTACTAGTTGCAACTGATGGTGTCGCGAACGGGGGTGACCAATTTATAGATAGACTTCACTAAAGAGTAGCCTGGTTATCTACCTGTTATCGGACACAAGCTTAATCCTGGGAGGTAAAATTTTTTTTTTTGATTTATGGCCAGGTTTTTGATCAAAATACCGCACTGTGGGGCGTTAGTAACGGCGGGAGCTGAGTATCTGCTATTAATTTTCAATACTATGTGGGTTCAAAAGTAATCCAATCAAATTTTAAATAGTATTGAAATTTAATAAATAAGTATTAGTTTTCAATGCTATATGTGGGTTCAAAAGTAATCTAATGAAGTCTTAAACAGTATTGAAATGTAATAAATAAGTTTAATTTTCAATAAATTTTAAATAGTATTAAGATTTAATAATCTTGTTTTACATTTAAACTCTCTTTGGGCTTAAAACGAGTAAAAAAATATTCAATTTAAATGAAAAAATATATGTTTTCAATATCCAGCGTATTAAAATCTAATATAAATGCCTTTAAAACCAATACAAGAAGTGATGAATTTTATTTTTTTGGTTTAGATACTAATACTTATGTGTGTTACTATTTAATAATACGAACTTGTTTTTTAATACAAAACAGTATTGAAATTCAATATGTCTTCTATTGGGTTTGAAAATCAAATATATTCAAAGCATTACATTTAAATACCATTTTGGACTAGTCATATATATGCAACCCAAAAAATATTAAATTTAACGTCAGGATTTTTAACCGTGTACCAATAAAGATTAAATTTCCAAAAAAAAAATATTGATGCCTTTTTGAAATATCGAATTTTCCAAAAAAAAAATGATTTTTTTTAATTCAAAAATATATTTTTTTTAAGTTTTGAAATGCAAAGTTTATTAAACTTTTTAGAAGCTTGTCTATACAAAATTTCATTGAAATCCGGTATGTCGATAATGAGAAATTCAAAATTCAAAAAAATCGTTCTACGGTCAGTAATATCTTGATTTCAAATTATTTTTTAATTAAATTATAGATCGTAAGAATTAATTGAAAGAAAACAATTTTAACAAAATTCTCGGAACCTTTTTAGAGAAAAATGCGATTTTCGAAAATCATACATTTGTATGGAGGGTACCGTTATTTTTAAGGTAAAATACATTTTTTATCATATCTTGTAGATTATATTAAGAAAATTTTATTTTTCAAATTTGAAAAAAAAATCGAGAATGAGGTTTTCAAAATATTGAGTTTTCAAAAAAAATTTGAAAACTCCTAAGAAAATCCCAAAAATTATTGTTTGAAAATTTGAACTCATAATAATATTCAAACTATTGAGGGCCTTTAGCAGAAAAATCCGTCGTACTGTTTTTGAGAAAATCAAAAAAATTGGTCCAAAAATTACAATATCTTGGAATTTTTTTTTTTCAACTGGCACTGCAATTGATTCAAAAAAGCGGGAAAATTATTTGCAAGAAAATATTTTGATATGGCATATGTCTAAATAGTAAACAAACAAAAATATAAAATATACAGTGAACCACAAAAGTCTGCGTACAAGGAAGATATTTTTTTAAAATTGCTGTTATTTACAAATGTAAAGGGAGTTATTTAAAAAAAAAGGTATTTTTCATTAAAAGAAATTTACCACGTTTTTATTTTCAACAAAAAAAAAATAAAAAAAAAATATTCGTATCACAAAAAATTAATAAAAACAAAATAAACCTCTGAAATTCTTCCACAAAAGTCTGCGTACAGGTGAATATTTCTTGCATTACACTCTCTTTAAGTATCGATAAATTTGTTTTTGCATAATATGATTGTTTGTTTATTTTTAATCGTTTTAAACGCGTATTGCAAATCATTGTCTTTGGTTTTTTTTTTGTTTTTAAAGCAAAAAATGGCAAATAAAGAGCTAAGTTTGAGTGAGCGGCAGTTGATTTATTAATCTTTACGTTAAACAAAAAAAGTCGTATGGTGAAATATCAAAAATAACCTGAAGAGCTCGGTCAACGATACAGAGAACGGTAGATCGCTTTAGAAACGCAGGACAGATTAAATCGGAGACAAGATAAGGCCGACCTTCGAAGCTCTCCGAAAGGGATAAGCGTGTGATCAAGCGAATTGTGGAGCAAGATCACTTTATAACGGCTAAGACGATAAGCACATGGCTCGGAATATCTAACAACAATACAGTGCATCCAGAAACGATAAGAAGAGCTATTGTTCAAGAGGGGTTTAAGTCACGCACACCCAGGAAAAAAACCATTGGTCAGTAAAATAAAGAGAAAGAAACGGCTAGCATTTGCAAAAGAGTATGTTAACAAGCCTCCGGACTTCTGGCGTAAGGTTATATTCTCCAGCGAATCAAAATACAACATTTTTGGTTCTGACGGTCGTTTGAGGGTGTGGCGACGACCAAACGATGCTCCTAATCCCAGATGCACAATTAAGACTGCCAAGCACGGTGATGGAGGTGTTATGGTTTGGGGCTGTATGGCGTCTTCAAAAGTCAGTAAGCTGGAAGTAATAGAAGGATCAATGGATCAATATGTATACATCGTTATCCTCAAAAGAAATTTGAAAACAAGTGCTGAAATTCTGGGTATATCCAATGACTATTACTTCTAGCAAGATAACCCCAAACATACCGCCCATAATCGCGCATGTGGCTGGCATATAACACTCCCCACCTGCTACGAACCCTACCATAGAGTCCAGATATTAACCCTATTGAGCACTGCTGGGATGAATTGGAAAAAAAGACCCGAACCCACGATATCCGCAAAAAGGCGCAGTTAAAAGAAGCCTTGTTGCTGGAATGGAGTAAGATCAATAGTTCTTATACAGAAAAATTAGTAGGGTCAATGCAAAACCGTTTGAAAGAAGTTATAAGGCTAAAAGGGTATCCGACCAAATATTAACAGCGAAAGTAGTACAAAAAAATAATTATTTGTCTATATTAACTAACTTTTTTCAATTTCTGTTACAGCTGTACGCAGACTTTTGTGGAAGAATTTCAGAGGTTTATTTTGTTGTTATTAATTTCTTCTTGTTATGAATAATTGTTTAAATTTTTTTTTGTTGAAAATAAAAACCTTGTACATTTCTTTATTAAAAAATATTTTTTTTTTAAACAAATCACTTTAAATTTGTGCATAACAGCAGTTTTAAAAATATTTCTTCCTTGTACGCAGACTTTTGTGGATCACTGTACATGTATTCACAAATCATACAAATGTTAAAAAATGGTTTTCGAAAATCGTATTACTCTCGAAAACGGCATCTAGAATTTTGCTAAAATTGTTTTCTTTCGATTAATCCTTGTTTTTTGCCCAACGTTGATACTTACCCGTATCGAAGTTGTATCAAGTTAAGCGGAAAATAAAAAGAATTTCGGAGTAGTGATATTTTAAGTTAAGTTTGCTTTTATTGTCCGTTTAAAATTTATTCTTTACTATAAATGTTTAATGCCTTTAAAGGGTTTCGAAAGATATTCGTTCGATGTATAGGATCGTCCAAACGTTTTCCAATCGAATAAAACAATAAACAATTATCTTAACTACTGACCAACTAAAGGAAAATATCAAAATATATTCGAATGACGTATGTATATAGTCATCAATCGATTTCTTTTCCTTTTTATATTTTACTACAAATTTTTCTTAAATAAGATCAAATTATATTTGTTCAACATATAATGCTATTGAACAATTTCAATTTGATTTACGCTTTACCTTTCTTTGTACTACTCCGATGATGTCTGGAACTTAAAAGAGGCTGATTGCACATTTTTCCGGGTTTTATAGGTGGTTTCGCGCAGAAAAGTGCTTCCTACTTGATGAATTTAGTGATTCCTGACCATAATAATTTTATTCTTGTATTCACCACATGAAAATGAAATTTAAAATATATGTTAGAATTGTTTAATTTTCTGATTTATAGAATTGTTTTAATGTAAATAGTTAAAGATTGTTTAATTAATAATTTATAACAATGTTTTTATACAAACGCGATTTTAGCTTGTTAAAAAAGAATGTTATAAAAATTAGTGTGGTGAATTAGTTTTATTTATTCATAATAAATTTTACACTTGGCACCACTTGTACCTTGAATAATTTTTATTTTCGTGCGCCTTCGCGAAACGCCATTTTATACCTTTATTATTACCTGTCTCCCTCTAACATATTGACCAAATGAATAAATTTAAAAACCTTAATATCTTTTAAATATAACTAAATTCTTTAAAAAATGTTTTAAAATTACATTCTTTAATTAAAACTTTATTCACTTAACGTGCCACATTTGTTTAGCACTTAAAGTTTACCTGTCAAATTGACACATTTCTTTTGCGCATGACGGGAGTGACATTTCGTGATTTTTTTTGTTTTGTTTTAATTTATTTGATAAAACAATAAAATATTGTGCAATTAACATATTGCAATAGTTTAATTGTTAAAAAGTGTAAAACTGGTGTCTCTATATGTTGCAATAAGTGTAGTGTTTTTTGTAGGTTATAAATATAACCTGTAGTAAAGAAAATACTTAGTTTTATCTACAAATGTGTCTTTTAAATAGTTTGTGCTTTGTTTAATTTGTTATTTGTTCAACAAAGACTTAAATTGTTAAGTTTTAATATATTTCTTATACCCTTTTAGGTTTTCGTTCGCTGTTTCGTCATCGCGGGTGCTCCGTTGGACATGACTGCCATTTCTCTCACGATGGACACAGTGGTTCGTATATTTGTTTTTATATTGCTTACCATGAACTAATCATCTTATTTTTTAGGGTATGCTGCTGAATAATTTAGAATTTAAGTATATAAATAAACTAGATAATAAGCATATATAAACAAAATGTACATATATTTTTTGTTTATTAAAAGCAGATTATATATAAAACTTATAAAAATTGTTGTTTAGTTTTTTTTGTATACATCTGTGTATGTTTTATGTTGATGACTCAACATTCTCCCCCTGTTGAACGGTTAATTTTCTCGATACCTCGGCGATGATGATGGTGAAAGACAATTTTTCCGGCTTTATTGACATTTACCTTGACTTGGTATCTGTCTGGTAAATTTACGGTGAATTGTTTTCTTTTGCTGTTTTGTATGCGCTCGAAATCTATTCTCTTCAATGTGTCACGATTTATGAAAATATCTTCACCTTCTCGAGTGATGAATTTTTGATATTCATTTTCTATTCGCATTTGAATTTCCTGGACTGTGGTTGAAGGTTTCAAGCGATATCTAGGGAATACATAATAGACCCGTTAATGGTTACAGGGATGGGATTTCCTTCAATAGCCGCGTCATCTTTGACCTCTGTGTCATTGTAATTGGAGATCCCTATTCCTTCATCGGTCGACATATCCATAACTTCAAGGTTTGACCTTATAAGATCCTGAAGAGGTGTTGAACATGCGGAAGGAGAGAATCGTATATCCTCCAAGATCGAGATACAATCGAGGTCATCGCATTCAGACGGCATATTGACTATAATATGAAAGGTTGTTATATTTGTTTTTGATAGATTTGACAAACTACTACGACTGACATACGATGGACATACATAAACTACTACAAACAACACATAGACAAGATTTTATTAATTAATCAATTTCATGTTGTTATAGTAGCTTCTGTTTG
The DNA here is from genome assembly GCA_963931855.1 of Philhelius festivus. NCBI lineage: Eukaryota > Metazoa > Arthropoda > Insecta > Diptera > Syrphidae > Philhelius > Philhelius festivus. Next base: position 103,734,636 of record OZ007554.1, read on the forward strand.
TTCGATTGGTAAACGACAGATTTTAACCACTGGTCTTTGACAAGTGGCACGCCTTGATCGTACTGTCACTACACGTACTAATCCATCCTTTCCGGGATGGACAATTTCAACGACTCCTAAGGGCCAAACGGTAGGAGGAGTGTTTTCATCTTTAATAAGGACAACGTCTCCAACTTTAATATTTTGTTGATTGGTGAACCACTTAGGTCGATGTTGTAAACGATTCAAATATTCTGTTGACCATTTTTTCCAAAAATGTTGGTTCATTTGTTGGATATGTTTCCATCTTTGATTGTGGGTTGAACTTGAGGAGACCAGATTTGGTTCTGGAATTGAATTTATTGCTCGACCAATAAGAAAATGGCCTGGAGTTAGAACAGCCAAATCGTCAACATCATTTCTAAATTCGAATAACGGTCTAGAATTTAAACATGCTTCAATTTGCGCGAGCAAAGTTGTTAATTCTTCGAATGTGCAGATTGTCGTCCCTAGAACACGACGTAAATGATATTTGATTGACTTTACTCCAGCTTTCCATAAACATGATGGGGTGCGGCTGGTGGGTTAAAATGCCAGTTTATATTCAAATTCGAAAGGTAATTTGTAATGTCTGGTGTCGCTTCCTTGATTGATTGTATTATTTCGCGTTCCAGTACTACCTTTCCTCCCTTAAAATTGGTTCCGCAATCTGAATATATATCAGAACATAATCCTCGTCTCAAAACGAATCTTTTTAATGCCGCAATAAAGGCTATTGAGGTTAACTCTGATAAGACTTTTATATGAATAGCTTTAGTAGCCATGCACACGAATATGCAAAAATGTCCTTTATAATGTTTTGCGTTTCTGTGATTTGACATTTTTAACTGTATAGGTCCGGCATAATCTATTCCTGCGTGTGCGAAAACCTTCGTAAGATTTACTCGAGGTGCTGGTAAAGTACCCATTATCTGCTGCATTGTGGCTGCTCGATGTTTAGCGCATATAACGCATTTATGAATTAATCGAGTAATAACCCGTTTTGGATCGAGAATCCAAAAATTGTTGCGCAAGGTATTAAGAACCAATGAGGTGCCTCCATGCAGCGTTTCCTTATGTATTTTATTGATGATTAAGTTACAAATTTGATGATCTCGTGGTAAGACAACAGGGTGTTTCATATTATAGGGAATGTTTGCATTCCCGAGTCTACCACTGACTCGAATCAAACCATCTTTATCTAAAAACGGATTGAGCATTATCAATTTGCTTTTCTTAGGTATGGGTTTGTTATCCTTTAGTGCATCCAATTCAAATTTGAACGCAGATGCTTGTATTGTTTTAAGGATTATTACACTGGCAGCGTTTAATTCATTTACAGATAAGGCGTTTGTTTGTTTCTGTGACGGATTACGACAATTTTTGATGAAGCGCAATAGCATAGTTGTGACTCTGATAAGTTTCGTGTATGTTGAATACGTAGGTAATCACTCACTTGTTGATGTTGATAACAGAGTACTTGTGGATGGAGTTTTGGCTTCCAAGGTTGTGGATTCTAATTGATGTGGATTTTTAGGCCACTGCGTCTGATCCTTAATGAGCCATTCAAGACAATGCCACCATAAATCGCAATTAATTAAATGCTTAGTAGTTGTTCCTCGGGATGCTAAATCAGCTGGATTATCCTTCGAAGGAACATGATGCCAGTGTTCAGTAGGCAAAACCTCTTGAATCTCCGCAACTCTATTAGCGACATAGGTTTTCCATTTTGAGGGGTGCTCCTCGATCCATTGCAAAACGATCATAGCGTCGGTCCATAAATACACTGGAACATCCTGAAGTTGCATATCTTGAATTGTAGCTCTTGCAAGTTTTGCTAGTAGTAGTGCTCCATTTAGCTCTAAACGAGGCAAAGTGATTGGTTTAACTGGGGCAACCTTTGATTTTGCGGTTAGTAATCTAACCTTAATATCACCGTTGCTATCCTCAGTTCGCATATAAAGGACTGCGGCATACGCTTTGATAGAAGCGTCGCAATACCCGTGAATTTGATTTGTATGGTTGGTTTTTGAGATTCCAATCCATCGTGGGATTTTAATTTGATTTAAATTTTTCAAATAATCTTTAAATTCACACCATTGTTGTGAAATTTCTTGAGATACCTTGCTGTCCCAAGAATATCCACCTATCCATAACGTCTGAATCATTATTTTGGCTGTAATTATGATAGGTGATATCCATCCAACTGGATCGTATAAGGATGCTATCTGTGATAATATAATCCGTTTGGCGTTTGCCTGCGTGCTTGATAGACCTTGAACGTTGAATGTAAAATAATCTTCTTCAGGATACCATCGAATTCCTAAAGTTTTTATTGACTCCTTTTCTTGTAAATCGAGTGAACCCTTCATTTCTTTATCCTCTGGAGGCAGATGAGATAAAAGTTCAACGCGGTTACTTGCCCATTTTCGAAGCTTGAAGCCGCTTTTAGCAAGCATTTCTCTTACTCGTAGTTGTCTTTGTAATTCAAGGCACTCGTCTATGTTTTCTGATCCACTTAGTAAATCATCGACATAAAATTCTGATGGTGTGGCCTTGACTGCTAGTGGATAAGTTTCTTGTTGGTCGATTGCTGCCTGTTGTACTGTGCGACCAGCTAGGAATTGCGCAGGTGATATACCAAACGTGACGGTTTTGAGACGATAATCTTGAAGCTCCTTTGTTTCTGGATTTCTCGAAATAATACGCTGAAACGTACGATGGTCTGGATGCATCGATATCATTCTATACATTTTTTCGACGTCTGCTGTGATTACAACCTTATGTTTTCTCCAATTGAGAACTGTAGAAAATAATTTGGGCTGTATGGTAGGGCCAATTAATAGTTGTTCATTTAATGACCTTCCATTTGTTCTTTTGGCGGATGCGTCAAAAACTACTCGTAACTTGGTTGTCGTACTTTGCTTAAACACCGCATGATGTGGTATGTAATAATGCGGTTCATTGTTGGCTGGTGGACTACATTGCTCCATATGACCCATTGTCAAGTATTCGTCCAAACATATTCACGTTTAAGTTGAGCGTTTTTAGCGAGTTTTCTTTGCAAGCAATCATAACGCTTTAATGCAAGTTCTCTGGACAAACCTAGAGTCGGACCATTTGGATCTATAAACGGTAGCTTGACCATATATTGATTGTTTGGCAACCGTTCATAACCGGTTTTGTATAACTCCTCACATTTCTGCTTTTCTGGAGTTTGAGTGTTGAAGTTTGGCACTTCTTCCATTTCCCAGAATTTTTGTAGTTGAAAACTGGTATTGTTGATGGGACTGACTGTTGCGATGAATACCTTAACTGATGAGTTACGTAACGAGGGATTATTTCCTAATACTACCCATCCAAAAATTGTGTTGATGGCTAATGGAGTCCCACTTGGACCATAATGAATTCCTTCACGAATGATGTGTCCGTATATATCAGCCCCAAGCAAGGCATCTATTGGACTAGATTTCCAGAAGGTTGGGTCTGCCAAATCGAGATCCTGAAAATGTTTCCATTCTTGCTTCGGTGTTTTTTTGGCTGGCAATAGATCAGTGATTGTTTTTAATATAAACATTTTTACCTCTAATGTAGGGGTATTGGTTTTGATTGGTTGAAGCGTTATATGCACCTGTTTATTGGAGTGTGCGGTTTGATTTTTGTTTAAACCAATTACTTCGATTGATGTGGGCGTTCCACGTATTTGTAACCTTTGGCAGGCAGATTCCGTAATAAATGACGTTTGCGATCCTGTATCTAAAAGACATAGCAACATTATTGAACGACCATTGCGGTCAACTGCTGCTACCAACGCCGTTGGTAGTAATTTTCCGTTGCAAAGAAATTGCTTGTCCTTTCCACGTTACTGTTAACAACTTCTGCTGTTGAATCCTTTGATGAAGATTCATTTAAGTGAAGTGTAGTATGATGTGGCTGTTGACATTCCTTGCATCGATTCTTATTTCGACACTTAGCGTGCGGATGTTTGTTTGAAAAACAATTCATACACCTATTGGCTGCTTTAATCGTTTTTCGACGAGTTGCTACATCCATATTGATGTGTGCTGAACAATTTCCAACATAATGCTTTGCCTTGCATGCAGGGCAATGATTATCTATTAATGGTGGTGTGATAGGCTTGAACACCTTCCTTTTTAATGGTGGATGTGGTTGGTTTTGCACCAATAGTACTTCCAATAGATTCCAATACACGAATCCTTTTATTTAAGAAAACAAAAAATGTTTCAAATTGTGGAAGATTTTGATTGTCTCCTAGTTCCTCTTCCCAAAGGCGCAATGTTACAAATGGTAATTTCTGTACTAGAAGGTATATAAGCAGAGCATCCCATTGAGTGGTGTCTACCTTTATTGCCTTGAGTTGTTGCAAACATTCTTCAGTTATGTCAAATAACATTTTTAAACTCCTTCCTGATTCAATGTTTATTTTTGTCTGGTTAACTAGAATCTTGAGGTGGAAGTTTACTAAAGTCCTTGTGTTTTCATAGCGTTTCTTCAGTTTTTTCCAAGCTGGCTCATAATCCTGGTTTGTGATGGGAGTGTGTTTCAACACCTTTTCCGCATCACCAGTGAGACAGTCCTTTAAGTAATGTAGTTTTTGGACTGGTTGTAGTTGTTGGTCGTTGTGAATTTATGAGGTGAATAAATCCGAGAATGATCTCCATGAATTGTAATCACCGTTAAATTTGGGTAATGTTATTTTGGTAATTTTGTATGTTTAAACTGAAGATCTCCTACTCCTTGAGTCGTAAAATTAAGGCTGGTATCTTGCGTTGTTCGGTTACAACCATCTTCAAGTTCACCCATATACTCGCAATATTTGATTTCGACGTCATCAAATTGTTGCTTTTTTACGTAAGCATTTTCAGAGTCCGATTTTGTGGTTATAAGGATTTCAAGGATTTGTCGAACTTGCTTGACGAACTCATGCCATAAGTCACGTAGATCTATTATCCTTTGTTTATAGAATCCAATAGTTCTTTTTTCCATTCTGTTTTTTTTACCATTTTCAATCGTTTTCTCAATTTTCGTTTTTAAAACGAGTTGTTTCACAAGCAACTTATCGAGTTCGCTCATGATTAAATTGAATTTAAATATGATTTAGTTTTTAGCCCGGTCGAATAATTGATTTTTTTTGCTGTGATAATCGAAGAAAGAAAAAAAAAGAGAACAAAACAAAAATAAAAAAAAAGAAAAAGAATAAATCAAGTACGGATTGAATAACAAAATTATTAATTGATATCACTATTCCTGGATGGAACCACCAATGATTTTTTTTGCCCAACGTTGATACTTACCCGTATTGAAGTTGTATCAAGTTAAGCGGAAAATAAAAAGAATTTCGGAGTAGTGATATTTTAAATTACTAAGTTTGCTTTTATTGTCCGTTTAAAATTTATTCTTTACTATAAATGTTTAATGCCTTTAAAGGGTTTCGAAAGATATTCGTTCGATGTATAGGATCGTCCAAACGTTTTCCAATCGAATAAAACAATAAACAATTATCTTAACTACTGACCAACTAAAGGAAAATATCAAAATATATTCGAATGACGTATGTATATAGTCATCAATCGATTTCTTTTCCTTTTTATATTTTACTACAAATTTTTCTTAAATAAGATCAAATTATATTTGTTCAACATATAATGCTATTGAACAATTTCAATTTGATTTACGCTTTACCTTTCTTTGTACTACTCCGATGATGTCTGGAACTTAAAAGAGGCTGATTGCACATTTTTCCGGGTTTTATAGGTGGTTTCGCGCAGAAAAGTGCTTCCTACTTGATGAATTTAGTGATTCCTGACCATAATAATTTTATTCTTGTATTCTTTAAAAAATGTTTTAAAATTACATTCTTTAATTAAAACTTTATTCACTTAACGTGCCACATTTGTTTAGCACTTAAAGTTTACCTGTCAAATTGACACATTTCTTTTGCGCATGACGGGAGTGACATTTCGTGATTTTTTTTGTTTTGTTTTAATTTATTTGATAAAACAATAAAATATTGTGCAATTAACATATTGCAATAGTTTAATTGTTAAAAAGTGTAAAACTGGTGTCTCTATATGTTGCAATAAGTGTAGTGTTTTTTGTAGGTTATAAATATAACCTGTAGTAAAGAAAATACTTAGTTTTATCTACAAATGTGTCTTCTAAATAGTTTGTGCTTTGTTTAATTTGTTATTTGTTCAACAAAGACTTAAATTGTTAAGTTTTAATATATTTCTTATACCCTTTTAGGTTTTCGTTCGCTGTTTCGTCATCGCGGGTGCTCCGTTGGACATGACTGCCATTTCTCTCACGATGGACACAGTGGTTCGTATATTTGTTTTTATATTGCTTACCATGAACTAATCATCTTATTTTTTAGGGTATGCTGCTGAATAATTTAGAATTTATTATGTTAATTATATTAGAATTTAAGTATATAAATAAACTAGATAATAAGCATATATAAACAAAATGTACATATATTTTTTGTTTATTAAAAGCAGATTATATATAAAACTTATAAAAATTGTTGTTTAGTTTTTTTTGTATACATCTGTGTATGTTTTATGTTAATGACTCAACAATCCTGGATCTATAAAATTAAAAAAAAAATAAAAATAGTTCTATGGTAGGTACCGTCAGTATCTAATATCTTAATTTCAATTTTTTTTTATTAAATTATACAACAAGAGATTAATCGAAAGAAAACAATTTTAGCTAAATTCTAGATGCCGTTTTCGAGAATAATACGATTTTCGAAAACCATTTTTTAACATTTTTATGGTGGGTAGCGTTAGTGTTTGGTTAAATACATTGAAATTAGTAGTTTTGCGCAAGTAAAGGAACACATTTTGAGAAAATTAAAAAATTAATCAAAATCTCAAAATTATATGGAATAAACGATTAGAAACATAATGCATTGAAAATAATCAATTTGGCAACCATGACTCTGCCTGATTTTTCCTCTGCAAATTTTAACAGTTTTTTGTGAATTTGTGAATACATGTACATATATTTTTGTTTACTATTTAGACATATGCCATATCAAAATATTTTCTTGCAAATGATTTTCCCGCTTTTTACTTGCGATATAGGTACTATATAGGGCAAGTTCTGCATTTGGAAAAAAAAATCGAACTCGAGATTTTGATCAAAGTTGACATTACGATGATAGCGAAGACGAATAAAGTGGGTCCGGCAATTCCGTCTGTCTGTCTGTCTGTCTGTCTGTCTGTCTGTCTGTCTGTCTGTCTGTATGTCTGTACCTCGATCTAGAGCCTAAGCCACTGGACCTATTTTCTTCAAACTCGGTAGTTATGGATCTTCGGTGATTCCCTAGAGGGGAAATTGAAATTTTTTTTTTAGCTCTAAAACTAACGGTGACCCCCATACACCCGTAATGCAAAATCGTATTTATCTCGAAAACGGCTCTAACGATTTTGATAAAAAAAATTAGGTGTGATATTATGGACATGGACTACGTTTTGGTAAAAAAAAAATTTGGGGCAAAATGTTATTAACGGTACCTGTCATAGATCCGTTTTTTTGATTTTCGACTTTCTCATTAACGGCTCTAACGATTTTAACCAAAAATTTTCAGCAGGAGTCCCCCTAAGTTTAAAATAATATTGTATATAAAAATATTCGAAAAATTATTTGTTGGGTTTTTTTGAAAAAAATTTTTTTTTGAAAAATCAATATCTTCAAAACCTATGAACGATTATTTTTTGAAATAATTTCCAAAAATCAATATTATTAAATACTTAAAATTCGCATCCCACATTTTTTTTCTTGAAAAATTGTAAAGAAATTTCTTATATAAAAAATTTATTTATTAAATAATAAAACGATTTTTTAAAGTTTGTTTGCATAAATTCATACTTTTCTAGAAATCAGACGGCAATTTCATTTTAAATTCATGTTTTATATTTTTAAAATGTATCTTAAGTTCCAAAATACTTTTACATAAGAGCAAGTTCGTGCGATCCAGTCGTGCATTTTATTTGAATCAGTTGCAGTGCCAGTTGAAAAAAAAAATTTCCAAGAAATTGTTATTTTTGGACCAATTTTTTTGATTTTCTCAAAAACAGTACGACGGTTTTTTCTGCTAAAGGCCCCCAATAGTTTGAATATTATTATGAATTCAAATTTTCAAACAATAATTTTTGGGATTTTTTAAAGAATTTTCAAATTTTTTTTTTGAAAATTCAATATTTCGAAAACCTTATTCTCGATTTTTTTTTAATTTGAACAATAAAATTTTCTTTATAATCTTCAAGATATGAGAAAAAAATGTATTTTACCTAAAAATAACGGTACCCTCCATACAAATGTTAAAAAATGGTTTTCGAAAATCGCATTTTTCTTCAAAAAGGTTCAGAGAATTTTGCTAAAATTGTTTTCTTTCAATTAATTCTTACATAAAAAATAATTTGATATCAAGATATTACTGACTGCATATACCGTAGAACGATTTTTTTGAATTTCTCTTTAACGGATTTAAATGAAATTTTGTATAGACAAGCTTCTAAAAAGTTTAAAAAGCGTTGCATTTTAAAACTAAAAAAAATATATTTTTGAATTAAAAAAAATCAGTTTTTTTTTTGGAAAATTCGATATTTCAAAAACGGATCAATATTTTTTTTTTGGAAATTTAGTTTTTAATCGTAGGTACATTAATAAACACATTAAATTGGGCCTCCAAAATTTTTTCTTAAAAAATGTTTTTGTATAGGTATAAAAGATTATTTTTTTAAAACAAAACTTCAGGGAATTATAATTTTGTTCTTACATAAGATAATTTTTGCTTAAAACACATGGCATCCTCAAAATTTTTTTTGTCAATCCGCCGTAAATACCTACGAAAATAAAAAAAAAATATTCTAGAGAAAAAAAATATTTTCTAAGATTTGGAAAAAAAATGTTATGGCGGATATTTATTTAAAATTAAAACAGTTTAATTACTAATTTCCATAAAATTTAACGCCAATATATTTTTTATAAAGTTTGTCATTGCAATCATTATGCTTTCTAGAACACACTGTATCTTTGACTGGTTTCAGCGACACCACAGGCTAGGGACTCTAACATAAAATCACGTCAATTGATAATACTATAAGATATGTATATGGGTCGTTTTAAAAAAATTACATTTTTAGCGTTATAGCTTCTATTTTTTTGCATTTCAATTTAAAGACTTGAAATTTGGCAGGGAAATGTGTTTATATGTCAACATTATAAGAAAAAATTTGTAGATCGATTGATGGTAAGGAATATCCATGGTAATTAATAATGTGGAATCTCCGTGGCCTTTTTGCGGTGTGATTTTGATGCTTAATCAGTTTTATTAATATTTTTAATGATGAAAATGATTTTTTTTTTTTTAATTTTGGGCCTTGTCGTTTGAAAGGCCTTCTCTTAAACTTCAATTTTATGATATGCAAACAAAAAATAAAAATTTTTGCTGTCCCAATACTTAGTTGAATGATTGTGACAAGATTTTGAAAAGAAAAAAACATAATTAAACATTTTCGTTATAATTTAATTATTGCAGTTAATTCTTTTAAAATTTACATACAAAATAATTTTTTCATCCGAGTAAAAATTCAGTGTAATCTCCGTGGCTTTGTATCTTTGTACCATATTAATATTTTTTAATCTAACCACCGCCAAAAGAAAGGTATTTGATCATACTTGAACCTAATATAATTTGGATGACATTGAATTACATTGACTATATTAAAATTAAGAAATAGTCGATTTTGTAATCTCCGTGGCCTGTGATCTCCGTGGCCTGTAATCTCCGTGGCCATTTCCGTATTTGTTTTCTAATATGTTCTTTTAGTTTATAATGGCTCATATTATTATTAATTTTTTTATATTCTAGATAAATATACTGAATTTCATCATTCCTTACAGTATTGGTAGGTACCGTTAAAGTTCCAAAAAAGTTAAATTTCAAAGAATAAAACAGCTTTCCCCTGGGGATTATGATTTTCATTTTATTTAATTTGTATTTTTTATTAATTATCCTATTAAATTTATTTGCTTTCCACAAAATTTCAACTATTTATTGTTACTATTTATTTTGTGGATTATTGGTATTTTATGCAAGAAAAGAACATTCTTAATACACTCGAAATTTTCAATTTTAATTTTTATCGAAAAATACTCGTAAAATGAAAAATATTTGAAATTATTTTTGCGCAACTCGGAGAACTCCTTTTCTACTTGTTTACTTTAGATTTAGAAACTAAAACCCAAGAAAAACTGAATTTTTTTTTTTTTCAAACGATCAATAAATAATGTCAATTTTTAAAAAATGACCCATATATACAAGGGTGCTACTACCATATCTTTACAAAATGATATCAGTCCAATGGTGAGCACACATGCTGTGGCGAGAAATCATCTCGCACTCGCAAACGAAGATCAAAAAATGGTTTGAAGTCTACGAACATTTAAAATAAAGTCAATTTAAAATTAATTATTATATTATATATAATTATTATTAAATTATTTTTTTCTATAGGTAAATTTCTTTAGAATTTTTGTAGAAAAAAAATGGCATGCCAATTTTACGTATTTAATAATATAGGCGCAAAATATTAGTTGAATTAGTACGATGTTAAGGCTGTATTATTATGAAACAACGATTTTGCAAATTGTAATCGAATATAGCATCATACTTTCTCTACCCTTTTACTTAAGTTAATTTCATCCAACACCTAATTTATTTTTTTAGTATCATGCTGATTTCATATGACGAACTGTCATTGTTTTAGGTGTATTCAGAAGCGATTTACTAAAATAAATTATTTTAACAATTAAATAAATAAATAAGCTTATAAGCAAAAATCAATTAATGTTTGCTTATAGAAAAATTAAGAAATTAATTAATAGCTAACAAAATAAAAAAAAAAATTAAATAAATAAATAATACATTTAATAAATTAAAAGTAAATAAATAAATAACAAAGAACGTTTAAGAATAAATAAATTGGTTACAAGTAAATAAACTATTAAAAGATAAACAAATTATTATTTAAATAAGCTAGCACATATTAAGTTAATAAATAAATAAATATCAAAAATAAAGCCTTAGTCATGTTGTTGTTTTTTTGTTTAATGTTTTTTCTGTGTTTTTTTCTCTTAAATAGCCAAACTTGAGATTACGTAGTTTTCAGGTAGACTACAATATGCATTATATCGCACAAATAAATTTGTTATTGTAAATGAAAGTTTTTTATGTTGGCCAATACGTGCAGATCTTGCGATGAATAGCACCATGGTAATTATTAAATTTATTATTATTATATTATTAAATTAATTTTGAGTACTTTATTTTGGGTTATTTGTAATGGAAGAATATGGTTGTATGCACAATTGCACATTTACGGCAAGCAGATGATCCATGGAACATAACTTTAAATGTTATAAGCTTTTTTTCTGTACTTTGATTTTCGATTTATAAATGGATATAAAATTTGTATAGCCAAGTTAACCTTGTTAATTGGTTTTTCTATATGAAGTTCAAAAGTAAGTATTTTGTCTAAGTGAACTCCCACATATATTTAGCTCTAGATTTCGACTCTTTCTGATTGCCAATAATTTGAAGCATGTTGCTGGGTAAGAAACAAGCTTTTCTTTTTCTTGTGAAAGAGATACTTTGAGCCTTCCCAGCATTTTTTTTAATTTTTCCATTCATATTCTTATGAGGGCAGCTTAGAACAAGCAGTAAAATGAACATGTAAAAATTATACACCTGTTTGGGAAGATTTTTCAAAATTAAATTTTTCATACCATCGAATGTTGGGGTTCAATTCTCTATCTGTGAAACTATGAAGTGATAAGAAAGTTATCATTTCAGTTTCAACAGCCATTTTTCTTTTTTCCATTTCATCAACTCAGATTAAGCGATTCTTGAACTCATTCTGATAAATGTTTGTCAAAACATGTACTAGAGTATTAAATGATAAATGCTTTCAAATTAGCTTTTTTGGCCTTTAGTCCACAAAAATTGGCGTTTCGTCCGGGTGATCTCACATGGACTCATCAGTTGACTTGTGAGGAGCTTGTCAATACGCAATTTTTGTTAAGTTCAGTTCATCTTACATGAATTTTTTGACAAAAATCCAATGTGAACTATATCCAACAAAGATTAGAATTGTAATCATTAATAAATGCTTTCATTTTGATGTCATTTTTGAGTTTAAATTTGTTTGTTACTTTCATATTTTATCAGGGCTTTTCACAAAATCGTTAAAAAAATTTTGACATTTTATTATTTTTTTTTTTCATAAATTGCGAATCGCACAGTGTTGTGAAGTTGGGAAAAAACTTATCACTTCACAGTTTCACAAACGGAGAATTGATGTAAAGTAGCTCTTTATGACACACAGATGATGCACATGATTACTAAGCTGGGTGTACGTCATAAATCGTGAACGGACACTCACACTGAAGTCTAAGATATCAAAATTTCAATACTAGCGGTTTTTTAGTGCAGTTTTATCTTCGCTTTAATTTGTAAGATGGTGACGTTAAAATTCAATAGAAAACAATAGACAAAAGTTCTTATAATTATGCCCGATTCATAATGCGACGAGAACACGAGACGAGAGCGAGACATGATTCACTGTCAACCTTTGGTAGTTTTAAAATCGTCCGGCAATTCCCAGTTTTTATATTCGCAACTGTTTGGTTAGTAAAATTAAACATAAGGTAAATATGTATATGTATGGTAAAATGAAAGATAATCCCATAAATGTTTCATTTTAGCAACCAAACAGATATGAAACTAAAAATTGAATGTGCGCGACTGTCCTTACTTTATTTATTAATTTCATTTGACGTGATGACGAGAAATGCTTTAATGTGTATATTCTCGTCTGCTTTCATAGTATGAAACTGATTTTACAATAACAACGATGCTTCATCATACTCACATCTCTTTTTACTATCGACTTAGGTACTATAAGGCAAGTTATGCATTCGGAAAAGAATCGAACTCGAGATTTTGATGAAAGTTGACATTACGATGATAGCGAAGACCAAAAAAGTAGGTCTCGCAATTCTGTCTGTCCGTCTGTCTGTCGGTTCGATTACAGCCTAAACGGCTCGGCCGATTTTCTTCAAACTTGGTAGATATGGGTTTTGATTTTTTCCCCCACACGTTTCTTTTCTTTTTTTCTAAGACCAAAAATAACGGTACCTGCCATACGAATTATTTTCGAAATTTTATAAATATTTATGTTCTCAAAAACAGTCCCACAGATTAAAAAAAAAAAACTATTTTTTTGGTATCTCAGAAACGGCTCAATATTTTTGTTTGTAAATTTAATTTTTATGTGAAAAATAATAAAAACTTCAAATTGGCGTACCAAATTTTTTTCTTTTAAGCGTTTTAAAAATTTTGTATATAAAAGCTTATTTTTTTAGAAACCAGTACAGATTTATATTTTTTGTTCTTGCATAAGCTAATATTTGCTTGAATCACATGGCATCCTGTTTTTAGCTCCAACTACTAAAGGAATTATTTATAGTCTATTAAAAAATGAATGTTATGTTTATGAACAGTTTTTTTCTAATAACATTAATTTTTGTAATTCTTAGTCGTTTACATAAGAGCAAGTTCGTGCGACCCAGTCGTGCATTTTATTTCTTATCGCATTCATTGTGTTCGAGCCAAAATTTATTTACAAGTGTTTTTTTTATATTTTGCATTCGCTCACAATTGCATTCAAAAATTTAAACACACCTGCATCAGTTTTAAAGAAAATATCACATTTTTGCCCAACTAACTACTCAAAAATTTTAAATGACCCTAATACAATGAACTGTAGTGTAAAAAAAATGTACTACGAAATTTTGGCAAGTTACCTTAAAAGTTGGCGTGTTCTATTCTCATTTCAAAATAGTATAACAGTTTTGAGAATATTCCACAAATAACGGAAACAAAAATGTTCTTCTCAATTAACCCGGTTTTAAGATAATTCTTTTTATTTCATTAAAAAAAAACTTTGAATACACTCTAGGCTTATTCATGTCTGAGGGGGGTGAACAGTAATTTATAAGTAACTACTACCAGGCCCAGAGTACCTCGGGCTATCAGATATTTATTCCTTTCTAACTCACAAAATACATGGCTTTTGATAATGCAGATCAGTAAGGGCATGACGTCTTGGTAAATTAACCAGACCAGCGAATGAAAAAAGTCTTTCGACTGGCGCTGAAAAGTCAGCGGCGTATTTATCTTCATAGACAATTTTCTTAAATAAGGATATTTGTTCAGCATGGTCATTCCATTTTCAACGCGTGGCTCATTTATATAGGTCAAATATTCATATTCAATTTTTCTCGGAAACGACAAATTGGTACTTGAATTAAAATTAATGTTAAAATTAAGGCCGGTATTCACCGAGCGCTCATAACTTAAGAAGCTCATAAACCTATTCACCAAGCAATATTAGTGAAGATCTACGAGCGCTCTTAAAAGTTAGGAGTGGTCCCGACCACTCCTAACTTACGAGCGCTCTCTTCGAAAGTTTGTTCGCTTGTGCGTGTGCCACGCACGCATTTGACTCGAATCCATGTGAGCAATGCCAAGTAGAAGAGTATCCATTTGCTGTCAAGTATAACATTCCACAACATTTCACAGTTTGGGTATGCCTGAACAAGAGAGAGTGGCTCTCATTTTCGAACTTCGAAAAACACTTGCGAGTGGTTGGTGAATACCACACAGAAATTTCAGGTTAAGAGCCTCGTAAAGTTAAGAGCCGTTTAGGAGCGCTCGGTGAATACGAGCCTAAATCTCCAATATTTTTCTGTCTGTAGATGGTCCAATAATTCTACAATGGCTTCATGATTATACAGTATTCTTTCAAATATTAACATGATTTTCTGAAAATGCATCAACTGATAGTTTATTGTACAAATCGTTTAGTTCATTAGAGTGTTATAAAATATTAGATACCGCATCATACGTTGAATTCCAACGGGTTACTGCTAGTGTAGATTAGCCCAGAGTATTCCCTATAATCCCTATAAATTGTCAAGCCAATGACAAGTATAACCATTAAAAACTTTAAAGTTTGTATACAATGATGAATACCCTTAATATGAAATTTCACTCACCTGGATCATTTCCAAAAACGCCTGCCAAAAATTTGGTATAATTTCACTTTTTTAATAGCACTTAAACATCAAACTTAAAATTACACATAAGAAAAAAACAACTACCCGAGACACAAACAACGCCGTAATTGATGGAACTTTCAATTCATGAACAATATGCAACATTGTTGTTTTCGCTGGACTACATAATGTTGTCAATAAAACCAAATGACCAGCCATACATACCACGAATTCATACTACATAGTAATGGGCAGTTTCTTGGGTACAGGAAACCCGTATCGAAAAAAGTCTCAACAAATTTAAATTTAATTTACATCTTTTTTTATCATTTATTAATAAAATTTTAAAGTGTGCGCCGGTTTTTTGCCCAGTAATAAAAATCATTTTTAGAAAGAAAAACAAGTGTCTATTATTTTTTCATTTAATTTATTAAAAAAATATTAATTTAAAAAAAAAGGAAACAAAAAGGCAAACGCCACAAACGTTGCTTGAATTTTAGTGTTGATCCTCTGGTAATTAATAATTATATACTTTTAAATGAGAGACTTATTTCTTCTCTAATCTACACTTCTTAATTTCTTCTTTTTAAAGTCTCTAATCTATATATACAATAATTTCTCATCATTGGAATTATCTCTTAAAAACATTAAATTGCTGAATTATCAAAAACCAAGGATTACAAAGGTCATTCTTTTATGACCTAAATTTAACATGACAACTTTTTGTTAATTTTATTGTTGCGCCTAATTATTTACTCATTCAAATACTTCAAAAACATCGCAATGCATTTAATAACCTGGTTAAATACTCTGGAAGGCAAACAAAGTCAGATATTTGCTTCAATGCACTTTTTTCGTCATCCACCCCATTACTAGGCCAGTTTACTGTTTGTTTATTTTATTGCAATAGGGCAGGAAAACATTTTGTAGGTACTCGTACCTACTTTGCTTTGTGCAAAACCACGTGTTTATTTTTGTAAGCAAATAGTGCGGGAAATAATGGACACACTTGGTAATGACCTATTTCTGAGCGTGTAATTTTAATGTTTGTTATATGATTGACTATTTGGAAGGCAGGTACATAGGTAATATGGCGTTATGTATATGATTTGCACAGAACACCAATTTCAGATGTTTATTAATTTAAAAATGTTCAAAAAATCAGACGGCATTATATTTTTTTCAGTTCAACTAAGAACTGTTTTAACAATTAAATGAATGAATTTCATGCTTTTAACATCTTATTCTAATTACATTCAATTTTTCAGGACTTAAGTTCAAACAACTATTGGATTTTTGTTAAATAAAAGCTAAAACTTTCGATACTTTAAAATTTTGACTTCTTAAATTCCTACTATCCTCGGTAATAGTTTCTTACAACTTTAAGACCCGTGTACATTACAGACCTTCTATCGGCTGATAGTTTGATCGAGTTCTGAATCAGGATAAAATTGAATGAAAATGCACACACCATCTGGTATCGGCTAACAAATAATTTAGCTGTGCTAGTGCTAGACGATTTCCTTCAATTTATCAAATTATTAATCAGTATTGAGTTCTTCTATACACGCGAAGTGTAAAAAAGATATTAATTTTTTTTATAGAAAATAACATTTTAATTTTAAAAGGGAGGATAGGCCCTCTCTCTAATACAATTTCTGTCGCAACTTATGCGACTGTTTATATTTTTTGTTCGGTTACTTTTGCCTAAAACTTTTACAGCCATATTTATAAACTCATTATAGTGAGTACATAAGGCTATTAAACCCTTATAATGCCTCTAAACGCAAAATCGTTATTTATAAAACTTATGTGACGTTGAATAGAGGCATTATAAGCTAAACGCGTTTGGAGGTTGATTAGTGCCTACATAAGGACATTTTAGTACATATTGAACTGTCACATTCACTTTGACATCACATTGAATTATAAAAATTATCAAAAAAAAAATGCCTTTGACTTGATATTGAAACTAAAACTTTGTGTTATTTTTATTTATTGAAACAAAAATGTTATACAAATATGTATATTAAAACAAATTGAATTAAAAATTGTTTAGAATTAATTAGATAAATATACTTGTTGGTGATGTCTCTCCACGCATCCTTCTTCATCCGGTGTGTTAGTGTTGTAATTATTATCTTGCATTATTGAATTGTATCCTCAAGAACTTGTCTGAGGAGTATTCCAGCTACTCGTATAATGAAACGAATAACAATTTGATTTCTTTTAGCTTTAGTAGTTTCGTTTTTGTTTATTAAATTCGATAGACAGACAAGATGTTTTTTTTTTGTTTTTTGATAAACAGCTGAGTGTTATGAAGGCTAAATGTAATAGATCCTTACTTTTTGGTACTTTATTTGACACAAGCTCATTATAACTATGCAGGGTAGGCAAATGTTTTATAAATATAAATTTGCATAGTGGATGAATAAGTCCTTATGCAGTGCATAACTATTCACGCGTTTAGGGAATTCTAATAAATACGGCTGTTAATTTTTACGAATTTTCATCCAAAGTCTGTCAAAGTTCATATACACAAATAAAGTTGCGTAAAAACTGGCAATTGTGAAGTTTATACCAAACGGTAATAATATTCCCGTAGATCAATGAGCTGTATATTTTTTTTTACTCCAACTAATTTTGTCTCGTTTTTTCATGCTTTTACTCCATAGTGATAGTTTGTAAAATGATAAATTGTATTAATGCCCACAAGATTTATCATAGTATGAAGGCATATTTCGGTATTTACTTAAAAGTTATTTAAAACTGGGTTATTTTAATAACTTTGGTTGAATGTAGTTTTTATTTAAGCCTGTATCGACAAGGAATTTTGGATTTAAAGCGTTGCTCGTGTTATACATTCCAATTATGGTAAGGACGAGTTTGTTAATTTAAAAAATGAATATCTGCGTAATCATTTAATTGTTCCCCGTAGTTATTCTGATAAGCAATATATTCGTTTAGGGGTGGCCGTGGCGCGATGGTTGTGTGCTCGCCTGTCAACCTCATTATCACAGGTTCGATCCCTGCCGTCGTCTATGTCTTCTTTAATTCCATTAAAACCTTCTAAAATTGTCATCAATGGGTTGCTGGTTTACTCATTCCATGTTGTTTAGGCATAACACTAACAACATGTGATTGAGTTAAACTAGATGCCCAACAAGGATGAATACGAATAAAAAAATAATGCGAATTATAAGGGACATAGAAATAAGACACGGCAGTTCTCCGCTTTAGTTCAGCCGCCATCCCTGGAGATAAAAAATCTGAGACAACCACCTTCAGTCTCAACATCGTGCCACACATCTTTCCTATCCTTCTTTCTCTTCCGTAACTTCACGCCCGCGCTGTGTTGAAACATTTAAAGGGTAATCATAATCCCTTGAGCGCGAGTAAATTATAAAAAAAAAAGAAATATATTCGTCTAATAGTTCGTCCCAGCCTGAACTGTGCTTGTAGCATTGACTACAGAATTGGAAGCGTTGATCAGTTTTCAAATAGTTTTATTTGAAATAGTGTTTTAAACTGTTCGTTAGCTTCAGTTAAGTTTGAATTGGTAATTGATTCTGTACGTATATGGCTAAGAAATGACTGGTATCGTTGACGTTCTGGCGTTGTGGCCTTTATTATAATTTACTCCTCTTGAATATATAATTTTGTCAGTTTATATTGGCTCTGGTATAGGTTATGGTTTTGGAGTAGTTCGTTGAGATGGAACAAAATGTTTTTGTCGTGTAGGAAACGATGTTATTGATTGTATTAAGAATATTGCGGATACTGGAAACGTTTTAAAAGTGTTTGAGGTATATGTCCAAAATGTGGCTAAAATTTATCTGGTTGCTGAGAAATATGAGATTGCAATTCAGGGGTTGGTTTTTTGTTAGAAATGTTTAAATGCCATGAGCGGAAATTTTGGTTCTCTAGTTTCTGCCACAAGTACAAAGCTTGAGGAAGGCCTACAGGCTCTTTATACTTAATAGTCTAGGTAGATCACCTTTTAGACCTCTTATGAATATTTCAAGACCTTTGTCTCTATAGTTTTCTTCTAATAAATTCATGTCATCTGTAGAGATGTCCATACTAAAAATCTTGTTCAAAATGAATGTCAAATGTTTTGTAAACTGTTATAGTATTTCTAAACGCAACTGTCACTCTGTTTAAGGAGATATCAATATGGTACCTACTCTGAATTTCTTAAATCGTAGAGGGTGGTAAGGCGTTAAGAAATGAACTCCCAATTTAGAGGTGTGCTTTATGATTCTAACACTCTACGTGCATTAATAATGGATAACGCTGGGCGCCAATTACATTTATCGTACATTTATTGTTACTCAAATGATTTATTGATAATAATTTATTGATAGTAAATAATAAACGATTTACTTTATTTTCCTAACTATGTATCAATAATAATTCTATTCCTAACAGTAGTTGTTGTTATTTCAGTGTCTTTACTTTAGGTGCACTTGTGTCGAATATTTGTGGAATTAACTTATACAATTTTTACCAGCTTCACGATTTGACTATGTGTTATTTTATTGACGATTTGCTATTCACAAAACAACCTTAATTCAAAAATGTTTCGGAACGATTTGGCGCCAACGCCGAGAATTTTTGAATCAAAGTAGGTCGACATAAAATCAAAGTGTTTCTCTACTTTGAAACGAATATGCCCAAAGTTAAGTTTAACAACGTTTTCCCTTGATTTTAAATGGAGTCATCGTTAAAACAAATACATTAATATTTAAAATTATTCATAACAACATTGATACGACTATGACCTATCGTAGATTGAATTACACAAAACTTTGAATACACTATGATTCAACTTCAATTTGTAAATACTACAACGTAAAATCAATTATATCCGAGTCTAAGAACACTTCGCATACATTTCGATTTAAACATTATTCATTTTGAATCCAAATGCATTCAACTTTGAAATAACTATGTTTCAACTTTAATTTAACTTCGCTTACGTATTGATTCAAAGTGAACTCATTCTAGATTGAAATGAACATTACTTTGAAAAGAGTATTTTTTTACTTTGAACCACAATATTGCATCGCAGAAAGTACCACGTTTAAGGTTCAACCCAAGCATAATTCCTTATAAAATTAAACAAATTTAACGTGAGAAGAAGTATATTTCAACTTTTATTTAAGTCGGTTTAAATATGAATGTACTTAAATCAACTTTAAAAGAATTCAATAAAAATTAACTATTTTTCATTGGAGTTTAAATAAAAATCATTTTTTTAATTTGGAATTCATTTATTTTATTAATAATATTTACTACATATTACACATATTTTGTATGAAATAACTTTTTTACACATAACATATAAACATTCATTCAATAATATTTTTCATCTTAATAATTTTATTAAGAAAATTACATTTGCTATCTTATTAAAAATAAAAATTATATGTAAAAAGTACAAAACTTACGCAATTATTAGTAATAAGAACTTAAATGTTGTAGAACTTGTAGGCAGACTTGTGAAAAAGAATTATGTTTTTGATCAATTATGTTTAATTTATTTTAAAATTGTTGTTTACCTTCGGTTTCGCTGAGGTGGGGTTCTCCTGGTAGAGGCAAATTGATGAAATAAATCAATAGTCCGTTTTCGTCAAGAAATCTTATATCCAGTGCCATCTCGGCGCCCGGGGTGGGAGACCCATTTTGCCGCCCCATTCAATAATTAATTAAAATTAAATTTCGAGACATCATTTCACAGGCAATGAGGTATCTTTTATTGAAGGTAAAATAGGATCAGCGGTTTCACAAACGGATTCTACGGGCCTTACGAGCAGCGAAGTCAGAAATAACTTTGTCAAAATCAATATATGCAGCCAATACTTGTTCAATCGACAATATAGCCAAGTTTGATAGTCTAGTGGAGCTCATAGTGGATTTGAGATAATTTTTGATTAGCTTCAACTTCGAAAAACTTCTCTCACAACTAGTGACACTAATTGCCAAAGTCAAATATATACGAATCAAGATGACTATATTTGGAACCGAAATCCCCAGATTCAGTTTTTGAATGAACTGGAGGAGCTCCAGTGGTCCTTTGCCCCTTATATCTTCCTCTGATTCAGAACTGGCGACAAACTGCTAGAGACGCTTCCGCTTCATCTGAAACTCGTCCTTGTCGAAGTCTTCTAATACATGGGAAAGATCACACTCGTACTTGCTGTCCAAAAGTTTCGCTGGCGTCAAAAATCCGAACTTGTCCGCTATTTCTTGAACTTGCTGGAATCGAGTCGTCATTTCTTGAATGATCTTCCAAATGATGCGAACTATTCTCGACGGAGTTCGTGCTCGTGAGACAAAGCTGCATCTGCGGATTCTTCACCATGCATGCATTCTTCTCGTTTTGAATTCAATTCCAAGTTTTTCGCTGAGAATTTTAGCAAAGTCGATTGCAGCTTAGACGAAACGGTCTCTGCTCTCCACTGGTAGAGCTTTTAAAGTGCAGAGTTTCTGAACACACTTATCCACACTCAGTCCTCGTTGCTGTAGGTAAATCTGTGCCCTGTGTGTCATCTACTTCAGGTAGCACTGTAGCCCAAAAGCCAAGAAAAGTGAGGAAGTTGAATGACTGCATGGCTATCAGAAGAAGACTGGCTCCCGATCTTGTTTCGGAAGTTTGAGATAAATCCGTCAATTCCTCCATAACCTTAAGAACTTCCTCAAACTTATTTTTAAGCATCTTGATAGCTTCATGTCTAGCGCTCCAGCGCGTTTCAGTGACTCGTTTCACTGCTTGACCTGTGATGGCAACCAAAGCGTTACACGGTGCACTTGATGCAGAAAAGAAGGCAAATAGCTTCTCCAGAGTTCCAAAAAACGTCACGGAGTTCACTGATTCAGAAGCAGCGTGTACCCCAGCCAAGTTGAGTGAGTGGTTTGTGCATGCAGTGAATGTAGCTTTCGGATTCAGTACTTTAATCCGAGCTTGAACTCCATTGTGGATCCCTGACATTGTGGCAGCGTTGTCATAAGCCTGTTCTCTCAAGTTCTGTATGTCCAGTCCGTCTGATTTTATCTTCGCGATAATATAGTTGCTGAGATCTCCTGCTTTTTTTTGTTAAGAAGAAGTCGATAAAAGATTTAACCACGGCGACCTTTTCTCCTTCGATATGTACGTATCGCAGAACCTGGCTCATTTGTTTTTTGTGGGAGATGTTTGGTGTACTGTCGAAGATTACGCAATAATATTTAGCTTCTTTAATGCGACGGATGATGGTGGATCGAACTTGCTGTCTCAGTAAGTTTATCAATTCATTCTGGGGATAGAAACGAAACTGGGGCTCTTGCTCTCAGCTTTATCTTTGTCAGATGTTCCATTAAAATATAATCATATTTAGCTAGGAGGTGCACTAACTCCAGAAAATTCCCGCGGTTGTAACTATCATCTCCTCGATGTGCTCTGAAGGCCAGATTCAGTTTGGCTAAGAACTGGATAATATTCAACAACCGGTACAATACATCCCTCCACTTCTTCTCCTCAGTTTCGAAAATTTCATGTTGTTTCTGATCAATGATTGCTTTACGGTTCAGGCGAACTTCCAACTCCTTCCATTTCAAGAAGCTCTGCTCACGGTCCAGGCTGTTCTCATGGTCTCCGATTCTTGGATTTAGCTTCCACCATTTGTTGAATCCTTCTTTAGATGCGAAGTTCGAGCCGAAATTGCCAAACAGCTTGCAACAGAAACAATACAAGGATTACTTCAAAGGCGAGTAAGGCGGTAAGAGTGCTAAAACGGAACGTTCCGAAACTCTCGCGAAACTGAAAGGGAGCGTTCCGAAACATATGATATGCGAGACCGCTTCGCTGGCGGTTACCTACTTTACCTACTGTACATACTTTATACCTATATATATGTACGTGGTCAAAAGTCTGTCCGTTTGCAGCGTCCCCGCCAGCGGCCTCGCACACATATGTTTCGGAACGTTCCCTTTCGCGAGAGTTTCGCAACATTCCGTTTTAGTTTCGCGAATCGCGCGATAATAACGGAATGCACTCTTACCGCCTTAATTCTCGGTCAAACAGAACGCGTTTTTACGCCGCGTTTCACCGCCGCGTTCAAACGAAGCGTTGTATTACATTGCAATACCATGTTCCATGTCGCACTGAACGCGTTTTTGACACCGCGTTGAATTCACCATGGCGTTGCAACGCGGCGGTGAAACGCGACGTTGTGCGAAATTACAGATTATTTCTTACGCTGCGGCAGTCAAAGGAATTTTAAATTTTTTAAAGATGGAAAAATTAATTGAATTGGTGAGAAATAACCCATGTCTATACGATATGGGTGATAAATCGTATAAGAACATTGTCTTACATACATACATATTTAATTATTATTATTGAAATATGAGACAAATTTGTCTCTTATAAATGCCGCATTGCTAGGTCCTCTGTTTGTTGGCCTTCGGGATGTGCGACTCTAGCTCCCGGCACAGCTGGTGATATTCGCCAATTTCTTTTCTTTTTTTGTTTATTGGCATGTACCCAAATTCTTTTTCTTTTACGGGAATTTCGTAAAATAGCAAATACATAGAAGCAATAATTCCTCTTCTGAATCTGAGCTGCTTGACATTATTTTTGTTAAGGAATGAATGTATGTTTTGTTTGTTCATTGCTTGAAAGCTCTGTTTGACGTCCTCTGACGCGGCGGTTGCAACGTCGCGTCAAAATAATCTTACCGTCGCGTTAAAAAATCTTAACGCGGCGTTGAAAACGCGTTCTGTTTGACCGCGCCTTTACTCGCCGTTTACGAATTCACGGAAATCAGCCGAGAGCGTCAACGACGAATCACAGGCAGGGTGGCAAATTTCAAATGTATGTCATTGTTGTTTGTTGACTTGTCAAACGTTCTGTCATGAAATATAAATGATCTCTATCTAAACGCTTCACCGGCGACATTATGCCGCCCCCGCCCTTCTGCCTCCCGGGTCGCACCGCCCCCCCCCCCCCCTACACAAAGTAAAAATAAATAGAATATTCAAACTATCTTCATTCGCGACACGCTTAGCACATGGCTGATTAACGCACTGATCTAATTCAAAATGAAATGCGCTGTTAAACGAAACCAGTAAATTGAAAGTAGCATCAATGTAAGAATAAACATTGTTCTACTTTGATACACCAGAAGTTTCAATTAAAGCAACTTGTCGATGCCCACCTTTTCCTTGAAGCATACCTACAAGTGCCTGCCTTGTCTCGCCTGGTGAGTGCAATTTTTCTTGTATATGTTCTGCCCCAAGAAGCAAAAACTTCGATACTATACATAATTGATTGCCTCTTCGTCAACATTCTCTACATTTGTGTACTTCACATCTCCATTACGCCCCGTCTCTCCTGTCGTGGATATTTTGGATAAGCTGTCAACATTATCATATCGAGACTGCTGAGCCGAAATTCACATTGAACTTAAGGATAACTATATCTGCTTGTCTCAGCCTTCAATATTTTGATTCAAAAAACAAGCTTTTTGTCTCATCTTTCCCGGTGAGTTCAATTTTTAGTATATGTTCTGCCATTAGTCTTGTTGATACTACTCAAACATATGTACATTTTATTCTTCCATCACGAAAAAAAAAAATTAATAAACAACAACATCTGCTATTGAGATCATAATTATCAAAGCCGTCAAAACACTACGTTATCCTGCATCATATAGCTGATACACAAACCATTATATTGTAAAACAACTGCATTATCCAATTGATCATTTTTCACACTGCTAAAAAAATACTAGTGGACAGATTCGTGATAAAACTAAAAAAAAAAAAAAAAAAAAAAAAAAATAACAACGAAGATTATTTTTGAATTAAGTTACATTATTAAAAAATAAAATGGACAAATCATCCCCTTGTGGAAATTTAAACTGCACTATCACCATAAAAACCAACAATTGGGTGCCTTGTAGGGGAATTTGCGGTAAAATATTCCACCCTGTTTGCACAGGCCTTAGTAGAACTGCTAAAGCTTATCTGCCAGAATACTCCGAACATTTTAGTTTTTACTGCGACGAGTGTCGAAGCATAACGCTTTCCCACATTATGTTAGCTCTTAAATGTAACAATGAAAGGGTCGACCAATTATCGGATTCAATTGCTGAACTGAAGAAAGAAATTCGTCATGGTTTTAGTTTAACTAACCAACTTTTGGCAGAAAATAATGAATCAACCACTAAAAGCATTGAAAAATACCATTTAATATCAAAAAAACAACTTAATAATATTGAATGTATATCTAAACAAATATTCACTAAATGCTCCGAATGCTTTGATAACTTTAAATCATTTTCCAACCACATCGATTCTCAACTCACCAATATAACCAAGTCGATCTCATCCTTAAATCAACCACCGGAACAAACATCAAGTTTAGTCTCAATTAACTCCATCCAAGACAGTGTGACTAGTTTAGAAAAAACTATAATGGCACAATCCAAGGCACTCAAATTCATTGATATTGACTTTTGTGCTACATATGGTAAGCTGATTAAAGATTCAGTAGCTCTTGCTGATATCTTGGTAAAAGAATCTGTAGCCACTCGAATGGCCATCTCTGAAGTATCTGAAGAAGTGAAGCGTGTATGTAGTAAAAACGACTATTCTGTACCCGAACCGATTTTCAACAACAACAACAAATCCCTCCTATTTGAGCTTGATGATCTGGAATCCCCTACTGTATCTCTTAACGAAAGTTCATCAGCTGCACATCTACTTGATACTTCTTCAACTATAACTGTATCTACTCTTCCTACACCGTTACCAGCCATATCACATCAATCTCAAGTCGTCTCCACCGAACCACCGCTGTCAACATCGAAATCGCACACCGCACCTCTACCAACCACTAGCAATTATAAAACGACATCAACCTTCATCGTTAAGGATGCACCTCAACATGCAAACGAGTCCTGGATTAGAAATTTTTTTAGATCTAACTACAGTTTTTATATCATCGTTTGTATTCGGCTTAGTATCGGAATTTTCAAAATAATTATACCTCATATTTACGAATGGTTATTTTCATCCTCCTCTATAAATTTAAAAAATAGTACGATGAAGATTCAAAAACCTTTTTCTATTAATAGTTTAAGTTATAATTCTAAGTATAATACTAGATGTAATCAGGTATCCTCTAATATGTCTTTTCCTATACCTAACTTACCGAATCATCCACCCAGAATATACCCAAATATTCCTCCATTTTCTTCTTCCTCCTTAATAACATCTTCTTATATAGATCCACTTATACCACCCTTAGTGAAATTAGCCAAACTATTTCCGGAATCCTGCGAGAATAGCCTTTTTGTTATGTCTCGTTTGCGTGATCCAAAAACCTATGCCAATGTCAGACCTTACCTTGCATATTTACATGATAAACCACAAAATACTTGCATCGATGGAATAACTAGAGTTAATCTTGAACTTTTGATTTTAAAAGAAGGCATTCCTATTGATTTATTAACCCTGAAAAAAATGTTCATTCAATATCATGAATGTTTTGATATTTCACCCCTTCAAGTAATTAATGACCTCTCAGCTTACGGCGCTTATTTGAGCTCCAAACTAAGACCACACGTTTCCCAAAATCAGTTTTTTCGTAACTAAAAATATCCCTTACAAACAAACCTCCCATGTATCAAATAGTCATGAATGTCTGTCTATTTATTATCAGAATGTACGAGGTCTTCGCACCAAAACCACCGAAGTTTATCTTAACTCACAAAAACTTCCATATAATTTGTTTGCCCTCACTGAAACAAATCTTTCTCAAGACATTGAGAGTAATGAGCTTTTCACCTCGGAATTTACTGTTTTTCGGAAGGATATCTTAGTTCCTGATAGTTCCAATTTAGGTGCTAATAACCCTGTAGGTCGTGGTGTACTTTTAGCACTCCATTCCGATTTGGATGCATCGTTAATTGTTATTCCCAATATTCTAAATTTGGAACTCATATGTGTCAAGATAAACCTGAACAATCGTTGCATTTACATCTTGTGTTGCTACATTCCTCCGTCTCAGCCCACAAGTGCATATGAGCTTTTTTCTGATGCAGTTGATTTTACTGCTGATCTAACTAATCCTGAAGACGACATCATTATTGTTGGGGACTTTAATCTTCCACGATTGATATGGACTAATTCTGAAGACGAGATCGATTTGATCTCGAATAATGCAATCTCCGAAAAAGAAATTCTATTCACTGACCGTCTTCAAGCCTCCGGCCTTGCACAAATGAGCAATGTTAAAAATAACTTAGGAAGACAGCTTGATTTAATTTTTTCCTCAGACGCCGATAACACTATAGCCTCGAATAGCAGTCATCTTCTTACCAAACTTGATTGTTATCATCCTCCAATCGCAATTATCTTCGCATACGTTAGCAACAATATTAATCCAGACGTATTAACACAGCGTAAATTCAACTTTCGTAAAGCTAATTTTGAAAAACTAAACGATCTTATTGGTAGGATAAATTTCGATTTTATATCTGATTATAATACACATATCGACATAACTATCGCTACTTTTTATGCACATATTTTTGACTGTTGTTCCCAATCGATCCCAATACTTTCTCAAAAAAACATAACTTCTTCTCCTCCATGGTATAATAAAGAACTTCGCTCTCTTCGCAATAAACGTAACTAACTTTGGCAAACATTTCTAAGGTCCAAATCAGAGTCTGATTTTTCTAACTACACTTTAGCTTATAATAACTTCTCCGTTTTGTGTGAATACTTATACACAAGATATCTTTCTCAAATGCAGACTGATCTTATCTCTAACCCAAAGTTGTTTTATCAGTTTATTAATAGTAAAAAAAAATTTGATGGTTACCCCTCTGTATTAAAATTATACGATTCTTCGTCAATGGATACAAAAACTATATCCAATCTTTTTGCAGCATTTTTCGGGGCAGCGTTTTCGTCTGACAATTCTGAGGCTGACGTTAGCTATTTTAGTTATATGAACGGATGCACTCAGACTTCCCTAACTTCCATTAATATTGACATATCATCGGTGATAAATAAAATGAATCTGCTTAAAGATGATTTCTCTTTTGGTCCTGACGGTCTCCCTTCTGTTTTGTTGAAAAAATGTACTGCCAACTTAGCCCAGCCACTTACTGCACTCTTCCAAAAGTCCATTTCAACAGGAATTTTTCCCCAGCTTTGGAAAGATGCTTTTATTATACCTGTGCATAAGAAAGGACCTAAAAATGATATAGTTAACTATAGACCAATTGCAAAACTATCTTGCATACCGAAACTCTTTGAGAGCATTATATATGACAATATGTTCTTTTTTTGTAAGCCGATTTTTTCAACTAAACAACATGGTTTCCTGAAGGGCAGGTCCACTACCACTAATCTGTTAGATTTTGTATCTACTACCCTGTGTGCTTTAGAAGTTGGAAAAGAAGTCGATGCAATAGCTACTGATTTTAGCAAAGCTTTCGACAAAATATCCCATAATATAATATTATTTAAGCTAAAACAACTCGGCTTTCCGGCGTTAATGATTTCATGGATTCAATCATATTTATCGAAACGACAATACAACGTTATATTTAGATCGTGTATATCTACTTCCATCCGTGCAACGTCTGGAGTTCCGCAAGGTAGCCACCTAGGACCACTTATTTTCGTTCTAACCACTAATGAAGTTGAACAAATATTTTCGAACTCTGATCTGTTAATCTACGCAGATGACATGAGAATATGCCGAAAGATCTCTTGTGCCGAAGATTCCAAATCTCTGCAAATCGACTTGGACAAATTCTACATTTGGTGCCAAAAAAAACCTCCTTGAACTCAACGTTAATAAATGTAAAGCCATAACATATACCCGTAAGCGTCCTCCATTAGCTCAAAGACAATATTTTATTAATTACGAACCCATTCCCATTGTTACTTCGATCCGTGATTTAGGTTTATTATGCGACTCCCAACTGAACTTTCGCTCTCACATTGATAACATTATAAATAAAGCTAACTCTTCACTTGGATTTATTAAACGCTGGTCCAAAGAATTCTCCGATCCCTATGTTACAAAATCCCTCTACATGACTTTTGTCCGACCACTTTTGGAATATGCATCACAGGTCTGGTCGCCTTATTATCAAGTTCACATTAATCGCATTGAAGCCGTCCAACGAAGATTTTTACGTTTTGCCTTGCGTGGACTTGGCTGGGACGATCCTTTTAACCTTCCTCCATATGAAGAACGTCTAAAGCTTCTAAGTTTGCAATCTTTAGATGCGCGCCGTAATACTTCTGATATTATCTTCGTTCATCAGTTATTAACATGTAACATTGACTGTCCCTGTTTACTACAACAGATCGGTTTTAATACTAACCAACATCGTTTTCGATCTACGACTCTTTTTCGACTCAAATACCATAGTACCGACTACGGACTAAACGAACCCCTGTCAAGAATGTTGAGTAGGGTAAATAATTCTAACATATTTGACTTGAACCTTAGTAAAACCTCACTTAAACATGCCCTATTAGCCTATTACGCTACCCCTCCTGATACTTATCCAAATTATCCTATTATTAAACCATTTATTAATTTTTAGACTTAAGGGTAGGTGTCCATAGAAAAAATAGGTTAGACTTCTGCGCTAAGCTGTATAACTTTCACAATTTTACGAATATTTCAATGAAATAAACGGTCATCGATTAGAAAAATGTTAATCAAAATACTTTTGCAGTTTTGAAAAAAATATAAAAAAATTGTGTGCCCAGAAACTGCCACACAAGTGGAAAAATCATACATTTTAGTAAGGTCCTTATTCAAATGATAGGGAAATTCCGAAAATATTACTTTTTTATTTTTTTTATATTTTTTTTCTAGAAACAACATATTCCCAAATCACGTATCGGTCTTCTTTTTTTATTCTGTTTTATTATTTATTAAAAAAAAAATATACAAAACTATGAAAAACGAAGGAAATTTGCATAGTGGTATGATTGCTCTACTGGATAAAACTTCATAAGTATAAAAGATAACGAAGTAAAATTCACTCTTATGCAAAACCAATAAGTATGTGCAATTACGTTAATATTTTTTTATTTTTTTTTGTATTTTTACAGTAACTTTTTACTAACAAAAGTCAAAAAATAGACATTTTTTTACAAATATTTTGTTCTCTACCCTGGGAAATTGAGAGTTATATTTTTTAATTTTTGGAAATAATTTTTTAATCAAAGATTTATATTCCCTGAACAGCGTATCGGTCTTAAAAATTTAATAAAACTCATCTAAAGTTCATAAAAATGCAATTCAATATGACAGTATTTGTAATGCATTTGTAAGAAAAGTATTAATAATACAGTTCTCACATATTTTTTTTATTTTTGTTTGATATTTTATTTACTAAATTCAAAAATACAAAATACTTTTTTCACTCAATATTTATTTAATTTAATTTTTATAAAAGAGGTCTGTTTTGCATTTTTTCACAAAAAGTTCCTTTGCACACGCACACAAGTAAGTTTTCAGTTCACAAGAATGCCACTGCAATATCAGCGCTTTGAAAGAGAAGGTTTCGTATTCTCTGTGCAAAAGAATTTTGTCCGCCCATCCGCTCTCTTGATTCTTTTTTTTTTTGTCTGGGCTCATTTAGTTTTTTATTCTTGCTTATGACTTGTCATCTTGCATCTCGTATTACAAGAACAAAAAAAATAAAAAAAAAAACGTGTTAGAAATGATTGTTTTTAGTAGGTAAATGATGCAATGACCATTCCACATTGTCGGAGGTAGAGTTGAAAAATGTTCTTTGTGTATGTATAAAAAAGTATATAAGTAGGTATATCACAAATTCGCTGTCATAAATTTTGTTTTTTTGTATTTTTTTATTTGCGATCTATCATCACTTCTACTGTTTTTTTTTTGTTTCTTCTATGGAAAGCCATTTTAGGTACACACATAGTAATACATTGCGATGCATAGTGATCTTCATTTTTTTTTTGTCAAAGGGTGTGTAGATGATGGAAGAAATGAAATTTGCGATGTTGTGTATAGAATAAGATACATACATAATGCATATAAATATATACAATAGATTTTGTGTTGTTTTTTTTTCCGATAGGTAGGTTCATAGGTAATGTAGAGGTGCAACGCCGTGATTTGGTATCGTAAGGATTGTTTTGATTTAATTTTGCGTAGGTAGGTAGATAATGGATGTATCAAAAACATATTAGATGATGAAATTGCATTTCACTTTGTAAGCGAATACGCAACAACCAAGGGATATGGCAAGTGGAAGGCGCCAAAATATTATGTATGCAGGTATCTATTAATCTAAATACCTATGTATATATTTATATAAATAAGTTCAGAAGGAAAATTCGATCACATTTAGTTTTCGGTGGTGACGTATTCCACTGGTAGAAGAATGGTGAAATTGGGAGGTATGTCAAAGTATGTAGAAAGAATATGGGAAGTGCGCTTCTTTTATGTATTTTTGTTGGTTTTACATAGGAAGAGTTGTCACCTTTATTTCAATATGTCATGGTGATAGATAATACTCTCGTTACTGTTATTTTCTGTTTTGTTTTTATTGTGCAAATCTATTTTGTACATACCTATAAATATTTTTTTGCAACAACCTAGCTGCAAAGGTATAATGCCTCCAAAAACAAACAAAGGAAACAAAAAACCCAAGCAAAAAAAATTGATAAAAAGTAAGCAAATAGAAAATACATACATATATGTAATACCTACTTCGTTTTCATTAGGCCACATGATGTAATTTCGTTGAAAATTTCGAAATGAGATACTCGTAATTTTTAACAAAGGACAATAGGCAAGTCTGGCCCAGCTCTAATAAGAACGACCTTTATATAATATACATAACATATGTATGTTCATATATTCATTATCACTTAATTTTTAATTTGTAAAAAAAAAAACAAGTATTAGTTTTCCAATAATGTTGTTGGTGTCAAAATTAAAAAGACAAATTGTGAATAATTTCGAAATTACTTAATGAAATTGGTTTTTTGTTTTTTGAATGAGATCAGTTTTTATATAAAATGCATTTTTAGTTTTTGCTTAATAAAATAGAAGCTTAAAACTAGTATAGTAGTATACAAAGTAAAATTAAAATACAATGATGTTATTGGAAATAAAATTGACAAACTTTTTCTTCAAAATTTGTTTCAGCTAATGGGAACCAGTGGCACCATTTTACTTCAATTATAGTAGATCTACTTTTTTTCCAAATATTTAAAATCTGCTTCTTACTTCGCACCATCAGCAAAATACTGAAATCTACCTCATTTTAAAAATCTCTGTTTTAACCTACTTCAATTTCACAAAAAAAAGTCCAAATCTACTTCTTTTTCTTTATTTCACTCTAGGTAGTATTTTTTTTTATATTAAACGCGCACTCAAGGGGTCATGAATACCATTAAATTGTTAAACACAGTGCAAGAAATTAGGAAAGTAGGATAGGATGAGAAAGGAAATACCGATACACATTGGCTTTTAATGTCTGCACATTACAATGAATGAGAAATATTGAGACGGGTAAAGCATTCCAGATTCGTGTAGTGCGGCTAAAAAAGGAATCACTGTACTTGACAGTACGTCCGAAATTGGGCCCAAGGGTAAAATGATGAGCAGTCCTAGAAGTACGGGTATTACGGTTAAATTGTTTGAGGGGGAGAACGCAACTGGCTACTTCACTAGAGCACTGTTTATGAAAATTGCGGCGGTGCTCGAGAGATTCAAATGTTTCAGTTAGACAACGGTCACCTTTCATTTTTAGAGCTCTCTTTTGAATTCTGTGCAAGAGACTTAAGAGGGTTTTTAGAGCACCTACCTAGTGGGAATTACACTCGAGCTTTGGACGAATATAGACCTTATAGATTACAGCCAGATTAGTAGGGATAAAAAACTTCTTGCATCGGCGGAGAAAATCTAAACACTTAGCGGCGTTTTTGGTTACGTCAAACATGTTAACACTTCACAAATGATGGTCTCTGATGCACATACCTAGAAGCTGTCCAGTCTCCTCGATGCAAGTGCCAAACAGCATTGAGTTTTCGAAGATCTTAATTTAATGAGCTTATCATACGCTGCCGTTGGTAGTCCACATCCGAGGACAAGGATGTGAATCTAAAAACGAATATGAAAAACTGAGGTTACTGTCGTCAGCAAAACAATTAAGCGGAGCAACAGTTATGGACAGAAACTGTCGGAGACAAAACGGACCCCTGGGGCACACCAGCATTTATTTTGTGGATATCAGATTTGAAACCGTCCAAAACTACTTTTAGTGAACGGTTCGAAAGGTAATTTCTAATCCAACGAAGAAGAGATTCATCGAATAAAAAAAAAAAGAATGTCAACACAATAAAAATACACAAATAAGTAAGTTTGAAAGCATAGGAACTCAACACACTGATGTGTACACGAATCCTATGAAAATTTCGCTTGCATATGTGTTTTTAATTTTAAATTAAACTATATTTAAATATAGTAATTTTAATGTTATTTTTTATAAAAGAATGTTTTATTAATTAAATTAAATTAAATATTTATACACAATTTTCTTTAAAATTAAAAGAAATGTATTGATAATTTTAAGTATTTAAAAGTATACATTTAAAGAAAACATTTGTCGTATACAATATTATTTCAAAATCAAACAATCTGCGATGTAAAAATTTTTATCGAAATCGGAAGAGTGGCAAATGAAAAAGTAGAAAATAAAAAGAAGGTTCTATGACAGGTACCGATAATAACATTTATTTTTTACCAAAGTGTGGGCTGCATTGTTGGTACAGTATAGGCGGAATCATTATTCTCTTGTGTTGTAATGTCAACTTATGAAAATTCCCAGTTCAAATTTTTCGAAAAGTAAATTAAAAGTCATTTTAAAACCTACTTCGATTTTTCCCAATTTACATCACTTTTTTCTTCAAATCTCCTTCGATTTTTTTCCGGAAATGGTAACGCTGATAGGGACTTCAAGTCTAAGATATGTAACAAATGCAAAACTATGAAAATTGTTATCATTGTTTTTATTTTGATGATTAGGTACATAATATTCAGGAACAATAGATAATAAACGAACTGTTTGATCAACCAATTTCAAAATTGATAATCTGTTTGATTAAAAACACTTTTCCACTTTTATTAAATGAACTATCAATTGTAAAAAATCAATTATGTATCTCCATAAATTGTTTCAAAGAATCCATTATCTATAACAAATTTATTCATGTTTTCAAAGCTGCCAAATTTACCTTTTATGTTGTCAATTTTTACATGTAAATCAGTGGTCAAAGACGGAACCACTTTTTAATCTGAGGCTATATTTTTTTGCAATTATTAATTTTATTGAATCATAAATAACCTCAAGACAATGAAGCTCTTTAAAAAAAAAATTAAAATGTTTGACTATGGATATTTCTCATTTTTAGAAACTCTCAAACAAGAAAAAGAAATGTTTAAAACGCTTTTGGTTTCATCCCAATACGATCACTTTTCGCAGAGTTACAGCCCTTTGAAAAAGACTCAAAAGAACATTTTTATAGGTATAGGTACATAGTTACCATTATTATTTTTGAAAGTCTATTAATTTACTTGGGTTAGGAAATTTAATAATTTTTTTAGTTGAGCAATTTTTGAATTGTGAACTGTTTCCTAAAATTAATTGTCTACATTAAAAATAAATTATAAATATCAGAGCAAATTCCCCGGGTTCCTAATGTCTAAATCTGTGCTCCCTTTTCTTTATTTTTTAAAATATCCTTAAAAGTAAAAGTCCTAGAACCAACAGATTAACCTTGTATAAATACGCAAAGAATAAAAACGCTATCTACCTAAATGCGAAAAGTTTCAATTCACCTGCAACCAAAAATAAAACAGAAAACAAACCGTCTATTATTGTGTCTAATTGTGCGCGCTGAATGCAAAAAACTCAATTTCCCTTTCAAACAATCACGATTCACGAAAAACAATTTTTTCTACTACCCAAAATACAAAAGGAAAAAAAAACTTTCATTTATCTTTTGCGCAATCCGAGTCAATTCAAAATCAAATGCTTGTGCGCTGCCTGTGCGGCTTGCCAGCTTGCCACTCGTGCCTTGTTCCCGTTTTCTGTTATTTTTTTTTTTGATATTCTATTCTATCTTTCTCTATCTCTATGCGTGATGCGAAAAAAGAGGTATCCTGAAGAGACCAGACGAGGTAAATTTATTTTCTTAACACAAAAATTCTTAACTAAGAGAGCCATATTTGTACACCAATACATGTACACGTTTTTACATGAGATTTGAGTTTGCTTCTGGGGTAGACCTACCCTTAAGTACTTAATGTTAGACTTAAGATATTTTTATTGTGATATAGTATAAGTGGCTTGTATTGAGCTTAATTAATTAAATTAATTAAATTACATCGATTTTGTCGAAATAGTATAGATATATGTATGTATTTACTATATATATGTAACTGTTATTTGTATCTTTGAACTTCAACACACAATTAACTACGCAATATTTGTACGATGAATGAACTTTGAAATAAGGTTGAGCGTAGTTGACTCAAATATGCAGTACTTCGAAAGAAAGTGCATTATACTTGGAAACAACAAAATTTACCAACATTGTCAAAGCGTCTTTTAAACGGCAAATTGCGCAGTAAAATGAATTATGCCACATTTTAAAAACTACTATGGGTGTACATTAAATGTTACAAAAGTGTATTTCGATGTTAAAATTAATACGTTTCGCTTTGAAACTAGGTTGCTTTTGCTTAAAACTGTGTTATCTATTTGAATCAACATTTGTTCGACGTAAAATTAAATATGATTCACTGAATTTAATCCAACTTCAATTTAAATACAATCGTATTTGATTTTACAATCCGTTTTTCCCTCAGTGTGCAAATGTGCATCATTTAATGAACTAAATTCTATAAGAGTAGGAACACTGTAAGCTTCTACTGGTGTTGTTAAGTTATACACACATTTTTTTTTTAAATTATTAAATAGAACAATTTATTCACTTATAAAATAATCGTTTGTTTAACGTGTATTTCTTAAGAAAACAAAAATATACTGAAGCGACGTGTCAAAGTGTTAACGACTACTTATATTTATATAAACGGAAAATGCACAATCTCTTTCCATTTCTACCCTTCTGAACCGCTTTTCTTACTCATAAAGGCTACGGATATAATCAAAATATAAAGAACAAAAAAATGTATGTTGCTTTTCTCCCCATTTCTATATGTTACAAAAGTCATAAGCCCTAACGACCGAAAGGATCTTCTAGGTAACCTGAACAACAATGTCACATTTAATAATAATATTCACTTAACATAGGCCACTAACGAAAACAGCCATAAAGTAAAATGCAAAATGACACCAAATTGAAAGCAAGTTGCTCAAGAAATTAACGCAACGAGTATGGTCTTTTTACATAATAATAATAAAGTCGTTTACTTCTTTCTTTCACAACCTAAACGTAACTTACCCCATTAGAAAGAAGGACATTTTGCCACGGACGACAGGAAGAGCAGGTGTTTGGATTAATTTATGGTTGTGGTGCGCACATACATACTCCTTTAGTGTAATTGTTCGCAAAGTGTACTTTTACATAAAGACTCGTTTACTGGATTTTCGTAACTACCCTAAGTTAAAACATGCCAAAACAGTTGACCTTATGCGTAGCAAGAAAGGGCTTTTGCCGCCCGGGCAGAACCACCTATAAGCTTTTATTTTTGACTTCTTTAAATGTTTGTCTAGCGTAAGAAAAGTAGTAAGCAGGTACCACGGCAACAAAATGATTTTAGTGTGTATCTAGCTGAAGAGAAATTAATGATTCAATTTAAAATTCAAAAATTAAAATAGTTATCGAGAACCATTGAATTATTTAATAATAAACATGTAAGGAAATAATTAAAAGAAAATCACCTTCCCGTTTTCAAGGTACTGAATTTTCAAAACAAAATTGTTTCAAAAACTTTTATATAGGTACAATACTATTTTACATTTAAATTTAATTAAATTTAATCGTTGGAGACGTTTTCGAGATAAATAAGATTTTTAATAACTGTTAGTTAAAATTCAGTTTTTACTCTGCGCAATCACCGAAGAAACTTCGTTACTAGATGTGAAGAAAATCCTTTGAGCGGTTTAGACTGTAGGTCGAGGAACAGACATAAAGACAAGTATGATCAAAATCTAGAAATCGATTTTTTTTCCAAAATGCAAAGCCCTTTAGTACCTATTATCTCGTAGCCCTGTTACCTCATCATCATTATCATTGGCTCGACAACCGGGTTCCGGTCCTGGCCTCTTTCAACAAGTCTTTCCACCTATCCCGGTCTCTTTTTTTTTATAATCGGTGCACACTCAAGGGGTTTGTATACCCTTAATATGCCAGAGACACAGCATTAAGAAAAAAGGGAAGGATTAGAAAGTAGGTGTCGGTGTACATTGGTTTTGAATTCTTGAACATTGACTTGGAAAGACAGAGCGTGGCAAAGAATTCCACATTCGCGTAGTACGGCTGAAGAACGAATCTCTGTACTTCACAGTACGGCCGAAGTTGGGCTCAAGGGTAAACTGATGGGCATTCCTAGAAGTGCGAGTATTACGGTTAATTTGTTTAAGGGGAGGAATGCAGCTGGCTATTTCACTAGAGTATAGTCCGTTAAAATAACGGTAAAAAAAGGTGAGGCAAGAAACATTACGACGATGTTCGAGTGACGTAAATGAGTTAATGATGTTATTATCACCAATCATTTTAAAAGCTCTTCTTTGAATACTGTCCAAGAGACTTAAATAAGTTACTGGAGCACCAGCCCATAGATGGGAGTTATACTCAAGTTTTGGACGTATATAGTATATATGAAAAGCTAAAAGTACTATCGTCAGCGAAACAGTTAATTGGATTAGAAGTTACAGACAGGAGATAATTAATAAAAATGAGGAAGAGGGTTGGGGACAAAACGGAGCCCTGGGGCACACCAGCATTTGTATTGTGGGTTTCAGACTTGAATCCGTCTAGTACAACTTGTATTGAACAGTTCGAAAGAAAATATCCTACTTTCTCCGAAACAATGTAAAGATTTGTTCCATCTTTCGGTTCGATAAACCATCAAATCACCTGTGGACCTATTGCTATGAAAGCCATACTGCCGGTCATTAAGAAGCTTTCGTTCCTCAAGATATTTCTTAAGCTGATAATTAGTCAGCGTTTCCATGAGCTTGGAACGAAGGGACGTTAGTGCGATCGGTCGATAATTAGAAGGAGAAGAAGATTCGCCTTTTTTGGGAATTGGCTGAACAAATGCAGTTTTCCAACCACTCGGAACGAGCCCTGAAGAAAAGGAAGAACACCTCTTCAGAATAATAGGGGGATACCATCTGGACCAGCGGATCTATGAATTTTGAGATCTTTCAGGACTCTTGCGGTACTAGTGCGAAAAAAGATTTGTCCCATAGAATCACTAACGCGCTCAAGAATTGGGGGAGTCATGACACTATCCGGCAAGGTGGAATTTGCGGCGAACTGCCTTACAAACAAGTAAGCTTTATCAATAGAGCTAACGAAAGGAGTGTCATTGACAACAAGCATAGGAACCGAGGAAGAGGAAGAATTCCTCATATTTTTTACAAATGACCAAAAATTCTACTGCCTTTGGGACATTGCAGTATTTTTTGCCTTCATTTTTGATCATGTAAAAATTTGGTCCGTCGAATATGGGCGTTGCATGCCTTCCTGGCTTGGTTGAACTTTTTCCAGTTTTCCTCATTTGGGTTGGCTCTAAAACACCGGAAGCTTACCTCTTTTTCCTTGAATTATCCTTGGGTCTGATACTTTTAACCCTATTCAGGATAAAATGTTTCATTCCCAAAAGAATAATGTTAGTTGTCATATCTGCGCTGGAGTCTACGTCACTGTCGAGGAAGTATAGTGACCAGTTAAAGATCCTGAAAAAGTTATTCAAACCATTCCAGTTGGCTTTCTCGTACTGCCATACGGTTCTCGTAGGAGCTGTGACGTAGCCGATCAATAAAAAAATGACGACATCCTTCAACTCACGCTATATTCAGTAGTATCTCAAAGTACTACCAAACAATCCTCAAACTTGAAGAAAATTCATACACACAATCACACACAAAAAAAAAATACAGAAGGTACCATATAAAAGCAATGCACTTTATTCAGTATGCTGATATTATAATCAGAATATAATAATATATTCTTCGGGCTGCTGATTATAGCATCACTGCAAACCACTGCACTTCTGGAAGATATGTATCCTCAGGTGACTACTGAAGTCACCTATATATTATGTCGTGCATACCTGAAAGAACAACGATTAGTTTTTTTTACTAAAGAATGGTTCTAGAACTACCCTAAAACAGGTGTTCTATGAAAAAATCTTTAGTCACAACTAAAATACTTATCTTTTTTTTGTCATTGGGCTTAGTCTGTCAATGAGAAGTAGGGGATGAAGTTTTAACTGAAAATATAAAAGAAAAGAGAAATCATGACCATGATCTTTATCGGTGAACATCGTATTATGTAGCACTTACCAACATTCTGTTGTTCGAGGTTTATTTTTCGTTTTTTTTTTGTTTTTTTTTTTTTGTTCCTTCTGTTTTATTTATCCTTTCTTTTGTAAATTTGTTATGTATGTTTAATTTTTTTTAGGAGATCGCGGAAAAATCTGTATACAAAATAAGAATAAAATTAAATGACAACTGACAACTGACATTTAGAGAAGGAGCATGATCAGAAAATGGCATTAGTAACAGTTTCGAAAATTCAAGACTTAGGCTCGTATTCACCAAGCGCTCCTAAACGGCTCTTAACTTTACGAGGCTCTTAACTTGAAATTTCTGTGGGGTATTCACCAACCACTCGCAAGTGTTTTTCGAAGTTCGAAAATGAGAGCCACTCTCTCTTGTTCAGGCATACCCAAACTGTGAAATGTTGTGGAATGTTGGTCTTGACAGCAAATGGATACTCTTCTACTGGGCATTGCTCACATGGATTCGAGTCAAATGCGTGCGTGGCACATGCTCAAGCGAACAAACTTTCGAAGAGAGCGCTCGTAAGTTAGGAGTGGTCGGGACCACTCCTAACTTTTAAGAGCGCTCGTAGATCTTCACTAATATTGCTTGGTGAATAGGTTTATGAGCTTCTTAAGTTATGAGCGCTCGGTGAATACCGGCCTTAAAGAAAAGTGCAATAATTTTAGTTTTTAGATAGTATAAGTAGGAATTATGTTGAAATAGGTTATTTATATAGTATTGTAGAGTAATTTATTGTTATGGATTGATGTAATTTATTCTTTCGTCAATTGTGTTGCTGCAACAAAAGTCGTAAGCTCTACTCTGAAAACCCACACAAACATACATTACAAATGACAATACTAATATGAAGATGTAAATATTTGATTAGCCAGGTGTTAGTGATCGGGGAACACAATTTAGTTTTCCAATCTGCAGAGATTTGATAATGTAAGAGGAAAAAAATTGAAATATAGGCTATAGGGTAACAACCGATGGTCAAACGACAAAAAACCTACATTCGATCTGTAGAAAGCACAGTAGAGTTGCCGTTTTTTTTTAGACCGCTAAAGCAAAATATTAAACTGTTGGAAGAATAGCTATATAGCTTGTCAAGTTTGATTTTTTTATATCGACTCGTATGGATATGTCTGGTAAAACCAGAAAATTGATGTAAAATGTTTACTTAAAAATAAGGCTTATTTTATAAAGGTGAGAGATGTAGATCACGATAAAGTGACAATAATTCTTCATATAAAAATTATATATTTAGGAATACAAATCCAAAAGAGATAGTGTGGAATAGTATAGAAGGCATATCGCAGTGGAGAAAGCTAAACTCAATATACTACTATAGCAGAGGTATGAATCATTGAAGTGTGTAAAAGTGCTCAAAGAAAACTTAAGATAATTTTTACTTACCAGGTTTAGGTCGTAGGACAGACAATCTTGCCTCAAGGGCACTTTTCATATATATGTATATATGTATATATACAATATATTATATTGTTATATATATATATCCTCCGTTGATGTAAGGAGCCTGTCTATAATTATTAAAGGCAATCGATCTAAGCCTCTGCTTAGCCTTTTTATCGAGAGTTTGTGAATTTGGAAGAAGGTGGATAAATCATTCCTCAAGAGACTCCTGGTGACGAGTTGAGGTCAAAACCAGGAAAACTGGAATTGCTGATTTGGTGACCTGTTGGCGTATAACCCTTTGAAAAGAACGCCTTAAAGACCACAAACCTGTCGCACCGAGTCGCTGATTAAAAGTTTTTTTTTGTTTGTCCCTTCTGGATCTAAACTTTCATTTTGATATATTTTTGAAATTTTGATTTTTTTATCTTTAATATCCATTTTTTTTTTTTTTGATAAAGTCATTGGATTTTCTATAAATTTTTTTTATTGAAATCCTTGATTTTTTACTATAAAGATAATATTGAAATTAATCAAAAAAAAAGGAAAAAAAGAAAAAGGAAAATGAAATGATTAGTTAAAAGTGAAAAAGTGTATCACGTGTAATCAATATATAGTATATTTGGACAAATTCGGATTCAAAAATTAGCAGCTATCCTGAAAGTACCTGAGAATACTGCCGGCAGCACATCAAAGGACAACAAAAGGAAAAAGTAAAGAAAGGAAATTCAAATAAATAGTAAGTCTAATAATAATACGAGTAATAAAATAACGAAATAAACTATATTAAACTATATTTTGATTCATGATACACCACATTTAAATATATATATTTATACGTATAAATATTTAAGTGATACACTGGGTCAGAAGAAAAGAGTTTGTACACTCTGACGCTCTAAAACATATATACATTTCCTTTTTTTTATTATTTGGTCCTTCTTTAAAAATTTAAAATCTTCGATAGGAAAACGAATTATAAGAAAAATAATAACTTTGATTTAAATTTTTTTGTACAAAGAGACTTTTCGATTAGATTTTTTTAATAATTTTGGTAAATTTTAACCCAAATCAATTTTCTTTGTGAAATAAAGATCAATGTGTATGCTACATATATATGAATTAAAATTTTCTTGTGAATGAGTGAAATAGATATCAACATGGAGTTCTGAATCCAAATTTAGGTGTGTGGAGGGTCGGCTGAGCCAGCGATTGGGCGGAAAGAATGACGAGGACGAGAACTAACGATACCACAGACAAGGACGATAGTTTCAGATAGTGACATTTTTTTTTTGAGTTCACTTGTGAATAAAAATAAAATGACTTGTCGATACATACATACTTATTTTCAGACATACATTTATACTGACATACACACTTACCTATACATACTACATACTTATATAACAACTTACCCACGTACTTAAATACAGACTTACCTGTATTTTTTTTTGTACTTTACGTACAATGATAAGTTGTGATGACTAGTGTTGTTTTTTTTTTTTTTTTTTTGATTGGGGGCTATCTCCGAGATTCTGGCCAGGGGATAGCTAAGGTTTTTTTTTTTTTTTTTTTTTTTTATATAATTTGCGCGCACTAAAGGGATTATGACTACCCTTAAAATGTTTTAGCACAGTGCGAGCGTTTTAGGAAATTGGGAGAGGATTTAAGAGGAGATACCGATGCACATTGGTTTTGAATGTCTGAATATTACAATGGGAGGGAAACATAGAGTCGGGTAAAGCATTCCACATTCGTGTGGTGCGGCTGAAGAAAGAATCTCTGAATTTAACTGTACGTCCGAAATTGGGCTCAAGGGTAAACTGATGGGCATTCCTTGAAGCGCGTGTATTACGGTTAAATAGTTTAAGGGGAGGAATGCAGCTGGCTATTTCACTAGAACAGTGTTTATAAAAATACCGGTAAAATAGTGAAAGACAAGAAACATTGCGACGGTGTTCGAGAGTTTCAAATGTTTCTGTTATATTTGTATCACCTATCATTTTTAAAGCTCTTTTTTGAATTCTATCCAAGAGACTCAAGTGAGTTATTGGAGCACCTGTCCAAATATGGGAATTATACTCGAGTTTTGGACGAATATAGACCTTATAGATGACAGCCAGATCAGAAGGGGTAAAAAATTTCTTGCAACGTCGAAGGAAACCTAAGCACTTAGCAGCATTTTTGGCGACGTCGAATATATGGTCATTCCACACAAGGTGGTCTGTGATACACATACCGAGAACTGAGAGCTGTTTGGTTTCCTCAATGCAAGTGCCACTCATGGATAGCGGCATAGGGGGTGGGTTCTGCTTTAACGACAGGAGACAGCATTGAGTTTTTGAAGCATTAAATTCTACACGGTTTTTCATTCCCCATTTGACAATGCTATCAAGATCAGAATTTAATGAGCTTATCATACGCTGCCGTTCCAGATTCACATCCGAAGAACAAAGACATGTATCTGGAAACGAATATGAGAAGCTGAGGGTACTGTCATCAGCAAAACAATTTAATGGATTAGATGTTTCAGACAAAAGATCGTTGATGAATATCAGAAAGAGAGTCGGAGACAAAACGGAGCCCTGTGACACACCAGCATTTATTTTATGGAGTTTAGATTTAAAACCGTCCAATACAACTTGTATTGAGCGGTTTGAAAGGTAGTGTCTAATCCATCGAACAAGAGATTCATCAATACCAAATGCACGCATTTTCGATAAAAGAGATAAAAGAGGTTGTGTCATCCGACGCAAGGGTGGGCAGGCCAAACTATTACCAAAACATCTAGTAAATAAACCTACTGCAGACTCGGCGAACCATTGTGTCTGA
Organism: Philhelius festivus; assembly: GCA_963931855.1. Taxonomy (NCBI): domain Eukaryota; kingdom Metazoa; phylum Arthropoda; class Insecta; order Diptera; family Syrphidae; genus Philhelius; species Philhelius festivus. The sequence goes on from OZ007554.1 coordinate 103,778,648, forward strand.
GAGACAGTGGGGTTAAGTTTAGTTTTGGGTGAAAAAAAAAGTTTTGCTGTAGGTTTAGTTTTTTTTAGTTCTAGGCTTAGATATAGGGTCTTTTGTATATTATATATATATCTGCTATGTATATATATATTTTCTTTATATATATATACAATATATATAAAATATAGAAATTAGGGTTTTTTAATTTTTTTAGTTTTAGTTTTTTTTTAGTTTTAATAAAAATAAAACTTCTTTTCACCGAAGGCTATGATAACGCGTCATCCTCTCTCAGATACAGTGGCATAGGTAACTATGTTTGTGCGATTTCCTTTTTTTTGCATTCCTAGTTTTTTTATCCTATCCAATCTTCCCATCCTTTCCCTATATAAAGGGCACGATCAATTTTGTTTGCTGAGAGGGAAGTGTTTGAAAAGGGCAAAAACCACCCCAACCCGTCGAGCTGAGCCGTGCAATAAGCAAGCGTGCCTTTGATCTTTTCAGCACTGAAGATGCCTCCGTGGCTTACCCTAGACTCCCAACAATGGCGCCCAACGCGTACGAACGGCTTTCAAGATCTATTGGGACTCCAAGGAGATGATTTTTTTTTGTTTAAGGTCATCCCCTTGGACTTACAATAATCTAACACAGTTTTATCCTATTTTTATTTTTTTTCCTATCCTTAAATGCACAAGCATAGAGACTGGAGAAGCTCTCTACTGGGTGAATGATAAAGTTTGGCTGTCCAATCCTACAGGTCTTGAACCAGTGGATTCAGTGAGGTAAGATGAATTCTTTCACAAAGCAGAGAGCGGAATAGTATTGAGAGGCAGGGTACTTAGTGCTATCCTTATCAGTCAGGTTAAGCCGGACGATAGGAGTGGCGTAAGTGGCTTGTCTAGCAATCCTATTCGTGTTGAGGGTTGTCTCAATTTCCTAGCCAACCTTTTTTTTTCAGGTTCATCATCATAGAGTACGATGTGGTGGGAAATATGGGAAAACCCAAGGCACTCGTCGAGTCACAGAGGCACTAGTCACAACTATGACTGACTTTTTATGTTCGACATTAACTGAGACTAACTGACGTAACAAGAGCTTTTTACGAGACTTTTAACTATTGACAGTACTTTTCCTTATAGATCGCTTCGGATACTCAGCTTTAACTTCACACACCTTAAATAAACTATATACAAATTGCTCAAAGATAGGTAGGTAGGTAGGTAGAGATGGTAGTCGCCAGCCCTGGGCCCGCGACTCAATTAGCGCTGGGGTGCGCCGTTTTGATACCATTAACTCGTGCCAACCTAATAAGGATTTAGTACGGAAGATAGTGGCTTTTTATGTACTTTAGCGGAGCATTGCTAAAGCCATTTTGTCGCATTCAGAAAGATAATCAGATCTTTGATTTTCTTCTCCGAAAGTTCGCTGGGGTCATCGAGGAAGGCTTTCCCAAAGGAAGTCATCCTGTAATTTGCTAAGGCGGGGCAATCGCAAAGAAAATGAACCACAGTTTATTTTTCTTGTGGATCTCCACAACTACGGCAGTGTGGGTTGTAGGGGATGCCTAGCTTTCTTGCATGTTCACCTATGGGCCAGTGCCCGGTGCATATTGCTGTGATCCTGTCACCGTATTGGCAGGCTGGACTGCTCGTTTTGCCGATCCTGTGGAGAAAGGCGTTGAAGTATCCGTGTCCGGTGAGTAACTGGGTGACGTAATAGTTAACCTCACCGTGTTTCCGGTCCTTCCACTCAGCCACGTTCCTGATCAGCCTCGCCGTCCATCGTCCTCTGCTTTCCGAGCTCCAACGCTCTTGCCACTTCTGTTTAGTCAGCTGTTTCGCCTCCTCTGATGCCGCATCCGCTCCGATTTCCGCCTTTTTGTCATAGACGTACTTCCTTTCCGTCGCTAAGACGTCGATAGGAGTCACTCCAGCGACTATAAGGACGGCTGGTTCCGACACCGTTCGGTAAGAGCTGGCCACACGTAGAGCTCCGCATCTTTGGACTACCGCCATCTGTCTCCGGTACTTCTCCTGCTTAAGTGCATCCGCCCAGATTTCGCTACCGTACAGAAGGATGGAATGAGTTGTTGCCATTAATAACCTTCGCTTGCTGGCCGTTGGTCTCCCCACGTTCGCCATCAGTCTGCTCAGTGATGTAGTTGTTTTTGAGGCTCTTTCCGTTGCTGCCTTTATTTGTTGCCAGTAGGTAAGCTTTGTGTCGAGTCTCAATCCCAAATACTTCACCGCCACACTGCTTCTTATAACTTCGGACCAAATTTGGAAGTCGATTTGTGTGGAAATCCTCTTCTTCGTCAGAAGGACTATCTCTGTTTTTTCTGTAGCCAAACTTAGACCGTGTTCATCCATCCAGGATTGCACACGTCGATTGACCTGGTTCAGTTTCCACTCCGCACTTTCGGTATTTCTTGCCGTTATAACCGCGGCAATGTCATCTGCGTACCCTACCAGGAAGGTGTTTTCCCGCATGTCCATGCGAAGTATGCCGTCATATGATACGTTCCACAGGTCGGGTCCCAGGATTGATCCTTGTGCTGCTCCGGAGGTGATTTGTTTTCTTCGAGTGCCTTCCGTGGTCTCGTAGATCAGCTCCCGGTCTCTTAGATAGTCCTTCACAATCCGCAGGAGGTAGGCTGGGATGCTGAAAGTAATCTGCAGCGCGTTTCCTGCCGTCTGTACTGCAGCGGCGATTCGTGATCTTAGCATCCTCTCCAAAAGCTTCCCTGCAGCGTCAAGCATACACAGAGGTCCGTATGCAGCTGGTGAGTCTGGATCTCTTTTTCCTTTGCTGATAAGCACCAAACGTTGCGTCTTCCAGCTCTTGAGAAAGACCCCTTTCTCCAAACAGCTGTTGAACATATTGAGCAAAATTTCTGGGCATGCTCGAGCGGTCACTTTCAGCACTTCCGTTGGTATCCCGTCAGGGCCAGGAGCTCTTTTGTTTTTCGCAGTTTCCACTGCTGATCTAAACTCTTCTTCACTGAAAGGCGGTATATGCTGTCGTTGGGCCAATATGGATTCGGGTGGCCGGACTGAGTGAGTTGGGAAGAGCGTGTCCACTATGTGCGTCATCTTTTCTTCATCCAAAGTAGTGCTGGCCCTCTGAGCTCCAAGTTTTCGCATCACAATCTTATAGCCTAGTCCCCAGGGGTCGCTGTTGATGTCTTGGCGGAGATCTTCCCATTTCTGTTTTTTTGCTCGAATTGATGGCCTTCTTGAGCTCGGATCTCTTGGTTCTGAACTCCGCGAGGTTATCCTCTATTGGGGCAGCGTGTCTCCTCCGTCCCCTGGTGACTTTGCGTCTAAGTTGCAGACATCTTCTTCGAAGCTCGGCTATCTCATCTGTCCACCAGTATACGGAGTCTCTGTTTCTGTTTGGGCCTCTTTTCCTGGGCATTGAGTCGTCGCATGCTAGCCGAATTAGTTCCATCGTAGCTTCCGCTTTTGCTTCCGCAGATCCCCTAACTTCCAGAACAGCCGCTTTTCCTTCTTCTATAACGGAAGTGAAGATAGCTTCGTTCAGCTTGTTTATGTTCCATCTTGCAGCTTGGGCTTGGTTTCGATTGAAGGCTCGCTGGTTTCGTTCTAGATCGAAGACGATATACTGATGGTCACTGCCAGTGTAGTCTTCGATGACTCTCCAGTTTTTAATCTTTGCGGATGTGGGTTCAGTCGCGAAGGTCACGTCTGGGATTGTGCCTAAACAGCCAGGTCTCCTGAAAGTGGGGGTATTTCCTACGTTCACTACGTTTAAGCCACGTCGCGCTGCCATCTCGAGTATTTGCCTTCCTCGGGAGTCCGTAGTTGGCATACCCCATTCTTGTCCTCTGGCATTGAAGTCTCCGGCGACTAAGACTTCCCCATCAGTTTCATTTAGAAAGTCCTCTAGATCTTCCAGTTTTTTGCGAAACTCTTCTACTCTGTCGGTTGGGCTGAAGTAGATACTTATTATTATAAGATATCCACTTTTCACCCATACAAAACCTCTTTCTGACCCTTTTCTTTCGATGAGGAGTTTCCTTGTATCGGGGATCCAAATAGCAGCAGTTTTAAGCAGATCCGATATCCAATTAGGTGCATTCTTATCACAGTATTGCTCGCTTACGATGACGATTTCTGCTCGCAATTCCGTGATTAGTTTTGTCAGGAGGTTATCCGCTGTAAGGCTCCTGTGGACATTCGCCTGGAGAATTATGGTCATTTTGAGGAGGCCTTTTTCGTCTGTTCCAGTGCTTTTCTAAACACTTGGCAGTTTCCTGTGCCTGGCACGTGGTTCAGGGGTGGTGTTGTTTAGAATTCCACGCATAGGCAACATTTCGGGGGGTTTGTTCACTCCTTCTTTTTATGGCCTACCTCTCCGCAGTTGATGCATAGGCCTTGACCCTTTCTGTCCACGCTGGTGCAGGATGATTGTATGTGGCCATACCCGAAGCATTTGAAGCAACGCTGGACTTCTGTTCTTCGTCTAATTCGGCATTGAACCCATCCTACTTTTATTGAGGGAATCCTCAGCATCTCCTGGGCTGCTCGGGCGTTAGCTTGGACTATGGCCATTTTGAGAGAGCTTCTATTTTTCCCCGTGATTGATACCTGGATATCAGTGATGAGGTCGGCGACTTTCTTTTTTACAGCTTGTTCTACTTCTTCCATGGTGGTCAGCTCGTCCAGATCTCTTACTTCGATCGCAATTTTCGGTTCAAGGTTTCGGACCGTTGCCTTTTCCCCTAAAATAGCTTTTAGGGACTCACCGAACGCCTTTTTGTCCTTTGTTTTGGAACCGAGCTCTAAAAGAACATCTCCAGATTTGGTTTTCCGAACGTTTTTGACGATAGTTTCGGTGTCATCTGGGTTCGCCTTACTTCTGATTTCCCTCAGGATCGCGGAAAAATTTTCGGTTCCCATCGGCTTAATCAGGATAGCTTCTGGTCTTGTCCTTCGTTGGTTCTTTTTCTTCGGCTTCTTTCTGTTCTCCTTGGCTGCTTTTTTGGGCTTTTCTCGGGCTCTGTCCTTCTGTCCGGTTTGGACTGCCTCGATAGCCTTGGGATTATTTCCCTTCTTGAGAGCTTAAGCAAAGGTTTGTTTCTCCTGTTTTTCAGCGGCTGGTGTTCTTTGTTGCCCGTTTTGCGCCTCCCGCTTTTGTGGGGACTTCCTCGTTCTTTTTTCGGAGCCTGTATGAAGTGGGCTTGACGGTGGTCTTTTTGACGAACCCGTTTTGTTTTCTGGGTTTATCACCTTTACCTTTATCTGGTCTGGTGCACTTCCGTCCGTCTGTTGTTACCGAAATTCTAAACGCGAATTTGGATAAATTTGTACGAAAATTAAAGTTTAAATTTATGAAGGCGGAACAACAATCCGCAAAACACAAAACAGATAGAATAATTATTTAATCAAACGAATTAATTAAATATACAAAGTCGAAACGAGCCGGCGCGGCGTGCGAGAGAAAATGAAATCAATGACAACTGTCAACTCAAAGGTGGGTGCGTTTAGAGATTTCGCAACAGGGAGCATAAAAAAATGCTGCCACCAAGATAGCTCAGCGATGGGGTGGGTTCAGCAAAACGGTGGGCTGTATTAATAATTGGGGAATGATAAAAAAATGTAAAAAAAGTGAATAAAATTGAATTGTAAAATAGGGTGTATCAAAGTTAAAATGGGCGCCAGTAATTTTTTTTTGTATGTTTTAGTTGTGAACTAAACAGGAAATTACAAACCTTAAATAAATAAGCTGAAAGAGAAGTTCCTTTCCAAACAAAAATAAAAGAGTATTTTAATTTTCCTGGAATCGGATTTTAATGAAGTTTTATTTAAAACTATCTGGGAAACCTTTATAAATATAGGTATAAAACCCAGAATTTTTTCTAAAACAAATAAGAATTAACAAAGGTGTTTGGCAATTGGCAGATGGCCAATTTGCAAAAAAATATGTTTGAAAATGTAGAAAAAAAAATGGAAAAGTGAAACAGAACAATAGTTTTGTGCCACTACGGGACACGAAGAAAAATCACGTTAGGGAAAATTCCCGAACAACAACGGAATTTTAAGAACGGTCGCGGGTCCCGCAATCTCGGGAAGATAAAAGACGAAACGAAAGCCTACACGGGGTAAATCTAAGGCACTTAATAGCCTCCAAACGACACAAAACGAATCAAAATTCTCCTAAGCACAATTCTACAAAACAATGTATACTTAGCTTTTTTTTTTCTGCAGCGGATCCTGTCTCTTCTAGTGAGTCTCACCCTGGCTCTATCTCCTCGAACAAGAATGCTTTCTTCAAAAAAAAGATTGAAATTTAGTTTTTCCTCTTTGAATTCCCCAACTGGAATTCCTCTGACAAAACTGATCTTTCAATTTCACCACCAAAAATTTTTTTTTTGCTCGATTTAATAATTTTTCCTTATCAACTTTTTTTTTTGACTCAACTCTTTCGTAGCTTTCTAAAAAGTGCCTCTCAAAAGGCGAACTTCTCTCATCCATTCGGCCACGACATATATGCCATCCTCTTCTGACCTTTGGTCCGTGTTGGTATTCTGTCGCGTTTGCAACACCCGGCTTTTTCGCTGGTGTGCATGCCGCTGTCGAATCCAGCCACGCATATATGGTCTCTTTCACATTGGTGATTTGAACACCAACCTTGGCTTAATGGACGAGTTCAGTTCTAATCCGTCAATTTCAAATGGTCTAAAAAGTTAAGCGAAAAATTATTAAAGATCGCTAATAAAGTCCCCAGCCCAACCGGCCCAACTCAAGAACTTGAAGAAAGCATTCTGTTAGATGGGATCCCATGCCATTTTCCCAACAAACATTATGAGACAGGATCCGATGTTTCACGCGAAATTTAACACATTTTAAACCCGTAGACTTTCGCGCAGACAATTAAGGATAAAGGGAAAAACATCGCAACGTGATTTTACTTGGTGAGCCAGACACTTAAAATTGGGCAGAAGGCCATACTAAATTTATGTTGGTGTGAACTTGAAATCACACATGCCGTTGAACATGGGTCAAAATCTTCATGTTTTACAATCCTGTGTGGACCATCTGTCGCACACCCACATATCTTGTGGACCATCTGTCGCACATTGTGTGCCTGTGTATTTTTGCCGTTGTGACTCATCCGTCACATATAGGTATATGGATTTTGGTGACCGCCTGTCACTCCACTTTGTATTTCAGAATCGAAGACCTAGTTTGATTGCATTTCCAGAATGCTTAAGAGTAGGACTCTGGACGGTGGAAACCAGGTTTCAACTGAGCTCTACAGCATTTTGGAGCCGCAATAGAAGGGAAGGTTGAAAAAATGGATTGGGGAAAATAGAATAGGTAGGTGAAACTTGTTGTGGTAAATTTTACCGCAACAAACCCTTACCTCCTAGGAAATGTGGCTACATTTCTGTAACACATTTTCTAAAAGTTACCAAGGTAGGGAAAAATAGAAAAGGATTTTTCCACCAAAAAAAAGATCAAAAACGAAGACAAGCGAAAAATGTGAATGTTAAAGTAAATAAACTCATAAAAATAAGAAAAAAAACTACGTTACTTTACAGTTTATAAAAATTAGTTCTCGGATGCATTATTGTACGGCTTTAAATCCTTAACGTGCCAAGTTCCGCGTTCTTTACCATTACTATCTTCCAAGACGTATGTCCAAGGTGACACACGCTTCTTAATTTTAAACGGACCGACAAACTTCGGTGCTAGTTTGGCTGCGTAATAATTCGCGGCATCCGAGAGTGAGAAGTTCCTACGCCAAACAATTTCGCCGGGGTGATATTGAACATCACGCCGTCGAAGATTGTAGACCTGAGCAGATCTTTTAGATGCTGTTTGTAATTTTTTTCCTATATCGACCCTAAGTTCCTTGAAACGTTCAGCGATCTCATCCCGATCCTGAACGATTCCCGAACTATCTTCCACAGATGGTACTTCTCGACCTGAAGTCACCATATCCCTACCAAAATTCGCATAGTATGGCGAAACTCCTAAAACCTCATGCTGAGACGTGCGAATAGCACACGCCACCTTGCTGAGTTGTAAATCCCACACTCTGTGGTTTTCTGTAACATATGCCCTTAACGTCGTCTTAAGAATCTGATTGATCCTCTCCGCAGGATTCGCCTGCGGGTGATAATGGGTTGTAAATTTCAATTTGTGACGCGTACGCCTGGCAAAGCGTTTTCAGTTCCTTGGATCGAAACTGGGGACCGTTGTCACACACGATCACCTTTGGGATGCCAAATAAGAGGAAAACGTTGTCTTCTAATTCCCTAACGATTGCCCTAGCAGTAGCCGACCTCAAAGCGAAAAGTAGCGGAAATTTCGTAAAATAATCCACTACCGTCAAAATGTAAGTAAAACCCCTACTCGACTTAGGAAGCGGACCTACCAAATCTACACAAATCATTTCCCATGGTGATTTGATTCCTACCCTCTCAGTCATCAATCCAGCTGGCTTCTCATTCACCGGCTTTACCTGTTGGCAAACTTTACAACTCCTAACATATTTGGTTATATCAGCCCTCATTTTTGGCCAGTAAAACTTAGCCGCTATCCTAGCAAAAGTTTTTCTAACTCCCATGTGTCCTGCTAATGGACCATCATGGAATTCCTGCATAATGCCTAACCTCTCGTTCCTACCTAACACTCTCTTCCACTCCTGATTATTTTCATGAACTACTACAAAATTATTCTTCACCAGTTTGAACAACTGCCCATGTTCAACTCTCCAGGCTGGGTACCTAAGCGGATTCGAATTTACATCGGAAATCATTTTCTTCACCCAAGGGTCTAAATCCTCATCTGAGATACCACCCGACTGTGGAACTCACCGAGAAAGCATATCCGGAACCACATGCTCTTTTCCCTTCCGGTGAATGATTTCGAAATCGAATTGTTGGAGCCTAACTGCCCAACGCGCTAACCTACCCTGCGGATCTTTAAGATTGCTTAACCATACCAAGGAATAGTGATACGTTACAACAGTAAACCGAACGCCTTCGATATACGGTCGCAACTTCTCAATAGCCCACAATACAGCCAAGCACTCTTTCTCTGCACTTCAACGAGTTGCTAAGGTTTAACCTGCACTCAAGAAATGTTCTTAAAAAGGCCAGCTGGGCCTTCAGCCGTTTGCACCCATTGCTGAAAAGAAGATCAGGTCTTAGCCAACCGACAAAGATATTAATCTACAAACAGCTCCTGCGACCAGTGATTAGCTATTCCTTCCCAGTCTGGTTTTCCATCTCGAAGACAGCTATGAAGGAACTTCAACTATTCGAAAGGAAGATACTGAGGATCTGCACTGGACTCTACTTCGACCGTCAACGACAGAAGCACTACAGGAACGAGCATCTCTACACAGAAGCGAATTTAATCCCACTGGACAAATATCTAGTTCATTCAACGAAGAAATTAATGAGGAACATCATCGACCACCCGAATCAGCTTATGAGAAAGATGACCACAGAACAACGACATCCCGAGCCGAGGTACCTCAGTGTAATGGAAACTCTGGATGACAACGTAATCATGGACAACGAGGATGTAGTCTCGTTCTACGCTGACATTGGGTCAGCCTACCATCGCGGCTAAAACGCCATCCCTGCCCACAACCCACAAAAATCACCACTGACAACCAGGAATGAACACCCTGAGGACAATACAGTCAACCAACATTTTAAATTAAAATTTTTTTTTTTTTTTGTCATGTAAATTTTATATAAAAATAATTAAACTTAAGTCACTGTATATAGTTAGGCCCCCTATGAGCCAACAAATGGTAATTTTCATGCATATGTAGTATCTTATTAGTTGTAAGCCAAATTGTAAATAGTATGTTCAATAAAACAAAATTGAATTGAATTGAATCTTTCTCTGTTGTAGAATAATTTCTCTCATTCCTATTTAAAGACCTACTAAGGTAACAGACAACCTTTTCTCCCTCATCAAAGTTCTGTAAAAGAACTGCACCGATACCAAAATCTGAAGCGTCTGTTTGTACGACGAAGGGTCGTTTAAAATCTGGGCAAGTAAGTATAGGTGCTGTCACCAAACACTCTTTTGCCTTCCTAAAGCTATCCTCGCATTCTTGAGTCCAACTAAACTTCCTATTCTTCTTTAATAAATCCGATAACGGCCTAAGTAATTCAGCAAAATTTGGTACAAAACGACGGTACCACGAAACTGTCCCTATAAAACTCCTAACTTCTTTTACATTCCTCGGTGCTGGAATCCTAACCATGCTTTCCACTTTCTCTGGATCTACATGTAACCCATTTCGATCCACTATATATCCCAAGAATTTCAGCGATGGCATGCAAAAGTTGCATTTTTCCTTACTGACTTTCAACCCCGCTTCACTCAACCTTTTCATCACCTCATTCAGAATTTCAAGATGTTGTTCGAAACTTTCTGTAATGATGATGATGTCGTCTAAATAGACGAAAACGAATGGCTCGAGGTCGGCACCCAAAACTGTGTCGATAAACCTCTGCCAAGTAGCAGGCGAGTTGTGAAGACCGAAAGGCATTCTTCGAAATTGAAAAAGACCTCTCCCAGGGACCGTAAATGCAGTATAGGGCTTAGATTCCTCCTCCATAGGAATCTGCCAATACGCTGACTTGATGTCTAGTGAAGACAAGAACCTCGCACCTCGAAGCCTGTCTAAAATCGAATTAATGTAAGGAAGTGGATAAGCATCCCTATCTGTATTTTTATTAAGCTTCCTATAGTCCACACAGAACCTAAAGGAGCCATCTTTCTTTTTAACTAAAAGTATTGGAGATGACCACGCACTTGTCGATCTCTCAATAACACCTGCATCTAACATTTCATTTAGTTCCCTATCAATATGTACTTGCATGGCCGGCGAGACCGGATAATACCGTTGTTTAATCGGTTCCGCCGACGTCCTAATTTTATGCGCAACCATAGTTGTGCACCCTAAGCCTTCAGGCATCCTACTAAATGATTCCTCAATCAAGTCCTCTAAACTCTTAATTTCCCTATCACTTAACTCTGATCGTTCCGTAATAGAACAAATCGAAACCGGCTGTTCCGAAAAATTCCACTCACGTGACCTTAAATCCGGTATAATACCCGAAAGTGCCCAAAAATCTGCACCTAGGATCACCGTGTGTGGCAGAGTTGGTATAACAAGACAGTCAATCAACACTGCCCTGTCTTCTACTACTATTGGAAGAGAGAGTGTCCCTAAAACCTTGACACCTGTTCCATCTGCTAACCGAACGCAGTGAACAGTGTCTGTATTTAACGAAAGACCTAAATTTTTAAGAAATCTCCAAGAATCCCTACCTATTATGGTTCTAGAAGCTCCTGAATCTAATAAACCTAAAAATCTAGTACCATAAATACTAACTCCTAAAAATGGTCTCCTATCATCACCGTTTGCCTCGAGAGTAAAACCTAAATGAACCTGATTCACCAGCTGGTTTTCAGCAGGCAAAACCTTCAACGTCTTCGAGCCTCTTGCCCTGCTGGCACAAGAGTCCGTTGACCGTTTCCCGAACACCGTCGGCAGTTTTGTCTACTGACCCCTAAAGCCCCACAACCAAAACAACGCCTAGGAGCGGAACACCTATTTGCAAAATGGCCTGATCCATTGCAATTGTAACACCTAACCGAAGACCTTTGGTTCGAAGATTGGGCCTGACGAGCAGTTTGGTTGTTCTCAGAAACAACCGAAACTGTTGGAGTTTCTACACCTAAATAAGCTAGATCCGGCTCTAGCAGATTCCTATTACCCCTAACACTAGGTGGTGGAACATATGATTCCACATTTGCCCTAACTGCTTCTAAGTTCCTACCTAAAGCCACCAAATCGGATACACAACTTGGTTTCGCCAAACCAAGCTGAGTTTGGTAGAAAGGTGTCAAGTTCCTTTGAATAATTGACAACTTCCTACCTTCCGATATTGGTTCGGTTAACCTACCAACCAAGTTCTGCATTGTCGCCACATAGACTCCGATGGATTCATCTTTGCCTTGTGCGCGACGCCTAATCTCATCTAAAAGTGAATCATCGTAATTCGGTGGTAAGAACTCCAGTTTCAATTCTCTGACGAGTTCTGACCACGAATTAACTGACAACCTAACTGCCCTATACCAAATGAGAGCTTTTCCCACAAAAAGCTCAACTGCTGCCTTAAAAAGTTGGATTTCTGAAACCCCCCTAGCCGAACGAATTTCCTCAACCCTTTCCAAGAACGAATTCACCGAGGCACCACAGCGCTCACCAGTGAACTTTACATCCCATTTTGAAATATTCGCGAAATTGTCCCTACCAACTACAATCTGCTCTACAACCCTGTTACCACTATCTCTACTATTCTCTACACTATCAATTTCAATTCCTAATCTCGTCGATGTACTGGCAGAAGTAACCGACTTGCTAATCGGAGGTTCAGCTGAACGCTGCTTTTCAACCTCATTCCTCTCCACCTGTTTCCTATTCTGCTTCCCTAAATTCTTCTCATTATCAATTTCCTCCTCATCATTATCATTTTCCTCGTCCTCATCATCGCCTTCTAAATCTGCCATGGCCATAATGAATTTATTTTTCAGAGCCTGCTTGCTCTTTTCCTGCGTCTCGTTCTCTGGTATACTCCTATCCATCCTACGAAGTCCCCACTCTACCTTCGTAAGAATTTTCAAAAATTCCTTCGAAGTTTCCGACTTCGGAGGATTTTCCAAAAGTTTCTCTATTTCTGTTAATTTCTTCTCAACCGCCAATGAATCCTGTTCAAAATTGAACGGGTAGGCGGGAGGTATAAACGAATTCCTACGCTCTAGCTTAATAGCTACCCTAAGCGCTTTGCGCATCTCCTCTACTGTCCCTACAGCTAAGCCTCTCCATACGACCTCGTATGTTATTTCGTCCTGTGATAATCTATTAACCTGACTAACCTCCATTTTAACAGAGATATCTACTATGCAAACAAAATTAAGAGGAATCGGAATAAATTTAGAAGAAAAAAAAATAAACTAAAAATGAAGTAAAATCGTTCCACAAAAACAAGGTATTATTTCAAAAAAATCAAATAATTCAAAATAATAATAATTAAAACAATAAAATTTGTTAACAAAATTAATAGGAAAAATTCTAAAAAAAACTGTCCGAAACTGGCAACTGAATAACTCGAACTATAATTCTTTAATTTACACTTCCACTTAAACAATTGGTGTGAAAGAGACCACCCTATATTTTTTCCAATTAAAATAACCTGACAATTTCCACTTCTAATAAATAAAAAAAAACTATAAATTAATTGGCAATAAAACAAAAATTTCACTTAATCACTTTTAAAATCACTATCAATAAAAATACAACCAAACTTACTCACTGTTTTGTTTTGTTTTCGGCCAGCTGAACTTTCAGTAAAGGTGTCAAGAAAATTTCCACAGAGAGCACAGGTATTCTAACCCAATTGGGACAATTTTTTGCAGCACAAATCTTTTTGTTTTACCTGGATAGAAAAAAAAACGAAACCAAGTAAATGTTTTTATACAAAAGAAGGTTTAAAATACAACACTTTCCTAAAAAACAATCCAAATCAATGTACCCCGAATTACAGAACTAAAATCAACACAAGTATGTACAATGAGAACACTTTTTTTTTTGCCACAGATGAGGAAGCCCCACGTTGGGCGCCAATTGTTACCGAAATTCTAAACGCGAATTTGGATAAATTTGTACGAAAATTAAAGTTTAAATTTATGAAGGCGGAACACCAATCCGCAAAACACAAAACAGATAGAATAATTATTTAATCAAACGAATTAATTAAATATACAAAGTCGAAACGAGCCGGCGCGGCGTGCGAGAGAAAATGAAATCAATGACAACTGTCAACTCAAAGGTGGGTGCGTTTAGAGATTTCGCAACAGGGAGCATAAAAAAATGCTGCCACCAAGATAGCTCAGCGATGGGGAGGGTTCAGCAAAACGGTGGGCTGTATTAATAATTGGGGAATGATAAAAAAATGTAAAAAAAGTGAATAAAATTGAATTGTAAAATAGGGTGTATCAAAGTTAAAATGGGCGCCAGTAATTTTTTTTTGTATGTTTTAGTTGTGAACTAAACAGGAAATTACAAACCTTAAATAAATAAGCTGAAAGAGAAGTTCCTTTCCAAACAAAAATAAAAGAGTATTTTAATTTTCCTGGAATCGGATTTTAATGAAGTTTTATTTAAAACTATCTGGGAAACCTTTATAAATATAGGTATAAAACCCAGAATTTTTTCTAAAACAAATAAGAATTAACAAAGGTGTTTGGCAATTGGCAGATGGCCAATTTGCAAAAAAATATGTTTGAAAATGTAGAAAAAAAAATGGAAAAGTGAAACAGAACAATAGTTTTGTGCCACTACGGGACACGAAGAAAAATCACGTTAGGGAAAATTCCCGAACAACAACGGAATTTTAAGAACGGTCGCGGGTCCCGCAATCTCGGGAAGATAAAAGACGAAACGAAAGCCTACACGGGGTAAATCTAAGGCACTTAATAGCCTCCAAACGACACAAAACGAATCAAAATTCTCCTAAGCACAATTCTACAAAACAATGTATACTTAGCTTTTTTTTTTCTGCAGCGGATCCTGTCTCTTCTAGTGAGTCTCACCCTGGCTCTATCTCCTCGAACAAGAATGCTTTCTTCAAAAAAAAGATTGAAATTTAGTTTTTCCTCTTTGAATTCCCCAACTGGAATTCCTCTGACAAAACTGATCTTTCAATTTCACCACCAAAAATTTTTTTTTTGCTCGATTTAATAATTTTTCCTTATCAACTTTTTTTTTTGACTCAACTCTTTCGTAGCTTTCTAAAAAGTGCCTCTCAAAAGGCGAACTTCTCTCATCCATTCGGCCACGACATATATGCCATCCTCTTCTGACCTTTGGTCCGTGTTGGTATTCTGTCGCGTTTGCAACACCCGGCTTTTTCGCTGGTGTGCATGCCGCTGTCGAATCCAGCCACGCATATATGGTCTCTTTCACATTGGTGATTTGAACACCAACCTTGGCTTAATGGACGAGTTCAGTTCTAATCCGTCAATTTCAAATGGTCTAAAAAGTTAAGCGAAAAATTATTAAAGATCGCTAATAAAGTCCCCAGCCCAACCGGCCCAACTCAAGAACTTGAAGAAAGCATTCTGTTAGATGGGATCCCATGCCATTTTCCCAACAAACATTATGAGACAGGATCCGATGTTTCACGCGAAATTTAACATATTTTAAACCCGTAGACTTTCGCGCAGACAATTAAGGATAAAGGGAAAAACATCGCAACGTGATTTTACTTGGTGAGCCAGACACTTAAAATTGGGCAGAAGGCCATACTAAATTTATGTTGGTGTGAACTTGAAATCACACATGCCGTTGAACATGGGTCAAAATCTTCATGTTTTACAATCCTGTGTGGACCATCTGTCGCACACCCACATATCTTGTGGACCATCTGTCGCACATTGTGTGCCTGTGTATTTTTGCCGTTGTGACTCATCCGTCACATATATGTATATGGATTTTGGTGACCGCCTGTCACTCCACTTTGTATTTCAGAATCGAAGACCTAGTTTGATTGCATTTCCAGAATGCTTAAGAGTAGGACTCTGGACGGTGGAAACCAGGTTTCAACTGAGCTCTACAGCATTTTGGAGCCGCAATAGAAGGGAAGGTTGAAAAAATGGATTGGGGAAAATAGAATAGGTAGGTGAAACTTGTTGTGGTAAATTTTACCGCAACACTGTATCGCCTTGTCTACTCCGCTGAGCGTATCGTTCTCCGTGGGTCTTGCTGGAGTTTATTGTTTCTCTCTCTCTCTTTCCATTCTGGCCTTTTCCTCCCACTTGAGTTTGTCCAGTGATTCTTCAAGTGCCGTTATACCAAGTTTTATGTCCATACTGATGTTCTTCTGCTTGCCACAGGCTGCCTTCATCGAAGTCAGTACTTTCATACATTTTTGTATTTCTCTGCAGAATACACTGGTTTCAGCATCATCCTTGCAAGCCATGGGAGGCAAGGTGGTATTTGGGGCTGCTCTTTCCTTTTCTCCTTCTGCCTGGAAGGCATTTCTATCCGCTGGAGGTTTTTTAGACGGATGGTGTGGTGTTCCACCTACTGACGGCGGCGGCGTCCTATTCAACCTGGCGGCCCTTTGGAAAGGATTTCTGCTTTTTTCACTTGTAGCTTTTTCTTCCACGGGAGAAAAGCGTTCCACTCCCGGGGTAACAAGATCTATTAAATTTATTAAATTTATGTTGCGGTCGCTGGATGACGACGTTTCGGGTCCCGCGTGCTCACCCCCGACAGACGCCGGTACTGGGGATCCGACTCCCTGCACCGTAAAATTACTCCTTTTCTCTTTTCTATCCATACTTGGTTTCTTTTTCTGTGATCCTTCACTAAATATCGCCAACACCACCCTAAAGCGGCTGTCGAACGATTGGTTATTTCGAAAAACAAAGGAGGGAGAGGATTAATTTCTATACGAAATCTAGTCGAAAAGCAAAACCATAAACTTTTTAGCTATTTCACAGCAAAGGCATCAACCTCAAACCTTCACAGTGCTATCCTTCATTCAGATGAAAATTTCACCTCTGCAAACATTAAAAACGCGAGCCAGTTGGACGAACCAACACAGTCTATTCAACAACTTCTTATCACCAACTGGAAAAGTAAACCTCTCCATGGAAGACACCCAAATGAGCTGTACGCATCTAACATTGATGTACTAGCGTCGAACTCCTGGCTGACGTTTGGAACTCTATTCCCGGAAACGGAAGGATTTATGGTAGCAATCCAGGACCAAGTTTTACCTACAAGAAATTATCTTAAGTTTATAGTGAATGATCAGAACATCTCATCCGATAACTGTCGTCGTTGTGGTACTCAACATGAAACCATACAACATATTCTTGCTGGATGTACTGTACTTGTAAGTGATGTGTACAAACGCAGACATGATAACATCGGGAAAATCCTTCACCAAGAACTTTTAAGGAAATATGGCATCCTAACATCTTTCGTTCCATATTATAAATACACCCCAGACTCTGTTATAGATTGTCCTGGTTACCTTATCTACTGGGATCGTACAATCTTGACAGACACAAACGTAGCGTTTAACAGGCCCGATATTGTAATATACAAGAAATCTCGAAAAGATATAAAACTCGTAGACTTTGCTGTTGTTAACAATAATTATATGGACTCCACATATACTACTAAGATCCAAAAGTATACAAACCTATGTTTTGAACTTAAGGAGCTATGGAGAGCGAAAACTGCCATAACTGTACCAGTTATAATATAAGTTTATAATATCAACAACTGGACTGGTCCCAAAATCAACAACATCAGCTTTGGAAAAACTTGGAGTTCCGAAAAAAATTTTCTACGAAATGCAAAAATCTGTTATCCTTGACAGCTGCCGTATAGTAAGGGAATTTCTCGCTCTTTAATAATAATTACTTTTTTCTACAGCGTCGTGCTTGGTCATTATGACCCGCACGTTCGTCGAGCCTAGCCTTTGGCAGGTGAATTTTATCCTTCATATTGTAGAGATAGTGAGAACGCTAAAAAATAAGGTTGCGAATTTCCTACTCGTTCGGTCATTAGACCAGCTGGTTTTTCATTCACCGGTTTCACGCTTTGGCAAACTTTACAATTCCTAACATATTTCGAAATCTCTCCTCTCATTTTAGGCCAGTAATATTTTTCAGCTACCCTAGCAAAAGTTTTCTTAACGCCTATGTGTCCTACCCTGCGGATCCTTAAGGTTACTAAGCCAGACCAGTGAGTGATGATCGGTTACGACTGTAAATCGAACACCTTCGAGATACGGCTGCAACCAAAGGACTGCCAAACATTCCTTTTCGGTCGTAGAGTAGTTCCTTTCATTCCTATTCAATGACCGACTCAAATAACATATGGCTTTTTCGCCATCCTCAAACTCTTGCGAAAGTACGGTGCCGATAGCATAATCGGACGCGTCTGTTCGAACAACAAACGGCCGAGAAAAATCCGGACACGTCAGGATCGGTGCCGTAACCAAACACTCTTTGGCTTTTCTAAAACTCTCCTCACATTCTTGGGTCCACTCAAATTTCTTACCTTTCTTTAAGAGATCGGTAAGAGGCCTAACTAAAATTGCAAAATTTGGTACGAAACGTCGATACCAAGAAATAGTCCCTACAAAACTTCTTATTTCCTTTGCGTTTTTCGGTGGAGGAATCCTAATCATGCTTTCCACTTTTTCCGGGTCAACATGAAGCCCGTTCCTATCAACTACATTTGTATTTGTATTTGTATTTAATATTTATTTCAAATTTAACAAAATTCAAAAAGATTTAATCTTTTAAAAGAATTGAAAATAAGTATTACCAAGTCATACAAAATAACTATTTAAATCAAAAAGAAAAGAACAAAAATAATAGATTTTTTAAAAATTAAATGAGTTATAAATATACCAGTATACAAAATTGAGAAAACAAAAGATAAAAATAAAGTTATAAGTTTAAGTACATATTAGTTTAATATTTATTGGGTTTATGTTGAGAAATACAAAAATATCTTATTCTTGAAGGTGGTTGGTGAGGTAATTCTCTGTAATTCGATTGGTAATGTGTTCCACAATCGAACAACAGCTACAAACCTACAAAAAAAGATCTCTCTCCAATGGTGTGCGTAAAGCGCGGTAAAATTAATCTTAAGCCTCTTTGTGACTGAGCAAACTCAAGCATTTCCCCTAAGTACTCCGGGCTCCTGCTATGAATTATGTTGTAAAGGTTAATAATGTTCCTATATCTGAGGTAGTTTTCCAAACTTATCCCCAATATCGATGTTTGTATATGCGATACACTGACATATCTTCGTTTTTATTGTGTATAAAACGCAGGCAGTCATTGAAAGCTACGTTTAGTTTTCGCTTACACTCGAAATCCAAGACAGGATAGACAGAGTAATTGAAAGTGAAAAACTAGGGTTTTGATAAAATGTTTCTTCATTTCTGAAGTTAAAAAATGTGATGAAGATCTTAAGGAACGAAGTGCAAAATAAACTTTTCTTATTGCTTCAGAAATAGCATCGCAACAGGTTAATTTATTATTTATTTGAAAACCTAGATACTCGTACTTAACTTTATTAACATACTGAATAACTTGCCCGCTCAAAACAACGTTAGGGAAACCAGCCATCTTTGGATGCTAAGTAAATCTTCGTTTAATCGTGTAACACAATCTTCTATTAAGCCCAATTCACGAAAACTATATATTAAGGCATCATCAGCATACATTTGGATGTAGGAGCTTAGAACGATATCAGGTATGAATAAAGAGAATAATAAGGGTCCAAGGACAGAGCCATGTGGAACCCCACAGTTTACCGTAAATGCACTTGAAGTACCTTGGTCAGTTCTGATAGTTTGACTCCGATTGATTAAAAAATTTCTCAGAAGCTTTATTACTGTACCTGAGAAATTAAATTTAAGAATTTAAGTAAGAACGATGGGTAAAATAAGCTTTATGAATTTTGGTGAAATGTTGTCAGAGCCGCCTGCATTCGAATTAATTGATTTAATAGCATTACACACTTCACTAGAACCAATGCAATCAAATGAAAATGAATCACTATTTTCCGGGATATTAAAAGTTAGAGGCGGACTAGAGAAAGTTTAAAGAAGGCCTACAAAAATTACACTTTTCCCTACATACTTTTAAACCGGCTTCTCCTAACCTTTTAAAAACTTCTTTTAAAATTTCGAAAGAATCGGTGACGATGATAATGTCATCCAAGTACACAAAGACGAACGGTTCTATGTCAGGACCTTACACGTCGTCAATAAGCCTTTGTCATGTCGCCGGTGAATTATGAAGCCCAAATGACATCCTACAAAATTGAAAAAGACCTCGTCCTAGCACGGTAAAGGCTGTGTACTTGCGCGATTCTTCTTCCATTGGAATCTGCCAATAAGCAGACTTAATGTCTAACGAAGACAAGTACTTCGCGTTTCGAAGCTTGTCTAAAATCGCTGAAATAAAGGATAGTGGATAAGCATCCCTATCAGTAACCTCGTTTAACTTCCTATAGTCAACACAGAAGCGATAACTACCATCTTTTTTCTTAACGAGAAGAATCGGTGATGCCCAGGGACTCTTCGACTTCTCGATCTCCTGGAGCTCCTGATCGATATGTTTCTGAATCGCTGGCGAAACAGGGTAATATCTTTGCTTTATCGGCTCTGCAGACGTCCTAATCTTGTGCTCAACTAAATAAGTGCACCCTAAACCTTCGGTCATTGTTTTAAAAAGTTCTTCTAACACTAATTCTAACTCCCTATTTTCAAAATCGTTCAAATCCGATTTTTCCCTAATCGCTACCATGTCTGTCATAGAGGCTAAACTCTCTTGGCTTGAAAAACTCCACACCCCTGATCTCAAATCCGGGACTATGCCCGATAGTGCCCAAAAATCGGCACCTAATGTCAACTGGTGCGGAAGATTCCGGAGCTTCTCGGACAAATTGGCGCCCCACGGTGGGCGCCAATTTGTTGCACTTTTTCTCACAACGCGATAATGGGTATCCGACCCTTTTTTTGTTAATATTACTATTATTATTAATATTTTACTAATAATAACAAATAAATGCGCGAACTCGAATTAAAACGAAAGAAAAACAAAACGAAACACGGCTTGATCGCACAACTACGAGTATTATAATCTGTTTTGATTTTGACAGATTAGTCAACTCGAAGAGAACAACAAAAAAGTGCAACCTGTAGCTCGTTAAGATGAGCTACCACCGCGGTTGCTCAGCTGGGCTGGATTCAGTGGGGTTGGAAGAATTCGCGATTAGAACTTTTAAATTGATTATCGATGTAATCAATTTAAAAAAAATCAAAGAATGTTTTTATTACAAGTATAGTGGGGTACTTGTAATAAAAAGTGGGCGCCAGGAATTTTTGTTCGAACAAAAATTAGTAAAATTCCAAAACTAATTATTGAGTGAAAGAAAATAATTTTAAGTAAATAAAACACCGTTTTTTTTTATGATTCACTAGGGAATTTGAAAATCAATTTTATTTGGGAAACCTTGGTAGAAACCAGGATAAAAACCCAAAATTTTTTCGATAGAATAAAATACAAATGAATTTGAAAAGCAAATGAAACGCGTTTAGGACTCTAACGATCAAAACTAAAATATACCCGAATAAACAAATTAAAATTGGTCACGAATAAAAAAAAGAAGAGACAAAGGTCCACCGAATATTTTTAAATACACGAAACTGTATTTGGACAAGATGTCCGTATTACTTATCTTGTAATTTCTCGATATAAGTTCCTCTAACTTCTCCTATGTCCTGATGTCGCTCCTCGAATTACTCCTTTTTCTTTTTCAAAATTTTTCCTCGATCCCTTTCTTTTTAAATGTTCTCGTCTTTTCCTCGATTTATCTCCTGTTTAATTTTTCTCAAATCCTTCTTTCTTTTTCCTTATTACTTTTTCTTGTTAGTTGTCGCTTGATAAGCTCTCGCAAGAGTGAACTCTCCTAGCTTAAAATCCTTTATTTCCTCCCTCGACCATTCCAGTCACTCACAAATACACACATCCAGCCAATCGTTTTCGCGATCATCGGTCACGGACACCGGCTTCCTGGAAACCTTTTTCGTTTCACAGAAAACCACCGTTGTCGAATCTCAAACGAAACTTTGCTCTCACACTCACATTCACGGATTCAGCAAGTTGTTGGGTGTCTTTCCAAAACTTGCCGAATCTAAATGGTCGAGTTCAGACTATTATTAACTACATTTCTCGAGAAAAATCAAAAAGAATAAAATCGAGGAAAAGCCCTTTTCAAGGCATTCCCCTAGTTACCATTATAATATATTCGCGAGTGTTTCGAACAGCGAAGTCATTGTTACTAAATAATATTAAGAAGAAAGAGGAAAACATATTTTAACCCACGAACTATATTCTAAGTGGACCTTTTTGAAAAAGATGAATTAATATCTTTGCGAAATGAATTTAATAGATACTCCAATCGTTAGGGACCCTTAAGCGGCAAATACACACGACACTTGTGTGCACACCGGTGTCGGTGTACGGAAATGTGTCCCGTCTGTGGGCTGGTGCAAACACCGATTTTCAGTGTCCGACACCGTGTGGGTAAGATCAAAAGTTTTTGATTTTTGGTGTCGGTGTCTCGATCGGTGTGATGTGTATTTCGATGTGCGCGCACATTTGCTATTCAGTATTCACTATTCTATTCAGTTGCAGCCGAATCGTTGTGCGGTGAAGCACGTCGAAAAATGTACTTGCAACTTATAGGCAGGGTTGCGAAAGCTTATGTCAGTGGTGGGTGACTTATGAATTAAAAACAATGTAATTCAGCAGCTAGTTACTGACTTAGAAATTAAAAAAAAATAAGTCATGAGCAAGTAAGTGACTTATGTAAGAATTTAAAAAAAAATTATTTAAAAGTTTCCTAGTGACTTATGAATTAAAAAAAAAAAAATTCATAAGCTAATGGATGATATCTGATTAGAAAATTATTAATTGGAAAATGTATGAGCTAGTATGATAATTTTATGACACAAAAGCTTGAAATCTACTTTCGTTAATAATTAAATAATTATGTAGCCAAAACAAGCTTAAACATTTCCAATCTACCAACTAAATAGCTTAAGAATTAAATTTTTTTTCATTCATAAGTCACTTAGTAGGTTGTGAATTAATGTTTTTTTTTTAATTCATAAGTCACTTAGTAGTTTATGAATTAATTTTTTTTAAATCATAAGTCACTAAGTAACTTATGAATTAATTTTTTTTTAATTCACAAATCATCTACGGACTTATTACTTATGTTTTTTTTTAATTCAAAAATTCGCAACCTTGCTTATAGGTACCGTAATCTATAAGGTAAGTTATGAATTCGGAAAAAACATCGAACTAGAAATTTTGACATTACGATGATAGCGAAGACTAAGAAAGTGGGTCTCGCAATTCTGTTTATACATATGTCTGTTTGACTATAGCTTAAACGTCTGGGCCGATTTACTTTAAACTTGGTAGATATTATTTTTAATGTTTCCTCCCACAGGTTTTTTTATTTTTTTTTAAGACCAAAAATAACGGTACCTTTTATACGAATTTTATAAATACATATTTGTTCTTCTCAAAAAATTTTCAACAGATTTAAAAACATTTTCCGAAAAATGGTTATTGAGAGTACCCGCCATGGAACCTTTTTTTTTTTTTTGTTTGATTTTCTCAAAAACGGTACCACCGACCACACAGAACCATTTTTTTCAAATTTTGAATTACTCATTATCGACATACATAATTGATTTCAATGAAATTTTTTATAGAGATGCATTCATTGCACATTGCATTCCAAACTTTAAAAAAATATTTTTTGAATTTTTGAAGAACAAAAAATAATTTTCTTCCATGCAAGAAGCGATTTCAATTAACGCGCCAACCTCATCGTCCAATGGACGACGCGTCCATATCACTCATGGTTAGATCTCTCCAGTATGAGTATGAGATCTCTTGCACAACTAAAGTGTGCACGATTCGGTGTGCCGTGTGTAGTGGAATGCTACACCGGTGTAGGCACATCGGTGTGCACACAAGTGTGGTGTGTATTTGCCGCTTTACGCTTACAAAAAGAATTTACGTTATGTTCCCAGTAGGAAATTTGCTCCTCAAGGAAAAATAAAGTTGAATTCCTCGTGGAAATCACGAGGCACTTTCATTGAGTAGAAGGTCTGCATTGGTTTCATTCATCGAAAGTCATGCAATGAGTCAGTAGTTTGCAATCCCAGTAGCATCTTGTGCTTTGTTCTCGAAAGAAGGTAAAGAAAACATGAAAAAAAAGCAATATCCTTCTTAGGCTGCGCGTACAGTAGTGCGACAAAGCGATGCGATACGAGAAGCGATGCGACAAGCGATTCGAGATGCGAGAATTAGATGCGAGATAGTGCGCACAGTAGAAGCGATATTTTCTGCAGTTATGTTGTTAATCCTTTTATAATTATTGCCACTAAAATTGTAAAAAGTTGCACCACATAACACAAGCACTGAAATAACAAAATTTTACTCTTTTGATTTTTTTTTGAAACCTCAAAACAAACAATATGAGCCTTCTCGCACGAACTCGCTTGAAAAAGTGGTCAGAACAGTTTGTGTGCGAGATGCTTGCGATAGGCATGCGAGAAACTCGCAACACTCGCATCAAATATCGCTCCAGTGTGCGCACGTGTATAAGAATCAATGTAAATATTTTTCTCGCACGCAAACGCTTCTCGCATCGCATCGCTTTGTCGCACTACTGTACGCGCAACCTTACACATCCTTAATGTTAATGAATACAATGCTGAACACGTTATAATTTTTCCTGCATCTTTTCAGTGGTTATTCTAATCCACAATTGAGTTGGTTTAATGCCTGCGATGTGAAAGAGAAAACAACCCTTCCTTTTCTTTGGAATTGAAAATCAGTAAACAACCTTTCAACAGAGCAAAACTATGGTGATCAGGTGATATTGCTAGTGAAAAGGAATGTATTTTTTCATGAACTTCGTTTACTGGGCAAAATAGTCTGCGAGCTGAGAGGAAAAAGAGAGAGAGATTTTGACCTGCAATAAACAATCCTTTTTTTTGGGTTTTTCCCGCGATGGGTCGGCGACGCTCAATAGGTCTTTTTTTGTCATGAGTTATTTCTTTTGTTTTGGAATGATTTAGTGTCAATTTTGTGATCACAGAAAACGGTTGTGCGGGGTTTTGTGTTTTCAATCAATTTACTAAAGATTAAATAACAACCATGGAGAAGGAAAACAATTCACCAACGGTAAATTCCCTATATTCTTTTGAATGATTTGCAAAAAGTAAATATTCCTCTTTTTCTTAGATCTCAAATGAACAGGAGAATGAAGATGATTAATCCCTAAGCTGCTCCCCAAATTCTACTAAGTGTCAAAGGAGAGTTTTTCGACCAACTGTTTGTGTTACGCCTTACAACAAGACAAGGCAATGTAAGACGTCATATATATCTACTAACTTCTTTAAAATGTACTATAATAGTTAATAAAATAAATACGTACATAACACAAATTTAATTTGTTTTTTTTTATTCAAGCGATAAATTTGCCTATACATTTCAAGCGCTTCTTCTATTGATGAAATAAGAAAAGAAATGGATAATGATTTAATTCATATTCCTTCTCTTAATAAAACATCGCCTAAATGCATTCCTTTTTTCAAAACTGAAAAAACGAGTTTCAAATATGTACACAATTCTGTAGTGAATAATTAGTATTTTCAATGATTCTTTCCCTGAGGCAATTGATTAAATGTCGACTCACTTTTCATTAATTTATTTCCATTGAGGAAAGCATCACATCAATAGAACCAGTTTTTTCAGACACAAAAATTACCCATGAAATCGAAGATGCCATGAGCATAGTGATTTCACAACAAAATATGCATCGAGAAAGTGTGTACCTCCTTGCAATGACAAGCCTGTGTTAAATTCCTCATAGGATTCCGTAGGAAATTCATGGGTGCAGCTCCTTTTCCGTGATGAAACACCTACTTCTTCACTAGTGAATTTTTGGAAATTTCCTACTGGGAATTATAGCAATTAATTTAGGATGTTGTGTTGTTTTGAGGAAAAGGTAGATAAGAGTCCGCCTGACTCGTTAATTCTTCAGCTCATCCGCTGGCACTCGTTATGCTACATGAGACCGTCCTTCTACATGCCAAAGTAATCTCGTAAACCCTTTTACTCGAAACCTGTATTTGTCACTTTTGCAAAATGCTGGCTAAGTACACCAATGGTTGATGGTACCATGGTTGCCCTCAATCCAGCCAGAATTTTGCAGCCGCGACCAAAGAAAAGAACGGAAGGAAAGAAGTTGCGTTAATTTTACCGTAACAAAGTATTTTCTGCTCTTAGCCTATTCCATATAAAATGTCTGAAGGATTTATACTGTTAATTGCGTATTTGCTTAGTTCCCCCACCCTTCATCCCATTTTACATTTATTATTTTAACAATCCATTTTTAGTTTTTCATACTGTTTAATTCTTAATTTTTTCAAGCATTCACTAAATTATGTAGCTTCTTATTTTTATATTTTAGTTTAAAGTTCTTGTCATGAGTCCAATTACATATTTTTGAGAGAAAAAAAAATATAAGGAAGTTGACTGTATCAAGTCTGTGCGTATGGCTCATTCTTATTGTCAAACCAATTTGAAAAATATTATTTTTTGTTTACACATTAACGCAAAATTGTAAACATTTTAGTGAGTTACTAAGTTAAAAAGAGGATTTCGGTAATTTCAAACGATTTTAACATCTTGCTATCTCTAAACATTTTACTAAAGTTAAAACCACAAACTGGCTACTTTAAAGTTTAGTAATTTACTAAATTCATATGAAATCTGTCATTTTCCTCAAAAAAATAATCTCTTGGCAATTTTATTTGGAAGAGTTAAATTGTGTTTTTTTATAACGATTCGTGAGTTAATTGGTTTAAAAAGTAAATAAAATAATATAAAATGTTTTCGGAAGACGAAGATTTTGATATAGGTACATGTGTATATGATTGAAGACCCAGCTTTATGTAGAATTTTACTCCAGACATAGGTTTGACAAGATAGCAGATCGTTTTTAGTTAAAAAACTTAAAGATCCAAAATCGGAATACAAGCCGTATGATTCCGATTGCACCAGAATTTTAAGTACCTACTATTTACATTACACTTTTTTGGAAGAAGACTGGAATGGCCCAATCCAAAGTTGCGAAAATACCTTATAAAAAACATTTCAAAAAAAGTTGTCAAAACTTTAGAGTTTCCGATATTTTAAACTATTAGGCCCGTTCCCCAGATTTAGTTTAGTTTGGTTTTTTAATTTTAACGAACGAACGAAAAAAAGGTTTACAAATTTTAAGAGCAAGTTTAACAAATCGCTAACTAAAGAAATGCTAAGCCCTTAATGATATGTTGTTTAAAATGTTGCTCCTATGTTTCTTTTATCACGTGTGAACGCTTGTTTCCTATTAATAAATCATATAATCTTTTTATTAATCTAATACAATTTTTTGTTGGGCTTGCATAGGTAATTAGGTATTCAACTAAATGTGTGTTAAAGCTGAAATAATTCTCTTCTAATAGCAACCGATTCATTTATTGCCTGTACCGCCATTCCGAAATTAATTTTTTTGAAAATCTGTATATACGAGTATGTGCCAGTTTGTAAGCTTTGGGCAATATTTTTTTATTTTTTCATTGTTAAAGATACCTTTCAGCTAACAATTCTATCAGGTGGTTTGTGAAATAAAAACAAACTTCAATCAATGAAGGTACTCGTACCTATATGAAATAAGAAAAATTGAAAAATAAATATATTTTTGAAAAACCTGTCTATATACTAAATGTTTGTTTAATTACCCAAGTAACATCGTTGGAGCTAAATGTTATTTATATGTTCTTAAATAGCTCTGAGAGAGTTAAATGCACGGCCCTAGCTCTATTTCAAAACATATTGCAGCTCTTGGTAAACGAATTTAAATATCTAGCTCTATAATGGAGTTTCTTAACAATCTTTAGATATGTTACATTTAAGAGCTTTCTGCTCGATAAATTTGCTCCATAGTAATGTTTTTATCAGCTGTTGGAAAGCATGTTAGCATTTTGATACTGCACCCTTTAAAATAGCTCTTTAAGAGCAAAAGAATTTTTTAAAAATTTACTTAAGAGCAACAAGCTATATCTTCATGTGTATTTAACAAAATGGCGAATATTTAAGAATTTTTATAAAACAGGAAAAGAAAACTATTAACAGTGCTGTGATGACTCCATTTTTAAAAGAATCATGATAAACACAGAAGCCTTATCCAAAAAAGTGCACGAGCAAAATAAATATTTTTTTCTCAAGTTAAAAATTGAAATAAAAAAAATTACCATCCACTTAAAACAAATTATTTAAGAAGGGCGTTGTAATATTTCGAATTAAAATATCAACATTTCTGATAAAAATGAAATCGCACTTAGAAATCTCTCCCATGTTGAACGTATTATGGCTTTTAATTATTACCTTTACTCATTGTTCTATGAAAATAAATTATGATGCTAAGATGATTTACCAACACAAATAATAATTTCTTTTCGTGTTCAATAGTATGATTTGTATTAATTTACTAATACTAATAAAAAACGTAAAAGCACGCGGCTCTATGGCAGTTTTAAAGTGTATATTAAAGCTTTTAGCTGTCAAAACCTACTTACAAGCACTATTAAGGAGCTAAAAAGTGCTCTCAAACTCAATGAATTAGCTGCAAGTGGGCTCCATGCTTGATCTAAAGGCGCATCTAGAGCGTGTTTTTGAATTAACTAGTTCTTAGATTAGCTCCGAAAGCGCTTTTCAAGCATTAATACAGCTAAAATTGTTTCTTGGGTAGGCATAGAATATTTTCATAGAATCAGGAGTGTTTTTATTCCAATATTCCTAGAAGTATTGATCTCTTATACCAACTACTTGATTAAGAAAAAAATGCTTTTAATTACTAGTAGTATTTGACCAATATGTAAAATTCAACCGAATGAAAAAAATTAAAAAAATATATATATTTTGTCTAGGGTTTAGTTAAGGATATCTATAAAACTCGTCTTTGAAAATTTAATTTCTGAAAAGCACAATCAATCATTATTTTGGTGCTATCATTCTTTTTTTTTAATTTTATTTGTATAATCATTTCTTCTGGCCCAGAAATCAATTATTATATTTCAATAGTTATTGGTATGTAATTCTTATTTTTAATTTTCGGATTAGCCGCGTATATAAAAGATATTTAGCGAGTGCAATATGCAATACTGTAACCACCCTGAACAAAATTTCCCTGAGCGTGGTCCCGGTATATAACACGGCTAATCCGAAAATTTTAAAGTTCTCATGTCGCTAAAAAATAGTTCATAAAAAAGATTAATTTTAATTTTAACACTTAATAATTTATTGATGATGGTGTTTAAAAAGTGAATACAAAAAGTTTAAATTTTCAATGATGAGCTTTAATGACAATCTACTTAGATTAATTTGTATATATAAATGTATATATACAGTCAAATTATATATTCTTTTAATATCAAGAGTTAAAAATACCGTTTAATTTTCTATGTATTTTATAAGAAACAAGCACATTATAACTAAGGTAGACAAAGTTCAAAGGAATTGTTATTTTTCTTTAGGGGTATTCCATGACAAAATTAACATGATAGCTAATTATGAAAATAAAAATATTTTATTATTTTTTAGACCAATTAAAAGTCAAAACACCGAATTAACATAATTGGTAAGAATAGTGTTATGTGTTAGATATGTAAATGCTGCGATTTTTCTGTTTAAATAAGATACATTCGGTTTTGATATCTTTAAATAAAAGTGTAGGTATAAATAACACTTTATAATAACATTTATGTGTTTTTTTATTTTAACTTTAGAAAACTCTTTCCTTGCTTAGAAATTTGTATGAAGACAATAATTATTTTTATTTATTTTTTATTCGTTCTTTTAATTGAAGCTATGAACGTTTTGTGAAATGAATTCGCAGTAAAAATATACCCTGTTTAGAAATAAGGCGCAACATTTTAAACAGTTCTCGTTTAAGCACTAAAACCGGCTCTACTTAACGCAGTCGTTTAGCTTGAAGACTTTGTCTAACTTATTCATAATTTTAAACACGTTAGACAACTCTTCTTACTAATGTGGGTTTTACAACAGAACCCAAGCTAATTTACGGTGAACAACCCTTAATTTGACAAAAATTTCTAATATTTAGTGATTGAGGGTTGTTTTCAGAAATGAAGTGTCCGATCCCTTCCTCGCCTCCTCTTGCGTTCGTCAGGGTAGCCATCTCGGTCCACTTCTATTTGTGCTTGCTATAAACGATGTTGTGGGATTGACATCTGTCATAATTGTGAGAAGTTTAAAGTTTTGTGAGCTCCTAATATTTTATTGAAATTAAAGCAATTAAAGTATAATTTTATTAACTTTGAATATCTTAAACATCTTAAGAGAAATATATTCATACAGAACATATAATATCTGAGCTACTGCAAACACAAGGTACGATTTCATTCACTTATTTTGTTGAGGAATATTGTATTGTCCAACTCAAATTTAAATTGCGGCACATGCAACCAAAACGAAATTTAAAAGAAACTTCGCCGGAACATTCTTCATCAAGTAATAAGAAATTAATTGTGGATTTATCAAGTAAAATGGCAGTTGGAATTGAGCAATTAAAAGTTCTTTTGGATGAATGCTTAACCCCAAAATTAAAGGATATTGCTACAAAAAAAGAAGTCTTAGCTGTCTCAAATGAGATTCAGTTATTACGGTCTCAAAACATCTACCTACTGAACCGGATAACAAATATGGAAAGCTATTGTCAAACATTAGAACGTCAACTTTCACTTTCACAAAAAAATAATGAGAATTCTGTTGTTGTACATTTTCCGGCAGAAGGGAAGGCCAATAAAGTTGACTTTGCCAAACAAACTTGTAAAGGCCTTCTACAGCTCCAAGAAAATGAAGAATTGCCTATAAAAAACACACAAGAGTTCACAAATCGCAACACAAATAAGACCACTGTGATTCTTAACTTTCATCCCGGAGACACTGCAAACAAAGTTATCGAAGCTACACCGAGATTAAAAAACACAGGAATTGTAATACATCGTGAGCAATCTTAAATTACACGACAAAAGAGAAGTGCACTTTATCAAATTAAAACGAAACTTTCTGATATTGCACCCACCGATAAGATCACAATAAGAGGAGTAAAATTAAATGTATTGTAATATTTTTACTAGGTTCGTTAAATAAAACTTATTACTCTTTTTAGTATTTCTTCTTTATTCACACTTTCCAATTCAAAACAGTAAATCTCAATTTATAAACAGCTCAAATACTTTTATTCAAATTTAAATCACACTTGTTTAATAACACAATCCAATAAGCAATACTTTTGCACACTTTCATAATCCAAAATCAACTGTGTTTCGCTCACCGTGAACACTCCCTTATATACTCAAATTAGTTGTTCTCGAAAGTTCTTGTCTTGGAATGTTCTAGATGTTTGGAATAAGGGGAAATACATTTGACATTGGAAAAGAGCTTTTCGTTTCTTCCATAAATTAGATATGTAGTTTTCCAACAGATGGCGCTGTAGTAGTATAAAGCTCTGTTCACAACATTGCCCCCTTCTTAAGATTGTTCGTCCCGAACAATTCTATCTCCACATTCGCCACTGTATCGGTGCAGTCGATCGCTATGCACAACTTTTAACTTTCCTCTTGACCCTCTTTGAATTCGGTAAACGACATCATTGATTTTCGTGACGACAGTATAAGGGCCTTCCCAGTTTTGTTGAAGCTTCGGCGTAGTGTTGGTTAAACATCGATAGTTTCACTTTCCGATACTATCGATTGTTTTGGGAAAACACTATCGATACTATCGATAGTTTTACCAAATTTCTTAAAAAGCATTAAAAAGGCTTTTTTATTAGGTACATATTTTTTGAATACTAAAAAACATTTAAAAATCTGAATATGCGAATTTAAAACTTATTTTAAACAACTAGAAATGCATCGTTTCAATTGTTAACATGCTTTTTAAATTTCTTTTTTTTTTGAAAAAAGAAACAAGATGTATGGTATTCTAAAAAAAATATCGCTTTGGTACGGCCTGACGAATACCACTTTATTTTTTTGGTTAATGTGGCAAGCTTGCCAAAAATGCCAAACAATTTTTAAGCAATAGAAACATTTGACCCATCTGTTCGCGAGTTTATCGAGCACAAGACAACATTGTTTTTTATATATCGATATATGTATAATTTATATCTAGAAGAAAATAAATGCTGAAAAAGACCTGAAAAAAAAAGTAATTTTAGCTTTTAAAGCAAATCATAAAAAAATCAAGTGTGCTTATTTTAAATCATTTTATTAAACAAAAAATAACAACATAAGATAATAAATGAATTCATAAATATATTATTCAATAATAAATATATATATATATATAATATAATTCAGAAAGATAGCCTTGTGGTAAAATAATTTGGTAGTATTGAAACTATCGATAGTTTTTTAAAACTATCGATGTACGCGATAGTTTTTTACTATCGATACTATCGATAGACTATCGATGTTTAACCAACACTACTTCGGCGACAATCCCTTTTGACGATGTGGATTATACAGCCATACACGATCTCCTACTTGGAATCCTGTCGTGTTTGCTCTTGTGTCGTAGCTTGTCTTCATTCGATCGCTGTAAGCGCTCATTCTAGTCCTGGTCCTTTCGTGGATGTCGATTAGCCTCTCTTTTAGGTCACTCACGTAATCCCCTGTTTCCTTAGACTCTTGTGATGGATGTCCAAACCTTATCTCACTAGGCAGCCGTATGCTTCTTCCAAACAGGATTTCAGATGGCGTTTGTCCTGTTGAGCTATGTATTGCACTTCGGTAGGCCATCAAAAATAGTGGTATGTGCCTATCCCAGTTTCTTTGGTAGTCGCCTACGACTTTAGTGAGGTGTTCTTTTAAAGTCCTGTTGAATCTCTCGACCATTCCATCAGATTGCGGGTGAAGTGGTGTGGTTCTCGTTTTCTTAATGCCAAGGAACGCGCACACCTCTTGGAATATGTTCGACTCAAAGTTCCTTCCTTGGTCAGAATGGAGCTCCATAGACACACCGAACCTGCTTACCCAGTTAGACACAATCTGGTCGGCCACGGTCTTGGCTTCTTGGTTCGGGATAGCGTATGCCTCAGGCCATTTGCTGAAGTAATCCATTACCACCAGAATGTATTTGTTTCCATCATTCGTTTCCCGAAATGGGCCAGCCACATCAACAGCAATCCTTTCAAACGGTGAACCAACATTATATTGCATCATTTTTCCTTGCAGTTTTCTACCAGGTCCTTTGGTTGCAGCACAAGCGTCACAATTTCGGCACCACTTTTCAACGTCGTCTCTTGCATGCAACCAATAGAATCGTTGCCTCACCTTTTCGAAAGTCTTATTGACTCCCAAATGGCCTCCTGAAGGTCCATCATGCATCTCTCGAAGAACCTCTTTGATTTTCGATTGAGGTAACACAAGCTGCATCACATAGGATTTACCATCAGCGGACTCCCATTTTCGCCGAAGAACACCTTCTTGCACATGAAGTGAGTCCCATTGTGCCCAATAGGCCTTTAAAACTGGACTCCTATCGGAAATGTCATTCCATGCGGGTTTTTCTTCATGTTCCTTCCATGCGAGAAGAGGTTCAATGTCGGGGTCTTCTTGTTGAGCAGATCTTATTTCTTCATTACTCCATCCACAAATGGGGTCAGCCCTTATTCGCAGAATGTTGATGGATTCCTTTTCTTCTTGTCGCCTGCAATGCTTGCAATCTATTTTACAAGGTCTTCGGGATAGTGCGTCGGCATTTGAGTGCAGCTTTCCCCTTCGGTGTTGAATTTCGTAATCGTAAGTCTGCAGTCTTTCTATCCACCTTTCGACTTGTCCTTCTGGGTTCTTGAAGTTCAACAACCAGTTAAGAGCACCATGATCGGTTCGTAGAAGAAACGTCTGTCCACAGATGTATTTGTGGAAGTGTTTCGTTGCCAAGATGAGTGCCAATAGTTCTCTTCTGGTCACACAGTAGTTCCTTTCGGTCTTCGACAGTACTTTGCTGAAATAGGCGACAACCTTTTCTTCGCCATTCTGCACTTGTGACAGAAAAGCGCCGACTCCCACGTTGCTTGCATCAGCATCGATGATAAAAGGCTTGCCTGGAGTCGGAAAGATCAGCACCGGAGCACTGGATAGACGGTATTTCAATTCTTGGAAGGCTTTTTCACACTCACCTGACCATCTAAACTGCTTGTTCTTTTCCGTAAGTTGATGCAAACTCTTCGCAATTCCGGCAAAGTCATTAACAAAACGTCTATAATAAGTAGCAAGACCAAGAAAACTTCGTAGTTGATGTTTGTCCTGTGGTGTTGGCCAATTTTTGACGGTGTCAACTTTTTCAGGATCGGTCTTGACTCCTTGGGACGAGATGATATGTCCCAAATACTTTACTTCAGTCTGGAACAGTGCACATTTTTCTGGGTTCAGTTTAAGGTTAGCCTCGCGAAGTCTCTGGAACACACCCTTTAGGTTCTTACAGTGTTGGTCGTATGTCTTTCCATAAACGATAACATCATCCAAGTAGAAAAGACAAGTTTTCTACGTCAGACCTTGAAGGACGCACTCCATAAAACGCTCAAATGTTGCCGGAGAGTTGCAAAGACCAAACGGCATTACCTTGAACTGTCAGAGCCCATTACCTGTGGAGAACGCTGTCTTTTCTCGATCTTCAGGGTGAATTTCAACTTGCCAATATCCACTTTTCAAGTCCAGCGTTGAAAACCAATGTGCACCTTCCATCGCATCTAAGGTGTCACTAATTCTTGGCAGGGGGTAGCTGTCTTTCTTGGTTACATCATTCAACCTTCGGTAGTCAACACAAAACCGTGTACTTCCGTCCTTCTTTTTGACTAGGACCACTGGCGACGCCCAAGGACTCTTGGAGTTCTCAATCAAACCATCCTTCTTCATGGTGGTAATCATTTCCTCAGCTTCACCTTGTTTGGCCAGTAGCAGACGTCTTGCGGGCTGACGAATGGGTCTTGCATCTCCTGTATTTATTCGATGCTGCACCATTTGTGTCCTTCCATATTTCCCGTTTGGTGAAGCGAAAATGTCGGCATACTCATTCAGAAGGTTTTCTGCCGTTTTAACCTGATGTTGGTCTAGGTTAGATGAATTGAGTATCCTTGCCTTGATGCTATTGAGCTTCTCAGGGTCTAATGTCTGTCTCGGTGTTTCAGCGTCAATTTTTGTTATAGCTGCGACAGGTTCGCACTTACCGATAATTTCTCCTTTCGTTAACTTTACTTCGTACGGTTTGGTGTTGAGTATCCGTACGGGGACCATATTGTTGTTCGGAGCCACAAGTGTCTTCCCAATGATGACCTTTTGGGAAGAACAGTCTGGGCCTGGTTCCATCATTAGGTATCGATGGCGTCCACACTCACCTTCTAATTTTGTCCAAAGAAATACCTCAGAAGAAGAAGGAATAACCACATCTTCTTTGATGACAGTCCTTAGAGTTGTTATTCCTTCGTGCCCATAGATCATTGGAATCTCTGTATTCTGGTATTTGAGTACCTGGTTGCCAATATCCAAAATTACTCGATGTTCCTTCATGAAGTCCATGCCTATGATGCATTCGTTACATATATCTGCCACCAAAAATTTGTGTGAGAATTCTAGATCTGCAATTCGAATTCTAAGTCGGACTTCACCATAAATCCTAGCTGCTTCTCCTGTGGCAGTTCTTAGACGGTAGCTATTGCTGTTGTGTAGCCAATTCAGGTGTACTAGGTCTTGTCGCACAATGGAGGCTGTGGCACCGGTGTCGATGGTGACCACACGTTTGTTGCCATTTAAAATTGCCTCGACAGTCAGACTTTTATTGTCTCGTTTAGTCTGAGAGACCTGGATGGTGTTTCTGGGGCCATCGATACCAGAAACCAGCTTCTGCCCCTCGAAGTTGGTTCTTACTCGTTTCCCTGTTGGGAAATTGTTCAGGAAGTAACACTGATGTTATTGTTACGTTGTTCTGGGTTTGAAACTCCGTGTCCACAATGTTGACAAGCTCTTCTTGGTGGTAATCGACATTGACGCTGTAAATGTCCGGTCTTGTTGCAATTCCAGCACTTTGCAAGTCCGTTTCGTTGGTTCCTTTGGACATCAGTTCTTTGGCATGAGCATTCTTCGACAATGGCTTCTCTAAGACGATGTACTCCGTGAGAAGCTTGCTCAGCTGCTTCCATTGTCAAGGCAAACGCTAATGTTTCAGAAAGCGTTCGTTTTCCAGCAGTTCGCACGGCCCTTTGAAGATGTATGTCGGAAATGGCGCGAACAAATGCCTCAACTGCAAACTGGTTACAAATTTCCTCTCCAACATCTGGATATGCAAGATGAACAAGCCTTTCAATGTCCGCTTGCAGTTGTTGTAGAGTTTCGCCTCTCTTCTGAACTCTGGAATTGAGTTGTACTTTGAAGACTTCTTTCATGTGGCTGTTACCAAAGCGTTTGTCTATAGCCAAAACCAAGGAATTGAAGTTGCCGCTCTTATCTGCTGGTATGGTTTGCAACAACTCAGCAGCTGCTCCTCTAAGAGCAAGAGTTAAGGCTATATACTTGTCAGCCTCATCCCAGCCATTTGTTGTGGAAGCTGCCTCGAATTGCTTCTTGTATATAGACCAAGAAGTTTGTCCATCAAAAGTTGGAGGTTGCATCTCTTTTTTTCTCAAAGTTTCCCCAGAACTTTCCCGAATCTTTATGTTTCGAACACGGTCTAACTCTTTTGAAAACGTCTCCATTTTGTTGTCGACTAGCAATGAAACATGTTCATCTAACTCTTTTGAAAACGTCTCCATTTTGTTGTCGACTTGATTCTCCAACAATGAAACACGTTCACCAAGTACAGATACATTATTCACGATATTAAAAAGCTTGCCTTCTAGCATGTTCCTCTGCTCTTCCAGAAGGTCTTTTTGTTTCTCCAGGCGTTCGAGAATATTCTTTTGTTCGTTTTTCTGTTCCTCAAAATGTTTCTCCTGTTCTTTTCTTTGTTCATTTCGTTGCTCTTCGAGACGTTCGAGAACATTCTTTTGTTCGTTTTTCTGCTCATTTCGTTGCTCTTCGAGACGTTCGAGAACATTCTTTTGTTCTTTCTTTTGTTCATTTCGTTGATCTTCGAGACGTTCGAGAACATTCTTTTGTTGTTGAAGCAGAAGACTAATCATATTTGAAACATCTACATTTTTACTTACGTCTGCTTCCTCAGCGTCAGCTTCAAAGACGAAAATGTCCGGGTCTTCATTTTGTTGTTTCAAATATTTGGCCAAACGCAGAACAAGCTCATTTTAAGATCCTGCTCTAGAAAGTTATCGCTTGCCTAATTCACTTTTCAGCTCATTACAGTTGAGCTCTTTCAGTAAGTTGCTCATTTTTTATTATTATTATTTTTTTTTCCGCACACTTCACTGCACAATAAGTTTTATTCCACTTTTCTGACACCAATGTAATATTTTTACTAGGTTCGTTAAATAAAACTTATTACTCTTTTTAGTATTTCTTCTTTATTCACACTTTCCAATTTAAAACAGTAAATCTCAATTTATAAACAGCTCAAATACTTTTATTCAAATTTAAATCACACTTGTTTAATAACACAATCCAATAAGCAATACTTTTGCACACTTTCATAATCCAAAATCAACTGTGTTTCGCTCACCGTGAACACTCCCTTATATACTCAAATTAGTTGTTCTCGAAAGTTCTTGTCTTGGAATGTTCTAGATGTTTGGAATAAGGGGAAATATATTTGACATTGGAAAAGAGCTTTTCGTTTCTTCCATAAATTAGATATGCAGTTTTCCAACAGATGGCGCTGTAGTAGTATAAAGCTCTGTTCACAACAGTATCTAAACAACTTTTCATTTGCGTATAATAACTCAACGCGAGGTTTGGTGGTAAAAAACTCAGATGAACTGACATTTGTACGTAACACGTTTGGAGAAGCGGGATTACAGTTTTTTGACTTAAACAACAACAATCGTTAGAACTATGAGATGTCATCGGCAGCTGTTTCGCGAGGTGAATTTAGTTTACAGCGGATTCAATCAACATCAGCATCAAAGTTAGGATAGAAATGCCGTCTGCCATTTAAATTTGAAAATTTTATGTTATAATGTGTCTGGACTTAAAAACAAATTATTAATTCAAGATTTTTTTAAATTCATTCTTAAATTTGATATAATTATTTTAATAGAAACTTTTGTTGAAGAAGATAGAGAAACACAATTTATTAAATATTTTAACGAATTTTCTGTTAAATTTATTGCACCTACAAGAAGTAATGTTTTTGGTAGAGCTAGTGGTGGTTTTTTAATTGCAGTTAAATGTAATTTGAATAATTTTGTAAAAATTAAGTCAATAGGTAGGAAAACTGTTATAGAGTTAAACCATAGGCATGACAACTATTATATTATTCCAACCTATCTTAATTGTAATAATTGGATTAATGACTTTAACGATTTGCAAACGTTTTTTAATGAAAACGAAATGCAAAACATAATGGTATTAGGAGATCTCAACGCAAGAATCGGAAATTTTCAGAATTCAAACTCATTGGTTCAAAACGTTCCGCATGTGTTTGAAAGTGTAAGAAACTTAAGATCGGAAACCAAGCGACAAGTTAGGTGAACTTACTTTTTTATCGGGTCAAGGCAGCTCAGTAATTGATTATTGTTTAGCGAGAGGAAATTGGTTGAGTGTTATTGAAGATTTTGAAGTCCAACTTGCGAATTACTCTGGCCACATGCCTACAGTTACCTTTCTTAAATTCCAAGGTGTCACTTTGTTACCTAAGAATGGAATTGAAAGTATAAGGTGGGTAGAAAATCGCGTGGAAGTTTATAAGCGCAGGCTGGATGCTCAATTAAACCGCTCTACTGAACAGGAGCAATGGAGTTGTGACCAGGCCGCCGATAGTATTTTACAAATGGTACGAAAAGCTACTATTATGAAGAAACCTCAATCTGGTAGTAGGTTTATGGCTGACTGGTTTGACTGGGAATGTAGGAAACTTCGTAAAAAATGTTTTTCATATCTCAAACTTTTTAGAAAAATCAATTCAACGTTTTTTAAAACGCTTTACTTAGAAGCTAATAAAGCTTTTAAAAATCTTTGTGTTCTAAAGCAAAAGCAATATTTTATGCTTGTAGCAACTAGTCTCTCATTCTGTAAAGACTCAAGGATATTCTGGTCAAAAGTGAGATTACTAGGAGGCTGTAAGAAGGTATCAGCATCGACTATTGCAGTCGAAAATCTTGCCGGTCATTTTAAAGAACTCTTGAGTCCTCTGGAAAATCATTCAATGTTCC
Organism: Philhelius festivus; assembly: GCA_963931855.1. NCBI lineage: Eukaryota > Metazoa > Arthropoda > Insecta > Diptera > Syrphidae > Philhelius > Philhelius festivus. The sequence continues at coordinate 103,817,714 of OZ007554.1, forward strand.
AGTATGCTCTACCTCTAATTCTAATTCCTGAACTGGACGGTAGAATTACAATGAGCGAACTACAAATATCCCTTAAATCTATGAAAAATAATAAGTCGGCAGGAATTGATGGTATTCCTGTTGAATTTTATAAAAACTCAACACCTTGTTTTTTGAATCATATTCTTTTATTTTTTAATAGACTTCTTCAAGAAGAAAAAATCCTAAAAACGTTTTCAAAGGCATGGAAATGCGCCATTTTTAAAGAGGGTGATTTGCAGCTACCAAGCAACTACAGGGGCATATCGATCTTACCTTGTCTTAGGAAAATATTCACTCATATTCTATACCATAGGTTGACGAAATGGGTTGAAGAGAATAAACTCCTTAGTATTTTCCAAGCTGGTTTTCACTCGGGACTCTCCACAGTGGATAATATATTTGCTCTTACAAATATTGTCAAAACTTTTTTAGAGAAAAAGAAAAAACTATATGCTTGTTTTATCAATTTTACAGCGGCCTTTGATACCGTGAACAGAGACTCTTTAAGTTTTAAATTGTCAACATAAGGTTTATCGACAAAATTTCTTCACCTATATAAGCTCCTTATTTCTAACACTTCTGCTGCCGTATGGAATGGAAAATCAATGTCCGATTTTTTGCTACAGGCACTGGTGTTCCTCAAGGATGTGGGTTGAGTCCGATTGTGTTTGCATTGTATGTTGATGATGTATCCAATGATTTCCCTGGAGGTGTCAAGGTTGGTGGGGTACTTATAAAAATGCTTCTCTATGCGGATGACATTGTCATATTAGCAGATAATAGCAGATAAAGCAGATAAGTGAGTATACGTACTTATGATTCTTAATGACTTACAACCTTGATATCCGCTCACATGTTAAAGAAAAATGCGCTGCAGCCAAAACTGCAATTAATCTTATGTGTAGCAAATTCTCTTGCAACAAACATGTTGATGCTGTTTCAAAATTTAAAGTGTTCGATTCAACTATAAAAACATGTCTTTGCTATGCAAACCAGGTATTTGGTTACCAATATATAGATGATCATGAGGCTGTCCAACGATTTTTTTTCAAGCGCATTTTTAAACTCGCTAATTCAACCCCCACTTACGCAATCCACGTTGAATCCGGCATACCACAAATTTTTCTAGAAAACTTAAAATCAAATGCTGATTAATAAAGGTTATGAATAGAGCAGACTCAAACCTTCAAAAACAAATAATGAAACATGCTCTCCGATGTCATCTATCACCGTTTAAAGAATGGAACGAGTTAGCTAATCAACACTGTCTAAATCTAGAGCTCAACAGTACAGCCCTGTCCGAATGGCAGGATGTATTCTACAAATGTATAGCAAAGATAGACGACACCATGTATCTGCAAAGTTTAAATAGAGCTCAAACGACATCAACTAGGCTTATATACAAAGTATTAAACCACACCCTTTAGGTACATAAATAATTATTTTAACGAAACACTATCTTTACACCAAATTAGTCTTATATTTAAAGCTAGGACAGAAATGCTCAATTTAAATTATAGGCCCCATAGAGCTGACCTTCGCCCGATATGTAGTTTGTGCAACCGGAATGAAATTGAAGATGTGTACCACTTTTTAGCTGTATGTCCGATGCTACAGGAGATCCGTAGGCTTTATTTCTCAAAGAGCGCTCTTACACTCGAAGATACAAAGCTGATTTTAAATGGAAATTCAGGTTGGAAAAGTCTTTGTTACTTTATAAATCATGCCTTAGGTTATCGTAACAGTTTATTAGATTAATAAAATAGTTAATTTTATAAATGAAATATACTCTTTTAACTTTAAATATGTTAATTATTATTCCTTCAATTAATATTTCTTTTTTAATGTATAATTTTTATTGCTCTAATTTCAAACATAATTTTAAACTTTAACTTTCTTCTATAAAAAAAACTCGAGATAAGTCAATTCAGGCAGACGGCAAAATTTGCCATGCTATTATTCTTAAGTATGTAATAATGTAAAACAAATCGAGAAAATAAAGAATTAGTAATAATAATAATAATAATAATAATAATAAACGATATCGGTAGAATCATCTCCTTCTCAGACCTTTCTATTTATGCAGACGACATTAAAATAATTAAAGTAATCTCGTCATCTCATGATTCATCGCTGCTTCAACTTGATCTAAATACTTTTCTTACCTGGTGCAACAAAAACTTTCTTGAGCTTAATATTAGTAAATGCCAATCTATGACTTTTTCCCGTAAACGTGTACCTTCAAATCCTCGAACCTATCACTTCTGTAACATACCTGTCCCCATCGTTTCATCTATTCGTGATCTCGGGGTTATATGTGATAAGGAGTTAAATTTTCGCTCTCACATTGATCATATCATCGGGAAAGCGAATTCTACCCTCGGATTTGTTAAACGATGGTCTAAAGAATTTTCCAACCCCCATGTTACCAAATCTTTATACACCACATACGTCAGGCCTATCCTTGAATATGCTAGTCAGGTTTGGTCTCCCTTCCAAATCACTCAATCTCTTAGAATTGAAGCTGTTCAGAGGAGATTTCTCAGATTCGCTTTGCGCAGTCTACCTTGGTCTGATCCCGTTATTTTACCCCCTTATGAAGACCGTTTGCAACTAATTGGCATGCACACCCTTTCTTTCACTCATCATTGGAGCCATAGACTCTCCTGCGTTGCTCGAATGGATTAAAATCAATACCAATCCACGTAACCTAAGAGCTGTCCCCTTCTTCCGCCTCCCCATTCACCGCACCAACTACGGCCATTTCAATCCAATGAGCAGAATGCTTCGATTAGCCAATACAGCACAAGATATTTTCGATTTCTCCATTAGTTCCCCTTCCCTTAGAAGAACTCTATACACCTTCTCTCCCTAACCTCACTCCACCGTATTATTTTCTTATTAGCGTTAAGTATATTAATAGAGAAATGAAAATCATTTCTGTTTAAGTGGAGTGATTGAATTAAATTCAATTAAAAAGCTCAAGTGACCTCAACTCCAAGGTGCGTTTCGCCCAGGTACGACAGTGGGCTCATCAGAAGGGTACGACAGCATCTAATTGATGAGCCCACTGTCGTACCTGGGCGAAACGCACCTTGGAGTTGAGGTCACTTGAGCTTTTTAATTGAAGTTAAGTATATTATTTATAATTTAAGTTTGTATAATATAATTTAAGTAATTCGCTTGCAATAAGCTAAATAAATAAATAAATAAATATTTGAGTCTATTTACAAAGCACATCTTTAAAAAAAAAGAATAAAACATCAGTAAACATTTTTACTTCGATTTGCTTTGGTATAAAATGACCATTGTCAATATGGATAAAGTATATCTACTTTTAGAAGATAAAGTAGCTATTTGCTACTGTTAAAGTTAGACGAGCTGTTTAACGTTTAAATATAGTTTATGTCCTTTAAAATTGACAAAGTCAGTTCTCGTTTTGTATACAGTATTTAGAGTCGACTCCCATTCTAAAATTGATTTAGAGCAGGTTTTAAATGTTTAAAATTTTGCGCCTGTCTTTTATTTGAATTAGTAATAATATTATTAGTTCTTAGGAAGAAAAAAAATGAACAGCCCCGACTGATTGATTGTGGAATTACGCTTAAGGAAATTTCAAAAAAATGTTATGTACAAAAACTGAAATTCAAAAAAACCCATGTACATTCTTTATAGAATACCGACCTACATGCGGCTAATAATACATGAATGTACACACACAAACAAAGAATAACAACATTACGATCAGGTGTAAAGTATTTAAAAAAAAAAAAACTAAGATTATAAATTAATATAATAGAAATGATAGAGATATTAATAGAATATGTTCTATTTACCTAATGCCTTACCTGTTGCCTTTTTTTCTAAACAAAAATAGGATACCCCAGGAGGAAATTGCTTTTTTGGTAGATACATATATTCCACATGAATAAAGGAAGCCGCATTAGGTGCGTTTTATTATTCAAAAATCTATCTGGATCCGGATCTGGATTAAGTTTTAACATGTATTACAAAAACAATTTGGGATCCTGTTTTCTATCGGGATCTATTTCAAAGATCCAAAAATTAGTTTTTACACTGACGAGTAGGTGGATTTTTATGGTAAGGTAGTGTAAGCTATAGTGTAAAGAAAAAGGACAAGACATAATTTAAAATTTCCAAACCCAAGGATAAAAAGAGACGGGCTTATAACACTGCTGTCAGTAAGATCCGTATCGTTTTATTATCAAGGGAAGATCCCGATCCCGATCCAGATAGATTTGTGGATAATAAAACGCACCTATTGTCTGCCTGTATTATCTTTCTCGCGCATAATAAAAAAGTCCTTAAACAGAAGAGAAAATATTATATTGTTCTCTTTTTTATTCAGAAAAGCTTTCTTACGGCGACTATAAAATTGTCTTCTTCTTATGAAACCTTCTTAAGAAAGCTTTTGTCTGCTGGAAAAAAATTTCGATGACAGAATTTTGTATGGAGGTGAGACATCTGTATATAATTATCTGTGTTTGTATATTTAATAAAACCATAATACAAATTCCTTACGTACTCATCTTCTTCATAACTTAACTTGATGCCTCTTCGGACATCCTGCAGCATAATGAGAATGACCCATTTCTCCACACACGTGGGATGTTCCAACTCCTCGCTCAGATTTCCGACATTCATGTACCATATGTCCAACGGAATTGCAATTGAAGCATCTTAATTGTCTTGTCATTGCTCCTTCTTTCAGAGCAAAACTACTACTTGTCTTGAATGATCACTTGAAGATGGAAGTCTCAAATTCTGGAAAGCCTCATCTGCTAGTGAACCAGAAAACAAGTCTGCACCTAGTTCATCTTCGTGACCAACATCTTCAGAGATAGCTGTAGGCTGTTCAGATTCTGTCCGAATGGATTTTTGAAATTCTTTTGAAGTAAACTCACCCCCTACTTCAATGGGTATCTGCCGAATATGTAAAATTAAATCAATTTTGTTTCCTGTTGTTTTCACCCCATCAAAATTAAGCGATTTACCTCCAGCAGTATAATTGTTGAATTCCACTTATGAGTTACGTATAAGAATATGAATGAAACCAACAATATATTTCGACTAGTAGTTTTATTAATTTAAAAAAAAACGATCTTTATCGTTATTTTCAAGTTTCCCTTATTAATGTTTTTTATTTTTAACCGGCATCGGCAGCTATGTTGATTTAGTCTGTATTTTATATAAAGCTTTAATTGATATTTTACAAAGTCATTTTTTTTATAACTACATCCCTTACTGGTTAGCTTATCACAAAATGGTTCTAAGCTAAAACTTAAAAGCTATTATGTTTTCTCTATCTCGATCTTTAACACCTGATTCCTCAATATATCATCACGGAACATGCGACCAATTACTTGCAACAGATTCTGCTTTCCTCTGGAGTTTGTAACAGTGCATAAATATCAAGGTGCTATAATTGATAATACGGGCGTCCGGTAATTCGTGTGCCATACTTTGGGATGTGATTCTTGGTCATATTCTAAGAAAAAAATTGTTTAAATAGTTTAAATTGAGCCGATATGTTTTTAGGGTTGCCAGATATTCAATTTTAAATGGTGTTGAATTTTTCTTGCCCGAGCAAATTTTTTTTTTTTCAAAAAATGCGTAATAAACATAAAGTTTTCTTATTTTTACCTGACGAACAAAACAATAACAAAAACAAATTCATTAATAAATGCACCCAAGAACCCATACATTTTATGATACTATGGGTAAAAAATCGAATTTTGGGGTTTTTACCTACTTTTATTGCAGCACTTGGCAATTGGAGTGGTTTTCCAAGAATTGATAGTTTTAACGTTATTTTTAAGACTGTGCACTCATGAAAAGCGTTAAAAGTGTACTTATGCCTACGTGACTTGCTGTCAAAACCCTAATTACTGAACCTCTTCTCAGGGAGAGTTAAATTTGGGGTATGAATGTTTGATGGGTAAATTAACTAAATATGTGCTAGAAAATAATAGAAAAACAAATTAATTCATCAGATTATCAAGCTAAGTCACAATTACAGTTGGATAAGAACGCTTTTTGAAATGCCTTCATTTACGAGAGAAGAATACGCAGACATTTTATTCGTTTATGGGTTGTGCAATGGAAGTTAAAGAAGAGCACAACGAAGATGCCAGGAACTTTATCCTAACAGACGACTTTCTTCTCGAAATGTTTTTAAAGTAGTTACCTTTCGAAGACTTCGAGAAACTGAATGAGTTTCAAATAAAAGACCTAACGCGGGCGCTGGCGCTGCAAGCACAAGAAGAGATTCGGTCGATGAAAGAATACTGGCAGCTATTGAAATCGATCCTTCCATCAGCTTAAATGCTTGGCTCTACAGTTTAATGTTTCCAAACACAGAGAAAATATGTATCCATACTACCATACACCAGTGCAAGAACTGCTCCCCGATGATTTTGAAAAGAGACTCGAATTTTGTAGCTGGTTGCTAGAGAGAAGCGTGGATGACAACCGGTTTTTAAACAGAATTCTTTGGACAGAAGAATCTCAATTCACAAGAGACGGTATAGCTTGAACCAATTCAGTTGGCCATTCTACTGCGCAGGTCTCTTTAAATTTCTCTGCTCTACTCTCTAATTCTTAAAGAGACAGAAAAACCACTGAAAACAAGAAAAAAAGATGTACATGCCGGCGTTGTTGTCAATGACGCTGCTGCGATCATACTGAAACACTTAGGAGGAGGGTGAGTTTTGTTTATAGCTTCGCTCACAGTAAAATAGAAATGAATTTCCAGCAATGGACTTTCTTTGAATAAGATATGATCAATGATCATGGTTTATTTTTCTTCCATAGCTTGATGCCTAAAAAACTATTTCATATCTGGTGAGATAAAAAGCAAAGATTTTTAGGTGTAAGGTTTACTTCGAAAAAATAAAATTAATAATTTTTGTTTTTATTATTGCGACAAATTTCAGTGTACCTATAATAAAAAAATAAGTCTATTGCAAAATGCAATTGGGTTAGACAAAAAAAAACTACCTTTGAGCTGCGACATAGGATTAATGACAAAAAGTTTAGGGATTATTGTTTATTTCTATGTTTTATGATTTGTGGCTTAGTAACAGAAAGGTTCCGGGGCGTTGTGTTTATATTTATTTTATGGCCTTTGTGTATATTTCATATATTTTTTTTTTGACCTGTGGGGTTGGGATTAATTGTAGATTAGTGTTAATTAGTGAACAATTTTTACCTATGAGTTTGTAAGAATGAATTTTTGCATTAGAGGAAATTAACGTATTTAAATGATATTTCCTTTGGTTTGCAATTCAGCTTAAAAAAACAACCAAGAGTTATACATCGAAATACATTTACAAGAAATTTTAATTGATCCATTCAGAAAAGGAAAACCTTTTGGAAGCCAGGCGCGTAAGATAGTTGTTAAGATATATAATGACAAACTAGAAGAAGCAAAGAATTCGTTTCTTGAAAATCCTGTGAGTTACGCAATAACGCAAACAGTGGAAACTACTGGAATTTCTGAACGTTCAATCAGAAAGATTATTAAGGAATACGAAGAGACAGAAATTGTGCAGTCACCAAATAAAAAAGTGCAGCATACGAAGTGGAAAACTGGACTAGACCAATTTGACATAGCAGCTATTCGACGTATAATGCACAACTTCCACCAGGAGGAAAAATGATGATATCCTTAAAAATGTTGAGAAAACGAGTACAGGAAGATCTGGAGTTTAACTTAAGTATTACGTCTCTCAACAGGATTCTAAGAAGAAACGGATTTAGCTACAAAAAAACTCAAAATAACTGGAAACTTCTGTGTGATTATTAAACTCAGACGAGTGAAGTATCTGAGAAAAATCCGGGAATACAGAACAAAAGGATATGATATCATTTATTTGGACGAAAGCTATATTCATAGCTCACATACAAGGCCACGGGCTTGGACTGATGACAGTAGCAGTGGGTTGAAGACGCCAATTTCAAAGGGAAAGAGGCTGATAATGGCGCATGCAGGTGGTGAAAAAGTTTTCGTGAAAAACTCCTTACTTTTATTCAAATCTGGAACGAAAACGGGAGACTATCACGACGACATGAACTTCTTTCTGCAAACGGATCCAAGAACAAGTTTTGAATAACTTGGAGGAACCTTCAGTTATTGTAATGGACAACGCCTCGTACCACAATAAATTAGAAGAAAAACAAATTACTTCTGCTAGCAAGAAATCCGAGATGATACAATGGCTAACCGAAAACAATATTTCGCATACTACATAAACAGATGTTGAAACTTGAACTGTATGAGCTAATAAAAGGACACAGAACTACACACAACCCAAAGCATAAGATTGACGATATCATTCACGGCATGGGACATGAGGTTCAACGTTTACCACCCTATCATCCAGATCTCAATCCCATTGAAAATAATTGGGCAACTGTCAAGGCGAGAGTAGGTTCACGAAACACAACATTCAATTTATTGGATGTTCAAAAATTAGCAGAGGAAGAATTTTCAAAAATAACGGCTGAAAAGTGTGTGAAAAAGCCATAAGAACTGAGGAAGAATACTTTTCTCATGACCTGACAAGGGACACAATTTCGGATTCAATTATAATTAATCCAGGTGACGATTCTTCAACCGACTATGAAAGCGACATTAGTTCTTAAAACTAAGTATATGTAAATGAACATTTATTATTTAAATTATATTATTCTTATTAATATTTTTATTTTATTATTAGATATGTTTTATATTTATTTCTAAAGTACAAATTTATAATAATTATTTTAAGTTAAAATAAATTCTTAAAAACTCGTAGGTAAAAATTATTCAAACTCGTAAACATTAATCTAACTAATTAACACTAATCTACAATTAATCCTAAAACCCCACAGGTCAAAAAATAATAAATACATATATCAAATACACACTAACACCATAAAATAAATGTAAACATAACGCCCCCGGAACCTTTCCGTTGCTAAGCCACAAATCATAAAACATAGAAATAAACAATAATCCCTTAACTATTTGTCAAAGCAAAGTTGAGTTAGGCACTGTAAGATTTAAAGAAAAATATTTACTCATAAAATATCTTGCGCGCCATTTTTGTTCTCTTAAATCCTCTCTCTGCGCAACCGACCGTTGGCCAACTGAATTGGTTCAAGCTTATATTACGAATTTCCATAATCTCCACACATAGGCTTCTAGCAATCCACATTCAAGGCGGCAAAGATCATTTCAGCACAGATTCAGTGTCAATATGTGGGCAGGTGTAATTGGAAATAAATTAATCGGGCCTTTCAAATTACCACCCCGACTTAATTCTACTAACTATCTGGAGTTTTTACAAAATAATCTACCAGACCTATTGGAGGGTGTTCCACTGCTTCAACTAACTTCATCATATTTCGAACAAGAAGGTGGTCCGGCCCACTATGGTCGTGAAGTTAAAAATTGGCTAGATGAAAAATACGGTGATCGATGGACCAATTCACTTGCCTGCAAGATGTCCCGATCTCACTGTTCTGGATTTTTTTGTATGGGGACGAATGAAAGAAATCGTTTACTTATCTGAAATAATAATTTTTACTGAATTAGAACAACGTATTTCCGAAGGATCACTAAAAGTAAGGCAAGGGTGATCGAGACTAAATATTCAAAATGAAATGCAAAACCGGGCTCTAGCATGCATTCAAAACGTAGTACTTTGAGCACTTATTTTGACTGTATTTGTGTGTACATAAAATAAAAAATTAATTAAAACTACACAAATTATTGTTTTATTTAAACCCTTTAGCCTTTACACCTCAGAGCAAAAAATTATTTTTTTTTTAATTTTACCTGTTTTAGATTTTCCCAAGTATCATAAAATGTTTTGTTCATTGCGTAGAAATAAGAAAACTTTATGTTTATTACGCAATTTTTGAAAAAAATTGACCTCAAAGTCAAAATTTTGCAAGGGCAAGAAAAATTCATTTAAAGTTGAATATCTGGCAACTCTAAAAACATATCAGCTCAATTTAAACGTAGTTTTAAAGGTTACTATTTCTATTAAAAAAAAAAGTCTAAAATGAGGTACCTACCATTAGTACTGACAAGAGAAATTGACCTTAACTTGGGTCAGGGTTACACCAAAGTTAGCCTTTTTTTAAATTGTCAAAAAGTGATGTCAAAGTTGAAAATCAGACTTTAGTGTAGAACAATTTTTTTCTTATATTAACTTGGAAACCTCAAATAATATCAGTTAAACGAGTTCTATACTTTGCGGTGAGTATCCCTTGCGCATTATTCAATTCCATTTACTATGCATTAGTGCGAGTAGATTCACGTCTTGAGTATGGGCTGACATACTGGGGTAGTGTATAATATAACCCTAGGTAAGTTTTATATATGTACAAATTTAGTTCTTATAAAACTAATATTCAGCCTATTGTAATAGTTCAGAATACATTATACATAATTCGTGATCTTACATATCTGTAGAGGTAGAAGCATCAGACCAATTGATTGGTTCTTCGTAAGTTATAAATTTGCCACAGTTGACTGAAAGGTAGTAAAAAGACTATCAAAACTATTGGATAGCTTTAGTATGTCAGCTTTATAAGCCGACATTTTGGAAGCTAATGAAGAGATGGAAATTTTTCGGCAGGCCTTACAAAACCAATAAACACCTTCACACTTGTTAACTTTCTCAAAATGGGAATTCCAACACACTTCGCGTGGAAAAATTTATTGCAAGGACCAAAACACGGGAAAGTTTGCGCACCAATCTTGGTGTCGATATTGTTTTCAGAAGAACAATCCATTATAACAAAAGTGAAAAAAGAGTTTAAAAACAAAATTAAAATTAGGATTTTTGAAATTAAAAATTAAGAAAACAATTAGGGAATAAAAATGAGAGAAAATAAAAGAGAAAAAAAAAATAAATAAATTTACAGATTTTTAAATAAAATAAGTAATAAAAAAAAATTGTGCACATCCTAGTTGTTAAGAATACAATACTGAACGCTACAATACAATTCCTGCATTTTGTCAGTGGTTATTGTAATCAACATAGCATTGCGTATTTAATGCATGCGATGAGAAAGAGAAAAAATTGTTTTCTTTTCTTTGGCATAAGACCAAAAATATGGTGATACCGCTAGGCAAAAGGAATGTATATTTTCATGAACTTCATTTGCTGGGCAAAATATTCTTCGTGAGCTGAGAGGGAAATGAGAGAGATTTTGACCTGCAATAAAAATACTTTTTTTGGGTTTTTCCCGCGATGGGTCAGCGACGAACAATAGGTTCTTTTTTGCCATGAGTGCCTAATTTGTTTTGTTTTGGAATGATTTAGTGTCGATTTTGTAATCAAAGAGAACAGTTATGTGGGGTTTTTCGTGTTTTTAATCAATTTACTAAAGATAAAATAACAACCATGGAAAAGGAAAACAATTCACCAACCGTAAATTCCATATATTCTTTTTAATGATTTGAAAAAAGTAAATATTCTTCTTTTTCTTAGATCTCAAATGAACAGGAGAATGAAGATGATTAATCCCTAAGCTGCTCCCCAAATGCTACCAAGAGTTTTTCGACAAACTGTTTGTGTAACGTCTTATGACAAGACAAGACAAATGTAAGACATACAATATATCTACTTAAAATGTTTTATTATATGTATGTAGTTAATAAAATAGATACATACGTACATAAGACATATTTAATTTGCTTTTTCATTCAAATGAAAAATTTTCCTACATTTCAGACGATTCTATTCTTCTTCTATTGAATAAATCAATTCATACTCCTTCTCCTAATAAAATATCCCCTAAATGCATTCCTTTTTTCAATACTGAAAAAACAGACTTCAGAAATGCACACATTTCAGTATTGCATAATCAGAATTTTCAATGCTTCTTTCCATGAGGAAATTAATAAAAGGTTGACTCATTTTTCATGTACTCATTTCCATTGAAGAAAGCATCACACCACTAGAACCAGTTTTTTCAGACACATACGAAGATGCCGTTAGCATAGTGATTTCACTACAAAATATTCTTCGAGAGAGTGTGTAGGTAAATCCTTCCAATGACAAGCCTGTATTAAATTCTTGATAGGATTCCGTAGGAAATTCATGGGTGCAGCTACTTTTCCATGAGGAAAAACCTACTTCTTCATTAGTGAATTTTTGGAAATTTCCTACGGGGTAGCCCCAAACCTGGGGGCCACATTGGTGCTTTAGTGACTAAATTGAAAATTTGAAATTTTGTTTACAAGGTGATGTAAGAACGAAAAAGAAGTTTGTTCCGTATGCTGTTATGTAATTGCAAACTTAGCTGGTTGATAGTTCGTAGTTCACGTGAGTTCTAAAAGACACTTTAGGTGTTAGGACAACTCCTAGATGTTTGTATTCAGACTTCAAACAGACTGGAATTGAAATGACGTTTCTCTTCAATCGATTTTCTACCTTCTCTAATTATTTTAAATTTCTCTAAATTCACGTCAAGATTCCATTAAGAGCAAGTAGAGGCCAGTTCGTCAATCATTGTTTGTAGAGTTCTACAATTTTCTGATACAACAGTATTTTAAGATGTGTTGCAGTAATAAATAGCCCACCTATTTAACATTCATGAAGATCATTAATACAAGCAGAGAACAATAATGCACTTAGCAAACAACCCTGCTTAACGCCCATAGTCATTTTTAATTTAATTTTGGTTGGGGCAAAACTCCCACTTATTCGGCTTAATTTCAAGCCAATGCTTAATTTAACTTAAGAACTAAGAAACTTTTAGCTACATTTTACGGTTAGTGGGTGGTTGATACAGGAAACGGAATTTTAGGCAAGGGGTACTGAGGTTTAAGTCGAAATTCGAAACGAATCAGATATTTTGTCTTCATTCTATATCGCTTACTTGGTTTCAGAGTACAAATTTTTGAGAACTGTAAAAAATTTCGGTGAAACTCTCATACAATGAAACTTATAAAAAAAGAAAATACCTACCTATCTGTTAATATGGTCTAATGCGGAACTAAAATCTACAAAGAACGCAAATAGTTTCTTTGTGATCGATTCTTCAGTTAGTTTGACTTTGATGACATTAGTGAGGGTGAAAATACGATCTATTGACTAAAAACCTTCCCTAATGCCGACTTGATATTCTCATATAATACGTTCCAGTCATCGTCCCATTTCAGAAGACGTTTCTGCAAAATCCCGGTAAATATCTCTACAACTGTATATCCATAAAAGTTAGTCCTTGATATTTATTTTCATTTGTAGAGCATCCTTTTTATAAAGTAGAAATATAATGCCCCTACAGAACTAAATTGGGGACTTATCACCTCTAGCTTTTTAAAATGCAGATGGTGCGTTTTTATAAAACTCATAGATGATTTCTATATCAACACGGTGATTTATTGATTTTTGCATCAGACCGAGCAGAATTTCTGCCATTAAATTGCAGCATCAAGTAGTTCATTAGAGACATAGGCGCAAAATTTTAAACATTTAAAACCTACCCTAAATCAATTTTAGAATGGGAGTCTACTCTAAATATTGAGTATAAAACGAGAACCGACTTTAACGTTAAAGAGCTCGTCTTATTTTAACAGCAGCAAATAGCTAGTTTATCTTGTCTCTCTAATGCCTCTGACGATATAGACGTGTTTTTTAATCGGTCCAGCTAAAGCTAGTTAATCAGTGCTATAAACTCACAATCCGGGTTCTCTAAATAGCTTTAATCCGAGAACTTATAATTTTTTCTAAAGTTCCTCTATACTCTATTTGTTTTATTTATTTTCTTGATAAATTCAATCAGTGTTGCATAAAAATTACTAAATTTCAGTGCATTTGCCTTCATTTTTCTACACTAGACATTCTCTCAAAATAAATATACCTACATACTCTAACTATGTCACGCTCCAAAACCCTAAGAGAAAAAAGTACATATGTACTCTTCTCCCTCCAATAAAATACATACATCCCAAGATCTGGAAGAAAAACTTGAGAAGTGTTGTGCATCAATGCGTCAAACATTTGTGGAGGAGATAAATAAGATGCGTATTAAATTTCTAAATAAAATTGATGAAGTGAACGAAAAGTGGACTCAACGATTTGACAGTATCAATAATGCATTGTCAAGTTTAATTGTGCGAGTTGATAAAATTGAATCAAACACCCCCGCCATGCTCCAAGTTAAGTTCAAAGTGCCGAGATGCTTGCTCTACGAAAGCAAGTTAAGGGTAGGTCTACCCCAGAAGCAAACTCAAATCTCATGTAAAAACGTGTACATGTATTGGTGTACAAATATGGCTCTCTTAGTTAAGAATTTTTGTGTTAAGAAAATAAATTTACCTAGTCTCGTCTCTTCAGGATACCTCTTTTTTCGCATCACGCATAGAGATAGAGAAAGATAGAATAGAATATCAAAAAAAAATATCAGAAAACGGGAACAAGGCACGAGTGGCAAGCTGGCAAGCCGCACAGGCAGCGCACAAGCATTTGATTTTGAATTGACTCGGATTGCGCAAAAGATAAATGAAAGTTTTTTTTTCCTTTTGTATTTTGGGTAGAAAAAATTATTTTTCGTGAATGGTGATTGTTTGAGGTTTAGGAAAGGAAAATTGAGTTTTTTGAATTCAGCGCGCACAATTAGACACAATAATAGACGGTTTGTTTTCTGTTTTATTTTTGGTTGCAGGTGAACTAAAACTTTTCGCATTTAGGTTGATAGCGTTTTTATTCTTTGCGTATTTATACAAGGTTAATCTGTTGGTTCTAAAACTACTTTTACTTTAAGGGATATTTTAAAAAAAAAGAAAAGGGAGCACAGATTTAGACATAAGGAACCCGGGGAATTTGCTCTGATATTTATAATTTATTTTTAATGTAGACAATTAATTTTAGGAAACAGTTCACAATTCAAAAATTGCTCTACTAAAAAAATTATTATATTTCCTAACCCAAGTAAATTAATAGACTTTCAAAAATAATAATGGTAACTATGTACCTATACCTATAAAAATGTTCTTTTGAGTCTTTTTCAAAGGGCTGTAACTCTGCGAAAAGTGATCGTATTGGGATGAAACCAAAAAGCGTTTTAAATATTTCTTTTTCTTGTTTCAGAGTTTCTAAAAATGAGAAATATCCATAGTCAACCATTATAATTTTTTTTTAAAGGGCTTCATTGTCTTGAGGTTATTTATGATTCAATAAAATTATTAAGTGCAAAAAAATATAGCCTCAGATTAAAAAGTGGTTCCGTCTTTGACCACTAATTTACATGTAAAAATTGACAACATAAAAGGTAAATTGGGCAGTTTTGAAAACATGAATAAATTTGTTATAGATAATGGATTCTTTGAAACAATTTATGGAGATACATAATTGATTTTTTACAATTGACCGTTCATTTAATAAAAGTGGAAAAGTATTTTTGAACAAACAGATTATCAATTTTGAAATTGGTTGATCAAACCGTTCGTTTATATTATCTATTGTTCCTGAATATTATGTACCTAATCATCAAAATAAAAACAATGATAACAATTTTCACAGTTTTGCATTTGTTACATATCTTAGACTTGAAATCCCTATCAGCGTTACCATTTCCGGAAAAAAATCGAAGGAGATTTGAAGAAAAAAGTGATGTAAATTGGAAAAAATCGAAGTAGGTTTTAAAATGACTTTTAATTTACTTTTAGAAAAATTTGAACTGAGAATTTTCATAAGTTGACATTACAACACAAAAGAATAATGATTCCTTCTATCTGCAACTCTGTACCTCAATCTGCAGCCACTTTAGCTCGGTTCCTTCCATACAGCCATTATGAAATATTATAATTATTTTGAAAATGACTCTAATGCTTTTTTTTTTAATTATGTATAGATGACTGTACCAACAATGCAGTCCACACTTTGGTAAAAAATAAATGTTATTATCGGTACCTGTCATAGAACCTTCTTTTTATTTTCTACTTTTTCATTTTCGACTCTTCCGATTTCGATCAAAATTTTTACATCGCAGATTCTTTGATTTTGAAATAATATTGTATACGACAAATGTTTTCTTTAAATGTATACTTTTAAATACTTAAAATTATCAATACATTTCTTTTAATTTTAAAGAAAATTGTGTATAAATATTTAATTTAATTTAATTAATAAAACATTCTTTTATAAAAAATAACATTAAAATAACTATATTTAAATATAGTTTAATTAAAAATTAAAAACGCATATGCAAGCGAAATTTTCATAGGATTCGTGTACACATCAGTGTGTTGAGTTCCTATGCTTTCAAACTTACTTATTTGTGTATTTTTATTGTGTTGACATTCTTTTTTTTTTTATTCGATGAATCTCTTCTTCGTTGGATTAGAAATTACCTTTCACTAAAAGTAGTTTTGGACGGTTTCAAATCTGATAGCCACAAAATAAATGCTGGTGTGCCCCAGGGGTCCGTTTTGTCTCCGACAGTTTCTGTCTATAACTGTTGCTTCGCTTAATTGTTTTGCTGACGACAGTAACCTCAGCTTTTCATATTCGTTTTTAGATTCACATCCTTGTCCTCGGATGTGGACTACCAACGGCAGCGTATGATACGAGTAAGCTCATTAAATTATGATCTTCGAAAACTCAATGCTGTTTGGCACTTGCATCGAGGAGACTGAACAGCTTCTAAGTATGTGCATCAGAGACCATCATTTTTGAAGTGTTAACATGTTTGATGTAACCAAAAACGCCGCTAAGTGTTTAGATTTTCTCCGCCGATGCAAGAAGTTTTTTACCCCTACTAATCTTGCTGTTATCTATAAGGCCTATATTCGTCCAAAGCTCGAGTGTAATTCACACTAGGTAGGTGCTCTAAAAACCCTCTTAAGTCTCCTGCACAGAATTTAAAAGAGAGGTCTAAAATGAAAGGCGACCGTTGTCTAACTGAAACATTTGAATCTCTCGAGCACCGCCGCAATTATCATAAACAGTGCTCTAATGAAGTAGCCAGTTGCGTTCTCCCCCTCAAACAATTCAACCGTAATACCCGTACTTCTAGGACTGCTCATCATTTTACCCTTGGGCCCAATTTTGGACGTACTGTCAAGTACAGTGATTCCTTTTTTAGCCGCACTACACGCATCTGGAATGCTTTACCCGGCTCAATATTTCTCACTCATTGTAATGTGCAGACATTAAAAACCAATATGTATCGGTATTTCCTTTCTCATCCTATCCTACTTTCCTAATTTCTTGCACTGTGTTTAACAATTTAATGGTATTCATGACCCCTTGAGTGCGCGTTTAATATAAAAAAAATACTACCTAGAGTGAAATAAAGAAAAAGAAGTAGATTTGGACTTTTTTTTGTGAAATTGAAGTAGGTTAAAACAGAGATTTTTAAAATGAGGTAGATTTCAGTATTTTGCTGATGGTGCGAAGTAAGAAGTAGATTTTAAATATTTGGAAAAAAAGTAGATCTACTATAATTGAAGTAAAATGGTTCCCATTAGCTGCAACAAATTTCGAAGAAAAAGTTTGTCAATTTTATTTCCAATAACATCATTGTATTTTAATTTTACTTTGTATACTACTATACTAATTTTAAGCTTCTATTTTGTTACCTAGGCAAAAACTAAAAATGCATTTTATATAAAAACTGATCTCATTCAAAAAACAAAAAACCAATTTCATTAAGTAATTTCGAAATTATTCACAATTTGTCTTTTTGATTTTGACACCAACAACATTATTGGAAAACTAATACTTGTTTTTTTTTACAAATTAAAAACTAAGTGATAATGAATATATGAACATACATATGTTATGTATATTATATAAAGGTCGTTCTTATTAGAACTGGGCCAGACTTGCCTATTGTCCTTTGTTGAAAATTATCTCATTTCGAAATTTTCAACGAAATTACATCATGTGGCCTAATGAAAACGAAGTACGCATTACATATGTATGTATTTTCTATTTGCTTACTTTTTATCAATTTTTTTTTGCTTGGGTTTTTTGTTTCCTTTGTTTGCTTTTGGAGGCATTATACCTTTGCAGCTAGGTTGTTGCAAAAAAATATTTATTGGTATGTACAAAATAGATTTGCACAATAAAAACACAACAGAAAATAACAGTAACGAGAGTATTATCTATCACCATGACATATTGAATTAAAGGAGACAAGTCTTCCTATGTAAAACCAACAAAAATACATAAAAGAGGCGCACTTCCCATATTCTTTCTATTTACATACTTTGACATACCTCCCAATTTCACCATTCTTCTACCAGTGGAATACGTCACCACCGAAAACAAAATGTGATCGAATTTTCCTTCTGAACTTATTTATATAAATATGTACATAGGTATTTAGATTAATAGATACCTGCATACATAATATTTTGGCGCCATCCACTTGCCATATCCCTTGGTTGTTGCGTATTCGCTTACAGTGAAATGTAATTTCATCATCTAATATGTTTTTGATACATCCATTACCTACCTACGCAAAATTAAATCAATTCAATCCTTACGATACCAAATCAAATCACGGCGTTGCACCTCTACATTACCTATGAACCTACCTATCGGAAAAAAACAACACAAAATCTATTGTATATATTTGTATCTTATTCTATACACAACATCGCAAATTTCATTTCTTCCATCATCTACTCGTACACACCCTTTGACAAAAAAAAAATGAAGATCACTATGCATTGCAATTTATTACTATGTGTGGCTATCTATGGCTTTCCATAGAAGAAACAAAAAAAAACAGTAGAAGTGATGATAGATCGCAAATAAAAAAATACAAAAAAACAAAATTTATGACAGCGAATTTGTGATATACCTACTTATATTCTTTTTTATACATACACAAAGAACATTTTTCCACTCTACCTCCGACAATGTGGAATGGTCATTGCATCATATACCTACTAAAAACAATCATTTCTAACACGTTTTTTTTATTTTTTCTGTTCTTGTAATACGAGATGCAAGATGACAAGTCATAAACAAAAATAAAAAACTAAATGAGCCCAGACAAAAAAAAAAGAATCAAGAGAGCGGACAAATTCTTTTGCACAGAGAATACGAAACCTTCTCTTTCAAAGCGCTGATATTGCAGTGGCATTCTTGTGAACTGAAAACTTACTTGTGTGCGTGTGCAAAGGAACTTTTTGTTAAGAAATGCAAAACAGACCTCTTTTATAAAAATAAAATTAAATAAATATTCAGTGAAAAAAGTATTTTTTATTTTTAAATTTAGTAAATAAAATATCAAACAAAAATAAAAAAAATATGTCAGAACTGTATTATTATGACTTTTCTTGCAAATGCATTACAAATACTGTCATATTGAATTGCATTTTTATGAACTTTAGATGAGTTTTATTAAATTTTTAAGACCGATACGCTGTTCAGGGAATATAGATCTTTGATTAAAAAATTATTTCTAAAAATTAAAAAATATAACTCTCAATTTCCCAGGGTAGAGAACAAAATATTTGTAAAAAAATGTATATTTTTTACTTTTGTTAGTAAAAAGTTACTGTAAAAATAAAAAAAAAAATAAAAAAAATATTAACATAATTACACATACTTATTGGCTTTGTATAAGAGTGAATTTTACTTCGTTATCTTTTATACTTATGAAGTTTTATCCAGTAGAGCATTCATACCACTATGCAAATTTCCTTCGTTTTTCATAGTTTTGTATATTTTTTTTTGAATAAATAATAAAACAGAATAAAAAAAAAGACCGATACGTAATTTGGGAATATGTTGTTTCTATAAAAAAAATATAAAAAAAATAAAAAAGTAATATTTTCGGAATTTCCCTATCATTTGAATAAGGACCTTACTAAAATGTATGATTTTTCCACTTGTGTGGCAGTTTCTGGGCACACAATTTTTTTATATTATTTTTATATTTATTATTATTTTTACTGAACAATTATTTTGATTAACATTTTTTTAATCGATGACTGTTTATTTCATTGAAATATTCGTAAAATTGTGAAAGTTATACAGCTTAGCGCAAAAGTCTAACCTATTTTTTCAATGGACACCTACCCTTAATTTCCTCGAAAGAAAAGAAGTTGCTTGTGATGCCGTTCTCTTTGGTGTCCCTGAACTCCCCGGCGAAAGCTTAGAACAATATTTTCATGAACTCTGTGCCACTGTGCAATGTAACCCTGTGCCCATTTTGGTTAACTCTTTTCGTGCAAAAATGAGAAACAACACCCATAACTCTTCACAAAACAATTCACCATCCATTATTTTCAAATTCAACACCTCGCATGATCGAAATGCAGTTCTTGTTGCTGCTGCAAAATATCGACAACAAAAAAAATCTGCATTGAAACTATGTGACATTGGATATGCATCGAAAGACAATAACTCAAACTGTTATCTTAATGAAAGTTTGAGTAGATACTCTCGATTCTTATTGCAAAGTGCTCCTGGTCTAAAGAGGAAAAAGAAATTGTTCTCTGTTTACTCTAAATCTGGAATTGTGTATGCTAAAAAAACTGAAAATGGAAAAAGCTTTTCTATTGAAAGCTTAGAAGATCCTCACTCCATCGCTGCTAGTGCTGCTGTTGCTGCTGCTGTTGCTGATTAATGACTCATTGTTTTATTGTTATTTTAATTAGTATTGATATAAAATTATATTTTTCTGTGCTAACTTCTTTCTCTTATTTTTACTTTTTCCCTTTTATTACCCTCCTGTTACTCTTTTTCTTACTTTCTTTCTTTCTCTTTTATAATTTATATTTTTCTTGAGGGGTATTTCTAATTTTTCTTTTGTTTTTATATTTGCAATGAGTAATTCTATTTCATCGCACAGTGGGGGTGTAAAATCGACTTACACCATGATAAATATTTTATCAAATTATCGAGAAGGTTTTAAAGTTTGTCATTTAAATGCGCGTAGTCTGAATCATTGCAAATTAGATTACTTAAAATATTTATTTATGAATTCTGGTGTTGATGCGACATTTGTGATGAGCAGTATAATATATCAAATTATTCAATTTTCCGGAATGATAGAATAACTTATACATGGGGTGGCGGGTTAGCAATTTACTGCAAATCCTCTTTAAAATGCAAAATTGTGGGTAAATATCTTTCGATTATATTTCGGATCATGACCTGCTCTTTTGTACGTATGACATACATCTTTCTCACTCCGCTCTTCCTCTATCCTTTTTCTTCAAGGATTTTCGTTCCGTTGATAATGATGCTTTACAATGTGCTTTAATTGATTCTCCTTGGAATAACTGCCGATTGATTTCTGACCCCAATGATAAATTGATTTATTTTCAAGAAGTGATTACACAGCTTTACAATGAACATGTACCTACTAAAATTGTGAAA
Organism: Philhelius festivus; assembly: GCA_963931855.1. Classification (NCBI taxonomy): domain Eukaryota; kingdom Metazoa; phylum Arthropoda; class Insecta; order Diptera; family Syrphidae; genus Philhelius; species Philhelius festivus. The sequence goes on from OZ007554.1 coordinate 103,839,106, forward strand.
ATCCGTAATAAAAGCTGTCCTTGGTTTACGACTGAAGTTATGAATGTCATTAAATCTCGTAACAAATTATAGAGCAAGTGGAAACAAAATCCATCTAATGCAAATTGGCATATTTATAAAGCGAAGCGAAACTTTGCTACAGCTCTAGTAAGGAATGCAAAAAGTAATTATTATTCCTCTAAGCTCAATACATCTCTTCCATCGAAAAAGCTATGGAGTAACCTTAGACAAATCGGCATCTCAAGTGACAAAAGTAGATCAAATTACGAAATTAACCCTGACGAATTAAATAATTACTTCGTCGGAGACACTACTAATGATACTAGTCTTGGTTCTTTTGGTAATTTGGTGCACCAATCTCTCAACTTAACGAATGATTTTGAAATAGTTGCAGTAACTGAAATTGAAGTCGTTAATTGTATCGCCATATTAAAATCCTGCTCACCTGGTGAAGATGGCATACCTATGCGTTTTATAAAAATGATTCTGCCGTTTATTGCATCTCATTTAACCCACATTATAAACCACTGCATTACTACTTCAACTTTTCCTAAACTGTGGAAAACTGCTCGAGTTGTACCTGTTGCCAAAAAAGCAAATGCTACTCGTATTACTCCTGGTGACCTTAGACCAATTAGTATCTTGCCATGCTTGTCAAAGGTTTTCGAGAAGCTTATAGCAAAACAAATCCTTTTTTATTTGTCTAATCATAATTTACTTTATGCTGGTCAATCTGGCTTTAGAGCGAACCATAGTTCTTCCACTGCTATGGTGAATATATTCGAAGATATAAGACAAAGTTTTGATAAAGGATATGTTACACTTCTCTGCTTACTTGATTTCTCGAAAGCCCTACACAAAGTTAACCATCATATTCTTTGTTGGAAGTTAAAAAACTTGTTTGGTTTTGGTAACAGTGCAGTTACGCTTCTGAGGAGCTTTTTAACTGAAAGATTTCAACGAGTTGTAACTTCTAATTCTTTTTCAGCATTTCTGCCTATTAAGCAGGGTGTACCACAAGGATCAATTCTTGGCCCAATTCTGTTTTGTATTTTCGTTAATGATATGCCGTCTGTTTGTCGTCACTCGAAAATACACCTTTACGCTGACGATGTGCAGTTGTACTCGACCAGTCCAATTTCTAAATTAACTGAGCTAACACACAATATAAACGAGGATCTTTCTAGCATTCAATCTTGGTCAAGAGAAAATGGCTTGCTCCTTAACCCATCCAAGTCACAAGTTATCCCAATATGCTTCAAAGTACCACCTCTTAGCAATTTTCCTGACATTTTTCTTTCAAGTAGTAAGCTAAAAATTGTAAAAACTGCAACAAACCTAGGTTTTGTTATAAATCATAACCTATCAGGTTATGACCATACTAATTATGTTATAGGTCGAGTGTATGGATGCTTACGAAAACTGTGGATAACTGCTAGTTTCACTCCCTTAGACACAAGACGAAAACTTGTGACAAGCCTCATTCTGCCCCTAATAACATATGCTGAATGTGTTTATAGCAGCTTAGATTCCTTATCACAGCGAAAATTACAAGTAGCTTTTAATGATGCAGTGCGTTATATCTACTGTTTGCGAAGATATGACCACATATCACCTTATGCAAATTGCTTGCAAGGATCTTCTCCAAAGCAATATATCAACGCTAGAAATTGCATATTATTATATAATATTATTGTCACCAAGACTCCGTTTTATTTATATGACAAACTTATTTTCTCACGTTCCCCTAGGACATTTTGCCTCATTGCACCTCGATATCGTTACCTTAACTCATCCCGTTTTTTTTTTTTATACATACAGGGCAATATCAAGTGCCACTCATTTTAAAAAAGCAGTATTACTCTATTTCTCAATCTCGATGTAAAAACTAACTTTTCATACTATATTTTCATTCTTCTTATTTTTCCTATACTTATTTTTCTTTTCTTCTTACCATATCTAATGAAATAAATTTTATAAATTAGTTTCTAAGTTCTTCTATATCTCAATGTATATATTATAAAAATTCGTTGCTTAATTTTTTAATTCTAAGTACTATAAAAGATATTAATCTTAATGTACCATGTTATTTATAGTAATAATAAATTGAATTGAAATTGAATTGAAATTGTTTTTTTCAGTTCAGTTTTCTTTATTGAGACTCTAATTCACAAGATTAATTTTGAATACGAGTACATGGTAAAGCAACCGACTTCAAAATATGTCTGGTTGAAAATTGTGTAAAGTAAAGTGTAAGGAATGATTACAAAATTTCTTCAAATAACATTATAATTAAATTTTTTTTTTTAAATGTATCTTTCTTCTCAAAATATATGCTTGCTACCGGCACATGTTAACATACAAAGTGGCTCTTTAAGGCCAAACTTAAAACTAATGAACGAAGTAAAAAAGTAAAATAACATTTGAAGAGTTTAATATAGATTTTAGAATGTTGCTTAATTCAAGATATAATTTAATATATTGGAACAAGGAACTTATGATCTATACAAAATCTAACAATAGGAAAATTAAGGGATGTAAGATTACTTAAAACACATACATAATTTTTAATTTATCAAGGTTTATGGTTTAGCAATGATGTTCTATGTATTTTCTTAAAATTATCCCCGGAGAACATTCAATGACGCTTTCTCATAGAAAGAAAGTTTAAGATTATCATTTATTTGGGGTACTAAGATTTGGGATCCATTTTGTAAGGCATTGAACGGCGATATGTAATACTGGAAATCTGTGCTTTCAGTTACATTCTTATCCCATAGATTTTTGATAATGGGATTTGCATGGTTTTGAATAGACTCTAGTTTCGTCTTTAATAAGGATGTCATGTAGATCATTAAAGGTTTCACTTTAGTTAAGTTGTACAAAGTATAATTAGAAAACCATTTTTTATTCGGTCGACGAAATTTTCCACATCAAAAACGCAAGATTGTTCGTTCGAACTTTTCTAGCTCTTTTGCTGCTGTAGGTGATATCGTAAACCAGGAGCTAAAGCTATAGGAAATAATTGGCCTTATAAGAGCTTTATACATAAGGATCTTTGTTTCTTGTGATAGATGTTTTGAAGACATTAGTTTTTTTAAAGAAGCAGTGGCAGTTTTTGCTTTAACTAAAACATTTCTTGCGTGTTTATTAAATCAAAGCTTATTTTGAAACAAAATGCCTAAAGTGGGTAATGCGTTCTGAATTTTCTCTGCCGGCCTGTTATCTGATGCTAATAGTTTCGTGTCATCTGCATACAGAAGAGCTTCAGGCTCAGATTCTGAGGTGCAAAATGGCATGTCATGTAGGCATATATTAAATCACTTCGGTCCTATACTCTGTCCAACAAAAATTGTCAGTACAGGCCTTATGGGAGAGCTTTTTCTAAAGCAGTGGCGCCTGATGCACCCTCACTACAATGCGTTAGGAAAAATGACACTAAAAAAAGAGCAAGCCACTGAGTTTTCTTAAGGAGTTGTTGTTGTAATTCTTTGCAAAAAGTTGTACACCCCAACACAACCGTCGTATCCCACTGCTGATGAGATACTGTCAAGAGTGTTAAGTGTCACTCAATACGATCGTGCGCTCTTTATCTACATCAAAACAGAGTTACCAGTATCATTCTCAATTGCAAGCAAGGAGCTTTTTCAGTGGTTTTTATTAAGGAGCTTTTGGGATTTGAAGCTTTTGAGAGCACATTTTAAGAAGATGAGTATGATGAGTGTTGTCACATTGCTTTTCAACTTAAAAAAAAACGCGCATATTATCTTACCGCTTGGTGTTGTGGGAAAAGGTAAATTGAATATTGTTTTCAGTCGTTTTGAATCGGCAGACGGTAGCCCTACGCGTTTTTTACTATCATTTGCGGCGATTTATAATGTAAGCTACGGAATCCCTGTGAGAGCTTTACAAGGCGACACACTTATGCATGGCAATGCAACCAGAATGAGAGACAAACGTCCTATCTTCCCTGTACTGACAATTTTTGTTGGACAGAGTATAGTAATGTTCCTTGGGCAACTCCCAATTTTATTGGGAAACTTCTGAAGACTGAGAACCAATAACAACTGATGCATATCTAGATTGAAGAAAGTTTATAATCAACCTGATTAGAGGATTAGGACAATCCGACCTAATGAGCTTAAAAATAAGTCCCTTATGCCAAATAGAATCAAATGCTGCCTCTAGATCTATATCTAGGAAAACCGTGCATTTTTTTTGCCTTAGATTGTGTATGAATTTATCATTTAGAACCAAAAGACATTGTTCAGTTGAGTGTTGTTTTTTTAACCCAAATTGTACGTTTAAAATAATGTTTCATTCATCAAAAAAAACTATTTTGGCAGTTTTCCATACATCTGGAAAATAACCATTATTAATGCACTGATTAAAAAGACAAGTAAGAATAGTGTCAAGAGAATTCGAACATTTTCTTAAAATAAAGTTTGAAATACGATCAAAACCGAAAGATTTTTTGTTATTTAAACTGCTTCTGAACATATTAACTTTTTGGTATGTCGTAAATGGCAAAGAAACTTGATTAGATGTGTTGTTAACTTGAGTAAACACTGTAAGGGGAATATTAAGGCTGAAAACACACCGGATAAAGCAAAACGTTTTTTATTCGATAGTCAAAAAAACATTTTTTATTTTAACACACACCAAGCGAAACAGAATAAAACAAAATAAAACGTTTTGTTTTTTTGTTTCGTTTGGTGTGCGTTGAAATGAAACAAAATACGAACTATCGTAAAAGCTTAACTCCGGATGAAAGGTTATAACTCTACGGCGAGTAAACACAAATAACAATTTTGTGTTTACAAAACAGACATTATGTGTTTATTTATAAGAAAAGAGAAAAGCTTTTAATCTTGCTAATCTTCAAATGTCATAGTAGGAAGTAGCAATCCACAGCTTATCAATAGTAAGTTTATTGGCATGTTCCTTATCTTTATAATTATAGTCCAGGAAAAATAGACAAAAAAATGCCAAAGAAAGGAAAAAATTAGATCCTGGCTGAAAATTGGCACGATCATTGGTAATTGGGCTCTTAATAAAATGAGAGAGTTCCTCACCGATCCGATGACCGCTACGTAAGTTATTCAAGGTCAAAGGTCACGAAAATGGGATTTTTCAAATTTACTCAAAAACGGTTTGTTTTAGAGAAAAAAATTGTTCTACAAACATGTTGCTGTGGTAATTTTCAACAAAAATGGTTATCGAAGCTTTGTCCGTAGTATTTACGGTTAAAAAGTTATAGCACTTTAAAGAATCGTAAGTATCGCCATATTTCGCATTTTCTCCCACATTACTGATAATTACTTAAAACCAGTTTGTTTTAGAGAAAAATTTTGAAGTACAAACTTGTAGATGAGGAAATTTTCACAAAAACGGTTTTAGAATTTTGTTCGTTGCAAGTACGGTTAAGAAGTTATAGCAATTTATAGAATCGTAAGTATCGCAAAAATTAGTCCTATTTTGCACATTCTTCTACACTACCTCAGAGGTCAAGTGCCAGGCGCGTTTTTTGTATGTGGTATCCCCCGTAGGCCTATTCCACTATGTTTAGCAAAAAAAATTTTGTTAAAATTATTAATTAACATCTGGCAAAGGCATGCTAAGTAATGATTCGTCGTTAGCGTCCTCAGCATATGGATCAATTTGAACTGAGTTTGTACATGACTTTCCATGACATTGACCACAAACTAAAGAACAACTTAATCCCGCTTTTGGACAACCACAATTAAAACCGCAACCTTTACTACAGTTACAGTTAAAGCAGAGTGGTTATAGGCTCCAAAACATTATTTCTTAATGCCCATCCCCAGCTTTCCGGATTAATATTATCTCTTCCCAACCAAGCTTGAACTTGATAGTACACTCTAAAAAGGTGTTGTTGAGCAGCAGCAGATGTTGGAGGAAGGTAAAATAATTGTACAGCCTTGTTGAGCCTAGTCAGTCGGACAAATGTGGAATATCTTAATGCATCGATATTATCTTTGTCGAATGTGCTTTGTAAGATGGTAGAAGTAGACGTATACCATATTCAAAAATAATATTTGGAGGACAATCGGCTCTGGCAAACACTTCGGCATATTTTATCAGATCGTCACTCTTTTCGAAAAGCTTGAACATTTTTAATTTGCCTTTGTTGTAGAGAGCAGAAGTTGAATCACAACCAGTAAATGCGTGCAAAAATAAGATGTGAGCTTGACATTTTGGGTAAGCGACTAAACTGTGAGTACAGTATAATTTATTTTTCATTTTAGCTTTACCTGGTTTCCGAAAATAGATCTTTTTGTCTGGAGGAGCGCGTGCTATCAGTATTGCTAGTAGGTCGACATCCTCTCCTACAACAATAATCGTGCGTTTCTCAGCTTTCTCTATGGCTGTTTCGATTATTATCAAAACATCAGCATCATTTTTGGCTTGCCTCACTAGGATGTTTACAGCCTTAAACTTCTCAGAAAGTATAGCAATGAATCGACTTTTGTTGTTTGCATTAGCAAGAAATTGTTGTTGGGAAGTTGAGACCTTCATTGATACATCGAACAAAATGTCAGCTGATGACGGAGCTGAAGCACACCGACGACGCTGCTCTGAAGCTTTTATATTGTTACCTTGATCTTTATAACCATCGAAAACAATAGTGACATTTTTGCCAAAATGCTTTTGTACATAGGTAATGTAGCTATTAAAAATTGCATGAAATGTGTTCTCTCGATTCCATAAAACACGATGCAGTAAAAATCCTCCATCGATAATGTATGTAACATTATTATAATCAATGTTATCTTCAACTGGCTCTAACAATTCATAAAGGGAAGATTTTTTATTTTTTCGCATACCAACCTCATCAAAAAGTGACAATGGATAAGGAGCCAACTCGTATGTTAAAAATGTCTGCAGTTGGTCTTCAAATTGTTTAGTTACTTATTCGTTGAAAAAGTAACAGAGGATCAATTGCAACTTTTTCACGATGCTCTTTTATCGAACTGTTGACAGTTAAAAGGGAAGCTACTCTGTTTGCTCCTTTCAATTTAATATTAGCAAATGTTAGGTTTTTCATACTCTCCATAGAAATGAGACCAATTTCATAAGCTCTGTAACAGTTGATACTGTCATTGCCGATGATTCCATTCGATACAGACATTATGTGAGAAAGTTTAGGGAAAGGGTCATGACATGAAAACCATTCTAGAAGTTTTAGAGCATTATCTCTTTGCACACGTGAATCTCTCGCATCCAGATGTTGACCGGACGTATCCAGTTTTACATTGCAAAGATCTTCCAACTTTTCACAAACTGTATTCAGTGAATGCATTCCGTACACCCATTTGCTCAGAACGCTTTCTTGAGCACTTCTCCCCCTAGATATTCCTCCATCTGTTTTCATGGACTTCATTAGTGATTGCTCTATTATCATATCAGTCCAGGTGCCACAACAATATTTGTCAGAACGTCAGTAAATTGCTATAACTTTTTAACGGTACTTGCTACGAACAAAATTCTAAAACCGTTTTTGTGAAAATTTCCTCATCTACAAATTTGTACTTCAAAATTTTTCTCTAAAACAAACTGGTTTTAAGTAATTATCAGTAATGTGGGAGAAAATGCGAAATATGGCGATACTTACGATTCTTTAAAGTGCTATAACTTTTTAACCGTAAATACTACGGACAAAGCTTCGATAACCATTTTTGTTGAAAATTACCACAGCAACATGTTTGTAGAACAATTTTTTTCTCTAAAACAAACCGTTTTTGAGTAAATTTGAAAAATCCCATTTTCGTGACCTTTGACCTTGAATAACTTACGTAGCGGTCATCGGATCGGTGAGGAACTCTCTCATTTTATTAAGAGCCCAATTGCCAATGATCGTGCCAATTTTCAGCCAGGATCTAATTTTTTCCTTGCAAAAAGCTATTTTTCCTGGACTATTATAGATAGAGCTTCTTGCCTTAATTAAAAAAAATGAACTTCTCTCCATCTACATTTTTCATATTTATTTAAAATTTGCGCACAGAGTAAACGTAATAAGCAAATAAATCTGTAAAGTGCCACGAAAGAAGAAAATAAAAAGAACGGAATCCAAATTTCGCAAAAAACAATAGGTCAGCTATCGGCAACGAAACATGTTTTTCTGTTTTGCTTTTGTTTTTATGTTTTGTTTCATTTGGTGTGCGTTGCGCCATAAGAAAGTATGCAATTATCGTCAACGACCCTTGTTCGAAACAGTTTTGTTGCATTCGGTGTGTGTTGCTCGTATACAATAGCATGTATTTTCGACAACCACCATCGAAACACTTCAAACAAAAAACATGTGTTTTGTTTCGTTTTCTTTGGTGTGTTCACTCTCATAAGAAATAATGTTCTCTTGTTTCACGAAACAAAAAAACACGTTTTGCTTTATCCGGTGTGTTTTCAGCCTAAGATGCACGTTAACATATTCTTCAACTGTTGAAGTGACATCGTTGTTCACATTTAAATCATAATAGTACGTTTTCACCAAAAAATAATCTGTGATTTAAGGCAAGAGATTTATGTGGTGTTTTCACCGCATGCTAATGTTGTTTCAATTTTTCTTATAAAGTAGAAGCGAGAGAAAGAAATTTTCATTTGTGCCAAACGATTAAAAATCATCGAGATAACTTAGCACCGTATGGATGTTAGGTCAGTTCGAACTTCGACCGATCGATCCTATGAAGATTTAGTAGAGATTTATTTCTAATCTACTAGATTTACGAAATAAATTTTTATGGTAAATCTTCGAGGTTTAAAGAAGATTTATGGTAAATCCACTTAAATCCCGGATTTACTCTTGGTGAAAACGTAGTATAAGACAATGTTCGATCTGTAAAACGATTTGAATATAAATTTCGAAATGCACTGAGCTTTTCCTCAATATCAATCAGATCTTGTCCATCAATATGGAGAATATCCTTGACAATATCTGCTCCAAATAGTTTTTTTCCTGTTATTCGACGTGCTTTAAACTCTTGGTTAAGATCTTGTTTTACTTTTTGTTTTATTATTTTGTCAAGACACTGTATTTGAGACTGAAGTTCTTTATATTCGAAGTTGCATCTATTAAGGTCCCTATGAAAGATTCTCTTCAATTTCCGTAGCCATGAATTACGAATTCTTAAGAGATTTTTTGTAAAATCACTTATGTATTTATATTTTAAGTCTTTCACAGTTCGGCTAACAGAGTTGTCTCCAATACATGCTACAATAATTTGGCTTACATTTTCAACGAATTCGTCGATGTCTGCATTCGAAATATTTCGATCTGTGGGAATTGTTATCCTTGAGAGCTTATTGTAAAGTTGATATCTAAACACATCCCAATCAGTTCTCTCAAAACTAATATATGTCGGGGGTGGTAACAAAATTGGGAAAACATGAAAGATGTCTAGATTTATTTCAATACCATAATGATCAGTGAATGTTGCAAATGTTTTGCAGAGGCGATTGTTAATGCTATAAGTAGTCTGCAATAGCGAGCATGATATTAAAAAATAGTCCAAAATTGAAGAGGATTGCGAATAAGTTGGACTGAAAGGTGATACAAAATCAAGATTGGGGAATGCCTCGTTGTTAAACCAATTATAAATAATGTTGGCATTTGAATTACATACTGAGTCTCCCCAGGTTTTATGACGACCATTTAAGTCACCACCAATTATTGCAGCATCAAAATTAATTATATTATTTTGAGGGCTCACAGCTGTACCGAACCAAGTCATTTTAAAGAAATCTAAAGCTAACGCCAGGATTTCCGTAAAATTGACCTCTATTTAGAGCTGTAATGAACTACATAGTTCGTTTAGAGCTATATAGTTATATTTAGAGCTGTAATGAACTATACAAAGTTAATTACAGCTTTAATTAAGGTCAATTTTGCGGAAGTTTTGGATTTTTTTTAAAATGACTTGGTTCGGTACAGCTGTGAGCCCTCCATTTAATCTTTCTAATTCAATAGATAGGTCCTGTCCTACATTCGATGGTATATGCATATATGCTTCCCAATAGAATTCGTTTTGTAACCCCTGAGTTATTTTTACAAATTAGGACTCCTAAACAGGTTAAAAAAATAACGAAAGCAGTTCCCCTGCCATCGTCGTTGCGTAATAAGTTATATCCTTCAAATGAAGGTCAAGGTCTGTGCCTCATGCTCAATACAGTTTCAGATAAAAAACAAACTTGTGGCTTGTGATTTTTTTAGAAGGGTCATTAGTGCTAATCTTCTTTCATTTGATATTATGGAATTTATGTTTACAGAGATTATTTTAAGTTTCATGTTTGAATCCATCATATAACGATTGATGCTACGAATTCAAGATAAGCAAACATCTTGTCTTCATCAGTGGCGGCTGGTGAGTTGTTGAACAGGTGGTGCACTTTACTTGCTCACTAAGTAGGTATTAAGATTAGAAATCGCAAAAAAAAAAAAAAAAAAAAAAAAAACAATTTACATGTTAATTTAAAATCAACATATTTTTTATTATTTTGTATAATTGCTCGAAGAATTTCGACTATGTATAAAACTGATACACTTATTATACATTTAGCAAGGCATCATGTTTTTTTTATTTTTTCACTTAAATGCGTCAAATCGTGGATTCAGGTTTCTGTCTAAATCGATTCTCCGCCAAAAATATTGCATGTAAAATTTAAAAAGGGCCTGGGCGATCCGGCTAATTTTATATTAACTTTAGGGGTGGCCGTGGCGCGATGGATGTGTGCTCGCCTGTCAACCTCATGATCACAGGTTCGATCCATGCCGTCGTCTATGTCGTTTTAATTCCATTAAAAACCTTCTAAAATTGTCATCAATGGGTTGCTGGTTTACTCATTGCATGTTGTTCAGGCATAACACTAACAACATTTAATTGAGTTAAACTAGTGTGCCCAACAAGGATGAACACGAATAAAATAATGTGAACTATAAGCCACATAGAAATAAGACATGGCATTCTCCGCTTTAGTTCAGCCGCCATCCCTGGAGATAAAATATCTGAGACAACAACCTTCAGTCTTAGAACATCGTGCCACACATCTTTATCCTTCTTTCTCTTCCTTAACTTCACGCCCGCGCTGTGTTCAAACATTTAAAGAGTAATCATAATCCCTTGAGCGCGTGTAGATTAAAAAAAAAAAAAAAAGATTTATTACTGTCTTTAATATACCTAATCACTAGGCTTCGGATTCTCATGCACTTAAAATCTGAAAATACGCGCTTAAAATATGCACTTAAAAATGCAAAATATGCATTTAAAATATGCACTTAAAAACAATTCAACTTAATTTCTATTCAATATAAAAACACATTTTCTTCATCTTTTAAAATAATTTAAAAATAAGACTCAAAAACTAAGCATGAGTGCATCAGTCAAGATTTTTCAGTTTATATGTTGTAGTTTATTTGTAGTCGCAACCGAAAACAGTTGGCTGTTGTACGTGAAACGTTTTAAGCTTTTATGCACGAAACAGATTAAACCAGCAACATGCAACAGCACCAGCGCCGCCGTCAACAGAAAAGAGCACGCTGACCAGCAAATATTTTTCAAACACATAAAACCAGAATCGTGTTGTAATTTTTTGACATTTATACGTCTTATTTTTGTTGCATTTTGTGTTATTGTAACCAGCAACAGCAAATTTTGGATTTTGACCAAACGACGCTGTTGACGTTGCTGGTGCTGGTCTATTTTGTGTTGAACGACTAAAAAACATTGGCGCAAAAGTTTAAACAGCCTATTATTAGGGTATTAGAATGATACTACTTAACAATTTGCTAACTTTAAAGTAGTTTACTAACTCATTCTTAATTTTAAACATTTCTAACTAGTATCGTACTAGAAGAATTTTCTTAATAAATTGCTTCTGAACACACCTAAAACAATGACATTTCGTGTAAAAAAGTAAGTACACCAACAGTTTTTGATGTTTGCAAATGTCATCGAGTCATATGAAGCTAGCACGATACTAAAAAAATAAAGTATGTATTCGATGATGTTAACTTTAATAAAAGGGTAGAGAAAGTATGATGCCATATTCGATTAAAATTTGCAAGTTCGTTGTTTTAACCTATTATCATACTAAAACAGTTTTAGCATCGTACTAATTCAATTAAAATTTTGCGCCATTGGTTCTAAAACAATGGCTTCCGCTGTTGCTGGTGACGTTGCTGGTGCTGGTTCAATCTGTTTCGCGCTTTAAGCTTTACCACATTATACCAACACACTTTCATTTTTGATAGATGATCGTTAAAATTTCGATCTCATTTATATACATATCTAGTTTCAAATACAGACTTATTTTTTTTTTTCATTTCAAAGTTTTGCCGGCATAATCTAGTAAAGTTCATATATGCACCTTTTTTTATATAATGCTTTATATTGTAGTGTTTGAATATGGTTCAAGATTGTGAAATGAATAAAAGAAATAGATAATAGTCTTAAGAATCGTTTGCACTGACATAAAATTTGTATTTTTTTTACTGTCTAGTTTAGTTTTTGAACAATATAGGTAGGTACTCTAAAAATATAAATTTATTATAAAAATATGCATTTATAGTAAAATATGCACAAAAAAATGCAAAATATGCATTTATAGTAAAATATGCAAAAATATGCACTAACGGTTAAATGCCATTTTTAAGGGAATTTCTTGATTCGTATACATAATTAGTTGCTTTGCTTCCAAGGTCTTTCTAAAAAAATATGCATTTGCATGGAAATCCGAACCCTACTAATCACTGTTCATTTTATCCCACACCACACACTGTACACCGTACAGGATCGAATAAAAACCAAAATAAAAAACAGTTACTAACCTAACTCCTACAAACCAACACTATGTAACCAGTCACGGATAGAGCGAAACAACATTACATATTTAGCAGGCGCAGCGCATTCTAGTCAAACATCGGTTGCTCTCGTTAATCTTCGGTTCTCGTGCGCCGCACAAGAGCAGGCTCATTTCTCGATACATTTCAATGAAATTTCTTTTGTCTCACGCGAATTATAAAATAATCTCTTCGTTTTCCGTTTTAAAAAATTATTTTATTTGAATTCAAATGAAGACTCTTTTGCTTACGATCTAAACTTAAAGTGATTTTAATGTTCCTCTGTCGTGGAACTCTTAGAATATAATCTTCATGCTGTATCAGCATGATGACAAACAAAAATTGTTTATGTTATCGGTAGCCGTATTCTGGTGACTATTTGTTTGTACAGCGTCTATGTTTATGTTAAGATCTGTGATCTGTGATCTTAACTCCGGATGTGGATGTTGATTTTAACATAACTCCTCCACCCTTAGATTTTCGTCTCCTGATGGAAATATACATTTTTCGACAGAATATACTTAATAAAATTATTATGATAAAAGAAGTACATATGATATTGAAGTTACTTATATTTGTATGAGTAATCAAATCTTTTTTAATTATGTCTATGTTATCTATTTCTAAGTTTACATCCAAAGTAGTTAAATTAGATATTTTTATATCTAAGCTTAAGGTTTACATAATTTTTAAAAGTAGTATTCAAAATTTTAATTTCACAATTTTCAAATTTGATTATTACATTATTTTGAACCTTTATATTTTTTCTTTCGTCATAATTTATTTATTTATTTATTTATTTATTTATTTATTTAATCCGTTAAAGTACTAACGTTACAAAACTTAAAACTAGATAACATTACAAATATGAATTTACTTACAATTATGTATTAAAAAAGTTTTCTTTAAATTTACTACATTTTAAATTGTCATTAACTGAAGAAATTAAAAAATTATACTTATTGAAAACTGAAATCAATTGATTTAAGGGACTGTTCATACCATAGTTTGTTCTGCTAAAGTTAGGATATAGAGACCGTTGATTTCTCAAGCTAGCTTGACTAAAACTAAAATTCAAGCGGCACAGAGCTGATGGAGATATTATTGATCCGTTGACTAATTTTATAATATAACATAGTTGTAGATATTGTCTATGTTTTGAGAGTAAAGGGAGATTTATTAAGATGAGTCTATTGTTATAGGGGGGCAGTGTCGATCTTTGTGACCAAGGAAGAAAACGAAGACAGAATCGTAAGAATCTCCTTTGGATTCCCTCAAGTCTGTTAATATGAACTGAATAGTATGGCGCCCAGACTACACAGCCATATTCGAGTACTGGTCTGACAAAAGATATGTAGAGAAGCTTAAGAACGTAAGGATCCACGAAGTCACGGGAGAATCTTTTTATAAATCCCAAAGTTTTATTAGCTTTTTTAATAATAAAGTTAATGTGATCAATAAATGTTAAATTAGAATCTAGAATAATCCCTAGATCGGAAAAAACGGACACTCTACATAATGTAAAAGAATCTAACATATAGTTGTAAGTTAACACATTTTTTTTGCGCGTAAAACACATTGTTTTACACTTGTCAATATTTAACAAAAGACGGTTAGTATTGCACCATTCCCTGAACCTATAAATGTCTTCTTGAAGTTGTTCACAGTCGCTGATAGAGGCTATTCTTTTAAAAATTTTGATATCATCGGCATAGATAAGCACAGATGAATTTTTTATAATTGATGTCAAGTCATTGATATATAGAACAAATAGTAATGGGCCTAGATGGCTCCCTTGTGGAACACCTGAGTTGACCAAAAATTGATAAGAACGCTCATTACGAAAAGTAACACTATACCTCCTGTTTTCTAAATAAGATGATATCCAGACTAGAAAGTTTTCATTGAACCCTAAGCCAATTAGTTTATTAATTAGAGTTTTGTGACAAAGCTTATCAAAGGCTTTGCTAAAATCAGTAAATACACAATCCACCTGTTTTCGATCTTCAAAGGAATCGATACAAAAAGAGGTAAAGTCAAACAGATTTGTAACAGTCGACTTCTTTTGGACAAAACCATGTTGGCTATCACAAATAATAGATTTACAACTAAAAGATAAAACGTTACAGATAATGGATTCAAATAATTTGGGAATTACAGACAATTTAGCAATAGGGCGATAGTTAGTTATATCGTTTTTTGACCCTTTTTTATGGATGGGTATAATGAAAGCACTTTTCCACATAGAAGGAAATATTGAAGAATTTAAAGATTCATTAAATAGAACATATAGGGGATAGGATAAATAAGATACACATTTCTTTAATACACTAGATGGTACGCCATCAGGACCAGGGCTAAAACAATCGTCGAGTTTCAAAATATTCTGAACAATGGATTCTTCACAAATAGAGAAGTTAATTGTGTTAAGGTGTGAAAAAATAGGGAGGGAAGGTGAAAAATCAGAGGGTTCGTGAGAACCAGACTCTACAAATGCATCTTTAAAAAAATTAGCAAACATATTAGATATTTCTCCAGAATCATGACTGGTTACGTTATTAAAAGACATAGAGTTGGGGTAGCCGTCAATTTTTCTTTTACTACTCACGAAGTTCCAGAAATTTTTAGGATTTCGTTTTAGATCATTTTCGATTTTTAAAATGTAATCGGAATATAAAATATTAGAGTAGTCAGAAAACATAGACTTCAGATCGGAGTAAGAGATATAATCTTCATCAGCTCTGGATTTGGAATATTTCAACCATGCTTTGTTTCTTCTATTTTTTAGATTTTTAAGCTCAGTATTAAACCATGGTGGATTTTGAGATCTACTGCAAGATTTACGTAGTGGAGTTGTTTCATAAAAACATTTAAAAAGGATATCATAAAATTTTAAACACATTTCGTTAATATTACAATTAAAAAAAACTTGATTCCAGTTAACATTACACAACAAATTAAATAATTGATCAAAATTACATTTTTTAAAGTTGAACTCAAGATTTTCATTTGATTTGTCAAAGTCATTGCACAGGCTAATGTTTAATGATATATCTAGAGCTGGGTGGTGCCGGTCTTCTTTTAATAGTATGATATCAGCAGGGGTTACAGATGTATCCGAATTTATAGTGTTCGAGAAAAAAACTAAGTCCAAAATATTGTTGAAACTGTTGAGAACACCATTAAATTGACTAAGTCCACACGAGGCCAAACCATCAATTATTGAGAACTCATTAGCTGTGGAAGGGTTCGCAGGAGATACGATGTTGAAGTCTGAAGATATTTTCCATCGCAAGTTTGAGAGATTAAAATCGCCTAATATCAAGAGCTCGTCATTTGTATCCATTTGGTTATGTATGCTTTCAACACATTTAATACAACTTTCATACACATTGTTTATAGATCTTGGAGGTATATAGACAGAGATAATGTAGAGGTAACCAGATACCATTTTAATTTTGATACATATTATTTCTATTTCAGAAGCTTCAAAAGCATCAACCAAATTACATATAAAAGAATTCTTCACAGCAATTAGGATTCCGCCACCAACTGTTTCAAGGTCATTTGAGTGGTGTCTGTCACGCCTAAAGACTTGGTACGTTGTATCAAAAAGCTCAGTATCCAAGAATGAGTCATTCAGCCAAGTTTCTGTCATTACAATAATATCATGAGGAAGGTTATTGACATTTTTATAGATCGAATTGATCTTCGTTCTAAGTCCATTAACATTTTGATAGTAGATTAATATTTGTTGAAGCTGCTTCTTTGGTGATATAGCATTGTCTGCCCCAAGCGAAAAGGGTTATGATGATTTGAAGTTTGTCTGTTATTTTGTTTGTTTACAAATTCATGGATTATTATACCATTTGGCCAAAGTGATGATGAGTTGATTAAATGAAAAACTGAATCAGGAACTCGTATTTTGAATGAAGAGTACTTAGAATGGTTACGATGTAATAACTTTTCAACTTTTATCATTGAAGAAATTCCAAACTTTGATGAGAGGTGGGTTTTTATATCTAGTGCATTCGTTATGGGATCGAGCTTAGAAATAAATAAAGTTCTATAGCCTTCTACAACTTTTAAGCCAGACACTATTGGTGAATCTGAAGATGAGGAATGCAAACGAGAGATGGATGGTTGAAGTGTCGATTGATGTTGATGAGATGGAGGAGTTGGTGTTGAAAGCTTACCGACATTCAATGTAGGTTGAATGTATAAAGGCATTGAAAGGGCAGATACCTTTGTTGCAGGTTTCTTTGTTGATGGATTTTGTGTTGAAGAATCTACATCTAGTTCATCACTTTTTCGTTTTAAAGGTGCAGCAGCACTTTGCACTGAAGAATTATTTACAGGATCTTCTTCCTTATCATCAATATTATTACATGTTTGCAAATTTTGTATACTTTGGTTATTAGTGCTTAGACTTTCTACTTTTTCAGTAAGATGAAGTAGTTGTGAGTGTAAATTTTCAAGATGTTTTGTATTTTTAAGTACGTCACGAGTAATATTTGCATATGCGAAGGGGTCGCATTCGTCACAAAAGTAATAAAACGACTTTCTTTCCTTAAATAGCTTAATGGTGCTAAACGGAGCGTCGATACACATGTTATGGAAAAGCTTGCGACAGTTGCCATGACACATAATGGAATCTATCATGTAGTCCGTATTTCCTTCACATATAGCGCAATTAGTCATGTTTTTTGATGTGTTGATGTTTATTTATTTTAAGTTGCAGACAATAATTTTGGTTCGTAGTGTTTTATTTTTGTTTGGGTTGTGTGATACGAAAAGAGGTTCGTGTCTTTGATATTAGTGGTGAAAAATATCAGCTGTTTCAATCTCAGAGGTGTTGTTTTGAATGAGTATTAGAAGAGATCAAATATATAAGTGTGAAGTATCGATATGGCTACGGCAGAACATCTACTAAGATTGCACTCACCAGGAAAGATGAGACAAAAGCAAAATATTACAAATGCTTGGTGCTGCGGTTGAAATATGACGACTTCCAAATGAATAAAATCCACAGCTTACGATAAGGTGTAGCGCACAGAATGAAAGATTATCCACAGCTTACGACGGGGCGGCAGCGCAGTGTTAGGTCATAAAACAAAAATAGAGAAAATCCCTTGATTTATGCAGTATTCAAATGTCTTGCTTCATTTGGCAGAACATATACAAAAAATATGCACTCACCACAGGATATGAGAAAGCAATTGTGATGTAATAGTAAATTAAATAACGAGCGAGCGGGATGGGTGAAAGTTTATAATAATATCACTCAATTAATAGAAGAGAAAAATTGTGACTTTAATTTATTTTGTTAATAATTATATTGGTACATAAAAAGATCGCAATTAATAAAAAACTCTCGCATAGGATGAAATAATTAACAGATATAGTTAAATTATTAAAAACAACGTTTTATGAATTAAAAAATTAATAACTAATTAGCAAATAAATCAATATAATCGCAGAGGAAAAAAAATTACGCAGCCTTTCGCACTTGACGACAAATGTCACTCTGATATTTTGCTTAAATAATTGCTTAATAATGTTAGATTTGAATTTTTTATTATGATTACTCCATTTTTTATTTCATATATAATATTTTCTTTTACATTTACTATTATCTTACCAGGATTGCATATTTCAAATTCTTTTAAATGTTTTAGTTCAGTTTTCATATCATCAAAATATATTTTGGGGGAGAGTACGATAACTTGGCCGCCAAGATTTGATTACGGGTTTTTGTAGAGGGGTTAAAAATAAGCACTTTTTACTATGGGAGGGGGGGGTCTATCTCCCCCCGTTTAGGAGGTAGGGGCACTTTTAGAAAAATTGGTTTAAATTGAAAAAAAAAATATTAAAAAACAACGGCAACACTTACAATAAAGTGCTATACTGCGTTTGAAAGCCAGAAGATGGTTCTATAATCCTGCATTTAAATTAAATTACTCGTATCAATGGTTTTTGAGAAATTCGCATTTAAAGTCCAAATTTTGATAAAATAACGTGAAAAAAAAAGTTTAGACCGATTGTTTTCAAAATTGTGAAATGAAATTGTTAGTTAGCTTATATGTTCCATGTATCTATCAGTTTTTAATCGAACACAAAAAACCGCATGGTTCTATGTCTTCTAGTTTTTGAGAAAATCGAAAATTACCAAAACTGCTTTTTTTGATTTTTGGTGGTGACGGTGATTCCATTTTAAGGATTAATGTTAATAAACATAATGAATCTTTGTTAGTTCAGTACCGCAATTCATTTAGCGTTACCCAGAATGCACCATGAGGAGGTAGAATTGCATCTGGGTCAGTTATTTTGTCAGTTAATCAGGAGTTTTTCAGTCATAGTTAGTTAAAAAAGGTCTTAAAAAGGTGTGTAAGTCTCGTCAATAAAGCCATCGTCCGTACTATAACTGTCGAGTTCGTTGAGTTATTTTTTTATGGTGGGAAGCCGAGGATGTTTTGGCGGTAAAACACTTTCTAAATTTTCGCTCTGAAGGGTGGGAGGATCGATGTCTTTTAACTGTAAACCCTCACATATATCACCATCGGTATAACAAGGGTAAACTTCTTTTACATCTGATAAAAACTCTATTATTTGCGAACCCCAGTCGTCCTTTTATTTCCTTTCTAGGCAGTATTTTCGATAGAAAAATAGTGCCATGTATTGGTGAACATGGTCGGAAGTTTGTTTTGGTTTTCAAGATCGTTTATTGTATTTTATATGTATTTAGTGGACATTGGATAAATAGAATAAATTTGAATTTTTTTAAATACAGATTCTGTGAATGCAAAAGAAACTTTGCATACACCCAACCTCGCACCTACCCCAAATCCTATAGTGTACCCAAGCAGGGGGGTTGCAGGGGGGCAGCATGCCCCCCCATACATACTTTACTGTTTATATATTGTAATGTTGGAAGCTAGCACTGATTTATTTATGTAAGGAAGCAAAAAATATCAAACATTTTGTAGAAAAGTAGTTTTTGTTATTTTCGATTTTCTCAAAAACCAGAAGATATAGAACCATGTGATTTTTTGTGTTCGATTAAGAACTGATAGATACATAAAACACATGCAAGCTAATTTACAATTTCATTTCACAATTTTGAAAACAATCGGTCTAAACTTTTTTTTTCACGTTATTTTATCAAAATTTGGACTTTAAATGCGAATTTCTCAAAAACTATTTACATGAGTAGTTTAATTAAAATGCAGGATTATAGAACAATCTTCTGGCTTTCAAACGCAGTATAGCACTTTATTGTAAGTGTTGCCGTTGTTTTTAAATATTTTTTGTTTTCAATTTAAACCATTTTTTCTAAAAGTGCCCCTACCTCCTAAACGGAGGTTTTCTCAAAAACTAGAAGACAAAGAACCATGCGGTTTTTTGTGTTCGGTTAAAAACTGATAGATACATGAAACACATATAAGCTAATTTACAATTTCATTTCACAATTTTGAAAACAATCGGTCTAAACTTTTTTTTCACGTTTTTTTTATCAAAATTTGGACTTTAAAAGCGAATTTCTCAAAAACTATTGATATGAGTAATTTAATTTAAATGCAGGATTATAGAACAATCTTCTGGCTTTCAAACGCAGTATAGCACTTTATTGTAGGTGTTGCCGTTGTTTTTTAATATTTTTTTTTTAATTTAAACCATTTTTTCTAAAAGTGCCCTTACCTCCTAAACGGGGGGAGATAGACCCCCCCCCCTCCCATAGTAAAAAGTGCTTATTTTTGACCCCTCTACAAAAATCCGTCATCAAATCTTGGCGGCCAAGTTATCGTACTCGTGCCATATTTTGTTATTAATTAAAAGTTTTGTTGGTTTTAACATTATTTCCTTTTTTATGGAATTCGACATTGGTAGAATAAAAGCTTGATAAAATTTAATAATATTTTTTGGAATTTGTATTACAAAAATAATTTGATTTTCACCAAAGGTAGCGCTGTTAACTTTTATTTGTCTGAGCTTATCAAAATCTATATCGTATTCTTCTATTTCTTGAATGGTTAAAATATTATTAGTCAGTATACCTAGTCTGCTACTTAAAATGTTATTTTGAATTTTTTCTATTATATATGATCAATTTGTTCAAGTCTATTTTCTAACTGTAAAATAGTAAGTTCTAATTGTGATTTGGTAGTTGGTATTTCTAATTCATTTCCTGCAATTCGATTATGTATTTGTTTAATACTTGTTTGTAACTGAAGATTGATTTTTACTTGTTTATTATTATTTTCAATTAATACTTGAGATGCGTCATTAAGTACACTAAGTTTTTCTTGTATATCTAATCTGTCCTCTTCATCCATTGTTCCAAATATAAATTTAAGAATATTTCCTCCTAAATTAAAAAGCCTTCTTTTTGTTCTTGTGTTCTTAATTTTCTTGTAATGCTTTATTGTCTTAGTTTGAGTCTTAAGTTCATCTATTTTATAAAAAATGTCAACGGGTATTAATTTAGATTTATTTAGTTGAGTCACTGTATTTTCCAATTTGTCGGTTAATGTTTCTATGTCTGATATATTAATAACGTGCACTATGTTGTTATAATCTCCAACTATATTTTTATAGTCATGTTTTATTATTGTGTAACCATTTTCACTATTTATAAGTTCAATATTCAATTTTCCTCATTGAGTAAAGGTTATTAATGTAAACACTATAAAATTTGAAAGGTTCATTTTGAAAATTAAATTATTAATTTTATATAGGTGAATCATTACTCCTATCTGTCCTTGGAGAATTTAAATCTCCTAATTTGGCAAATTCACTACGAGTTTTATTTGTATAAACAAGATTGACTTCTGTTTTCAACAAAGCTTTCGCTATTCGTTATCTAGAATTAGTTTTTCTGGTTTCTTTGGATGGGATATAATTTCAGCAATATTCTCTTCTAAAGTAATATGCGATACATTTGGAAGATAGCGAATTTCTACAAATTTGCTAAATCTATCTATACATGTTAAGAATTTAGTTTTTGAAGTTTCATAAATATCCATAGATACAATTTCTCGTATATCTTTGGGTGTTTCTGTTTTATAAAATTTTTCTTTTACTAGGTGTCTGTCATATTTATACATACTACAAATATTACAGGAATTTATGATTTCTGTAATTAAACTACGAAGATTTTTAAAATATATTTTTTTTCTTAAGCCCTGCCAATTTTCTTCAATGCCTGAATGGCTATTTTCATGCTCGTGATAGAGCCGTATTTGTTTTACTGTTTCTTCTTCCGTTTCTATGTCCTTAGCTAAATAAGAACATTTATAAAATTTAATTCTCGTAAATGATTTGCCTATAATATTCTTAATTATTGTCGTTGTTTAATGTTTGCAGATGATATAAAGTTCTTTACAGTGGTTTCAAATATTCATGACTGTTTTCTTTTTCAAAATGATCTTGATAGTTTTCTTAGATGGTGTGTTTTAAATGATTTGTACCTAAACATAGATAAGCGTGCGTGTATGGTCTTCAATAGATCTCTTTTTCATATAATTTTTTTAATGAATCAAAAGTAATTGTTAATGAGTTCAATGACTTAGGAGTGGTTTTTGATTATAAGTTGACTTTTGATGGTCATATAAATCGGCTAGTGTCGAAGGCTAACTCAACTCTTGATTTTCTGAAAAGAAATTCCTTAGAGTATAGGGATCCTTACACGTTAAAGGCTTTATTTTGTTCTTTAGTTCGACCTATGCTGGAATACTGTTGCATTGTTTGTAACCCTTCAACTGCTAAAAACATAAATAGGATCGAAAAAGTTCAAAAAAATTTCTTAAGGTTTGCTCTGCGTCGGTTCTTTACGAATGAGCATAATAGTCCAGTCATTTTAGGCATTTTAAACCCCAATCTGCGGAAAAATTCCTAGTGAGCTGAATTTGTGTATACACCTTTATTACGGCTTTGTAATGAAGATGTGAAAAATCGACATTGATATCGTGCCGGCTAAAAAAGTTATAAGGGTCAAAAGGTCACGAAAATCAGTTTTTCGCAAATATCTCGCGATCTATTGCTCAAAGGTCAATAAATGTCATTATAAAAATTGTTTGTCGTGAAATCGTCTACAAAAAATGTCTCTTCCATTTTTCTGTAAAATTAACTGTTTTTGAAGTAGGTAGAGAAAACGACTAGAATGCACTCACATACGGTATTGTTACTGTACGGCGTATATTAAGGCGTAAATTCTATTGCTTTTTATTCATGTTTGTAAGTGTGTTGTTAGTAAAATCTACTACATACGAAATGACAGGACATTTCGTGCCCGTGAATGCCTCAAAAAATGACTTAAACATGGCAAAAGTCCTAAAAATAGCATTTTATCATAAAACCTAAAATGCTAACTTGGTAGATAGAACACTTCTCATACCAAAAATAGAGAACAGGTAAATAGGTAGGAACATGTGTTCAAGTAAAAGGATAATACTTTTCAACTCTAAAAGTCACCAGATGTAGATGGTATCTTCCCAGCTTTCTTGTAGAAGGGAAAAGAAATCCTTATGCCCTATCTCACTAATATTCTTCGTTGTAGCATTGCATTTGGGTATATACCAAGTATATGGAGAACAGGAAAGCTAATACTAATATTTATTACCAAAATATAGAAAAAAGATACAACATTAGATACGTTCTTAGACATAGAGGGAGCCTTCGACAACACATCCCAAGAGGCTGTAGCACAGCTTTTGTTTGGAAATGCGTACCCATCACCATAACTAGATGGAAATGTTAGGAACTAAAAAAAGGACAAAATGTAAAAAAAATAATCACAACAAGAGGCTGTCCTCAGGGTGGTGTATTATCACCCTTGTTGAAGAGTCTTGTAGTGAATGAATTGTTAGAAAATCTTACCTCCCAAGGTATATTCTCCATAGGATTTGCTGATGATGTTGCTATCATAGCCGTAGGTAATCCAAAGAGGACTAACAATTACACGGAAATGGTGTCTATCTGTAGGATTATCAATAAACCCCTCCAAGACGACAATCATACCATATACAAGGAATAACTTCTTCCAAATATGAAACCTATCCATCTAGCTGGTGAAGTGATTGAAATGCAGAGAATAAAAGTAAAATATCTAGGAATTCTACCAGATAGTAGACTCCTTTTGAACAAACACTTAAAAGCTATAGTCGGGAAAGCCACAAAAGCCCTAATGATTTGCAAGAGACTTGCAGGCAAGTCATGCAGATGCAAGCCGAACATCCTTAGCTGGATATACACTATGATGGTAAGACCAATCATTACATATGGGGCGGTTGCATGGCACAAGAGAACCGAATTATCAAGAACAAGGAAAGCTCTAGAAAAAGTCTAAGGGCTCGCGTGTCTCTGTATTACAGGAGCAATGAGAACCTGCCCTACCGCAGCTATAGAGGTTCTCCTCTATCTATCCCCTCTACACGAGGCCATCAGAAACGAGTGCATCGTACTAATATATTCGCTTTCTCAGCGCTCTACTTCGAAAACGGTTAATTTTACAGAAAAATTGAAGAGACATTTTTTGCAGGCAATTTCACGACAAACAATTTTTATTATGACATTTATTGACCTCTGAGCAATAGATCGCGAGATATTTGCGAAAAACTGATTTTCGTGACCTTTTGACCCTTTAACTTTTTTAGCCGGCACGATATCAATGTCGATTTTTCACATCTTCATTACAAAGCCGTAATAAAGGCGTATACAAATTCAGCTCACTAGGAATTTTTCCGCAGATAAAACCTAAAATGACTGGACTATAATGAAAGACACTCATATGTCTCCAAGTGTTTGTTGCTTGATTTGCAATCTTTGGAAGTTAGGCGTAAAATGTACAGTGTTATTTTTGTTCGAGACGTTTTATGTTCTACCATAGATTGTGGGAATTTATTGTTTCTTTTTAATATTTATGCCCCTCAGAGGTGTTTAAGGTTAAGGCTACCCGCGCACTAGCAATTTTTAGTTGCAAAACTGCTTGGTTCGAGCAACTAAAAAGTTTGTGTTTTGACACAAACTAAACGATTGCCTAAAATAAGTTCGCCATTTTATTGAACATATAATTATCTGCAAATTCACCGACATTCAACCAAACAGTTCATCTGTTTTCTATAAGTAACCAAACAGTTTCGCAACTAAAAATTGCTAGTGCGCGGCTAGCCTAAGACCAGGGCCGCCGCTACCATATGTGCGAAATGTGCGGCGCACAAGGGCGCCAACGTCTAGGGGCGGAAAATTAAGAGATAGATCTAACTCAACCTATACGTCATACTCCAAAAGTTTTCCTTAAGCTTTCGGAATTTGTTTACATTTGACCGTTCACTACGTAGTTCCCGCACACAATTTACCACAAATCTTTATTCATAATTTTTTTTTTGACTGTCACCTCTAACACCAAATAACCTCTTCGATTGCAGTCATAGTCTAAATAGATTGAAACTTGGGAAATAGCTTTCCACGCAACCTTCATCTCAGACTTATAAACTCGAAAAGGATTTTGATTTTTTTTTAGATTTACAGCCCATGTATTTCCCATAAAATAAAACGAAAACAGTGTCTCGAAAACATTAATTTTACTAATTACTCGTATTTTTCTATGAATGGGTATCAATATTCTGATTGCAATGATATAGCTAAATATCTTAAATCTAAGTTGGTTACAAGAACAAAATTATCAAAAGGTGATTTAAAAAATTCCTTATTTTAACGATGCAAAATGTAAACAAACCATCTTTACAACGGAAAGGAAACAAAAAAAAAAAAAAAAAAAAAAAAAAAACAACGGTAAAAAAAATGTTTTGTGTCACTTAATATTTATGTTTCTTTTTAAATAAGAATTTACGAATAGTTCTTAATTAATTTTGGAATTGAATTGATAAATAACTTAAACGTCAACGGATTGAACAAAATCAGAATAACCCAGAAATTTAACGTTTCAATGGTTGTTCGAATTTAAGTTTTCAATCGACATTCAGAGTTCAGACTCTATTTATATCAAAATATAGTTCCCACACAAGCCACAAAATGTCAAATTTCATCAAAGCATACCTAAGATGTCAAGGAATTATATACATATAATACTTCCAGATCCGGAAGTAAATGATGAAGTGTTTCAAAAAGAAAGTGAAAATAAAAACTTTTAAAAATATCAAAAACTACTTTCGTCTTCTTTCTGTCAAGCTATAAACTATTGGTTTTTACATACATAAATTATAAACTGTGCTAGGAACTCGAATATGAAAATGGTTTTGTTGAAGAAAATTATTCGCAATTGCCATATAAACATAAATACTCGTATATAACAAAGTTATAAGTTATAAGTCAAATAATCTTTTATATACAAATTAAAAAAAAAAAAATAATTTCCAAAAAAAAAAAATATTTAGCCCTTTTTTGAGATATCGAATTTTCCAAAAAAAAAAAAATTCATTAAAATCCGTTCAGCCGGTAATGAGAAATTCAAAAATCGTCAAAATGGTTCTATGTTCGGTACAGTTAGTAATATATTGATTTCATTTTTGTTTGTTTAATTAATAGAACGTAAAAATTTATCAAAATTCTTGGAGACGTTTTCGAGAAAAACACGATTTTCGAAAACTTTTCTTTGTCAAGTTTAAAAAAAATCAAGCATGGGGTTCTCGAAATATTGAGTTTCAAAAAAAAAATTGAAATCCAAAAAAAAAGTTTTGAAAATTTTAATTCACAGGAATATATTTTAAATTTTGGGGCGCTTTAGCATAAAACAAATTATCAAAATCGGTTGTACCGATTTTTGATTTTTGTTTAAATATGTTCAACATTGTTTTAATTTTTTTTTTTAATTTCGAAAAATATCTTACTTCAGATACAGTAATTGTTGGTCTTAAAAAAAAGAAGAAAAATAAAAGTGTGGGGACAAAATTTCGAGACCCAGTTTTTTCGTCTTCGCTATCATCGTAATGTCAACTGTGATCAAAATCTCGAGTTCGATTTTTTTACGAATGTATGTATAACTTGCCTTATTGCACCTATGAGTCTCAAGTAAAAAGAATAAATACTCTTAAAAGGATGCAAAAACTGTACATATGTATATGCTAAAATGACTACGTTCATTGTATAAGAATTTGGAGTAGCTCTGAAGGCGACAACAAAAATGCACGTTTGCTTAAATTTTTCAACTGCGAAATGGATAATAAATAAAACTTTCACTTATACAACGTTAATACCCCCGTGTACCCGAGACATGGGGCGGCAATTAAAGGTTCTTGCACAAGGGCGCACGAACACCCAGCGGCGGCACTGCCTAAGACCCCTATTATGGGAGCCTACTCATAGTACCTCCTACGGTTCACGTGATCCAATCTCTAGTTGTAGTAAAATTTTGATTTAATTATGTCTAGAGAAGTCTTTAAATCTAAATTAAAGGTTGCTTTAAGTCTTTTATAAATATATATGTAATTGTATAAAATTAGTTAAGGCAAATATCTGTGGATGTAAAATCGTAGATAATGAATAAATAAATAAATAAATAAATTTTTGTTGCAGAATGTTATATTGTGGGTCATCTAATGATGTAAAAATACCTGTAGGCTTATTTGCTATATATGTTTATATTAATTCTTCAAAATTATCTTTATTAACTAAATCGATTCCTATACTAAGTCGAGACGTTCCTTTTAATGTCTTCATTTTTATTCTATCTCCTAGTTCAAGAATAATTTGTTGTGAATATATATTTACTGCGGTATCTTTTATATAAAAGTGATCATTAGCTTGCTCAGCTTGAGAAAGAATTGTAGGTATCATAGAAGTATTGTCTATTATATTTATTTCTCTAGATAGAAAATCTGCTACAATGTTATTTGTACCTTTAATATAATCTATTTTAAAATCGTATTCTCCTAATTGAAGAATCCATCGCTGAAGGCGACTTGAAATGTGTTTTCCTAAGTTTTTGGTTTGTAACCATTTTAGTGGCTGGTGATCTGTTTTAAGATCGAAGGTTTTCCCGTATAAGTAAGGTCTTAAGTATTTTACAGCCCAAACAATAGCCAATAATTCATTTTCCGTTGTTGAATAATTACGCTCATGTTCATTGAGAGTTCTTGATATAAAACTAATCGGATGATTGTCCTGGGAAAGGACTGCTCCAATTGCATGGTTACTAGCGTCTGCAGTAAGACAAAATTTCTTATTGAAATCTGGATAGCCTAATATGGGTTCTGTAGATAAATATTCCCTTAATTCTTCAAATGCTTTAATATATTCTGGATTATTTACTTTGATTTTTGATCGTTTTTAAGATAATGCAATTTTTGCATAATCCTTTATGAATCTTCTATAGTATCCTGTAAGTCCTAAAAAGCTTTTAATTTGCTTAGTAGTCTTTGGAACATCTATTTTTTTAATTGATTCAATTTTATCTGCGTTTGGTTTTACACCATTGGAAGTAATAGTATGTCCTAAAAATTGAGTTTCCTTCCTAAGAAAGTTACATTTATCAATTTGAATTTTTAAATTGAAATGTCTTAATTTTTTGAATATCAAATGAAGGTTTGTTAAATGTTCTTTTAATGAAGTCGAAAAAATTAAAATGTCGTCTAGATGGACAACACAAATTTTATTCAGGTACTCTTCCAATACTTCATTCATCATGCACTGGAATGTAGCTGGTGCATTTTTAAGCCCAAATGGCATGCGTAAGAACTCATAGAGTCCTGAAGGCGTTGAGAAGGCGGTCTTCTCTATGTCACCTGGATAATTTTTTATCTGATGAAAACCTTTGGCTAAGTCCAAAGTGGAAAAATATTGACATCTTCCTAACTTATCAAGTAATTCGTCTATATTAGGGATTGGATGTTTAAACTCAATTGTCTTTTCGTTGAGCTTCCTATAATCTATTACGATTCTCCATTTTTAACTTCCCATAGGGAGTTATTGTAATCGGTCCGATTTGTCAAATTGGAATTTTTGACATTTCTCGACGTTTCAAGGTTCGTACGTTCGTACGTCCGTACGTTCTTGTACCATTTTTCGTCGTCGATATCTCAAAAACGAGTAAAGATATCGACTTCAAATAAATTTTTTTTAATAGGTAATAACTTCGAAAGAGGCTGAAAAGGCGTTTATTAAAATTCAGTAAGTAGTTTTTTCACTATAACGGTTTAAAAAAAAAAGTAAAAAATTTGGTTAGTTTCAAATATCTCACGAAAAAATAATGCTATTGATTTAAAATAAAATTTAATGCACTCATTATAAGGTCATACAGATTTGGTATGAATTTGGAAAAAAATGAACATACCGTTATTTTTTTAAATAAAAAAAACTGAAAAAAAAAATTTCATAACCCAGATATTCTAAGAACGGAAAACAATTTGAAACTCAAAATAATTTTATTTTACGAAAAATAATGTGTTTGACAACTGGTGAAAATTTCAAAAAAAATCAGTTTACAGTTTTTTTACAAAAAATAAAAAACTATATAAAATTCTATTGAAAATTGGTAAAAATTGTTTTTCGACTCAAAGTTCTCGAGAACTAGTAACGATATTGACTTCTAATTTAGTTTATTTTATACATAGTATAATTTTGTACAATTGGTAAAATGTTGACAAATATTAAATTAATAGTTTTTTTTTAAAATAAAAAAAACTATTAAAAATTCTAGTGAAAACTAGTTAAAATTGTACATATTTCAAGTGGAATTTCTTGGGAATGAACACCGATAGTGCCTTCTAAAGTATGTTGTTTTATACATCGATACCTTCCCCTAAGAATGTATACTAAGCGACATTTCTAAAATTGTTCAGGAAACGAAAAAAACGAAGAAAGTTCTAGTTGAATCATAGTGTGCTAAGAGACAATTTTGGTTAAACTAAGTGACATCTAACAAACTTTTTTGTTGCTCACAATCAACATCAACAATCTCAATTTCAAATCTCTTTAAATAATTAAAATGCTTTTCAATCTTAAAATAATGTTTGTTTGAATTTTACAGCTAAAGTTTGTTTCGCTGAAAATTTGGTTATTTGAAAAAAACTAAATATAAAGTTTTCAAGACCACAAATGGGAAGTTATCAGTGTGGGTCGCATTCAGCCTCTTTTTACTTGCGATATAGGTACTATAGGGCAAGTTCTGCATTTGGAAAAAAAATCGAACTCGAGATTTTGATCAAAGTTGACATTACGATGATAGCGAAGACGAATAAAGTGGGTCCGCCAATTCCGTCTGTCTGTCTGTCCGTCTGTCTGTCTGTCTGTCTGTCTGTCTGTATGTCTGTACCTCGATCTAGAGCCTAAACCACTGGACCTATTTTCTTCAAACTCGGTACTTAAGGGTCTTTGGTGATTCCCTAGAGGGGAAATTGAAATTTTTTTTTTAGCTCTAAAACTAACGGTACCCCCCTACACCCGTAATGCAAAATCTTATTTATCTCGAAAATGGCTCTAACGATTTTAATAAAAAAAATTAGGTGTGATATTATGGACATGGACTACGTTTTGGTAAAAAAAAAATTTGGGGCAAAATGTTATTAACGGTACCTGTCATAGAACCGTTTTTTTGATTTTCGACTTTCTCTTTAACGGCTCTAACGATTTTAACCAAAAATTTTCAGCAGGAGTCCCCCTAAGTTTAAAATAATATTGTATATAAAAATATTCGAAAAATTATTTATTGGGTTTTTTTGAAAAAAATTTTTTTTTGAAAAATCAATATCTTCAAAACCTATGAACGATTATTTTTTGAAATTATTTCCTAAAATCAATGGCGCAAAATTTTAAACGATTTAGTAATATGTTAAAGTCATTTTAGTAAATTGCTAAGGATTTTGCTAATTTTAAACGATTTTAACATATTACTATCTCTTAACATTTTACTAAAGTTAAAATCACGCACTGGCCTTTTTAACTTTTAGTAATTTGTTAAATCCATATGACTTATATTATAATGCTGGACATATTTGAATTCCCAGTAATTTAAGTAATTTTTTTTATTAGTTTTTATCTACAAACTTAAGAATACTTTGTACAAAATCACATAAATTAAATATAGATAAATATACTTCAGGCAAATCTGCCCATTCGATGTCACCGATATAACCGATTCCATGTGTTGAAGCCGATGCCATCTGCATAGCAACTTGAATATTACATTCGCTTATCGCATTGTTCGTAAAAGTTCCTTTTAGATCGAGAGCCCACAGCATTTTTTGGGTGTGATTGATAACAAAAAATAATTAGAATAATTAGTTAGGCCTAAATTCAAAATGAAGAACTGAATGCCCTGATTGCAAATATCAAGTTCAAAGACGTTTTGAAGATGGCCTTTTTCGTGCAAGAAGTGCCCTCTTCTTATCACGTCTTGTAAGCAGAAGGCTGTCTGCAAAACTTCAGTGGGCTTAACTCTACATTTTGGCATAGTTGTTGTCACAATTATTTAGACTTGCAAAGAACTGCATATCTGATACACTTTTATGCGCTATTGCTCCCACTAGAGCATGCAAGACGTTCACATTTGTATATAACTACTAAAGGCCTATCTAATTATGCTAATTATTTTTTTTTTGATATCAATCACACCCAAAAATTGCTGTGGCCTCTTAGTCTATTAGCGTTAGTAAGAGCAAATATTCCGATTAATTATGGAAGACATCGTCTCAAGGGGATGGTCGTGCGCCTTCGATTGCTGAGTCAATTGCACTTAGTAAACGAATAATCCGAGATCTTCGTGCAGAATTCTAATCGGGCTAGTGCTTGAAATGTTGAGCTGTTGAGATAGATTGAAGACGAGTTTATGTCCGCAAATTGAGCCTCACATTCTTGGTTACAGCATCCACATTCTCGTCTGTGCGCACCGTACATCGACGGGGTCCAAGAGTGTTGTCCAGACTTACGTACGGCAGGCGCAGGAGTGCTTCATTTCGACCAAAACATCCTGGAAGACTTGTTAGTTGGAATCTATTGAACATAAAAAACAGAGCAATAACATACATACATATTTTAAGAAACACGAATCAAATGATCTACTCACTTTATTATAATAGTATTCTCCTCCTGCTCCATGCTTCTGTGAGTGAAAACAGCAAACTTCTCGCTATTTGATGAAAAGATAATTATTATTTTGAATTGAAACATTTTAAAATAAACACATACCTTCAACACTAGGAAAAATAAAAATGATGACAAATTATACGAACTACAAATTAAATTGTAGGTTGTCACTTTGACTTCTGACAAATCATCAAATTTAGTTTTGTTTGATTTGTATTTTTTCACGAACTGTCATTGCTTGGACGTGTTCAGTTGCACCATATTTAACAAAAGGCAATTAGTAATTTACTAGTTAGTAAAACGAAAGAAAAGGTTTAAAATTTTCAAAGAGTTAGTAAATTGCTAAAATTTTAACAATTTGCTAACTAGTAAATTGCTAAGCCCTTAATAAAAGGTTGTTTAAAATTTTGCGCCAATATTATTAAATACTTAAAATTCGCATCCCACATTTTTTTCTTGAAAAATTTAAAAAAAAATTCTTATATAAAAAATTTATTTATTTAATAATAAAACGATTTTTTAAAGTTTGTTTGCATAAATTCATACTTTTCTAGAAATCAGACCGCAATTTCATTTTAAATTCATGTTTTATATTTATAAAATGTGTCTTAAATTCCAAAGTACTTTTACATAAGAGCAAGTTCGTGCGATCCAGTCGTGCATTTTATTTCATACCGGAATTATCTTCCTTTTTAGGCATTACCCAAATAGGCGATGCATATTGCATAAGGTGAAATACTTTTTCTAATAATTTCATCTTTGAGCATTTGAGATATTTGTCTATTTATCTCTTCTTCATGCATTTTTGGATATCTTTATATTTTTGTATAAACGGGTGCATCATCCGTTGTTCGTATTTTATGCATTGTTTGCGTAGTGGAACTGAGTTTTTCTCCTTCTTTATTGAAGAGATCCCTATTATTATAAAGGAATAATTCATGTTCTTCCTGTTCCTCAATATTTAAATCATTAGGAATTCATTTTTTTATACTTAAGTGATTTACGCTCAAATAAGTTATTTCTTCGTATTTATATGGACATGCTTGGCTCAAATTATATTTATCAAAATTAGTTTTATTATTGTTTATTTCTACATAACCTTTTTTTAGGTTTATAAATTATAATGGCTTCGATTGGTTTGAGTACTCGTACATTAGTACCTAAAATTTCATCAAATTTATTATTTGAAAAATCTAACAATTTCCAGCACATTGTGGATCCATTTTCATTGAATTCCACAGGCAATGGCGTTATTATTTCTTCACTTATTTTAGTTTTTGTATCAATTGTATTTATAGATAAAGGGTTAGATAATTTTATTCTCTTATAATTAGGCAATATATTTTTGTTTAGGAGTGATATAGAAGCTCCTGTGTCTACCAACAATCGTATGTGTTGATTATCAATTCTTATTATTATTATGGGAAGTGTCCCGATTTCCCTGGGTAAAATTTTCAGTAGATGCTTCTGTTTCATGGAGATTAGGATTGTTAACTTCAAGGGGGTCTGTATTATTGACGTCCATTGGACGGGGATTATTTCGATATTGATAAGATGGGTTAAACCCAAACCTGAAATTAGAATTAGGATCGCGTCTTTCTAATACCTGTTGGTTCTGTGCACGAAGCTGTGCAGAATTACTTAAATCAATTCTATTTCTAGGTGCATAATTTGAATTATAATTATTATGAAAATTAGCATGGTACTGTCTATTTGGTACAAATGGCTTTGGTTGCCATTGATTACTTGTGGTTGTGAAACTTGTCTATATGTATTATTATGCGTTCTATTCTGGTTGTTATGTCTCTGAAAATTATTTGTCTTTTGTTGGTTAAAGTTTTGAGAATTAAAATTCTTATTCTGATAATTTAGTTTTGTCATGTCATTTTGTTTGTCGTATGTTTTTGTTTTATTTAAAAAAACCTGCTGATGTTAATTCATGTAATGCTAGCTCTATTGTAGGTGGTTTCAATGCATATAAGACTGTTCTCATATGCTGTGGAAGTTTTTCCTTAAAAGTCTTTAACGCTATTTCAATATTTCGATTTATATCTTCTTGTTGCCCTTCTTGCAAGCATTTTTGATTAAATAAACTCAGATTTTTTTGAATATACATAATTATAAAAATTATAAACGTCACCTTGGTATTGCGCATTTCTTAACTCTTCGTAGAGTTGATTGGAGGATTCAAATCCTGAAAAATTTAGTATTAACATACTTTGTATATCCACCCATCTATTTAGATGGTTATGGATTTCAATAGCTTGTCTGGCTTTACCAGTAAGTTTACTTTTAATAATATTGATGCACATAGTTCGTGCTTGTTGGTTGTACATGTTTAATGTGGGGATTATATCGTCCACGTTGGCAATGAAGATTGGTAAATCTTCATTTCTACCGTCGAAATATTGAATTCTTTCAATGTATTTAAGGGGGTTCAAATTTAAACTTAAATTACCATGTTGTTGTACTGCTTGTTGCACTGCTAGTACTGCTTGTTGCTGTTGTACTGCTTGTTGCTGTTGTACTGTCGCTTGCTGTTGTACTGCTGCTTGTTGTGCAGCTTGTTGTTGCACTTGCTGTTGCACTGCTGCCTGTTGTGCAGCTTGCTGTTGCATTGCTGTTTGTTGTGCAGCTTGCATTGCTGCTTGTTGTTGAGCTTTCATATTTTTGTTTCTTAACGCGTCAAAAATATTTACACGAAATGATTTGCGTTTTAGATTAATGATTAATACTTTTAATCGCACTTCAATATGCACATATGTATATATTTTTATTTTTTCATGATATATACACTCTTTGTAAATTGTTCTTAGTTCCGTGAGTAGTTCGATCACTGAATAGGATTTCTTTTTTTATTAATATACTTTTAATTTAATATTGATGAATCCTATCCTACCGACTGCTTCAATTATAAGATAATCTCTACGTTTGCCGTTTTAAAAAATTATTTTATTTGAATTCAAATGAAGACTCTTTTGCTTAGGATCTAAACTTAAACTGATTCTTAATTAATGTTCCTCTGTCGTGGAACTCTTAGAATATAATCTTCATGCTATATCAGCATGATGACAAACAAAAATTGTTTATGTTATCGGTGGCCGTATTCTGGTGACTATTTGTTTGTACAGCGTATATGTTTATGTTAAGATCTGTGATCTTAACTCCGGATGTGGATGTTGATTTTAACATAACTCGCGTCAGGGGTATTAGCTTGTAACTCATAAAAGTTAGATTAGCAGTCCTCGTGCGCTCGCCGAAGCGCACGAGAATTTTTACTTGCAGGGAAAGTAAGTCTTAGAATAGTAAAGCAAAGCGCTTACATTGTTTCGTCATAATTGAAAATTTTACTTGTTTATGTTGTATGTTTAAAAAATAAATATTAATATGGTAATCTAAAAATAAAGATGCAGTAATATTTTGTAACTTTTAAATCTTTTGAATTGGTGGTTCAGCGCACGAGCGCAGTTAAGGTACAGCCGCCACTGGTCTTCTTTATTTTGAAGTTTCTGGTATTTTGGCTAGAATTCTCTGATTTTGTACAACAGTTCGGTGACCGAAATATTAAATAAAGTTTTTGCTTCATCAAGAAAATCGGCAATATTATTGGGTTGAGAATTTTTTTCTTTAAGTGGGGTGCTTGTCAATTTAGGAGTTGACTGCTTCTTAGGAGGTATGCATACCTAATTAAGGTTGATTTCTCGCCATATCAGCGAAAGAGTAATGTTTCTCAGTAAATGTGCTTATTGAGTTAATAACTTGAGTCCCGCTCTGTTTGCCATAAACTTTGCATTTTCAACAGTAAGCATTTGCTTCTCTTTGTATTTAACATAAGCTTCACAATTTCGCATACTTAACTCAGGAGAGTTTGACGAGTGATTTTTAAAACAGTTCGCACATTTAAGAGGAGGAATCGGTTCATTTTTCTCTTTTAGTTCTTTATCAGAATTGATGCATAGTTCAGAATCATGAAACTCGCTGCACAAGACACAGTGGCTATTATATGAACAACAATCACCAGTGTGACCAAATCTTTGGCAGCGATAACATCTTATTACTATGACCGATTTTGTTTTTTCTCCCAAAATACTCTCTGATGAAGAAGGAATCTTATTTTGGTTAAGTCTTTGAGTGACTCTCCAACTTCTAGTTGGACAACGAAAATATAAAGTTTGAGACCTTGTTCTTTTGTTTTTGCTGTAGAAAATTGAGTGACCTTACTGAGTTTGACACTTAGGTAACGCTTCGTTCAAAGCCTTTTTAATTGAATCTGGATGAGTATCACCGTCAATACCTTTTAACAAAATGGATGCACGCTTTGTTTCTTTTGGTGAAAAAGTAAAAGCACCAATGCCTGTTCGCCTAAGTTTTTCGATAACTAATTTATGAACTTCCACATTATCTACATAAAGCTTGGTTTTCCTATAACCTAAGTTCACAAATTTATGTTTAATGCTATTTGCTTTTAACTCGAGAGCAGCAAGATTTAAAAGATCAGTAATTAGGCTACAATTTGCCCCCAAAATATAAATTGGTGGACAGAAAATTTTATTGCTTACGACAATGTTGGAGGCATGCGGAGGATCGTCCCCTTCTGTTGGTTGATTGTTGGTGTGTCCTTCGTTGTTGTTTGGGGTTTTGCTGTTTACCATTTTTGGTCCTCTTCGGATCGGGTATAGTGTCAGAGGGATTCTCTAAGCCGGATAGTGCATAATGCGTGTTGTTGGATAAATTTGATTGATTATGAACCTCAAATTATCATCGATCGTCAAGTTTTCGGTTTTTGCCAAAACTTTTGGCAGCATGTTTCAAGTTTGATAACACAGTTGTCCAATTGTTTTCAATAGGAAACTCATTATCGATTTCGATACCTAATGCCGTACTGGTACTGGCATTATTGTTTGGATTAAAAGATGTCATTTTACTTGCACGCGAACTTAGTGTATTGAGATCTTGGAATGGTTGCAATTTTGGTTAATCACTCTTATTATACTAGCACCCGTATAGGAATTATTTAAATTTGCCAAGTGCTCCAGAACAGAGTCTGGAGCACTGTTTTGCGTTTTATTAAAGATTGTTTCCACTTTAATTTAATTGTTTATGTCTAATAAATTAAGTGATATAGTTTTTGGATATGTATATGACCGATCGAATGTTTTTAATAAATTTAATAGGATAAATATATACGCAGCGCACTTTCAGGTTAAGTTACACATGCGTTCACCACGGCTGTCAAAATTGCACTCCCTAGTTTATCTTTTAAAAGTATATTTTATCCATATTGACAAGTCGTTTCATACCAAAGCAAATCGAAGAAAAAATGTTTACTGATGTTTTATTCGATTTTTTAAAGATGTTCTTTGTAAATAGACTGAATCACTGAATATTATAAATTCGAAACAATCGTACAAAAGTGCTCTACGATTAACAAATCTGTACATACAAATGTACATTATATCTTATCTATGCATGCCAAGACGAGTAGGTATAGCTAAATGAATCTTCACCTTGCAACAAAATTGAGTTTTTATGCTGTGAATTTGCGATTTGTACTTTATTTCCATCTAAAGTAATGTAAATAACTTATAAACAATCAAAATCTGTACCGATGTACGAGTAGTTATATAAAATGTACTTTTTTCGGCGATTATTTGGTTTGAAGTTGGCTGTTCTTTTAACTTTTTTTTTGTGTTTTTGTAGTTGCGTGAGTTATGTATCTCTCAAATTAAGGGTTGTTCAACGCAAATTCGCTTAAGTAAAACCCACATTAGTTAGAAGAGTTGTCTAACGTGATTAAAATTATGAAAAAGTCTAAAATTTTGCGCTATAGTTTTCTGCATAAGATATTAAGCAAGAGATGTCACATTTTTAAAGAGAATTTTTTAAAAAGAACTGGGTTTGTAGAAGCACCTCAAAATAGACGGACTACTTATATTCCAGAACTCTTTACTACCTGCGGCAGGGCCCGATCTAGCTTTTTTGGCGCTCTGGGCAAAAGTATTATTTGCCGCCTTTTAAAATTAAACCTTAAAAGGCATTCAAAAGTTATTGCGACCGTATGTATGTATTGTTGGTATAATATTCAAATAATGTTAGTCTTCTGGGTATCATTTTTTTATTTTAATTTTAATTTTGGTTACAAAACGAATAATAAATTCTTGAAAAAAAAAAAACAAATTCAGTTAAAATATTATTAAAAAAAAAATAAAGTGACTAAAATAATTTTCTTCGCACTTTTTGCTCTGCAAAATCTTTAATTATTTCTGCCAAATTTATACTTTCGCAAACCTTGTTTTCAATTGATATCAAAGCCAATCCCTTTTGTATCATGGTAGACCGTAGATACTTCTTAATGATTTTCCATTTAGAAAAGCTTCGTTTTCCACTTGCAACCGTTACTGGTAAGGTCAAGAGAATTCTAAGTGCAATACTTATATTAGGACCAAATCTTAAATCCGTTATAAATTTAAAAACCTCTTCAGGAGACAAACGACTATCTAAAATCATGCATAACATTGATAACTCCTCGGAAAGATCTAACCCATTTATATCAGAGGAGTTGTCATGTGTTAAAACTACTTCAAGGTTTCTGCAATGGTCTAATAATTCATCTTTAGGTAGTTCTCTTAAGGCATATATATTTTATATATTAGATATTACAGTAAAACCCGCTTAAGAGAAACGGCAAAATGTCACAGTCTTTCTTTCACTTAAGCAGGTTTTTCACTTAAACGAACCTCGCTTAAGTGAAAAATAATTTCGGATAAGTGAAACAAAAATTTCACTTAAGCGGATTTAAAACATCCATTAAGCGGAGATTTAATGCTAGAAACAATATTTTTTTTATCTTTTGAACTTGCCTTGAAAGAAGTTAAATAAAACAACGATTAAATAACACAAAAATAATTTATTGAAAAACGAAAACTAGCAAATTTTTGTTCTGTTCGATTCAATTTTTTTTCACTTAAGAGAGTTTTTTTCAATGAAGTATATTAAAAATTAACTGAAAATATGTTTCAGTTATCCGGGTTTTTCACTTAAGCGAGTTTCACTTAAGCGGAGTGTTTTAAGGGAAATTGGTCGGAAAATACTTGGGGATGAAGAAAGTGTTTCAGGTAAGCGGGTTTTTCTCTTAAGCGGGTTTTACTGATATAAAATGAAAAATGTTTGCTGTGCTCATTAATTTGGGAAAACCTTAACTATAATGAGTTTATAATCAAAATGCCTCTTTTTAGAGCGGGCCCGATGTTTAGGCACATTTTTAAAGTCCAAAACCTCGCTATCAATTTAAGCAGCTAAAGCTTTGGCATTTTCACAAACTTGAGTAAAATTCTCTTCTGATGATCGTGAGTTTTCAAAAAAGACTTTGGTATTTTTTATCAATTTAATGGTAGAACTTAAATCAAAATCCTTACTTTGCATTAGTTTACTGACAGGATTTATTCGATTCGAAGTTTCGTTCCAAATTATAATAGAGCACAAAAATTTAAAACTTTAAATTTGATTTAACAACCGTGAAGCTTCATCCCGTGCAGAGGTATCCATGTCCGTGTTTTGGTAAGCACTATATAATGCATCATATATCTGGCCTCTTTTATGTCTTATAGTGGTTTTATTGCTTCGATACGACTTTCCCATCTCGTGTCACAAAGAAGCTTAAGAGTAATGCCTTTTACGTTCAACAATAGAATAGACCATCTCAACATTGAAGAGGAAAAAAAAACATACATATATTCTTTGCACTATATTGAAAAAATTTTTAGCTTCTAATGAAGACTTTGCCACGTCATTTACCACTAAGTTTAATGAATGACTACTGCAAGGAACATAAAATGCTCGTGGATTAATGTTTTTGATCCTGGCTTGGCCTCCAGCGGATATTTTCCGAAAAAAATATAGCCAACTGTTGACGATTGGAAAAGTCAGAATGCAATCGTTGAGCTTTCGGAGTGGGCCTTCCAGTTTCCAGGCTTCATTTTCTAGGTGGGGAATCCCCGGCAAAATGTGATAAAAACGAAAAGTGTTCCCAAAAAAGTACTGCCAGGAAATTTGTATTTTTGGTTTTGGCAATTCGCCGCTTGTGACTTGGATTTTACATCTACCTTAATGGCATCATACACCCTAGTGTCCATGTTTTATTTTTTAATTAGATTGAAATAAGTTTTTAAATTTTAATTTTTAGGACTTGAGCAGTTTGTAAATGAATTGTTATTGTGCTTCTGGCTCCCGATTTTGCCGCCCCAAATTTTTGCCGCTCTGGGCAATTGCCCAGCTTGCCCCACCCTAGATCAGGCCCTGACCTGCGGACGATTTGAATTTAGTCGTTAAATAATTATAATAATGTATCTTTCTATCGGCACAAATGGAATTAAATAGGTATCTGAATTTCCTAGTTAAAAGAAAATCGCTTAAGTTGTTTACTTACGTCCTAGGACGTAAGATTTAGATTGACAGACAGACGGACATTCGGTACCCCATTTATTTCGTATTTAATATCGTCCTAATGTTAGGTGTGATTAAAATCTCGAGTTCTATTTTTTTACAGATCCAAGTAAAAACGTTGCTTTCAGAGGTTTCAATTAATGTCCCCACCATGTCTAAGGATGTTGTAAGTATGTATGTGTAGGTACTATAATAAACTCTAGCATCTCCAACCATATAGGTATCTGATCATAAATGGAGTTGTTTTGCATCTACCCAGTCTCTGTGATTTTCCTTTCAACAAAGATTTATGTTAAGAAATCGGTTGGGGTGGTAAGAACTAGATGAGAGGTTACGAATTTGCTGTTCAAAAACTTCACTATTACTCCAACAACAAGTTATAGAAAAAACAAAGTTTTTTGTAAGCTCTTACATTGCGGTTGTAGGTAGATATATATGTTTTTTTCTATACTATGCCCAAAAACCTTTGATACCTTTTATAAAACCTATTGAAGTTTCGGAGATTATTATCATAGTAAGTCTTACATAGTCTAAACGTATAGATACGCACGGTGTACAGTTTAATTTTGCACAAACATATTCTTATATAAAATAACCCCATTTGTTGAAAAGCCACACCCTCAATTGTAATCCAACAACCAATCCAGAATTGAATTGTATTATACCACTTTTATGTTATGCGCCCTTTGTCTGCTCCGTAGAATTGTAGATAGACATTATTAAAGCTGAGCATTGAAAACGGCGAGGCTGTACGAGTAGGTATCTAGTGTATTATATTTTTTCTCTGCCAATTTGAAAAGGGAGAAACAATTTAAGGGTACGGCCGCTAAAACACACCCCTGTTTTTCCAACTTTCCAATGAAACATGGAAACAAATGTTGTCATCTCCGTTTAGTCTTTTTTTTTATAATTTTGCTTTAGTCTCTATCATGACATTGACTATGCGGTGATCAGTTTAAAACGCGAAACAGTATATCAATGGTCAAGCTAACGGGTTAAAAATAGTGAAATATCAACATAGGTTTAACAAATAAAAATCTACGTTTTTGTTTACGATCGGCCACTTACTCTCACGTATACGTTTGTGGTGGATTAAATAGTTCAAGAAGAGCAGAAAGTGATACTACCTACCCTATAATGCTATAATTGTTTATATAATAAGTAAATTTAATATCGAATGTTATGGATACCTTCGTAGCGTCAAAAAAAAAAGGCTTTACACTATCTTAATTGCAGAATACTAAATGTTGTTATATTTAAATGTAAAGCTTATTTAAACGAATTCGGAACTACAATGGAACTTTTAAAGTTAATGATGTACAAAAGTGAATTTTTAAGTAGTTGCAAGAGTGAAGAGCGGGTACCGCCTATCAATTTGGATCAGTTACCAGTGTTTTTGCTGTGTAAGTAAAGTCTTATAATGCTACGAATGGTCGAGTATGAGTTTAAAATTATTCAAATATAAGTACATATAAGAACTGAACTTATTCATTATTAATTTATTTCCCCAAAGTAACAAATACATATTTACATATAGATATATTTAGTTGCATTGAATCTAGCCTATCATTTTACACTAAGTATTATTTTTTTACCTAGGTATATGTAAACATCTTCAGTCCAATTTATAATAAACGGTTTTCCCATTATTTTACTAAATCGTTGATAAGAGTTAGGTCCCGACTCGTTTTTTACAATAAAAAACGAATGTTCGCGGAATAGTAAATCAAAAATCTACTCAGTACAATAAATAAGAATTATCTTCTTTTGATTTTGAGTTGTGGTTTGTTTTATATGTAGATAAAATAAAATAATGAACAATATCTATAAAAAAAGCAAAAAAAATGAACACTGAAGCTTAAACCAAGAAGCATATGTTTTTTTAATTGACCACTTAAAAACAAGTTTGACATTTCTATTTCGTATCCTTCTCTAAGGTAAACTTGCAGAAATTTGGTTTTAATAATGCAATTTTGCACCTAATCCAAGACTTACTTATAAATAAACCGGAAATTAACCGCCTTAGGTTAGAATTAGCTTATTAAGACATTACAACCAAGTGCTTGCCTAGTTTTTAAATACTATATTAGTAAAATTACATGTTACTACTTTCTTTTTAATTTGAAAGTATATCTAACTACCTACAAATTTATATTATCTATTATTTACGATATACGATATAGACTACCTACCGCTATTTTCGGAAAAAAATCATTAGGAGCGACAAAGAATATTTCAACTTGGGTGGCTTTGCTAATAAACAGAATAGCCGCTTTTGGGGCATTAAAAACATTTGATTGATACACCGAAGACCACAACACCCACGCAGAGTAATTGTTTGGAATGCCATTAACAGCAGCAGAGTCATTGGGCCATATTTCTTTGCTTAAGCCATAAGCAAGCAATGCTGTAACAGTTACTGGCGACGGGTATCGGTACATGTTAGAAAACTTTCTTGTGGCTGAATTGGATCAATTAGGTCTAGAAACCAATTTTTCCCAACAAAACGGTGCCACATCACACATTTCTCGTGCTACGATGAGAATCTTACGAGAAATTATTCCCGACCAAATAATGTCAAAAAGTGGTAATATCGATTAGCCCTCATGATCTCTTGATTTGACACCTTCTATTTCTTCTTTTTTTTATCAGCAAAACAACCACAACCTCTATGCTTAAGTACAAGATTAGATACGAAACTTTTAGATCCCAAGTCTGCGAAACTGTTATGCAAAATGTGCTTAAAAGTAGTCGCCTTTGCGCCATGGCTGGACCGAATTTATATTCAATAAATACATAATGTTAAAGTCAATCAATAAAATATGAATTATATACCTAATTGTATTTCATTTAAAAGTTATTAAGAAAAAATAGGCCTGAAATATAAAACGCACCCTTAAATACATATTTTTAAATAGTTTCTTTCACAATTCAATATTTTTATTCTTATTTGAAAATTTTGTAAAAATATCTGCTGAGTTATGATCAGTTGGAATATATACAACTGATACGAATATTTACCTTTTAAATAATCATAAAATATTCCTGATGCGGACGGGAACTAAACTGTGACAACTTGAGTGAGGTCAAGTCTCGATATAAGTAGTTGCCAAATTGTTGAGTGCTCCCATAAATGATTAATAATTCTTGACGGTCGTATAGGTACGCAGTATTCCGGTCTACACATAACAAAACCAATGCTTACCATGTCTCGTTTATCTTCTGATTGAAATCTCTTCTGGCATGTTCAACTCCGTACATATGTATAAACGTTTTTTAAGTTTACAAACTTTGTCTGGTTAATTCTGGTCTATAAATTCATCCGGCTGGTGAATATAGACTTCCTATTCGTCAATATATATGAAGATCTTATTTCTCAAAACTCAACAAAGACATTAAGCGTGATAAGCTATTTTGGAAATAATATAGATGTAGGTAGGTATATAGAATTGTAATCATCTTCAAAACTCGAGGAGAAATATACTCCCATTAAATTATGTACATATGTACCTTATCGCCCCATTTCTTAACCCATTACAGTTTATTTACTCGTAACTCGAATACCCGAGAATATATAAAGCATTTTGAAGGTGTTTGTCCATTACTATCTAAATTAAGAAAACTAGATATACCTACTTACTAAGAAAAAGCAATCTATACAGCAGATGAAATTCTTTATTTACTGAATAAATGTGATTGGTCTTTGTTTTTTTGAAATCCGTATTATGATACAGAAATCAAATTTCAAAAGAAGCGTTTTAATTCAAAAGAAAATACTCGTATATATTATGCACCTAATCCACTCAGGGTTCGTGTTCCTACTTTGTTTAATTATAATTCATCGAATATAGAGTAGAGTCGGCTATCGAGAAAAATACATTGATTTGGCTAGTGAATTTTTTCCCCGTCCACGTTTGTGTATTCGTACTTTGCCATGCAGCCTTTTCCGAACCGAAGGAGACAGTTTTTCATCCTTGTCCTTGACCAAACAGGCTTCTAATTTGGACATGCTAAGATGTTAAATTATCACCATCGAGTTTACCGATTTTCATCGACGAACCAGACATTTTCATTATTTAAATTAATATTCCAACTCGCCGTAATAGTTTATACTCGTATATGTATGTACATACATATTACGA
Organism: Philhelius festivus; assembly: GCA_963931855.1. NCBI lineage: Eukaryota > Metazoa > Arthropoda > Insecta > Diptera > Syrphidae > Philhelius > Philhelius festivus. The sequence goes on from OZ007554.1 coordinate 103,883,578, forward strand.
AAAAAATATTTTTAAGATTTATCGCGTGTAAGATAAAAAAAAACGTGAAGTCTTGGGTTAGTAATTAAATGAGTTAGACATATAGTCCAGTCAAAGCGTCGTGAAAAAGGGCCTGACTTTGCGCGGAGAGGCATGGTCTATTTTTTTTCATGCATCGATAGGTGCTTATGAGAAAAGCTTAAAACCAAATTTGCACCACATGACAACTTTTTTTTACCAAAGTTATTCGTAAAAATGTGTTTTGTGTCGTTTTTTGATCATTTGCGAATATCTCATAATTTTAATCACGTTAGACAACTCTTCTAACTAATGTGGGTTTTACAACAGAACCTAAGGGAATTTGCGTTGAACAACCCTTAATTTGACAGATACCTAAGTCACGCAACTACAAAAACACAAAAAAAAAGTAAAAAGAACAGACAACTTCAAACCAAATAATTTTTCGCCAAAAAAAGTACATTTTATGTACTACCTCGGTACAGATTTTGATTGTTTATAAGTAATTAACATTTTTTTAGACAGAAATAAAGTATAAATCGCAAATTCACCTCATAAAAACTCAATTTGTTGTTGCAAGGTGCAGATTCATTTACTCGGCCGTCGGCGATGTATGCACATTTATGTACATTTATGTACATTTGTATGTACAGATTTGTTAATCGTAGAGCACTTTCGTACGATTGTTTCGAATTTCTAATATTCAGTGATCTAGTCTATTTACAAAAAACATCTTTAAAAAATCGAATAAAACATCAGTAACAATTTTTTTTCGATTTGCTTTGGTATGAAATGACCATTGTCAATATGGATAGTTATGATAGTAGTAGTGAATGTAGTTAAACTGAGATTATTTCTTCAAAATTGATCAAAAAAATTTTCGTCTTGTAAAGCCTGATGATATGATCCTGCCGGCACTTGGAGCAGACCTTGCGGCTTAATACCTATCTGAAAGAAGTAATTTACTGACATTGAGTACATACATTCTCATTTCCAATTTAAAGTAAATTTCCTATAGAGTTCTAAAGGAACGTTAGTTGTTAATTTTAAAGGGCCTTGTTGGTTTTCAAATTTGAAAATTTAAGCAGACCAAGGAATTCCAGAGGATGTTAAATGATGTAAAGTAATAGAATGGCTACGTTTACTTTCAGTAGAACGGCGCTCTATGCCACATAGCTCGTAAATCCACCAGCCCTATCACGAATTCCAGCTTAATCAGATTTTTTTCAATTTCCAAAAAAAACTTTACATAAAAACTTTCGTAATATTAGATTGTATGAGATTTGTATATGAGATATGTTTAAGATACAGTCTAGACCACGAAGAATTTAAGCACATAAAAAAACACCAGAGCTGTAACTCGCAAAAATTTATTTATCAGAGAATCACCTTTTATTGACAGTCATTTTTATAAGTCAGTCATTCGGCAGGTAATTAGGAAAAAATATTCAAATACAAAGTCGAAATTCATTTTTTATATTTCTTAAATAACTCCTCAAATACTCGTAGTTTCAGCTCAGAAAATAGAATGCCGTCTTATTTCTAGAAAAAGTCTGAATTAATAAAAACAAAATTTAAAAAATCGTTAGAGTAGGTAATGTTATTAATAATTAACTTCTTATATGCGAGATTTCCTTCAAAATAATAAGGTCATAATTTTAAAAGCAAGCGTTCACCCGTTTTTAAGAAATTGATTTTTGGTCAAAAGTCCAAAAACTAGTTTTTCAAAATTTGGTAATACAATATAATTTCAACTTCGAAGGAACATCTACATTTTAAAAAAATATTAACTCGAAGAATTTGTATTGGAAGTGTACATTATAATATGGAAGGTAAAAAATTCCAACAGAATATCAATAAACATAAATATTCGTAATTTGTATATAATGAACTTTGCACCAAATTACTCGTATGTCAAAAATTTTATCTTACGAAAAAAGAACTCATCAAATTTATCACAATATGTAGTTCAAAATCAGCGAAAAACATGCATGCAAGCAGCAGTGGCGTAGATAGCTTTTCGTTATGTGGAGGATGGATCTAGTTCGCTCATTTTTTTTTCGACTTCACTAGGGGGACATTGCTCACTCAATGCTCACTACATCGGAACGAAGTATTTTTGAAACGTTTCAACAGATGATGTTGGCTTAATTGGTACTACAAATCTCTTCATTTTGAACTAAAATGCAACTTCAATCACAAAAACTTATCACTTCACGTACACAGTAGTTATAATAGTCGTTTTTTATTGGTAAATGTATAGGCAGCGCAGTAAAATTTTACACAGTAAACAACAACAAAGGAATAGTGCGTATAAACTAGGCAGTAATAAGAGTGTACATAACAGTGCTGATAAAGTTTTGGAGTATCTGGATTACAGTGACACTCAAATTGGTTGCAAAAGTTTTATTTTTCGTGAGGTTGGCAAGTTTTGATTATTCGAGAATGTGTTCGGTGATACTTGTTAATTTTATGGTAAATTTTCACAAGAGCCAAAATTAGGTGGTTTGAAATATTAATTTACGAATAGACGGTAAACGTTAATGTCAATGGTAAAAATGTTGCCTCTTAATTCGTGTGCATGTTCCCTATATGTTAGTGAGAGTATGAAATTCATCGATGGATGGCTGCGATGCCAAGCGATTAAAAAGGACATGAAAATGATTTTTTTTCTGACACCGAGCCTTTATTTGACTTTGTGTACATACATGCCATTGAGATTTGATTTTATTAATAATTTTGCCACTTGTTTGACAACAAATTTGTCAGTGATGTTAGTTCAGCATACACATAAAAACGTATACTTTTCCAACGCATCCCTTAGCTTATTCAAAAGTGGATTGTTTATTCGTAGGTATAAATTTCATTTTTAGTTTTCGTTTCCTTTTACTTTGTTCACTTAATGAGTCTGAAATATCTACTAAATTAAGATGATTTGTTAAAAGAAACTCAGAAATTATGTATAGCCCTTTTCTGTTTTGGATCTTTATTCATTTCAATTTGTATTATTTTTGTAAATATGTAATTATTTTACTTCTTTTCTAAATCAGCTGATTTTGACACGGGTATAAATGCAAAGCATACCAACTTTAAAATTTAAAGTAAAAGTGTATATGCAGTAAAAAAAGCATTTGACTTCCATTGCTGCACTATGTATACATTACCAATAAAATACGCCTAATATTTCGACCGCTCGCAGTTAAATACAGTACATTAGTGATTCTGATTAGTATCATCATTCATAATATCGATACCTTCCCGTATAAGAATGTATTAAGCGACACTTTTGTCGAAAATGACTTTTTGATGTGGAACTATACTATACCAGTTTATAAATGAGTGTCGTGGGGTGCAAATCTCTTTTTATAGTTCTCTTATTACTTCTTAATATGAACTATTTCATTTGTTCTGAAAAAATCGCAAGAAATTGCAATCGTAAAATTACATGTGCCGATTGTAAAGGCATATTTCATTATGCTTGTGCTAAGATTCTGGAGCAAGATGTTGAATTCTTGAAAGCTAATGGAAAGGATTACCGCTGTGACAAGTGCAATACACTACGACTACATGCCATCACAACCGCACTCAGAAGGCCAAAAAACTTCATATGAAGAAACAGCTAGCTTAAATCATGATAGCAACAAAAACACTGATAGAGTTACAGCAGCATCGACTTCTAATGATAAACCAGAGGAATACACACTTCAAATGGTCTACCGTAATATTGCAGGCATAGAAGAGATTAACAAAGAATTTTTGCATCATATCCAAAGAACTACGTGATGAGAACGCAGAGCTCAAATCAAAGGTACACTTCCTCGAAAGCCGACTAAATTGACAACATCAAAATCTTAAACGCAACTGCATTGAAATTGTTGGTGTGCCTAATGTTGATGATAGCTCTAAATGCATGGCTCAAAAAATATTTCGAGAGGCATTGTCTGAGGAAGTAAGCGATGACGACATCAGCAAGTGTTTTAAACATGCACGTAAACTAGCACATGGATTACCCAGAAAACCCATCATTTGCTTAAGTTATATACAGTGTCGGACAAAACTAAAGCACGAAAAAATATCACATTGGAAACATACGAATAAAAAGTGAATACACTCGTGATACTTTTATATTTTTTATTTTTTCTTAATCACAACATATTATTCTATATTTTACAGCTTTTAATTTGATTTTAAATCTTAACATATTTCTAAAAAATAAAAATTGTTCAAAACTCATTAAAAAGTAGCGCGACAAAACTAAAGCACATTTTTGATTTCATATACAAAATAAATAAAAAAAAAGTTTTAATGTTACTATTTGGTGTCGTAAACATTATTTTTGATAATTGCATCACATCGACGAGGCATGGATGCAATGAGATTGTCAATTATTTGTATGGAGATGTTTTCCCAGACAGTTTGTACTTGTTGTCAATCAGCGAGTCAAAATTGTTACATTTCGTTGTTCGTTCGATCAATCCTCTAATCTACCATTTCCCATAGATTCTCCGTTGGGTTGAGATCAGGGGATTGCGCTGGCCACTTTATAACCATGATATTGCCTTCATTAAGCCAATCTTTCACCAATTTAGCGGTATGTTTCGGATCGTTGTCATGTTGGAAGATCCATCGCAACGGCATATTCTCCTCCGCATACGGAAGCATGACGTTTTGAAGGCTTTCCTGGTACATGAAACGATCCATTATACCACTTATCTTATGAAGTGGCCCGATCCCTTGACTGGAAAAACATCCCCAGACAGTAATGTTCCCCCCCCACAGTGCTTCACAGTTGCCTTGGTAAATCGAGGATTGAGGCGTTCACCTTTCGGGCTTCGTACCGTACGAAATCTGTCCGATCCTTTTAAATTAAATTTCCATTCATCAGAGAATAGAACCGTCTTCCATTTTTCCCTAGTCCAGCTAAGGTGCGTTTAGTCTTGCACGTTTATTATTAAGGGAAATAAATGACCCTTTTTACAGCACGACGAGCTTTCCAGCCACTATCAACCGCTCTTCGCCAGATCGTTCTACAAGAGATTTATAAGTCTAGTTTTTTTTTTTATTTTTTTAGGGTAATATAAGGGTCCTTTTTGATTAACCTCATTATTCTTTTATCGCAATGCGACGTGGTATTTCGAGGTCTACCACCATTGTGCACTGTTTGAACACTACCCCGAGCACGAAATCGAGCTATTATCCGAGAAATAACCGTATGGCTTGTACCATATTTGTTGCCAATAAATGTAATTGATTCACCGCTTTGAATGTCGGGCACTATTTTTTCTTTTAATTTATTGGAATATTTATTCCGCGCCATTTTAACAATTTTCATTTAAATTTTAAATTCTTCATTAGCTTTGACCGTTAGCATGGTGCAAAGATCCGCGATTAATTTTTTTTTGTTTTGTCTAGAACATGCTTGACAAAATAACAAGTGAAGGTAGTAGCATTTAAGAAGTAAGCGGTAAAATTCGATAACTGTAAACAGAAATATGGTACATGTGCTTTAGTTTTGTCGCGCTACTTTTTAATGAGTTTTGAACTATTTTTATTTTTTAGAAATATGTTAAGATTTAAAATCAAATTAAAAGCTGTAAAATATAGAATAATATGTTGTGATTAAGAAAAAATAAAAAATATAAAAGTATCACGAGTGTTTTCACCTTTTATTCGTATGTTTCCAATGTAATATTTGTTCGTGCTTTAGTTTTGTCCGACACTGTATATACAGGGTGATTTGCATAAGGTGTGACAAAAAGCTAGGGCGTGTAGGTTGGACTTAGACAAGAAAAAAATCGTATGGGAGGGGGGGTCTATTTTCCCCCGTTTAGGCGGGAGGGGCAATTTAAGAAAAAAATCACTTAAAACAGAAAAAAAATTATTAAAAAATAACGGTGATACCAACAGTGTAATGCTATAGCATTTTGAAAAGCCAGAAATACATTCTTTAATTTTGTTTTTAAATAAAGTTGTTCGAGTGAATAGTTTTTGAAAAATTTATTTTCAAAATCAAAATTTTGAAAAAAAAAATGAACAAATTTTTTTTAAACAATTTTTTTTCAAAATTTTACGTAATTAAGTATTATTTTTGTATTCAATTTTCAATGCTCTTATTAATTTTTGATCAAACACAAAAAACCGGATGTCAAAATGTTTTGTAGTTTTTGCGAAAATCAAAAATAACAAAAACTACTTTTGTTCTAAGAATAGCCTTTTATTTTAATTTTTATACGTCTTTGGATTCTTAGGTGAATTTACGATTGAAAGGATTAACTTTCTTTTTACTATTTTTTTAATTATCGTCTTATAAACATACAATAATGTGACAAAGTACTGGATTAACCATATTTCACACATTTTTTCATTGAGAACACCTGCGTGAGAGCATTGGATTAATATTGACCTGCGAATGTTTTTTTAAATAATGCAACGTTACATGCCCTAACTAGTGACAGAAAAGTGCAATTGCGAAATAAGAACAAGAATGTTCCTGAATCTTGAAATCAATTAAAATAAGAAATACATGCATATTTAGATAAAATACATAATTACTGTTTATTTAAATTTTTAACTATTTTTTAACTAAAGCTTTTTACAAAAAATTATTTAAAAAACATTCGCAGGTTAATATTAATCCAATGCTCTCACGCAGGTGCTCTCAATGAAAAATGTGTTAATCCAGTACTTTGTCACTTTATTGTATGCTTATAAGACTGATAATAAAAAAATTTTACAAAAAAAGTTAATCCTTTTTTTCGTAAATCCACCTACACCAAGCCGACCCCACCATAATAAAAAGTGGCAGGTCAATTTTAAACCAATGCACAGTGGTTTCGCCCATACGACAAAAATACAAAAATGAAAGCAATTGTTTTTTGTTTCAAGTGTATTTTTCTAATAGATTACAGTTCAATATTTACCGTTGCAAGTATTTTGATATGCATGTCACGTGTTATCTGTTTTATTTTCGCTTTCAAAGTGAGCCAAATATTTAATTTTTTGTGAAAATAAATTTAAATAATTATGAGTAGTTTGAAGTGAATTTTTTTAAATAAAAGTTATATTATTGCAATTTTTTCGCAATGGAATTACAAAAGTAAGGTATTTAGAGTATTTTATTAGTTTGTTGTTAATACTTGGATGTTTGGTTTATAATTAATGTTAGTAAAACCGTGTACCATTTTAGTGTTTTTTGTCATTTTGTTCAATGTTTAAATAAAGTTTTAATATAGTAATTAGCCACACATAGCGGTAAAAGTCTTTGTGTTATATAGAGTGAATAGTCAGCTTTTAGAAAAACCGTATCTTGGCACCCACAATCACCCACAACCAGCACAATTAATGCTTTAGTTTCACGGTTTTTGAGCAAAAACGATTTCTTTTTTCTATACAAATTTTCTTTAGTATTTTTGCTTGGTATCAAGAAAGAATATCTACGAAATTTGGTCAACGAAAAACGGCGAGTTGGGTTATTTACTTTGGTACCCACAGAAATAAAAAAGTGTAGAAAACGTCTTTGAAACAAAATCTCCTTGTCTCATAAGAACTGCACTTGTGTGCAACATGCGACGTTATTCACCACTTCCATCTTTTCTTTTATAGAGTAATTAAGTGTAGTACGAGTAGTAGGAAAGTGAAATCGTTTTAAACTAAACACTATCGCAAAATTGCTTTGTATTGTTTTGTATATTATTGTGTAAATGTAATAGTGTGGAAAAAATACCGTGTACGCTTTAGGAAATTCTACATTCTACAAATGTAACCATGTAAGTAGGCGTGTCAGTGGGCTGATATTTTCTTTAGTGATTTCTTACGATGTGTTATATCATATCTGAAAGTTTCTTTACAATCGGACATGTGGTTCGAAAGTTATTGAATTATGACGTCGTCTGCATACAACCCAAACCACTGTGCAATGCTCTCACGCAGGTGTTCTCAATGAAAAAAATGTGTGAAATATGGTTAATCCAGTACTTTGTCACATTATTGTATGTTTATAAGACGATAATTAAAAAAATAGTAAAAAGAAAGTTAATCCTTTCAATCGTAAATTCACCTAAGAATCCAAAGACGTATAAAAACTAAAATAAAAGGCTATTCTTAGAACAAAAGTAGTTTTTGTTATTTTTGATTTTCGCAAAAACTACAAAACATTTTGACATCCGGTTTTTTGTGTTTGATCAAAAATTAATAAGAGCATTGAATATTGAATACAAAAATAATACTTAATTACGTAAAATTTTGAAAAAAAAATTGTTTAAAAAAAATTTTTTCATTTTTTTTTTTTCAAAATTTTCATTTGAAAATTAATTTTTCAAAAACTATTCACTCGAACAACTTTATTTAAAAACAAAATTAAAGAATGTATTTCTGGCTTTTCAAAATGCTATAGCATTACACTTGGTATCACCGTTATTTTTTAATATTTTTTTTTCTGTTTTAAGTGATTTTTTTCTTAAATTGCCCCTCCCGCCTAAACGGGGGGAAATAGACCCCCCCTCCCATACGATTTTTTTCTTGTCTAAGTCCAACCTACACGCCCTAGCTTTTTGTCACACCTTATGCAAATCACCCTGTATATCTGAAGTTTTTATTTCTTTAACTCTGTGGGCAAATTATGTCGTGATTAGATTATTCATTCCTCGCCATAATCTCAGCAGGTTAGTCACGTCGTTTGATTTTAGCGATAAACGCAATGGAACAACTGGAAGAGGTAAGACGGGAAGAATACAAAAGGAAGAACAGGTTTTGGGTCAATTCATTTTTGAGCAAAAGAGATTTGCACGACCTTGAAGAACATTTGCTCCGAGACATAATTGAGTAGTCCCACAAGCATGAAAAGTCTCTGAATGCCCTAACTAATTTAAAAAAAAATTATCAAAATACTTACAACCTGCAAACAACCAAACAACATTATGTATGTACTTCAACAGACAGTAAATGGTAGAAAAATTACATCTTGGCTTAACAGGACATAATTTCTATACGAAGTGAAAACATAACATGAGTTTGTCAATGAAATGAAGGAATGTTACATGAAAATGTGGGAATTGGTGTCAAGACTCGACGTCTTGTGAGAAATTTGTGTCTAGTGAAGTCACGAGTCACGAAACGTCAAAATTTATATCTGCATTTATTTCTTCTACTAAGACAAGAAATAAATAGAAAAAATTATGTCTAAAAATAACAAAAATCGAGACATAAGGGGCTCTACAAGAAATATTGGCTACATGACACATTTCTTGCAATCATTTATTTCAAGTGGAGGCTCAGTGTAAAGCAAAAAAAGGAGAAGAAGAATATTAACACTAGCATCTTTACTAAAGCTAAGTGTACACGATTGGTAGATCTTACAATATTGTCAGATCTGTCAGTGAAAAACATGCTTACAATGTCTTACAACCGTGTAGTCTTACAATTAATTGTAAGAAAATTTGCCTGACAATTAATTGTTAGATCATTGTCTGACAATTAATTGTAAGAAATCTGACAATCATGTGTACGCTAGCTGACAATCGTGTAATCTTCCAATTAATTGTCAGAAAATGTATTTGACAATTAATTGTAAGACGGTAAATTGTAAGGTATTTCATAATCGTGTACACACACAATTTATTGTCTGGCCTTCCAATTTTTATCGTTGTCTGACGTTTCTGACAATGAAGAAATTGTAAGATGTTCTTTTTTTAAGCTAAGTGTACACGATTGGTAGATCTTACAATATTGTCAGATCTGTCAGTGAAAACCATGCTTACAATGTCTTACAATCGTGTAGTCTTACAATTAATTGTCAGAAAATTTGTCTGACAATTAATTGTTAGATCATTGTCTGACAATTAATTGTAAGAAACCTGACAATCATGTGTACGCTAGCTGACAATCGTGTAATCTTCCAATTAATTGTCAGAAAATGTATCTGACAATTAATTGTAAGACGGTAAATTGTAAGGTATTTGATAATCGTGTACACACACAATTTATTGTCAGGCCTGCCAATTTTTATCGTTGTCTGACGTTTCTGACAATGAAGAAATTGTAAGATGTTCGTTTTTTAGCATCATACAATTTTTTCATTGTCAGAAAATTTGCAGCCAAGGTTCAATTGTCAGTTTGCATAACCAACAAAAACTGACAATTAATTGTGTGTGTACACGGTTGGTAGAAAATCTACCAACCTCTTACAATTAATTGGTAGGTATTAAGCCGGTTATCTGAAAATGAATTGTCAGCAAACTTCTGACAATTAATTGTAAGGGATTGGTAGATTTTCTACCAACCGTGTACACACACAACTTAATTGTCAGCTCATTGGTAGATAATTGTCAGACATTGTAAGGTCTTACAATATTGTAAGATCTACCAATCGTGTACACTTAGCTTTAGCATCATACAATTTTTTCATTGTCAGACAATTGGCAGCCAAGGTTCAATTGTCACAATTTCCATAACCACGCAAAAACTGACAATTAATTGTATGTGTTGTGTACACGATTGGTAGAAAATCTACCAATCTCTTACCATTAATTGGTAGGTATTAAGCCGGCTATCCGAAAATGAATTGTCAGCCAACTTCTGACAATTAATTGTAAGAGATTGGTAGATTTTGTACCAACCGTGTACACAAACAACTTATTTGTCAGCTCATTGGTATATAATTGTCAGACATTGTAAGATCTTACAATATTGTAAGATCTACCAATCGTGTACACTTAGCTTAACAACAACATCAGTGGCAGAGGCAGCAGCAGCGGCGGCGGCAGTGGTGTAACTAGTATACATATATATTAACGATTCTCTTGCTAAATACACACAAGCATTATTGATGAACGAGAGAGAGGTAAAGAAAAATAAAGGTTACAAATATGTATGGCTAAAGAACAATAGAATACTAATGCGAAAGGTGGAAGGTGGAAACCGTCCCGTTTCTGCGTTAACCTCGTATCTACAAAAACACAACTTTTCAGGAAACGAAAAAAACGTGTAGTTTCCGTCAATGGAACCTAATAACGAAACTTTATATGTTTTCTATTTATATTTTACAGTTGTTAGTATATCCTAGTTTTATTTTTGCTAGGACATCACAAAAGTACTTGTTGTAACTGTTTTTGTTACATACGAGTATCCGTTTCTTATGTTTTGATTTACCGAAATGCAGATACGAGGTTCTGTTTCTTATTTAAAATAAATTCAAATAATTGAAAATTTAAACTCAAGGTTAGAAAAATAGCTGAAGCATAAAAAAATACACAGATTAAACTGAAATACTGTTGTTTTAATTCATACAAAATCTTTTATCTAAAATATATTAAATTTTAAAATTAAATTTTAAAAAAGCGAATTCAATGTTTGATGAAATGGTTTGTTAAATATCATCATACAACTCAAAGGATATGTTATTTAAATACATATGTATGTTATTTATGTACATAATTTATAAGCATGTATTTACAAGTAACTTATGAACTAAAAAATATATTTAATAAAAGTAACAGATTTTATTCATAAAAAAGGGAACAAAATTAAATCTCAAAATCTTTCTATTCTTTATTAGAATTAAATTTAAGGTTATCATAAAAGCCGTGATAATCTTTTGGAAGTAGTTTCTTTAAACTCTGTAAGTCGTTATATTTTTTTAACGGCAAAGGTATGGAATTTTCATAAAGTGATTTTAAAATAGTTTTTGAAATATCTATTTTCGCTTTCCTTTGCGGAGATACTCGTAATACTCGTATCCAATCATTGTCGAAATCAAGTTTATAATACATACCCGTGGAATCATATCTTATGCATTTAACATCTGTTACATACCTGCGGATCACCCGTTTTAAAGCCTGGTCTAATGGATTTATAGAAACTAATTTTGGAAAAGTTTAAAAAAAAAGTATAGTCTAAGACGTCACTTTTTAGGGTTCGGGGAATCTTCTTGCCTCTGTTATGATTCTATCAAAATCAGCTGAAACGTACATTTCTTTTGACTTCTTTTTTCTTTCGATGGTTGAATGGACAGAATCACATTCCATCTGGGTATGTCCAACCGTCAAATACTTTTGATAAATCGTCGTATTATGTTTTATCGCCACGAATTGTAGAAGATTAGCTAAGTTGACGTTTCGATTTTGTGCGCTACATCCATCGCTAAACAGGACTGTTGGAACACTAAGATCACAAACATTTTCCAAAACATGAAAAACACATGAAGCAAAAACATTAGAATCCATTCCACCTTCTCCTTCGTGCCATACGTAGCAATGAACTTCTGATGTTTTCAAATTGAAAAAAGTAAACTGATGCACAGCGAGCTTTTGCTTAAAGTATATATGTAGCTGATGAAGCTAAGGTACCGATTGGACAGCTTGAACGTCCAAAGTATAAGCATTTATTTCATTTTTTAACGCGTTTTCTTTGTCAATTTGTCCAATGTTAGAAGAATGTGCTGTCTTCAAAATGGATAAATACGATGATCTTTCATTATTTGTCCTTCGCAAACTGTTCATACATTCTGTAAACATCTTTAAAAGATGTGTAGCTGAAATCAAAATATTGTTTGTCAGTTTTTTGCCTACAATCGTGAGACTCAAGCTTAGGTAGGCCCGCTAAAAAATCTTTGACATGTTCTTTTTTTTTAAGTTGATAGCGGATTCTTTCTTTTTCGACTTTTCTGTTTGAAAAGGAATTCCAAAGTCATTGGTTGCTAAAACCCAATTTCGTACCGTCCATTCTCCCAAATTAAATGTATTTAAAAACATTTTTTTGCAGACTGGTAAAGCAATATTTTCAACTTTTAACTTATATTTTAAAGTTAAATTCCGTCTTGAATTATCACCACCTGTACGGCGAGCTATGGACTGCTTTTCTACAAGAGCTCCAATCATCACTTTTCGCTCTTTCCAAGACATGTTTTTCCAAAAAGAGTTAAATAATTGTTTTCTTTGCGATTCAGGTATTTCATAACATTTAAAATGCTTGCTCATTTTACACTTAGCGGAATCAGAACGAGGCTTGAGCCCACGTTTTTGTCTTTTTTGTTTCCCGACTATCTTTCCTTTTTCTTTTTTAACACTATAGTATTGCTTTCCTTTTTGCCTTGCTTTTGCGACTATATTCTTCTTCCATTTCTCCGGTCTACCCTGTCCTTTCTTCCTTCTTTTTTTAGAAATAAGACCGAAATTTTCATCTAGATCAAGGCTTCTGCGATTAGACCTGTTACAATCAACAAAGGAAGATTTTGATGAGGGTTGACAACAGCTTGATAAATCAGAAGTAATGAAATCTTGATTATCGTTTGTTTCAATAAATAGTCCGGTCTGATCATCAAGGATGAAGCCTTCGTGGTCGTAGTCTAATGTAGGAATATTGTCTTCGACTTCACATTCGATAAACTTCAGTTTACCTTTTGTTTCATCTAACACCAAAACATGTTTATTTAAAATTGCTGGTTTAGAAGAGCCTGGTTCATCAATATTATTATTTTTGTTAAAGTTTAAAATTTATTGTTAAGATTTTAATTTAACACGATAACGAGAACATTTTGAAGAGTATTTATATAAAAAAAAGAGATTAATTTACATACATACACATATTATTTACCGATCCATATTGTGTTTTTTATTTTATATTTTTATTAAATTTATAACCTTAATACTAAGCCAAATCCAATATATATAAAACTGATGCTCAAAAAGCTTGCGCCACATACAAAGCTTAAACTCTCTCTAAAGGTACCTAATTAATAATAATATTATCTGCCTCAAAGCTAAATCTGAATAATGGTACTTTTGACTTGTCATTAACTGTGTAAAAAAGATTAACAATGAAGAAACTAAGGCCTCACCAAGTACATACGAGGTTCTCATCGAAACTTAACAACATGAGAGTAGTTACGAGGAAAAAGAATTAACGGTAAAATAGATTAGATGAATCATTTTAACATTCATACTTAGCTCTATTATTCTGTGAGCCCTAGACAGTGTTTTTATATAAAAAAACGAATTTGCCGAAAAATGTAGTTACGAGGTTAACGCAGAAAGGGGACGAAACGTCATCGCAATAAGGTCTTTTGATGATCTAGCAAAAATATAGTGCTGTGCACAATTTTTCGTTCTTTTTTTTTCCAAATTTAAAATGTTGATGATTTTTTCACCTTTAATTTTTCAAATGCTAATTATGATAATGTATTTTTTGATAGTTTGTATTGTATAAATAAGATATTGGCACGAGTACGATAACTTGGCCGCCAAGATTTGATGACGGATTTTTGTAGAGGGGTCAAAACCAAGCACTCTTTACTATGGGAGGGGGGTCTATCTCCCCCCGTTTAGGAGGTAGGGGCACTTTTAGCAAAAATGGTTTAAATTGAAAACAAAAATATTAAAAAACAACGGCAACACTTACAATAAAGTGCTATACTGCGTTTGAAAGCTAGAAGATTGTTCTATAATCCTGCATTTAAATTAAATTACTCATGTCAGTGGTTTTTGAGAAATTTTTCATTAAAAGTCCAAATTTTGATAAAAAACGTGAAAAAAAAGTTAAGACCGATTGTTTTCAAAATTGTGAAATGAAATTGTAAATTAGCTTATATGTGTTTATGTATCTATCAGTTTTTAATCGAACACAAAAAACTGCATGGTTCTATGTCTTCTGGTTTTTGAGAAAATCGAAAATAACTAAAACTATAAAATGTTTGTTATTTTTTGCTTTCTTACATAAATAAATCAGTGCTAGCTTCCAACATTACAATATATAAACCCCCCTGCTTGACACACTATAGGATTTGGGGTAGGTGCGAGGTTGGGTGCATGCAATATTTCTTTTGCATTCACAGAATCTGTATTTAAAAAACTTCAAATTTATTCTATTTATCCAATGTCCACTAAATACATATATTTATATAAGTAGCCCAAAGTTCCAAACTTACAATTTTCAAATATTAAAATGCATTATGAAAAATTCACATGTAATGCACTACTGCTCGACTGCAGCAAATATATATAATTTCTTAAGGCGCCAGTTATAGTTATCATTGAAAACCATCATTGAAACACAAATCAGTGGAACGATGGAATATTTTTTGACAAGTCGGTTATAGCAATCAATAATTTCGCTGTCATTGAAAAGATGTGTCATTGAAAATAAATTACTAGTGATGGGTACCTCATTCATGAGGCAATACAAAATGTCGCATGTTATGTTATTGTTTAAAGTATTTTTTTTTTTGCTAATTGCAATCATTTAGGCCTATTCGGCGAGATCTTTTATTCTTCTATTCTGTTATGAATTTCAATACAAAAGTTTGAGATGTCAACAAATCTTTTATGAATTATAATTTTGATATTCGCCATGGTAAAATCTGTTTTAAAATCTGCTAAGAAAACTTTTATAAAATGTCAAACGTTCGAACATGGAAAAATCTTTTACGAATAGCATTTTTGGTATTCAGCATACCAACATCTGTTATGAAATCTGTTAAAAATCATAAAAGAATAAAAGACAAACTTCTGTGACTTTTATCATAAAAGATTTCAATAAGTACACAGGTGCATCAAGTAAAAATGAATATTTATCTTTTATTTCGTCAACGAAATGTTCCTAAAAAGAGCAAATGAAAGAAAATATATTAAAACTCATATCATATAAACATATAAGTATAGTACGGCCATGGTATTCCCAGAAACATATGAGGTAAATTCCTGTTTTATGGTATAGATACCAATAGTGTGTAAAAGAGTTTACTTCTCTGTTCGTCATCCATTTTAATTATGTCAGATGAAATATTTTACATAATCGCAGCTGATTATGATAACAGATTTAGTTCAGTTTCATAATAGATCTCGTTTTCGAAGTAGCATAACAGACTTTTATAAAAGTTCGAACCTCTGAATACCAATCATAAAAGATCTTTTAAGGTGGAAATCTTTTATGTCACTACAGAAAATCTATAGCAGAATAACAGATGTGGCAGAATAGGCCTAATTATCTTGTTTTGTTTTTGTTAAAGATATGAGCGATAAGAAAAAAAATCATTTCTTTGGGGTTCGGGTGCGTGATTAGTGTTTAGTCCAGTTTAGTTTATAGTTTCCTACTCGCTGCTTTGCTTTCCATAAACCGACTCTCACAGAATTACTCTATAAGGCTATGCGCGCACATTCAACTTTTAGTTCCGCAACTGCTTGGTTCGAGCAACTAAAAAGCTTGTGTTTTGACACAAACTAAACGATTGCCTAAAATGAGTTCGCTATTTTGTGTAACATATAGTTATCTGTTTCCTATAAGCAACCAAACAGTTGTGCAACTAAAAATTGAATGTGCGCGCCTAGCCTAAGTGTCTTTTGTGCTAGTCTACGTATCTAGGTACATATATATATATATAACTTTGTATGTTTTATTCAAATTTCATAATCATTAGAATTATTGCAGAGACGTCATTGAAAAATTGATTTTTTGTTGAAAATGTCCATTAAAATAAGTATATCCTATGGGACATTTGAGCTGAGACAAAATACCACCTCATTTCGAAAAATGAGTACCTCATACAAACTCATTTTAATTTCGTGTCCTACCCATCACTATAAATTACAAAATCAACCTGAATAATTTTTTGAGGCTAGAGTTGATCATTGAAAAAAAACTGACACATGAGAATAGAAAGAGAATCGACACAAATCATTGGAACGATTGTGTTCCACTTTGTTGGAACGAAAATAAGCTGTTCATTGAAAACGATTTTCATCATTGAAAAATTAAATGTAGTTTTATGAGAAATATTTAACTTATTTGTTTATTTTTATTTGCAAAAGTAAAATATGTAATTGATTAGCTTCGTTTGTATACCAAACATTCTCAGTATTCATAGTTTAACTATCCCAAAAAGTGAAAACAAAATTTTCAATGATGGTTTTCAATGATAGCTATAACTGGCGCCTAATATGTATCTATGTTTGTGTCTTACATACCAATTTATATAAAGCAACTGAAATGTTAAAGTATACCAACTTAGATAAAAAAAAAGCTAACATTCCAATTTGTACCGATGTTTTTTTGTTTGTTAATGAAAATGTGGTACAAGTTATTGTTTACCAAGGTCATTCGTTATTCAACTTTTGTAAGAGTGAATTGTTTTTTTCTCTAAATGAAAAATGGCGGTTAAATATCCACTACTTCATCTCAAATTGAATAATTTTCCAATATTTTCTTCTTTCGGTGAATTAGTGTCGACCAACGAAAAAAACATTACTTTTTTCGAAGAAATTGGCTTAATACCAAATGAAAATTCAACTCCGGTGGCGGTGTGCAATTCTGGGTAACGCTAAATGAATTGCTGTACGGAACTAACAAAGATGCATTATGTTTATTAACATTAATCCTTTAAATGAAATCACTGTCACCACTAAAAATCAAAAAGCAGTTTTGGTAATTTTCGATTTTCTCAAAAACTAGAAGACATAGAACCATGCGCTTTTTTGTGTTCGATTTTTTTCACGTTTTTTATCAAAATTTGGACTTTAAATGCGAATTTCTCAAAACCCACTGACATGAGTAATTTAGTTTAAATGCAGGATTATAGAACAATCTTCTGGCTTTCAAACGCAGTATAGCACTTTATTGTAAGTTTTGCCGTTGTTTTTTAATATTTTTGTTTTCAATTTAAACCTTTTTTTCTAAAAGTGCAGCTACCTCCTAAACGGGGAGAGATAGACCCCCCCCCCCCCTCTCATAGTAAAAAGTGCTTATTTTTGACCTCTCTATAAAAATCCGTTATCAAATCTTGGCGGCCAAGTTATCGTACTCTCCCCAAGATATTTTTTGTTCATCAAAATGTAAGAAGTCTGAGAGAAAATTTTGCATCTCTTGTATCTCACTTGGGCACTTTGGTTTGTATTCCGGGTTTTATTTTTGTTTCGGAAATCTGGATCTATGATTTTGAATTAAATGATTTTAATATACCAGGATTTAATTTTTTCGCGAATACAAATGATAACTATGCTGCTGGTGGTGTCGGTTGTTTTGCAAGTGAAGAATATGAATGTGTGTCAAGTAATCTAGAAGTTTCGAGTGCAGATATCTTAAAAATTTCGTTTAAATCTAATCATGAAATTTATGATAAAATAAATGAACCTACAAGAAATATCTCGGGTAAATGTTTAGATCATATTTATGCACGCTTTTCAAATATTTCTCTTGGTCGTTGTGAAAAATTTGTCTTTGATTTTGACATAACTGATCATGTTATGACTGGTCTTATTGTAAATAAACCCGAAAGAACACATAGAATGCTTCACAAAATGTCTACCATGCAAACCACGCAAAAAAAGTTGACTCTGCCAAGCTAGAAAGATGTTTAGTATTTGAATTTTGGGATAACGTCTTCATAGAAAATAATGCTTCGAAATCTTTTGATATCTTCATTGCAATTCTTAAGAAACATATAACCAATTGTACTTATTCGGTAAGACAAACAAAAATATAAAAAAACTTAAACCCTGGATTAATCACTCGATATAAAAAACTTTATTTCAAATAAGACAGGTACATCTTCGCTATCAAAAGTTGAGAAAATGATTCATCGAAACTGTAGTGATCAAAACGAACAGATCAAATTAGCGTAGTTCAAACATTATAAACTAGATGGAAATGATGCGGCAGGGAGAAGAACTAAAAAAATGTAATTTCGTTTCATGAGTTTTGCGAACTGTAAATTTATTCGGGCTGTGATTCTAAAACGCAAAAGGTTGATGCTCTGTAAAATCATATAACAAAAGTAAATTATTTTCTAACAGCAATATCTTACTTCTTTGCATAGCCTCATCGCATTCCTTTGACCATTCAAACTTAACGTTTTTCTTAGTAAGCGCATACAAAGCGCCAAGCTCACTAGATAAGTTAGGTATGAAGCGAGAGTAATAATTGATCAACCCTAAAAAAAGATTTAAGTTGGTCTATATTTTGAGGAATCGGAGCCTTCTGAATTCCTCAAATTTACTATCACTGGGTTTTATTCCCCCTTTTGTAATAATGTGACCCAGATATTCAATTTTTTCTCTTAGAAATTGACATTTTTCCAAGTTAACCTTGACTTTGAACCTTTACAGCCGTTTAAGTACATTCTCTAGATTTCGTTTGCAATCCGTTTCGTCTTGACCACCAATCAAAATATCATCCAAATAACACTGAACATTAGGTATACCTTTCAGAATTTCGTCCATTGTGGCCTGAAAAATTGCCGGTGCGCATTTTATGCCAAAAATTAGTCGTCGAAATCGAAACAAACCCTTATGTGTGTTAATAGTCAACAATTCTTGACATTCATCTACCACTTCGAGTTGTTGATATGCCCCTTTTAAATCTAACACACAAAAGCATGAACAACCCGATAAATTTGCAAATATGTCATCGACACGGGGAAGGGGATAATGGTCAGTTTTAACAAACTTATTAACCGTCACCTTACAATCAACACATAACCTAATACCCCCTCTAGGTTTTTCAACCACTACGATAGGTGACGCCGACGCGCTATACTCGTACCTTACTGGGTATAAAATATCAGCCTTCACCAAACGCTCTAATTCCTTCTCTACAGCTTCCCGCAAGCCGTACGGCCCGTACGGCACCGAATATGGTTTGCAAAAAATTGGAGAAGCATTTTCTTCTAATATAATTCTAGCTTTAAAATTGTTTATGGGATCGCACTTGTTCGAAAAAACGAATGTAAATTTTTGCGATATATACTTCAACAGATTCTCCTCTACGTCACTGGCACATGATAAACTACTAACTCTACAACCTTGAAAACTTTCTCTCCAGCCAAAAAACAGTTTGTCTACCCAGGAACGGCCCATCAAAGGGGTAAATGGTTTCTCACCATCGAGCACCACAACTTCTAGTGTATATTCACTATCCTGCCACGGATGTTTAACCTTCACCAACATATATCCAACAACATCAACCGAGTTCCCCGAAATAAGATGCAAATTTTGATTTACTATTTTTAATTTTTTTTTATCAAAAAATTTGTTGTAAGTTGTTCTGTGAATCACTGTATTACATGCACCAGTATCAATCTCAAATCGCAAAATTTGATCATCGCAAGATACTTGAATGTAAAGAGGATGACTACCTAATTTTAAAAAATTTAAACTGTTGGAATAATCGGTCTCAGTTTCATTTATTAAAAAATCATAATCATACATATTATTCAGACCACAAGTCACATTATTTATATAATTAAAACTTAATTCATCATCATCATCTTCACCTTCATTTTCAGTTTCCCCATTTACATTTATACTTTTTATGTTTTTTAATTTATTTTCCCCGTTACGATTCTTACTGTACCCCTGTTTGCAATTTACATTCTCTTTTTTCTTTTTATAACAGTGTTTAGCCAAATGACCCCACTCCCTGCAGTAATAACATTGAACATTTTTACGATCATACCTATTACCAGCGTTGCCGATGTGGCACGATCGTGCCATTTTGACACGGAAATTTTCTCGTGGCACGGTGGCACGAAAAGTTTCAATATGGCACGTTTTTTTCATTATTTTACCTAAATGCGTTTAAGATAATTGACCCAACCTTTTTAAATAATAATCCAAACATACAAAGTATTCTGCCACACTTCAATATTTTGGTATCAGAATTTTCTCATCTATTAGAGTGCGAGAAAGATGTTCTTTTTGGCGAAATAAGAAAAATTTTTGAGATTGGACTAGCAGAAAGTATTTTTCTTGAAGATTCAAAAACGTTGATGAACGTTGACGAAGGAATGTTCATTAATATTTCAAAATTTATGTTGATTCTTCTTAGTTTGCCTCACGGAAGTGTATCAGCAGAGTGAATGTTTTTAAGCCTAAATAATATTAAAACAAACAACAAAAACAGACTGTCATACAAAATAATTAATGCTATAATGAAATTATTAAGCCTACTAATTGTCAAAATTTCAAACCTCCAGCTTATTTATTTATTTAACTTATTATAACAAAGTCTTATTACTTATTTTTATTTTATTATGAACTTGCCAAAAACTCCTGTTTCTGGAAAATACCTATACACGAAGAGAGGAAGTGATTTTTTTTGTTATTTGTTTGTAATAGTATTTAATTAAAATTTATTTTTAACGAATAACTTGAGTTTTTTTTCCATATGGCACGAAAATGTCACAAATGGCACGTTTTTTCAAAGAGTGTGGCACTAAAATTTTTTTTTTGGCGGCAACGCTGCCTATTACTGTTCTTATGACTATTCGATGAAAATTGCCCCTCCTTCTCTCTCGAACTTTCTCGACCCATACTACGCTCCACATGCGATCTGTTCACCATCTGTTGATCGCTCGCCCCAGCCATGTTATTTAATTCCTGTTCCACCATTTCCATATAAAGCTAATTCGCAGCTCTCGTTGAATGATTTGGCTGACGGATTTATTAATTTGGATTGAATTTTTTTATTTCGGATACCCATCAAGAAGCGATCTCTTAGCGCTTCATCTAAGAACGCATTGTAAGAACACGTGTCGGCTAGACCTTTAATTGTTACTATATAGTCTGCTAACGTCTCATCTGGATTTTGGTTTCTAGCCAAAAATTTAAAGCGTTCCGCCGTCACATTTCTTTTTGGCGAAAAATATGTTTTAAGTAATGTGACTAACTCCTCAAACTTCAATTCCTCCGGCGTTTTGGGCGATGTCAGGGATTTCATAACCTTGTATAAATCGGCACCGCCAATTGCAATAATTAAAAACGACGTTTTGTCTCCACTCTCTTCAATTTTATTTAGTTTTAAAAGATGCTTCATTCGCTCGATATATGAGTCAAAATCGTCGCCAGTATTAAAATACTCTATTCGACCAATAAAATTCGACATTTTCGGCACTATCGGGACTACTTTGTCTTCGTTTTTTATTACTGAATTGTCTTTACTCATTTAACTTTATAAAAAAAAACACATTTTCTTCTTAAGCATGGATTTAATTAATCCTCGTCGCCAATGATGTATACGACCGAAAGGGAGAATGAAAGGAAACCACAAGTTCACTATTCAGCTTAAGACTAAAAACTTTATTCCATTCTTATTACATAATAACCTTATTGCTAAACTTACTCTACCTTAACTTATACGACTCTCACTACAGTGTAGTGGGAAAGTGTGGATACACATCACTGAGAAAGCTATTTTAATCGGCTCATTGCTTTTTGGCATATTCCGCTGCACTATTTCTGGTTGTTTTTCATTTCATTTCATTTCATTTATTTATTCGATTGAATCTTTTACATTGGGCTTGCGCCTATAAAATTTTAGTAAAAGTTAATTTAGGGGCTAATTATTTTAGATTAAATTGCAGTTTTACAGATTAATTCAAAATAAAAATTTAATGACAAACTTAGAAACTTAATGAATTTTAATTAGATGAAGTTTAATTCAATTTATAATTTTATTTTAATTTTAACTTTTTTAAACTTTTTTTAATCTTTCCTTAATTTTCCACCAAGTATCTGAATAAGGCCGCATCAAACTGCGAAGTGCCACGAAGTCTTCTCATGTCATATGGTAAACTGTTCCACTGCCTGACAACATTAACAAAAAATTGACGTTCCGAGTTTCTACAAGTAAATCTCGGTTGTATAAACAAAAAGGACCGAGATGAGTTTGTAAATTGTATTTTTTCATAGAGGTATGATGGTTCTTTACTTATTAGAATTTTATTCAGTGTTTTTAGGGTAAAACACTTGAAATATGCGTAAAGACTACAGACTGTAATGTTGCTTGTGTATCTTGAAACATGGTCATACCGCTTTAGATTGTATACGTAACGAACGACGTTATTGAACGCTACTGTTAAGTTTCTTTTCGATTCTGAATTATTATGAGTACTTACAACTTGGCATCCATAGGTTATAATTGGAAGAATTAATGTTTTCGCTAAGCTTAGACGAATATGTTGAGGAGTAAATTGCTTTGATAAAGAGAGACTTTGTAAAGATCCATATACCTTTCCGATAACCGTTTGGATATGATCTTCCCATGTAAGGGTACGATTAAAAAGCAAACCTAGGTTTTTTGCCTTTTCGACATATTCCAACTGTTGATCGCCGAGATACAAGTTAGGGAAATAGCTGTAATCAAGGATATTTTTGTAAATGACTAAACATTTGGATTTGCCTGGGTTGAGATGCAGGTTATTTGCGTTTGACCAATTTAATATGCTTTTTAGATCTGTATTGACTTTATTTGCACCATCCTCAATCATACCAAGCTTGCAACTAAGTCTAAGCTGAGCATCGTCAGCATAGGGAAAATCTTGTGTGCGGAAAAAAAACATCTTCGAAATTTACGCTATCAATTTATGATTTGCACACGAAATTTTATCGGGTATCCACGGGGGAAACTTTGATATGCAAATTTATGGGCAATTTATTTGATTTAGTTGAGAAAATTACGCTAAAATCGGTGAAAAACTTGTTTACTAATTAGAAGCAACGACCCGCACTTTTGTTTTTTTATGACATTTGTTTTTTTTTTATCGATTTGTTTACTTGTCAACATTTTCACCTTTGGGCTAAAATGTCTATATTCCGTGGTCAACGTTGGGCATTATACGCATTGATTTTCTAGGGTGCGCTTCTACTTTTGCTTGGAATTTCTTAGTTTTTAACAGAAATATACCTAAATGTTAAGGAATTTGTATCCGAAAAGCAATAAAATTAATATCTAATATAGTTTTTATTGATAAAGAGATAAAAAAAGCAAAATTAATAAAAAAAATATTCGTATTTTAAAATTTTTGAATTTAACGGATTCCTTTTTTGAATATTCAAACGCACTTATTCAACTTTTTGCGTATTGAATAAAAACCCACAGAATTTGAACAAAGCTGTGTTGGTCCCATTTAAAATGCATGGGGCAACTAACACATCTTTGGACTGTGGTTTTTTTCCTCTCAATTCAGCTTGTAGGGTTAAAGAGAGCAAACCCCCGAAGTCGTGACTCTAGGTAATATATTGCGTCTATGGGTAGCAAGGTGAATATCGTTTAAGCAGAGCTGTGTGTTATTATTTTTGCGATAGTTCGCGATTGAAGTTAAAACATAATTTTTGTCATACGGTGAATTAAATTTGATCATTATTGCAGAATCGTGCTGTGATTTAAGCTTTGGACGAGTGCGATATATATTTGAAATTGTTGGTGGTTGAATTTTAATTGTGTTGCAAATCAGGTTGAATATCGATTTAAGATTTTCATTAGGTAAGCACGGTATACCAATCATAAAAGCATCACGGGCAACAATACGATTCTCGTAAGAGTCAATTGACTGTTTTATGTTTTTTAATTCCTCGGCGGTCTGAGCAAATTGATTGTTTATGTTTGTAAGCTCAACACTTTTATCGACTAGCAGTGCTTTAGTTTTTGTGTACTCAGAAGTAGCATTAGTCAACGACAATTTAAGATTGTTTACTTCGGTGGTAAGTAAAACGATCTCATTTTGCGTGGCAGTATGCGATGATTCTAATTGAACCACTCGATTATTAATGTCACTGATACTGTTTTGAATGTCTTTTATTTCACCGCCTAGTTCTTCGGTAATTTTTTTCAGAATCATCAATTTTTTTGGATAAAAACGAGACAGTAAACTCACTTTGTTGTCGAAGTTTTTCATCCATCCTGGTTTTATCTTTGTTGTCCATGACTTTTTGTGATGGTTTTTGAAAAGGGGAAGACAAGGAGCTTTTGGGCGAGTCAACTAACGAATTTTTATTAATGCAAGAGGCGGATCGTTTAGAAGAGTTAGATGACATGTGTGTATTAATTTTTTGTTTTTTTTTTTTTTGGAGCGAGTGTTTAAATAGTATCTATTGTGTGTGGGTGCAGAAACCAGGTTTAAGAGATTTAGAATATGTATTATATTGTATAGAGGTAGGTATAATACCTATATAGTTTTGCACAAAAGAAAATAAGATGGAAGAAAAAAAAATTAAAATAATTTCACTTTTATTTTCGCTTTTAATAACTAAAATAAGCACTTTTTAGCAGTTAATCATGACAACGATAAAAGTTCGTCGGTAAAAGACTTCAAATTTTTGAGTTTTGTAGTTTAAATGCACTTTTGATCAAAAATAGAAAAAGAAAACACCAGAATCAAAACACGTCTACTCAGCAGCTCTCCATTTACTCTTTTTTTGTTTATTACACATTTTTTGAAAAAAATTGACCTCAAAATCAAAATTTTGCTCCGACAAGAAAAATTGAACATCATTTAAAATTTAATATCTGGCAACCCTAAAAACATATCAGCTCAATTTAAACGTAATTTTAAAGGTTAGTATTTCTACTAAAAAAAAGTCCAAAATTGACCTTAAAATATGTCAGGGTACACCAAAGTAAGCCTTTTTTTAAATCGTCAAAAAGTGATATCAAAGTTTAAAATTAGACTTTACTGTAGAACAATTTTTTCTTAGAATATGACCAAGAATCACATCCCAAAGTATGGCACACAAATTACCGGACACCCTGTATATTGACGCAATGTTAAATAAAATGCACTACTGGGTCACAACTCACAACACACGAACTTGCTCTTATGTAAAAAACCAAGAATTTCAAAACTGAATGCTATTAGAGAAAAACTGTATTTGGAGCTAAAAACTGGATGCCATGTGATTCAAGCAAATATTAATCTATGCAGGAACAAAGATTATAAATCATTTTAGTGGTTTCTTAAAAAAATAAGTTTTTATATATAAAGTTTTAAGACATTCTTAAGAAAAAATTTGTGTACGCCAACTTAAAATTCTTATTATTATTATTGTCAAATTATAATTTTTTTTTTTTTCAAAAATCCAAAAAGTATTTTTCTTATGTTTTAAAATGCAAGACATTGTAAACTTTTAGGAAGCTTCTCTATTAAAAATTTCATTAAAATCCGATATGCATGAGAATTCAAAAAAATAGTTCTATGGTAGGTACTGTCAGTAATATCTTAATCTCAAATTTGTTTATATTTAATTATAGATCGTAATAAATAAAAACAAATTGTATCAAAACTCTAGGAGCCCTTTTCGAGAAAAATACGATTTTTGTAAACGATTTTTTAACATTTGCATGGTGGATACCGTTATTTTAAGATAAAATAATTTTCCTTTTCTTAAATCTTGTAGATTATATTGAAAAACTTTTAACTCTTTAAGAAAATCGAGCATTGGGTTTTAGAAATATTGAGTTTTCATAACGGCTTCTAGAAAGTTTTAAGAACATTGCATTTCAAAACTTCAAAAAACATATTTTTTTGAATTAAAAAAAAATAGTTTTTTTTTTTTGGAAAATTCAATATCTGAAAAAGCGGCTCAATATTTTGTTTGTAAATTTAATTTTTTTTCGAACAATAATTGGAACTTTAAATTGGCGTACCAAAATTTTTTCTTAAAAATGTTTTAAAAATTTTGTATACATATAAAAGCTTATTTTTAAGCGAATTATAATTTTGTTCCTGCATAAGCATTATTTGCTTAAAACACATGGTATCATGTGTTTAGCTCCAACTACTAAAGGAGTTGTTTTAGTCATTTAAAAATGAATTTTATGCTTATGAACAGTTTTTTTCTAATAACATTCATTTTTGAAATAGTCTCTTACATAAGAGCAAGTTCGTGCGACCCAGTCGTGCATTTTATTTTAAATTACATACTAACAAATAAATACATACTAATATGTTGTTTAATGACGCAAAGGCAAACACTGATTTAAGACTACAGAACTACATGTTATATTTCGCGTCTTATTTCATACAACTTCTTTGATAAGAAAATAGCATCTTTTAAGGCAAACTTCCTTGTTTGCATGATCTTAGCTTTTTTGTAGTAAAAAACGCAAATTGGACAACTTTTATTAAAATTAAAAAAAAAATTAGTTGAAAAATCTTTTTATTTTTTTTTTAATTAATAGATAAAATAAAATTAAAAATGGGACCAAGTTTAATTAAAAAAATAATTCCAAAAACTAACGAAATATATCTTAATTTTAATAATAAATGCGCAAAATATAAAATAAATAAAATTAAAAAAAAAAATAAGCTATTCTATGAATTAAAGAAGAATTAAAAAAAAGATAGTTTTTAACAAATTTCTCATTTATTTTCGGTATTTTTATTTGTCATGTGTCTGGCGGTTTTCAGACACCCTGTATATTGACGCAATGTTAAATAAAATGCACTACTGGGTCACAACTCACAACACACGAACTTGCTCTTATGTAAAAAACCAAGAATTTCAAAACTGAATGCTATTAGAGAAAAACTGTATTTGGAGCTAAAAACTGGATGCCATGTGATTCAAGCAAATATTAATCTATGCAGGAACAAAGATTATAAAACATTTTAGTGGTTTCTTAAAAAAATAAGTTTTTATATATAAAGTTTTAAGACATTCTTAAGAAAAAATTTGTGTACGCCAACTTAAAATTCTTATTATTATTATTGTCAAATTATAATTTTTTTTTTTCAAAAATCCAAAAAGTATTTTTCTTATGTTTTAAAATGCAAGACATTGTAAACTTTTAGGAAGCTTCTCTATTAAAAATTTCATTAAAATCCGATATGCATGAGAATTCAAAAAAATAGTTCTATGGTAGGTACTGTCAGTAATATCTTAATCTCAAATTTGTTTATATTTAATTATAGATCGTAATAAATAAAAACAAATTGTATCAAAACTCTAGGAGCCCTTTTCGAGAAAAATACGATTTTTGTAAACGATTTTTTAACATTTGCATGGTGGATACCGTTATTTTAAGATAAAATAATTTTCCTTTTCTTAAATCTTGTAGATTATATTGAAAAACTTTTAACTCTTTAAGAAAATCGAGCATTGGGTTTTAGAAATATTGAGTTTTCATAACGGCTTCTAGAAAGTTTTAAGAACATTGCATTTCAAAACTTCAAAAAACATATTTTTTTGAATTAAAAAAAAAATAATTTTTTTTTTTTGGAAAATTCAATATCTGAAAAAGCGGCTCAATATTTTGTTTGTAAATTTAATTTTTTTTCGAACAATAATTGGAACTTTAAATTGGCGTACCAAAATTTTTTCTTAAAAATGTTTTAAAAATTTTGTATACATATAAAAGCTTATTTTTAAGCGAATTATAATTTTGTTCCTGCATAAGCATATATTTGCTTAAAACACATGGTATCATGTGTTTAGCTCCAACTACTAAAGGAGTTGTTTTAGTCATTTAAAAATGAATTTTATGCTTATGAACAGTTTTTTTCTAATAACATTCATTTTTGAAATAGTCTCTTACATAAGAGCAAGTTCGTGCGACCCAGTCGTGCATTTTATTTTTAATTACATACTAACAAATAAATACATACTAATATGTTGTTTAATGACGCAAAGGCAAACACTGATTTAAGACTACAGAACTACATGTTATATTTCGCGTCTTATTTCATACAACTTCTTTGATAAGAAAATAGCATCTTTTAAGGCAAACTTCCTTGTTTGCATGATCTTAGCTTTTTTGTAGTAAAAAACGCAAATTGGACAACTTTTATTAAAATTAAAAAAAAATTAGTTGAAAAATCTTTTTATTTTTTTTTTAATTAATAGATAAAATAAAATTAAAAATGGGACCAAGTTTAATTAAAAAAATAATTCCAAAAACTAACGAAATATATCTTAATTTTAATAATAAATGCGCAAAATATAAAATAAATAAAATTAAAAAAAAATAAGCTATTCTATTTTATCGCCTCAAGAATTAAAAAAAAGATATTTTTTAACAAATTTCTCATTTATTTTCGGTATTTTTATTTGTCATGTGTCTGGCGGTTTTGAGACACAAACAATTTTTTTAAACTACATAAAATTTCACTCAACCTATTTAACCTATTTAGTGTTTCCTTACAATATTCGGAAAATTGTTTTTCAAGGGGTTTACAACCCTTTATTTTTGGCATAATGGTTCTTGAGTTAGATTGCCATGCAGAAGGTTTGTGTTCGATTCCCAGCAGTGTAAAGGGTATATACTGCATCTTGACAGAAAGTGATCCTCCAAGAATATCTCTTGTCATCAAAGGTACTTCTCATCTTAGCCAACTGGGCACGGCAGAAAATTGAAGGTCCCCTCCATTTTTGCAAACATGAAAGGTTGAGAGTTGTGAGTCACTAGTCTTAAGCTCTCTACGAGCCGTTGATCTTCAATACATTAATTTATTTATTTTATTTTCTGCTTGACGCTTCTAGCTAACAAGAAAGTTGAAAAATGCGATAGTAATCACATTTTCCGAATTTAGTAGAAAAATGTCAATCATAGACAACAAATTAGTGTAACCAAAATAATAGAAAATTAGCTTTTGAACAACTTTTGTAATTTTTTTTTATCAACCGTTGAAAATAAGCGATTAAATTAATACAATTTTTATTTTAAATTCAATTATGTACATGACCGAAAAGTGCATGTTAGACTCCTTATGAATCATTCTAATGATTAAAAAAAAACTTTACTAATTTTTTCCTTTTCAGCACTTTTTTTTTGTACATTCCGACTGGACTATAACCAAAACATACATACCTTCAGATAAAAGACTTTTATTGATATAAAAGATTTTTTCAGCAACAATTCCGAAATGTGGAGGCTGTCATGAGCTTATACTGGATCGATTTATATTGAAAGTTCTTGAACGGACGTGGCATGCTCAGTGTTTACAATGTAGTGAATGTAAAGCTCAACTAAACGATAAGTGCTTTGCACGAAATGGCCAATTATTTTGTAAAGACGACTTTTTTAAGTAATTGAATCTCTCGTAGGAAAAATGAGAAACCGGTTACTAATATGTTTTTAAATTTTTGTAGAAGATATGGAACTAAATGTTCAGCATGTGATCTTGGTATACCACCTACACAAGTTGTTCGGAGAGCACAGGATAATGTTTACCACCTGCAATGTTTTATATGTGTTATGTGCTCACGGACACTTAATACTGGGGATGAATTCTACCTAATGGAGGATCGGAAGTTGGTTTGCAAACGAGATTACGAAGAAGCCAAATCGAAAGGTAATTGAAACTATGGGTTAACGAATTTCTTATGTTATACTATTATATTATATTACTACACTCAAAACCCAGGTCTCTATTTGGAGGGATCACTCGACGGAGATCAGCCAAACAAAAGACCCCGCACAACTATTACTGCAAAACAATTAGAAACACTAAAAAACGCCTACAACAGTAGTCCAAAACCTGCCCGCCACGTACGAGAACAACTATCTCAGGACACCGGGCTTGACATGAGGGTTGTGCAAGTTTGGTTCCAAAATAGGCAAGTAGCAGTAAGCTCTGATAATAAAAATTGAGAATAAGACCACTAATGAGTAAATTACATCTTTTCTATTACTTTAGGAGAGCAAAGGAGAAACGTCTGAAAAAGGATGCGGGTCGTACTAGATGGAGCCAATATTTCCGATCGATGAAGGGTGCTGGTTCCCCGCGAACTGATAAATTTTTAGACAAAGACGAGTTGAAAGTCGATTATGATAGCTTTAGTCACAATGGTAATATGTATTTCGTAATCTATTTTTATATATTTTTCTTTAAATAACTGAACCTTAAGAAATAATATTGAATACTATTGCTGTTAATGACTTACTAGAATTTTAATTCAAACCAAATATTTAGAAGATGGAATTGGATTTCATTAGGCCTTTTTAAGTTCGTATTTGAATTAATTTCTCCATTTAAACAACTTTCGATTTAAGTTTTTTCATTAAAATACCAAGCACAGTACTCCCGAATCCAGTGAGTGAGTAGGAAAATACAAATCTAACGTTAAAAGCGATCTACAATCTCATTCTCTATATCATAACAAGTCTATCATGTTGCATTTAAGCTTAAGTATAAGCAAATTTTTAATGACGTATTTTACAGCATTTTACAGAATGAAAAAAAAAACTACACAATTATAATTGAAATTAACAAATCCAATAAAGTTTATGAAAAAACCTTAAAGAATAAATTATAAAAATATTTTTAGAAAACGGATTTTTTCCTGACATACAATTTGTTTTTCGACGTTATCGAAGCACATCGAATCAGGTTTAAAGAACTTTCAACCATGTTTTAGAACGTCTTTTACGGGGACAGTCAACCGTAATGGTATTAATAGACATTGAAAAAACCTCTGTTTGTGGCTGGCACTATGGAATAATAAATAAGATGTTACAGTTTTAATTTCCTTTATATCTGTGTAAAATAGTCCAGAGTTAAATTGTGGTGTTTCTTGCTTGTTTTATTTTGATTCTCGTGTGCCCCAAGGCAAGTCCATGGTCCAGCTTTATACAACCTCTACACGTCTGATTTTCCTAATTTATCACAATGTGAAGCAGCTACATATATTTGCTGATGACACTGACACTGTTTGCGTCACATAAATTCGCTCTCAACATTAAGACGAATGTAAGAAATGCAATTAAAATACTAGAAAAATTTTATAACAAATGGAAAATTAAGCTGAGTATTGGGAAAATGCAAGCCATCTTTTTAATAAGAAAAAGAAAAGATTGCTTTCTTCCAAATAGTCAGCTTCAAATAAATGTAACGTTATAAAGTGGGAGCAATCCGTTTACTATCTTGGAGTTCACTTTGTCACAAAACACATTATAGAATATCAGTATTGCAATTAAAATGCTTTACCCCTTCATAAATCAAAAGTTTTCACTCACCAATGAAAATAAGATAATCATTCACAAAGTTGTTTTTCACAAAATAAGGTTTTAAAAATGATGCTCAATCAACCTTGGGCATACTTCAACCTTAGATCTCCATACAAAAGTGGGTGTTGAATAGATTCAAACAAACTTTAATATTTGGTGTGATATTTCTGAGAATTCTCTCATCAACCAGCTCTATACATACTCTGTGAAAATTATTTGTAAATCTTTATTGACTTTGCTTTGATTTATTGTTTTTTTTAACTATTTTATTTATTTATTATTTATATACTTGTTTATTAATTAATTAATGAAATTTTTATTTTTCATTTATTTGTTTATTTATTTCTTATTTATTTATGTATTTACATATTTATTTATTAATTCAATTATTTATATACAGTAAAACCCGCTTAAGAGAAACGGCAAAATGTCACAGTCTTTCTTTCACTTAAGCGGGTTTTTCACTTAAACGGACCCCGCTTGAGTGAAAAATAATTTCACTTAAACGGAGTTCGGATAAGTGGAAAAAAAATTTCACTTAAGCGGATTTAAAAATTACATTCCATAAAAATTCCATCACCATTTAATGCTAAAAACAATATTGTTCTTATCTTTTGGACTTGCCTTGAAAGAAGTTAAATAAAACAACGATTAAATAACACAAAAATAATTTATTGAAAAACGAAAACTAGCAAATTTTTGTTCTGTTCGATTCAATTTTATTTTCCACTTAAGAGAGTTTTTTTCAATGAAAAATATTAAAAATTAACTGAAAATATGTTTCAGTTATCCGGGTTTTTCACTTAAGCGGAGTGTTTTAAGGGAAATTGGTCGGAAAATACTTGGGGATAAAAAAAGTGTTTCAGGTAAGTGGGTTTTTCTCTTAAGCGGGTTTCTCTTAAGCGGGTTTTACTGTATTAACTTTGGTATTTTTTATATTTATTTATTTACTCACTTGTTAATTAATTTATTAAAAAAGTAATTAATCTATTTATATATTTATTTATTCATATATTAACATAGTTATGTGTACATTCATCTTTTTCTGTTTGTTTATTTAGTTTAGTTCAGTTTAGTTTTATTAAATTCAATGTATGCCTACATATTAAGAATATAATTCTTATCAATATTAGTGTAATGCTAATTATTTCAATAATGCTTTGAAGAAAACTACTTTATAATATTTTTGGCATAAAAAACAGGTAATAATTTCATCATTACATATTTTTGAGAAAAAATCAAAATCAAGTGAGAAAAAAAAGTTAGATACACCTTTTACAAAAATCAAAACAAAAAAGTACAGTACATCTCTATTGAATACAAAGAACTAGAAAAAAGAAGAAAAAAAAATATATTCACTAGGTCAAAGAAAAACAGAATTAATTTTGATAATAAGTACGTAGATCTCTACGAAACTGTGCTTCGCCGCTTATTGGATACTCTACTTAATTGCCTGGGAAGAGAGTTCCACAATCGGATGGCGTTAACAAAAAACTGGCGCTCTAATGTCAGACAAGAATAACGAGGATGAATGAGTTGTTGAGATCTGCTAGAGGAACCAAACTGTATCCTGTTGAATAGACTGCAAGGTTGCTGTGTATGGATTATATTGAGTAATAATATAAGAGTTCGAAGGCGCATAAGGTGATCAAGGGAGATGTTATATATTTGCATTGAGAAATTTGACACATGATCAAACCTTCGCAACCCAAATACATAACGCGCTGTATTATTGAAGGCAACATTAAGTCTTCTCCTGCTGACGGCATCACAGTCACACACGTTTTAGCTAAAAGCATGCGTGTTTTAAAAGGGGCGAAATACTGTGAGGCCCATAACCTACGTAGTACTCCATAGACTTTACCGACGGCAGAATTGATGTGCATATCCCAAGACAGCGTGCTATTGAATAACATACCAAGATTTTTGGCAGAAGAAACGTAAGCGATGTTCGAGTTGTTTAAATACAAGTTTGGAAAATAATCAAAGTTCAAGGCTTTTCTGCTAATGATAATGCACTTGGATTTCAATGGATTCAGGAACAGTCCATTGCTTGCTGACCAGCGAGAAATTTCTTCTAGTTCCCTATTAATTGTGTATGCACAATCTTCAATAAGTCCCAAGGGGCAACTATGGTATAATTGAACATCATCAGCATACATCTGAATAGAAGAACTAACAATCCTTGAGGGGAGTTCATTTATATAAAGGGAGAAAAGAAGAGGCCCTAAGATCGAACCCTGAGGGACTCCTCTGGTGGTCGGTAAGAAACTTGAAATTTTATTGCCAACTGAAACAGCTTGTTTTCTATCCGAAGGTAATTTGACAACAAAAGAACAGCAGATGATGAAAAACCATAAGATGATGATAGCTTACGACACAGATTAGCATGGTATACTGTATCGAACGCTTTAGAAAAGTCGAGCAATACAAGAAAAGTGACATGGTCTTCATCCAAGGCAAGTCTTATGTCTTCAACAATGTTAATAATGGCAGTGGTGCAGCTATGCTTTTGGCGGAACCCAGACTGCTTAGAAGAGAGAATGTTTTGGGCTCTTAGATGGGCATTAAGTTGTTTTTGTACTACCCTCTCGAAAACTTTTGATAAAAAAGGGAGCACAGAAACAGGTCTATATTCATTACCACTCTTACTTTTGAGAATTGGTAGAATTTTTTCTAGTTTCCATTGAGATGGATATAAACTTGTCATTATTATGGTATTAAACGTGTGTGTTATGTAGGGCAAAATAATAGGTAACAATGACTTAATGAAAACAGGATGTATTCCATCAATCCCTACAGCATTGGACCTAACAGATAAAATACTGTAATATTTTTACTAGGTTCGGTAAATAAAACTTATTACTCCTTTTAGAATTTCTTCTTTATTTACACTTTTCGAATCAAAACAATAAATCTCAATTTATAATCAACTCTAATACTTTTATTCCAACTTAAATCCACTTTTTAATTACACTTTCCACAATCCAATAGTTCAGCTTTGCACACTTTCATAATCGA
This sequence comes from Philhelius festivus, assembly GCA_963931855.1. Lineage (NCBI taxonomy): Eukaryota > Metazoa > Arthropoda > Insecta > Diptera > Syrphidae > Philhelius > Philhelius festivus. The sequence goes on from OZ007554.1 coordinate 103,918,300, forward strand.
AAATAAACTGTGTTCCGCTCACCGTGAACACTCCCTTTTATACTCAAACCAGTTGTTCTAGAAGGTTCTTGTCCAGAAGGGGAAATTCTTATGGGGGTAGAATGTTCTAGTACTTTGGAATTAGGGGAAATTTAGATGCGATGGAAAAGAGCTTTTTGTTTTGTTCCCTCACAAAGCAGATATGTAATTCCCAACAGATGGCGCTGTAGGAGTATAAAGCTCTGTTCGCAACATTGCCCCCTTCTTAAGATTGTTCGTCCCGAACAACTCTATCACCAGCTTCGGCACTGTATCGGTGCAGTCGATCGCTATGCACAACTTTTAGCTTTCCTCTTAACCCTCTTTGAATTCGGTAAACGACATCATTGATTTTCGTGACGACAGTATAAGGGCCTTCCCAGTTTTGTTGAAGCTTCGGCGACAATCCCTTTTGACGATGTGGATTATACAGCCATACACGATCTCCTACTTGGAATCCTGTCGTGTTTGCTCTTGTGTCGTACCTTGTCTTCATTCGATCGCTGTAAGTGCTCATTCTAGTCCTGGTCCTTTCGTGGATGCCGATTAGCCTCTCTTTTAGGTCACTCACGTAATCCCCTGTTTCCTGGGACTCTTGTGGTGGGTGTCCAAACCTTATCTCACTAGGCAGGCGTATGCTTTTTCCGAACAGGATTTCAGATGGTGTTTGTCCTGTTGAGCTATGTACTGCACTTCGATAGGCCATCAAAAATAGTGGTATGTGCCTATCCCAGTTTCTTTGGTTGTCGCCTACGACCTTAGTGAGGTGCTCTTTTAACGTCCTGTTGAATCTCTCGACCATTCCATCAGATTGCGGGTGAAGTGGTGTGGTTCTCGTTTTCTTAATGCCAAGGAACGCGCAGACCTCTTGGAATATGTTCGACTCAAAGTTCCTTCCTTGGTCAGAATGGAGCTCCATAGGCACACCGAACCTACTTACCCAGTTAGACACAATCTGGTCGGCCACGGTCTTGGCTTCTTGGTTCGGGATAGCGTATGCCTCAGGCCATTTGCTGAAGTAATCCATTAGCACCAGAATGTATTTGTTTCCATCATTCGTTTCCGGAAATGGGCCAGCTACATCAACAGCAATCCTTTCAAACGGTGAGCCAACATTATATTGCATCATTTTTCCTTGCAGTTTTCTACCAGGGCCTTTGGTTGCAGCACAAGCGTCACAATTTCGGCACCACTTTTCAACGTCGTCTCTTGCATGCAACCAGTAGAATCGTTGTCTCACTTTTTCTAACGTCTTGTTGACTCCCAAATGGCCTCCTGAAGGTCCATCATGCATTTCTCGAAGAACACCTTCGGTAGTCAAGCTGCATCACATAGGATTTACCATCAGCGGACTCCCATTTACGCCGAAGAACACCTTCTCGCACATGAAGTGAGTCCCATTGTGCCCAATAGGCCTTTAAAACTGGACTCCTATCGGAAATGTCATTCCATGCGGGTTTTTCTTCATGTTCTTTCCATGCGAGAAGAGGTTCAATGTCGGGGTCTTCTTGTTGAGCAGATCTTATTTCCTCATTGCTCCATCCACAAATGGGGTCAGCCCTTATTCGCAAAATGTTGATGGATTCCTTTTCTTCTTGTCGCCTACAATGCTTGCAGTCTATTTTACAAGGCCTTCGGGATAGCGCGTCGGCATTTGAGTGCAGCTTTCCCCTTCGGTGTTGGATTTCATAATCGTAAGTCTGCAGTCTTTCTATCCACCTTGCGACTTGTCCTTCTGGGTTCTTGAAGTTCAACAACCAGTTAAGAGCACCATGATCGGTTCGTAGAAGAAACTTCTGTCCATAGATGTATTTATGGAAGTGTTTCGTTGCCAAGATGAGTGCCAAGAGTTCTCTTCTGGTCACACAGTAGTTTCTTTCGGTCTTTGACAGTACTTTGCTGAAATAGGCGACAACCTTTTCTTCGCCATTGTGCACTTGTGACAGAACAGCGCCGACTCCTACGTTGCTTGCATCAGCATCAATGATAAAAGGCTTGCCTGGAGTCGGATAGATCAGCACCGGAGCATTGCATAGACGGTATTTCAGTTCTTGGAAGGCTTTTTCACACTCACCTGACCATTTAAACTGCTTGTTCTTTTCCGTAAGCTGATGCAAACTCTTCGCAATTCCGGCAAAGTTCTTAACAAAACGTCTGTAATAAGTAGCAAGACCAAGAAAACTTCGTAGTTGATGTTTGTCCTGTGGTGTTGGCCAATTTTTGACGGTGTCAACTTTTTCAGGATCAGTCTTGACTCCTTGGGACGAGATGATATGTCCCAAATACTTTACTTCAGTCTGGAACAGTGCACATTTTTCTGCGTTCAGTTTAAGGTTAGCCTCTCGAAGTCTCTGGAACACACCCTTTAGGTCCTTACAGTGTTGGTCGTATGTCTTTCCATAAACGATAACATCATCCAAGTAGACAAGACAAGTTTTCCACGTCAGACATTGAAGGACACACTCCATCAAACGCTCAAATGTTGCCGGAGCGTTGCAAAGACCAAATGGCATCACGTTGAACTGCCACAGCCCATTACCTGTGGAGAACGCTGTCTTTTCTCGATCTTCAGGGTGAATTTCAACTTGCCAATATCCACTTTTCAAGTCCAGTGTTGAAAACCAGTGTGCTCCTTCCATCGCATCTAAGGTGTCACTAATTCTTGGCAGGGGGTAGCTGTCTTTCTTGGTTACGTCATTCAACCTTCGGTAGTCAACACAAAACCGTGTACTTCCGTCCTTCTTTTTGACTAGGACCACTGGTGACGCCCAAGGACTTTTGGAGTTCTCAATCAAACCATCCTTCTTCATGGTGGTAATCATTTCCTCAGCTTCACCTTGTTTGGCCAGTGGCAGACGTCTTGCGGGCTGACGAATGGGCCTTGCATCTCCTGTATTTATTCGATGCTGCACCATTTGTGTCCTTCCATATTTTCCGTTTGGTGAAGCGAAAATGTCAGCATACTCGTTCAGAAGGCTTTCTGCCGTTTTAACCTGATGTTAGTCTAGGTTAGATGAATTAAGTATCTTTGCCTTGATGCTATTGAGCTCCTCAGGGTTTAATGTCGTTCTCGGTGTTTCAGCGTCAATTCGTGTTATGGCTGCGACAGATTCGCACTTACCGATAACTTCTCCTTTCACTAACTTCACATCGTACGGTTTGGTGTTGAGTATCCGTACGGGGACCATATTGTTCTTCGGAGCCACAAGTGTCTTCCCAATGATGACGTTTTGGGAAGAACAATCTGGGCCTGGTTCCACCATTAGGTATCGATGGCGTCCACACTCACCTTCTACTTTTGTCCAAACGAATACCTCAGAAGAAGTAGGAATAATCACGTCTTCTTTGATGACAGTCCTTAGAGTTGTTGTTCCTTCGTGCCCATAGATCATTGGAATCTCTGTATTCTGGTATTTGAGTACCTGGTTGCCAATATCCAAAATTACTCGATGTTCTTTCATGAAGTCCATGCCTATGATGCATTCGTCACATATATCTGCCACCAAAAATTTGTGTGAGAATTCTAGATCTGCAATTCGAATTCTAAGTCGGACTTCACCATAAACCCTAGCTGCTTCTCCTGTGGCAGTTCTCAGACGGTAGCTATTGGTGTTGTGTAGCCAATTCAGGTGCACTAGGTCTTGACGCACAATGGAGGCGGTGGCACCGGTGTCGATGGTGACCACACGTTTGTTGCCATTTAAAGTTGCCTCGACAGTCAGACTTTTATTGTCTCGTTTAGTCTGGGAGACCTGGATGGTGTTTCTGGGGCCATCGATACCAGAAATCAGCTTCTGCCCCTCGAAGTTAGTTCTTACTTGTTGGGAAACTGTTCGGGAAGTAACACTGGTGTTATTGTTACCTTGTTCTGGGTTTGAAACTCCGTGTCCACAATGTTGACAAGCTCATCTTGGTGGTAATCGACATTGACGCTGTAAATGTCCAGTCTTATTGCAATTCCAGCACTTTGCAAGTCCGTTTCGTTGGTTCCTTTGGACATCAGTTCTTTGGCATGAGCATTCTTCGACGATGGCTTCTCTAAGTCGATGTACTCCGTGAGAAGCTTGCTCAGCTGCTTCCATTGTCAAGGCAAATGCTAATGTTTCAGAAAACGTTCGTTTTCCAGTAGTTCGAACGGCCCTTTGAAGATGTATGTCGGAAATGGCGCGAACAAATGCCTCAACTGCAAACTGGTTACAGATTTCCTCTCCAACATCTGGATATGCAAGATGAACAAGCCTTTCAATGTCCGCTTGCAGTTGTTGTAGAGTTTCGCCCCTCTTCTGAACTCTGGAATTGAGTTGCACTTTGAAGACTTCTTTCATGTGGCTGTTACCAAAGCGTTTGTCTATAGCCAAAACCAAGGAATTGAAGTCGCCGCTCTTATCTGCTGGTATGGTTTGCAACAACTCAGCAGCTGCTCCTCTAAGAGCAAGAGTTAAGGCTATATACTTGTCAGCCTCATCCCAGCCATTTGTTGTGGAGGCTGCCTCGAATTGCTTCTTGTATATAGACCAAGAAGTTTGTCCATCAAAGGTTGGAGGTTGCATCTCCTTTTTCCTCAAGGTTTCTCCAGAACTTTCCCGAATCTTTATATTTCGAATGCGTTCTAGCTCTTTTGAAAGCGTCTCCATTTTGTTGTCGACGTGATTCTCTAATAATGAAACACGTTCGGCTTGATTCTCCAACAATGAAACACGTTCATCAAGTGCAGATACATTCTTTTCGATGTTAACAAGCTTGCCTTCTAGCATGTTTCTCTGTTCTTCGAGAAGGTCTTTTTGTTCGCTATGCTGTTTCTCCAGGCATTCGAGAACATTCTTTTGTGCATTCTCCTGTTCTTTCTTTTGTTCATTTCGCTGCTCTTCGAGACGTTCGAGAACATTCTTTTGTACATTTTCTTGTTCTTTCTTTTGTTCATTTCGTTGCTCTTCGAGACGTTCGAGAACATTCTTTTGTACATTTTCTTGTTCTTTCTTTTGTTCATTTCGTTGCTCTTCGAGACGCTCAAGCAGAAGACTAAACATATTTGAAACATCTACATTTTTACTTACGTCTGCTTCCTCAGCGTCAGCTTCAAAGACGAAAATGTCCGGGTCTTCATTTTGTTGTTTCAAATATTCGGCCAAACGCAGAACAAGCTCATTTTTCGATCCTGCTCTAGAAAGTTCTCGCTTGCCTAATTTACTTTTCAGCTCATTACAGTTGAGCTCTTTCAATAACTTGCTCATTTTTTTTTTTTTTTTTTTTTTTTTTTTATTTATTTTTTCACTGCACAATAAGTTTTATTCCACTTTTCTGACACCAATGTAATATTTTTACTAGGTTCGGTAAATAAAACTTATTACTCCTTTTAGAATTTCTTCTTTATTTACACTTTTCGAATCAAAACAATAAATCTCAATTTATAATCAACTCTAATACTTTTATTCCAACTTAAATCCACTTTTTAATTACACTTTCCACAATCCAATAGTTCAGCTTTGCACACTTTCATAATCGAAAATAAACTGTGTTCCGCTCACCGTGAACACTCCCTTTTATACTCAAACCAGTTGTTCTAGAAGGTTCTTGTCCAGAAGGGGAAATTCTTATGGGGGTAGAATGTTCTAGTACTTTGGAATTAGGGGAAATTTAGATGCGATGGAAAAGAGCTTTTTGTTTTGTTCCCTCACAAAGCAGATATGTAATTCCCAACAGATGGCGCTGTAGGAGTATAAAGCTCTGTTCGCAACAATACTTTCAACTATGTCAGTGGTTTCCACACAAGTGAACTCGAAACGAACTTCAAACGAATGTCCATAAGGAGATCTAGATAAAGTTGGGGAACAGCTAGGAAGGGCAGGGAACGGTAATGTAACGAATTCATGATTTAGTGAATCGATGTTAATATTCATGTCACAATCCCGAATTTTGTTGACTAACCCTGTCTCCTTCAAGTTCTTCCATAGTTGACGACTATTCATAGAAGGACTAAACTTTCTATTGTATAATTGAATTTTAGCGGTTCGTATTTTGCGGACTACTTGATTACGCAATCTGCGAAATATCATACGTGGACATTCAATCTATAGCGTTTTCATAAATTATAGGTCTGATCTCGTTGGACCATAAGCCTACGAATTTCGTTGGTAAACCAAGGACGTTCACCGTGTTTAACAGTTCTGGTTCTAAGCGGAACATATCTATTAAACAAATTATTGATATTATTGTTAAGAAACTCAATTTTCTCGTCAGGTGAAAGTACAAAGTATTTGTATTTGTATTTTGTATTTGTATTTGTATTTGTATTATTATAAAAATTACTAGATACAGCAAGATTCAATCTTTTATAGCATCAAAAATTCGTAACCAAGTTGTATATATTACAATACATAATAAGTAATAACTAATGAAATAATAAGCAAAAGTATTACAAAAATTTTATAAACAATCTGGGCAAAACAGAGAAAAATAAAAATAAATAAATATAGATACTGTAATATTTTTGCTAGGTTCGTTAAATAAAACTTATTACTCTTTCTAATATTTCTTCTTTATTTTTACTTTCCAAATCACAACAATAAATCTCAATTTATAATCAACTCAAATACTTTATTCAAATTAAAATCACACTTGTTTTACACAATCCAATAAGCAGAGTTTTGCACACTTCCGTAATCAAAAATCAACTGTCTCGCTCACCGTGAACACTCCCTTATATACTCAAATTAGTTGTTCTCGAAAGTTCTTGTCTTGGAATGTTCTAGATGGTTGGAATAAGGGGAAATACATTTAACATTGGAAAAGAGCTTTTTGTTTCTTCCATAAATTAGATATACAATTTTCCAACAGATGGCGCTGTAGTAGTATAAAGCTCTGTTCACAACAATACTGTTGCGAACAGAGCCTTATACTCCTACAGAGCCATCTGTTGAGAATTACATATCTTCTTATGAAGGAACAAAAAAAGCTCTTTTTCATCGCATCTAAATTTCCCCTTATTCCAAACAACTAGAACATTCTATCTGCATATAAATTTCCCCTTATTCCAAAGAAATAGAATATTCTAAACAAGAACCTTCGAGAACAACTGGTTTGAGTATATAAGAGAGTGTACACGGTGAGCGGAACACAGTTTATTTTCGATTATGAAAGTGTGCAAAGCTGAACTATTGGATTGTGGAAAGTGTAATTAAAGAAGTGGATTTAAGTTGGAATAAAAGTATTAGAGTTGATTATAAATTGAGATTTATTGTTTTGATTTGAAAAGTGTAAATAAAGAAGAAATATTAGAAACAGTAATAAGTTTTATTTAACGAACCTAGCAAAAATATTACATTGGTGTCAGAAAAGTGGAATAAAACTTATTGTGCAGTGAAGTGTGCAAAAAAATAATAATAATAATAATAATAAAAATGAGCAAGTTACTAAAAGAGCTCAACTGTAATGAGCTGAAAAGTGAATTAGGCAAGCGAGAACTTTCTAGAGCAGGATCGAAAAATGAGCTTGTTCTGCGTTTGGCCGAATATTTGAAACAACAAAATGAAGACCCGGACATTTTCGTCTTTGAAGCTGACGCTGAGGAAGTGGACATAAGTAAAAATGTAGATGTTTCAAATATGTTTAGTCTTCTGCTTGAGCGTCTCGAAGAGCAACGAAATGAACAAAAGAAAGAACAGGAGAATGTACAAAAGAATGTTCTCGAACGTCTCGAAGAGCAACGAAAAGAACAAAAGAAAGAACAGGAGAATGTACAAAAGAATGTTCTCGAACGTCTCGAAGAGCAACGAAATGAACAGAAAAATGAACAAAAGAATATTCTCGAACGCCTTGACAAACAGCATAGCGAATAAAAAGACCTTCTCGAAGAGCAGAGAAACATGCTAGAAGGCAAACTTGTTAACATCGAGAATAATGTGTCTGCACTTGATGAACGTGTTTCATTGCTAGAGAATCAAGTCGACAACAAAATAGAGACGTTTTCAAAAGAGCTAGATCGCATTCGAAATATAAAGATTCGGGAAAGTTCTGGAGAAACATTGAGGAAAAAGGAGATGCAACCTCCAACCTTTGATGGACAAACTTCTTGGTCTATATACAAGAAGCAATTCGAGGCAGCTTCGACAACAAATGGCTGGGATGAGGCTGACAAGTATATAGCCTTAACTCTTGCACTTAGAGGAGCAGCTGCTGAGTTGTTGCAAACCATACCAGCAGATAAGAGCGGCGACTTCAATTCTTTGGTTTTGGCTATTGACAAACGCTTTGGTAACAGCCACATGAAAGAAGTCTTCAACAACTGCAAGCGGACATTGAAAGGCTTGTTCATCTTGCATATCCAGATGTTGGAGAGGAAATTTGTAACCAGTTCGCAGTTGAGGCATTTGTTCGCGCCATTTCTGACATACATCTTCAAAGGGCCGTACGAACTGCTGGAAAACGAACGCTTTCGGAAACATTAGCGTTTGCCTTGACAATGAAAGCAGCTGAGCAAGCTTCTCACGGAGTACATCGACTTAGAGAAGCCGTCGTCGAAGAATGCTCATGTCAAAGAACTGATATTGCGGCAGATCTTGTTCTCCATGGAATTCCTTTTGTGAAAAATGAAAATCTTGAAGACATTTTCAACAAATTTTGCACAAAAATTAATATTTTTCCGATCCGGCTAAATTACATTCTACGCACGACACCGCAACACAATACATCTACTAGCGCGATCATCGTTAGACTTCCGCATGAAAACGAAAAGAATTTTGTGCTTAAGAAAGTAATTGAATATTACAAAACTAATTCCCGATTAATTACTTTGCATGACCTTGGATTTGGACACAGTAATCAATTCGTAAGAGTGTATGAAAGTTTGACAAAACAAAACCATTCTCTCTTTCGAAAAGCTAATGATCTACGAAAAAAAAGCTACTGCATACTGTGTTCACCAGGTATGGGAGAGTTTACGTGAGAGAAAGTGCTGATAAGCGGCCAATCAGTGTCACGAATATGCTTCAATTACAATCAATTTGCTCTTTGGAATCTGGTGGTAATGATACAAACGTTGGAAAAAATGTTTCTGCTGTTGCTGCTGACGCTGCCAGTAGGAAAATTATTGCTGGTAATGATGTTGCTGATGAAGGTGTTGCTGTTGTTGTTGCTGATTGAGCAGTTGATGCTGATGAAAGTGTTGCTGTAGGCAGTATTGTTATTTAGATAATTTTTTTTTAAAGATTACTATAACCAAGTATGTAAACTTAAATTGATGTCATCTCATTTAGCATTTGTTGTTGCGTTATGTTAGGTATCAGTTAAATATATATTGAATTAAAATTTATATCTAATGTGGATGAAGATAAAACAAACTTTTTAAAATAATAGCTATGCTTAAACGAGAATTTTTTGTTTTTGAAAACTTAGTTCATATTTCATTATTATTAATACTCGTATTATTTAAATTATTTATTATTATTTTCTTTTTATCTGTACTACCTATTTATTTTCTGTATTCATATCTTTTTTTATTAGGTGGTAATTTTACAAGGATTTCTTCTTCAAAATGGTGGGTGAGCTTTATTGTACTAATTTCTAATCATGTTCGGTACAAATCCTGATAACATAAGATCGGTTTTCAATGTGTTGTGTGGTGCGTGTGATGGTCTTAATATATGTCACCTTAATGCTGGTAGTATTCGCTCAAAGTACACTATCCTGTATCAAATGTTAGGTAGCTCGAAACTGGATGTTATAATGGTGTCAGAGTCGTGGTTAAATGAAACCATATCATCACAGCTAGTCACTTTCCCTGGTTTTTAACTATATAGGAATGATCGTTGCACTAGAGGTGGAGGTGTGTGCATGTATGTAAGAGATAGCATATTAACCAAAAGTATTTATTCGTCAACAAAGTCAGCTTTAGAATTTATATGCATTGAATTATCTAATGTTAATGATAAATGCCTTTTAGTGGTCGTGTACTGCCCACCATGTTCATTCAAAGAGGAAAACTTACAAGAGTTGGAAGATCCTTTATCAAGTCTGAATTCAAAATATGTAGATATTCTGATTGGTGGAGATTTTAATGTTAACCAACTTGAAAATAATTCCACAACAAGATTGTTTCATTATTTTTGTGATAAACTGAGTTTATCCGTTGTAAATAAACTTTGGCCAACATGTTTCCAATCTGCGGTGAATCCTTCACTAATTGACATCTTTCTGACCAGTTCGATGCGTAAAGTGTTGTGTAATGATCAGATCAGACCAACTTCTGATTTTATACATGATTTTATATTTTGTTCGTTTCAGTTTGATGTAAATAAATCAAATGCTCCTAAAACTATTAGTTACCGATCTTTTCGTACTTTAAATTGTACTAATATTCAGAATTCGGTTGGAAATAATTACTGGAATGATATTTTGTATACGGTTAATGTTAACAGCAAAGTCTTACTATTTAATAGCTTATTGGGTAGACTTTACGACGATTATGTTCCAGTTGTCACCAAGCAGATCAAAAATCCTAAGTTTTGTCCATGGTACAACAATGATATTGAATCACAAATTCGGGTGAGAGAGCGTTTCTTTAGAAAATATAAAAGAAATACTTCGGAATACAACAAACGACAATATACTTTTGCTCGCAATCAAGTAACTGCTCTCATACGTTCTTGTAAAAAAAGATACTTTATTGAAAAACTTGACATTTCATTAGGTTCCAAAGTGCTATGGAAAAATCTGAAAGCAATTGGTGTGACCGGAAATAAAGAAACGTCAAAATGCCCTTTCAACCCACAAGTAATGAAATCATTTTACGCTTCTTCATTATCACAATCTGGTACTAGTCCGCCTATATCTGTTCCTGAATATGACGGTTTATTTTCATTCAACTGTGTTGCGGAAAGCGATATAATTAATGCTATAAAGTTAATCAAATCTAATGCGACTGGATCCGATAGCATTTCGCCGAAATTTATACGATTGATTTTACCTATAGTTCTCCCACCATTGAAACATATTTTCAATACTTGTATTTATAGCAGTGAATTCCCTGAACAATGGAAAATTGCAACAATTATTCCCATACAAAAAAAAAATAATCCTTCGGAGCCAGCTGATTTTAGGCCAATAAGTTTGCTGCCGTTTTTCGGTAAGGTTTTTGAAGGACTAATTGCGGATCAAATTCTCCCCTATATTCAAACCAGTAACAAATTATCAATGTGGCAGTCTGGTTTCCGCCACAAACACAGTTGTGAATCTGCTGTTGTAAAAGTCACATCTGATTTCCGCAGTGCTCTTGACAGAAATCAGTTGGGTATTATGGTTCTCTTAGACTTTTCCAAAGCTTTTGATTGTATTGACCATCAGATTTTGATTTCCAAACTAAGTAACCAATTCAATTTTTCAAGAACAGCTCTTAAACTTTTGCGAAGCTATCTTATAAATCGGCTTCAAACGATTTCAACTGATCTAGGTACTTCAAGTCCATATGTGGTTAACTGCGGTGTTCCTCAAGGATCTGTTCTTGGACCACTACTGTTTTCTTTGTTTATAAATGATCTTCCTGAGATCGTTATCAGTTGTCTCATACACATGTATGCAGATGATGTTATAATATATAATTTCTGTCAATTGGGTCTCATGGAAGATTGCGTTATTAGAAATAACGAAGATTTACTCAGCATACAAAGATGGGCTGATTCTAATAAACTTAAACTTAATCCATCGAAAACGCTAAGTATGGTTTGTTCAAGAAATCAAGTTAATATATCTAATTTTCCAAAAATTATTTTAAATGGGCAAACAATTGAATATGTCAAAAAAGTTAAGTACTTAAGATTTCAAATTAATGATAGATTAAGTTGTTGTTACGCGGTTTCTGAATCTATACGTCGAATTTATTTTGGTCTTCGATCTTTAAGGTCTTCGTCACATTTTTTAGATCCTGATATAAAGAAACACTTGATGAAGAGTCTTATCTTGCCCTTTTTTACTTTTAACTGCTCTGTCTATCCTGTTCTTGATTTTGAATGCAAACGTAAGTTAAATGTGGCCTTTAACGACTGCCTGCGCTTCATCCACGGTATTCCAAGATATGTTAGTGTTTCCAATATACATACTTTGCTTTGGGGACTGAGCTTGGACAAGTACCTAGGGTTTCGTAACATTACTTATCTTCACAGCATAATACATAATAAGTGTCCTGAGTATTTAGGTGAAATACTTAAATACGCTCAGTCACAAAGAGGCTTGCGATTGATTATCCCACGTTTTACATATACCGTTGCAGAACGATCTTTTTTTGTGTCTGCTATTCGACTGTGGAATAGCCTCAATATATGTAGAATTGCAGATAACTACCTCACCAGCCATTTTTAGGAAGAAATTATTCTTGTTCTTTTTAACAGAAAATTAATACTTTTCTTTTTTTTTATTTATTTTTTTCTTTCCTTAGTTTTGTTTGTTAAACTTAAAATCAATTTAATTTTTATATTTTTATAAGCTCAAAGCATATTTCTCTTTTCTTTTATTATTTATTGTACTGTTAATTTGGAACACTTGGTAAAGTTATTTAGATACTATTAAAAGATTAATGATTAATCTTGTTGTATCATGTAAAATCTTTGAAATACAAATACAAATACAAATAAAAAAAAATGTCCAAAGGAACCAACGAAACGGACTTTCAAAGTGCTGGAATTGCAATAAGACTGGACATTTACAGCGTCAATGTCGGTTACCACCAAGAAGAGCTTGTCAACATTGTGGACACGGAGTTTCAAACCCAGAACAAGGTAACAATAACATCAGTGTTACTTCCCGAACAGTTTCCCAACAGGGAAACGAGTAAGAACCAACTTCGAGGGGCAGAAGCTGGTTTCTGTTACCAATAGTTACCGTCTAAGAACTGCCACAGGAGAAGCAGCTAGGGTTTATGGTGAAATCCGACTTAGAATTCGAATTGCAGATCTAGAATTCTCACACAAATTTTTGGTGGCAGATATATGTGACGAATGCATCATAGGCATGGACTTCATGAAAGAACATCGAGTAATTTTGGATATTGGCAACCAGGTACTCAAATACCAGAATACAGAAATTCCAATGATCTATGGGCACGAAGAAACAACAACCCTAAGGACTGTCATCAAAGAAGATGTGATTATTCCTAATTCTTCTGAGGTATTCGTTTGGACAAAAGTAGAAGATGAGTGTGGACGCCATCGATACCTAATGGTGGAACCAGGCCCAGATTGTTCTTCCCAAAACGTCATCATTGGGAAGACACTTGTGGCTCCAAAGAACAATATGGTCCCCGTACGGATACTCAACACCAAACCGTACGATGTAAAGTTAGCAAAAGGAGAAGTTATCGGTAAGTGCGAATCTGTCGCAGCCATAACACGAATTGACGCTGAAACACCGAGAACGACATTAAACCCTCAGGAACTCAATAGCATCAGGGCAAAGATACTCAATTCATCTAACATAGACCAACATCAGGTTAAAACGGCAGAAAGCCTTCTGAACGAGTATGCTGACATTTTCGCTTCACCAAACGGAAAATATGGAAGGACACAAATGGTGCAGCATCGAATAAATACAGGAGATGCAAGGCCCATTCGTCAGCCCGCAAGACGTCTGCCACTGGCCAAACAAGGTGAAGCTGAGGAAATGATTACCACCATGAAGAAGGATGGTTTGATTGAAAACTCCAAAAGTCCTTGGGCGTCACCAGTGGTCCTAGTCAAAAAGAAGGACGGAAGTACACGGTTTTGTGTTGACTACCGAAGGTTGAATGACGTAACCAAGAAAGACAGCTACCCCTTGCCAAGAATTAGTGACACCTTAGATGCGATGGAAGGAGCACACTGGTTTTCAACACTGGACTTGAAAAGTGGATATTGGCAAGTTGAAATTCACCCTGAAGATCGAGAAAAGACAGCGTTCTCCACAGGTAATGGGCTGTGGCAATTCAACGTGATGCCGTTTGGTCTTTGCAACGCTCCGGCAACCTTTGAGCGTTTGATGGAGTGCGTCCTTCAAGGCCTGACGTGGAAAACTTGCCTTGTCTACTTGGATGATGTTATCGTTTATGGAAAAACATACGACCAACACTATAAGAACCTAAAGGGTGTGTTCCAGAGACTTCGAGAGGCTAACCTTAAACTGAACCCAGAAAAATGTGCACTGTTCCAGACTGAAGTAAAGTATTTGGGACATATCATCTCGTCCCAAGGAGTCAAGACCGATCCTGAAAAAGTTGACACCGTCAAAAATTGGCCAACACCACAGGACAAACATCAACTACGAAGTTTTCTTGGTCTTGCTACTTATTACAGACGTTTTGTTAAGAACTTTGCCGGAATTGCGAAGAGTTTGCATCAGCTTACGGAAAAGAACAAGCAGTTTAGATGGCCAGGTGAGTGTGAAAAAGCCTTCCAAGAACTGAAATACCGTCTATGCAATGCTCCGGTGCTGATCTATCCGACTCCAGGCAAGCCTTTTATCATCGATGCTGACGCAAGCAACGTGGGAGTCGGCGCTGTTCTGTCACAAGTGCACAATGGCGAAGAAAAGGTTGTCGCCTATTTCAGCAAAGTACTGTCGAAGACCGAAAGGAACTACTGTGTGACCAGAAGAGAACTATTGGCACTCATCTTGGCAACGAAACACTTCCACAAATACATCTATGGACAGAAGTTTCTTCTACGAACCGATCATGGTGCTCTTAACTGGTTGTTGAACTTCAAGAACCCAGAAGGACAAGTCGCAAGGTGGATAGAAAGACTGCAGACTTACGATTACGAAATTCAACACCGAAGGGCAAAGCTGCACTCAAATGCCGACGCACTATCCCGAAGACCTTGTAAAATAGATTGCAAGCATTGCAGGCGACAAGAAGAAAAGGAATCCATCAACATTCTGCGAATAAGAGCTGACCCCATTTGTGGATGGAGCAATGAAGAAATACGATCTGCTCAACAAGAAGACCCCGACATTGAACCTCTTCTCGCATGGAAGGAACATGAAGAAAAACCCGCATGGAATGACATTTCCGATAGGAGTCCAATTTTAAAGGCCTATTGGGCACAATGGGACTCACTTCATGTGCAAGAAGGTGTTCTTCGGCGAAAATGGGAGTCCGCTGATGGTAAATCCTATGTAATGCAGCTTGTATTACCTCAATCGAAAATCAAAGAGGTTCTTCGAGAGATGCATGATGGACCTTCAGGAGGCCATTTGGGAGTCAATAAGACGTTAGAAAAAGTGAGACAACGATTCTACTGGTTGCATGCAAGAGACGACGTGGAAAAGTGGTGCCGAAATTGTGAAGCTTGTGCTGCAACCAAAGGCCCTGGTAGAAAACTGCAAGGAAAAACGATGCAATATAATGTTGGCTCACCGTTTGAATGGATTACTTCAGCAAATGGCCTGAGGCATACGCTATCCCGAACCAAGAAGCCAAGACCGTGGCCGACCAGATTGTGTCTAACTGGGTAAGTAGGTTCGGTGTGCCTATGGAGCTCCATTCTGACCAAGGAAGGAACTTTGAGTCGAACATATTCCAAGAGGTCTGCGCGTTCCTTGGCATTAAGAAAACGAGAACCACACCACTTCACCCGCAATCTGATGGAATGGTCGAGAGATTCAACAGGACTTTAAAAAGCACCTCACTAAGGTCGTAGGCGACTACCAAAGAAACTGGGATAGGCACATACCACTATTTTTAATGGCCTATCGAAGTGCAGTACATAGCTCAACAGGACAAACACCATCTGAAATCCTGTTCGGAAAAAGCATACGCCTGCCTAGTGAGATAAGGTTTGGACACCCACCACAAGAGTCTCAGGAAACAGAGGATTACGTGAGTGACCTAAAAGAGAGGCTAATCGGCATCCACGAAAGGACCAGGACTAGAATGAGCACTTACAGCGATCGAATGAAGACAAGGTACGACACAAGAGCAAACACGACAGGATTCCAAGTAGGAGATCGTGTATGGCTGTATAACCCACATCGTCAAAAGGGATTGTCGCCGAAACTTCAACAAAACTGGGAAGGCCCTTATACTGTCGTCACGAAAATCAATGATGTCGTTTACCGAATTCAAAGAGGGTTAAGAGGAAAGCTAAAAGTTGTGCATAGCGATCGACTGCACCGATACAGTGCCGAAGCTGGTGATAGAGTTGTTCAGGACGAACAATCTTAAGAAGGGGGCAATGTTGCGAACAGAGCCTTATACTCCTACAGCGCCATCTGTTGAGAATTACATGTCTTCTTATGAAGGAACAAAAAAAGCTCTTTTTCATCGCATCTAAATTTCCCCTTATTCCAAACAACTAGAACATTCTATCTGCATATAAATTTCCCCTTATTCCAAAGAAATAGAATATTCTAAACAAGAACCTTCGTGAACAACTAGTTTGAGTATATAAGAGAGTGTACACGGTGAGGGGAACACAGTTTATTTTCGATTATGAAAGTGTGCAAAGCTGAACTATTGGATTGTGGAAGGTGTAATTAAATAAGTGGATTTAAGTTGGAATAAAAGTATTAGAGTTGATTATAAATTGAGATTTATTGTTTTGATTTGAAAAGTGTAAATAAAGAAGAAATATTAGAAACAGTAATAAGTTTTATTTAACGAACCTAGCAAAAATATTACAATACATTAAATCGAGCATAATTTTAAACCATAGACGATAAAAGTTCAAATAATTTCTTCTTGAAAATGGTTGGAGAGCCGGTTCTTTGTAATTCAAATGATAAGCCATTTCACAATCTAATAACTGTTACAAAAAAAGATCTTTCGGCAATGGTGTGCGTAAAGCGCGGTAAAATTAATCTTAATCCTCTTTAAGAATGTGCGAATTGAAGCATTTCACCTAAATACGCAGGACTTCTGTTATGAATTACGTTGTTTAAAAAAATAACATTACGGAACATATATAAATATTTATATTTATCAAAATTTAGTCCTAACAGCGATGGATGTAAATTAGACACACTTTCATGCCTTGGAATATTTTAGATGAAACGTAGACAATCATTAAACGCGACATGAAGTTTTCGTTTACACTCATAGTCAAGAGAGGGATATACATTACAATTAAAAGTAAGAGAGGGAGACTCTTCACAAGATGTTTTCTTAAAACAGGATCAAAGATGTTCGAAGAACATCGTAGAGAACGCACACTACAGTAAACTCGTCTAATAGTATCAGAAACAGCGTCACAGCAGGTTAGTTTGTTGTTAATTTGGAAACCCAAATATTTTACTTTTGAAACATAGTTAACAACTTGTGAATTTAAAACAATTTTGGGTAAATCATCAAGAGTAACTTCAGTCCTCGAACAAATCATAGAAAGAGTTTTTGATGGATTAAGTAGTAACTTGTTTTCAAAAGACCACTTTTGAATATTTGTAAGATCTTCGTTAACCCGGACAATGCAGTCATCCATCAAACCTAATTCACTAAAATTATAGAGCAGAACATCATCTGCATACATGTGAATATGACAACTATAAACAATATCTGGTAGATCGTTAATAAATATTGAGAAAAGAAGTGGTCCTAAAACTGACCCTTGGGGCACACCCTGATTAACAATAAATGTACTTGAATTACCTTGATCTGTGGTTACCATCTGCAGTCTTTTACAGAGATAGTTGCTTAATAGTTTTAAGGCTGTTTTTGAAAAATTGAACTTGTTGCTTAATTTAGAAATTAGTCAAAGAAACAGTCAAAGGCTTTCGCAAAATCCAAAAGCACCATAACACCCAAAAGATCCTTGTCAAGAGCAGCTCGAAAATCAGATGTTACTTTCAGAACAGCAGACTCACAACTATGTTTGTTACAAAAACCAGACTGCCATTTAGATAACTTTTGATTGAATTGAATGAAGTCTAGCATTTGATTAAACATTAACCGTTCAAATTACCAAAAAATGGTAACAAGTTAATTGGTCTATAGTCCGAAGGCTCTGAGGAATTAGCTTTTTTGGGTATGGGTACAATAATTCCACTTTTCCAGGCTTCTGGGAATTGAGAACTTGAGATACATGTATTCAAAATGTGCTTCAAAGGTTTAATAACAATTGGTAAAATCAAACGTATAAATTTCGGTGAGATGTTATCTGTACCAGAAGCATTTGATTTAACTGATTTTAGAGCAGTAACAACTTCGATATCTTCCACACAATTAAATGAAAATATTTCATTGTCATTTTCAGGAATAACTAATGTAAGACTTGAATTAAGCTGAGTCGGTGCAAAAATGATTTCATTTCTTGTGGGTCTAATGGGCATTTCGAAATCGACTTAGATGAACAAACACCAACATCTTTCAAATTTGTCCAAAGATCCTTAGAATTCAGAGAAACATTAAGTTTATTCATAAAATATGTTTTTTTACATGAACGTATAAGAGCAGTGACTTTATTACGAGAAAAGATATAGATTTTTAGATTAGATTAGATTAGATTTTATTAGCGTATTTTAGTTAAATTGAATTTACAAAGCATATTTCTTTTACACAAAAAAATCATTATGACATGGCATTTGCCGTCTGCCAGATTGACAATTAACATGTATACAAACATTGTAATAAGCTTTAATAATTATGCCTTTGAAAAAGAATTTGATAATATTTAAGAATGAATTAAATTAAATTATGCGAATAATAGTTTGATTAATCTGAAGTCTTCGTTCATAATTCTTGATCTATATTTCATCGCAATTTTGCAATATTTATGCAGCTTGGCAATATCCATCTCATTCAGTATAGCAATAACTTGTTCCTCTGATAAAAAGTCGCTTCCCAGAATGCTTCTTCTTGTTTCCCTGAGAGTAGGACATTTTCCGACGAAATGTATAACGTCTTCTCTTTCTCTATGATTACACAAGCTACACTCTAGTGGTAAATCGGGTCTGTGTGGTATGAAATTTAGGTTGAGTAATTCACTTCGGAGTTTAACCATTGTTGAGATATCGTTTATACTGTTTACGTCCCTGAAGTAGTTTCTTTTTCCAAGATTGTGGTTCAGCCTTTTATAAGTTGTTCGAAATAAGGAATCGGACGCTTCAGCTGCATATTCTTCTCTGCATTTTTCATCAACCCTCGTAATCACATCGTACAGGATATCCTTACAGCTCGATAAGTTTCCAATATTTAGATTGAAATCCACGTTACAACCTTCTGCGAGAGAGTTCCACTCCCTGTACCAGCTATTTTTGTTTTGAACAGCATTAAGAACTACTTTACGAACCAACCTTGATTCAGGCATCTTGAAGACTTTCTGCAAAGAGAGAAAAGATATATTGATTTCTGTTAAAATCCGTTGGGTTTCTTTTGTACCTTTTGAAAAAGCGTTCTCTCTCTCTTTAATTTGTACTTCAATGTCTTGTCTGTACCAAGGACATCCCTTTCGATTTTTTACCCGTTTTGTAACTAAAGGCACGTAAGCATTAAATAATAATCTTTCCAGTAGGTCGTTAAAAATTAACACTTTACTGTTAACGTCAATAGTATAAAGAATATTATCCCAGTAGTTATTGCTAATACTATGTTGCATATCAGAATAGTTAAATGAACGATATGATCTATAACTGAAAGTATTCGAATAACATAAGTTTCTTACATTGAACTGGAATGAGCAAAAAATTAAATCATGAATAAATTCAGAGGTTAGTTTAATTTGTTCATTGCATAAAATTTTTTCTTGTGAGGTAGTAAGAAACATATCTATAAGCGAAGGATTATCAATAGATTGAAAAAATGTTGGCCAACTAGTATTAACTACAGACAAACTTAGTTTTTCACAAAAATATTTAAAGAGACGCGTGGTTCTATTATTTACTAATAAATTAACATTAAAGTCACCAGCAATGAGCACATCTGAGTACTTAGAATTCAAACGAAAAAGTGTCTCTTCAATTTCATTTAAGTTTTCTTCTTTAAACAAACAAGGTGGGCAGTATACCACCACTAAAAGGCATTTCTCAACACCATTATTAATCTCTACACATAAAAACTCTAACAATTTCGTTGAACTATAAATTACTTTCGTAGGTATATGCTCTCTAACATAAATGCACACTCCTCCCCCTCGACTACAGCGATCGTTTCTAAAAATTTTAAAACCATTAAAACAAACTAGTTGAGATGTAATACCTTCGCTCAACCATGATTCAGATATCATAATTATATCTAGTTTAGAACTATTAAGCATTTGAAGAAGAACGGTGTATTTAGAGCGAATGCTTCCCACATTGAGGTGACATACGTTTAAACCATTGGAAGCGTTACACAGAACATTGCACATAGATCTTATATTATCTGGACTAGTATTTAACATGTTTATTAAAACACACCGACAATCTATCTGAAGAAACTATTTAAACCAAATAAAATTAAGCATTAAAATTTAAGAATACAAATATTTTAAAATTAAAACAAAAAACTAATTTTCAAGTTAAGCTGCAATCTACTTAGCAATAAATTAGAAAATAAATTCATTTATAAATGATATTTAAGATTTTTGACTAAAAACATAAAAATAAAATATGAAATGATTTACTTTACATACTTGGTACGAAACAAAAATTAATCAACAATACATTTTGAAACATCATTATCAATAATGAATCCAGCAACTCTCCCAACATCAGCAACACCATCAACAACTCCAGCAGCAGCAACGCGCCAATACCATCGACGTCAGAAACAGAATCAACATTTCTAACAACATCCACATTATCAGCAACAGAAGGAGACAAATTATTTTCATTGTGTGCTTTCACCATATTAAAACCATTAGCATGCACAGGGAAGGTGGATTGTAATTGTGCTATGCTTGTTACACATATCGGCTGCTTATCAGCATCCTCTCTGACAAAAACTCTTCCATACCGTGTATAAACAGAGTTCACCTGCTTTCTCTTTCGCATATCATTAGCTTTCCGAAAGACAGCATGATTAAGTTTTTTCAGACATTCGTACACCCTCACAAATGAGTTTTTGTTTACAAAGCCAAGATCGTGAAGTGTAACTAGTCGAGATGTAGATTTGTAAAATTCACTAACTTTCCTAAGAACATAGTTTTTATCATTTTCGTGCGGCAATCTAACAATGATCGCGCTGTGTGATAAAATATTTTTCGGTTTTGTTCGTAGAATTTAGTGCGGTCGAAGTAAATCAATGCCGATAGTTGAACAGAATTTATTGAAAATCTCGCCAAGGTTTTCATTTTCTCTGAATGGTATTCCATGAAGAACAAAGTGAATCTGATCCCAATCAACACTTCGAGTGCTAAGCTCTAAGCCAGAGTAGTTGACGTTCCTAAAATCTCTGTATTCGTAAGAATTTTGAGAACTTTTAACCTTGAAGTTGAAAGACAAAAAAATGAGATCATGCTTTGAAAATGCTGCAGCTGACAACTGATCATACAAAAGGACATCACTCACATCGCTAACGAAAAACACATCTAAAAGAGTTTGCAAATCCCTAGAAAAATGTGTAGCAACTGTAGTGTTGACCGGAGTTAGGTTAAATGTTCTCATGCAATCAACGAGAAAAAACTCAAGAGATTACTGTTGAAATCACCACCTATAATGATCTTAGATGGACCCAGAATAATTGTTTCCAAAATAGAAAGCAATGGACTAATATCTACATCCTTATTGGGTCTGTAAACAGCCCCTAAAAGAAGACTACCCTCGTCGTCCAGTATGTCTAGGAACAAGTAATCCAACTCACTGTTCGATGACGACTTACAATCAATTTTGCCTTTTATGCCATTACGAACATAAACAGCGGCTCCTCCACCTCTCCTACCATGTCTGTCAGCCCGAAAAAGCCTAAAACCACTCAAACAATACATTGAATCACCATTTTTATCGGAGAACCACGTTTCAGTAACACAGATTATATCAACATCAGATTCCTCAAACACATCTCTAAACTCATCCATTTTGCAATATAAGCTTTGTGCATTTAAATGACAAACCCGTAAGCCCGTCTTTTGTTTCCAGAGGACCTGAACCATCGAGCGAAGAATTCTATCGCCACCATCGATCGCAGAATCATCACCATTATTATCGTAGTTCATAGTTCTTCAATAGAAGAAATATAATAATACGCACTAAAATTCGAGTAAGCGGATCTACCGGAATCAAAACCACAAACAAATTATCAATCATTCTGTATAAATAACCACTTAGACCAAAAAAACAGAACAATAACTAATAGAGATGTTATGTAGCACAATTAAATACTAAAAAAAGGTAGAATTGTTTGATTTAAATAGTATAATTAAAAACAAAAGGCGTAAAAAAGATTATAATATCAGAAAGTTAAGTTTCAGAGAAAAAAAAAAAAAAAAAACTAAAATGTGTAATCAAAAATATAATATAAAAAAAAAGAAAATTAATAGTGCAAAAAAAATCTTAACCAAAGATAATTAATTATTCATGCATGAGGCTGCCAATTCCATCAAGGGTTTCAATGTTTTTGATGCATACTCCTTTCTCATCAGATGGCAGATGTTTGACGTAGACAAGACCACGAATTGTAAACACCGATGCAATTTTGTTTTGTTTTTTTTAATTGAAGTGCAGTCCGCAACAACAAATTGTTTTTATTAGTTAAGCATTCGCGAAAGTAAATTTGTGATTTCGAATTGGAATTTAATAGCCCTACGTTGAAAGTGATAGATATTTACATATTTATTATTTTGTATGTTCTTATCTCTTTTTAATAATTTTTGTATATATTATTTTTTCTATACATTGAATAATCGTTAATTTAATTCTGTAATTTAATTATTTTTCATTTATTATTTTACATAATGAGTTATGTTTAGGTCTAAAAACCTAGCGGTGGAAAATCAGCGAAAATGAAAAAAAAAACACCAAAATTTGTGGCTTTTTTGTTGCTAATTAGTTGCTGGAATACCGATTTTGTTGCTCGAACCGATCGCGAGAAATCGGACACAGTTCTAGATTTATGTTAAGATAGCGTGGAAGCGGTGGAAAATCAGCGAAAATGAAAAAAAAACACAAAAATTTGTGGCTTTTTTGTTGCTAATTAGTTGCTGGAATACCGATTTTGTTGCTCGAACCAATCGCGAGAAATCGGCAACAGTTCTAGATTTATGTTAAGATAGCGTGGAAATTACTAAATTTTGGAATAACCGATCACACAAATGAGAGTAAATTTGTTGCTAATTTGTTGCTGTAAGATGTTCCAAGAAAAGTTGAAAAAAAATATTTATTCACAGTTAATTTAACTAACTCAAATTTGATGTCGTCCACGCTAGCTTAACTCCATGGAAAAATCCAATTAATAATTTGTTGCTGAGCACAGTAGGCCTTGTCTGAGTGCAAAGAGTCAGCAACAAAATAGAAACCGGAAGTCCGTAGTGTTTCGAGACCCGTAAGCAAACAAATCGCCCACGCCAGCTCAATTCTCGATTTTATGCAAAGAGTCACCATCAAAATAGAAACTGGAAGATGGTAGTGTTTAAAGACCGGTAAGCAAATAAACCGGTCATGCTAGCTTATCTCTCGATTTTTCCATGGAAAAATGCAATTAATATTTTGTTGCTCTTCATCTCTTGTAGCTTTTTTCTCGTTGATCCTAAACAACGTTCTTAGAGGTATCTAAAAACAAAATGATAAGAATAGATTTATTTTGTGGAAAAAATGCTCCAAAAGTTATTTCAAAATTATGAAAAGAATAAAGGACATCAAGGATATTTAGAAAAAGTGTCTATTATGTTTCTGTCACAGTAAATAAAATAAATAAGTTTAAACTTGTATACATACCGGATGTGAAGCAAAAATAGCATCAAAATTCAGCTCAAAAGTTTATATATGTATATATATATATGATATAACGTGCCATGTCCGCAGCATTGCGCCCACAGTTCTTAACTGATCTTTATGACATTTAGTAGAATTATTCTATGAATCAATAGTGAGATCAAATTCGAAGATGAGAAAAATCGGCCGGTTAGTTTAGGGGTTGTGGGTGTTTAAAAATGTTTGTATCGTTTTCAAAAAAAATCAAATTTAGTCGATTCCAGCATTATAACTTTCTAATCGTTAAATACAACTCACAATTAATAAATTTATCTTAAAGTTCACACAATCAGCTTCATTTTAAGGTATTAACCTCATAACTTTTACGATTTTTTCAACTTATTTCAGGGGTTTATAAATTTGTAAAAATATTAAAAATAATGAACAACATGCCATGTCCGCACGATTGCGTCCACAGCTCCTTACCAATTTTTGTATAATTTTTTAGACTTGTTCTATGAATCAATACTAAGATCAAGTTCAAAAATAAACAAAATCGGCTGATTAGATCAGGAATTGTAGGTGTTTAAATATTCTATTATTGTCAAAAAAAAACAATATTTAGTCAATTATATTCAATTATATAACCTGCTAAAAGTTAGATATATATCAAAATAGATGAATTTATATCAAAGGGCACGGTAGTGCCCAGCCAAGTTCTGGCACTACACCCTTTTTACAGGAACAAACTCAGGCGATTTTTGACCCCTTCCTATCTTTAGTACCAATGAAGTCAGAAACTTAAAACTCCGAATATATGCTAAGCTAGTCAGGCACAGGCGCCTCACCAAATATCATTTTTCTGGCATAAGCGGTTCCTGAGATATAAGGCCTCAAAAATCACAAAAACCGTAACTGACTGACTGACTGACTGACAGATCATCAAAATTATGGAGCACTTCCCGACATCGTAGAATCTTGTAATTTTGCACAACGGTAGGTCTTGTGATGCAACCAGAGGAAAAAATCGAAAATTTGAAATTTTCCATTCAGGGGGCGTGGTATCCGCCCACTTTCTCCGAATTTTGGAGCACTTCCCGACATCGTATTATGGAGCACTTCGGACTGCTGTAAAACGATGAAATTTGGTGAACCGGTAGGGCTTATATTGCATATAAAGAACCAAAAATAAACACCAAGGTTTTCCTTTTAGGGGGCGTGGTATCCGCCCACTTTCTCTGAATTGGTGTTGGTTGAATGGAGCACTTCCGACTGCTATAAAACGATGAAATTTAGTAAAGTGGTAGGGCTTAAATTGCATACAAAGAAAAAAATATAAAATTAGCGGTTTTCCATTCAGGGGCGTGGTATCCGCCTACTTCCTCAGAACTGATGTAAATTATATATGGCGCTTTTCCGATTGGAGTAGAACAATGAAATTTGGTGGAAAGGTAGGGCTCAAATCGCATATAAAGGACCAGAAATAAAAATCGAGGTTTTCCATTCAGGGGCGTGGTATCCGCCCACTTTCTCCGAATTGGTGTTGGTTGAATGGAGCACTTCCGACTGCTATAAAACGATGAAATTTGGTAAAGTGGTGGGGCTTAAATTGCATACAAAGAAAAAAATATAAAATTAGCGGTTTTCCATTCAGGGGCGTGGTATCCGCCCACTTCCTAAGAACTGATGTAAATTATATATGGCGCACTTCCGATTGGAGTAGAACAATGAAATTTGGTGGAAAGGTAGGGCTCAAATCGCATATAAAGGACCAGAAATAAAAATCGAGGTTTTCCATTCGGGGGCGTGGTATCCGCCCACTTTCTCCGAATTGGTGTTGGTTGAATGGAGCACTTCCGACTGCTGTAAAACGATGAAATTTGGTAAAGTGGTAGGGCTTAAATTGCATACAAAGAAAAAAATATAAAATTAGCGGCTTTCCATTCAGGGGCGTGGTATCCGCCTACTTCCTCAGAACTGATGTAAATTATATATGGCGCACTTACGATTGGAGTAAAACAATGAAATTCGGTAGAACAGTAGGGCTCAAATCGCATATAAAAGACCAAAAATAAAAATCGAGGTTTTCCGTTTAGGGGCGTGGTATCCGCCCACTTTCAGAGAAAATGTTTAATTTATATGGAACACTTCCGATTGCTGTAATTAAGGTAGGTTTGTTAGTGTTAGGTATCTTGCCAGGACAAGAAGAAATAATTGAAGCGCAAATCAAAACAACCAATAACAAAAAGAAAATATACCTACCAAAAGAAATAGGAAGCTATAAACTAAGTTGATTTTAGTAGGTAGAGTCCACCCTTCTATCCTTCCGTATCTTTCGAGATTTTGACATGGCAAAATATTAAAATCTTTGCAAAAAGGAGTGAGATCAGACCAAAAAACATAAATGTTAAAAAAAAGAGCCAAGTTCTTCTATACAAAAACCTTTGTGTAACAAGTCAGCCGTGAAAAGTACTGAGATCTAAAAGTACGCCAAGTTCTTACTTCATGAAGGTTTAATACCGAATATTTAAAGTAGAATAATATTGAAACAGCTACAATGTAATAGAGAAATTTTATTATTTAATGACTACTGACTAAAATTTGATGGGCTTACTTGGCAAGTTTTTTTCTCATGCCCAATTCAAAAGGTTTTGAAAACTTGACCAGTGAGCCCATCAAATTTTAGTCAGTAGTCATTAAATAATAAAATTTCTCTATTACATTGTAGCTGTTTCAATATTATTCTACTTTAAATATTCGGTATTAAACCTTCATGAAGTAAGAACTTGGCGTACTTTTAGATCTCAGTACTTTTCAGGGCTGACTTATTACACAAAGGTTTTTGTATAGAAGAACTTGGCTCTTTTTTTTAACATTTATATTTTTTGGTCTGATTAAAGTTCACACGATTAGCTTGAATTCAATCTATTATTTGTATAATTTTTAAAATTTCTTAAATTTATTTCAAGGGTTTATAAATAGTAAAAATATTCAAATATTATTTACTTTATATTCGCCTATAAATTCTACCTATCCATATCGGCGTGGCCGAATGGCGCTTTTTTTATTGCTAATTAGTTGCTCTAATGAGAATTTTGTTGCTTGAATAGTTTTTGAGATATTGATAACAATGCCGGTCAGTGACGATGCCAACTTAGTTTAGCTGAATTTTCGTCATATTTTTTTATGAAAAATAGAAAGATTTATTGAACTGTTTAGTTTTTTTTCCGTTGCTGCTTCCAGCATTCGATTTTTAACCATTATCGAATTACTCACTATTCAATTGTCTATAGAATAATATGAAATTTATTTTTATGTCGTGATATTCTAATAATAATGTAATAATAGAAAAAGTAGTAGGAAAGAAACAAAAAAAATAAGCCGATCGTAATGTTCATTCCTCAATGTTTAACATAATGTGTCGTACACAAAAAAAAAAAAACATGTAAGTTGAAAACTACATTTTCAAAAACTAATTTTAATTCATGTTCAACAGGAGATGTCATTATTTTTGAAGTCTTTGACGACGGGACGAACCAGAAAATTAAATTGGGTGCTCTTCCACGAGGTTTAACGAATCCTTTAAATAGCAGAGAAATATATAGACTTGTTGGAGCTATAGACTTTACTCCCCCTACGAATACTCCAAGAACATCTTCAGATTTAAATATAGGACACTTCACGGCCGTGTGCTTACGAGGAACTCAGTGGACAGAATACGACGATCGTTGTGAAAAAGAAATATTCAGAAAAAATACATACGCTATTAAGCCTAGAATTTTAATGTATGTCAAAATCACATGACATAATACTTAATGCTGCTTTTACACGAAAGCGATTTTTAATCTTATTTTCTCTTTTGGAGTCATCTTCCGCTTTGTGTAACCCCGCCACCATACACGTCTCTTTCCTACGGGCTTAAAAATCGCAAGGTAATATTGCTTCGTTTAAAAGCAGTCTTTGTTATAAAAAACGAATGTTTTTTAGTAATGGACAAATAAAGAACAATTAAATGTTAAACTGCTCGCTGCTCAGTAATGAGATTGTGGTACTATGTTTTTTGTATTTCCTGCCTAGATAAGGAATTTCAAACTCGACCGATTCCTGTTTCTATAAGTTAAAAATTTAATATTTCATACAAAAAAAATTGGAAAACGGTTGACTCTAAAGGCCATCCCTGTAACTTTCCGCTAATTCTATGCTTTTGCACTCAAAATTCACTCAATACAACATTTTTGAGCTCGTGATTTCTTCGTTATTATGAGCTCTCCGAGCTCAAAAACTAGCTGTTCTACGCTTTTGAGCTCTTCGAGCCACACAATATACTATAACCGCACGGAATTCAGCTATGAGATTTTGAGCATTAAATAAAATATTGCGATATTTGCTGAACTTTTCAGGTGAAAGAATCCGACATTCACGTTCAAAAAAAGTCATTGTTTAAAACCACCTACAGAGAGCTTAAAACATATAGTAAATAACTTCAAAGAAGTATATAGTTCAAAATAATGCGTAAATCATGAGAAAAATTCGTAAATGTTTAACGGATGCGGATCTAAATTTTACATGCGTATATAGTTAAAAAAAAAAAATTTAGATTTACATTCAGACAGAAGATTTATATAAAGTTTTTTAATAAGTCGCTTAAAGGAATTATCTGTATTCAAAAAAAGACCGCCTAGTAACAGAAATTTTTTCAACACAGTAATCTAGCAAGGCCGGTTCGTTTGATTACGGGTCTCGAAACACTACGGACTTCCGGTTTCTATTTTTCCATGGAGTTAAGCTAGCGTGGACGACATCAAATTTGAGTTAGTTAAATTAACTGTGAATAAATATTTTTTTTCAACTTTTCTTGGAACATCTTACAGCAACAAATTAGCAACAAATTTACTCTCATTTGTGTGATCGGTTATTCCAAAATTTAGTAATTTCCACGCTATCTTAACATAAATCTAGAACTGTTGCCGATTTCTCGCGATTGGTTCGAGCAACAAAATCGGTATTCCAGCAACTAATTAGCAACAAAAAAGCCACAAATTTTTGTGTTTTTTTTTTCATTTTCGCTGATTTTCCACCGCTTCCACGCTATCTTAACATAAATCTAGAACTGTGTCCGATTTCTCGCGATCGGTTCGAGCAACAAAATCGGTATTCCAGCAAATAATTAGCAACAAAAAAGCCACAAATGTTGGTATTTTTTTTTTCATTTTCGCTGATTTTCCACCGATAAATTTTTAGACCTGTTATGTTTGGCTTCTGTTACGTAATTTTTATGCAGAAAATTCAATAGTCTTTTGTTTTTTTTTTCGTTTTTAACTATTTGAAAATAAAAGTTTTTTCCGTATTTACCTCCAATTCTCTTTCATTAGTAATTCTTATTATCACACCGAAGTTTGTTTTTTTCAGCTGTAAACACATATAAACTCAAATATCATATCTCTGTGTATTTTCTAATCTATTTATTTTTTATTCTACGAAAGTACTACTCTTTTGCATAAGGGCCCTGTCAAACAGATTGTCAGCGGTTTCAAACGTTTATTTCAGGGGTTGTCCCTTTTCTAAGAAAGTGGAAAATCCTACAAGAGTATCGCTTGTCACAAAAACTGTTGCTCATTAGTCGTTTGGAATCAGCAGATAATTGTAGGCTCTTTCAATTACCGCCAATTTTGTCCTAGTTTCTTATTAAATTAATAAAACTTTGTGTGATATCCAGAAGAGGAATAGGGTAAGACACCCAGTGACCGACACTCTTAAGAGAAATTTCGAGTTTGCAAATTCATAACTTTTCTTTCGCTGGATCGATTTTAATGATTTTTGTGTATTACAGTAAAACCCGCTTAAGACAAACGGCAAAATGTCACAGTCTCTCTTTCACTTAAGCGGGTTTTTCACCCCGCTTAAGTGAAAAATAATTTCACTTAAGCGGAGTTCGGATAAGTGAAAAAAAAAATTTCACTTAAGCGGATTTAAAAATTCCATTAAGCGGAGATTTAATGCTAGAAACAGTATTGTTTTTAACTTTTGGACTTGCATTGAAAGAAGTTAAATAAAACAACGATTAAATAACGCAAAAATATTTTATTGAGAAACGAAAACTAGCAAATTTTTGTTCTGTTCGATTCAATTTTATTTTCACTTAAAGGAGTTTTTTTCAATGAAAAATATTAAAAATTAACTGAAAATATGTTTCAGTTATCCGGGTTTTTCGCTTAAGCGAGTTTCACTTAAGCGGAGTGTTTTAAGGGAAATTGGTCGGAAAATACTTGGGGATGAAAAAAGTTTTTCTCTTAAGCGGGTTTTTCTTACGCGGGTTTTACTGTATTATAACTGTTAATAATTACTTTTACAATATTAAAGAAATAAATATGTACGAAATTCCAAAAATAAATAAAAAAACACAAAATCGTAAAAGCTTACCATTTTTTTTAGTTACGGACATCTTTTTTTCAGTAACCGACACCCGTCAAATACTAGTTACGGATACCCTTTTGCTGTAGCTTTTCATTCTAAACTGTAAGAGGAATTTTCGGCAACAAGTTTACATAAGCTCGTCAAACGTTAAAATCGAATAATTAAAAGTTTTAATTCGACATTTCAATTGACAATTGGGAATACCAAAATTTCTGACTCATAAGAACTTGTTGTTAGTTAAAAATGTATGCGAAAACTTCTGTTTTAAATTTGTTTTTCACCAAAACCGACACCGAAATAAAAACAGAATATATTTAACTTGGAAGGTTTTTTAAAATACTATAATTTTTGTCTAATATATGTAGGGACCCCATACAAAAATTTTGAAGTTAACCTCCGAAAACAAACGTACGGAATTACACACAAAACATAAAAAGAATCACCCTGTACTCGCGAAAAATCTTACCCGAAATTTATACCTTTTGTTGTTTTTCGTTAAATGTCGAAAAAGGAAATGGGCGACGATTTCTATCTGACCCCGCTATTGTCGAAGAGATCTATCGATAGGTCTTTTCCTTTTCAACCTCGGCCGAATGAACAAGTGTAAAGTTACCAAATAGGTACAGTCATTATACTTAGTTCGACTTTAAATTAAATTTATTTTCAAAGAAAAAAAAGGTAAATTTCGAAGTGATTTTCTGCATTTTAAGATAGTGACGAATTACTGAAAATTAAATCATTTAGAAAAATACCCGCGTTCTGAAGCTAGAGCCTTTCACAAAAGAAGTTTTACTATACGACTACAATTGGGTATAAGTTACTCAATTATTAATTATTAAAGTAAAGGTGATCGCCGATAGAAAAGGGATTGGCCTTCAAACGCCGGCACGTGGTGTGCCAAAAACCTGCTTGTCTCTGACGTAACACTCGGCCACCGAATCCACAGAAGCTGCTCTTCTAGTCCTACTGGGCCGAGACTAAAGACCATCGCTTCGAGCGTCGCCGTTTACTAGGTGTTTGGCGGGTGTTGCGACACCGTCCACCTTGCCCCGATTAGTCAATCGACAACGTCACCCACGTTGTGTTAGTGAGCAAAAGGCTACGACAGAGGCGCTGCGTCTTAGTCATATAAATTTTATCGTCACTGGTCTAGCTGCACAAGTACCTACAGATAAACACAATTTCGACACAAATCACGCTAAACATTAGCCACGCAGCATCAATCGCATCACAGGCCACACCAACTTGCGGCGCGGCGGCGGCGGCGCGCGCAAGCCCAGAAGCATGTACGTGCTCCACATGATCACCCAGCCCCGGTCAAATGGTTATTGATTTCTTATCGACTGCTTATCATTACCTATGAACGCGCTATTTAAACCTACCTACGTATCGTTTAACATATAGGCAATAGATTTATATTGTAAGCTCTTGTGTGATCAGCGATAAGCGAAAGAAAGAACAAAACAAAAAATGGGGGGGGGGGAAAGATAAGTATTGCCAGTAAGATAATAAGATCGTTCAATTGCTTTAGGATTTTGTTTTCTTTAATTCATCTAGCGTTTAGCCATCAAGTCCGAGCCGATCTTCCACGTATGGTGTGCACATCATCGTCGGAGATACCAGCCCACTTGCATTTAAGTAAAGTAAGGAAATCGCGCAAGCTTAATAAATAAGCATCCTGGTGAGTCAATCCTTTTTAATTTGAAATACACTATCGTAAATCTATTGAACGAAAGTAGTTTGGAGGGGTGATAAGCTGAGCATAAATATTTTGAAGCTTAACAGAAAGGCTCAAAGAGGGAGTTCTCAGTGTATTGAGTAGGAGGAAGAGAAAACCTTTTTATTTCAAATAAAAAGGGGAATAAAAAGAGAGGAGAAAAAAAAACTTTTAGTTCATGCAATAACAAAAATTGGGATAAAGGTAAACGCGAAAACTAAAAAGAGCATACCTAGATTAGACTTGATAAAATACAGAATTCATAAAAAACATATGTATATCTAAGAATTTGACAAGTAGCTTGTTTCGTATAAGCTTGAGCAGAGCATGCGTATGAGGATAAGAGTATTTTATCAAATTAACAGACTAGACGAACAATTTTTTTCTAATGGATAGGTATACCGATTAAAACTATAAAGCAAAACTACAATTAAAAAAAAAATGAATTTAAGTAAATAAAACTTAAAATAAGTTAAAATAAATAAAACTTATAATTAGTATAACAGATTGAGTAAACATTACAGCTAAATAGTAAAGAAGTTGACTAGAATCGTAGTTAAAATAAATTTGATATAAGAAGAGTTTGAAAACCTATGTAGAAAAGTATCTCAGCTGATCACAAAAAATGTAGATTTTCTAAATAGATATATCGTCGCTTTTCCGGCAGAGTGGCATAAGTCGAAATTTGTCGTTTTTTAGTTTTGAACACAGAACTGAGCTGAAAAACAAACACAATTTTTCTGTGTAATCGGCGTTAACCTACTTCTTCTAGTTTCCCAGTTATGAAAAAGCGCCGCTCTCAATGTTCAAAAACATCCCTCTCATTTTCTACGTATAAATACGGCATAAATCAATTTTTGTTTTTTTTTTTTTAATATTTCGTTTTTTATAAAACTTAACAAACGAAAAATGCAATTTTTTCACGTATTCAACATTCGAGTTTTGTTTTTTATGAACAACGACATTTTTTTTGTTCAGTATGAAAAAAAACTTTAAAATGCTCTCCTGAAAATTTGCAAATTTCGACTTATGCCACTCTGCCGGAAAAGCGACGATATGTTAGATTTAAGAGAGATTGATTTGAATCGAATTTAAATAACGAAATAAATCTTAAACAAAAATGAAACTAAATTTTGATTCTGATTGTTATTATTATATGTTTGAATAACTAGTATAATCGACATGATTTATTAAGAAAGTGGTTGTGCCATAGAGGGGGAGTGCAATGAGAGTGCATATTAGGGGCTAATGTAATAGTATTCGCGAGACATTAGCCAAGGATGGTCGGGTTTTAGTTAACTCGACTTAGGGTGGGGTCGCAATGGAAACCTTCTCCATCTCATGGTTTCCAAACCTAAATTCAGGTTAGGTAGAACGACTTGGTATCTGGTTTTTATTTGTGAGTTCGATTTGAAGTGTGTAGAATACTAAACAAAATAGGCATGTAAATTTCAACGGGTCCGGTAGCAGTGCAAGACCCCACGACTATCCGTCGAGCTCAGAGGCGTATTTAAGGATTTGGCGCCCCGGGCTGATAAATTTTGCCGCCCTTTAGAACAATGAAAATAAAGTAATAAATAATAATAAAAAAAAATACAAAATGCATAATACTCGTATTTCATGTTTTCAATTTTTTTTTCTGTGTGTATATTGATTACAAAATTCATTAACAATAGATTCTATATCTAAATTTGTTGTCAGTTCGGCTTCTATATTTAGTAAAGCTTAACTACTAAGGCGTTCTTCTAATGCGAGACCTTAAATAGGGTTTAATTCGTTTCAATACGGAAAACGACAATTTGTCCCTGCAGTACACAAGTATATTCTTAAAGCAACCTCAACATTTATGGAAATGCTTCCTTCAATTGTTTTTTTTTCTTATATGGAGGCTAAGCTGCCTTAAACTCATATTTTCAGT
Source organism: Philhelius festivus (assembly GCA_963931855.1). Lineage (NCBI taxonomy): Eukaryota > Metazoa > Arthropoda > Insecta > Diptera > Syrphidae > Philhelius > Philhelius festivus. Next base: position 103,952,142 of record OZ007554.1, read on the forward strand.
GTTGTTTTGCTCCAGAAAATGTTTAAATAAGACATACTCTTCTTGAAAATCTTCCCCAAGATCAACCGGGTATAATTTCTGAAGAGTGGTTGCATTTTTTTCGAATTGCTTCTTCACTCATGTGATCAAGCTTAGATAAAAAATAAAACCACTTGTTATTGACTCATAGGATGAATTTCTTCTCTTCAGCGCACTCAATAATTGGTCGCAAATAGGAATGAAAGTATTTATTTTGAAATTTACACGACCACAAAAAAGAACATCCCCTTCGCGAAAATCATCATCTCGTTTCTTCCTCTTGAATATTGTTTTTTGGTCCGTTTTGTAATTTTCAGAGGTTTTGCTTTTTCCCATCTCTTCAAAAACATAAAAGTATTCTCGTTTTTCTCTCACAAACGATATGAGTGCCTCGTAGAGCCTGGACACAGTTTCAACGTCTGTATCAACACCTTGAATTTTTTTGATACAATATTTAATTGCTTGAGTATAGAACCCCAAAATTGAGACAATATTGCTGTCTCAAGGGACCTTAATTGGGACAATAAACCGCTAGCTTCAGTTTTCACTAAAGCTTTCTGGTGGGCATCATTGTTAATGGCATTAAGAGAGAGCCGATATTATTTGGTCTCCATCTCTGTTTAAGCTCGTACAGGCATCGTCTTGGGCTGATCAATGGGTAAGTGACGAATTTTTTAATATGACATTTTCGGAACCATTAAAAATGAATTAAGAATCTTTGCTCGCTCTGTTGATGCCGTAAAAAAACCATACATATATGTTTTGTAATAAGCCGAAAAATTTTACAGCTTTTGAGCGTATGGTACATACTCGTATGTTGCATACTTACATTTTTCTTTAATTTTTAATTGTAAGCCGTTATATTGCCCTGACATGTTACTTGCATTATCATAATATTGACCTCTGCAATTTTCTATGTTAATTTTTAATGACTTACAAGTAGTATACACAATTGCTTGCAACATGTCTTCTGCTTTATGGCCTGTATTTGGCAGAAAACACAGAAATCGTTCTACGGGTTCTGCGTTCTCTTGAACATACTCGTACATTAAAATTAATGAAAGCTGGTCTACATTGCTTATGTCAGGAGTCAAATCAACGCTCAACGAGAAGTATTTAGACCTTTGAAGCTGTTCCATAATCGTTTTTGTGACTCTAGCTGACATAATTTTTATAATATATTTATAGGTGGCAAAAGACAAATATGACGTGTTTCCTTTTCCTGGATTGCCGAAACTTTGTGTATGTTTTGAAAGAAATGGATCAAATTCCGATATTGCTTATAAGATCATCATGAAATTCCCGTTATGTATAAATCTAAATTTTAGCTATCTCGCCACGAAAAGAAAGACCACGGGTTGCCAAGGATTTGACAGCTACGACGACTCTGAGCATCACATTACGTCAGTATTTTCTTTGATCTTCTAACTGGTCAAATAACTTGGAATCAATTCTGTTTTCGGCTTTGAAACGAGTTTTCATTTTGAGAACACAATTTTTGTGTCCCAAGCTTGATACATGTGTATGCAATGTTTCATTTGCATGTTTCCAATCGCAAAAGCCTTGAATCGAAGCAAGCTGACCTTTTCCATTATCAAAAAGGCGACATGGTCCACAAAATATATATTTCCAAGTGACTTTCAATAAATTAAGTAAACTCGAAAAACACGTTCACCATTCTTCAATATTTTGCTTGAAACCATTTCTTGAGAAAAAATCTATCAAAAAAAATCTAACCACAGAGCTGGATCGTTTTCCACCTCAAACGAACTCGTCATAAGAGGAGAAAGTAAAGGAGATGTATTTGAATTTCTTGAGGGTTTTGAGGAAGTCGCAACATCAGATATTGTATCTTGAATAAAATCTTAATCTTGAATTGAATTTGTATCATTAATTTATTTTGTAGTTTGATTTTGTAGTGACCTTATATCTAGAATCCGGCTTGATGTATTTTTATATTTTTTTTAAATAAAAAAGGGACTCTTTGTAGATGGTTTAGAAAAAAAAATTAAGATCCGTCCAGCCAAAGTTTTTTTAGCCCATTTTTTTTAGAGCTACATAGCAACAAGTGTTTTTTTTATAATGTTTTCGTTTCATTGAAATTTGTTCCAAAGAATAGGTACATGTCTGTAAATATTTTTATCATGAATTTTCATTATAAAAAATCGTTTATAAAAAATAAGAATAGTAAATGGTAAAAAAAGTGAGTGACATGTCACAGCCGGACACTCACGGCACTAAAAAAAATTGTCATGCTTGAAAAACTCAAAAAATCTCATTTTTCAAATCTTTGTATTTTTTCTTTATCCTTCAAAAATATTGTAAATTAAACAATTGTTAGGGGCGGCTTGCCCTCTTTTGCTTGTATGTTTTGTGATGAGCTTTTTGCTTTCCAGCCGAGGTTTTGCTCGCCGGATTTCCAGGGTCGTTCTGAAGAAAAACACGAAACTTCAGTAGGAAAGGTCTTTAAAACCTTATAGGTACAAAATCTTTATTAAAAACAAATCTTAACTTCATATAACAACTTAAATATTTCTTGATTTCAATTAATTACACCCTGCCTGGTGTATCTGGTAAACATCGGTTATTCTCCTGGTATCGGGTCCTGCTGGCTTCCTTTAAAAAGCTTTATTCTAGCATCTGGTTTCTCCTTTAACTGGCATTCGGTATCGGGCCACTCTTTTATAAATACGGGCCACGGACTACGCTCCTGGCGCTTACAAGATCAACAGTTTAAGGCCGCTGGTAGGCACAAGATCAACAGTTTTAGGCCGCTGGTAGGCACAAGATCAACAGTTTAAGGCCGCTGGTAGGCACAAGATCAACAGTTTAAGGCCGCTGGTAGGCACAAGATCAACAGTTTAAGGCCGCTGGTAGGCACAAGATCAACAGTTTAAGGCCGCTGGTAGGCACAAGATCAACAGTTTAAGGTCGCTGGTAGGCACAAGATCAACAGTTTAAGGCCGCTGGTAGGCACAAGATCAACAGTTTAAGGCCGCTGGTAGGCACAAGATCAAAAGTTTAAGGCCGCTGGTAGGCACAAGTTCAACAGTTTAAGGCCGCTGGTAGGCACAAGATCAACAGTTTAAGGCCGCTGGTAGGCACAAGATCAACAGTTTAAGGCCGCTGGTAGGCACAAGATCAACAGTTTAAGGCCGCTGGTAGGCACAAGATCAACAGTTTAAGGCCGCTGGTAGGCACAAGATCAACAGTTTAAGGTCGCTGGTAGGCACAAGATCAACAGTTTAAGGCCGCTGGTAGGCACAAGATCAACAGTTTAAGGCCGCTGGTAGGCACAAGATCAAAAGTTTAAGGCCGCTGGTAGGCACAAGTTCAACAGTTTAAGGCCGCTGGTAGGCACAAGATCAACAGTTTAAGGCCGCTGGTAGGCACAAGATCAACAGTTTAAGGCCGCTGGTAGGCACAAGTTCAACAGTTTAAGGCCGCTGGTAGGCACAAGATCAACAGTTTAAGGCCGCTGGTAGGCACAAGATCAACAGTTTAAGGCCGCTGGTAGGCACAAGATCAACAGTTTAAGGCCGCTGGTAGGCACAAGATCATCAGTTTAAGGCCGCTGGTAGGCACAAGATCAACAGTTTAAGGCCGCTGGTAGGCACAAGATCAACAGTTTAAGGCCGCTGGTAGGCACAAGATCAAAAGTTTAAGGCCGCTGGTAGGCACAAGTTCAACAGTTTAAGGCCGCTGGTAGGCACAAGATCAACAGTTTAAGGCCGCTGGTAGGCACAAGATCAACAGTTTAAGGCCGCTGGTAGGCACAAGATCATCAGTTTAAGGCCGCTGGTAGGCACAAGATCAACAGTTTAAGGCCGCTGGTAGGCACAAGATCAACAGTTTAAGGCCGCTGGTAGGCACAAGATCAACAGTTTAAGGCCGCTGGTAGGCACAAAATCAACAGTTTAAGGCCGCTGGTAGGCACAAGATTAACAGTTTAAGGCCGCTGGTAGGCACAAGATCAACAGTTTAGGGCCGCTGGTAGGCACAAGATCAACAGTTTAAGGCCGCTGGTAGGCACAAGATCAACAGTTTTAGGCCGCTGGTAGGCACAAGATCAACAGTTTAAGCCGGACAATTTCAGATGACTTGTAAACTAGAATCTAGCTCGTCAGCTTCGACCGTAGCAAACAAGTGACTTTCCTTCCCAAAAGGAGGTCCTCTTGTTATATTTTTCGTAAAAACTGAGTGTGAATTATATACTGGTCGAATGTAAATCACCCAATGTGTTCAACCAACTGTGACGTCATAATCTTATAGTGACTGCATATTGTATTAAGACAAGGTATAAAATCCCTTTATCTCAGCGAGGTAACTGGTGTCGTTGGTAGCTGCGGCGTTGCATGGTGTCGTCGGTCGGTGTTGCGGCGGTGGCTGCTTAGTCATGGTAAATTAAATCACCCAGTGTGTTCAGTAGTGATAGGAGCATGGAACGCTTCGTACGAGTTCAATCGCTTCAAAAAAATATTATACATTGGCCAATTGCTAGGGGCGGCATGCGCACTTTTGCTTGCGCCCGCCGCCCCTAGCAGCCTTGCCGCCCCGGGCTGTAGCCCTTTTAGCCCTAGAGTAAATACGCCCCTGGTCGAGCTAGAGTCGCGCGTTTGTAAGCATGCCTGCTGCACTTACCTACCAGGACAACCTATCCTACGTCTTATTGAACCTTAAGAGGGTCCTGTTCCTTTTTTTGTGTTAGTGGGAGATGTATCCAATGGTATCTTAGGATAGGGACAGCTATACCGTTACATTTATAAGATAAATAAATATTAATACGCACAAAAACAAAAAGATACATCTACATACGTATGTATACAAGAAATCCATTTAATTACAAACCCTTAATGCGGGGATATTATACATATGTATGTATAAAAAATCTTTTTATGAAGTAGGTAGGTACTTATAAAGTTATGAATAAAATGAAGATAAATTATTATTTAAATAAAATCAAGCAAACAAAAATGTAAAGGCACTTAAACTGTTTTCAACAAGTAATTGCAATTAAAAAAAATAATATAATTTGAATGTTAGTTATAGTTAGTTACTGAATGAAAAATATTTATATAAATATTGTAATTAATCAATACGTTAATATCACTAGTAAGGTAATCTATATTAAAGATGGGCAAAGAAAAGTGCTAATGTATTTTTCTGTTTTTGTACCATGGAAGTTTCTGAAACTAAACGTTTTTTTTAACTTGTATTTTACAAATCTTCTTCTTAAACTAATTTTGCCCAGGCGTTTTGTAACAAATTCCTGAAAAATGTGGCTTTATAGCAATATAAAAAGCGGTTTGTAAATAATGAAAGGAAACAAGAAAGACAAAAACGATGGTGTCCGTAACTAACATCCTCAAAAACCTCTAATCGCGCCAGTAATAGACACCCCTGTCGGTCACTGAATTTATTGAACATTACATTTTAGTTATGAACACCCCACGTTAAATTAATTAATTTTATTATTTTAATAAAAAAAAGTTAACAATTAGATCCACTAATTATTGTTTGGAAATAATTTGCACTGTCCCATATATAAGAAACACGGATAAATTAATAAAATACTGATTTATACTCAAGTGTTTCTTAAGGAATTCACAAGTTTTCTTTGATTTACAGAGGTTCTCAACTTACATCTTTTATTACACGTCAACAATTGACTATAAAATATCAATTGAAGTCTTTTGTTATGACATTTACACGTCTAAACACGCCTCGGCAGTATCCAGAAACTTACTTACTTACTTACTTAACCGGCTCCCGATCCATGGAGGGCCTGAGTTATTGCGGTCTTCCATCGTTGCGATCCCTCGCGAGCTCCCTCCAGTCGTCGGGACCAAGCGCTCTCGCGTCTATAATCGCATGGTCCCTGTAGCGGAGGTTCGGTCTTCCTCGTCACGTCGTCTCGAACCTGGTGGCTGGGATTCGAAGATTTTCTTGGTTGGAGCGTTGTTGTCCATTCGCTCGATGTGACCGAGCCAGTGTAGTCGACGTGTTTTGGCTTTTTGGACTACATCCACATCTTGGTACAGCTCGTTTAACTCACGATTGAATCTTCTCCTCTATTCGCCCTCTTCGCATATAGGACCAAATATCCGCCGAAGAATTTTTCTCTCGAAAGTGCCCAGTATCAATTCCCCTTTTTTACTTATCGTCAAGCACTCGGCGCCGCCGCCGTAGAGTAGAACTGGTAAAATTAGCGTTTTGTATAGCGTGCACTTTGTCTTTCGAGAAAGGAGTTTTGAACCCATTTGTTTGGCCAAACCGAAGTAGCAGCGGTTTGCTAGGGTAATTCTTCGTCGAATTTCCACTAAGGTGTCATTCGTCCAAGCAGTTGGGAAGACCTGTTGAAAATAGTGCCTTCCAGGTTAACACCACTCTTGCGCACTATCTGCTCCAGGACTAGGTTGAAGAAATCACATGATAGCGCATCTCCTTGTCTGAACCATGTGCACGTTTGGAATAGCTCGGATGAGCTGTTACCCATTTGCACGTTGCACTGCGTATTTTGTAACGTCATACGGCATAGCTGGATCAGTTTTTTCGGGATCCCGAGTTCCGACATTGCCAAAAGAAGCTCTTGGCGACTTATGCTATCATATGCGGCTTTAAAGTCGATGAAAAGATGGTGGGTCTCGACTTGAAATTCGTTGGTCTTTTCCAGGATTTGCCTCAATGTGAAGATTTGGTCTATCGTTGATCTGCCTGGCCAGAAGCCACACTGGTACGTGCCGATTATAGTGTTGCAGAAAGGTTTTAGACGCTCACATAGTACGGTGGATAGGATCTTGTAGGCAACATTAAGCAGGGATATGCCCCTTTTGCAGGACAAAGGATCGCCTTTTTTGTAGATTGGGCATATGGAGCTATTTGACCAGTCGTCGGGCATGCTTTCCTCCTCCCACACTTGGTTGATGAGCTGATGCATGCACCCTATCAGGACATCTCCTCCATACTTAAAGAGTTCCGCAGGTAGGCCATCCGAGCCTGCTGATTTGTTATTCTTAAGCTTGTGTATGGCTTTCTTAACCTCTTCAGTACTGGATAGTGGGACTGGATCTTCATTGACTGGTCTTATGCTTCTTTGCTCCCCTGTGCTTTCGTCTAAATAATGCCCATTAAGCAGCTGCTGGAAATGCTGTTTAAACACGTCTACAATTCCCTGTGCTTCGGTGACTAGGTTCCCTTCGCTGTTTCGAAGAGCTTGCGTGCCGGTCCTATAACCTGATGCCAGTTGTTTGGCTGTTTTATAGAACCGGCGGGTGTTTGTGGCGGTGCTGTGTCCAGAAACAGGAAACCTTAATAAAATGAAAAAACAGTGATAGGTGACTATTACTGAAAGGGGGTCGGTCACTAAGTAGTTTACCCTACTGTATTTTATTTTAATTTTGATTTTTTATTTTTGAAAAAGTTGCATATTGATTATGTCCAAATTATGTATACAAAATAAATTCATAATATATTCATATATTCTCATAATGTTTCAGTTCATAAATACTGCGAACAGAGCCTTATACTCCCACTACGCCATCTGTTGGAAAATTGCATATCTACTTTATGGAAGAAACAAAAAGCTCTTTTCGAATGTCAAATGTATTTCCCCTTATTCCAGTCATCTAAAACATTCCAACACGAGAACTTTCACGAATTGGTTTCGAGAACAACTAACTTGAGTATATAAAGGAGTGCTCGCGGTGAGCACAGGACAGTCTATTTTTGATTATGAAAGTGTGCAAAAGCTTTGATTATTGGATTGTGTTATTAAACAAGTGTGATTAAATCTGAATAAAAGTGTTTGAGTTGATTATAAATTGAGATTTATTGTTTTGATTTGAAAAGTGTAAATAAAGAAGAAATAATAAAAATAGTAATAAGTTTTATTTAACGAACCGAGTAAAAATATTACATTGGTGTCAGAAAAGTGGAATAAAACTTATTGTGCAGTGAAGTGTGCGGAAAAAAATTGATAATGAGCAAGTTACTGAAAGAGCTCAACGGCAATGAGCTGAAAAGTGAATTAGGCAAGCGAGAACTTTCTAGACCAGGATCGAAAATGAGCTAGAGCGTGTTCGAAATATAAAGATTCGGGAAAGTTCTAGGCAAACTTTGAGAAAAAAAGAGATGCAACCTCCTATCTTTGATGGACAAACTTCTTGGTCAATATACAAGAAGCAATTTGAGGCAGCTTCCACAACAAATGGCTGGGTTGAGGCTGACAAGTATATAGCCTTAACTCTTGCACTTAGAGGAGCAGCTGCTGAGTTGTTGCAAACCATACCAGCAGATAAGAGCGGCGACTTCAATTCTTTGGTTTTGGCTATTGACAAACGCTTTGGTAACAGCCACATGAAAGAAGTCTTCAAAGTGCAACTCAATTCCAGAGTTCAGAAGAGGGGCGAAACTCTACAACAACTGCAAGCGGACATTGAAAGGCTTGTTCATCTTGCATATCCAGATGTTGGAGAGGAAATTTGTAACCAGTTCGCAGTTGAGGCATTTGTTCGTGCCATTTCTGACATACATCTTCAAAGGGCCGTGCGAACTGGTGGAAAACGTACTCTTTCGGAAACATTAGCGTTTGCCTTGACAATGGAAGCAGCTGAGTAAGCTTCTCACGGAGTACATCGACTTAGAGAAGCCATCGTCGAAGAATGCTCATGCCAAAGTACTGATGACCAAAGGAACCAACGAAACGGACTTGCAAAGTGCTGGAATTGCAACAAGACCGGACATTTACAGCGTCAATGTCGATTACCACCAAGAAGAGCTTGTCAACATTGTGGACACGGAGTTTCAAACCCAGAACAACGTAACAATAACATCAGTGTTACTTCCCGAACAGTTTCCCAGAAGCAGAAGCTGGTTTCTGGTATCGATGGCCCCAGAAAAACCATTCAGGTCTCTCAGACTAAACGAGACAATAAAAGTCTGACTGTCGAGGCAATTTTAAATGGCAACAAACGTGTGGTCACCATCGACACCGGTGCCACAGCCTCCATTGTGCGTCAAGACCTAGTTCACCTGAATTGGCTACACAACAGTAATAGCTACCGTCTAAGAACTGCCACAGGAGAAGCAGCTAGGATTTATGGTGAAGTCCGAGTTAGAATTCGAATTGCAGATCTAGAATTCTCACACAAATTTTTGGTGGCAGATATATGTGACGAATGCATCATAGGCATGGACTTCATGAAAGAACATCGAGTAATTTTGGATATTGGCAACCAGGTACTCAAAAACCAGAATACAGAGATTCCAATGATCTATGGGCACGAAGGAACAACAACTCTAAGAACTGTCATCAAAGAAGACGTGATTATTCCTACTTCTTCTGAGGTATTCGTTTGGACAAAAGTAGAAGGTGAGTGTGGACGCCATCGATACCTAATGGTGGAACCAGGCCCAGATTGTTCTTCCCAAAACGTCATCATTGGGAAGACACTTGTGGCTCCAAAGAACAATATGGTCCCCGTACGGATACTCAACACTAAACCGTACGATGTAAAGTTAGCAAAAGGAGAAGTTATCGGTAAGTGCGAATCTGTCGCAGCCATAACACGAATTGACGCTGAAACACCGAGAACGACATTAAACCCTAAGGAGCTCAATAACATCAAGGCAAAGATACTCAATTCATCTAACCTAGACCAACATCAGATTAAAACGGCAGAAAGCCTTCTGAACGAGTATGCTGACATTTTCGCTTAACCAAACGGGAAATATGGAAGGACACAAATGGTGCAGCATCGAATAAATACAGGAGATGCAAGACCCATTCGTCAGCCCGCCCAGGAGTCCCAAGGAGTCAAGACCGATCCTGAAAAAGTTGACACCGTCAAAAATTGGCCAACACCACAGGACAAACATCAACTACGAAGTTTTCTTGGTCTTGCTACTTATTACAGACGTTTTGTTAAGAACTTTGCCGGAATTGCGTAGAGTTTGCATCAGCTTACGGAAAAGAACAAGCAGTTTAGATGGTCAGGTGAGTGTGAAAAAGCCTTCCAAGAACTGAAAAACCGTCAATGCAATGCTCCGGTGCTGATCTATCTGACTCCAGGCAAGCCTTTTATCATCGATGCTGATGAAAGCAACGTAGGAGTCGGCGCTGTTCTGTCACAAGTGCGCAATGGCGAAGAAAAGGTTGTCGCCTATTTCAGCAAAGTACTGTCGAAGACCGAAAGGAACTACTGTGTGACCAGTAGAGAACTATTGGCACTCATCTTGGCAACGAAACACTTCCACAAATACATCTATGGACAGAAGTTTCTTCTACGAACCGATCATGGTGCTCTTAACTGGTTGTTGAACTTCAAGAACCCAGAAGGACAAGTCGCAAGGTGGATAGAAAGACTGCAGACTTATGATTACAAAATTCAACACCGAAGGGGAAAGCTGCACTCAAATGCCGACGCACTATCCCGAAGACCTTGTAAAATACATTGCAAGCATTGCAGGCGACAAGAAGAAAAGGAATCCATCAACATTCTGCGAATAAGGGCTGACCCCATTTGTGGATGGAGCAATGAAGAAATAAGATCTGCTCAACAAGAAGACCCCGACATTGAACCTCTTCTCGCATGGAAGGAACATGAAGAAAAACCCGCATGGAATGACATTTCCGATAGGAGTCCAATTTTAAAGGCCTATTGGGCACAATGGGACTCACTTCATGTGCAAGAAGGTGTTCTTCGGCGAAAATGGGAGTCCGCTGATGGTAAATCCTATGTGATGCAGCTTGTGTTACCTCAATCGAAAATCAAAGAGGTTCTTTGAGAGATGCATGATGGACCTTCAGGACGCCATTTGGGAGTCAACAAGACGTTAGAAAAAGTGAGACAACGATTCTACTGGTTGCATGCAAGAGACGACGTTGAAAAGTGGTGCCGGAATTGTGATGCGTGTGCTGCAACCACACCTGCAAGGAAAAATGATGCAATATAATGTCGGCTCACCGTTTGAAAGGATTGCTGTTGATGTAGCTGTCCCATTTCCGGAAACGAATGATGGAAACAAATACATTCTGGTGGTAATGGATTACTTCAGCAAATGGCCTGAGGCATACGCTATCCCGAACCAAGAAGCCAAGACCGTGGCCGACCAGATTGTGTCTAACTGGGTAAGCAGGTTCGGTGTGCCTATGGAGCTCCATTCTGACCAAGGAAGGAACTTTGAGTCGAACATATTCCAAGAGGTGTGCGCGTTCCTTGGCATTAAGAAAACGAGAACCACACCACTTCACCCCCAATCTGAGGGAATGGTCGAGAGATTCAACAGGACTTTAAAAGAGCACCTCATTAAAGTCGTAGGCGACTACCAAACAAACTGGGATAGGCACATACCACTATTTTTGATGGCCTACCGAAGTGCAATACGTAGCTCAACAGGACAAAGACCATCTGAAATCCTGTTTGGAAGAAGCATACGGCTGCCTAGTGAAATAAGGTTTGGACACCCATCAGAAGAGTCTCAGGAGACTGGGGATTACGTGGGTGACCTAAAAGAGAGGCTAATCGACATCCACGAAAGGACCAGGACTAGAATGAGCGCTTACAGCGATCGAATGAAGACAAGGTACGACACAAGAGCAAACACGACAGGATTCCAAGTAGGAGATCGTGTATGGCTCTATAATCCACACCGTCAAAAGGGATTGTCGCCGAAACTTCAACAAAACTGGGAAGGCCCTTATACTGTCGTCACGAAAATCAATGAAGTCGTTTACCGAATTCAAAGAGGGTCACGAGGAAAGTTAAAAGTTGTGCATAGTGATCGACTGCACCGATACAGTGGAGAAGCTGTAGATAGAATTGTTCGGGACGAACAATTTTAAGAAGGGGGCAATGTTGTGAACAGAGCTTTATACTACTACAGCGCCATCTGTTGGAAAATTACATATCTAATTTATGGAAGAAACAAAAAGCTCTTTTTCAATGTCAAATGTATTTCCCCTTATTCCAACCATCTAGAACATTCCAAGACGAGAAGCTTTGCGAATTTTCGAGAACAACTAACATGAGTATATAAGGGAGTGCTCGCAGTGAGCACAAGACAGTTGATTTTGGATTATGAAAGTGTGCGAAAGTATTGCTTGTTGGATTGTGTTATTAAACAAGTGTGATTTAAATTGAATAAAAGTAGTTGAGCTGATTATAAATTGAGATTTACTGTTTTAAATTGGAAAGTGTAAATAGAGAAGAAATACTAAAAAGAATGATAAGTTTTATTTAACGAACCTAGCAAAAATATTACAATATGATTGAAGACCCAGCTTTATGGAGAATTTTACTCCAGAAATAGGTTTGACAAGATAGCAGATCGGTTTTTAGTTGAAAAACTTAAAGATCCAAGATCGAATTATAAGCCGTAGGCTTCCGATTGCACCCGAATTTCAAGTACCTACTATTTACATTACACTTTCTTGAAAGAAGACTGGAATGGTCCAATCCAAAGTGGCGAAATAATAAAAAAAAAAAACATTTCAAAAAAAGTTGTCAAAAATAAACAAATAACAAAATAAATTTAACGTTGTCCTTTTGACTTTTGAGTTTCCGACATTTCAAACTATTAGGTCTGTTCCCTAGATTTAGTTTAGTTTCAAATGCACCGTTTTTAATAAAAGGGAATTAGTCTATTACTAGTTAGTAAAACGAAAAAAAAAAAAACAGTTTAAAAATTTCGAAGAGCTAGTAAATTACTAAAAGTTTAACAAATTGCTAACTAATAAAATACTAAACCCTTAATATTATGATGTTTAAAATGTTGCTCCTATGTTTCTATCATCACGTGTGAACGTTTGTTTCCTATTAATGAATCATATAAACTATTTATTAATCTAATACAGTTTTTCAACTAAATGTTGTGAAAATTTGTGTAAAAGCTCTTCTAATAGCAACCGATCCATTTATTGTCTTAACCGCCATTCCGACATTCATTTTTTTGAAAATCTGTATACACATATGTGCCAGTTTGTTAGCTTTTGGTATATTTTTTTTATTTTTTCATTATTGAAGATAAATTCGATTACCTTTGAGCTAACAATTCCATCAGGTGGTTTTTAAAAATAAAAAGAAACTTCAATCAACGAAGGTATATGAAATAAGAAAAATTGGAAAATAAATATATTTTTGAAAAACCTGTCTATCCTTAATAATCAGGTTCTTATTCCAAGCTCGTATACCACCTCCAATCTCGTATACCACCTACTTAATTAAGAAAAAATACTTTTAATTACTAGTCGTATTCGACTAATATGTGAAATTCAACCGAATGAAAAAATCAAAAAAAAATATATACATATATATATTTTGTCTAGGGCTTATTTAAAGATATCTATAAAACTCGTCTTTGAAAATTGTAATTTCTGAAAAGCACAATCAATCATTATTTTGGTGCTATCATTCATATTTTTAATTTTATTTGTACAATCATTTCTTCTGGCCCCAGAAATTATTTTAACCAACCTTCCACATAAAATCAATTATTATATTTAAATGGTTATTGGTATGTAATTCTTATTTTAAATTTTCGGATTAGCCGCGTATATAAAAGATATTTAGCGAGTGCAATATGCAATACTGTAACCACCCCGAACGTTTCTCTACAAATTTCACTGAGCGTGGTCCCGGTATATAACGCGGCTAATCCGAGAATTTAAAAGTTCTTATTTCGCTATAAAATAGTTCATAAAAAAAGATTAATTTTAATTTTGACACATAATAATTGATGGTGGTGTTTAAAAAGTGAATAGAAAAATATAAGTCTAAATTTTCAATGATGAGTTTTAATTACAACCTACTTAGATTCATCTGTATGTATGTACATACATATGTATTTATAAAGTCTAAAGTCAAATTATGTATTTTCTTTAATATCAAGATTTATGTGTTAGACATACGCCGCGATTTTTCTGTTTAAATACGAAAACATTAGATTTCGATATCTTTAAATAAGAGTGTAGGTATAATTAACACTTTATAATAATTAATAACATTAAAACCTTCCTTTGTTATTTTATTTTATCTTTAGAAAACTCTTTCCTTACTTAGAAATTTGTATGAAGGCAATAATTAATTTTATTTATTTTTTTATTCGTTCTTTTAATAGAAACTATTAACGTTTTGTGAAATGAATTCGCAATAAAAATATACCGTTTAGAAATTATGGCGTAAAATTTTAAACAGTAAAACCGGCCTTACTTAACGCAGTCGCTTAGCTTGGAGGCTTTGTCCAACTCTAACACAATTTTAAACACAACAGAAGTTAAGCGAATTTACGTTGAACAAATCTAATTTGAAAGATACATAACTCAAACACAAAAACACAAATAAAAAAAAAGAAGCCAAATAAAGCAAATAATTTTTGGTCGGAAAAAGTAAACTTCATATATCTACTACCTCCGTACAGATTTTGATTGTTTATAAGTTATTTACATTATTTTAGATGAAATGAAGTATATGTAGCTAATTAACAGCTTTCCAATTCAATTTTGTTTTTCCAAGGTGCAAATTCATTTGGCTATACTCGTCTTGGCATGCATAGGTACATAACATTTATGTACACTCAGTGGCGGATTTACCAGCAGGCTAAGTAGGCTTGAGCCTAGGGTTCCAGATTTTAGGGGCGGCAAATTTTTCATTTTTAGACGTCGGTTTTCTGATGTGTAGATATCACTCTAGAAGTCCATAAGACACCTTTTCGATGACTTTTCCCTCTTCTCTTTCATTGTACATTCAATGGTACCGCAAACTTCTATATTCTACGGTAAAACACCCAGTTCACAGCCACAACCATAACTCGGCCGTTCCCCACACTTTCTATGAGTGAAATTAGAGCGAAATTCCGGAAAATATATTTCACGCTCTTCCCATTCCCACTACGTATGTACTCATACAAGTCGGACTACTGGTTGGGGGCTGTGAACTGAGTAGATTGTGTACGTATTGGTAATAGCGATATTGGTGTGGTAGATCTGAATACAAAATTGTTGCAAGGAAAAATGTTTTGTTGGAGATATTCTTCGTTTTGAATGGAACAAAAGATTTCAAAATAATAATCGAATCATTTTATCGATTTTAATCTTATGTGTTGACTGCTGTTTGTTGAACAGGTACTAACTTCTGAAAATTTTATTAGAATGCTAAAAAAAACTCAAATACTTTTCAGATTGAAAACTAGATACAATCGATTTATTTTTTCAATTTGTGTAACTACGTTTACCGAATGTTCATTATTTTGGGGGTGGCATACCCCGCCTTATTAGCAT
The DNA here is from genome assembly GCA_963931855.1 of Philhelius festivus. Classification (NCBI taxonomy): domain Eukaryota; kingdom Metazoa; phylum Arthropoda; class Insecta; order Diptera; family Syrphidae; genus Philhelius; species Philhelius festivus. The sequence goes on from OZ007554.1 coordinate 103,967,434, forward strand.
TACATCATTGAACTTTGATTACCTCAGAAATATATTCAAAAACTATTTCTTGTGCAATTTGAATCGAATTGTTGAATTGTAAAGATAATCTAGGAACTGACAATTCACAATTTTAGAGATAAGGGCGGCAAAAATTCAACAGCCTATACTTGGGAAATGTGTAAATTCGCCACTCAGTACACTTGTATCTACAGATTTGCTGATCGTAGAACACTTTTGTACGACTGTTTCAAATTTCTAATTTTCAGTAATTGAGTCTATTTACAAAGCACATCTTTTAAAGTATCCAATAAAACATCAGTAAACCTTTTTACTTCGATTTGTTTTGGTATGAAATAACCATTGTCAATATGGACAAAGTTCACTTTTAAAAGATAAACTAGCTAGGTATTTGCTGCTGTTAAAGTTAGACGAGCTATTTAACGTTAAAGTATGGCTTATATCCCTTAAAATTAACAAAAAGTCGGTTCTCTTTTTATATACAATATTTAGAGTCGACTCACTCGTGACAAAAAAAAGATCCTGACTATTTTCAAAATACATAAAGGTGGTGTTTTTTTTCCATTTCAGCAAAAATGAATTAGTAATAATATTATTAGTTCTAAGAAAGTCCATGTAGATTTTATAAAAAAAAAATAAACACTCTTAACTGTGGAATTACACTTTAGGAAACTTCATAAAAATGTTCTGTACAAAAATTGAAATTCATTCACCCGTGCGCGGTGTGGGCTCTGTATTGTCAAACTTATAGAAAAACAAATGCACATTCTTCATAGAATACCGACCTATACATGCGGCTACTCCATGGATGAACACACACAAACAAACAATATCAACATGACGAACAGGTGTAAGGTATTTAAAAAAAAAAAAACAAAGATTATAAATTAATATAATACAAATGATGGATATATTAATAGAATATGTTCTATCTACCTAATGCCTTACCTTTTGCCTTTTTTCTAAAAAAAATAGGATACCACAGTAGGAATTTGCTTTTTTTTATAGATACCTACCTATGTACATCTATTCCACATGAACAAAGGTAGCCGCATTGTCTGCCAGTATTATCTTTCTCGCGCATAATAAAAAAAGTTCTTAAACAAAAGAGAGAATATTATATTGTTCTCTTTTTAATTCAGAATGACTATAAAATTCTCTTCTTCTTATGAAACCTTCTTAAGAAAGCTTTTGTCTGCTCGAGAAAATTTTCGATGACAGAATTTTGTATGGAGGTGAGACATCTGTATATAATTATCTGTGATAGAATCATTCTTACGAATAGACTATTCATGAGAATGTCAAAATAAGCATGAAAGTGTTTTTTTTTTGCATTTTTTGGACGCTTTTTAATCCATGGACTTAGTAGCCATCATTCTATGTCATTTGGCAATTTATGGCTTACAATATAGAATGTTTTGTGAGAACTATCAAAGCCTCAAGTCAATCTTATCATCGAAATCGAAATGAAAATCGAATCGGAACAGTATTTTGAGTGAAATGAAAATGATCGAATGATCGATCGATTTCAATCATTTTCGTAAACGATTTTTGAACGATTCGATCATTTGAAATGATTAACAAAGCTCTATACTCTGTCCAACAAAAATTGTCAGTACAGGGAAGATAGGACGTTTGTCTCTCATTCTGGTTGCATTGCCATGCATAAGTGATTCGCCTTTTAAAGCTCTCACAGGGATTCCGTAGTTTACATTATAAATCGCCACAAATGAGAGTAAAAAACGGGTAGGGCTACCGTCTGCCGATTCAAAACGACTGAAAACAATATTCAATTTACATTTTCCCACAACGCCAAGCGGTAAGATAATAGGCGCGTTTTTTTTAAGTTGAAAAGCAATACGACAACACTCAACATACTCATCTTCTTAAAATGTGTTCTCAAAAGCTTCAAATTCCAAAATCTCCTTAATAAAAACCACTGAAAAAGCTCCTTGCTTGCAATTGAGAATGATAATGGTAACTCTGTTTTGATGTACGAGTAGATAAAGAGCGCACGATTGTATTGAGTGACACTTGACACTCTTGGTCTTGTCTTGACAGTATCTCATAAGCAGTGGGATACGACGCTCATGTTGGGGTGTACAACTTTTTGCAAAGAATTACAACAACAATTCCTTAAGAAAAGTCAGTAGCTTGCTCTTTTTTAGTGGCATTTTTCCTAACGCATTGTAGTGAGGGTGCATCAGGCGCCATTGCTTTAGAAAAAGCTCTCCCATAAGGCCTGTACTGACAATTTTTGTTGGTATGAATATTCAAAAAAGGCAACTGTTCACATAAAACCACAAAACTGTTTTGGCATGCTCTTTTGCACAAAAATGAAGTTTAAGTGTGAAGAAAATTGAATACAATTTTTTGTTCGTTTTTGTATTCTCGGTTTTGAAAAATATCTGTATAGGCATGTCTCTTCTTCTTTCGATTTGTATCTTGCCTTTTCTTTTCCATTTTTTTTTACCGTTTTTTCTTTCAAATTCTTCAATGCAGTGAAATTTTACCTGTTCTGGTATTGTGTGTTGGCCTTAGGTATATGTATGTATCTACGATTTTTTTTTATACGTCTGGGAATTGCGACGAAGAACAAAAATAGGTATTAACTCTTATATTTTGTTGTGGTTTGTAGATTGACCCCTATTAATGTGTGTGCGAACTGCGAAACTACTCGTAGATAGAGATGTATTTGTTTGAGACTATATTTAATGTAGGTGTCCCAAACCAGCGCACTCAAAATTCATGTTAATGAATGTGATTGTGTTGTTATACTCTTTTGAACAAAAATTGTCAGTACAGGCGTTATGGGAGAGCTTTTTCCAAAGCAGTGGCGTCTAATGCACCCTCACTACACTGCGTTGGGAAAAATGCCACTTAAGAAAAGGCAAGCCACTGACTTTCCTTGAAGAATTGTTGTTGTAATTCTTCGCGAAAATTTGTACACCCCAACTAGACCGTTGTCACCCACTGCTGAAGGGATAGATACATTATCAAAACCGTTATCATTCTCAATTATAAGCAAGGAGCTTATTCAGTGGATTTTATTAAGGAGCTTTTGGGATTTGAAGCTTTTTAGAACAAATTTTATGAAGTTGATTATGTTGAGTGTGAGAGCCTTAAAAGTCGACACACTTATGCAAGTCAATAAAACCAGAGTGAGAGGCAAACGTCCTATCTTCCCTGTATTCTGTATTGACAATTTTGTTGAACAGCGTATAGTTAGCTCTCTTCACCAAAATTCGACACTTGAAATTTGAATTTACTCTTTTGCTCTATCGGCTTTTGCAGACGAGACGAAGGCAAAGACGCAACAGCAAAATCACAAACAAGAAAGAAAAAACATAGCTAGCATGAGTAGACAAATACGAAGCAAATGCTCTATGGGACAGATCTTTCGCACTCATAAAGTTGCAAGAGTACCGAAAGATCTCGATCTACGCTAGAGATCTGTAATGAATGTCTTAAAAGCAGGTTCAAGACATTCGATTAATTCAAAACAAACTTGTGTACAATATGTTTGAAAAAAGAATGAATGAATCAATTCTCAATCATATAAATCTTTCACTTATTGCAAAACAAGCACTGAGAGTAGTGTTCATTATAAGAATGAGTATTTCAAATATAGGTAAAGTTATTCACGAAACAAATGTACATTTCACTAAGTACACTGAGTAGATGCATCTAACACACCATAATCGCTTTGCGATTTAAGCCACATTCAAATTCACTAAAAAGTGTTGCGATTTTTGAATTAATGTTTTGATCTGAAATTTAATTTTAAAGTTTGATATAAATATGTAAAAATACACTTAGTAAAATAAAAAAAAAAAAAACAGAAAATTAAAGCCAGTTATATGTAGCGAATAAGGTTTGCTAAATTTTCTTAAAGTTGGAAAACCAAAATTTCCTAGGCTCTTATTTGATTTTTTCTTTATCTAAGTCTTAGGCCAAAAATGTAAAATTAAAAATTGCCATATTCCTCCAAAAACAATTTGAAGGTTAAAGGAAAACATATAGTATACATTTTATTTTAATTGCAAACATAATTTTAACTTATCATTTTTTTACTTAGTGCCTTCCTCCCAAAACAATTTGAAGGTTAAAGAAAAACATATAGTATACATTTTATTTTAGTTGCAAACATAATTTTAACTTATTATTTCCTTTACTTAGTGCCTTCTGACTTATATTATATGCCCTTCATATATTTTAGACCTAAGAGTCTGGAAATTAGTGTCCCATCTTTGACGTAATTAATTGTTAATGATAAGTATGCAGTTTTTAAATAATTGTCTGTCCAAACATCTGGTGTTAAGCCAAATATCTACGATATTTTTAATACTTTGTATTTATGTTTTTGTTATTTCGAAGTATTTACTGTACAAATTTTGAACATTACGGGATACTGTTTTAGGGTGTAATATCAAATTTTCTATATCAACATTTGTTCCGTAGTTTGCCCCAATAGATATTAAAAATTCAGCGAAATTGAATAAACCACTGTCTTTTATAATATTAAACGGTCGGCAGTTTTCTATTGTCCTACTATTTAGTGTTGTAGTCTCCATGTTGTGTGTTTAGTATTTAAAAAATATGAAACGAAAAATTTATGAAAATGTCTTATATGTACATATATGATTTATATTTACTAGCCTATATTTGTCTAGCCTGTCCCTTAAAAAAGGCGTCTCTTCTTCCCCTATAACTATTGTCCAATTACACTTGTGTCCCTTCTTTCTCTGAAAGGAATATCTTTGAGAACGAAAGCTTTGTTACACGGTTTTTAGTTTCATAAAAATGCTTTTCGAAGTAAAACTTTTTTTCCGGCGTTGGGGGTAAAAAATTGTATATGGAATTGTCAGTGACATGTCAAAACGATACGTTATCCGTTAAAGACAGCGACATGGTTTTACAATTATTATTGTTGGAACTTTTTTCGAGGTTATCTAAAACACATTAAAAACACCTTTTATCGCCGAAAGAGAATGTTCTTTTAATGAAAAAACCACAACAACTATACTCTGCCCAACAAAAATATGCAGTGTGGGCAAGATAGGACGTTTGCCTCGCATTCTGGCTACAGTGGATTGCATAAATCTGTCCTTCATTAAAGCTCTCACAGGATTGTCGTAGTGTTGATTTTAAACTGACCCTTTTTTAAAGCTCTAAAATCAAGAGCACATCAACAGAAACGCAAGGAAAAAAAAACTGAACAAGTTACCAAATGGACAAGGGCAACTCTGAATGCACATCAATATTTAATGGGGGTTGAAATTGAATAACACCAACAGTCATAGGCAGCGTTACCGCTGTGCCACTTTAGTGTCAAATTGCCACTTTTTTGCAGGCTGTGCCACCGAGCCACCACTTTTCAGTCTGTGCCACTTTTTATTCCCCACAAGTAAAACTAAAGTTAGCAATTCACCATGCCATTTTTCCATACCTTTTCATATCTTTCATGCGTTCGATACTTATACCATCAAAGTTTTAAAATTCAACATAACCCACACATTGAAAAAGTGGATAACATTAAAAATAGTTTGAATAAATAGGTACCTATTTTCCGACTTATATGAATTTGTTGCAAAATTTTTAACCTTGCCTCATGGCAGTGCCTGTGCTAAGAGGGTTTCTTCCAAGCTAATTTTGATGAAAAACAAATTCACCAACAGACTAAACACTGAAACTTGCGAAAATATGTATGTATGTGCCTTCTTTAAATTTAGTAAGCAACTGTGATTTAGCTGAATGGAGTCCAGATGAGCTTCTCATAAAAAATTATAGGGAAACCATCACAGGAAAGTAAAATGTGATACGAATTCTTTTAAATAAATTATTATTTATTATTTATTCATACTTTTATTTATTTATTTATGTTGAATAATCAATACAAAATGAACTGTTAAATTTTAATAAGTTTTTAGCTTACGTTGCAATAAACCTTAAAATGATTGTTTAAATTATGTGTTTTCTTCAACGCCTATAAATTCGTTGAGATGAGTGTGAAATTTGTTCCCTTAAGTCAATTTTCATACATAATATGGTGTTGTTTTGTTTTTAATTTTAAGTGCCACCTTTTTTTCTCGAGTGCCACTTTTTTTGCCACTTTTCCAAAATATTCTAAGGTAACGCTGGTCATAGGCCACAGTAATTCAGCGCACACTGGCACACTCAGATATGTCAGATGTGCGGTCAATAGGACGTCGGGTCAGATGCAATCGAGAATTTACGGCGCGCAAACACTTTTTTATGGAGCAGTTCTTTCAATTTAGTATGGTGCGAAAATATAGCACGCTACTGATTTTGAAAAAGCTCTCCCATAAGACGTGTACTGCATATTTTTGTTGGATGAAGTATAACCAACAAAGCAATTAAAAACATAATTTCATTAAAAAAAAAACACACACAATAAAAGCTTTTTTTTATGTGGCCGAACAATTTCTTGACCGAAAACCCCTTCCCTTCGTACAAAAAACACAAACAAATATATATGTATGTTTTTATTTATTTAAAATATTAAACACGTTATCCTACACAATACTGAATACTTATATACTGTTAAACTTGAAAACTAAGCACTAAAATTTACAAAATAACTAATAAGAAATATTAAAAAAAAACACTTGTAAATAAACTATCTTTCTCTTGTCAAATATAAACTAGTACTGCCATATGCAAAGAATTTTAAATTAGGTGTTAAAATTAAATTAGCATTGCCTACAATTATAAAATCCTTTGGCTCGAACACAATCAATTAATGAATGCGATAAGAAAAAAGAGATGTGAGCGTGATGAAACATAGTCGTTGTTGTAAAATCAATTTCAAACTATGAAAGCAGGCGAGGAAATTCATAATTAAGCATTTATCGTCGTCACGTTAAATGAAATTAATAAACGAAGTAAGAACAGTCGCGCAAATTCAATTTTTAGTTTCACTGCTGTTTGGTTGCTGAAATGAAACATATGGGCTTATATTTCATCTTACTGTATATTTACGATTTTATAACAACAAAAAGGTGACGGTAGTGAATCGTGTCACGCTCTCCTCTCGTGTTTTCCTCGCATTATAAATCGGGCATAATTATAAAAACTTTTAATTTTTAAAGAAACAAAATATTTTTGGTATCCCACTTATTTTATTTTTTTGATAGTTACAGCTGTTTCGGCACACAGTACCTTCCTCAGACTAAATACATAATTTCAAACGACTTCATTACTTTCTATGACAATAATAAATAAACAATATAAAACGTCGATAACAATTACATTTATACATAATTATACATACAACCTAATACATAGTCATATACTTTAAAAACAAGTTAAATATGTATAATATAAATGTGCGGTGTAATACGAGTACTAAGCCACATTCAAATTCAGCAAAGGTGATCTATTTAATTCTAACATGTCGTTTAATAATGTATTTGTGGTTTTTAGTTTGTTGATTTCAAAAGCTTCGAATAAATCTAACATTTTACTTTTATTACATGCGTGTAAGATTTTAAATTCTTCATTATATTTGTGGTTCTCTTCAATTAAATGACTTGAGTAGTTAGAATTGTCTAATTTATGTGTAAATGCATAATTATGTTCTTTCATACGTTGTTTAAATGCCCGTCCTGTTTGTCCGATATACTTTTTATTGCATGTTCCACAACTCAACTCGTATACACCTGATTTATCTTCTTTATTTGTTTTGTCTTTATTATTCTTTAAAATATTTTGAAAAGTTTTATTTGTCTTAAATGCTACCTAGCTATATTAATATTATACTTTTTGAAATGGTTTGATATTTTACTTGACAGTGGACCAACATATGTGATTACATGATAAATTTTATTTTCTCTTGCGAATAAAGGAAAAACTTCATTTATGGCTTTTTTATATTGTATTTTTTTAATTAAATTGTCTATTATAGTAGGTTCATAACCATTGTTATATGATATTTGTTTAATAATTTGTAATTCTTTATTATAATTGTCAGAATTTAGTGGTATAGAAAGTAGTCTATAAATATAACTATAAAATGTAGACATTTTGTGTGAGTACGGATGAAGTGAGTTGTTATGTATGATCGTATCACTATGTGTTGGCTCATGATAAATACTAAATTCTAGATAATCATTGTTTCTATTGATAGTTAGATCTAAAAAATTAATTTTATTATTTTTCTCTAGTTCTATTGTAAAATTAATGTTTTTGTGTAAAGTGTTAATATGTTTTAAGAAAATATATAATTGTCTAGTAGTGCCTGTCCAACAACAAATTATATCGTCAACATAGCGATACCAGAATAGTAAATTTTAACTCAAAGGATTCTTCATAATTCCTGTTTCCAAACTATTCATAAATATTTCTGCAAGTAATGGGCTGATAGGGTCTCCCATTATCAATCCATCACTAGCACTAAACAATTTATTTTGAAATTGAAAATAATTTTGTTTTAAACAAACGTTTAAAACTTTTAAAATTTCTATTGATATCGAATTACTAGTTTCATTTTTATTTAATAAATTATGAATCATCATTTGCACTTCTTGAACTGGGATACTAGGAAACAAATTTTCTACGTCAAATGAAAGTAATACTGCGTTAGGAGGAATTTTTATTTTTTGAAGGTTATTAGATAATTGGATAGAATTTTCAATGCTATGGGTTGAAGTAAAATTAGTATGATATGAAATTAAGTTTATCAATTTCTTGGATAGTTTATATGATGGAGAACTATTGAAAGATACTACTGGTCTTATGGGATTATTATTTTTGTGTAATTTAATGAGTGAATACAATTTTGGAGGTTGTGGATTCATATGGATTATTGAATAATACGGAAATTGGGATAAAATAGAACAGTTTTTTGTAACTGTAAAATTTCTTTCTGAAATTTAATTGTTGGATCTTCTTTCAACTGAATAAAGTTCTAAGTGTTTAAAAATTCGACTTGAATCTAAGGTAAAGACTTTCGAGGCAGCGATTAACACTGCCTTTAAGGTCTCCTGTCCAGTTAAATACAGCCGCAAAAAGTTCCCTCCTTGGTGGAATGAAGATCTTTCTGCACTTAGAAAAATGACCAGAAAGATCTTCAACATATGTCAGAAGGAGAAATTCTATCAACCATATAAAGACTGCCTAAAAGTGTACAAGCGAGCCATAGCAGCATCTAAGAAGCTTGGCTGGAAAGAATACTGTCACTCAATAGAAGATATTAAGGATTCTGCTAGACTAAGTAAAGTTCTGTCAAAGGAACATTGCAGCCCTTCATTTCTGAGAAAAAGTGACGGTATCTGGACAGCCTCTCAAGCTGAGTCCTTGGAACTGCTTATGACAACACATTTTCCGGGTTGTGAGAATAGCTACCCCGAAACGCTTAGCACTACAAATACCATTATAGCTCATAGGGAGCAAATCAATTCTGTTATATCAGGAGATAGTATTTCATGTGCGATTAATACTTTCTCCCCCTACAAATCACCTGGCCCTGATGGCATAATCCCAGTTATGCTGCAGAAACTGCAAGACTTGGCAGTACCATGGCTAGAAATGATCTTCAAAGGTTGTCTCTATCTCAATCATGTACCCGAGTCATGGAGACATGTAAGAGTGGTCTTTATTCCGAAGGTCGGCAAACGAGGTAATGAATCCGCGAAGGACTTTAGGCCTATTAGTCTGACATCTTTTGTTCTAAAGACACTAGAGCGCATCCTTGATACTCACATCAGAGTTTTACTAGAGGGTCGTCCTCTTGATGATTCGCAACATGCATACCTAAAAGGCAAGTCTACGGAGACTGCCCTGCATGAAGTAGTGCGTACAATAGAGAAGACGATTCACTACAAAGAATATACCCTAGCAACCTTCCTAGACGTGGAGGGTGCTTTTAATAACGTCCTAACTGAATCCATTCGCGAGTCACTTGTTCACTTTGGTGTAGAAAGTTTCATATCCAAATGGATTGTATCTATGCTCAGTGACAGAAGGATCCAAGCAACGTTAGGAAACACAATTTCTACTAAGCATGTTAGTAGGGGAACTCCCCAGGGTGGTGTTCTCTCCCCTCTTCTATGGCTCTTAGTCATGGACAAAATTCTCGTCAAGCTCAGAGGTAGTGGTGTAAAAACTGTAGTGTATGCTGACGATCTGGTTTTATTGGCATCAGGTAAGTTTACCACTGTGATTAGTGAAATCACTGAATTGGCTCTGAAAAGAGTTAGCAACTGGGCCACTAGTAGTGGACTAGGAGTTAATCAGAGTAAGACGGAACTGATGCTCTTTACTACCAGGACTAAAATACCTACATTCACCCTACCTCGACTTAACGGTAAAACTCTTTCTTTATCTTCCAAAGCTAAATACCTTGGAGTTATTCTCGACCCCAAATTGAATTGGAAGGTAAATATTGAAGAACGGGTTAAGAAAGCCTGTATAGCTTTCTATGCCTGCAGAAAGACCTTTGGTAAGAAGTGGGGCCTTCAGTCGAAGATGATTTTGTGGACGTACACTGCAGTGGTACGGCCAATTTTGTCTTACGGATCGATTGTTTGGTGGCCTGCACTTAGCAAGCAATATAACGTCGGAAAACTTAAAAGGGTTCAAAGAACGGCTAGCGTCGGCACTACGGGGGCTCTCAGATCATGCCCAACAGATGCCCTGAGCGTTATCCTGAACCTTTTACCACTCGACCTTCATATAAAATACCTAGCGGCATGCAGTGCTGTAAGACTTAAAGAATCTAACTGTTGGTTCTCCAAACCCTATGGTCATGGAAACATAACAAAATTGATTCCTCCGGATATTTTCTTATCGAACACCGACTACTGCGTACCTCCTCTTGGCCCAAGCGGGGATTTCAAAGCCATTTTTCCCACCAGAGAGGATTGGAAGAATGACGTTGTCACAAAGGATTTCGATTCGATAATCTTCACTGATGGATCTAAGATGGAGTGCGGTGTTGGTTCAGGAATTTTTTCCGAGTCCTTTAACATCTCCAAGTCACTCAGACTACCAGACTTTGCGAGTGTATTTCAAGCCGAAATACTAGCAATCAAGGAGGCATGCAAGTTGCTCCGATCTAACCAAAACCAATTCAGAAATATAGCTATCTGCTCAGATAGCCAGGCGGCCATTAAGGCCATTAAATCATCTACATCTACCTCAGTACTTGTCCAGCAATGTCGGGACGAACTGGCGAGTCTGAACATTGACCTCCAGGTCACTTTCATCTGGGTTCCAGGTCACAGTGACATAGAGGGTAATGAACGGGCTGACGCTTTAGCTCGGCAAGGCTCGACCTTACATAGCTCACTAGCGGAAAAAGTTAATATTCCTCTTGGTGCTATGAAGAGAAAAATCTTCTCGATTTTTCTCAATGAATCCAACCGTAGGTGGAGCAGTCTCACAAACTGTGTCATATCAAGAAAGATATGGCCTACTTACAACAACTCACGTTCTAACGATCTAATATGCAGACCCAGGCGCGACATAGCCAGGATCACAGCAATATGCACCGGGCACTGGCCCATAGGTGAACATGCAAGAAAGCTAGGCATCCCCTTCAACCCACACTGCCGTAGTTGTGGAGATCCACAAGAAAAAGAAACTGTGGTTCATTTTCTTTGCTTTAGTAATGCTCCGCTAAAGTATATAAAAGCCATTTTCTTCCGTACTTAATCCTTATTAGGTTGACACGAGTTTAATGGTATCAAAACGGCGCACCCCAGCGCTAATTGAGTCGCGGGCCCAGCTGGCTGGCGACTACCATCTCTACCTACCTCTACCTTAAAAATTCGAATGTCGTAGAGATATACTGATTTTTATCTATTGTTATGATTGTTTGACCTTTATCCGCGCGCGTTACAATAATATAATTAGATTTTATTTTCTTATTTAAATTGATAGTCATGTCTCTATAATGATAATGTGATTTATTAATTTTTAAAATATATTCAGATTTTATAATGTTTGTTAATTCATATCTCTCTCTTTGTATGTTATTTATAAGATTTTCAGGTAAAACATTTTTATTACATAAAATTGTTTCGCATTCAATGGCTAAGTTTTCTTTTAATTTATTTGATTTATCAATGTTAAAATTAAATTTGAAACCTTTTTCTAACTTTCTAAGACATTTGGTTTTATAACGAGTGTATTAAACATCAACTTGTTCCAAAATATATCAATATTAACAGCCCGATTCTCCCCAAAGTCAGTGATGCCTCACAAGTCACAAGAAGAGGTGAAATTGATTTTGTGACTTTTTCGAATTCTGCGGCTCAGTCACAACTTGTGAGATTCACAAAAACAATCGAAACTGTGATCTCCTTCAGAACAGGTCACAACTCATAAATGTTTAATATTTCTTGGATTGTCATTCAGCATACGAGTATTTTGTAAGAAAATTTTCTAGATTTGTGAATAATTATGAGTACACAAAAATGTAAGTGCTCTAGTGAATATTATTACCGATCTTTCCCACGAAAATGAAAAGTAACATTTTTAAATAAACAAATTTTTTTTTTAGAAACTAATCGTATCAAGAAGTTTGCAGCGCCGACGGCTTTTGAAAACTTTGAGAGATACAAATGAACCATTCGTTCTCCAAAACAATACATTTATAATGTTTTGTCGCTTTCGGAAAACTTTATGCTGGGATATCAGAGCTTGAAGCCTCACGATAGTCAGTTTATTTAATGATAATAATAATAAAATATAATAATGTTAACTTGCATTTTGTACTTTCTTCGTTTTGAACAATCAGCTGTTCAAATAATGACACTTAAAAATCTCACCATGCGGTGGTAAGTTTCGCTGTGAGTTTTCTTGTGACGATTAGGGGGAGAATACCAAAATGTTATCGAATCACAACAAGCCTCACAAGGAATAGTCACAAGAGCTTGTGACTTGTGACTCCTCACAAGGGGGAGAATCGGGCTGTAAAACTAACCTCAATAACACATCATCGAAGAAAGCTACAACAACAGCAGTCAGAAAATGGTTGTCAGAAGATAGAAGAATATCGTACAATAAAAGAGACATAATAAGTGTTTACCTCAAAGTTGTTCGCACAGAACTTTTATAAAGACTCCATTTTATTGAATTTAATGTTGTTGATAATGAAATAAGATCTAAAATACAAGTTATTATACATACAAAATATATAAAACAATACAATAAAATTTGCAATTTAAAAATAATATCGAAAAAAGAAAATATTAGTGAAAATACAAATAATAATTATTCCCAACACGTGTTATTATTATTATTATTATTATTATTATTATTATTTTATTAATTGTTTAAATATTTTGACAATATACATACATACATTGATTTAATAAATATGGCATGGATGTTTTTCCGTCTGCCAGAGTGAACATTATAAAATTAATATTTGAGTATATATGAATCTATAAGTATATATAAAAAATATAAAATCAAAAAGGGCAATATAAGAAATAGCGAACAAATATCTCGATGGATTGCATTCGAAGCATAAGTAGGTTTTAATCCACTAAAAGATGGGGGTTATATTCACTCCGAGCGCCCCTAGTCGCTCGTTGTTGGTGCTTCTCATGTTCTCCAGTATTCTTTGAATCATTTTTATGTTTTAAAGAATCAATATTTAATAGAAATTATTTCGATATGCAAACGCGTGTCTACAATAATTAGATAGAGTTTTCCAAGTCTTATCGCCATTTAGAACTCCCAAACATTCGTGCCTAATCAGGCTGCTCTGTCCAAAATAAAGTCTCCTTATTTCTTGGAGGATTGGACATATACCAAGAAAGTGAATTATATCCCCACGAAAACGTTGAGATTGTAGAGACAACAGGATCCTGGTAGATCTTCCCTGTAAGGAATAAAGTTAAGATTAATTATTTCAGTTCTAGCACGTATAATAAAACTTATATTTTCGATACTTAAATAATCCGTAAAATAACTACCACAACCTAATTGATGATTAAGCTCTTTGTATGTTAGACGGGACATGGATGAAGATGCTCGGTACACATTATCCATATAGATCCTATCATCAACAACTGCAATCAAGTCATAGAAAGCTCCTTGCCATTCTTCGAAGTTACTAGATAAGTTCAGCGAGTGATTATGGTCTTGTGCTAATCTAAACCAATCTTCAAAGGTCCCCTTTTTAGATCTAAACAGCGAAAGCATTATAAGTTTCTGCAGGTTATTGTTGTTCTTTTGTACTGTCCTTACGATGAGGTCTGCATTGGCTTTTAAATTGCGCAGAAAGACATTTCGCAGCCCGGTCTCTACATATATAGCGTACGTTGGGGTTGTACTAAGGAGTCGAAACAAGCGCTTAAAGAAAAATCTCTGAAGCTTCTCAAACTCTTCAACTGGTGTGCAACCGTAAACCTCATTTCCGTAACATAAGCAGGAGTTTATAGTGGCTTCAAACAATTTATATTTAGCTGAAGCACAAATTTTGGTATTTCCGTAAAATGTCTTCCACATGGTATTTATGGCAATTTTAGCTGCATTACATTTAGCCTTAATATGGTTATTCCATCTCAGGTTTGAAGCGAATGTTACTCCCAAATATTTGAATTCACGCACTACTTCAAGTCTTTCGTTGTTAAGAACCCAAACTTCATGTTCCACTTGCCTCCGCATAATTTTTTCAAACACCATGACCTTAGATTTGTCAGTATTAATTTGGAGGTCCCATTGTTTGCAGTACTCCGCCAGTTTATTTATCATTAACTGAAGTGTTTTCGGATCCTCAGCCAAAATGACTAAGTCATCGACGTACAGTAAGACCTTCAAATTTAGTCCTGCAAACCTCGCTCCTCCCGTTAAGTACTTAACGATGTCGTCGATAAAAAGTGCAAATATAATGGGGCTCAGAATACAACCTTGTGGCACACCTGTTGCCATAGGGAAAAAAAACTGAATTTTGCGAATCACAATAAACAGCTGCAGACGATCCCGACAAAAGCTCTTATAAACTTCGAAGACATGCCTACAGTGGAACAAAGCTTAAATAGGAGACTATTTCTATTAACATTGTCAAACGCTGCCTTAAAATCTACAAAAAAGCAGTACAATTTCTTTTTATTTTCAATAAAGTTCCTCGCAATGCTTTGGAGTACAAATATTTGGTCGATAGTCGAAAATCCTGCTCGGGCTTCCGACAGTTACTCAATAAGTTATTGTTCTCAACCTAGCGATCGCGGTTATTCCCAATTAACCGGTTTTCGGTTTTTCCGGTTATTTTTTCTCTCGATTTAACCTGACGGTTTTAACCGAACAAAAAAACCGGTTTTTTTAATAACCGGTTTTCGGTTTTTTATATACAAATTTTTTGAAGTCTTAAAATACGTTCATATCAAATATGTACATACAAACATGTATGTAGATAAGCTTTTTTTTTCAAAAAAGAAAATACTCTAGTTAAAGTGTTGTGTTACTTCATACTAATGTTTTAATTGAAATGAAATAAAATATGAGTTTAAAAAAAAAAAGCAAGCATATCTAGTTAACACAAAATTTAAAATTTTTGTTCGAAAAATTGTTTTTTAACTGAGGAAATAGTCGACATTTCATTTTGAAAATTAATAAATAATAAATGTGTTTCTTTTATTGTTTTAGAAGACTTTCATCACTCGGGAAATACGGTTACCTCAATGAATTAATTTGAAAAATGCAAAAACTAAAGAGTTACATTTACACAATAATCTACAAAACAACGCAATTTTGCGAAAGTGTGTAGTTTAAAACGTTTTCACATTTCTACCACAACGCTAAATTACTCTATAAAAGAAAAGCAGGAAGTGGTGAATAACGTCGCATGTTGCACACAAGTGCAGTTCTTATGAGACAAGGAGATCTTGTTTCAAAGACGTTTTCTATACTTTTTTATTTTTTTTTGGTACCAAAGTAAATAACCGGCTTCCCGGTTATTTGGTTTTAGAAAAAACACCGGTTTTAACCGAGATAAAAAAAACTCCGGTGAAAACCGGTTAATTGAAACGAAATAACCGGTTTCGGTTTTAACTGGCCGGTTTTTCCCATCCCTATCTCAACCCACAAAGAAAGTCTATTGTACATTACTTGTGCAAATATTTTCCTTATCGAATTTAGGAACGATATTCTCCTATAGTTTTCTGGCATGCCGCTATCGCCTTTTTTAAATATAGGGAAAATTATAGCCTTCTTCAATTCCACTGGTATATAACTATAGTCGAACATTTCATTATAGAGTTGCGTTAGATGGCAGAGAAACACATCAGTTGAAAACATAGAATTCTAATGGTATCCCATCGGAACCGGATGCTTTACCATTTTTCATTTTTTTCAAAGCACTTTCAAGTTCTCCTAATGTTATAGAGCTGCCCAATTCTTCAACATAGGTATTGGGAAGTGCAAATTCATAACTGAGGTGTTCTTTGTTATTGTTTAAAAGGCTTTTAAAATGCTCTGTTAGTAATTCCGTTTTTACAAGCACACTTGAGGTTGGTTGGAAATCTTCTACATCCCTGACGATTTTGCAGAATTCCTTTGAATTTTTAGTGAATTCGAGTTTGAGTGCAAGGGAGTTGTAAAAGTCAGCTGTCTTTCTTTTGCACATAGTCTTAAAGCTAGCATTCTCTTTCAGGTATTGGGTTTTATAAAAATCTGAATTTGTAGTTCTAAACAAATTTAAAAAGCAAAACATTTTTTTCTTAGCCTCCTGCACTCTGCATCAAACCACACACATTTTTGTTTATTCTTCTCTGTTGATGTTTTCTGAGAAGCAGCTCTAGTTATAACATCTTGCACGTGTTTGAAAAGTTGATCAGTACTCTGCACCGGTGAGATTGATGTTAGGCTGACTTCTAATTCTCGATCGAGATTCCTTTCATACCGTACTTTAAAGCCTTCCCTCCACTTAAGTCTTGTTGTTTTAATCGGCTGTCTGTGGATAATTTCTTGAGTTGCTTCAACGGAAATCGCAAGAGGAAGATGAGCTGAATAAGTTTTACTTTGGATTTCAAAATTCGTAACGTAATTGATCCATTCTCCATTCACCAGAGCGTAGTCGATGAGTGACTTCCCTTGCCCTCCAATAAATGACTGTTCTCCATGACAGTCGTTTATTGAAATACCGTTAAGTATATAAAGGCCAAAACTCTCAACCATCTCTATTAAACGCTTTCCCTGATTATTTAAAACTGCATCTTTTGACTCTCTTCTTTAGTTAAAATTGTTAGGCAACTGCACCAAAGGAGAATGTATGTTTTGAAAAGCACCAATTCGAGCGTTGAAGTCCCCAACAACCATAATATCACTTGCGCAACCATTTAACAAAAGATCGCTAAGCTCCTCAAAATCATTTGTCCAGTTGGTACAATTTAAATAAACAGGAACAATTCTAAGTTTTTTGTTGTTAGCAAGTGAAAGTTCAATTATTGGCGTACTTGAAAATTGTGTAAATCTGGCAACCCTACCACATGTGTTATTTTTCATTCCATAAAGGATTCCTCCGCTTGCTCTACCATATAAACGCGATCTTTTCGCAGGTATCCACTTTAGTGAAAAACCACTGAAATATTTTATAAAATCAATCTCTCTGCCCTCCTCAATAAAAGTTTCTATTAATATAAAAATATCGAATTCCTTAAAGTAATTAAAAAAAATCAGGAAATAAAATTTTATTTTTAAGCCCTGATATATTGTAGCTTACAATTTTTAAAATTTTAGTATTTTGGCAGACGGAGAATTCCTATTGCACATCTCTATCAGGGTCTCTTCGGTGTTGTAACCTCGATGGAAAGACTACCTGAGCTGCATTACCGACATTTATGTTGTTAGTACTTGTTGAAGTTTGTGCATAAGGTTGAAAAAGTGATAACGCAGATTCCCCAAACATTTGACGGATGAAGATGTTGTCATCGGTTGACATTGAGCAAACACCACAGCCTGCTTTGTAAAGAAATTCGCGATCATTTATTATTAATTTTTAACTAAAATATTAGGATCTGCGTTAATTTCCTTTAGTTTATTTTTAACAACAAATAGTGCTTGTCTACGTTATCGGTATTGTGCGGATTGTTCGCGGTGAATAAGAATTCCAGTGTTCCTTAAATTTTTGGCCACCGCGAGCACCTCCCCTACCACCAACCCCGATTGCATCTCCACTGACAAATGATTTGTTTGGGTTTTTTGTTGGGATTTCGCGTATTCTCTTTGCCGGTAAATCGCTTGCATTTCCCAATTTTAAAAGTCCAGCACATGTCTGTCTTGCCAATTCTTCGGCCGTGGTGTTTGCGTTTCGTGGAATATGCATTATTAAATTACATTCATTTGCCTTTCGGAAAAGTGATTCAAATTGTTTTTCGAGCTCATCACACCGCTCTCGCATCACTGACAGTTGACCACTTAGTTGTTGGTTTTGACATCGAAGCTACTGGATCTCTTCAAAAATGGCCGCCACATCTTTTTTAGTTGCAAGATCCTTAATCGACACCCGAATCGAATCATCGAGATGACTTTTTAGATCTTCAATGCTCATGTTACCCACAACCATTGTCGGAGAATTTGTATCAGGTAAATGTTTGCACTGTTTGCTAATTGATTTAAACTCAGGGGATACTACTGATTCAGCTTTTCTTTTGTTCATAAAAGCTGTTAGTTGCTTTGCCCCACGAAATTTTCAAATACAAATAGTTCGTACCTGTTAACTTAAATGATAGCAATTTTATATCACAGATTGAAACTAATGCTTTAACTTCACAATTAGATACTTTTTACTATTTTATTATATTTTTTATTTACGAAAAATCAAAAATTAGAATATATACTTTTATGTTCGCCAAAAATGACAGGTCAAACGTCACGTCACACGTGTTTTTCCATAGATTTTTGAACTTATCTAATGTCAATTTCTCAAAAAAAGAAAGTGATTTCTTAGAAAAAGGTTTCAAATTTAATTTTAACATTGATAAATCAAATAAATTAAAAGAAAACTTAGCCATTGAATGCGAAACAATTTTATGTAATAAAAATGTTTTACCTGAAAATCTTATAAATAACATACAAAGAGAGAGATATGAATTAACAAACATTATAAAATCTGAATATATTTTAAAAATTAATAAATCACATTATCATTATAGAGACATGACTATCAATTTAAATAAGAAAATAAAATCTAATTATATTATTGTAACCCGCGCGGATAAAGGTCAAACAATCATAACAATAGATAAAAATCAGTATATCTCTACGACATTCGAATTTTTAAACACTTAGAACTTTATTCAGTTGAAAGAAGATCCAACAATTAAATTTCAGAAAGAAATTTTACAGTTACAAAAAACTGTTCTATTTTATCCCAATTTCCGTATTATTCAATAATCCATATGAATCCACAACCTCCAAAATTGTATTCACTCATTAAATTACATAAAAATAATAATCCCATAAGACCAGTAGTATCTTTCAATAGTTCTCCATCATATAAACTATCCAAGAAATTGATAAACTTAATTTCATATCATACTAATTTTACTTCAACCCATAGCATTGAAAATTCTATCCAATTATCTAATAACCTTCAAAAAATAAAAATTCCTCCTAACGCAGTATTACTTTCATTTGACGTAGAAAATTTGTTTCCTAGTATCCCAGTTCAAGAAGTGCAAATGATGATTCATAATTTATTAAATAAAAATGAAACTAGTAATTCGATATCAATAGAAATTTTAAAAGTTTTAAACGTTTGTTTAAAACAAAATTATTTTCAATTTCAAAATAAATTGTTTAGTGCTAGTGATGGATTGATAATGGGAGACCCTATCAGCCCATTACTTGCAGAAATATTTATGAATAGTTTGGAAACAGGAATTATGAAGAATCCTTTGAGTTAAAATTTACTATTCTGGTATCGCTATGTTGACGATATAATTTGTTGTTGGACAGGCACTACTAGACAATTATATATTTTCTTAAAACATATTAACACTTTACACAAAAATATTAATTTTACAATAGAACTAGAGAAAAATAATAAAATTAATTTTTTAGATCTAACTATCAATAGAAACAATGATTATCTAGAATTTAGTATTTATCATAAGCCAACACATAGTGATACGATCATACATAACAACTCACTTCATCCGTACTCACACAAAATGTCTACATTTTATAGTTATATTTATAGACTACTTTCTATACCACTAAATCCTGACAATTATAATAAAGAATTACAAATTATTAAACAAATATCATATAACAATGGTTATGAACCTACTATAATAGACAATTTAATTAAAAAAATACAATATAAAAAAGCCATAAATGAAGTTTTTCCTTAATCCGCAAGAGAAAATAAAATTTATCATGTGTAATCACATATGTTGGTCCACTGTCAAGTAAAATATCAAACCATTTCAAAAAATATAATATTAATATCGTCAGTTAAAGTGCAGGACCTCGTAAGTCAAAAAAATCAACAAAAATATTTTTATATCAAAAAAATCAGAAAAATAAGAGCCACCTTTTGGCATTTTTAGTGTACTAATGTTGTTCTGAACATTTTGTAGAAAAAAAGAAAATCTAAACCTCGTATAAAACTCCGCGCCAAAAATAAACCAATACCTCGTAAGTGCCCGTTAAATGAGAATAATGCATTACTAAGGCATTCATTTTTATTAATATAATCAATTAACTAATAAATAGCACATATCAATTACTTTGTTATTATTTTTTTTTTAAATAATTTTTTTAAGAAGTTTTTTGTGATTTCTGCAAAACATGCTAAAAATACTTACGAGGTCCTGCACTTTAACTGACGATATAGCATATGAAACAAATAAAACTTTTCAAAATATTTTAAAGAATAATAAAGACAAAACAAATAAAGAAGATAAATCAGGTGTATACGAGTTGAGTTGTGGAACATGCAATAAAAAGTACATATATCGGACAAACAGGACGGGCATTTAAACAACGTATGAAAGAACATAAATATGCATTTACACATAAATTAGACAATTCTAACTACTCAAGTCATTTAATTGAAGAGAACCACAAATATAATGAAGAATTTAAAATCTTACACGCATGTAATAAAAGTAAAATGTTAGATTTATTCGAAGCTTTTGAAATCAACAAACTAAAAACCACAAATACATTATTAAACGACATGTTAGAATTAAATAGATCACCTTTGCTGAATTTGAATTTGTCTTAGTATTACACCACACATTTATATTATACATATATGTACATTATGTTTTTAAAGTATATGACTATGTATTATGTTGTATGTATAATTATTTATAAATGTAATTGTTATCGACGTTTTATATTGCTTATTTATTATTGTCATAGAAAGTAATTAAGTCGTTTGAAATTATGTATTTAGTCTGAGGAAGGTACTGTGTGCCGAAACAGCTGTAACTATCAAAAAAATAAAATAAGTGGGATACCACTTAAAAAATCTTTAAAAATTAATAAATGGATCTCCATCAAGTAAAGACCAACAAAATAAAACAATAAAAAACTTTTGTCTGTCGTCTTCATTTGGATTTTAATGCCGACATTTGACAAAATCGCTTATGACGATTATTGACTCACGATCACGACTTTTTGAAGCTACATATTTCAAAATTAAATAATGAGTGCCAACGAGAAATAAGATATGATCTCGTTTCTCGTCGTGAAAAATTTCGTGGCATTGGGAATTGAGGGACGATTTTAAAACTACAAATAAATGACAGTGAGTTATACTCGTATCTCGCTCTTGTTTAGTGTTCTCTTCATAAACGAATCAGTCATAATTATAAAAAAATTTGTCTTCCGTTTTCAATTGGATTTTAATGTCACCATCTGACATATTTAAGCGAAGATAAAAATGCACTAAAAAACTGCTAGTATTGAAATTTTGATATCTGACTTCATTGGTACTGAAGATAGGGAGGGCTCAAAAATCGCCTAAGTTTGTTCCTGTAAAAAGGGTCCAGTGCCAAAACTACCGTGCCCTTTGATTTGTGAGAATGATATTTCAATCACAACCTTTCACAATTACTTATCACAATAAAAACAAACACTGCATAACATACATTATGTATGTAAATTCTATTAGTACTTTTCAGGACTATTTATGTAGAATTTCGTGACTCACTGCACACAATTTCTCTTATTAGAAGAAGAGAATTGAAAATGAATAAATTTTATAAATTTAACAAAATTAAAACTAAAAATACCATAAGGGAAGAAATATTTTTCTTTTTTGAATTTAATAAACAAAATACCAAGCAAAAATTAAAAAAAAATATTTGGGAATTGTATGGGTTGTCCTGCACTCACATCGACATTACAGATAATATCATATTGATTGCATTTTAAAATATGTTAGAAGAAATATTATTACATATCTAAGTATAAGATATTTTTTCCTCCGAATTCAATAATATTTCAAAAAATTAAAAAATATATTTTTCAATCTCCCGCCCAATTGCAAAATATTTAAAAAATAAGGAATACTTTTTTACTTGCGATATAGGTACTATAGGGCAAGCTCTGCATTTGGAAAAAAAATCGAACTCGAAATTTTGATCAAAGTTGACATTACGATGATAGCGAAGACGAAAAAAGTGGGTCCGACAATTCCTTCTGTCTGTCTGTATGTCTGTATGTCTGTACCTCGAACTACAGCCTAAACTACCGGAGGTATTTTCTTCAAACTCGGTAGTTAAGGGTCTTCGGTGATTCCCTAGAGGAGAAATTGAAAATTTTTTTTTAGCTCCAAAACTAAGGGTACCCCCCATACACCCGTAATGAATAATGTTGTTTATCTCGAAAACGGCTCTAACGATTTTGATAAAAAAAAATTAAGTGTGATATTATGGACATGGACTATATTTTCGTGAAAAAAAAATTTGGGGGGAAATGTTATTAAGGGTACCTGTCATAGAACGGTTTTTTTGATTTTCGAATTTCTCACCAACAGCTCTAACTATTTTAACCAAAATTTTTATGCAGGAGCTGCTTTGCATTTGAAAAAATATAAATTAAAAACTTTTTCGAAAAAATAGTTTTTGGATTTTTAAAAAAATAATACATATTTTTTTTTGAAAATTCAATATCTTGAAAACCTATACACGATTAAATTTTTAAAACACGTTTTAAAATGTATTTTATTAAATACTAACAATTCGCATATCAATTTTTTCTTATAAAAATTTTAAGGAAAATTTAGTACACACAAAACATGTTTCAGTTTGTCTGTATGTCTGTACCTCTCACTACAGCCTAAACCACTGGACCTATTTCTTTGAATCTCGGTAGTTAAGAGTCTTCGGTGATTCCCTAGAGGAGAAATTGAAATTTTTTGTTTAGCTCCAAAACTAAGGGTACCCCCCATACACCCGTAATGCAAAATCTTATTTATCTCGAAAACGGCTCTAACGATTTTGATAAAAAAAAATTAAGTGTGATATTATGGACATTAGACTGGGCCAAAAAAATTGACTATTTTTTTTTTGAAAGATATATCGAGAATATCATTCAGAATTACAAAAAAAAATTTTCGTAAAAGTTTGAGCCCTTAATATCAATTTTAAGAGGGCTATCATCGCTAATTTTGATTTTTAGTCATAATTTCATGTTTTGCGTCAGAACTGACAAAATATTGAAGTAAAAAAAATTAATTTTGACTTACTTTTATATAAAATTAAATTCCCTACAAAAAAGGTCTAATTGAAAATTTTCGTCAGACAAGCCGTTTTTGAGTAATTAAGCTTAATAAATTGTTATTTTTCGTTAGTTACAAAATTCCAAATTAAAAAAGTAAAATCGAAGAAAAATAACAATTTATTAAGCTTAATTACTCAAAAACGGCTTGTCTGACGAAAATTTTCAATTTGACCTTTTTTGTAGGGAATTTAATTTTATATAAAAGTAAGTCAAAATGAATTTTTTTTACTTCAATGTTTTGTTAGTTCTGACGCAGAACATGAAATTATGACTAAAAATCAAAATTAGCGATGATAGCCCTCTTAAAATTGATATTAAGGGCTCAAACTTTTACGAAAATTTTTTTTTGTCATTCTGAATGATATTCTCGATATATCTTTCAAAAAAAAAAATAGTCAATTTTTTTGGCCCAGTCTAATGGACATGGACTACATTTTGGTCGAAAAAATATTTATTGGGTTTAAAAAAAAAAAAGATTTAAATCAACATCTTCAAAACCTATGAACGATTATTTTTTGAAATTATTTCCTAAAATCAATATTATTTAATACTTAAAATTCGCATCCCACATTTTTTTCTTGAAAAATTTTAGAGAAATTTCTTATATAAATAATTTATTTAATAATAAAACGATTTTTTGTAGTTTATTTGCATAAATTCATACTTTTGCGGAAACCAGACGGCAATTTTATGCATTTGAACATTATTATCTCATTAAATCCATGTTTTATATTTATAAAATGTATCTTAAATTCCAAAGTACTTTTACATAAGAGCAAGTTCGTGCGATCCAGTCGTGCATTTTATTTTTTTGTTAATTGGCATGTACCCAAATTCTTTTTCTTTTACGAGAATTTCGTAATATATAGCAAATAGAAGCAATAATTCCTCTTCTGAATCTGAGCTGCTTGACATTATTTTTGTTAAGGAATGATTGTTTTGTTTGTTCATTGCTTAACAGCTCTCTGTTTGACGTCCTCTGACGCGGCGGTTGCAACGTCGCGTCAAAATAATCTTACCGTCGCGTTAAAAAATCTTAATGCGGCGTTGAAAACGCGTTCTGTTTGACCGAGCCTTAAGCCAGCTCATGTCATAAGAAGGATTATAGCCCAACAGCGGCTCCCCAATAGCGTGTCCCGTCACACAGTGCGACTGCTCCATACATGGTGATGATAAAAATACCACCTTGATAAATTAAAGCAACGGAATAATAAAGATTGCTCTCTTAAAGTTAACTGTTTATCTGATTTTAAGAGTGTGATTTTTGTTATTTATGTCTATGTATTAGTGAAGGTTACACTGCCGATCAAAGTTCATACTTAAGGTACGAAAATCACTTATTTAAAAAAGGTGTCTTCAGTTTAGTTTATAAAACCATAACTAAGATTGAGAAAAAGTTTAAAAAATGTCACACCTAGATAAAGGTATGTAGATTATGTTAAAAGTTAAAAACTTCAAAAACGAATTTGTTTGTATTAAAAAAATTGACATGAAAAGAAGAAATTTTCTGAAGGCTTTCTTTTACGTTTTACTCCATATCTTCTATTGAGACAAATGTCAAGGTCTGAAAGTAAGTAGGGCAAGCATAAGGAATGTCATGCCAATAATATCACAAAAAAAGTGCTTGACTTTTGCCCCAATTAATTTTTTTTCTTTTGTCTAAAATGACGTTAAAAAAAATTTAAGAGCAAAAAAAATACTGTCTTTTTTATATATTTACTTACAAAAAAATCGAATAATATTATTCAATTTCTGATAATAAATTCTTATTATAAGATCATTTTTGGATTTTTTCGATATTTTTTTTTTACAAACTAGGCAACTCAAATTTGCAAGTCATTGTGCATCTTTCAACACAATCTCACAACAGCTTTTTCAATTGTTTTTGCCTATATTTTTGAAATTATGTAATAGTTTGAGCAGGATTTATAATTTACAGATAACAGTGTTTTTAATTTTTCAAAAAAATATTGTCAGAGCAGGCCGAGAATCAATGAAAAATATTGTTATAATATATATTCCGTCGAGCATTTATGCATATTATTTTTGGAATTCAGTTTTCTATTATGCCATGATATTCAAGCAAGAGTTTGAAAACATTCGTACTACTAATTAAATATTATGCTTTCTATTTTATTCACAATTTTGAGCCTTAGAAAAGCAATTAGATTATAAATTAACATCTACATATACTTTAGAAATATACCGTAATTTTACTTGCCCTTTAACTTTTTAAGATCTTTTTCTCATTTTGCACTTTGCAACTTGTTTTAAAATTCTGAAGATCAAAATTTTCAATGCTCAATAAAATAGCTGGTCGAAATTTATTTCTCAAGCAAACAAAAAAATATTTACCAAAAGTTTTATATGTTGAATCCTACATACAAAATAAAAGTTTGTGCAGCCCAAGTCAGATCACTAATTTAAGACTTGCCCTGAAACGCTTGAAACCCCAGTTCATAATAAAATGGGACCATTTACACCGAATGAAAAAACGCTTTTTTTCCTCAGAAAAAAGTTGGCTCAATCAGAATTTTTCGTTCGAAAAATATACTTCACCCACTCTACGCCCTGCACTTGAATTTGCCAATAGTAGTGAGCAGACAAAACGAAATAGACTAAGAGCCCACAGCAATTTTTGTGTGTGATTGATAACAAAAAATAATTAGCATAATTAGATAGGCCTTTTATTATTATTTACAAATGTGAAAGTCCTGCATACTCTAGTCTAGTGGGAGCAATAGTGCATAATAGTGCATCAAGTATGCAGTTCTTTCCAAGTCCAAATACTTATGATAACAACTTTGCCAAAATGTAGAGTTAAGCCCCCTGATTGAAAATATCGAGGTCCAAGACGTTTTACAGACAGCCTTCTGCCTGCCAGACGCGATAAGAATAGGCTACTTCTTGCACTAAGAACGACACCTTCAAAACGTCTTGGACTTCGATATTTGCAATCAGGGCACTTAGCTGAAGTTTTGAAGTTATGGCAAATTTTGTATCCCAATTTTTTAGAATTTGGAAAGAACTGCATACTTGATGCACTATTGCGCCCACTAGAGTATGCAAGACGTTCACATTCATAAATAACTATAAAAGGCCTATCTAATTATGCTAATTATTTTTTGTTATCAATCACACCCAAAAATTGCTGTGGGCTCTCGGTCTAAAAGCGCACTGCTGAGTTACGAAGCACTGTTTCAACACCTGAACTTGTTTTTGCATCTCAAATGAGCTTACGAGGACCCGGTCTGAAGCTGATTTTGTCAAAGATGCAACATCATCTCCAGAGTTCTTAAACAAACTACAAAGTTATATTAAGTGCAAAAAAATTTCTACCATAGAAGGGTGATTCCATTAGGCGGGTGCAACATTTAGACTCATTTGAAGTACATTTAATAATAAAATAAGCAAAATATTTAATGACATTATTACTTGAAGGGATACATTTCCAACTATTTATTTTATATCCATTTAGAATTCTAAAATACTCGTATAATAAATCATTTCGCAAAGGAATGGTTTCAAAGTGCGATCGCGGGTGCAACAGAATTTGCCCGACTTTTCTAGATCATAGTACAAAAAACACAAATTCTGTTAATTGTGAAACATTTATCATGCTATTCTTACATATATTGAACGACGTTGATTCAATTAACTAAATAAATAAAAATAAAGATTGAAAACAAAAGTAAGCAACGAAATATTAACTTTTAAATCAATCGCGGGTGCAACGAGTCTAACTTAAATTAGTAAACTGATTTAAAAAACTGGAAAAAAATTAAAATAAGGCACATATGTAACAAGTCAGTACCATTCTCTATTAATTATAATTTTGTTTGTTTGTTGCCTGCATTTTTTTCGTTTTGTCTGATTCTGGTCAGAATTTTAAAATTTGTATCTGCCTTAATTTTCTCTTTCAATACATCTCTCCACATTGAATCAACAGTTCTTTTTCTGCATGAAGCTCAGCGTTTTTGTTAAGTTTTTGTCAATTTTCTGTAAAGCAGTCTCTTTTCCTTGTTTCATTTCCATTTAACAATATATTTTGAAATAAAAAAGAACAAATTTTATGATATTACGTAATTAAAAAAATAACTTGAACAGTAGAAATTATTATTCAAAGCATATTTTATTAATGAAATATAATAAATCACGTTATAATGTTAGTAGTCAATAAGTTGCACCCGCAATCTTAATATTGCGATCGCGGGTGCAACTAATTTAAATCAACGTTTTCTGTCGTTCAACGTACAATATATTCCTAACAACGACTTATTTAGTTTTAGTTTTGTTTTCTTCTTACTTTTTGAAAGTTTCAAAACGCTAGCACTTTATTTCTGCCAAAAAAGTAAACTTTTATATCTTTTATGTCGCGGGTGCAACAAACTTAAAATGGCTATTTGCAATCAATAATACTAAAAATATAATAACAAATTCGTATATGTTTTTATGCAAACGATTAAATGACATGTTGCTTCATACGTATATTGAGTAAAGCATAACTTAAAACTGTCGGAAATAGCTATTTTGAGCTTACGTTACCAGTAATAATAATTGCAGTTCGTACCGACTCTTCGTATGATAATGCTGCCAAGCGCAAACAAAAATGTTCTCTATAAGTTAGGTCTCAGTTTTTGTTTTTATTATTAAATATAGTATTTCTACTTTGAATATTTATCAAAAAAAGTAAAAAATATTGTAATTAAAAAATTGGTGTCAAAAATCGTCTATAGCGGAATCGCCCAGAAGCTTTATCAATGATGGTGAAGGCTAAATTGTCTTGACATTAGTATAATGTCATAAGGAGTTACGCAAAAATTATATTTCCTTCTTATAAAGTTGTTCAAAAAGAGAAGCAAAATTGCTACCTACAGAGCGTACAAGTCACTGAAATTGATGCCCGAGTTCCTTTACAAAATCTCTTGGACCATACAACTGAGAACATAGTAACTCACCAATCAAACGTTTTCGATTCTTTGACCGCTGACCATGATAGCATTAAAATTACTTTAACATCAAAATTGGGGTTTGATGGTAGCTCTGGCCCTAGCCAATATAATCAAACATTTTTAGAACCTCACGATAGTGGTGATAAATTTGTATTTTGAAGTGCCTTGTGCCTTACAACTTTCTGGCAATAAAACAATTTTTTGGAAAAACCCTTGTGCATCATCTCCCTGTTAATGTCGGCCACTGAAAATTATTTTTGAAAAAGAAAGTGACGAATTAGTGAAAAATAAAAAGAATATCACAGACTTGCAAATTCAAAATCTCCAAAATACCATAAATAGCATCAATCGTAAGGATTTCATCATTAAGCATAGTCTTATTATTCCAATGAATGTCGGAAAGCTTTGCAACAATTTAAGCAAAACCAAATCTGCCCTTAGATGTTACTTGTGTCAAGTTACTTCTAAGCAATTTAATGACATTGAAAAGATGATTAGCATGCTCATATCCGAGGAGTATATATCTTTCGGCTTATCCACTTTGCATGTATGGACTCGGTTATTTGAATGTCTTTTGCATGTGGCTTACAAATTGCCGGTCCAATAATGGAGAACCACTGAAAAAACTGAAATAATTGTTAAGGAGAACAAAATGCGCATTCAAAAAGAATTCAAAGAAAAAACTAGATTAATTGTAGATAAGCCTGAGCCTGGATATGGAAACACAAACACAGGAAATGTTGCTAGACGGTTTTTTTTTTAAGTAGTTTGTCTGCATCTATCACTGGAATTGACTAACAATTAATTGAAAAATTCATGTAATTTTGCAATGTATATCTAGTGGCTTAAAGCTCAATAATGAAAAATTTAAAACTTAGTGTCAAGACACTGGAGTTCAATTTGTCGCACTTTACCCTTGATATTGTTGTGAACAGCGCTTTATACTACTACAGCGCCATCTGTTGGAAAATTGCATATCTAATTTATGGAAGAAACAAAAAGCTCTTCTCCAATGTCAAATGTATTTCCCCTTATTCCAACCATCTAGAACATTCCAAGACGAGAACCTTCGAGAACAACTAATTTGAGTATATAAGGGAGGGTATAAGTTGATTTTTGACTCTGAAAGTGTGCAAAAGGTTTGCTTATTGGATTGTGGAAAGTGTTATTAAACAAGTGTGATTTAAATTTGAAAAAAAGTAATTGAGTTAATTATAAATTGAGATTAATTGTTTCGATTTGGAAAGTGTAAATAAAGAAGAAATACTTAAAAGAGTAATAAGTTTTATTTAACGGACTTTGCAAAATATTACAGTATTATATGAGTACTACGGTTCACAAAATTCTCATTCATGGGCACATAATTGTTTCACATTGCCTTCTACACATAGGTCAGTAAAGCGAAGAAGCTTTAAAGTCAATAAACCGAGATTTTAAAGTGTATCGGGAACAGTTTAGTCGGAAAAAAATAGGAAAGACACTCTTACCGATGTTTTTAATAGAATGCTAATTTCATCGGACCCAAACATAACGAGTTACAGAAGTCAAGTCATCAATACAGAAGAATACAAAACATTTTCATCCTGATGCTCAAAATATGTTTGAAGAAGACGTAACATATGATTCTCAATAATTTAATATAATTACTTATACTATACAAATAAAAACTACAACACTTGTTTTCAATTCGAAGTTTAAAACTTGTATCAATGCAAACTTAAAATAGGTTGCTAATAGGAATCAACAAAACACAAATAGACCGAGAGCCCACAGCAATTTTTGGGTGTGATTGATAACAAGAAATAATTAGCATAATTAGATAGGCCTTTTATAGTTATTTATAAATGTGAAAGTCTTGCATACTCTAGTGGGCGCAATAGTGCATTATAGTGCATCAAGTATGCATTTCTTTCCAAATTCTAAAAAATTGGGATACAAAATTTGCCATAACTTCAAAATGAAGAGCTAAGTGCCCTGATTGCAAATATCGAAGTCCAAGACGTTTTGAAGGTGTCCTTCTTAGTGCAAGAAGTAGCCTATTCTTATCGCCAGCAGTCCTGTTCTAATGCTTTACATATTTCATATGGAAATAGTTTTTTTTTTTTTTTAAACTTGTAACGGTCTTTAAAAAAACTTATATTCATTCAGAGGATATTACTTGAATTGTGAAGGGGTCCAGATAAACTATTTTCAGTTCTTTTAGATATCTCATTACGACTTTTCACTACAAAAACTATAAATTTAAACGTAAAGTTTAAAGTATCCAAAAATATTTTCATTTCCTGTTTCATAATTCTGTATTTTTTGTAGGTTCAAAATGAATTTCAGAACACTCAAATTCTTCAAAAAAGTTAATTTTTGATCATAGTATTACACGTAGAACTAGTCCATATAATGTATATTTAAAAAGCGATTGCAAGTTTATTTATACATTTCTGATATATCAAACCTTATGACAATTTTCGATTAATTATTACTTTCGATATAAAAACACAAACGGCCATCATAGCAAAATTTTTACAATATAAAATAATTAATATCATAAAATAGCCAATTTTGCCCCACTGTGCGTGCGTCGTTGTATGAAGAAACAAAATTTCTCGAATTTTTTCTTTCGAAAGGGGTATCAAAAGTTGCGTTTTAACGAGTAGATTCTGAATATGTTTTTACTTTTTGTTTTGGACACGATTTTTGGGGCTCTATCGCAGCTTAGATCTTAAGATCTTAATACATAGTTTTTTACTTTATTTTAAGATCTTTAAGCTGCGGTAGATTCCCAAAAGTCATGTCCAAATCAAATAGTATGTACATATTCAGAATCTACTCGTTAATACGTTAATAACTCCCACATACTTCTCCTGCTCCTACATATTGTCTTTCACATGATCTTTTATTTGTAGATATATGTATGTATGTATTTTGTTTATACAGTGCAGTTCAAATGATTGGACGCACCATTGTTCTCTCAATAAATTGCAGTTTTGTTTTTGTTTTTCTCCATGAACTACAAAAGAATTGCATTTATTTGAAAGCTTATTAAATTTTCTGGGAAAAAAACCTAAATTCAAGATTAGTGAGAGACACTTAACGGTTGTTTTGATCTCTTTCTTCGCATTAGTGCTAAAAAAGCTCAAATAAATCGGTTCACTTGATTAGACGCACGAATTAATTCAGTTAGTTTCTTAATGCTGGGTAATACAAATTAAATTTGGTTAATGAGTGTACGTTATTAAAGTTTTTCCGAGTGTTTAAAGTGAAAATGGGTGGAAAGAAAATGTTAACGGTGGCGGAAATAGCAAAAATTGAGGCCTACCACTCAGAAGGGTATTCTATGCCGAAAATTGCAAAGAAAATAGGACGAAATGATAAAGCTGTTCGAAATGTTTTATCAAATACTGCCACCTATGGAAAAAACAACAAAGGAAGGACAAAAACACCCTGTACACCACATACGAGAAGCGAAAAATTATAAGAATTGCCTCAAATTTAACTAACTCCACGATGAAAATCAAACAATTAGCGGGGGTAAGTGCAAGCAAATCAACTGTTCTTCGAGATTTTTTAGGTATTCAACACTTGAAATTCAAAAAGCTAAAAAAAAACTTAACGCTGCAAGAAAAGAACAGCGGTTGGAGTTCGCGCGTCTTCACATGACATGGTATGCGCAGGTTTTAAGTGTTTTAAATTAAAGAAATGTGGTGATTTCTGATGAGAAAAAGTTCAACCTAGATGGGTATGAGTTTTATTTATATGACATCCGAATGCTTTTTGAACCGAAATCATTCCAAGAAAGGAGAAGTATGGGTGTGGGGTGCCATTTCGTACTACCGCGCCTTTGAGTTGGTTTTGTGTCTCACAAAATGACAGAAATTTCTTATAAAGCTCTTATGCAAACAGATTTTCCAGTCATAAGAGAGCTTTTTGGACCTATCCAGTAGATCTGACAACTAGACAATGCTCCGATCCACAGCACGCACGTTGTAAAAGCATTTATCCCCAGTGAAAATGTGGAATTTTCGCAGTGGCCACCATACTCACTTGATCTAAACATCATTGAAAACCTTTCTGGATGGCTGACCCATCAAATTTATGAGAAAGGTAAAGCAGTATGAAAGCTGTGAGGCGATTATTGCCGCAATTAAAGAAGTCTTGTCTAAGATTTCATTAGATTATTTAGAAAATTGTATGAATGTCTTAGAAGTAGAATTTTTGATGTAATTTCAAATCGTAGAGGTTGTACAAAGTATTGCAACTGTGAAAAATAACTTCAATAACAATAAAAAAAGTAAATAAAAAATGTTAAAAATTGATCAACCTCTAATCAAGTGAATCGATTTATTTGAGCTTTTTTTGCACTAATGCGAAGAAAGAGATCAAAACAACCGTTAAGTGTCTCTCACTAATCTTGAATTTAGATTTTTTTCCCAGATAATTTAATAACCTTTCAAATGAATGCAATTCTTTCGTAGTTCATGAAACAAAACAAAAAGAAAACTGCAATTTATTGAGAGAACAATGGTGCGTCTAATCATGTGAACCGCACTGTATTTGTAAATCAAATGCATTTTCAAAATCAAACTATCTTGATGGAAGAAAAGAGCCTTATAAAATTTTATATTTTTAGAAAATAAGGCACATTTTAAATAATAATTTGTATCAAATCATATATGTGTATATATTATAGAAGTTATAGGTAAAAAAATATTAGAAAATGAAAAATCTTATAAAATTTCCAGGACAGGTTATTTAAAAATTTTACATACAGAAATCTGATCCGAGCGAATAGAAGATCCGTTCATTACCTTCAAAACAGCACAAATAGAAAATTTAATTTCTATTTCTGTCTCACATACTACTTAAATCCCAAGGGCTGTTTTGAGTAGTTTAATGATTTTAAAGAATCTCAAAAATCAATAAACGGCCCAAACGATCCAAAGCTAAAATGTCATTCTTGAATACACATATAAATATCTATACACATTAATTATGTTTGTATTTTCTTTTTACAGATCAAAGTAATGATAGTTATAGTTCCGTTAATCTAGGACTTGAAGAAGGTGCTTCTCCACATAGCGTACGAGGATCATACACACGGGGAAGTGGAAGTCCGCACATATATCCTTCCAACCATTCACCTCCAGCGATTGGATCTGGACATTCTTATGGATCATATTCAGACAACATTGTTTATACACATTTAGGTGAAAAATCTCAATATTTTATAACTCACCGTGTTAAAATTGAAAAACTTATTTAAGGTCATTCTGTTAATTCGGCAGCAAAAAGTTCTGGAAATCCCCAAATTATTCAAGGGAGTGCTATATCAGATTTAAGTAATGACTCTAGTCCAGCGCAAGGCTACCCCGACTTTCCTCCTAGTCCCGATTCATGGCTGGGTGATTCAACTAGTGCCAATGCTAACTCCTCGACACCGGCTGAGCAATACTGATATACAACTATAATGACAATGCTTAAATTCTCACGCACTACCATATCCTCATCTCAGTCATGGAGCATGTAGATTACTTTGAAATGGATCGTTCACCTTTGGTGGGATGTCTTGAAATTGGGTTTAAAATTACAAATATTTATTTTATGATAAAAGTACATATATATGGGATGGTGAAATCACATGCAGTATATTTGTATCTTCAGAAAAACATTAAGAAACAAAAACTTCTTACCAGTTAAAAGAATTTGATTGTAATGATCGATTGGTAATGCAAATGTTTTGATATCTAAATATAAACTTAAAAAACTTCAACACATCTAAAAAATACTACAAAATTTTCGAATGTTCTAACTTTTATCTCCTTCCAAAATGGCAAAAATAATTGTAGCGTACAAATAATTTATTTTTGTGTTTAAAACAAGACAAACAATTTCTTTCGATTTGTATTTACAAATATTGTAAAGATTAAATTTAGTTCCTTTTTAAGTGTTAAAATTAAAGCTGTTTATGGCTTATACAAATATGCAAAAAACCAAAATAGTTGTTTTAAAAATTAGAAACAATTGCTTAAACTAGGTATACAAAATTAAAAATTTTAATTTAAGACAAAAATATATGTATATATGTATATTTACTAAAAAATAAAATGTATTTATTTATTCGTCTGTCGACTTAAATCTATCTGACTAACATTAACAATAAATATTATAATTATAGGAAAGAAAATTATAAATGTATATAAATTAAAAATATGTTAAACTTAAATTAAAAATTAATTTCTAAAGTGCTTAGCCCAATTTAAATATTACATAAGGAACATTTTGTTTAAAAATTGTTCCCGCTTGACGAAAGTCGATTACATTACAAACGGAATTCAAGGCACGACACTATAGTATCAATACGGCCATAATTTCAGTTTTTTGGTGCATAAATATAAAAAAGAGAAAGATTAGAAGGACATACAATATGATTGCAGTACCCCTCGACATAATGGTCAGTGGGTTTGACTGTTGTGCAGAGGGTCTTGGTTTCGATTCTCAGCCGCTGAAATGTTACAAATCCTCCAAGAGTATCTATTTTCATGAAAAGTGCTGCTCATTAGGCGGTCGGAATTGGCAGAAAATTGTAGGTCCCCTTCATTTCTTCAGACACGCACGCAGAAATGGCTAAAATTGTAAGTCACTAAGTTTAGGCTCTATATGAGCCATATCAATCATTAGAATATCTCTAGTAAACATCATTAAAAACTATGTTCTTCAAGATTAAATATTCATTAACCCGAGAAGCGAAATCAATCCAAATCCACCTTTTCGATAGCATTACGTGTAAGTCTTCTTGCAATGCTCTTAAGTCTCCTATGGATAAGACCTATATTACAACAATACTTCAAACAGATCTTGCTTACGATCGCGATGTTCACATAGTTTTCAACGGATCAGAAAAATCTGGTTAATTTCTTCTGAGAAATCCTAGCATGCCATTGGCTTTCGAGATTAAATAACCATAATTAGGTACAAATACAAAGCTAAGTTTTTGATTTAAAATTTCAGAATTGACTTTTGAGTTCAGAGTTTAAGGTTTAATAGTTAAATAACAAAGGATTGCCAGTTATGAAAAATATCACATTACATTTCAAAATATTAAAGTGCAGACTATTTATAAAACACCAATTAACAACGTTATTTAGATCCTCCTGAAGATGAATGCAGTATAAATGCTTTTTAAAGACTTACAAATCAGCATAAAGTACGAGTCGTAAGCATTGTGAGCATACTTACCGATAGGAACGTATTGCCTTGGTCCAGTCAAATAACTTGAAAACCATTTGAGAAATGAAGAGAAATCCATCATCCACAACTTTCTTATCAATATTTCTTGCTGAACCCTGCGAAAGGCATTTGGAAATTCAGTAAATATAATACCTACCTGACAACGATCCTATAATTCAATATTTAGGAAATACAAAAATAAAGTTATATTGATAGTGGTAGGTCTATCGGTAAATAAAACCCATATCAAGGCTCGGCAAATATAGTTTTTAACTTCATTATACATTTTTCGCTTTACAATTGCCTCAAAATTTTTCGGAATCAACGGCTATTTATGTATAGGACGTGTTAGATCGTAATTAAATAAGGCCAGAAAACACGAATATTGAAGCAGCGAAGTTTACTCGCGAAACCACCGCTTCCAAAGTGTTGACGAATAGTGTTCAAGTGTTGCCATCTTTTGAGCCTAGATATCGTCGCCCTATTATTGAAGTATAATACGCCAAAATGCATTTTTTGAACTGGGTATGTAGTCTTATGAGCTCTTTTCAAATCTCTTATCGGTTTTTTCCTATCTCTTTCCATTGCAGAGATATTCAGAATGATTTTGACGTACGTACAGTGAAGGAAATTCCCATAAAAACACTTGGTTTTTACGCATTTTTTGTTTGCTGCATGCAACTTAGCAATACATTTTTATGAAATAAGAAAATGTACTCAAAGTTGTTAAGAAAAATAAAAATTTATTCACTTTTAACAAAATTAAATAAAAATTATTAACAAAAACAAAAATTAACAAGAAAAAAGGGGGAAATTCCCATAAAAACACCTACGTTGGAATGGTAAGTGATTTTTGTGCTGTGTTTACCAATATTCGTGGGCTAAGAGGGAATTTCTTTGAAGTGTACGCCCATTCTGTTAAGTACAGACCAGCTGTTTTGGCATTAGGTGAAAAACAGATGTTGCTGCAAATACTGATCTTTCAGAATTTTGCCTGCCTGGCTATAACCTAATGCCTTTACTCTTTCGCCATCACGGTCTTTTAGTCTATGTAAGATACGATGTTGTTTGCCAGAGTCTTCCTCAATAAGAACTTTGTTTTAATACGAACTTTAACTTCATGTGGCTCAAATTTACTGTCCGCAAGCACATCATCCATTATTGTTCCATTTATAGGAGTCCGAATCTGGACAGCAATTCAACTTTTAATGAGCTTTATGCGCTGTCTGATTCCATTTCCCGAATTGTTTCCTTGTACCCTCACATTGAAGTCATTATTGCGAGTGACTTCAACGAGAACAATTCAAATTGGCTACACTATTCAGGACAGACAACACTCGAAGGAAAATATGTTGAGGTCTTTGCTGAGATGCACCACGTTACTCAGCTGGTAGATAAACCTACCCGAATACCAGATGTTGCTGGGCAAAACGGTCACACTCTTGATTTGTTTCTTACTTCTAACCCTGATAAGTATACCATAACGATAAGATCTCCATTCGGTACTTCAGACCATTGTGTAATATCGGCCAATTTCTCGTGTCCCATTCATCCAGTTAGAGAGAAGCATACCACTAGGACCGTCTGGCAATCCGAGAAAGCCAACTTAGACGGTCTGAATAACTTTTTTAGAATTTTTAACTGGTCACTATGTTTCCTCGATAGTGACGTTGATGCCAGTGCTGATATGATCAACTGAGGAAAATCGGAAAAAGTTTAAACAAGTCAGAAACCAATGCAACGCTGTTAAAAAGAGAACCAATTTCTTACATGAACAAAAATTAAGGCACAAAATCCTGCAATGTCCTAAAGGCAGTAGAAATTTCTGGTCATTTGTCAAGAACGTAAAAAATTCGACTTCATCTTCGGTTCCGACGCTCATCCACAATGACAAAGTGATAAATAGCTCTTTAAAGAAGGCAAATGTACTTGCAGCTCATTTTGTTGCTAGCTCCACGTTGCCTGTTTGCAACATTGCCCCTCCTGTACTTGAGAACGTAAATTATTCACTGACAGGTATATTTTCGCACTTGTACAGTTGCAAGAGACCTTCGAGATCTTGATATAGGACCTTACCAACAATCAAATTAAAAGACGACTTTAATATTTGAGCGAAATGAAGCATTATTTAATGGACTCTATATAACTGACCATATATGCTGCATTTTATTTTTTAGGTTCCGTACAATAAATGGTTTATTATTTAGAGTTCACATAAATATTAAGTTCAAAACATGTATAGTTAACTTAACAGAGCTTTTTAATTAATGGTCCATTTCGCTGAAATATTAAAGTCGTCTCTTAATTTGATTGTTGGTACGGCCCATAAATAAATCCGCTGGTCCTGATAGTATAACCCCCATTCTTCTGAAGAGGTGTTCTTCATCGCTGGCAAAACCATTGCGTAAGATTTTCATCGCTCACACTGTTCTGTAATCTTCCATAGAAGATGAAAAACAGCATTTGCCCAGCCTATTCCTAAAAAAGGTGACCTTTCCTCCCCCTCGTCCTATCGACCAATCGCACTTACGTCCCTTCTTTCCAAGGTCATGGAATCGCTGATAAAGCATCAGCTCAAAAAATATCTCGAAGATCGAAAGCTTCTTTGACCGGCAATACGGCTTTTCAGGGACGGACACAGAAAATAATTTCGGAGGGGGTTTTAGAAAAAAAATATGAGATTTTTATAAATATATTATTTTATTACTATATTGTAGGTACTTGTTAATTACATAATCTTTATTGTTATTAACATAAATATGTTATAACTAAGAAATATTGGCTCTTAGGGATAGGGACTTTTGGAACAATTGTATACAGCTAATCGCAAAAACAAAACATCATAAGGATGTTGCAGCGGATACCTATTTGGCAAATTTTAATAATGTTACCAAAAGTTGGAAAATATTCTCTACGAGGGCGTGTTTGGTACTTCCCTTTTGCGCATTTTTATTCCGGATTTAATTTTTAGACATAGACTTTTACTACGGGCCCTGTGATGGAGGCCATAATTTGGTTCATATAATATCATTAATGCAAAAAGAAGAAAAAGAGTGTAAGTGATTCCCTAAGTGTATACCTAAAAATGGAATTATAATAAGTTCCAAAAAATTTGATCCGGAATATATTAATAAGTAAAGTCATAACTTGTTGTACTTTTGCAATCATACTAACATATAAGGACACAGCAACATTCAACTGATGGTACCTACATTAACTATACCTATACTACATAACAAATTACGAGTATAACCACAACGCTCCCAAGCGTGTGCTATGTGTTACTCATTTGTAGCTGTAACTTTTACAAAAATTAAATGAGTAACCGTGTCGCACGAAATTGCTTTTATTAAAAAGACTAAGAATTTAAAAATTTAATGTTATTAGAGAAAAAATGTTCATAAGCATTCAAATTCTTTTTTTAAATGAATAACATAACTCCTTTAGTAGTTGGAGCTACAAACAGGATGCCATGTGATTCAAGCAAATATCAGTTTATGCAAGAACAAAAATTATAAGTCGTATTGCTTTTTTAATAAATATCTACAAAATTCTTAAAACATTTTTAAGAAAAACTGTTAGTACGCCAACTTGTAGTATTCATTATTGTACAAATAAAAAATAAATTTCCAAAAAAAATATTGAGCAATATTGCAATGTTTTTTAAGCTTTTCCATGAAAAATTTCATTCAAATCCGTTCTACCTATAATGAGAAATTAAAAATTCGAAAAAACGATTCATCGTAGGTACAGTCAGTTATATCTTAATTTTAATATTTTTTGTATTAAATTATAGATCGTAAAAATTAACCGAAATAAAAAAAACTTTATCAAAATTTTCGGAGCTGTTTTTGAAAAAAATATGATTTTCGAAAACAATTTTTTACATTTGTATGTTGGGTACCTTTATTTATAGGTACACAAACTTTGGGGCTTCCAAAAAATAACTATTTTTTTAACCATTGCCTAGATTAAGTTCAATGAAATTTTACGATTTTTTTTTAATTCTGTGGGAGTTTTTGAGAAAAAAGAATTTTATGAAATTTCGTAGGGGTAGGTACCGGTATTTTTATTAATCAATTATGGAACCTTGTTATGAAAAGATATAGAAGAATTTATGGCACGAAAAATGAAATGAATCCTAATTTTTTTATTCCACATGTTTCGGAGGGGGTTTGAACCCCCAAAACCCCCACCTGCGTTCGCCCCTGCGGCTTTTGCTGCAATCGTTCCATGGGTGATCTGATGGCATATCTCACCGAAGTGTGGAACAGATCTTTACATTGTTTTGGAGAAGGTAAGATTATTGCGTGGAGGCATTTGATAGAGTTTGGCACTAGGCTCTCTTATCGAAAATGCGTGCGTTTGGTATCAACGAAACCCTTATTCTTTAAATTAGAAATTACCTTATAGATCGTTCAATACAAATTGTATTGGACGGTTTCAAGTCTGACCTTCACAAAATAAATGCTGGTATTCCCGAGGTCTCCATTTTGTCTCCGGTTCTGTCACATGGATTCATTCCCATCCGTTGAACACCGTCGGAAAGTTTCACGTATTTCCTTGTTTTATCGCTTCTTTCACAAGCAATCCTCACTTGAAGTAGCCAGTTGCATACCTCCCCTTTATCAGTTGACCCATGATACCCGCTTCGCTAGGAATGCTCGTAAGTTCACCCTTCAGCCTAATCTTGGTCGTTCCGTCAAATATAGAGATTCGCTTTTTAGTCGTACAACAAGATTATGTTTTCACGGTTTTCCCTTGCCATTTCAATTTGCAAACATTCAAAACCAATGTTCATCGAAAACTCCTTTCTCACGATTAGTAAATAAAAATAAGCTAGTAATTGAAAAGAATATATTAATGAAGATGGAGTTTCGGATGTTGAAATGTAGGAGGTGTTTAGGTGGTGTCCGAAAAAATATATATTGTCATGCTTGAGGGTGTGTTCGTTGGTATTTATTTTGTTATACTTTGCCTTTACTAGTCCAAAGTGTGATCGCTCCGCAATTTACTGAATAAATATTTTTTTCAAATGTAAAATTTTATTAATTTTGTCACAAAATATTGAATCAATTTACATGAAGGCGAATAGTTTCGATTGGTATGTTTTAACAATACATTGGCATTTTTTCATAAATGTCGTATAACTGCGGCATTACGCTGAATTTATATGACAACTGACAAAAATTGCACAAAAATTTAGTTGAATTAATACGATGTTAAAGCTGTTATAGTATAAAACTAGACAACTAGACAACGATTTTGCAAAATTTTAATCGAATACAGCATCATACTTTGTCTACCCTTTTATTAAAGTTAAACTCATCGAATACCTATTTTATTTTTTTAGTATCGTGCTAACTTCATGACTCTTTGACATTTACAAACGTCAAAATATGTCTGTTTCTTGCACGAACTGTCATTGAGTTAGGTGTGTCTAGAAGCAATTTATTAAAACAAATTGTCTTAGTTCCATACTAGTTAGAGAATGTTTAAAGTTAAGAATAAGTTAGAAAAGAACTTTAAAGTTAGGAAATACGAGTATATAAAAAGTATTATACTATTACCTTAATATAATAGGCTGTTCA
Source organism: Philhelius festivus (assembly GCA_963931855.1). NCBI lineage: Eukaryota > Metazoa > Arthropoda > Insecta > Diptera > Syrphidae > Philhelius > Philhelius festivus. The sequence continues at coordinate 104,008,913 of OZ007554.1, forward strand.
AAATCTCCAACACTCAAAAGAATTTAGTATAAAGCAAATAAAATAGTTTTTTTTACAAATTTAAAAATTAAGAAATACAATGGTAACAAAAGGGATACGAAAACATTTCGAGTCGATTGAAAAAAGATATATTTTCGCACTTTTGTAAGTGTTATTGCATATGTGAATGATATCTCTCTCTTGTGCTGATGGGGTCACATCGTTTAAGAAGTGCTTTCTAATTATTTTTTCTTTATATCTACTAACTTAAATTCTTTGTCTAAAGTAAAGTATAGTAAAATAATAGTAACAAAAAATAAAAAAAAAGGTTATGTGTACTGACGTACGCGCGGTAGAAGTAAAACTTCTTTTCCCTCAAGCAAAGCCTCTGTAAGATTCTAACCTATAAACGTACAAACATTTTGTATTCTAAAAACATGTCGCTATCTTTGGCTGATAGCTTGTCGTTTTGACATGTCACTGACATCTGCATAGAAAATTTTTTACCACCAATGCCGGAAAAGAAGTTTTGCTTCAAAAAATAAATTGACACAAAGTTTTATAATGAAGTGTGTTTTGTGCAGTTTAATTATTGTTCGAATTGATCTTAAGATTCGTTGCCACATGTGTACTAAATATTGTCATGCTAAGTGCGCCAAATTAGAAAAAACTGAAGTGTATTACATGCTAAAGAACAAAATAAGCCATAAGTGTGTTATTTGTTTAAAACAACGACGGGGTTCTTTTTCGGCAGATCAATTGCCATTAAATAATTATTCTGTGGATCCGGATTTCATTGATCGTCAAAATCGGAATCCTACATCTATGTACCTCTGCTGCTGCTGTTGATGCTGCTGTTGCTGCTGCTGCCAACGACGCTTTTGCTGTTGATGTTGCTGCCGCTGCCTCTGCTGCTACCACCCCTCTGCTGCTGCCACCCCTCTACATGGTACTAGTAATCTAACTGAAGGCGTTGCGAATGTGGAAAATGTCAAAATCTGATATCAAAACATGTACATATGCTTTTGGCAAACAAAAAGTGACTTCTTGTTGACTTTGTTTTGTCTTGGCTCCAACGTTTTGATCTATACATACAGTCAAAAAGTTTTTTTTATTTGAAATATTCAAAAAAACTAACTAATTTTGTCTATTTACCTTTTCTCTATTTTTGCGATGGCGATGCTCCTAATGCCAAATTCAAATGTGAAATGTCATTTAACTTTCAAACATGAGCAATTGCTAACATCCGCGAAAAAAAATAATTATAAAATTGACTGCATAGCGCCATCTTCATTTCAATCATTTGAAGTTCTATCACCAGCACAGCTACCATTTTTTTCACTGGCTTCTTTTTCGCCAGCAATCAAATTGTTGTTGTTTCCCGAAAGAAATTTGTGAATAGTTCTAATGCTATGGAAAAGGTCATTCACCTCTTAACTAGTGGAGTGGGTCTTCATGTTGATAAAAATGAAATTGAAACCTGTTTTGTTAAGAATTTGAAAACAAAGCGCAATAACTCTCGAGAATCCCTCCTTGCTGTTAACCCTTCTTTTAACATTGTTTGTGTGAAGTTGAGTTCTCTCAAACAAAAAAACATGATGATGCAAAAAATGAGAGAAAGTAAAAATAAATTGTCTGCAAATGTATTTGGTGACAGCAACAACAAAGATCGCATATACATAAATGCCTTCGTTCAAGTAACGGATTTTCGTTCCATGTAAATAAAAAAAATTATTACTTACTCGTAAGACCTGCCACTGGTCTGGTTTCAATAAAAGACTTTTTACCTTATAATTAGTTTATTCAGTGCGTCCGCACTCTAAGAAGTCTGAATTAAATCTGATTATATTTTATCATAAATTACATTTCATTTCTTAACCTAATACTGCTGATATGCAGTTCCCATACAGATACAGACCGAGTCCAAAGGTGTTTGCCCGGATCGAGTTTCGCAGTGGGAAACAATTCAAAGTGCGAACGGATGCCCGTGTGCATCGTCTGCACTTTTCTTGATAGGGCCAATGCCTGACCGTAGTAACTGCCGCCCCTTCAAATATCTGCGTCCCGCAGATCGCTTGCTAAATGAGGGCATGAACCTGGGCTTCCGTTGGTGTCGTTGGCCGTTGGGGTAGGTCTTGGTACCGGAGTTGGTTTTCGACGAAATGATAACCGAAGCTGCGGGATGTGGGTTCTTCCATAGATTTTCCTCCAGAAAAGGCAGATGACGTTCGGGGTAATTCTTTTGCTGGTAACGTTAGTCAAAACAGGGGGCAATGCTTGTGGAATGATAGCGATCTTGCTGCGATACGTTCTATCCTTGATTTGAATCGTATCATTGTCCAGTTAGATTATGTACCTAAGTACCTTCTAATGGAATAGAGGAAATTTTATTAATTAAGTTTCCAGTAAAGTTTGATACGAAAATCGTATTTTACCCAATTAGTTCGATTATTTGGTCATTGTTCGTCTTATAGTCACAAAATGCGTTGCCACCCTTTAGCATTCTGGGTAAGCATGAATCCTCTATTAACTTCTTAAGGATATATTCTTGGCACACAGAGTTGTTCCCTATGTTAAGGCATTTGCTTTTTAGTCAGTATGTCTCGTCATGGCTGATGAGTAGTCTGGAGAATTCTAAGTCAACTTGTCTAGCGTCTTTGACCGCCGCAAGAGCAGTCACTAAGTGATAAATCTTTGGGTTAATTTTAGGTATTGACAAAACGTAGACCAATAATGTCCCAATGCAGTAAATTGAAGGTTGACTAAACTCAACAGCTTCTACAACGTTCTGGTACGGTAATGTTTCAAGTTCGTTAATAATGGTATTAATTTCTTCTGAGTCTAGAAGGTTACTGTTAACAATACCCTTCTTGGCCATTTGGCAAGCTCTTATTAATTTGTTTACCCCTTCTTTTAGAATAAGAACTTTATTAAGTAAATCCTGTCTTAGCTTGTCCGTCTCTCCTTTCTGTATAGTTATTGTAACCCTCAATTATCTTATTGAGTTTTACTGTGATTTCCTGAGTCATGTGCTACTGGACTATCCCTTTTGGATATATTTTGCAATTCTTATCGTACAAATGAACGATTAAATACAGAAACTTTCGAAGAAATTGATTACTTCATGCTGAATGAGAGATTATTTTTTGAAAGTTGGAATAAAGTTTTTAGCTTAACCTGACCTTCAAATGCTTTTAATAAATTTATAAATACTCTATCCGCCCATGTTTCCAACAGCAAGTTCGCAAAACAAAAAAGTAGACTCAAAATGATTAAACCTTGGATGACCAAAACTCTGTGTGATAAAATAAATTAAAAACATATTTACTATTCTTGGAACAAAAACAGCTTTCATATATACCATGTATAAAAAACACTTATAAAAAATGCAAAATGATATTCATGATCTTATGAATAAACGAAAAGAAACATACTTTAATCAAAAGTTCCATGAAAATAGGCACAACCCTAAGCAGCAATGGAATATTATAAATATCCTCTTGGGCAAAAGAAACGAAGACAAACGCTTAAAAACTATTAATTTCTCTCAAAATATTATATGGAGGGCTCACAGCTGTACCGAACTAAGTCATTTTAAAGAAATCCAAAACTAACGCCAGGATTTCCGCAAAATTGACCTCTATTTAGAGCTGTAATGACCTACATAGTTCATTTAGAGCTACATAGTTCTATTTAGAGCTGTAATAAACTATACATAGTTCATTTGCGGAAATTTTGGCGTTGGTTTTGGATTTTTTTAAAATGACAATGAACAATCATTACTTGCTAATAAAACCTTATCGTCTTTCTTCTTTGGTGAGGTAACTGAAGCTGAATTATTTCAAGCAATATGTAATCTGAAATCTAAAAACTCTTCTGGCGTACCTAGATGGTTTCAGTAGCTTTTTTATCAAAAAAGTTAGTAACCTTTTTATCAACCCTTTAACATATCTTGTGAATATTAGCTTTCAAAAAGGTATTTTTCCAGAGTGTTTGAAAACTTCAGTAGTAATCCCCATACATAAAAACGGTAACAAATGCGACCCAAACAATTATAGGCCGATTGCCTTATTATCCGTATTTTCCAAAACTTTCGAAAAAATTATTACTAAAAGAATGATGAAATTTTTTGATAAATACAAAATTCTTAGTTAATCGCAATTTGGCTTCGTAAAGGGAAAGTGTACTGAAGAAGCTATACTCTCTGTCTTGGAACATATATGTACCTACATCTGGAAATAGATAAATAAACACACAAAGCATCTGCTCTGTTCCTAGATCTAACAAAGGCTTTTGACTTAGTTGATCACAAACTGTTGCTAAAAATACTTTACAAATATGGCTTCAGAGACAATATTTTGAACTGGTTCTCATCCTATCTTCAAAATAGAAAGCAACTTGTTCGTGTTAATGCTTCAATGAGTAATTCGATCTTTTGTTCAAATGTGGTGGTTCCTCAAGGCTCAGTCATCGGACCATTGTTCTTCCTTACGAGTATTTACTTAAACTCCATCTTTAAGCTTAATCTAAATGGTAACATAATAGCCTTTGCTGATGATTTGGCCTTTACTTATGGTGCACCCCTTTCTGAAGACTTAAATATCTTAATGAATGCTGACCTAACTGTTTTAGCATGCTGGTTTAAGTATCATAACTTGTTACTTAGCAGCAAATCGAAAGTAATGTGTTTCTCTCTTACAAACGAGTATTTTATCCATGGAGTTGGTCTACATGATTTAAGTTGTGATCGTCATAGTTGCAATGTCTCTTGCTTGCAACTTGAAGCTGTTTCTGAGTTTAAGTACCTAGGAGTCACTATAGACAGTAAACTTAATTGGAAACCACATATACAAACTGTGAAACAAAATATTTACTATGCACTGAATAGAATATTTCACTTACGCCGGCTAGTACCACCAAACTTAATGACATCAATTTATTATGCGTTGATCAATTCACGTTTGGAATATGGTATCTCTTGCTGGGGTAGTGCATTCATTTGTAATCTGAAACCTATTATCACAGCTCAGAAAAAGATAGTCAGAATAATGCTTTTCAAGCCTAGTTGGGAGCCATCATTTCCATTGTTTGAATCTATTAAGGTATTGCCACTCACAGTGGCGGCTGGTGGGTTGTTGAACAGGTGGTGCACTTTACTTGCTCACTAAGTAGGTATTAAGATTAGAAATCGCAAAAAAACAACAATTTACATGTATATGTCGATTTTTTATTATTTTGTATAATTGCTCGAAGAATTTCCACCATGTATAAAACTGACACACTTATTACATTTAGCAAGGAATCATGTTTTTTTATTTTTTCACTTAAATGCGTCAAATCGTGGACTCAGGTAACTTTATTTTAAAAAGATTTACTACTGTCTTTAATATACCTAATCACTGTTAATTTTATCCTACACCACACACTGTACACAGTACAGAATCGAACCAAAAGCAAAATAAAAAAACAATTACTAACCTAACTCCTAGAAACCTACACTATTTAACCAGTCACGGATAGAGCGAAACAACATTACATATTCGCAGGCGCAGCGCATTCTAGTCAAACATCGGTTCTCGTGCGCTGCACGAGAGCAGGCTAATTTCTCGATACATTTCAATGAAATATCTTTTGTCTCACGCGTCAGGGATACTTGTTTGTAACTCATACAAGTTATATTAGCAGTCCTCGTGCGCTCGCCGAAGCGCACGAGAATTTTTACTTGCAGGGAAAGTAAGTCTTAATGGTAAAGGAAAGCGCTTACATTGTTTCGTCATAATTGGAAATTTTACTTGTTTGTGTTCTTGTATGTTTAAAAAAAAAATATTAATATGGGAATCTAAAAATAAAGATGCAGTAATATTTTGTAATTTTTAAATCTTTTGAATTGGTGGTTCAGCGCACGAGCGCACTTAAGGTACAGCCGCCACTGGCCACTCAGACAACTATAAGTACGTATATAAAGTACTCAGACTGTTTTACTTACGAAGTGGTTTTAACAATTTAACTAGTAACAATTTTACCCATTCATTAAGAGCCAATAATACTGTGATAGTTCCTAGAGCTAGAACAGAACATGTTAGACGATTTGGAATTAATATAGCTCCTCATATCTTTAACAAACTTCCAGCCGATATATCACATAGATCTACCCTTAACAAATTCTTAATTAACCTCAGAATCTGGCTATTGTCAAGATCAAGTGTAGAAGATTTAATTCAAATAGTTACTAGTAGTTATAGTTAAAAACCCTCTTGCCTTCTGTTTCCAAATCTTCCAAATATCTCTAAGTTTCTTAAACACAAAATATTTTTGTAACAATTTTTTCATTTCAAATTTACTTTCTCCAATATTTTACTCGGCGCGGCTTTACTTTAATTGATTATCTTTTGTATAATGCACTTAAAACTGGTGTTTGTACCACAAAGTTCATATTTACCTTCATTTCAATCCATAATTCTTAGTTTATAACATAAATATTTTAATTGTTTAATGATAACTACTTATTGTAAATTATGTATTGAAAATAATGTATTGAAATAAATCTAAATCTAAATCAAATAGTTTCTCGTTTATTAAATACTGTCGATTATTGTTCTTTTCAATATTTCTGTGGCCACAAGGAAAAACCGCTAAAGTCTGTTTTACTCATTTTTCAGGAGAGCAATTTAAAGTTTTTCGCAAACCCCTGAAATTACAAATGTCTCTAGTGGGCGATTGGAAACTCCGATCGTGTGGAAACAAAAACTAGAATAAAGATAATTTTACTTTGTTTTAGCTCAAAATTAAATTTTTTGAAAAAAAAATAACTGTAAACAATTTTATTGACAAAACTAACACTACTTTAGTCGTTAGGGCCTTTTAGGTTTTTTATCATAAGAAATCCTATCTAGAGTTTAGTTGTTTTTCCATTTTAAAAAATTCTTTTGCTTTGGTCTAAAGTCTAATTTAGCTGTTTTTCCTTTTCAATTGTGTTAAATTATCCAGTTCTTATGTCGACTTTAGTTCTTATTCCTAAACATATAATGCAAAATATTTCGACTTTAAGATAGTTTTCAGCAAAGAATAAGACAGCATTGCACCTTGAGATAGAATACATTTTATTTATCTTAAAACTTATACTATTAAAATTACAAAAAAAACAACAAACTTTAATTCATGCAATGTTAATTAGTAAAAAAAAAAACACTAAACATAAAGTAAAAAACCAAAAATAATTTTTTTTTAATCTTCATCGTCACTTCTTAAATCTGGATGAATATGGAGTACAGCTAGTTTTAAGGCTTTTATAAAATGGATGGAAATCTGGATTTATATATTGCAATAAGTCCATACCATAAGATCTTTTTTCTTATATGATGATAAGACTCCCAAGTAACATTTTTTTAAAACTGTTAAAAGCCTTAAATGGCCTAGTTATGAGAGGCTCTTCCTACTCATAGTCGCAACAGAAGTTTCTTTATGGGATGACAGATGTACGTTTATATTAAAATGGCACTTCTAAGGCTCTAATAGAGATCGGCAAAATCCTATTATGAGAAAGCGTCTTTTCCAATAAGAGGTGATAAAAAGAGAACATAATATTTGTTAACTTAATAAAGAATGAAACAAAATACTTTTTAAGTTTGTGTGTATACATGATTTGCTATGCCAACAAACTGTTAGGCTTGATATAGTATTTATTTTGTAAGTCTATCAACTATTTTATTATAATGGCGATGCATGATATTTATTATTTTGCACATATGGGAACCAAAATGTAAATGCGGTTGAAATTGTATCTACTAATTCTAACATTTTACGTCGAAAAAACACAAAGCCCCTTCAAAATAATGCATATTTAAATTATTTTATTTATAACTTTTATCGGAAATAGGGTTACCATATATTTCTTTCGTAAGAAAATAAAATCAAAATTAACTTTGAAATTTGTTTTGTTTTTATTTAGGTCATGGGTCATTTGCTTGTGAGAGTAAATAGGAAACAGAAAAGGTCAAATTTAATATAAAATATTCCAAATAACACACTGAGGCCGGTATTCACCGAGCGCTCATAACTTAAGAAGCTCATAAACCTATTAGACCGAGAGCCCACAGCAATTTTTGGGTGTGATTGATAACAAAAAATAATTAGCATAATTAGATAGGCCTTTAGTAGTTATTTACAAATGTGAACGTCTTGCATACTCTAGTGGGCGCAATAGTGCATTATAGTGCATCAAGTATGCAGTTCCTTCCAAATTCTAAAAAATTGGGATACAAAATTTGCTATAACTTCAAAATGAACAGCTAAGTGCTCTGATTGCAAATATCGAGGTCTGTGACGTTTTGAAGGTGGCCTTCTTAGTGCAAGAAGTTGCCAATTCTTATCGCGTCTGGCAGGCAGAAGGCTGTCTGTAAAACGTCTTGGACCTCGATATTTTCAATCAGGGGGTTTAAATCTACATTTTGGCAAAGTTGTTATCACAATTATTTGGACTTGGAAAGAACTGCATACTTGATGCACTATAATGCACTATTGCGCCCACTAGAGTATGCAAGGCTTTCACATTTGTAAATAACTACTAAAGGCCTTTCTAATTATGCTAATTATTTTTTGTTATCAATCACACCCAAAAATTGCTGTGGGCTCTTAGTCTATATTCACCAAGCAATATTAGTGAAGATTTACGAGCGCTCTTAAAAGTTAGGAGTGGTCCCAACCACTCCTAACTTACGAGCGCTCTCTTCGAAAGTTTGTTCACTTGTGCGTGTGCCACGCACGCATTTGACTCGAATCCATGTGAGCAATGAGCAAGTAGAAGAGTATTCATTTGCTGTCAAGACCAACATTCCACAACACAACACAATGACGCTGCTGCGATCAAACTGAAGCAGTAAGCACTAAGGAGGGTGAGTTTTGTTTAAAGCTTCGCTCACAGTAAAATAGAAATGAATTTCCAGCGATGGACTCTCTTTGAATAAGATATGATCATGGTTTATTTTTCTTTCATAGCTTGATGTCTAAAAAACTATTTCATCTCTGGTCAGATAAAAAGAAAAGATTTTTAAATGTAAACTTTGCTTCGAAAAAATAAAATTATAAATTTTTGTTTTTATTATTGGGACAAATTTCAGTGCACCTATAATAAAAAAATAAGTCTATTACAAAATGCAATTGGGTTAGACAAAAAAATCTACCTGCGAGCTGCGACTTAGGATTAATGACAAAAAGCTTAGGGATTATTGTTTATTTCTATGTTTTATGATTTGTGGCTTAGTAACAGAAAGGTTCCGGGGGCGTTGTGTTTATATTTATTTTATGGCGTTAGTGTATATTTGATATATTTTTTTTTTGACCTGTGGGGTTGGGATTAATTGTAGATTAGTGTTAATTAGTTAGATTAGTGTGTACGAGCTTGAACAATTTTTGCCTACGAGTTTTTAGGAATAAATTTTTGCATCTGAGGGAATTAACGTATTTAAATGATATTTGCTTTGGTTTGCAATTCAGTTAAAAAAAACAACCAAGAATAATACATTGAAATACATTTAAAAGAAATTTTAATGGATACATTTAGAAAAGGAAAACCTATTGGAAGCCAGGCGCGTAATATAGTTCTGGAATTTCTGAACGTTCATACAGAAGGATTATTAAGGAATACGAAGAGACAGGAGTTGTGCAGTTACCAAATAAAAAAGTGCAGCATACGAAGTGGAAAACTGGACTAGATGAATTTGACATCGCAGCTATTCGGCGTATAATGCACAACTTCCACCAGGGGAAAAAAAATGATGATATCCTTAAAAATGTTGAGACAACGAGTATAGGAAGATCTGGAGTTTAGGTTAAGTATTACGTCTCTCAACAGGATTCTAAGAAGAAACGGATTTAGCTACAAAAAAACTCAAAACAACCGGAAACTTCTCTGTGAAAGAAATGATATTAAACTCATGCGATTGAAGTATCTGAGAAAAATCCGGGAATACAGAACAAAAGGATATAATATCATTTATTTGGACGAAAGCTATATTCATAGCTCACATACAAGGCTATGGGCTTGGACTGATGACAGTAGCAGTGGGTTGAAGACGCCAATTTCAAAGGGAAAGAGGCTGATAATGGCGCATGCAGTTGGTGAATTTCCATAAGAACTGAGGAAGAACACTTTTCTCACAACCTGACGTGGGACACAATTTCAGATTCAATTATAATTAATCCAGGTGACGATTCTTTAACCGACTATGAAAGCGACATTAGTTCTTAAAACTAAGTATATGTAAATGAACATTTATTATTTACATTATATTATTCTTATTTATATTGTTTTTATTTTATTATTATGTTTTATATTTATTTCTGAAGTACAAATTTATAATAATTATTTTAATGTAAAATAAATTCTTAAAAACTCGTAGGTAAAAATTATTCAAACTTGTAAACCCTAACCTTACTAATTAACACTAATCTACAATTAATCCCAAAACCCCACAGGTCAAAAAATAATAAATGCATATATCAAATAAACACTAACACCATAAAAAAATATAAACATAACGCCCCCGGAACCTTTCTGTTGCTAAGCCACAAATCATAAAACATAGAAATAAACAATAATCCCTAAATTATTTGTCAAAGCAAAGTTGAGTTAGGCACTTTAGATTTAAGGAAAAATCTTTACTCATTAAATATCTTGTGCACCATTTTTGTTCTCTTAAATCCTCTCTCTGCGCAACCGACCGTTGGCCAAATGAATTGGTTCAAGCTATAATACCGGACTTACTGCAAAGCTTATAGCCACTTTACACGATAATAGAAGTCATATGACCTGTCATCACATTTTCTGTATGATTTATCAAATGACCTGTCATTTCGAAGTCAAGTCATACCGTTTTGGTTTATCTATGCTTTACACGTCTATGACTTCCCCTTTGATTTTCAGAGTACCAAAATCCAAAATAAATATAAAATATAAACTGAAATAAATTCGTGTCGTTATTCCATGATGGAGAACAAAAAGAAAGCAATGGCAGTGGTTTTATCAACAATGGTAGCTGTATTAATTCAAAATTTTACAGTATATATGTTAATGAGATCTGAAATATTTAAAAAAAAAACGCATACATAGTTACCTTTTCAGAATTTTACCATATTTTGTATTCAAATGTCAACACTCCATTCAATGTTTCCCACGAAAACAACAAATCTCGTATGACTTCTCAAATGGAATTAGCTACAGTCCTAATATCAAAAAAGTCATATGCTTTTTCGTTTGAGAAGTGATATGCGTTTAATGGGTGCGTTCAAACGATTTGATTTGTTTTTTTGACAGGTCATATGAGAAAGCATATGACTTATAATATCGTGTAAAGTGGCTTTTATATTCTTTGAACTCCAAATTGTTTCTTGATATAGGAGGATTTAAACTCAAATTCTTTTAGAATTTTCAAAGTGGTATACAAATAACTTTACTCTTAAATATGACTTGTTATGGGATTAGTTGGACATATATAGAGCTCAGTTTTCATAAAGGGATTCTTATAAGACTATAAGTTTTTATAATCTAACTACAAGAAGAGAAAATAGTTTTGCTATAAGATTTAAGTTCTTTTAAGCTGGAAATGTCCGGAGCATGAGTCACTGTAAAACGTTATTTTAGTGTCTGAAGAAGGCAAAGATTGTAGGTGTTTGAAAACGCATGAAGCAATCTCATTTCCACCCCCCGCGCAATTCCCTCGTGCCACATAAAACAACCCGAATCATTCGTTTTCAAATCATGAATTGTGAGATTGAAGGTCCACAGCTTCCTTTTATAAAAACTAACTGAGTTTCTCAGGAATGGTGTTGGTAGGCACTGTTGTAGGTCAAACGTGAACGCACCCATATCGTTGTTTTGCTTAGCATTTTCCTTATCGACCCTTTTTTGTTCAAAGCCAAAGTCTCCTTTTTTCACATGAATTTGTTTCTGCTCTACCAAAACTTGTTTTTCTTTTTCATCCTGGGCTATTTTTATCCATCATAAGTTGCACACGTGTCTAGTTTGGGAGCTTTGAATTTTAAATTCAGTGTTTCAAATATTTCTGAATATTTGGTAAGACTTACAGGATTACAAACTTCATCACTATACATCCGATGCATTATGGAAAGATTTAAACTGCCATGAATATATTTTTGTGTTGTGTGGCGACGGCTATAATGGCTTTCATACGATGGGAACTTTTGTATGTGGTTGCGCACTTCTTCTTCTTGATCCATTGTTAGTTTGTTCACAGGTATCCTCTTACCACGACAATTTTTAAACGGTTTGCTTGGACTTGAAACTTTTTTGGCTATTACGTTTTTAATGAAACTTTCCGTTTCAGAAAAACATATCGTAAAATGTGCTCGGCAAACTTGTGTACGCTTGCCATCATATTCTAAATAGTACTTAACTGAGGTTTCACGGCGTCGCTTTCTTTGTATTGCGTTAGACAGAGTATTACATTTTTTACTTTCTATAGTCAGAAGATTTCCTATGTATAAAATTCTCTGGTCATAGGTTCCCAAGGCCCAATACTGGTTGAATAGTTGTTTTATCTGTTTGAACGAAATTTTGTCTTGGCAGTTGCTTCGATACATTCCAAAAGGTTTTGGGGCTCTTGCATGTTTAACTTTTCCCGAAAGTGTTTTATACGACTTTCCAGTGTTCCTCAATGTTTGACGAAAGCGTTTTTTATTCTTGATAGTCAATTGTGGATCGTCGTTGTTGAACGGTACATCTAAAACGTCGCTCTTCTCATTTTCTGGCTGCGAATCAGAGGAAGTAACAGTGTTATTTATTATAAAATCAGGATCTTTTATAGAATCATCAGAATTTTCCCATTCTGGCAAATCCTCATAAGTGATAGTAGCTGATGGAGATATTGCGATTCTATTTTCATCATTGAACTCATTTGAATTGTCTAAAATAATTAAAAACTGAAAATGTATCCTAAAGAAAAAAAATTGTGTTCTTACTTTTGAATACATCTATATTGAAGTCAAAGCCGTTCATCGAGGATTTAGTTTCAATAGAGGTTTCAGGAAAGTTATCATTCTTTTCTTTAATTTCGTGGGTCGAATTCGAATATTGATAAGTTGCATTTTTTTGTGGCCATTGGTATATTGACTTTTTTGTACAATTTGTTTCAGGAGATTCAGGAAATGTAGGCGAACTTGATTCAATGTTTTCTGTGCAAATTAAATGTAGTGGTGTAGAAGTTCTTTGCATCACAAAATCCTTTCTTGAATGAGCCTCTTTTTCTGTAAAAAAAAGGACATTCAAATACCAAACCCATTACAGTTAAAAAAGAAAAGAAAAATAAACTGCTAAAAAATATAAATTTCAACAACGTAAGGGTTGTTCGATATTCTACGGCAACGTCTACTTCTCATAACAAACTTTCTTGCCTTTCGGCCTACGACCTATCCTCTGAGTAATGCCGGATATACACTGTTCAAATGCATGACAAGCATATGCAAGTGTATTGGTAATTTGGGGTTGAAGTTGCATATACACATATCAAGCATGAGTCTTCAATCTTTTATTTTTACATCGACGGTGTGGTGAGAGGAGGTTGCGCTTTGTGAGCTTTTTTTAGGCAAAATTGTGATTTTACGAATTTATTTGGAATTTTTTCAATTTTATGCGAGTAATTTGTTTTATTTTGTCTGTCCATTCCATCATACAATTTTTGTTTACTGTTTTAATATTTAAATCTGTGCTTATGTTGTGCTGTGTTCTCATCTCTTCAACGTACTATACGCAAATGAACCAATAAATGCATGATCATTCATCAATCTTGCATATACACTACTTCAATGCAGGACGCTAGATTGAAAGAAAATCAAAAGATTTTGATTTTGCTTCAATCCAACATCCAATCTATGTGTGTGACTTTTTCACTAATACACTTGCACATGCTTGTCATGCATTTGAACAGTGTATATCCGGCATAACGACGCATTTGACCACAATACAAAAAAAACCTTCGAAGTAAAAGTTCTCGGTGTTAACGCGATCGACGCGACAGCAGACATCTAAAAAGTCGGCGTCTACGCAAGATAATAAATTAGCACATGATGAGGTCGTGGGCCGTAATTTAGATTCGTAATTTTTATGGCAAGCTTAATTACTCTCAAATAAATGCGAGTAATTGCATAATATCACAACTTATAAAAACAGGCCTCTTCCAAAGGATATTCGGGCTAAATAAAAATTAAATCACTCTTACCTTCTGTTCTTGTTTTTTCTTTAAGCATTAACGCCAATGCCAAAAGTCTTTGCGATCGAGACAACATAATTAGTGTTTAGTTTTTATTCAAAAAAATATTTATGAAAACACAAGGGACAACACAAGAAAATAGCACAAAGAATAACAATGATCGTTTAAAAACACAGAACATATAACACTAAAGTCTAGTTTAGACAACACTTATTCTTTCTTTTAATATGGAAAAAGAACTAAAGTTAATTTAAGAAACACTATTTTATAACCTTTGCTACGGAAGAACAACCAAACTCTAGATTAGATTTTCACAAACTGAATCACTGACGGGGAAAAAAAGCTTAAATCAATTTAAGTCCTTCGTGCATCAGAATTTAATTTTGGAATAACCGCTAAACTGCAGATAGGAAAGTCTTTTTATTCATTCCTCCTTTTGGAATAAGAACTTAACTGAAGTTTAGTCGTTATTCCCTTTTGAAAAATTAACAAAGTATACAAAATTCGCACGGAAAAATAGCTAAACTCAAGTTTGGCTATTTTTCCCCGATAAGAAAATGTGATTATTGTATACATTTAATATGGAAAAACAACTAAAGTCAAGTTAGGTTCTTATTCCTTGTTATAAATCTTACAAAAAAATTATCTTAAGTCAACTTTAGATAGTAAATTTCGTTTTTTTTAGTTTGGTTGTTTTTCCTTAGTCTCAACTAAAAAAAAGTGACTTTAGCTGTTATGTTTTTTTGAAGATAGAAAGCTGAAAAAAAAACACAAAATATTTTTTATGTACGCTGAATCTAATGGCATCAAAATCTCAATTTCGTCTAAAGTCGACTTTAGCGGTTATGGTTTGTGACCACAGATTTGTCTGTTTTTCTAAAAGTTTGCCCCAGTCCTTGATTGTCACCACCGCGATGCACCGGGGAATCACAGGCGAATATTTTCAAATTAAATTGGATAATATTGCAACAGGCAGCAATTAAGTGCTGTCACCACAACTATGCTCAGTTAAGGGGTGGGTTCAGCGGATTATAAAATGTATTTGTATTATTTATCGATTACTAATAAAAAAATATCTATCAAATGAAACTTACGTTAATATCACCAGGAGTGTTCCTGTAAAAAAAAGAAAAAGGGCGCCAGTGATTTTTTTTTGGAAATAAGGAAATCACAAACCTTTGGAGCGAAACCGACGGTGAAGATTTTTGGAATAAAAACAAAAGAAATTTTCAATTTTCGAAACAACTTATTTTTAATTATTTTTGAATTTGCTTGGGAAACCTTTTTCAGGAGAAAAACCCAAAATCTTTTAAAGTAGAGGATATCACAACCGAATTCAAATTGAGGAAGGTGAACCGTTAATTTCTTGGTCCCGAAAGAACAATGGTATGGAAAAACGGGTCGCGTGTTCCGCTTTTTCGGAATATTTATCGAACGATTAAGAAAATAAAACCAAATAGACCGCGAGATAAGCAAAATAAAATAAAATAAAAGAAATCACTATACTTAGCTTTTTTTATGCTTCCGAACTTCTATCCGATGGATAAGTCCTTTCCGCAAATCTCAAACCAAATTTTCCGTAATCTCAAAAAAAAACGAATTTTCCAAACCAATCAACTAAGCTCACAATAATTATTAGTTCTTCTCTTCTCAAAACTTTCTCCTTTTTTTTCTTGAATTTAAAATCTTACGCACAACTTTCTTTCTCAAGCTCTGGGTAAAAAGTGTCCTCCCAGACTTTCACCATGTCTGGAAGGCCGCTTTCTTTTTCCAATGCCCAAGTGCTTTCGGCCAATCAGAAAGCGTGGATCTCGATCGCGTCATCATTCAGCTACACAATGCATATTTCGCTAGAGTGAGCCAACGCAGTTGAGACCCCACCGCCTATCCTACTCGCACTTTAAAGCCCAGCCTTATGCACCGTCATAATCATTGAATTCGCCGGACTCTGATAAGATTTCCAGTGGGCGGCAATTCAATGGTTGCATTCAGCTACCCTATTCTCCCACTTCTATTTCAATTCCAAAAAAAGAAAGTTTTATGAAACAAAACAAAAAACGCGATCATTAAAATTACAAACTATTTGAGATTTGTGAAAGGTTTACTACTTTAAAGTTATTTTGGATTTCGTGAAGTGAAATCTTCATTTAGTTTTATTTCGTAGGACGCAAAAATATAACGTTCCACCTTTTACAAAATTTCATGAAATTTGAATTTATGTTGGGCATTCAGCCATTTTCTAAAAAAAAGTTACTTCAGCAATCCGAGACAAAGTAGTGTCGCCGTGCTAATTGATCAGACCGCCCGCCCGTCTGTTACTCGGTTTGTTACTGTGGGTCAACTATCCATAAAGTATGTCATATTGTTCTCTTCAAAGTACTGAGAGAGTGAACCAATGGCTGCCCTTCTCTCTCTCAATAAGTTGTAAGAAACACCTGTTTTAAGAAAGTTATTAAAAGAAAGGAATAAGGATAGGGAACCGAAAGAATGATTCTTGTTACGGAAAATTTTACCGTAACAAATCCCACCCTTTCCTCCTCGGAAATTGCTTAGTTTTGAAGAAAATAAGCAATTTACTGCGGATCAACTTGGTTAACAACACAACAAAGGAGACCGTCAGAACAAATATGGTAGTCTTATAAAAAAGTTAAAAGGCAAAATATTAAAATCAGAAAAAAAAATTAAAAAAAAAAATTTTACGAAACAAATAGAAATTTACTTAACTTTACTTTACTTTAATTTACTTTACTTGGGACTTTTAATTTTTAATCATTTTATGCGTCGGATATTTTCTTACTTGCTGCCTTCAACTTGACAGCAATATCTGCCCTAAGGTTTCTAAATCTATCTCCTATATCTCCTACCGAATGTACACCAATATCCTTATCTAAAACCTCATTACTAATTCCTATTGTATACTGACCACTAGTAGACATCTCCTTTCCAAAATTAGCGTAATATGGTGTAACTCCTAAAACCTCATGTTGGGATGTGCGGATGGCACAAGCCACTTTCGCTAACTGAGAATCCCAACTTCGGTGATTCTCTGAAACATATGCCCTCAAAGTTGTTTTTATTATCTGATTAATCCTCTCCGCAGGATTAGCCTGTGGATGATAATGTGGAGTAAACCTAATCTTTGAAGAGTATCCATCACAGAGTGCCCTAAGTTCCTTACTCTTAAAATGAGGACCGTTGTCACAAATGACAATTTTCGGAACTCCAAACAAAAGAAAAACATTATCTTCTAACTCTCTACACACTGCCTTCGAAGTGGCAGACGTCAATGCAAATAACAAAGGAAATTTGGTTAAATAATCTACTACTGTGAGGATATACATACTCTCAAGGTAAAGTGGCTTAAGTCGATTTTTAACATTTTAGAGGAGAAGAGTTTTAAACTTCAAAAAATTATTTAAAGAAAACTATGCTGATAAGGAGGCTGACATTTCAACAAAATATAAACTTTTAATAACTCTTTTCAAATTAATTTTGAGATTTAAAAAACTCAATTAAGATTCAGTGTTAAAAGGCAAAAAACCTACATAAGCCTTTTTTACTTTTTGCTTAGTTTTGTATATATTGTCTTAAGTCACTTAAGCCGTTTTTCTAATTTTATTTTTTATTTTAATTTGTATTAAAGTATACATTAGCCATTTTTCCCTAAAAAAAAATCTTATATTATTTTGTAAAAGTGACTTGAGTCTAAGTAAGCCAAATAAAAGCAAATAACATAAATTGGAAAAACGGCTTAAGTCAATTTAAATTAACTTTCGATATGGAAAAACGGCCTAAATTGATTTTGGAAAAACGGCTTAATTGGATTTAGTTCTCTATTCCTTTGTATGTAATTGTAATTTAAGAAAAAATCGAGAGAGGCTTAATTGGACATAAGACAAGAAATAATTGCACAGATTTAAGAACCTGGAGTTAGGACGTTATTCCAAATGTAATTTTTTATTTTCATTGAATTAGGTCGTTTTGACAAGTTCAAAAAAGGTGTTCTAGGGGTCATTCAAACGAACCGATTACACAGAAATGTAGCTAATTTTTTATTTTCTTTAATTATTAAAAAAAATTGTTTTTGGCTTAAGTCGACTTAAGCCACTTTACCTTTTGAGTAAAGAGTCTTATAACCTTTACTAGACTTGGGCAGAGGGCCCACCAAGTCCACACTTATCATCTCCCACGGAGAAGTTGCTCCTACTCTTTCAGTCATAAGACCGGCTGGTTTATCGTTGATTGGTTTCACCTGTTGACAAATACACTTCCTTACATATTTAGTTATATCTACCCTCATCTTAGGCCAATAATATTTGGCACCTACTCTCGCGAACGTTTTTCTTACCCCCATATGTCCTGCTAATGGATTATCGTGACAATCCCTAAGTATTCCTAACCTATCTTTTCTACCTACTACTAACTTCCACTCGTCGTTACTGTCATAAACTCTCACATGATTTGATTTTACAAATTTATACAAACGGCCACTATCCACTCTCCAGGCCGGAAAATTTAACGGGTTTGACTCCACTTTCGACATCATTTTAACCACCCAAGGGTCCGAATCCTCATCTGAAATCCCAGCCACTACTGGAACTCCCCGAGATAACATGTCTGGAACGACATGATCTTTACACTTCTGGTGAATGATCTGAAAATCAAACTGCTGAAGCCTAACTGCCCAGCGCGCGAGTCTACCCTATGGGTCCTTGAGATTACTCAACCAAATCAATGAGTAATGATCAGTTACGACCTTGAAACGAACTCCTTCGATGTACGGCCGCAACTTCTCAACTGCCCACAAAACTGCTAAGCACTCCTTTTCAGTAGTGGAATAGTTCCTCTCGTTCCTATTCAGTGACCTACTCAAGTAACATATTACTTTTTCCCCCTCCTCAAAAGTCTGTGTAAGTACGGCCCCGATACCGTAGTTGGACGCGTCTGTTTGGACCACGAATGGAAGATTTAAGTTGGGACATGTCAAAATGGGAGCCGTTATTAAGCATTCTTTAGCTTTCCTAAAACAATCTTCACATTCTTGAGTCCAGACGAACTTTTTGCTTTTCTTAAGCAAGTCGGTTAAAGGCCTAACTAATGTTGCGAAATTTAGTACGAAGCGTCTGTACCATGAAACAGTCCCTACGAAACTCCTAACCTCTTTAACATTTTTCGGTGCAGGTATTTTCACCATGCTTTCCACTTTTTCAGGGTCAACATGTAACCCGTTCCGATCAACCACATAACCTAAAAATTTAAGAAAGGGTCTGCAAAAGTTGCATTTCTCTTGACTGACTTTTAAACCTGCCTCAAGTAATCTCTAAAAACTTCGTTAAGAATTTCGAGATGTTTCTCGAATGTATCTGTAACGATAATAATATCGTCCAGATAAACAAAAACGTATGGCTCCAACTCAGGCCCTAACACACTGTCTATAAACCTCTGCCACGTAGCAGGGACGTTGCGCAAACCGAAAGGCATTCTTGTAAAATGAAATAATCCCCTACCAGGTACCGTAAAGGCAGTAAATTTGCGAGATTCCTCAGCCTTCTAAAATTGTCATCAATGGGTTGCTGGTTTACTCAGGCATAACACTAACAACATGTGATTGAGTTAAACTAGTATGCCCAACAAGGATGACATAGAAATAAGACACGGCAGTTCTCCGCTTTAGTTCAGCCGCCATCCCTGGAGATAAAAAATCTGAGACAACCACCTTCAGTCTCAACATCGTGCCACACATCTTTCCTATCCTTCTTTCTCTTCCGTAACTTCACGCCCGCGCTGTGTTGAAACATTTAAAGGGTAATCATAATCTCTTGAGCGCGAGTAAATTATAAAAAAAAAAAAAGAACTTACTACCATAAATATGTTCTCTGAAATTTCCTTAAATATCCATTGTAAGAAATAATAACAAAAGGTAATGTATTTTTTAAGTTAAAAATAGTTTTTTAATTCATTTTATTGTCATATATATAAATTAATTTAAAAACAAAATAAAAAGTATCTTAAAATTAATTAATTTATTATAAATATAATTAAAAATGAAAGTAATATTTCCAAACTCCTTTTTTTAAGGGCAACTGAAAATAAATTTAACATTTGATATTGAAAATCTTTCGAAAAAAAATTGTACTTACATTAAAATTCCTTTAGTAAAAAATTCCAACATATGTATGTTCTGCTGCTTCTGGATGCTGTATGCTAAATATAAAATAAGCTTTAAGGCGTATGTGCATATGTCTAACTACTCACCTCGTCTTTTCGATGTTGATCTGGTCCTCAAGATTTGTATCTTATACATACACCGTATGAATTTATAAAATTATTAATGAATTCAGACTCACTGCAGCAAGAAACACGTTTCAACGTGTTGACGAATGGAATACATTTACAGCCATATTTATAAACTCATTATAGTGAGTACATAAGGCTATGCAACCCTTATAATGCCTCTAAACGCAAAATTGTTATTTATAAAACTTATGTGACGTTTAATAGGGGCATTATAAGCTAAACGCGGTTGGAGGTTGAATAGTGCCTACAAAAGGACATTTTAGTATTGAACTGTCACATTCACTTTGACATCACATTGAATTATAAAGATTATCAACAAAAAAATGCCTTTGACTTAATATTGAAACTAAAACTTTGTGTTATTTTTATTTATTGAAACAAAAATGTTATACTAATATATTAATAACAAATTAATATGAAAATTGTTTAGAATTAAATAGATAAATATACTTGTTGGTGATGTCTCTCCACACATCCTTCTTCATCCGGTGTGTTAGTGTTGTAATTATTATCTTGCATTATTGAATTGTAGCCTCAAGAACTTGTCTGAGGAGTATTCCAGCTATAATGAAACGAATAATTATTTGATTTCCAGTATTGTGCTAGAGATAATAACATACTTTATCTGATGAATCAAAGTTAATTGTTGGAATTCTTTTAGCTTTTGGTAGTTTCCTTTTTGTTTATTAAATTCGATAGACAGACAAGATGTTTTTTTTTGTTTTTTGATAAACAGCTGAATGTTATGAAGGCTAAATGTAATAGATTCTTACTTTTTGGTACTTTATTTGACACAAGCTCATTATAACTATGCAGGGTAGGCAAATGTTTTATAAATATGAATTTGCATAGTGGATGAATAAGTCCTTATGCATTGCATAACTATTCACGCGTTTAGGGAATTCTAATAAATACGGCTGTTAATTTTTAGAGGTGAACACATATTATTTTTTACGCATGATTAGTAAATAATACTAATGTACTTGATAAAAATACGAAGTTATTAGTACATTCTACGCATAATGCGTACGGTCAATCTACGAATGAATTCTGTCTACTAATATTAGTTTTACTTAGTAAATAGTACGAATTTATTAGTAAATACTACGAATGCGAAAGATCAAAGTACGAAGTCATTCGTACGAGAAATTAACGAATGTTATTAGTTATATGTACACAATAATTCGTACAATGTACTCCACAAAATTGTTAACTTCTTGTTTACGAATAAAATTAGTGCATTAAACGAATAGATTCGTGGACACCACCACAGTTATTAGTAAAACTTTACAAATGCATTCGTAGATGTAGCACTGTACAAATACTTCGTACATGTTACGAATATTCGTACAATGCACGAATATTTTCTTTACGAATATCATTCGTAGCCATTTTACTAATAAATTTTTTGAGTGTACCATCTTTCTTTTGATTAAAACTATTGGAGAAGCCCAAGGACTATTAGACTTCTCAATCACCCCCTCTTCTAACATCTCGTTAAGAGCCTTATCGATATGCACCTGCATTGCGGGTGATACCGGATAGTACCGCTGTCTTATAGGTTCTGTCGACGTCCTAATAATGTGTTCTACCATTGTTGTCAATCCTAGCCCTTCTGGCATATCCCTAAATAAATGTTCTATAAGTGAATTCAATTTACCCCTTTGATCCTCATCTAACTCAGATTCATCTGTGATAGAAGTTGTTTCTATCGAAGCCACCATTTCCTGACTCGAAAAACTCCACATGCGTGAACGAAGATCCGGGACGATTCCCGACAGTGCCCAAAAATCTGCACCAAGTATCATCGCATGAGGGAGGGAGAGTATAACTAAACACTCGATTAAAACTGATTTCCCTTCCACAACAATTGGTAGATCAATAACACCTAAAACTCCTACACCTGCACCATCTGCTAACTGTACCTGCCTAACATTTGTTTCACCTAGCTGTAACCCTAAGTCCTTCACAACTCTCCAAACGTCCCTACATACAATCGTTCGCGATGCTCCCGAATCTAATAATCCTAAAAACCTAAACCCATAAATGTTAACTCCTAAATATGGACGTCTATCGTCTCCCTCCCCACTAGCGTCTAACGTGAAACCTAACCTAACCTGATTTGCCAGCTGGTCGTCAGCAGGCGACCTAACTAGTTTCGACGGCGCTCTTGACCTGCTGGCCCAAGAGTCCGTTGCGCGTTTCCCAAGCAGCGTCGACATGTTGCGCTGTGAAGTACCTACAGTACCACAACCAAAACAGCGTCTAGGGGCGGGACAATGATTTGAAAAATGACCTTCCCTGTTGCAGTTGAAACAACGAATAGTTCTATTCCTATTGGGGGGTGGGTTACGACCAACTGCAACTGTTGCTTCCTGAACGAAGGCAACATAGGCAACATCAGGCTCCAAAGCCTGCCTGCTACGGTTAGAAGGAGGAGGGACGAAAGACTCAACATTTGACCTGATTGTCTCTAACCTCCTACCCAACGCAACCAGTTCATTGACCGACTTGATATCGGCCAAGCCTAATTGTGTCTGGTAGAAGGGAGCTATGTTTCTCATGAGAATAGTTAATTTCCTATTCTCACTCAACGGCTCAGAGAATCTTTTGAAGAGGGTCTGCATTAGAGCAATGTACATCCCCATTGCCTCATCTCTACCCTGGGTACTACGCCTGACCTCATCTAACAAGAGATCATCATAATTGGAGGGTAAAAACTCCAATTTCAACTCCCTAACCAACTCTTTCCATGTAGATATAGAATATAGAATATAGATATAGAATCCCTAATCGACCTAAACCAAAGGAGTGCCTTCCCAGAAAATAGATCCACCCCTGACCTGAAAACCCTTTCCTCCGAAACTCCGCGTGCTTCCCTAAGTTCCTCAACCCTTTCAATAAAAGAATTCACTGAGGAGCCACATTGCTCTCCAGAGAATGTTAAATTCCATTTTTCTATACGCTCAGAATTACTGTCACAGTGTTCAACCTGTGGTTGTAATCCTGAACTCGCACGTTGGCCGACGTGTGCAGGTGGCAACGCATCCATGCCTGCTGTCGACTTGTTGATTTCTATTTCCTTAGTTTTATCTTGGGCTACCTCCCCACACCCTTCAATTAGTTTTACCATCAGCAACAACAACTCACCCCTAATGTCGGCCACCTCATTGACCTCCTCAGGAGATTCAGCCTTCGCCCTACTAATCCTACCTATTGACCATTCTATTTTTGTTTGTATTTTTGAAAATTCCGAAGATTTAGAATTTTTCGGAGGGTTTCTTAATAAACTCTTTATGTCGACAATTTTCGCCCTAACAGCTGTCACATCCTCCTCAAACGAAAATGGGTAGTGGTGGTTGTCCGTTGGAATGGACCCTGCACGCTCAAGAGTTCGGGAAGCTCTTAGAGTGACGCGCATGTTATCCACCGTACCCTCCTTTAAACCACGGGCCTGTAACTCATAGATGAGTTCCTCTTTATTAAGTCTGTTTACATTAATTTCGAGTTTCAATTACAAAAAAAAAACAAAACCAAATACTATAGGCACCGAACAAAAGTTTTCCGACATGTACTGCGATTTGACGAATTCAACACCCAGTTGATTCTTGAAACTACCAACCGAAAACGAATCGAATTTCTAAAATTAAAAGTAAAACCGACGATTTAAATTCTATATAGCCAAATCGAATTTATGAAATCAACACTCAGTTAATCGCAACTAAACGGAACCAAAATTTGATAAAAAAAAATAAACTATTAAACTATTAATAACACAACTTAATAAAGTCAAAATCAACACCCAGTTGATTGCTTTATTCAATTTTGTAATTTTATCTATTTAAGTCGCGAAAACAAAAACAATTTACCACAACTCGACCGGAAATAAGACTTTGAATTATGTTCACCGTACTATAACGCCGATATAATTAATCAACACCCAGTTGATTGGTATATATATTTACTAGTACCTAATTTGTATTTAAGCAAAAAAGAAAAAAACTATATAAAGAAAACTAAAAAGAAATGTCCTAAAAAAATACAGCAATAATTTTAGTTAATTACCACTTAAAATAAAATTGAACTCCAGCTATACAACAACACCAAAATAAATTTGCATAAAAAGAAACTTGGTATGGTTACACGCAAGTATGGTCACACCAATAATTTAATAGACAATTCAATAAAATCCAAATTCAAGGCCAGCTGTAATATTAATATCCAAAGAAAAAGCCCATAGAAAAAAACAAGTCAGAACAAAAAAACAATAATGTAAGTAGGTTTATTTTATATGCAAAATAGATCTCGCTGTTATAGTTACATATATGTACAGTATAATGTATATATGTATTTTCTAAACGAAGAGGGAAATCGAAATATTAATTTGAATTAAAATAATAGTGTTTGCAATTGAGAGAAAGAAACAAAAAGATGAAAAAAAAGTCCGCAGACAACAACCCCTTGTGTATTTGTTGTATACCGCCAAAAAAAACACTATTTAGGTATATAACAAAAATCCAACAGTTAGGTATATAAACACCGCAATCCAACTGATTTATATATATATGTATATCGGCACAAATTCAATTAGGAATATAATTAATTAATTAATTAATTAAGTATTCCAGGAATAAAAAAATTAAAGAAAAAAAAAGTAGGTACTCACTGTCACTCACTCCAACCAATTTAAATTCCTCTCAACACTCAGCTTCAACGATCTTTCCCACTGTAGTAAACACAATATTTTCAATATTTCACAATATTTTGTGGGTATTTCTATGGCCAACGATTTACAAAATTTTTCCACACTTAGGAACACTGAAAAAAAGAAAATCGAACAAAAGTAAAAAGCACTATACAAAATTTTCAAAGAAACTTCCCTATGGGCCAAAAGTTTTTTTTTTGAATTTTAAACTTTCACCGTCGACGTCGCGAAGGGCACGATTTGTATTCTTTTTTTTTTGTAACTATCTTTTTTATGGGGCCCCACGTTCGGGTGCCAATTTGTTGCAAAATTTAATGCCCGTAATAATAAAAAAAATAATTAACCACGAATTTTTGAAGTAATTACTACGTGCGAAACAATCAATTACAATGCCGATGCTGAACTGTCAAACTACAGTGGCGAAGAGTCGACAAGGCAAATTAAATTGGATAATATTGCAACAGGCAGCAATTAAGTGCTGTCACCACAACTATGCTCAGTTAAGGGGTGGGTTCAGCGGATTATAAAATGTATTTGTATTATTTATCGATTACTAATAAAAAAATATCTATCAAATGAAACTTACGTTAATATCACCAGGAGTGTTCCTGTAAAAAAAAGAAAAAGGGCGCCAGTGATTTTTTTTTTTTGGAAATAAGGAAATCACAAACCTTTGGAGCGAAACTGACGGTGAAGATTTTTGGAATAAAAACAAAAGAAATTTTCAATTTTCGAAACAACTTATTTTTAATTATTTTTGAATTTCTTCTTGAGAAACCTTTTTCAGGAGAAAAACCCAAGATCTTTTAAAGTAGAGGATATCACAACCGAATTCAAATTGAGGAAGGTGGACCGTTAATTTCTTGGTCCCGAAAGAACAACGGTATGGAAAAACGGGTCGCGTGTTCCGCTTTTTCGGAATATTTATCGAACGATTAAGAAAATAAAACCAAATGGACCGCGAGTTAAACAAAATAAAATAAAATAAAACAAAATAAAAGAAATCACTATACTTAGCTTTTTTTTTATGCTTCCGAACTCCTA
The DNA here is from genome assembly GCA_963931855.1 of Philhelius festivus. Lineage (NCBI taxonomy): Eukaryota > Metazoa > Arthropoda > Insecta > Diptera > Syrphidae > Philhelius > Philhelius festivus. Next base: position 104,035,160 of record OZ007554.1, read on the forward strand.
TCGGATGGATAAGTCCTTTCCACAAATCTCAAACCAAATTTTCCGTAATCTCAAAAAAAAAAAAGAATTTTCCAAACCAATCAACTAAGCTCACAATAATTATTAGTTCTTCTCTTCTCAAAACTTTCTCCTTTTTTTTTCTTGAATTTAAAATCTTACGCACAACTTTCTTTCTCAAGCTCTGGGTAAAAAGTGTCCTCCCAGACTTTCACCATGTCTGGAAGGCCGCTTTCTTTTTCCAATGCCCAAGTGCTTTCGGCCAATCAGAAAGCGTGGATCTCGATCGCGTCATCATTCAGCTACACAATGCATATTTCGCTAGAGTGAGCCAACGCAGTTGAGACCCCACCGCCTATCCTACTCGCACTTTAAAGCCCAGCCTTATGCACCGTCATAATCATTGAATTCGCCGGACTCTGATAAGATTTCCAGTGGGCGGCAATTCAATGGTTGCATTCAGCTACCCTATTCTCCCACTTCTATTTCAATTCCAAAAAAAGAAAGTTTTATGAAACAAAACAAAAAACGCGATGATTAAAATTACAAACTATTTGAGATTTGTGAAAGGTTTACTACTTTAAAGTTATTTTGGATTTCGTGAAGTGAAATCTTCATTTAGTTTTATTTCGTAGGACGCGAAAATAACGTTCCACCTTTTACAAAATTTCATGAAATTTGAATTTATGTTGGGCATTCAGCCATTCTCTAAAAAAAGAGTTACTTCAGCAATCGGAGACAAAGTGTCGCCGTGCTAATTGATCAGACCGCCCGTCTGTTACTCGGTTTGTTAATGTGGGTCAACTATCCATAAAGTATATCATATTGTTCTCTTCAAAGTACTGAGAGAGTGAACCAATGGCTGATGGACCATGGCTGCCCTTCTCTATCTCAGTAAGTTGTAAGAAACACCTGTTTTAAGAAAGTTATTAAAAGAAAGGAATAAGGATAGGGAACCGAAAGAATGATTCTTGTTACGGAAAATTTTACCGTAACAATATAATCAAGTTTATTAATCATGAATGTATAATTTTTTCTTAAAAGTTAAATTACATGAATAACAATGGTTTATTATTATTATATATACAGGGTGATTTGCATAAGGTGTGACAAAAAGCTAGGGCGTGTAGGTTGGACTTAGACAAGAAAAAAATAGTATGGGAGGGGGGGGGGTCTATTTCCCCCCGTTTAGGCGGGAGGGGCAATTTAAAAAAAAAATCACTTAAAACAGAAAAAAAATTATTAAAAAATAACGGTGATACCTACAGAGTAATGCTATAGCATTTTGAAAAGCCAGAAATACATTCTTTAATTTTGTTTTTAAATAAAGTTGTTCGAGTGAATAGTTTTTGAAAAATTAATTTTCAAAATCAAAATTTTTAAACAATTTTTTTCAAAATTTTACGTAATTAAGTATTATTTTTGTATTCAGTATTCAATGCTCTTATTAATTTTTGATCAAACACAAAAAGCCGCATGTCAAAATGTTTTGTAGCTTTTGAGAAAATCAAAAATAACAAAAACTACTTTTGTTCTAAGAAAAGCCTTTTATTTTAGTTTTTACGTTTTTGGATTCTTAGGTGAATTTACGATTGAAAGGATTAACTTGCTTTTTACTATTTTTTTAATTATCGGTCTTATAAGCATACAATAATGTGACAAAGTACTGGATTAATCATATTTCACACATTTTTTCATTGAGAATACCTGCGTGAGAGCATTGGTTTAAAATTGACCTGCCACTTTTTTATTACGGTGGGGTCGGCTTGGCGACGCGACCTGTTTTGTTGTACAAATTATTTCTAATTTGAATGTCAAGTCGTCAACATATCACGATGTCAAATTACTCTCGTGCCGAATTAACGGATATGCATTACTGCTACGGTATGGCTCATGGTCAAAGTCGTGAAGCGCAAAGAACGCTGAAATGTATCCCAATAGGAGGTGTCTCAGTCATACGATATTTTCAAGAATCCATCAACGTCTTCGAGAACACAGAGTACTGGAGCACCGAGGGAGAGAAAGTTCATCTTCTGCATCAGTACACATAGAGGAAAGAATTTTGGATATGGTCCGACGTAATCCGTCCCTTAGCACAAGGAGAATAGCTACTATGCTTCAGTTGCCCCAAACTAGAGTATGGGCAGTGCTTCATACCGAGCATTTACACCCGTACGACACTACACCAGTTCAGGAGCTAACCGCAAACGACAAGTTACTGAGAGCTGCATTTTGTCGAACATTATTGCTAAGAGATGAAACTGAACATAATTACTTTGGACAGATATTCTGGACGGATGAATCTCAGTTTTCCAGAGATGGAGTAACAAATTTCCACAATTTACATCACTGGAGTAACAGCAATCCGCATAACAAGAAACAAACCAAATCTCAACACCGCTTTAGCTGTAATGTTTGGCTTGGTATTGTTCCATGAACAGTTATTGGACCACGGTTCCTGAATTCAGTCATAAATGGAGAATCCTATCTGCAGTTATTACGAGACCTTCTGCCCGATTTGAATGACAACGTTCCCTTGGCCATAGCAGACAATTTAATCTACCAGCAAGAGCTCCAGCACACTACAGCCGCACTGTAAGGAACTGGCTTGATGAACATTTTAGTGACCGTTGGATTGGAAGAAGAGGTCCAATAGAATGGTTTCAAGATTCAGGAACATTTTTGTTCTTATTTCGCAATTGCATTTTTCTGTCACTAGTTAGGGCGTGCAGGTCAATATTAATCCAATGCTCTCACGCAGGTGTTCTCAATGAAAAAATGTGTTGATCCAGTACTTTGTCACTTTATTGTATGCTTATTAGACTGATAATAAAAAAATTTTACAAAAAAAGTTAATCCTTTCTTTCGTAAATGCACCTAAGCGAAGCCGACCCCATCATAGTAAAAAAGTGGCAGGTCAATTTTAAACCAATGCTCTCACGCAGGTGTTTTCAATGAAAAAATGTGTGAAATATGGTTAATCCAGTACTTTGTCACATTATTGTATGCTTATAAGACGATAATTAAAAAAATAGTAAAAAGAAAGTTAATCCTTTCAATCGTAAATTCACCTAAGAATCCGAAAACGTAAAAACTAAAATAAAAGGCTTTTCTTAGAACAAAAGTAGTTTTTGTTATTTTTGATTTTCTCAAAAACTACAAAACATTTTGACATCCGGTTTTTTGTGTTTGATCAAAAATTAATAAGAGCATTGAATATTGAATAAAAAAATAATATTTAATTACGTAAAATTTTGAAAAAAACTTGTTTAAAAAAAAATTTTCATTTTTTTTTTTAAATTTTTCAAAAACTATTCACTCGAACAACTTTATTTAAAAACAAAATTAAAGAATGTATTTCTGGCTTTTCAAAATGCTATAGCATTACTCTGTAGGTATCACCGTTATTTTTTAATAATTTTTTTTGTTTTAAGTGATTTTTTTCTTAAATTACCCCTCCTGCCTGAACGGGGAGAAAAAGACCCCCCCTCCTATACGATTTTTTTCTTGTCTAAGTCCAACCTACACGCCCTGCAAATCACCCTGTATATATGTACATATATCGTTTTTTTGTTCAAAAAAATTTCATAACTTCATAAAAGTTTTCTTATTTTTTTTAATTTCACTTGGATTTAGTTTTTCATTTTTTTCCTCTTTTTTTCTTTAATGCCCAGCAAAATTCTCTCTTATTCTCGGGATAGCCACTGCAGATTGATCCGCTTTGGCTTGTAAGGTTAAAATTTCAAACAGCCTACTAAGGTACGAGGATCAACACCACCGCAAAATTACAATTAAGAAATTTAAGTGGACCGGTCCTTATTTTACGAGAGGAAAATTTAATTTGATATTCTGTGTGAACAATAATTAGGTATTTCATTCTCTTTTTTTTCTTCTTCATTTTTTTTCTTTTTTTTCATTTTTTTTTTTTTTTTGTTTGAGAGAATTACACATTTCGTGTTCCTTTCATTTACATATTTTTTATATTTTTTAGATGGGCCTTATGTATTTTTTTTTCACTTAAGGTGGTGATAGTAACTCTATTGTCTCTAGCCACAATTTAGTTTTTGTATAGGAGCTTATTTTTACTTTTAATATGTACTTTTATTGCCACTATAGGGCAAGTTCTGCATTTGGAAAAAAAATCGAACTCGAGATTTTGATCAAAGTTGACATTACGATGATAGCGAAGACGAAAAAAGTGGGTCCGACAATTCCGTCTGTCTGTCTGTATGTCTGTACCTCGAACTACAGCCTAAACTACCGGAGGTATTTTCTTCAAACTCGGTAGTTAAGGGTCTTCGGTGATTCCCTAGAGGAAAAATTGAAATTTTTTTTTTTAGCTCCAAAACTAACGGTACCCCCATACACCCGTAATGCAAAATCTTATTTATCTCGAAAACGGCTCTAACGATTTTGATACAAAAAATTAAGTGTGATATTAAGAACATGGACTATATTTTGGTCAAAAAAACATTTGGGGGGGAAATGTTATTAGGGGTACCTGTCATAGAACGGTTTTTTTGATTTTCGAATTTCTCACCGACGGCTCTAACGATTTTAACAAAAATTTGTATGCAGGAGCTGCTTTGCATTTGAAAAAATATAAACTAAAAGTTTTGTCGAAAAAATAGTTTTTGAATTTTTGAAAAAATAATACAATTTTTTTTTTTGAAAATTCAATATCTTGAAAACCTATACACGATTAAATTTTTAAAACACGTTTTAAAATGTATTTTATTAAATACTAACAATTTGCATATCAATTTTTTCTTATAAAAATTTTAAGGAAAATTTAGTACACAAAAAACATGTTTCAGTGTGTCTGTATGTCTGTACCTTTCACTACAGCCTAAACCACTGGACCTATTTCTTTCAATCTCGGTAGTTAAGAGTCTTCGGTGATTCCCTAGAGGAGAAATTGAAATTTTTTTTTAGCTCCAAAACTAAGGGTACCCCCCATACACCCGTAATGCAAAATCTTATTCATCTCGAAAACGGCTCTAACGATTTTGATAAAAAAAAATTAGGTGTGATATTATGAACATAGGCTACATTTTAGTGAAAAAAATTTGGGGCAAAATGTTATTAAGGGTACCTGCCAAAGGCCCGTTTTTTTTTATTTTCGACTTTCTCATTAACGGCTCTAAGGATTTTAACCCAAAATTTTCGCAGGAGTCCCTTAAGTTTAGAATAATATTGCATATAAAAATATTCGAAAAAATATTTGTTGTGTTTTTTTGAAATTTTTTTTTTTTAAATCAATATCTTCAAAACCTATGAACGATTATTTTTTGAAATTATTTCCTAAAATCAATATTATTTAATACTTTAAATTCGCATCCCACATGAAAAATTTCTTTCTTGAAAAATTTTAGAGAAATTTCTTATATAAATAATTTATTTAATAATAAAACGATTTTTTAAAGTTTATTTGTATAAATTCATACTTTTCCGGAAACCAGACGGCAATTTAATGCATTTGAACATTATTATCTCATTAAATCCATGTTTTATATTTATAAAATGTATCTTAAATTCCAAAGTACTTTTACATAAGAGCAAGTTCGTGCGATCCAGTCGTGCATTTTATTTTAATTTTTCCTTAGGTTTCTTGCCTCCATTTTTTTCTCTATTATTCCTCTCAGGTCCTTATTTAACTTTGAACGGATTTTGATAGTTAAACGTTTGTGATCTGTTAAAAAAACACATCTGTCGGTTTTTTATTCGTTACCGAATGTACGGAATTGATATATCTGTCAACGGATACATAGATGAGCTCCTTGACACTTAAGTCACGGTATTCAGCTTTAAGGCATCTATATATCTCCAACACAGTGGAATGGACTCTTTCTATCTATCCGTTGACTTCACTTCTGTGAGACGGTGTTAAGTAAAGCTTCACACCAAGGTTCTTTATAAAGTTTAAGACGAAAGAAACCTTTTTTCGTTATCCGTTACAAGTATTAAGAGAACCGAAAAGTAATGAAGAATTTTTATTATTTTAGATCTAATTTGTATTGCTGATTTGTCCGTAATATAAAAGAATTTAGAAAATTTGGATTTCCATGATATCCATGTGAATAATTTCACAAGAGTATCTGGGGACAGGTGTGTTGACTGTATTTCCGGATTTTGAGGGTGTCTATCATATCTGTTACATCTACATCGCAAGAGGTAGCATATTTTTTTAATTCTCGCCATCATATATGTGGAAAATAGAAATTTTTCGGGAATCTGTTTTCTGTTTTCTCTTGGAGATCGGTTAGCCCTTCTATGTTCCTTTTCAATGATGGAGAATTTCCGTTGTTCGTTCGCTACATCCTCTACCCATCTCTGCGTAACTCTTATTTTATATTTAATGAAATTATTGAGGTATACCTCCTGAAGCATCAAAAGATTCGCTTCTGGAATTTTAATTCTATTAATAGCATTCGGGTTTAATTTTTCTACTAGAGCTTCGTTAAGCTTGTTTTGGTCAAAAGTTTTCATGGAAATGTAGTGGCGATGAAAGCCAGGATGAGGTTCCTCGCCAATCTTGAAAACCAATTGGTTCCTGAAGACATTGAGAATGACCTCTACATCTGGTATTAGGTCGCTGTTATCCTGGTCGGCACTGTGCATAGTACCAGACTCGTCACTATGGGAGGATCGTTCGCAAAGCCCTTCATCAGCGGTAGCTGTTTGTATGTTGTCTGTAGTGTCATCGCACCTTTCGTCTACAATGTCCGTGTCTGAGGAATTTATATCTGAGTTTGCTGTTTGTGTTCGAGAAGAAGAGCTTGTACCTGAAGGATGATTGACTTCCGTACGAAGTCGCGAGAGAGCATCAGCCACAAAGTTTGATTTACCAGGCGTGTAAATCAACTCGTAGTTGTATTTTTCGATTCTTGCTTTCCATCGTTTGAGCTTTGCATTATAATTTCAGTTGCTGAATGTGAAGGTCAGCGGTTGATGATCAGTAAAAATTCGGACCTTTTTCGCTCCGTACAAATATGTTCTCAAATTCTCGAGTGCCCATACTATGGCACGAAGCTCTTTCTCGTTGGTAGCATACCCTTCTTCCGTTTTACTCAGTGAGCGGGATATGAACGATATTGGTTTATCCTTGCCAGGTTCCCCTTGAGAGAGAACAGCCCCAATGGCGTAAGCAGACGCGTCTGTCGTCAAATTGAAGGCCTTTTCGAAATTTGGAAGAGCTAAAACTTCAGCAGTCAGGCGGTCAGCCATCAGACGAATAGGGGGAACAACATGTAGCATACGAAAACATGCACGTGCCGTAACTTTTCGGGACTGGTGGAAGTGTGATCATAGCCTCTCCGCGGCGGCCGCTAGAAACAAGCCTTTTAAAAAGGTTTGGCTAATATGATCAGGCTGGTTCCTCAGGTTGGCGACAGGTTAATTCCCTGGCCCGTAAAACTAAAAGAATTGCGAGACCGACAACAAGCCTCGGAAACGGACTGATCTCACGACGACAACCCACGCAAAGAAAAAGGAAAAACGATTTACGAATTTTCTTATGGAACGTACGATCGCTCTATAGAGCTCGAGCTGCTCAGCAGCTAGCCGATGCCTGTTGCGAGTTGAGCTTTACCACGGGGGTGTTACTTTGATATTGGAGAAGGGCGGCGGCATGCTTGCTCTTCGCTCGGCCTAGCTCGAAGGATGGGGGTGGTTCTTGCCCCTCTCCAAGTATCTCTCACTCAGCAAACAAAATTTCCATGCCTTGTTAAAGGAAAAGGGAAGGAAAGGGGAAAGGATATTGTACATGACAGGAATAATTAAAAAAGGATTTACACAAATCTAGTGACCTATGCCACTATATGTGCGAAAGGATGAGGCTTGAGTCGATATCCCTTGGAACAGAAGATTGAGTATCTTAATTCTATAACTATATCTAAAACCCTACTCACTAAATGTATATCCTTTTGGATATAAAGAAATTCTTTATTAGAATGTCTTTAGTTCCTAAACCTAAACTAATCTAATCTAAATCTAACCAAAACAATCTTCTTTCCAAAAAAGATTCGAACTCAACCCCACTGTCTCCCCCATACAGTGGTTCGTCCGATCGTCAAAAGCATTGACAGATGTTAGTGTCAAAGGTCAGCCATCCCACCCTTGTATCAAAGATACAACCGTTGCTATCTCCTTGGCCGAAATCTCTGGAGATAGCCCCTAACATAACCTCCAGTCATAATCCTATTATAGTCAAATGTACGTATCGTTACATGTTCCTAGTCATCTTAAGTCATAGTAGTTTTGGTCTGTTGTAGCGTCCCTGGTCCCAAAAGTTCGTACTCGTTGTGTCAAGTTATGGTAAATGTTCGTATCGTCACGTACTAGTTCCAAAAAGTTCGTAATTCGTCTTGTTAAGTCAGGGTAAACCTTTGTAGCGTAGCGTACTAGTACCAAAAGTTCGTAATTCGTCATATTAATTCATATTGTCTCTTTCTCTACTCTTCCAGAAAGCCGGCTTGGCCTGGCCTCTACACACTGACGCAAGTGAATTAGCACATCATTATTGGAATGAAAAAAACGCAATTTTAAAATCCAAAATACAAAATTTTAATTACGCTAAAATTGACCATAGGCCGTAGATGTAAAAAGTATAAAAAAAAATTAAACTTAATGAAAATGAAATGAAAATTAAAAAAATGAAATTCAATAAAAAGGATTTATATCAATAAAAAAAAAAGTAAGATGAAATCAATGAATCCAAAATGGTCTTTAATATTGATTCTCTTATGGTTATCTGCCTTATTTCGCGCCGATCAATTTAAAATATATATATATATGTGTATATATTTATTATATATGTAGGAATTTAAGTTGTTAAGAGATTACTCACTTTTCCTCGTCCCACGAAGTTCTGCCGGCAGCACGTTCTTGATGACGGTAAGTGTTGAGACTTCCAATTTGAAGCCTTTAAATCGCGCACTCTTTACTTTACAATATAACTATATAACTGGCATAAATATATATACTTCATCAATCTCGCGCAGATCTTATTCACTATACAAATTTAATTATTTCACCTTTTGTTTCTTTTGTTTTGTGATGTCCTTTCTGTACAGCTCAATTATTTAAAATTAATTAAAAAAATTAAAAATCCAAAAATTCAAGATAAGTAATAAAAAAAATTATCAAAAAAAATTTCACGAATAAAAAAAAACTTTCAGCGTAGTTCCAAATGAAAGAAACACACCCCGTGTCTTTTTGGAGGTGCTAAGCAGGCTTTTCCATGGATCTCCACTCGATCTGTCTCTCTGATTTGTCCAGAGATTTGGCCGTGCGCTGAAGGTTTACTCCAATAATCAAGCAGAGGCCAAGGTTTTGTCCTTAATGGGCGTATGACACAGTTATATGTATATATATATGTATATCGATATGTTCTATGTCCAACTACGTACATATATATATACGCAAAAGACTTTTCCAACCCTTAACCTAAGGAAATTTTGAACCTTTTTATAGCTATTACTTTATTGTATCTTCATTACTAATTACCTCTGCTTTTGAATGAATTTAGCTAAATATTTGCTAACTTAACTTCGTTTTCCTTGGAAAATTTAGATATCATACATAAGTATAGATCTAAAATTTATTAACTTAAGTAAAAATCCAATTACACTATATTTTCAAATTTTCACCTCTGAATCAATAATTATACACGTATTTCTCCTTTTTTTTTTCTTATTGTCTTTAAAGATTTATAAAAAAAATTATGAACTTTGTCACACAAACTGAATTCTTTAATCCCGGTGTACTAATCTCAAACCGTACTGTGACTACCGATCTCGAGAAGATTGCATAAGAACTTTCACTTTCAGTATGACAGCAAAATTCCTATTACATAAGAGAGTTCATTGACCTATTAGCCTAATTTCTATCTTCTCCTTAAACTTTCTTTCTTCGTTCTTTTGACTGGAACGATTAAACTTTTTCCAGTCTCTAATCTAGTACTTACACTAGTCATGGCTGTCGCCCTTGGATTTACCTAGTACTATCGGGATATCGTAAGCTTTATCCACTACTTAGTATTATTTCATATTTAATATAATGTTGTTACAATCAAAATACACTTACTTAAACTAACTATATTACCAATAAAACTATCCTAATCAGTCTAACTCTCATTCAACCTACCTATATAAATAATATTGCACAAATAACTATCACAGATTTTCTTTTACGTACTGTTTCGTACTTTCTAAGTGTCTTACCTAAAGGCTTCCTCTATTAGCCAAACGATCGCGCTGCCTAATTTCGTTAATTTTGTTGTTGTCGTTAAATCTTGGCTTGTGTTTGACATTTCATCAAACCTTACTAAGAGTGAAAACAAATATTGTGTCCAAAACTTTTATATTTGTGAAAAAGAAAGAAATAATTAACAAACAAAACTAAAAATTGAACAAATAGACTGGAATGGAAGCTCGAACAGGACAATGAACTTTTGATTACCCTCACGAGTGCGGGGTTACAAACTAAACAACTGTGAAACACCCAAAAGGTAAGCATGTTTACATTTCAACATTTGTAGTATGGCTAAAACTTATCTTATCTTTTTATTTAGTTACCTATTGCAAGGACGCTTTCTACTTACCCAAATCTAAAACTAATGATAAAGATAAGTTATCATTTGACGCTGAGAATGTTTCTGGGAACTTTTAACGACATAATGTATTGAACATAGCCATCCAAGAACCACTCTCAAGCGCCAAAGTCTTATTCCTAATTTGTTTCTCTTATTTTCCATTTATCTTCTTTATTTCAGATTCTCCTATCGTCAAAACACCCTGAAGCCACACTTCAACCATAACTGACAAGTTCCACCAAACATGAACATAGACAAGATGATTTTTCAAACATCTCCTACTTCATTGGGCTATTCTCCTAGTTCAACAAAGTTTTTCTACCCTGGATATGACTTTGGTTGTCACTGGTAATCGTAAGTCTAAACCTTTTGTATCATTAAATATACAGTCTGTGAATCCTATCTATGAGTGCAAGTTAGGATAGGTAACATTACGCGCACCATATGCTCGTACGTGGATGTACACATCCATATATATATCTTCCGTTTAGGAGATCTTTCTATACATCTGAGTCGATACATTGTACGTTAAGGCTCTGCTTTTGGTACTCGTATTATCACTATCCTTCTGATATAGGTATAAAAAACCTGTTTAAGTAAAGCTAATTCCTTCAGTAAAAGATTATTGAAATAATGAGATCTACGGTTTTCCTATTCACCGTGAGTGAATGCGTTTGAGACATGACGACCTACGTAACATGCTCTGTCAAAGTATAAAGCTGACATAACAGCTCTTCAAGAAATCAGATGGACAGGGAATGGTGTTTTACAGAAGAAAGAATATGACATATACTACAGCTGTCATACAAAACACCATGTGCTCGGGGTAGGCTTCCTAGTCAGCGAAAAAATGAAGTCTACTATCATCGGCTTTAACGCTATAAGCGAAAGGCTATGCACCCTTCGCCTGCGAGGCAAATTTACGAACATTAGCCTCATTAACGTTCACGGACCTACGGAGGAGTCCTCAGACGAAGAAAAAGAGACTTACTACGAACAAGTCGAGAGGGGCCCTCAATGCCTGTCCAAGGTATGATGTTAAAATCATCCTTGGGGATTTGAACGCAAAAATAGGTCGGGAGCCGGTATTCAGGCAATACGCAGGCACCCATAGTTTGTATGAGAACACTAATGGACAATGGACTTCGAGTCTTAGAATTGGCAGCATCGAAAAACATGGTCGTTGCGAGTACCAGGTTCCCGCGTAAAGATATCTACAAAGCCACCTGGGTATCACCTGATGGAGTAACTCGTAACCAAATAGACCACGTGTTGATAGACCGTCGCCACTACTCGAACTTGATGACGGTACGAACGTACCGAGGTGCCAATATCGACTCGGATCACTATCTTGTTGGTATGGTTTTCCGAGGGCGGATTGCCTTGCGAAGACGCATTGCATCCGCCGATCAGGTTCGAATCAACACGGCTGCCCTGCGCGATGAAAACACCAGTAACACCTTTGGTAATGCGTTAGGACTCGCCCTAGAAACACCTGACTTAGGGAGAGTAAGTCCTGGAGCCAGTATGCTGGGCGTAAATGAAAAGTGGACACGTTTTAAAAATACTGTCATTAGTACTTATATCTTAGGCAGCAGTCGTAAAAATCGGAACGACTGGTTTGATGATGAATGCAAGCTAGCGACTGAACGTAAGAATGTTGCGTACCGAGCAATGCAACAATCTCATAGAACGCGGGCACGCGAAGAGGAATATAAAGAGCTCAGAAGAACAGAAAAACGGCTTCACAGACAAAAGAAATCAGCCTGGGAGAAGAACCTAATCTGTGAAATAGAAAACAGCCGAGAGCGAGGTACGCACCAGGCGCGGAAGTTCTACCAATCCGTCCGAAACATGACGCAGTACACACCACGCTGCACATACTGCAAGGACGGAGAGGGAAATCTGATCACCGATCCTGAAAGCATACTGGAGCGATGGGTAGTGTACTTCAATGAATTGCTAAATGGTCAGCTCACTGCAGAAGTGGAGGCTCCACTACTTCAAGAAAAATACCCTATGTTGCCGCCACCAAGCATAGAAGAGGTTGAGAAGGCTATAGGCCGGCTTAAACAGAACAAATCCCCGGGAGCCGATGGCATACCAGCCGAATTATTTCATCACGGCGGACCAGCCTTACGTCAAGCAATTCATGATATTATAGTGCACGTATGGGAGCAGGAAGAAATGCCAGAAGACTGGCGAAAAGGCATAATATGCCCCATACATAAGAAGGGAGATGTCACAACGTGCAGCAATTATAGAGGTATCACGTTGTTGAGTACCGCCTATAAGATACTCTCCTCTATCCTACAAGACCGGATAACCCCATACGCTAAAACCGTCATTGGACAATATCAGTGTGGTTTCATTCCAGGCAAATCAACAACTGATCAGATCTTTACCCTTAGGCAGGCGATGGAAAAATGTCTAGAATTTAACATCCCAACATACCATCTGTTTATAGACTTTAAGGCCGCCTATGATAGCATAGCCAGGGTAGAACTTTACAAAGCCATGAGAGAATTCGGCATCCCAAATAAATTGACACGACTATGTAGGTTGACCATGACCAACGTAACAAGCCAAGTAAAAATAGCCGGATTGCTATCCAGACCAATCAAAATCTTTAAACATCTTTCAACAGGTCCAGCCAGTTACTAGCTTACGCAGACGACATTGACATCATCGGAAGAACCGAACAAGCTGTACACGATTCCTTCATCCAGATCGAGCAGGCGGCACAAAATCTGGGGCTGCACATTAGTGAAGGTAAAACAAAGTACATGGTGGCGTCGAATGCGAGAGGAACAGTTGGTCAAACAATCAAGGTAGCGGAGCACGAATTTGAAGTGGTGCAATCCTTTAAATAACTTGGGTCAATAGTAGCAGCTGATAACAATATAGAAGAAGAAATACGCGGGCGGCTTCTCAAATCCAACAGAGCCTACTATAGTCTGTCAAAGCTTTTCAAATCCAGAAATCTCACCATAACTTCAAAACTGCTGCTGTACAGGACCATGGTCCTGCCAGTACTCACATATGGATCCGAGACTTGGGTGCTTAGCAAAAGGCACTCCGACCTCTTAGCTGCGTTCGAGAGAAAAGTCTTAAGGAGAATTGTTGGCCCCATATGTGAGGAAGGACGATTCCGGAGACGGTACAATCATGAATTGTACGCAATCTACCTAGAAGCAGATATCGTGACAAAAATTAAGCTCGGTAGACTCCGGTGGGCAGGGCACCTAGCTCGCATGAGCGAAGAGGAACCTGCTCGGAAAGTTCTTTGTGGTACATTCTCTGGTAGACGACAGCGTGGTAGACCATGCTTGCGCTGGAGAGATGGCGTAGACCAAGACGCCTGAAGCCTTGGGGTGCGCAACTGGATGGCGTCGGCTAGAGACCGGGATAGGTGGAGAGAGCCGATGATGATGATGAAAACTTCAGCAGAAGTGAGTAGTTGCTTCAGTGTTTCAAAGGCCCTAAGTCCTTCTTCTGTCAGTTGGATCGCAACCTTTTTCGACTGATTGGCTCTTACATGCGAGAGCTCCCCGCGAGTCATATTCGTCAAAGGTTTCGCAATTTTGGCGTAATCTTTGATGAATCTCCTATAGTACGAGTATGATGTCAAACAAAGAAAACTTTTCAGCTCTTTTAGTGTGTTTGGAGGGAGGATGGCTTCAATAGCTTTCACCTTTGCGGGATTCGGAAGGATTCCTTCCGGTATTACCAAAAATCCTAGAAACTCAACGCTAGTACTTTGGAAATGGGTTTTTTCCAGATTAACCTTTAATCTAATTTGGAAAGATGGCGGGGGCGTACTTAAACCCAAAAAGAAGTCTGACGTACTCGAATTTACCATCCATAGTCGAGAATGCAGTCTTTGGAATGTCTTTTTCATGGCAATGTGGTGAAAGCCAGAAGTGAGGTCCAGAGTGGTAAAGAATTTGGCGTCGCCAAAGCTCGCTAGGGTACTGTTTCTAGGAATAAGGTAAGTATTGGAGATGGTAACGCAATTCAAGCGTTTGAAATCTATAACCATCCTATACTGTTTTTCCCCATTCGGCTTAGGTTTTTGGGGAATTGTATGGGCTTTTAGACGGACGAATGATGTTTTCATCCAAAAGCTCAATCACCTCTCGCTCAACCTCCTCTCGCATGCAAGCGGGGTACGCGTAACTTTTAGTATAAATCGGCTCATCTGTCGTGTTACGTATTTCAGCTCTAATATTAGTTTTTACTTCATCATTCGTAACTGGTCCGAATAAGCGGCTGAATCTATCGCATAAGGATTCTAATTTAATTTTGTAGGACAATAGCATGATAAAGTCTTTGTTGCTTCCGAGCATGGTTGTCTGAACCTGGGGCCTCGCGTTTGAACGGGTTATTCATCCGGTTCATATAATTCACATTTGCAGTTTGTTCGGATCCTAGCTCCATTTTAATAGGGAGTTTTGGTCCTGTTGGTCTTGGAGGCGAGTTATACTGCTTATTCTTATAATTGGCACTTCAAGATGAGTATTGTCGCTGCCCAAATCCACCAGTATTTGTTGGGAATCTATCTGGGTTTCTCCGATGCTCGAGTGTCCTAATGTTTCTCTTGTTCACGTAGTGCAGAGAGAAAACTTTCTTGATTTCTACCCATTCATTTCAAAAATATTGTGGGATACAAGGGCAGAATCAGCTTTTCCTCTTACTTTTTGTCTTATATGCTGTATAATGGCTTTATATATAGGTTTATTACGTACGATTTCGTAGTTTTTCAGTATGGTTTCGACGTTGTGAACCCAGGATACATATTGAACGTCATTGCCATGAAATATCTAAAATAAATAAATAAATTTGGTGGTGCAACAGCTCGAAGTGAACCAAGACCTAGTGACTTACAACTCTCAACCATTTCTGTGTGCTTGTTACCAGGAACGGAGGAGACTTACAATTTTCAGCCAATTCCGAACGGCTAATGAGCAGCACTTTCCAAGACAAGAGATACTCTTGGGAGATTTGTCAATTACTCGCAAGAGGCAGTACACCCTGAAAAAAACTTTCTTGCAGCGGCTGAGAACCAAACTCTAGACCTTCCGCATGACAGTCCAACGCACTAACCATTACGCCAAGGGGTACTGCCATCAAATGTCTGGAGTTCCTTAAGCGAGTCGGGTAATCTAGAGATTTCCTTCAACGCAGCTTCGCTACTTGGCCCCCAGGGGGGTTCTTGTGTTACAAACTGACTTACTATAGCGTCCCTTGTTTCTATGCTTTCTACAGACTGTAGCCTAGCTTCGATTAAATTCATATGCTCATTCAACACCGAGAAAACATGCCTACCATCAAATTGTTCCATTTGAACAATACGGGTTTCGAAACCCCGCATCTGATCTAGCACAGAGTTAACAGCACCAGTTAACTTAGTGACTGAGGCCTGTAACTGATCCATATCAAGGCGATACCAAGAAGTTTCAACACTGTGTTAAACTTAAAATTAGATTACTCTTTTTGTGGATACAAGGAGTTCACTTTTAATTTTTGTTATTAAGTTTATTTTTGTTTTTTTTTTTTTTTTTTTGTGGGCAGAATATCGAAATATTTAAAGGAAATATTTATTGAAATATGTATATTTTCTATAAAATTTTTTTCCAGTATAATACCTGTTTTTTATAATTTTATTTTTGTTTCAAAAAAAGAATATTTTTTTTTAAAATTGAGATAATGCTATGAAAATTGCACAAAATGATAGTTTTCTTAAATAATCTTACATTTAAGGAATCAGCACCGTCCGTCATGTCGTCTTGTATATCCAAGGTTGATCACCAGCAATTCTCTTCATACTTTTCAACAGCACACTGAGATTTCCCTTCCTTCTTTATTTAGTTTAAAGTTAAATAAGTTTTATTTTTCAGTTGAACTTTTTTATCACAAGTTCAACTCTTGATTGTTTTCCTTTATTTCACAGTATTTTTTAGATTAGAATAAATGGCACCTTTTTTTCACTAGGTCAATGCTTTAAAACCTTTTCGTTACTTTGCAATATATTTCAATAATTTTTTCCACCAAGGTCATTTTTTGTACTCTTTAAACATTTTGATTTCTTCAAGATTGTTTTTTTTTTTTCTAGGACATTCGTGTTCCTGCTCGGGCTCCAGTAACGAATTTTCGTTCCGTGTAAATTAAAAAAAATATTACTTCAGACCTGCCACTGGTCTGGTTTCAATAAAAGACTTTTTACCTTATAATTAGTTTATTCAGTGCGTCCGCACTCTAAGAAGTCTGAATTAAATCTGATTATATACATAAATTACATTTCATTTCTTAACCTAATACTGCTGATATGCAGTTCCCATACAGACTGAGTCCAAAGGTGTTTTCCCGGATCGAGTTTCCTGGTAGAAAACAATTCAAAGTGCGAACGGATGCCCGTGTGCATCATCTGAACTTTTCTTGATACGGTCAAGGCCTGACCATGGTAACTTTCACCACATCTCTACTAAAAGATGATAATGTAATGAAAAACCAACAAAAATGCAAATATGTCTGGATAAGGGGTTCAACTATTCTAATTCGGAGGAAAGAAGCCGACAGTGTTTTTTAAGATTAAAAGTTATGAGGATTTTATAAGGCATAATTTAATTTTAAATACTAAATATGGTACTTAATGATAACTCTTTAACTTCTTTATCAGAACCACATAATCATAACTATAGTAGCATTAATCTTTCTTCTTCAAATAATAAAGTAAATTGTTTTTACATTCATCATCCTATTATAGAATTGAATTCAGGGATATCAGTAGTACACCAAAATATTCGTAGCTTAAGGAAAAAAATTTGACACATCTCTTGCTAATCTCGCGTCTTTAGATCATCTGCCTGATTTCATATTTGTTTCCGAAATTTGGATCTTTGAGGTTGAAATATCTAACTATTTTATTCCTGGTTTTACTTTCGCGGCTTCTTGAAATGATTCTTATAGCCAAACCACAATCTCGCGTTTGGTCGGTCGGGCTTTGACATTTTGAATAAAAACAATAGACTCTTATGAGGCAATCTGAAATGTTACCTCCGGCGGCGTTGCGACCGCTTTATATCGTAATATCGTAAACGTCAGACCAACGCTAGGCCAAAGCAAAAGTAGATCTATTTTCTATTCGGTCGGGCGTTTGACAGTTCATTGTCGGCCGTATTTTGTATTTGTTTTGAAAGTTGAAAATTGAAGTGAAATAAGAAGTAAGTAATTGAAGTTCTTTTTTGATAAATAATTAAATCAAAAAAAGTGCCGGTTTCATTCGGGTTATTTTAAAAAAATGTTCTGGATCATGCTTTTGCAGTGCATCATAATTAAAAGCAAAGAATCCATCAGTGTCTCTGCTTAAATTTAGCTCCCGAACCCATCGCTGCCTTTCTACTCTTTTTTCGTCGTTTTTAAATGCCTCATACCCAGCATAGCTCACAACACCGAACAAGGAAAAGTCAAGGAGGTCATCAAGATCATCCATATCGGCCATATCCATCTCTTGTTTAAGAAAATAGCTTTACAAATTAACTATTTTAAATGCCCAAAATTTAAAATACGCAATATTATATACCTTGTAAATTAATAAACAGTAACAAAATTCATTGGAATATAACAATTAAGTAGGTACTTATCAAAGATGTCATGGAAATGTCAGTCAACGCTCGAGGTTTGAAGCTAAATTTCGTTTTACAAATGCTACGGTCGCGCTTTTTGACACACAAAATCGTATATACGATCAAACGCCCATTTAACGCCGGACCGCGAGATTGTGATTTGGCCATTATGCAGCTGGTGGGGTGGCGGTGTTTTATAGATATAATGTGTGAAGTAACAAATGCGAATATAAGAAGTGCGGATTTGATTTGTTTAAATTTATTAGTATCTGAAACTCGTTACTTTTTTGTCGGAGTGGACAGATTGCATTCTTTTACAATTAATGCATTTATAGATGAATTTTCTGGATTTTTGGGCAGTCATGGCGGTAAAAATATGCTTCTTTTAGATGACTTTAACATCGATTTATTGTCCTCCTCCTCCTGATGCTGATAATTTTTTTGCTACCATTTCTTCCTTTGGATTTACTTCTTTGGTAAGCACACCTACTAGAGGACCATTTTGCTTGGACCATATCTTCTTAAGACTTCATAAAAATAATAACATGGGATTTCAGTTTATGAACTTGGGATAACTCATCATTGTTTAACAAGTATTCAATTTAATTGTAGTCAAAAAAGAAAACTTAATGCATCAGTAAAAACTTTCCCAAAAATAAATTTTTCTGCTTTGGAACCAGCTTTGACATTTGAGTTTTGGACTGAAGTTTATAGTGCTTATAACCCATCAATTGATTTCGATTAATTTCTTGGTAAGCTCCAATATTTAATTTCTAAATGCAGCCAAGAAGTTGGAAATAATAATAAGAAGAAGCCAATTAGTCGTAAGCAGTGGATGAATATTAGACTGCTGAAAAAAATAAACAAAAAGAATGAACTCTTTGTTAAACTTAAAAAACATCTTCATAATATTAGATTTAAAAAGTATTTTGATAGCATTTGCAAAGAATTAAAATCTGAAATTCCACTTTGTAGAGATAACTATTTAAAGAACAAACTTCTCGAAAACGTAGGTAAATCCAAAAAAGAATGGGAAGTTGTCAATTAAATTTTGAATAAAAATAAACTAATAGTTGATTTGTCTGTAGAAAGCGGGGGCACTATTATCAAAAATCCTTCCTCTGTTGCTAATTTCTTTAATGATTTCTATTATAATTTAAGCCTTAACACTGATCTCCCCATTGTCAATAGGTTACTGAAAACGTTTTTTCTTTAGAACTTTTCTGCTATTGAAATTCATAAAATTATTATGTCCCTCAAAATGTCTAGTTCCACATCTGACGATTTGGTATCGGCTAACATCTTGAAAAATATTTCTTATCTTGTATCTGATGTGTTGAGTTATATATTTAACCAAAGTATAACCAAGGGCATTTTTCCTAATTCCTTAAAGTTGGTTATTGTGATTCCGTTACATAAAAGAGGAGTTAATACTTGCATAAACAATTATAGACCCATTGCGCTTTTATCGGTTTTTTCTAAAGTGTTTGGGTTTTTGTTCAGGAAAAGAAGATGTACAGAAAATGCTGTTCTGAAGCTTTGTGATAAAGTCTATACTAGCCTAAATGAATCTGCGGTTTCGGCTTCCCTATTCACTGACATAACTAAGGCGTTTGATATGGTAGACCATGCACTGTTGCTGGATAAATTGTGTAAGATTGGCTTTCGTGGGTTCGTCTATAACTGGTTTAGTTCTTATCTTAATAACCGCAGACAAAAAGTAAGAATTCAAAATATATTCAGTGACGAAAAATGTTAAAATTTAGGTGTCCCACAGGGATCTGTATTTCGACCAATTTTGTTTTTAATATATGTTAATTTGCTTTTTGATCAAAACCTTAAGGGCAAAATAACAGCCTTTGCGGACGACACTGCATTGACGTACTCTGCAAAAACATTTTTTGATTTAAAAGTTTATGTCAATAGCGATTTAGAAACTCTCCGCCATTGATTTTTTCGTCATAAACTTTGTATAAGCGAGAAACCAAAATTCATGTTATACAGCTTTATCGGTGCAACTTATAACGATTTGGGGTTCCAATTTCATTCTCCAAGCTGTCTTACATATGTCCTCCGAAACTCCTGTCAGCATTATTCAGATTTCTATACTTTTAAATATAGTAAATCAACTTTTACCTTCGTCAAAAAAATACTTCCCGATATCTGGCAGCCATGAAAAGTATACCAAAATGTAGGCCTGTTCAATACGTTCTTTGCGACATATCGACTGTATTTTTAGGATGCTGCGTTCGTTATTTGTTTGTGGCAACCATGGTCACAGATTTATATTTTTTCATACAAATATATTTTTCCTATCCTCACAAAACGTCACATATACATCCATGAATATAATTTCCTCATTCTGTTATTATTCCTATTTTTTCTTTCTGTACACATTCTCAACACAATTTATTTTTTCTCATTTTTCCATTATCTCTACACCCATATTGTGAAGTCTCCAAAATTTAGCAGAGATAGATTTAACAAATGGGGTCCGTAGCATGAAGATGCCGCCACAATCGTTCGACTTGTCGATATTAGGTGTGTTTTGTTGAGCTTCTTAATGTACACATTAGGAACTGTCCAAGAAAACGATTTAGCCTTCCAGTTACATTAAGACATTTTGATTGTAAGGTTGGTATTCACCGAGCGCTCATAACTTAAGAAGCTCATAAACCTATTCACCAAGCAATATTAGCGAAGATCTACGAGCGCTCTTAAAAGTTAGGAGTGGTCCCGACCACTCCTAACTTACGAGCGCTCTCTTCGAAAGTTTGTTCGAAAGTATGTTGACGTCTCTGTGTTTTTTCTCATTCGCACTTCATGGTAAGAAAGAGACGAGAAAGTGAGGCAGGATTTTTAAAACAAATTGAAAATTAATCGATGTTTTTTTGACATTTGTGTAAGTGACATAATATGACACGAGAAAGTACAGTGTATCTCAAAAGTAAGTAAGCACTCACTTAAAAAAATTATAATCAAACACTATTTGGAAAATAAATTGGAGTGCGAGAATGGTAAATTTGTTAACAAAAGTCCATCTACTATACACACAATAATAACCAAATAAAATAACATTGGAAGTTTGCAAAATGACCCTCGATCAATGACAATGACAAGCTGGAATGTCGTATTATTGTTAGGAAAGTGAAGAGGAATCCCAAAGTAAGCCCATCAAAGATATCAGCAGAAATAACCAAAGAAACAGGTAAGTCATGTAACCCTCAAACTATTCGACAAGTGCTCTACCAATCCAGTTATTATGGTCGAAATATTAGAAAGAAACCTTACATAAGTAAAATAAATCGCTAAAAGCGGTTCTTCTTTGCAAAAACCCATGAGTCTAAACAAGCAAAATTTTAGAACACAGTTGTTTTATTTGAAATGTTACTTTTTAGTTCGAAATACATATCAATTATAGACAAAAATATTAAGTTTTTTTAACATTAATATCGATTGTTTGAAGGAAATGATCTTTAAACTAAGAGTTGCTTACTTACTTTTGTAGTTCACTGTATATTTGTAGTAGCATAGCAAATGGCCAACAATTATGACAACTACAAGACATCAAAGTGAGTCTGGAGCGTTCACACCACTTTTGTGTCTGAACACGACAGGGTGGTCTTACGTCAAAATAAATCGGTTGAGAAAGTCCAATGTGAACAGCGTCATGTGAGCAATGCCAAGTAGAAGAGTATCCATTTGCTGTCAAGACCAAAATTCCACAACATTTCACAGTTTGGGTATGCCTGAACAGAGAGAGCGGCTCTCATTTTCGAACTTCGAAAAACACTTGTGAGTGGTTATTGAATACCCCAAAGAAATTTCAAGTTAAGAGCCTCGTAAAATTAAGAGCCGTTTAAGAGGGCTCGGTTAATACCAGCCTAAATGTTGCACAACCTGCTTGGTCTGTTTACTTCAGGTTTTTTTTTTGTAATAAAATCTTTGAGTATATATAATATGGAGGGCTCGTTCCTATCCCTAAAGCATTGTAGTACTTGAAGTTGTGATAGGGGTCGCTGTCTCACTTTCTGTAAGCTGTTTGCTGTCAATTTATGTTTTTCTTTTTCTCGCACATCGTACTCGGTCGCATAAGATTAAGGTGTGAAGCACTCGGAAAATTTTCAGTCTTGTTTGCAAAATACAGAAAAAAATTATTTAATAAATTGTTATCCAATCGGTTTTGTTATTAAATATTAATGGAATTGCAAAATGTAGAACATATTACCACTGACGATGAGCCTCATACACCTTTGCTATCAATAAGCCTTGTGACTGTTTTAATTCTTTATTATGCGTAAAAATAAGATCAAACTTCAAAATACCAAAGTTCCCTACTTGGAGGCGGATAGCTTTACATGCCCGCAATGTAACCAATACAATGGATTTACCAAGGATGGCGACTACAATCGGTAGATGTACAGCTGGACTGCAGTAATTTATCTTCGACTAAGAGAGATGAACAGCAGAATGGTTTTACCGACATCAGCGATCAATTCTCTGCAAATGGTTTTTGTCACGTTTGTAATGAGGGTCAGCGTTTAAAGATTGAGAAACTGGCACAATTCGAACCGAAAAACGAGTCCAAATTCGAAGACGAACTCGAGGTGTACAAAAATCAACTAGAAGAACAATATCGCATCTGCACTACCTGTGATCGTCATCTGAAAAGAGTTCTGCGCGAGAAGAAAAAAAATGGTTCTTGGTTCGAAATTTCTCGATTTTATCATCAAGGGAGCTGAAAAATTCAAACAACCTCATTTCGCTCGCATAAAAGTGTCCAGAAAACAAATTGAAACGCAAAATTTCCATCTACCTGGTGGTTTTAGCATTTATGCATACAATTTGCCAAAGGAGTATGGCTTGACGATTCAGGTCAAACTATGATGATTGATTTTGCATCTTTTCTTCAGTCGTGCAGTTTTTAACCTAGAAAGGTATACGAACCCTGATTATTTAATTTAATTTTATTTTGATTTATTAACTTCCCATAGGGAGTTATTGTAATCGGTCCGATTTGTCAAATTGGAATTTTTGACATTTCTCGACGTTTCAAGGTCCCTAGAGGCTATTTCAATCATTTTTAGAGAGATGTCTGTGTGTGTGTGTGTACGTACGTTCGTACGTTCGTACGTTCGTACGTTCGTACGTTCGTACGTTCGTACGTTCGTACGTTCGTACGTTCGTACGTTCGTACGTTCGTACGTTCGTACGTGCGTACGTTCGTCCGTCCGTACGTTCTTGTACCATTTTTCGTCGTCGATATCTCAAGAACGAGTAAAGATATCGACTTCAAATAAATTTTGTTTGATAGATAATAACTTCAAAAAAGGCTGAAAGGGCGTTTATTAAAATTCAGTGAGTAGTTTTTTCACTATAACGGTTTTAACAAAAAGTAAAAATTTTGGTTAGTTTCAAATATCTCACGAAAAAATAATGCTATTGATTTCAAATAAAATTAAATGTGCTCACTATAAGGTCATACAGATTTGGTATGAATTTGGAAAAAAATGAACATACCGTTATTTTTTTAAACAAAAAAAACTGAAAAAAAAAATTTCACAACCCAGATATTCTAAGAACGGAAAACAATTTGAAACTCAAAATAATTTTATTTTACGAAAAATAATGTGTTTAACAACTGGCGAAAATTTAAAAAAAAATCTGTTTATAGTTTTTTTACAAAAAATAAAAAACTATATAAAATTCTATTGAAAATTGGTAAAAATTGTTTTTCGACTCAAATTTCTCGAGAACTAGTAGTGATATTGACTTCTTATTTAGTTTATTTTATACATAGTATAATTTTGTACAATTGGTAAAATGTTGACAAATATTGAATTAATAGTTTTTTTTTTTTTTTAATAAAAAAACTATTAAAAATTCTAGTGAAAACTAGTTAAAATTGTATTTCAAGTCGAATTTCTTGGGATTGAACACCGATAGTGCCTTCTAAAGTATGTTGTTTTATACATCGATACCTTCCCGTAAGAATGTATACTAAGCGACATTTCTTAAATTGTTCAGGAAACGAAAAAAACGAAGAAAGTTCTAGTTGAATCACAGTGTGCTAAGAGACAATTTTGGTTAAACTAAGTGACATCTAACAAAATTTATTGTTGCTCACGACAATGAGATCTTTATTAATGTCGCTTAGCATAATTTTTTTGGCGGATAATACAAATTTCAGGGGGCAACATTAATATTTTAATAAGAAAGCATTGCAGTTGATAAATTTTTTTATTTGTACTCTAGTTTCCTTTTCATGCATAATAGGTTGGCGAAACCCAGGCGAAAACGTGGCCCTTAACATAATATATAATATATATAGTATATTTCCCATTCAAAAAGTCATTTTCGAAAAAAGTGTCGCTTAGCACATTCTTACGGGAAGGTATCGATATAATACAATTATTAACATATGGTAAAATTTTGACAAGTATCGAATTGACAGTTTTAACAAACAACAACTTAGGTATACATCAACAATCTCAATTTCAAATCTCTTTAAATAATTAAAATGCTTTTTAATCTTAAAATAATGTTTGTTTGAATTTTACAGCTAAAGTTTGTTTCGCTGAAAACTTGGTTATTTAAAAAAAAAACTAAATATAAAGTTTTCAAGACCACAAATGGGAAGTTATCAGTGTGGGTCGCACCCAGCCTCTTTTTTTTTATCTTACCAGTGGGATTTATGTTTATAAACTATACTGACTTTGTTGCGATGTTCTCACACATGGATTATATCGAGCTGATTTACATCAAGTTATATTTATGATAAACAAAGAGCTCACAAGCTTTAACGGAATATTGCCACAATCACAGTTTATATAGCCACAGCAGTAATCGGCGAAAGTTCATCGGTGCCAAATTGAACCGAGTAGAGTGAAAACATCAGCAGTCCCTGAAGTATATGTGTGTCTCACCAATTCGTCCAGTAAGAACATAATAAACATTCCTTTTATGCATGTTTTTTTTATTTAGTATAGTTTACTGTTTTATAATATTTTATTCCATAATTTAAAAAAACTGAAACTTAATCTTCCATAAACAGATTTTAAATTGTATACAACTTTCGCAGAACAGATCTTTAATACCGGCTTTGTTCACGCAGACCCGCATCTTGGAAATAGTAAGTCCACAAAAATATATATTCATTCTTACTATTTAATTTTGCCATTAAGTTTTTGTTCGAAAATCCAAGAACAGTGACGAATCTCAAATAGTTATTCTCGACCATAGACTTTCCGAGACTGTGCCAGAAAATATACGTGTTCCTTTGTGTGCATTTTGGGAAGCCACTATTCTGAAAGACGAAAGAGAATGAAACAAAGTGCCTTGGCTCTAAATATAAACTTTGCCCAGGTTTTGCTTCAGGTTCCATTTGAAATCAATGGAGGACGGGTTGAAACAAAACTCTACGACAAAGATATTGAATATATGCAACAAATAGCCAACAATTATTTCTACAGAATAGTTCAAACTCTTCGAGAAATGCCAAGAGATATGCTTTTTGTTGTTAGGTAAGATGCGATTGTATTTACAGCATAGTAAGTAGTAAAGTAGTAATACAAAAATCTTATTTATAGGAATCTGACGATTCAGGCTATAAGTCGTCATCACGGTGATGTTGTCGACCGACCGAAAGTAATGGCGTTCATACTGAAAGCTGCATGTATACAAAGTATAATTCATTTATTGACTTTTTGCCTTGGATTTGTAGACGTACCTACTGCTTTGAGTATTGTTTATTGTAAGTTTAAAATGACTTTTTTATTGTTTTTAAAGTTTGTAGAAAAAATTTATTTAAGCCATCAGTTTTTAGCTTATACATACATAAATATTTTCAAGACTGGAATGGAAACGAATGTAGAATGAAAATATTTACTTAATCAATCTTGTTACTTATTGTGTTGAACAGTTTTTGTCCACACTTTTTCGGTTTATGCATATTTTTAAGTATAAAGTTAGGAAAAAATATGTATATATAATTTTTTTATGAATATAAGACCAAATACCGATTCGAAAAACAGCCAAATTTAAATGAAATATAAAAAATAATTAAAGAGAAATCAAAATTGGAAACTCATTTCGATGCATCAAAATCATGGAAAATCCAAATATCTTAAACACTTTATTAATTGATTCAAAACAATTAAACCTCACTTCGATACTTGTCCTACCTTGCAGTTCCAATCTGTTAACATAGCATAGTCAGTGTCTTCCAAACACGACACAGTTTACCAAATCCCACAGGCAAAAGTCTCAATAAGTTCGCCCAATGGTGCTTCTTTTCTACGGTCTTGGTTTAAAAGTATCTCTTATCTTGAAATGTGCTTCTCATCGGCAGTAAATAGCAGGTCCCCTATATTCCTGCTTAGCACGGATCTATTAGTGGTTGATAGTTCGCCGCCTGAGTACTTAAATGCCCCACAGACCACTTTTTCGGGAAACTGAGTTAAAGATGCAGTTATACTAATTCGAATATTCTCTATCGTTTGCTGCTATCCCCGGTGCTATATCTTCATTATTAACGAAGTTACATAAAGCCAGTTTGCTCCATAGACCACTAATTTGTGGGTCCTTTTAGTGCTTATTTGCCGCATATTAAAAATTTGTACTAAGTGGGGCAATCTTTTGTAAAAGAGTTCTTAAAACGTTCATTTAATGCATAAGTGCCCCATATCCACAGAAAATTGGATATAGAGCATTTAAGCTCTCATATTTATCGTAACTAAGTTACATTTTCAGTGCTTATGTGCTCTATATCCTCTATGTCTCATCGGACCACATGTTGTTCTTGCATGTTAAAAGATATAAAGCATATTTATATGCTTTATATCTTTTAACATACAAGAACAACATGTGGTCCAGGTTTCTATCGGAGGTTATTTCAATAACGCAACAGTAAGTTTTCGCTTTGACGATGGTAAAGAAAAAAGAAATCATTAAAGTTGAAAAACAATTAACCATGGGGTAAATAGAGATGGGTGTACTCAATGCAGTCTTGTAGATTTTTTTAACAATTTATTTTAAGCATTTTTTTTTTTTTACTAAAGTGGATAAAATCAAAAAAGCTAAAAACAAAATTTAATTTAAAAAAAAATTGAAAATAAATAATACTTCATACAATGAAATGTTGATGAATTTTTATAATTTATTCCGAATTAAAAAAGACGTCTTTTTCTGGAAAATTTTAAGGACCAAAGTTAGTTTTAAGTATTTTTCATACTTTAGTATTAAAATACTTAAGCATATTCTTACTTATTTTGTTGACTTAGAAATAGTCCAATATGAGATTTAGTAAGGTATACCCACTAAATTTATAATATTTTTTGTTTTATGTTCTTATCAATCAAAATAAAATTATAAAAAATAAATAATGCCAGTGATTGTGAATTTTTTGCTTATCTTGCTTACATTGAATTACCTCCTTTCAGTGCACAAAAGTCCTATATCCATAGGAAATTTTCAATTTGGTTTTCATCGATTTCGCATTCATATGGAAGAGGGTCCTATATCCATTTCTGACTTTTTTCATACTTTTATTTTTAAAAAAATAACCGTTACAGTTTTTGACTTCTTTTCTTCAAATTCCAACAAAGATATTTTCAAAAAATGTATATTAAAATTCAAACATTATATTTCTCAAGAAGAAAGTAAGGAAATTATTTTTTAAACCTTAAAATTCGTTTTCTGGGGAACAATTTTTTTGGATATGGGGCATTTAAGTACTCAGGCGGCGAGTTGTTAATCACCAGGTTTAGGCCTTCTATAAGCCATTAGTTTGGTTTCTAATCTATTTTGATTTCTACGCTAGTGTTTAATTGAATAATTTCTTACATAATAGAACAATATGAACTATCGACGTCTTCACTAGTACCATAATTTACAAAAATCAAAATCTTAGTTTTCAGCTGAAAAAAGATTATATTTAAAATTCAGAGTTGAGATTGCGATTTCGTTCAAATTTCTCAAGTTTTTGTTCTTATTAATTTTGTTTTGCTCTTTGAAGTTTATCACTTCAAAAAGCTATCACCAAATCCGTTCGTAATGACAATTTGTATGAGATTTTCCACTACGATGGATTTTGTGATAGTTTTTTTCGGGATTCGTAACAATTTTCCGATTACGATGGATATCGTGATAGGGCTGAATATTTTTTAAATAAATAACTATATACAAAGATTAAGAAGACTATCTTATTATTATTCTTTCTAAAACACTAGTTTGTAGTTTTTGCAGACGTGTCGTTTTACTAGCATTTTGCAAAACCTCTTATTGTTTGATTAGAATTCGAAGTAAAAAAATAAAAATTGAAAACATTATATTGTAAACCATTTTCCTTTACTATTATGTATAAAGGTGCTAAGGCTCGAATGTTTTGAACATAAGCGATGGTATTGACAAATATTTCCTGTCAAGAATCGACCTACATTTGAACAACTGATGGACATGATTTGGATGCGTTTTAAAATCAAATTATATGGGGTTCATGATTTCGTTATTTCAAAGACGGCACCAATGGAAAGTTGTCAGTGAGTAGAATCCAGTCTATTTTTAAAGAAAGGTTCAAAATTGTTATTTTATATCATTCTCTAAAATATTTCATATCTCTGCAAAATGAAAAACTGGATCAATTATCGAATTTTAAAAATTTTTGATAAAACAACTAAATGTTTATTTTATTTTAAGAAATACAACATATTATACCTACATTAATGAAAATTTCATAGTAAGAAAAATTCATTATATATAATTTTATTCCCTTTATTTTGTAAAATATTTGGATAGTATAAGTAGTTATAAGAAATTGATTTCTACGAAATTCATTACATGCAATTTATATGTAATTTATAACATAAAATTAAATTTTAAGAAGTATAAAAGTTTTTATTTGATAAATTTTCCTTTTTTCATTTTGGAAAATATTTTCTCACTCTTAAATAAATAAGCCTTATATTTAAAATCTAATTTGATTTTTGGTTGCACTTATCGAAGAGATTAATTTCAAAGACAAATAAATAAAAATAAATACATATTATACAAAATCAAATGGTGGTGGAAATAAAATTGGATTCGATATTTAATTTTTCTTTTGAAGCGAAATCTATGAGATCACATTTTCCTGACCAAATAAGAAGTATATACTAGGCCTTACTGATGATTAAATAAAATAAGTCTGTTAAACTTTTGACGAATGTTTTTTTTTTTTGGTTCATTTATTTTTTTTTGCTTCGTGGTTTCTTCGTAATTTTATATATAAGGATGTAATTGCATCTAGTAACTGCTGTCGGTGATCGCTTAAAAAATCTAGTTGCATTACATGCTCATCCACTGTTAAAAATAGAAACTCCTAGCTTTCTTTTAACACCTGCTTGTACTTTCTTCTTAAATGTTGTTTTGTTTAAATTTTGAATTTCTTGTCTGAATACGTTTTCTGTTTCTTTACAAATTAAAATAACATCAGAACTTGGGTTGATAAGAAATCCCTTACTTTTAACATTAATGAGTGATTTCGCGTCGTAACGTATGTTGGACGATTCAAGTTGCGAATGACATAAGCCACAAGACAATTTTTGCCGGAGTCTTCTCACAATGTACCCACCTAAGTATATATTCAACCACTTTTTCTGAATATTCACTCAGTTGAAAGTTAAATAAATTGTCACTTTCATTCAATATTTCATTAAGAAAAGCATCATCCGATGCATATTCTTTAGGATCGACGTTATCAGGGGGAACATCTAGCAGTTGAGTCGCGCTTTTACCACATTTTAGTATCTGTATTGTGTCCATTGAACAATTTGTGTTCGTTCTGCAATTACTTAATTCAAAGTGTACTAGCAGTCGCTTATATGCAGCTTCAAATTGTTTACAGGTAGGATTATTATTAAATCCACCTCGTGCACGCACGGTAGAGCTGTGTCAATCGGGATCGATTCGATTTTTTTGATCCGATCATCGAAAAGTATTGATGATCGAAATCAATCATTTTAATCGATCTCAATCTCAATCATTTACATGATTCTCGATTCTGGATTCTCGATTTTCTATTTCAATCTCAATCATTTCAATGAGTCTCGATTTTCGATATCAGTTGACTCGATCGATCAATCATGATTTACTTGATTCCATTTCTTCCGATTCAATCAACGTGGATTATGAACGCCAAACGGACGGTGGACTGGAACTTCTGGGTTGAACTCGGCATTGAACAACATGATTGATCGGGTTGGTCGTTGATGTTGTAGGCCGCAAAAACAATTGTTGGGTTGAACTGATGTTATTTGGTGTATCAGGATCCGGTATGTTTAATGTGGATTTTTGGACGTTTTTTAATCCATCGGCATCGTAGCTATCCTTTGATGGAATTTGACAGTTTATGTCTTGACGAATAGAGGACGAATTCAGTTATGACGTACAAGGTATATTTCGTTCAAAATGTCAGCCCAAAGCCCTAAAATTGCACTTTTCCGGAGCAACAAATAAAATCTCTTTTTTTTTGGTATTTTTAGACGTTTTTTAATCCATTGACATAGTAGCCATCCTTTGATGGAATTTGACAGTTTATGACTTGACGAAAAGAGGACTAATTTAGTTATGACGTACAAAGTATATTTCGTACAAAATGTCAGCCCAAAGCCCTAAAATTGCACTTTTCCGGAGCAACAAATAAAATCTCTTTTTTTTTTTTTTGTATTTTTAGACGCTTTTTAATCCATTGACATCGTAGCCATCCTTTGATGGAATTTGACAGTTTATGACTTGACGAATAGAGGACGAATTTAGTTATGACGTACAAAGTATATTTCGTACCAAATGTTAGCCGAAAGCCGTAAAATTGCACTTTTCCGCAGCAATAAATAAAATCTCTTTTTTTTGGTATTTTTAGACGTTTTTTAATTCATTGACATCGTAGCCATCCTTTGATGGAATTTGACAGTTTATGAATTGACGAATAGAGGACGAATTTAGTTATGACGTACAAAGTATATTTCGTACCAAATGTTAGCCGAAAGCCCTAAAATTGCTCTTTTCCGAAGCAACAAATAAAATCTCTTTTTCTTGAATTTTTGGACACTTTTTAATCCATGAAGTAGCCATCATCATAGAGTATTTTGTGAGAACTATCAAAGCCACAAGTCAATCTTATCATCGAAATCGAAATTAATATCGAATAGGAACAGTATTGAATCATTTTAGTGAAATGAAAATGATCGAATGATCGATTGATTGAAAAGATCGGATCATTTTCGTAATCGATTGTTGAACGATTCGATCATTTGAAATGAACGATTTACACAGCTCTAACGCACGGCACTGAAGAAATTTTCTATTGCATCTTGAAGCAATTTATAAGTCAGCAAATATCTCATGCCACATTTGTTCAGTTGTTCGAAGAGAGGAAAGATGTTTTGCAATAGGCTGACCAGACGTCCTCTTTAAAGAGGACATGTCCTCTTTTTGTCTAAAAAAAAAATGTCCGGTATCTTTTTGACAAAACATGAAATGTGTCCTCTTTTTGGGTCGTCTCATCTAACTACATTTTTGACATCAAAAAAACTACAACAAAAAATTTTTTCAACAATAATTCAAACCTAAAATGAATTTTTACCTGAACTCATTCATTTCTGAACACAACGCCATCTTTGGATTTTTTTTAACAATCGTCTGAACATACCCACTTACATATGTGACATCTCAATCCATACCTCTTTTTTGTGTTTAGAGATATTAAAACGGTTAACTTTGTTTTCTTTTTGTTCGTTTTGGTTTTGTAAATTTGTCTGTGCTGCAGCTGCTTTAATTGTGAAAA
Organism: Philhelius festivus; assembly: GCA_963931855.1. Taxonomy (NCBI): domain Eukaryota; kingdom Metazoa; phylum Arthropoda; class Insecta; order Diptera; family Syrphidae; genus Philhelius; species Philhelius festivus. The sequence continues at coordinate 104,067,195 of OZ007554.1, forward strand.
GAAGTGAATTAAGAATCAAAATGCCAAAGCGTAAATGTACTTTTAACGAAGATCTACAGAAAAACTACCCAATGTTTAAGCAAAAAAATGCAAATGAACGACATATTGTATTATGTCCGTCTTGTAATTCATCATTCTCTGTGGCAAACAAAGGAAAAACAGATCTAGACCAGCATTTACAAACTGGAAAACACAAATATAATTTGCAATCTGGAAGTTCCTGTAAAAAAGTTACAGAATTTCTCATTCCAAAACATTCAAAATTGGAGGATCAAGTGTCTGCAGCGGAAGGTGCCCTCGCCTATCACACTGTAGTCCACCATTTTGGATTTCTATCCGTCGACTGCAGTCATAAGTTCTTGAAATGCATTTTACCAGATTCGAAAATTGCTCAGCACATTGCCAGTGCGAGAACAAAAACGGAAGCCATTGTTATGAATGTCTTAGCTCCTTTATCCCTAGAATGTTGTCAAAGATTTTAATGAAATAAATTATGTATCGATCTCTACCGATGCTAGCAATCATGGAAACCAAAAAGTATTCCCTGTTTTGGTGCAATATTTCAAAAACGATTCAGGTAATAATTCGAAAATGATAATATGAGTTGTATTATCTTCAATTTTTTGTTTAATTATTACGTAGGTGTTAATATAAAAGTAGTTGATATTCAAGCAATGAAACATCGGACACCATATCTAACTACTTGCTATCGACTTTAAACAAATTCGACCTATCTGCGAAATGCATTGCAATGTCTGCAGATAATTGTAACACAAATTTTGGTGGTTTGAAACGCGCCGGGAAGAATAATGTATTTCATAAATTACAAATTAATGGATATTCAAAATTGATTGGAATCGGATGCCCCGCTCATATTTTGCATAACAATGTTCAATTTGGATTTGATGGGTTGCCTTTAGATGTTGAAAGCATTGTAGTGAAAATATACAACCACTTTTCAGTTTTTACCGTTCGAACGGAAAAACTAAAAAGTTTTTGGGAATCTGTGCAAATTGAATATAAAAAGCTTCTCAGTCATTCCAGAACATGCTAGTTGTTACTATACCCAGCCGTTGAAAGAATTTTGCAAACATTTGAAGGCTTAAAAACTTATTTTTTTTCTTAGATAGTCCACCGCTTATTTTAAAATTTTTTTTTGAAAACGATCTTAACGAAGCTTATCTGTGGTTCTTTCATTCACTTATATATTTTTATAATGAACACATAGGGGCAATAGAAAGAGAGAAAAATTCTATAGTTTAAACATTAGAGAAGATTCAACATGTAAAAAAAGTTTTGAATGACAGAATGTCCGAAAAATTTATTCCATTAAAAGTGAAGGAAATTCTAAAAAAATTTGTAGGTAAAGGTGGGAGCCAAAATGATGCCTCAAACGTCGAAAAAAATTTATTAGAGGTTTATTCAAGGTGTTTAAAATATCTCGAGAAATGGTGTGAATCTCTGGATGAATTTGATTGTTTTACATGGATGGATTTAAACAAAATTCCCAAATGGCGCGATATTGAAAATCCTTTGCTTTACTTGCAACTTGCGAAACAAAGGTGGCAATTTAAGCGAAAATAAATTGTTTGACCAATTTTGTAATCTAAAAATATTTCTAGAGCAAGAACAAAACAATAATAACTTTATAAATGCACCAATGCACGAAAAATGGGTAGAATATTTAAAAAAAATGTACAATATTGAATTACACAGTGAACTTTTTAAAATTGCACAGTTTGTTTTTTCAATTCCTGCACATAATGCTAATCTTGAGCGAATATTTTCTTTGATAACGAGCCAATGGACTGAAGAGCGGAATAGGCTTAAAGTCGAAAATGTGAAAGCAATTATTTTTTGTAAATATAATTTCAAATTTCCTGTTCGGAATTTTACGATTATATCTTAAAAAAAAAAAACGATATTTTAGAAAAAATACGGTCAAACGATAAATATAATCAGAGTCAATAATTGTAATTTAATCGGACCCATAACTTTATTAATTTTTATAACTTATTTATTTTTATTTATCCTTGAATTTGTTAAAATTGATGTTTTTTGTTTGATGAATTGAAAAAATAAAAAATTTGGTAGATACTTGTATATGTACATAATATGCATATTATTGTTGAAGATAGAAAATAATTTCTGTTTAATATACTCTTACATATGTATGTATAATCTATAAAAAAAATAAAAAAATAGTACATGTAAATACATATGTACATACATACACAATTACATATCGTCGCTTTTCCGGCAGAGTGGCATAAGTCGAAATTTGTCGTTTTTTAGTTTTGAACACAGAACTGAGCTGAAAAACAAACACAATTTTTCTATGTAATCGGCGTTAACCTACTTCTTCTAGTTTCCGAGTTATGAAGAAGCGCAGCTCTCAATGTTCAAAAACATCCCTCTCATTTTCTACGTATAAATACGGCATAAATCAATTTTTGTTTTTGTTTTTTTAATATTTCGTTTTTTATAAAACTTAACAAACAAAAAATGCAATTTTTTCACGTATTTAACATTCGAGTTTTGTTTGTTATGAGCAACGAAATTTTTTTTGTTCAGTATGAAAAAAACTTTAAAATGCTCTCCTGAAAATTTGCAAATTTCGACTTATGCCACTCTGCCGGAAAAGCGACGATATATATAAATAAAAAATACATTTTCTTTGACGAATTATTTTTTTTTCTATTTTTGTTGTTTTTATTGCCTTTCAATTTTTCATTTGAGATTTTTAAAGGTGTCCTCTTTTTCGTGGCCATGGATCTGGTCACCCTATGCAAACATATAATAAATCCAATGAATCCCGTTTTTCGCCGCTTTCTATTAAAAGCTGTCCAGAAGAAACATATCGTAGTTTCTTAGGCTAGTCGCGCACTGGCAACTGTGATCGAAATCAAATAGTTTAATCACCAGTTGAAAGAGAACCGCACACTGGGAACACTTTACTCACGCTCGCACTCTTTTCTCTCTTGCACCTATAAAAAACAGCTCAACTGATGCGAGGCAATCGTTTAGTTTGTGTCAAAACACAAACTTTTTAGTTTCGAGAATGGAGTTGCTCTAAGTGCGCGGTGTCCCATATGAGGCCATATGTTTCATTTTAGCAACCAAACAGTTGCGAAACTGAAAATTGAATGTGCGCGCCTAGCCTTAATGTAAACTCTAATTTCTTCAGCTCGATTTTTTAATTTAAGAGCAGTATCATCTCGAAGTGGTACGCAAAAAGACTTATTTGAATATGGATTTCTGCAATTTAAAATGTCGAATGCGTCATCGAAAAATTCGCAAAAATTGGCAGTTCCTTCAGCATTAATAAAATCAGGATTTTGAATATTTTGCATAAACAACAAAGACGATCTCATATCCTAATGGAACTTTCCAATTCGAGTTAAGAGATACTGCCATTATTACAGAAATATGTGTTGCCAAGGAATCACTATCGTCCTTATCCAAGACTGGGACCCCAAAGCTGACATAACCAGATGGTTTTCCAGTCATATCATTATAATAAACAGATTTTTTCACTGACATTTCATCCATGATGATGTTACATATAACCTTTTTATCTCCGCTTTGGCATGTGATTGTTTTTAACGCGTTAAAAGCCTCGCTTGTAAAGCCTGGTTCTCCATTGATAACTGAATACCAGTGTTTGAGCCTGCTGGGATGTGGTAAACTTTTCTTGCCCCACAACAGTCGAAGATAGGAATAAGCTTGCGCCGAATAGAAATTGACTGAAATAGCAAAATTCTTGATTTCTTATGGGTATTTTCCACCCTTTTCGCCATTGAGATGTCGCTTTACAATAGCTTCTATTGACGAAGGAAGATTTCCCTAAAATGTGTGAACAAAAATTTGTTATGAATAAAATAAAAATATAAGAATTCATTTGGATTCCTTGGGGTCGAAGTTTTTCAATGTTTTGTATTTTTAATAACAACTAATAACCTTTATTTTAAAACTTATCATAAATGTTCTTAGTTTCAAATTCAATTTTTCAAATTTTTCTTATTCATCTAAGGCTTAAAAATTTTTAACAAAATAGTTAAAAATTTTCAAATTCAATTAGTAACAATTTTATTTTATTTAATTTCAGATCATACAGGGCACGTGTTCAATCGAGTTCTGGCCTACACCATATAAAGGAATAACCAACCCAGGCGATTTCAACCCCCTTTAACCTATTTTTTTCGTAATCTTATACTTTTTTAAATATATATCTTAAGACCTAAATTGAGCTTTAATAAAAACATTTAATTCTTATAACTAAGCTTTTAATAAACTATAACTCAGAAACTGCAAACTTGCAATATTCGCTATGCATTCGAGCAAATGCACAATGAAATTTATATTGCTACTTCGAATGGCAAAAGTGAACTCAGGACTGCCAAATTAAATATTATGTTTGAAGCCTCTTACCAAGATATCCGAAAATGACCGTTCTGATAAAAAATTCTGGTTTTTCAATAATGCAATAGTTTTCTTCATGGTCATGACTCATGAGCCTCTTGTGCAATCGAAGATTTCGTTGCTTAAGTATATATGCGAGCGTTGACAGAATCATTTTTGCTTTTTTTGATCCTCCACAATCTGGTGTATTTATATCTTTTAGATATCGGGTATACTTCCGCTTTGAAGTCGTCTGAGGTGTTATATGCGTACTCGGCAGACTCGTAAAATATCCTGTTGAGTGAAAATTATAAACATAAATGCAATTATATTTTAAGTTTGTATAATAAGTATGTTTTGTACAACCTTCAGTTTCAGAGAGCATGTGATTCCTTTTCGTCGACCTAGGTGTCTCCTGTAATAAATCTTGTGTATTTATTGAAGGATTTTCGGTTTCTTCAATGTCTTCGCAACAATCGACTACATAGAGTTCCGGTTCCGCTTCAGTTTCGTGTAAGTACATTATTTCACTTGAATTCATTTGAGGACATCGTTCTTGCAACTCATCATTGTTGTGGTTCCGAGTGTCAAATAAATGATTAAGCGCTAAAGATTCGGTTGCATCTGTGAAATGTCGTTCCTCCAAGTTTTCGTTTCCATGAATTGTGCTAAAAAAGTTTGTATATATTAATTTTTAAAATGGAATTAATGAATGACTTTCAAAAGTCCTTACTTTTCTACTTGATTTAATATAGCCGATGGCACAGCTCTTGGCTTCAAAAGCAAACGTTGTTTGTCTTTTGTTCGCTTCAAGAAGTCATTATTGGTAAAGTGCTTCATACACACTCTGTGTGTATTAACATTTAAATCTTGTTTTTGAAATCCACAAATAGTGAGCCATTTTTTTGTTGTTTCGGTTTCATGTATAGGAAACCTTTAAATGAAAATATGTTTTAAGATAATAAAATAAGATATAAACCTTATTATTTGTTTTTATCTTACGAGAATCGAGGAATTTTTGAATTGAGAACACCACATAAGCAACAATAAAGGTTAACTGTGTTTTTCTTGCTTTCTATGTCACCTTTCACTTGTTTGGTATTTTGGTTTGGTCCGCTGTAATTATATAAAAGTAAAGTAAATGTACAAACATATTGAAGAAAAATATATTATATTTTATCATAGTTGTAAAAAATTATTTGCATTATCACTTACGATCGCGAATTTCCCATAGTATCGAAAATTGTTGGAACCACATTGGGTTTTAGTTTCAATCTTCTTTCAGTTTTAGTTAGTGAGACCTTGAATGGAGGGCTCACAGCTGTACCGAACCAAGTCATTTTAAAGAAATCCAAAACTAACGCCAGGATTTCCGCAAAATTGACCTCTATTTAGAGCTGTAATGAACGACATAGTTCATTTAGAGCTACATAGTTCTATTTAGACCTGTAATGAACTATACATAGTTCATTACAGCTCTAAATAGAGGTCAGTTTTGCGGAAATTTTGGCGTTGGCTTTGGATTTTTTTAAAATGACTTGGTTCGGTACAGCTGTGAGCCCTCCAAATGCGGATGGATCAAAGTGCAATGAACACAATCGATCATTTGTTTTTAAGTCCTCGCATTTTGTTTTACAGAAAACGGACCATTGATTTCTGTAATCTTCATTTGTTAGAAAACTGCAAAAGAAATAAATTAAATAACATATATGTATGTAATGTCTGTGAATTTCATTATTTTATTTCACAAACTCACCTGAACAGTGTGATGAATTCGCCACTTAGTCTACCACATATTTTGCACACTCTTGACATTACATATTATCAAATTGTAATTGCTTATATATTATTTTTATTATATTTTTCTTCCAAAAAAAACAAAGTTTTATTTATTTATAGCTAGCTTTTTATACAATTAGCTGTTGATTTAAGTCTATTCACATTGATTAATCTATTCACTTTAATTTGCTTCACTCCAAAAACCTTTTTTTATTACGGCTATCAAAAAACTTTATCTTACACAAATTTGAGTAGCGCCCCCTATGATAGTCACGCTTTTGGAATAGAAGCGAGCCCTCCATATTATACAGGGTGATTTGCATAAGGTGTGACAAAAAGCTAGGTCGTGTAGGTTGGACTTAGACAAGAAAAAAATCGTATGGGAGGGGGGGGGGTCTATTTCCCTCCGTTTAGGCGGGAGGGGCAATTTAAGAAAAAAATCACTTAAAACAGAAAAAAAATTATTAAAAAATAACGGTGATACCTACAGAGTAATGTTATAGCATTTTGAAAAGCCATCTCTAAATACGTTCTTTAATTTTGTTTTTAAATAAAGTTGTTCGAGTGAATAGTTTTTGAAAAATTAATTTTCAAAATCAAAATTTTGAAAAAAAAAATGAAAAAAATTTTTTAAACAATTTTTTTTTCAAAATTTTACGTAATTAAGTATTATTTTTGTATTCAATATTCAATGCTCTTATTAATTTTTGATCAAACACAAAAAACCGGATGTCAAAATGTTTTGTAGTTTTTGCGAAAATCAAAAATAACAAAAACTACTTTTGTTCTAAGAAAAGCCTTTTATTTTAGTTTTTATACGTCTTTGGATTCTTAGGTGAATTTACGATTGAAAGGATTAACTTTCTTTTTACTATTTTTTTAATTATCGTCTTATAAACATACAATAATGTGACAAAGTACTGGATTAACCATATTTCACACATTTTTTCATTGAGAACACCTGCGTGAGAGCATTGGTTTAAAATTGACCTGCCACTTTTTTATTATGGTGGGGTCGGCTTGGCGTAGGTGGATTTACGGAAAAAAAGATTAACTTTTTTTGTAAAATTTTTTTATTATCAGTCTTATAAACATACAATAAAGTGACAAAGTACTGGATTAACACATTTTTCATTGAGAACACCTGCGTGAGAGCATTGGATTAATATTAACCTGCGAATGTTTTTTAAATAATTTTTTGTAATAAGCTTTAGTTGAAAAATAGTTAAAAATTTAAATAAACAGTAATTATGTATTTTATCTAAATATGCATGTATTTCTTATTTTAATTGACTTCAAGATTCAGGAACATTCTTGTTCTTATTTCGCAATTGCACTTTTCTGTCACTAGTTAGGGCGTGTAACGTTGCATTATTTAAACAACATTCTCAGGTCAATATTAATCCAATGCTCTCACGCAGGTGTTCTCAATGAAAAAATGTGTGAAATATGGTTAATCCAGTACTTTGTCACATTATTGTATGTTTATAAGACGATAATTAAAAAAATAGTAAAAAGAAAGTTAATCCTTTCAATCGTAAATTCACCTAAGAATACAAAGACGTATAAAAACTAAAATAAAAGGCTTTTCTTAGAACAAAAGTAGTTTTTGTTATTTTTGATTTTCGCAAAAACTACAAAACATTTTGACATCCGGTTTTCGTGTTTGATCATTGAATATTGAATACAAAACTAATACTTAATTACGTAAAATTTTGAAAAAAAATTGTTTAAAAAAAATTTTTTCATTTTTTTTTTCAAAATTTTGATTTTGAAAATTAATTTTTCGAAAACTATTCACTCGAACAACTTTATTTAAAAACAAAATTAAAGAATGTATTTCTGGCTTTTCAAAATGCTATAGTATTACTCTGTAGGTATCACCGTTATTTTTTAATAATTTTTTTTCTGTTTTAAGTGATTTTTTTCTTAAATTGCCCCTCCCGCCTAAACGGGGGGAAATAGACCCCCCCCGCCCATACGATTTTTTTCTTGTCTAAGTCCAACCTACACGACCTAGCTTTTTGTCACACCTTATGCAAATCACCCTGTATATACTCAAAGAATAAAATGGAGGAAATCCCAGAAGAAGTAAGTTTGATTAAAAACAAAGAACAATTTTTGATAATAAATCTATTAATTATCCATTAAATGATATATTTTATAGATAATGAGAGAACTGGCTAGTTCCAGCAAAGATGAATTTTTTGAAACAGTTTTTGAATCAAGCAGTTCGAGCAGTTCAAACTCGGAAAGTCCCTGTAAAGAAAAACATCCGAAAGTTATTAATTTTGTGTAATTTAAGTTTTTCGTTCTTGCATTAAACAAAATAAATTTAATTTTAATTTGTATTTATACAGTTTTACATGTCACCACTTTGTCTTCGTCTTCCGGGTACCTTTCGTGCTGGCTGGGCCATGAATGTACCAGTTCAGAAAGCCCAAAGAGGCGTTGCAGGATAAGAAAAAAGCAAAGATTGCCTTCAGAAAGCAGAAACTGGCGGCCAAAGGCGAACCCCAGAAAGAAAAGAAATCGAAAGCTGGAACCAAATTCCGTTTTGATCCGAATCCCTACGACGAGGACCAGTTCAAAGCAATTGTCAACAGCGAAAACATCAAGAAAATCGCCGAAGCTATCAAAAACATAGTCGAAAACGAAATGAAGACAAAAAAAAATCGTCGATCTTCGAGGACTATCGCTACTTCCTGCAAGTAGCAAACTTCAAGATTCCCAATTCCCCCAAGAGAATGGTCAGACTGTGAGTATAGGTCGATGTATTCTAGAGAATACGATGGTTAATTTCTTGATTTTTTTAGACACCTGAAGCACTCGCTCCTGGTAGTTGCTGATTTACAACGTGGTAGCATCACTATGAAGATCTGCTACGACAGAAGGGTATTGAGGGCATCACAGTCATGCCAATGAATTAACTGAAACAGGAATACAGCACCTTTGATCAGAAGAGGCGGCTAGGCGCCAGCTATGAGCACTACTAAAGGGTGATTTTTTAAGAGCTTGAGAACTTTAAAAAAAAAAAACGCATAAAATTTGCAAAATCTCATCGATTCTTTATTTGAAACGTTAGATTGGTCCATGACATTTACTTTTTGGAGATAATTTCATTTAAATGTTGACCGCGGCTGCGTCTTAGGTGGTCCATTCGGAAAGTCCAATTTTGGGTAACTTTTTCGAGCATTTCGGCCGGAATAGCCCGAATTTCTTCGGAAATGTTGTCTTCCAAAGCTGGAATAGTTGCTGGCTTATTTGTGTAGACTTTAGACTTGACGTAGCCCCACAAAAAATAGTCTAAAGGCGTCAAATCGCATGATCTTGGTGGCCAACTTACCGGTCCATTCCTTGAGATGAATTGTTCTCCGAAGTTTTCCCTCAAAATGGCCATAGAATCGCGAGCTGTGTGGCATGTAGCGCCATCTTGTTGAAACCACATGTCAACCAAGTTCAGTTCTTCCATTTTTGGCAACAAAAAGTTTGTTAGCATTGAACGATAGCGATCGCCATTCACCGTAACGTTGCGTCCAACAGCATCTTTGAAAAAATACGGTCCAATTATTCCACCAGCGTACAAACCACACCAAACAGTGCATTTTTCGGGATGCATGGGCAGTTCTTGAACGGCTTCTGGTTGCTCTTCACTCCAAATGCGGCAATTTTGCTTATTTACGTAGCCATTCAACCAGAAATGAGCCTCATCGCTGAACAAAATTTGTCGATAAAAAAGCGGATTTTCTGCCAACTTTTCTAGGGCCCATTCACTGAAAATTCGACGTTGTGGCAGATCGTTCGGCTTCAGTTCTTGCACGAGCTGTATTTTATACGGTTTTACACCAAGATCTTTGCGTAAAATCTTCCATGTGGTCGAATAACACAAACCCAATTGCTGCGAACGGCGACGAATCGACATTTCACGGTCTTCAGCAACACTCTCAGAAACAGACGCAATATTCTCTTCTGTACGCACTGTACGCATTCGTGTGGTTGGTTTAATGTCCAATAAGTAAACTGAGTGCGAAACTTGGTCACAATCGCATTAATTGTTTGCTCACTTGGTCGATTATGTAGACCATAAATCGGACGTAAAGCGCGAAACACATTTCGAACCGAACACTGATTTTGGTAATAAAATTCAATGATTTGCAAGCGTTGCTCGTTAGTAAGTCTATTCATGATGAAATGTCAAAGCATACTGAGCATCTTTCTCTTTGACACCATGTCTGAAATCCCGCGTGATCTGTCAAATACTAATGCATGAAAATCCTAACCTCAAAAAAATCACCCGTTATAATACAGCCGCATTTATAAACGAGATTAAATTTGTAAGAATACAAAAGAACCAGAATTCACACTTTTTTCAAATCCTACGTCTTTATCCTCACCCATACTATTTAACCTAGCTCACCACATCATACTCTGGCTTTACAGCCAGGCGCTTTTTCAATGTGCGAACGCGAAAGCAAAACCAACTTAAAGTTCTATTTTACACACAATCAACATCCAAATCCGAATAAAATAAATTCTAGCCATTCACTTCACCATTCGATCAGTTCGTTGCGGGGTCGGTCAGTGAACGGTTGTGCAAAAGAACGATTGTTTCTTATTTTCTGTATTATACTATAGGCGTATTTTATTGGTAATGTATACATAGTGCAGCAATGGAAGTCCGAATAAAATGCTTTTTTGCCTGCATATACACTTTTACTTTAAATTTTAAAGTTGGTATGCTTTGCATTTATACCCGTGTCAAAATCAGCTGATTTGGAAAAGAAGTAAAATAAATATGTAATTTCTTACAAAAATAATACAAATTAAAATGAATAAAGATCCAAAACAGAAAAGGGCTATACATAATTTCTGAGTTTCTTTTAAGAAATCATCTTTATTTATTAGATATTTCAGGCTCATTAAGTGAACAAAGTAAAAGGAAACGAAAATTAAAAATGAAACATGTATATACATATGTACCTACGAATAAACAATCCACTTTTGAATAAGCTAATGGATGCGTTGGAAAAGTATACGTTTTGATGTGGTTTATGCTGAATTAACATCATGTATATACACAAAGTGAAATTAAGAGCTCGGTGTCAGACAAAAATCATTTTCATGTCCTTTTTAATCGTTTGCATCGCAGCCATCCTTCGATGAATTTCATACTCTCACGTGACAGATAGGGAACATGCACACGCATTAGGAGGCAACATTTTGATCATTGACTATTAACGTTTACCGTCTAATCGTAAATTAATATTTCAAACCACATAATTTTTGCTCTTGTGAAAATTTACCATAAAATGAACAAATATCACCGAACACATTCTCAAATAATCAAAACCTGCTAACCTCACAAAAAATAAAACTTTTGCAACCAATTTGAGTGTCACTGTAATCCAGATGCTCCAAAACTTTATCAGCACTATTATGTGCACTCTTATTAATGCCTAGTTTATACGCACTATTCCTTTGTTGTTGTTTACTGTGTAAAATTTTACTGCGCTGCCTATACATTTCCCAATAAAAAACGGCTTATATATTTTGTGAATTCCTTTTTTGTGAACTTCCAAACAGAAAGAAATCAAAAAAATAAAAAATACCCTCGTCAAAGCAATGCCCACAGCACTTCTCCAATCGCATGGATATTCTGAACATCAGATTTCCGAGCGTCTTAAGAATGAGCCCACCGACAAGTATCCCCGTTTCTTTGATATGGTTTAGTACTTCTTCCATCGCGGATGCCAGATTGCCGAGAATCGTCTCATCGACGAAATGAAGGGCAAAATCTCCGACGAAGAAAAGCGCAAGAAAGTCAAACGGCCCTATTGAGGTAACCGTCGGAGCGGAATTCTCTCCGATTTCCTACGAATCGGAGACATTTTGCTTCATAGTATTTCTCCGATCAGCTGATCGGAAATTCTGTCCGACGAAATTCAACGCATGCCATTTGTGTGCGATGAAGCACTTCTAATGGTCTTATTTCTGACACATACAAACAAAATTTTCTCCGAAATCCTCCGACAAGTTCTTGTTGGGGAAAGTGTTTTCTTTTTAGAGAAATAGGTAGTTGATTAAAATGTAAGTAATAAAGAAATTAACTTTATTTGCGTTAACTTGTGTTACCTATTTATAATAGACTTTTTTTCTTAGGCAGAACGAAAAAACAAGTTCACAACAATATGAGCGGATAACACCAAAAGGACACCAGAAATTCTAGCTGTGTTTGTGAAGATCTGGCCCAATCAGTTAAATTAATTGGGACAAAGACAAATGGATGTTTGAATGGAAAAAAAGTTTCGTGATCTTTTGTTTTGTGCATTGATATATTTCCATTGTGATTAAAGTACCTATTAGTCAAATAAATATAAAATATTGTTTTTCAAGTTTTTTTTTCCAATTTATTCTTTTTTTGACACTTCAAATGGAAATAGGGAGCGGACTTTATTCGATAGTTTTGATTTAAAAATCGTTGCATCTAATTACATTTCTAAAAAAACACTAGCGCATTATAATTGAAAAAAATACTTTTTTATAAACAATAAACTACACTCTCACCGGTTTTTAATGGTTCAAAACGCTTATGATGTCTATTTTATAAAAAACTATCGAAAATTTATCGCATTTTCGATTTATCGGTTAATTAGCACATCTCTGTCTGAAATTTATATACATACATCGCAATGCGTCGCTGGATTTCTGTAAAATTTCTTCCGATGAAAGCTACTTCGAACTGAAATTGAATCTCCGACGGTTACCTCAATAGAGCCGAAAGGCATTCTGATGCTTATGCAACCATGTGACCATATCATCGAGATTGCATTCCCCCTGCGTCGTGATTCTGGAGACTACGAAATGATAACAGGCTACCGGGCCCAGCACAGTACACATCGTATTCCAACAAAAGGATGTATTCGCTTTTCGTTGGATGTGTGTCGTGATGAAGTGAAGGCCTCGTCGGCTTTGATGACCTTCAAGTGTGCGTGTGTCGATGTGCCATTTGGCGGAGCAAAGGCTGGTCTAAGAATTGATCCTAAAACATACTCTGAACATGAACTGTTACACCACCAGCATTAATGTACAAGTCTGGGATAACCAAAATATTTCTATCGATCAGAATCTTATCGGCAGCTGGAGTTGTTGGTCCGTTTGCAGCTTCAGCAATTATCTTTGCTTGAATTTTGTGAGCGTTTTCACTGGTGATGACTTTTTCGACGGCAGCTGGAATAAATATTTCACATGGCTCAAACATGAGGTTTTCTCCTTGGTATGGCTTGGCATCTGGAAAACCAACAATAGTCCCAGTCTCGTTTCTGTTGTCTTCCAATTTCTTGGGGTCAATACCATCTGGGTTATAGATTGATCCGTCATGTTCAATAATTCCAACACATGTAGCACCAGCACGGACCAAGTAACGATAAAAATATTTTGGTTATCCCGCACTGGAAGATGACAAGGACGGCGTGGAGGCTGCGCTTAATAATAAATTAAATAACAGTCATAACAGGATTGAAGGATGAGATATTCTTCAAAAAAGAAGAAATCAAAGATAAGTTGCCGGAGGTAAATAAAATAGAGCCATCCGATGAAATTTTAGCATCTCCTCCGCCACCACCCGTTCCGCCAGCCTCACCAGTGACATTATCGATAGCACAACCACAACCATCAGAAAGACGGAAATCAATATATTTATAAGGTAAAGTAACGATTCATCCCTATTTGTCTGTCTGTCGAATTATTGAAGATTTCAAACTTCATAAATGTATTTTCAGTCCGACAGTGTGCCGTACCAACCAATGTGCTATATTCGAAGAGATTGCAGCTACCTACATAAAAACCTCCAAACGGAAAATAGATCATATAACGCGTTTAACGTGGTAATTCGAATTACTTACCGCTCGTTTTTGTTTTTAATTTGCCCTATTTATTTCAAAATAAACAAAAAAAACTTAATATGTTTACATTGAATTTGTTTTTCATTTATTTATTCTCTTATTTCCCTTGTGAAAACCGCTTTTGTGACGGTACCCGCGAGGAAAAATCAACTACAAACTATTCAAATACTTTGAAAACTGATATCATTATGGTTTAAATAAGTTACTGTCCTTTTTAAGCATTCTGTTTTAAAATCTACATCAATTTTAAAGTCTCAATAGCTGCAGTAATCCTTTGGATTTCACTTGACGACTCAGCTAGTTTGTCAGTATTTGCGGTCTGAAGGCTTCAGTTTTAGTCTTATTTGGAATATTGTAATCGCTACGAGCTGAACGAATGATACGTGCTGCTTTTTGGACAAAGTCTACTTCACGCTCAACTTTTTCATTACGCCATGATGTGTTTTCTAAAGAAAAAATTCACAAACTAAATGAATACCCTCTTAATTTGGACATAAATTGAAAACATACCTGGATAAGAAGCCACACATATGCTAGGAGTTTGCTCATGCGCAGAGAGCAAAACGCAACGCATCCGTTCCACATTCGGGAATCCCGTTGGGAAAATCTTGATTCTGACCGGCTTTGGCTCTTTCGATTTCTCTAGGATCATGTAATCCCTCAAGTGTTATTCCACGAATAACATCGATGGGATCAATTACGTTGCCCAAACTCTTTGACATTTTACGACCATGTGCGTCACGGACCATAGGATGCAGGTAGGCAGCTTGCCTAAAAGTTTTTGACCAAAGAACACTATACGTGCCACCCAGAATAACAAAATAACGTGTCCAGTTTCGAGCAGTGACGTCGGATAGAATGCCTGCATATCATTGGTATTATCTGGCCACCCAAATACAGAGAATGGAAAGAGTCCCGAACTGAACCATGTGTCTAGTACATCTTCTTCTTGATTAAGAATGATTTTACTGGCATCGACATTGAATTTTGAAGCAGCTTTGGTAAGAGCTTCTTCTTTGCTTCGAGCCACAATCCAGAAGTCTTCGTTTTCGCTCTAGAAATTTGTACAATGCAATTTTCGTTGTTTTAATCTTTCCTGATATATTTTTTAAAGATAAATCAATAAAGCTACTCCTAACTTACCAAAGTATCCTTGATACTTGAATTATTGAACGTCACAAAGTAAGCTGGAATACGATGACCCCTCCAAAGCTGGCGTGATACGCACCAATCACGGATTCCATCCATCCAGTGATACCATGTCTTGGTATGGTGTTCGGGAACAATTTTCAACTCTCCGTTTTTGACTGCATATGTGGCAGCTGCTGCCATATCGTCACACTTGACATACCTTTCAACAAAATAAATAACTTTTATCTTATATCAAGCAAGCCAGCGCTGGCCGCCTTGATTAAACCATCGGTTAGAGTCTGATTTGCTGCATTATTTCGATTGGCGTTTATGTAGCTACTCAAACGGCCAGGTTCACATTCTCATCATCAAGAATATTTAGGTCGGCTGAGTCAATTATCTCTTGCTTGATTTGGACATCAGCACTACTTGTTGTTGACGTCGTTGACGTTGAAAACTTGAAAGTCTTCGGCGTCATTCAGCTTCTCTCGCTTGATTATTGTTTCCAGGAAGACGAAGAGGCAAATTTCTTTCTTCTTGGACAAAGAAATTCCGGCCTTCTAGCATTATAAAAATTGAGGAAGAATTTTGTTTCCTCTTTGGTGCAACCCTTCCTTTTAGCTGAAACAGACAATCAAAATAAATAAACACGAAACAAAGATTTGTGAGGCAGTAAATATAGATACCTCTATTAGTTTTGTATTTTCTTTTTTCTGAACTCATCGCTGGATCAACTTTTAAATTAAACAAATCTGAAATCAAATCAGCTACAGGCACAAATATAACTTGTCATATCATCAAAAAAAAAAAATATTGAAAAACGATGTGTTCATGAACTATAGGTCATTTGGCAACATAAACTATTCATTACACATTCTAAATATGTATTGTTGTGAACAGAGCTTTATACTACTACAGCGCCATCTGTTGGAAATTTGGATATCTAATTTATGGAAGAAACAAAAAGCTCTTTTCCAATGTCAAATGTATTTCCCCTAATTCCAACCATCTAGAACATTCAAAGATGAGAACCTTCGAGAACAACTAACTTGAGTATATAAGGGAGTGCTCGCGGTGAGCACGGGACAGTTGATTTTGGATTATGAAAGTATGCAAAAATATGGCTTATTGGATTGTGTTATTAAACAAGTGTGATTTAAATTTGAATAAAAGTATTTGAGTTGTTTATAAATTGAGATTTACTGTTTTGAATTGGAAAGTGTGAATAAAGAAGAAATACTAAAAAGAGTCATAAGTTTTATTTAACGAACCTAGCAAAAAATATTACATTGGTGTCAGAAGTGGGATAAAACTTATTGTGCAGTGAAGTGTGGAAAAAAAAAGTAAAATAAAAAAATGAGCAAGTTATTGAAAGAGCTCAACTGTAATGAGCTGAAAAGTGAATTAGGCAAGCGAGAACTTTCTAGAGCAGGATCGAAAAATGAGCTTGTTCTGCGTTTGGCCAAATATTTGAAACAACAAAATGAAGACCAGGACATTTTCGTCTTTGAAGCTGACGCTGAGGAAGCAGACGTAAGTAAAAATGTAGATGTTTCAAATATGATTAGTCTTCTGCTCCAACAACAAAAGAATGTTCTGGAACGTCTCGAAGAGCAACGAAATGAACAAAAGAAAGAACGAAAGAATGTTCTCGAACGTTTCGAAGAACAACGAAATGAACAAAAGAAAGAACAAAAGAATATTCTCGAACGTCTCGAAGAACAACGAAATGAACAAAACGAACGTTTCAATGAGCAGAAAAATGAACAAAAGAATATTCTCGAACGCCTTGAGAAACAGCATAGCGAACAAAAAGACCTTCTCGAAGTGCAGAGAAACATGCTGGAAGGCAAGCTTGTTAACATCGAGAATAATGGTGCTTATTTTGACATTCTCTTTCGTTAGAAAGTGAGTCGAATTCGTTAAAACTTAATTTTGAGACTCGGCGATTAGAATGTTAATCGAACAAATCGAAAGTTCACTCAATCCATAGAAAGGTCATTCATTTGTGACAGCTAATTCAATTTTGACATTCGAAAGAATAGAATTAAATGTCATTTTTGTGTCGTTTGAATTTTTCTGTCGGGTAAACAACAAAAGATGTAAGTTTTTAATTATTTCATGGAAAATAAATTACTTTTATTATTTTTGTTGTTGTTTTATGTTTAAAGGTCGCATTCCAACTGGACAAACCGCGAACAAAAGAAAAAGTTAATTAAAATAATGGAAGAAAACCCGGAGATAGCAAAGGGTTTTTTTTACCACCCGCGTTGATACAGAAAGATTTTGGAAGGAAACCGCGGAGAAATTAAATAGTTGTGGACCACCTTCCAAGGACGGTGCTACTTGGGAAAAAGGTAAAAAAAGTAAAAAAAAAAACTGTTCAAAATAACCAAACAAATTTCCTGCAGGTTTGGTCTGATTTCAAATCAAAAACGGAAAAAAAACTTTTAGAAAATGAAATGAAACGTAAACAGTCGGGCTGTAATGATAACAACTTAACAGCCTTGACTGAATACGAAGAAGCCATTGTCAGATTGACTGCATTAAATCAGTCCGTAACTGGGTTAAAGACCAGAGAATTCGGACTCAGCCAGTATGAAGAGTCTGAGGTAGTTTCCACATCCAGAGACGTATCCATGACTTCAAACCCTGAAGAAAGCATGACACAAGTGCCGCTTAGTGAACCCGGAGAGGATTTGCCAGATGTATCTAATCGCAATAGAGCGAAAAAAGACACTCCAGTGCAAATTCTGCAAAAACAGAGTGCAGTTCAAGAATCTTTTTTTGCAGAATTGAATTCGAAGTTGGAGTGTGTTAACGATGAGCTTCATCGGTTGAATAGGTATTTTTTTTCTTAGTGTTTTCTAAAATAACCAAAATAAAATATTATGAAGTATATTTGTATTAACAAGTATTTTTTTTACATTATGAACAGGTACCACCAAAAGGTCGATGAAATGCAAAGAAAAATATATGAAGAAAACCGTCCACATAACCTCGCTGTAGAACAGCTTATGCACGAGAAGTTAGACTTGAAAAGAAGAATTCTTGAAATGCAACTTAATCAAGTCAAGGATAAACTTGCCGAAAAGTGATCTGAAATGTGATAAACATAAATAATTTAAAAATCGAGACTTGTTATTTTTTGAATTTATTGTTTTTATTTATCAAAGTTTTGTTGTAGTTATTTTTTAAAATCAAACTTGTACAAATAAATGAAATAAATAAGACTGAATTACGATGTACATTTAAAATAACAATACTATCTTTAATTTTAAATAATTGAGCGATTCTATCGCGAGCGTTTCTAGCTTCATTGACGTAGGTACTTTCGTTTTCGACATCCAAACT
This sequence comes from Philhelius festivus, assembly GCA_963931855.1. NCBI lineage: Eukaryota > Metazoa > Arthropoda > Insecta > Diptera > Syrphidae > Philhelius > Philhelius festivus. Next base: position 104,085,761 of record OZ007554.1, read on the forward strand.
AACTACGGCATGTACAGCCAGATCTTCAAACTGTTCAACATCATCGGCAACTTTAAAATGTATGCAGATGTTATGCAAGGCAGCACAAAAATTCACAATTTGACCAGCCTTTTCTGGTGAGTAATGTAGCTGCCTAGCTGAAAGACAACAGCTGAATCTATTTTTTAACATTCCGATAGTTCGTTCTACGATGTTTCGTGCCTTGGAATGTTGAATATTGAATTTACTTTCCCGATTTTCTGGGTTTGTTGAACGGTATGGTGTCATTAACCACGGTTCCAGAGATATCCCGAATCATCTGATTAAATGTGATATTATTATATGTATCTACTTTTCAAAAACTTAAATTTTTCTCACCTAGCAGCCAGGAATTTGTTTGTCTGCCTTCTGAGTATTGTTGCAGAAGAAAGTTCCGTGCTCCAGACACTTTCCATATCAATGCATCATGCGTTGCACTAGGATGAGAGGCATCTATATACTTTATTTGCATTTTGTGGTTGCAAATCTGTCAGGATATATAATGTATGTAATAAAACAATTGTTATGAGAACAAATTTACTTACAATTATAACGTTCAAGCTAAAAAACCCCTTTCTGTTATAAAAAAGGTGCCTTATAGTCTGGCGGTGGGGTTTTAATTGCGATGTGCGTACCATCAACGCAGCCGATCACTCCTGGAAATCTATATTTCTCAAAAAAGTGTCGCTTACTTTCTTCTTTTTCTTCTTCATTCGATTGAAACTTTATCCATTTAGAACAAAGTTTTATTTCTAATGAAGAAATCACTTTTTGAATGCAGTTGGACACGGAATATTGCGATAATTTGATATTATGATCCTTCCCTACACCAAATTGATAGCCACCTTCCGCAACAAATCTGAAAGTTGTCGCAAGCATTATTATGGGAGGAATAGATAAAGACGTCCCACTTGGCATTTCGGGGGTAAGCTCATCTAACACGTATTTAAAGGCACTTTTGTTCAATCGAAAATTTCTAATGAATCTTGAAAATATATGTTTTAAGAGCTGGGAAGTTATCCAATTGTTTGAGTATACTTACTTTGAATCGTCTAGTTCAAATGGGTTTGAAGCATCCACTATCTTTCTCCTCTGCACTTCTTCAACACTATCTTCATTTATAAACAACACAAATGCCATATTTTTATTTTTTATTTATTATTTTATGTTTTTATCACAGAAATTTAAATTATTAAACAATAAACAAAACAATTACAAATAAACAAACATTTCACTTTTTGGTTTTGACATTTCACAAACACTTCTCTTTTGTTTTTGATATTTTAGTGTGACCAAGTGTATACGAAAAAAAATAAAAATTTAGAGCGCGTCATGAACAACTTATTTTTTTTAGGAATAGTTTAAAAACAGCTGAGTTGACACAAAAAATGTAATAAATATGAAGTTCTTTATGGTTAAACTTTACTTTATAATGAAAAAGTGTATTATTTATTTTGTTTCTTGATTATTTATCCAACATCTATAAAATGTTTAGAAACAAAAAAAATGTAAAACGGTCATACTAACTCAAATAGAAATATAGTAAATGTCAAGCAGCTGACAATGAAAATGAATCTTTTTTGAAGTTCATTTTATGCTATCTTTCGCAAATGAATGTTATTCGTTCGAATCTCAAAATTAAGAAAGTTCATTCGAAGGAATAGAATCATTCTAACGAATAGACTATTCATGAGAATGTCAAAACAAGCATGAACGTATCTGCACTTGATGGACGTGTTTCATTGCTGGAGAATAAAGTCGACAACAAAATGGAGACGTTTTCAAAAGAGTTAGATGAACGTGTTTCATTGCTAGGGAATCAAGTCGACAGCAAAATGGAAACGTTTTCAAAAGAGCTAGATCGCATTCGAAATATAAAGATTCGGGAAAGTTCTGGAGAAACCTTGAGGAAAAAGGAGATGCAACTTCCAACCTTTGATGGACAAACTTCTTGGTCAATATACAAGAAGCAATTTGAGGAAGCTTCTACAGCAAATGGCTGGGATGAGGCTGACAAGTGTATAGCTCTAACCCTTGCTCTTAGAGGAGCAGCTGCTGAGTTGTTGCTAACCATACCAGCAGATAAGAGCGGCGACTTTAATTACTTGGTTCAGGCTATAGACAAACGCTTTGGCAATAGCCATATGAAAGAAGTCTTCAAGGTACGACTCTATTCCAGAGTTCATGGTCCCCATCAACACTCTGCGAATAAGGGCTGACCCCATTTGTGGATGGAGCAATGAAGAAATAAGATCTGCTCAACAAGAAGACCCCGACATTGAACCTCTTCTCGCATGGAAGGATCATGAAGAAAAACCCGCATGGAATGACATTTACGATAGGAGTCCAGTTTTAAAGGCCTATTGGGCACAATGGGACTCACTTCATGTGCAAGAAGGTGTTCTTCGGCGAAAATGGGAGTCCGCTGATGGTAAATCCTATGTGATGCAGCTTGTGTTACCTCAATCGAAAATCAAAGAGGTTCTTCGAGAGATGCATGATGGACCTTCAGGAGGCCATTTGGGAGTCAATAAGACTTTAGAAAAGGTGAGGCAACGATTCTACTGGTTGCATGCAAGAGACGACGTTAAAAAGTGGTGCCGAAATTGTGACGCTTGTGCTGCAACCAAAGGACCTGGTAGAAAACTGCAAGGAAAAATGATGCAATATAATGTCGGCTCACCGTTTGAAAGGATTGCTGTTGATGTGGCTGGCCCATTTCCGGAAACGAATGCTGGAAACAAATACATTCTGGTGGTAATGGACTACTTCAGCAAATGGCCTGAGGCATACGCTATTCCGAACCAAGAAGCCAAGACCGTGGCCGACCAGATTGTGTTTAACTGGGTAAGCAGGTTCGGTGTGCCTATGGAACTTCATTCCGACCAAGGAAGGAACTTCGAGTCGAACATATTCCAAGAGGTCTGCGCGTTCCTTGGCATTAAGAAAACGAGAACCACACCACTTCACCCGCAATCTGATGGAATGGTCGAGAGATTTAACAGGACCTTAAAAGAGCACCTCACTAAGGTCGTAGGCGACTACCAAAGAAACTGGGACAGGCACATACCACAATTTTTGATGGCCTATCGAAGTGCAGTACATAGCTCAACAGGACAAACACCATCTGAAATCCTGTTCGGAAAAAGCATACGGCTGCCTAGTGAGATAAGGTTTGGACACTCACCACAAGAGTCTCAGCAAACAGGCCGGGGATTACGTGAGTGACCTAAAAGAGAGGCTAATCGATATCCACGAAAGGACCAGGACTAGAATGAGCGCTTACAGCGATCGAATGAAGACAAGGTACGACACAAGAGCAAACACGTCAGGATTCCAAGTAGGAGATCGTGTATGGCTGTATAATCCACATCGTCAAAAGGGATTGTCACCGAAGCTTCAACAAAACTGGGAAGGTCCTTATACTGTCGTCACGAAAATCAATGATGTCGTTTACCGAATTCAAAGAGGGTTAAGAGGAAAGTTAAAAGTTGTGCATAGCGATCGATTGCACCGATACAGTGGCGAAGCTGGAGATAGAATTGTTCGGGACGAACAATCTTAAGAAGGGGGCAATGTTGTGAACAGAGCTTTATACTACTACAGCGCCATCTGTTGGAAATTTGGATATCTAATTTATGGAAGAAACAAAAAGCTCTTTTCCAATGTCAAATGTATTTCCCCTAATTCCAACCATCTAGAACATTCCAAGATGAGAACCTTCGAGAACAACTAACTTGAGTATAGGTGTGTTTTTTTACAGGCTTAATAGGCGACGATAAATAAAACGCATCGGGGCATAAAAAATAACTTGGCAGCACTGCGCTATGGAATGACATTTTAAAACAAATCAAATCTCATCTCTTTCTCTTTCTCATATCTTCTATCAAACATTTTTGACATTTCCATCCTATCTATCGAAATTCAGATTTATAATTACGGACACGGCAGAGGCGTTCTCTAATGTCAGGAGTTTGACTTAATGAAATAAAAATTTTATTTATTTATTTAAATTTAATCACATATTAGTTTAAAGTGCTAAACAAAAAACGATGTCATTTGCATTTTGCAAAAACAAAAATCTGTCGAACCTGTCTAGCGTTGGACGGTATTTTGCTCTCCATATATGATAGCAAAGGTTCAAATGGCAGTGGACGTATTGCTGACATGTTAAGAGACATAATATGGAAGTGAGTTTTGTAAAGTAATTTATGTGTTTATGATTTAAGAATAAAATAATTTATCTACTAGGCTAAAAACTCGGATGGAATGCCAGAGAAAGTGTCTTATGTGCATCAGCGAAATAAGTCGTGGTTATTCCTTTAAAATGAAATGTGATAACTCGGATAGAACCTTAAGGCAACTTCTCAATATCCCCAAAGAATCAATACTCTTGGCATTGCCAAAAGGCAAAACAGATCAACCATCTAAGTACACGACTGAATCAAACTCTTTGCTCAAAGATTGTGATGTAGAAGATAAAAAACTAATAAGGCGGAAATTGGCACAAGAAAATCAAAATGAAGATATCAAAGAAGAATGCTCTTCCTTAGTGGCTGCAAGAAATATAATTCCAACATTCCGGCGATTACAGCATCAAACATGTGCGCGGTGGAGTGATTCTTGATTTTATATCTGAACAAATTTCGAAAAGTATTGTGCAATCATAATTATGCTGAAACATTCTTGTTAATTTTTAATTCATAAACACATTTTATCAAACCCATATTAAAATGTTTTCAATTTTAATCCGTGACACTGCTAGATCTCTGCGTAATTCGCTATTCAAGTCCAACTTGCCGAACGCCCTCATATCCTTCGACTACTCCAGTTTTACAACAAAAGATTTTATTCATGATAACTACGATGAAACCGGCAGTCTATTGGTGCGATTCCTAAAGTATCTGGCAATGGAAAACTCCAAGTTTCAACCACTCATACCGACAACTATCCGATATCCTGACTTCTTCCCCGTCACCGATGCACGTAGTTTCCAATCAGAATTGAAGAAGATTGATGTATCACAGATTCCACACCTTATTATTTTTGCTTTCACATACAAGTGCAATGGTGATCCTCAGAAATTCGTTGGAGTCATCAATGAAATCGATTGGTATTGTGAGAATAATCTGGATAAAATGGATCACGACACCATTCTGCGGACGTTGTACTCCTTCATGTTCGTGGTGCCCGGTAAGGTGACAAAAACAAATTTCTACGATAAATGCTTAGATAAGTTGGTTGCTACATTCGACAACGAATGTCCGGCAGAGAAGTTTGTCAAAGTTTGCTTCTATTTGGGATTGGGCAAGAAAAACCAAAAAAGCACCACTTTGCTGAAAAAATTCCTTCATACATACTTACCCCACTACCCAAGCAACAATTTTTAGCCCTGGCTCCAGAAAAACCGAGGTTACAAAAAAGCCTAAGATAACTCTGGTCATAGTGGGGCTAGAAATGAGATACTTTATTACCCTAGTATGATATACGGTAGAAACAAACCAAAAAATTATCTTCAGGCTGATTTCGGTAAAATTTTCTCTTTTGCACAACTTTTTGGTCATATATTGGTTTGAAAAATTCTATTTTTAAACTGGTGATAATATCTGGATATTTTTTTACTCTTTCAAAACCAATTTGTCATTTTTCTGGTTCTAAAATAACTATTTTTAAATCTAGGTTAAATTTGAACGGTTCTGGAACGGTTTTGGAACGGCTTTTTAGTCAAATTGTAAACCCTTGGTTTGGAAAACTTGAGTTCAAAGCCAGTTATTAAGCCGCTTCCAAACCACAAATTGTTGATTGGGTACCTGCATGAACTTACACCCCTTGATCTGTCTATTGTGGGTAATTCAGCCTACAAAGCAAGCATACCAATGAACAGCCCGGATTTCATGGATAAAATAACAACAGAAATTTTGAAAATGGACTCCTCTGCCATTGATGATGCGCTCTTGGTGAATCTGATAAAGATTCTTCGTTTCAACCAGATGAAATCGAAAGATGTATGCGAGAAGCTCGATTCGATTTGCACTGAGAAACAGCTTAAAAACTTTGAATTTATGGGACTGACCCATATATTCGCTTATTTCGTAGAATTTCAGTGGAACAATAAAAAGACATGCTCCAAGTTCATCAATGAGACATTGTCTAGAATTCGTTCCTCTAGGTTGTTGTTAGGTTAGGTTGTTGGGCTGACAATTGATGTTGCTATTGTCACACTTAGATCAATGTAGATCCATTGTGTTACCCATGAGTGTTATCACTCTTTCCTGATAAAACCTATGTAGTCTATTAATCAGTCAAGCCATTTTGAGGCATTGACGAAGTTCAATATGTGTATTCCTGAAATATTAGAAATATCTTCTAGATTATCAAAGAAGTAGCTACAAAGCCATTTCCTTCTCTAGTGGCATAGTGACGGGCAATGACAGAGAAAGTGTGATGTGTCTTCATATGTACCTCTTCATCACCACATCCTCTGCATAGGTCATCTGTACTTAGTTTCATTTTAAATTTATGGTATTTCAATAAATTATGTCCGGTGATTATGCTCGTAACAGAGCGAAGTGACTTCTTACTAAGTTGTATAATTTTGTCAGTTCTCTGCTTGTTAAAGCAGGGCCATATTTTCCTAGTAGTATCACAGGTGTCAAGTAGATTCCACCTTTCATTGGATTTCCTTAGGATTATGTCTAAAATTTTCTGTTTAATGTTACAGAGTGGTATGCTTACCATCTCTGCTTGACTAGAGTCGAGCGCTGATTCCTGTCTTGCCAACTCATCGGCATTTTCATTACCTGGTATGCCGCTGTGTCCCGGTACCCAGCAGAGTCTAATATTGTGCTACGTGTCAAGAACCTTAAGCTCTTCGCGGCAGCAGGAGACAAGCTTCGATTTTATCACAGTGGCAGAAATCGCTTTTATTGCCGCTTGTCTGTCAATGTAACAGGTGATATCAGCCAGTGGTATCGCCATCATTGAAACCTGTCTAGCAGCTGTTGTCACTGCCAGGACCTCCGCTTGGAAGACACTGCTATGATCTGGGAGCCTAAGTGAGTTGTTTAGCTCAAGAGGTTCTGATAAAAAGCCTGCACCAACACCTGTGTCCATTTTGGAGCCATCAGTTTAGATTGCTATTTCTGATTCACTGGTGTAGGGTTGGTTGTTCAGCCATTCTTCTCTGCTTGGAAAGGCAGTTTGGAATGGTTTATAAAAGTCAAGCTCGGGTGTTGTATAATCTGTAATGATGCTATCACCCAAGTATTTCTGAAGAATTTGAGCATGTCCTATTGCGCTGTTTTTCCAGGTATTAGTCTGGCTTAGCCTTAAGGCGCTATATGCTGCGGATTCTTGTACGAAAAGGTCTAGGGGTTTCAGGTTGAGTATCGCCTCCAACCCTGCAGTTGGTGTGGATCTTATGGCACCCGTAATCCCAATGCACGCGAGTCTCTGTACTTTTGCCAGAGTTTTGAGGTTCGTGCTTTTTTCCGTTGCATTCCACCATACCAAATTACCATAGGTTAGTATTGGTCTGATTATCGCCAAATACATCCACCTGATAATTTTTAGACTAGGTCCCCAGGATCTCCCAAAGATTCTGTTACAGGAGTAGAATGCAATCATTCCTTTTTTCGCTCTTTCCTTAGTATTAAGACTCCAGTTTAATTTCCTATCTAGAATCACACCAAGATACTTTGCATGATCTGAAATCTTCAGCGAGGTGCCTTCAATTGAAGGTATTCTGAAGTTTGGTATTTTCCTTTTATTTGTGAAGAGGACTAATTCTGTTTTTGACGGGTTAACCATCAGGCCGCACTTTCTAGTCCATCTATTAGCCTTAGAAAGGGCGTATTCAATCTGTTCACTGATAGTGGGTAAGAATTTACCTGTACCTTAATGAGAATTGTGTTCATAACCAGCACCCAAAGGAGTGGTGAGAGAACTCCCCCCTGTGGAGTGCCCCTGGATGTGGACACTCTCATCTGTATCCCTGCCAGTTCCGAGTTAATTTGCCTGTTCTTTAGCATGCACATAACCCAACGTATTATCGTATTATCGATTTTATTGTCTACTAGAGCTGCCTTTACCGTTTTATTGTTCACGTTATTGAAAGCTCCTTCAATATCGAGAAACGCAGCAAGGGTATATTCTTTGTCGCTCAATGTCTTCTCAATAGTGCTAACGACGCTGTGAAGTGCCGTTTCTACACTCTTCTCCTTTGTGTAGGCGTGCTGAGCTGGGGATAAATCAACCAGTTTCAGAGTGCCACGAATATGTAGGTCTATGAGTCTTTCAAACGTTTTAAGAATAAACGATGTCAGACTAATTGGCCTGAAATCTTTTGCTTCTGTATGACTGGGCTTGCCAGCTTTTGGAATGAAAACCACTTTGACTTCGCGCCATGATAAAGGAACATATCCCCATTTTAGACTGTTAAGGAATATGTTTTTCAGGAGCGGTATTATTTGGATTTCGCTTTTCTGTAGCATCATTGGGAAGATGCCATCAAGGCCAGGGTATTTATACGGAGAAAAGGAATGGATTGCCCATCTTATCTTTTCTTCCGTTATAATATCCGATGGTTCCTCTAGCGGTTATATAAGATCCAAAGACATGGCGACATTTGTTCGGTGCTATGCCCAGCTAAGTCAAGGAGATCTCCTTCAACCAAATGATTTGCGGAACATAGATCACAGAATTCTTTCGAAGATTGAACGTGGCGAGTATAAAAACTTCCCAGATCAACTCATTAACACCGCTCTGTCGCTTTGGATGTTGGGTCATAGGTCTCGTGGATTAGTTGCTGAAGTCACAAGTTTGAGGATGAATCCAAATGCAAAAATAATCCTGAGCGTGCTAAGCTCGACAGTCGCCACAAAGTTTTGTTAAGCTCCATTTCCATTGAACAACCTGACTGGCTAATGAGGGGTAAGAAACAATACTTCATTGATTCAATGGCAGCTCTAGATTACTTGGTTAACAATCGACTTGGTTTGAAGAAGGCATTCGATAAATTGAAAGCGGAAGGAGTGGATGCAGAGTTGGTGTCGCCAATCGAGGGCATCAATGTGGCTGGAATCTTGGTGAAACTAGGAGAGAATCAAAAATGCTATTTGGAAGTTTTGGAAGATGACCAGATTCTTAGATTCAATGAAGTTCCAATTGCTATTGTTCAATTGAAAATAAGGCTTCTCAAGCACTTAGGTTATAATGTCGTAACGGTCCGTGCTTGTGACGTCGATAACTTGGAAAGTATCAAATCTTTAATAAATGGTGCTGAAGAATCAGAAGTTAAACAGAATGTAGCCGCATAGTTATGATTATCAAAAAATTTAATACCTTAATTTCAGAGATATAAATAATGTGGTATATTCTTGGAATATATTTACATAATAAAAACAATAAAAACATCATTTTTACTAAATTTGTCCACGAAACGCAGGATAAAAATATTAAATCGAAATGGAAGAGAATGAAGGTAAGTTCAATTTTCATTGCATTATTTCGCATAATTTATTTTTTATTTTATTTTTCATATCATACTTATACTTACATGGTTTAATCAAGGCCGAGCCGGATGATGAATGACAATTAACAACAATCAATTGCCCAAGAGTCAGTTTACAGAAGCTAAAGTCGTTTTGCGGCATAGTAACTTAAAAGATTGGTTTGCTATGAATGACCGACAGTTTCCATTTCAAACAAAAGCTTAACCAGATTGCTTCAAGTACTGGTGCCAGTTCTGAATTACCTCTTACGACTTTTATTGAAGAGGTATAGAAGATATACAAACTTTATTATGAATACCCGTCTTACTAGGTCTCCGTTGGCCGCGAGCTCGCCGATATATACCTCAAACATCCTGGGGATGAGAATTCTGAAGATGAAGAGAGGGCAACGAGGAAAAACATGTTGGTTTTGCAGACGATGAAATGGAAGATCATAACTTTAACCAATTTATTGTTCAACGTAAAATCTCACAGCAAAAAAAAAAAAAACAATAAAACAGATACAATTTAAGCAGTAATTAATGTTTAATAATTTTCATTGGAGAACTGATGGGGCCAGTGCTTGTCTTGGTCACTGGGTACACAGTCAAATGTTTCTTGAAATTCAGAACATTAGGTGGTTTTTTTTTAACAGATTTAGGAATGTAACCCTCGATAACATCTTCGCTAAGCGTTGGGGATTCATCGTTGGAATTGATTAAATCTACATCTTTCTTGTGGCCAATCACTTGCACTGACAGGTTCCTGAGGTTATTACGTTCGTTCTCCAAAAGGAAGTCAATCAGATCCTGTTTGGTTAATGTTTTAAGAATTTCTACCTCACGCGTTCTTCTTTCGAAGATATTCCTCGCACGAAATCTCTGGAATCTGACATGTACGAGATTCAATGAAAGAAGTCTGCAAAAAAGTTATAATTAGGCTTTTAGTAAAAGAAGAAAGATATATCAAATAATGCAATGAAACCATTATTATAAGGCTTTCAGAATAAAAATAGCATTTTTTTTAATTTGGATATTTTTGAGCGCTCTCAATTATACTGTAATACTTATTTTTTTCCGGAAAAACGTTTATATTTTGCTAATAGGTAAGGCGAAAGGAGACGTTCGGTAGTATCAAAAAGACAAGAAGGCGAGGGAATTGGAAGGTAAGTATAGGAAGGACGAGATGCTATCAGGTTAAGAAAAAGACGAATGGAGGTTAAAAGGAATAAGCAAATGATAAAAATTTTAAATTTTTTTGAACGGGGAAGAGAGTGTATAATTGGGTCTTTGAAATGTTTTTGTGGAATTATCCATTAACACCACAAAGTGCTTCGTAAAAAAATGTTAAACGCATTTAATATATTTAAATATAATCGTTTTTCCAGTGTTTTAAAGGTAGTATATGTATATTTATTACTATTATTATATACATATTATATTTATACTATTATCCTGAAAGCCTGATAATTGATTTGTTAGCATATTTATACATACATACTCACATCTTTGACTTTCTGATAATTTAAGGTAGTCAACACATACAATTTTTTAGTATAATTCTTCGAATATTCTTGAATTACTTCCAGTTATTTCAGGCAAGATTGTAAACTTTTCTACAAGCGGCCAACGAATGTTCTCTAACACACTCAAGCGAATATCTCCATTGTTTTACTTAATCAAGAGCCTTATTTTTAGATGTTCGAGATAACCGACTTGAATCACTGCCGGGTGATGATAAATTCATTTTAGGTGTCTCTTGTTTTATTAGGGTTATAGGTATTAAGTTATATTACTTTGATAAGTTTTTCTGAATATTCTCAATTCTCATTCCGACTGTTCGGTAGCCAAAGCATCACGATCGTGCATGTGTTGATGCTTGGCCAAATCCGTAGTGATTTCTCCGACTTCTGTGTAGAACTGAACGTCGACGTGCTTCTTCTTGCCTATCGCATGCTTGAGATGAAAATGCAATAGAATGATCATTTCACCGTCACAAGGCTGAAAGAAGGCGCTCTTGGTGTTGTTGTATAAAATGTCCACTTTGTCACCTCGCAATGAGTAATATAACGAAAACCATTTGTGTGCGCTTCCAAGCTGCCAGTCATACGTTTGGTAACAATATTTGGACGAATGTATAAATCTTTAAGCTTGGGATTACCCTTGTTTTGGGACATTACAAGTGTGTCTTGCTTTACAAGATCTTCTTTTTCGCGCTCTTCAGCTTCGCGTGTCTTAAAGCGTTTTTGGACCTCTTTGATGAGACGGAACGCATTATTAAGATTCGATTAGGGAGCTGAGATTTCACCTGGTTCTTTTGTGTTGGCACTGCGATAGGTTCTACAAATAAAAAAAAATGTCAATAAATTTTATATTTAATTAATTTTTTCAGAAAACTTACACTTCTTTGATGAATGTGGCTTTGGGTTGTGGGTAAATTCCACCTTCATTACGTCCCATTGTTGCAACAAGAAACAAGATATTTAAAAGTAAACTAGATATTGGAATTTGGAAACTAAACTAGATATTTTGTGTGCAGCTGTCAACGTCAACTGAATAAAAAAAAAAAATTCTTCTTGTTTTCTTTTATCTGACGTTTGTATACAATTCATCACTTTGGTAGCACAGTTTTAAGCCTCGATAAAAATTAAGCGCCGAAAATTCTAGGGGCATCGCTGATGCCAATATAGGCTTAGTTGTTGTTGCATTTAACATGTGAATTGTTTGCCCCAGGCATCGTTTTTTTTATCTTCGCTTATTGAAAAGGTACAAAAAACACACCTTATATAAGGGAGTGCTCGCGGTGAGCACGGGACAGTTGATTTTGGATTATGAAAGTGTGCAAAAGTATGGCTTATTGGATTGTGTTATTAAGCAAGTGTGATTTAAATTTGAATAAAAGTATTTGAGTTGTTTATAAATTGAGATTTACTGTTTTGAATTGGAAAGTGTGAATAAAGAAGAAATACTAAAAAGAGTCATAAGTTTTATTTAACGAACCTAGCAAAAAATATTACAGTATATTAAAATTGATAAATTGTGGGGATAAATTTCAAAGTAAATGTTATTGTTTTTATAATTTTTTACTTATTTCGTTATTTTTTTCATAAATTATTCATATATTATAGATTTACCAACTTCGTTAATAATCTTATCTAAAATAGCCATACTTACCGAACATATTCATGGAAATCTTGCAGAGATACGAGGGCGGGTCAATAAGTCCGTGAATAAAACACAGATTTTTTGTTAAAAAATAATTTTATTTTTCAACGTAGTCTCCCTTGAGCTCTATACACTTTGTCCAACGCTTCTCCAATTTTTTTATCCCTTCCAAAAAAAATTATTTGTCGAGGTCCTCAAAATAGGCCTTTGTTTGCGAGATGACTTCATCATTGGAGTCAAATCTTTTTCCACCAAGCCATTTCTTCAGGGAACAAGAAGTAGTCGCTCGGAGCCAAATCTGGAGAATAGGGTGGATGAGGGAGCAATTCATAGCCCAATTCATGGATTTTTGCCATGGCAACTGCACATGTGTGCACCCTTGCATTGTCTTGGTGGAAAAGAACTTTTTTCTTGGCCAAATGAGGTCGGTTTTTTTTTCAAATCGTCATTGAATCGGTCCAATAAGTTGGCATAATATTCCCCATTGATTGTTCTTCCCTTTTGAAGGTAGTCAATGTGAATTATCTCGCGTGCATCCCAAAAAACAGTCGCCATAACTTTATTGGCTGACAAACCCACCTTGGCCTTCTTTGGCGCCTTAGAAACCCACTGTTTTGACTATTGTTTGGTCTCTGGTGTATTGTGATGGATCCATGTTTCGTCCACGGTTACAAAACGGCGCAAAAACTCCTCCATATTGCAATTAAACAACGCCAAACCTTCCTGTGAAGTTGTTACACGATTGCGTTTGTGGTCGACTGTGAGCAAACGCGGCACCCATCTTGCGGAAAGCTTTCTCATGCCCAAGTGATCATTCAAAATTGAAACCACTGAGCCATTCGAGATCCCTACGGCTTCCACAATCTCTCGCACTTTCAATCTTCGGTCGGCCAACACCATATCGTGAATTTTTTCGATTGTTTCGGGTGTAGAGACCTCAACTGGGCGTCCAGGACGTTCGGCATCTTCAGTGCTTGTACGGCCACAACGAAATTCAGTAAACCACTTTTTTACCATTGAAATCGATGGTGCAGAGTCCCCATAGTATTTATCAAGCTTAGCCTTGGTCTCGGTAATGGTTTTTTTCGCAAGAAATAATGCTTAATAAGCACACGAAATTCACTTTTTCCATTTTCTCCTCAAATTAGTGAGTAGTCTGATAAAAATAGCTGTCAAACACAAACTAACTGACGCAGCAAGTTTAAATTTTGACAGGAGTCAACTGACAGATGCCTGTTGACAGGAGCAGTGTTGCTGTTTCAGTAAAGAGGTCAGAAATTCAAAAAGTCACGGACTTATTGACCCGCCCTCGTACCAACTTAACACTATTAAGAAAAGAAATTCATTGGAAAGTAAATGTATACATTAAAATTACTTAAGAGCGAATGTGCTGTTAACTTGTTGTTGTTGTATTTACATGTTTATGTTTAATGTGTAACATTTCTTAATGTGTACATTAAGAAGCTCAACAAAACACGCCTATTACTATAAGTTATATATACAAAGGTAATATATTTCCTCTATGAAACTGACTATGAATAGTAGCTTTGTTTTTTTTAACCAACAAGCCTTAAACTAAAGATCTAGCAATACAACTTTAGTAATTCTCTATGAATACGCCCCAATAAGAGCAAAAACATTAAGAATTTGTCTATAATTATGGAATAATTAATTCATCTCTTACTGGAGGACGTTTTTTGTATCCCCTTGAAAAAAAAACCCTAACTGCTTGTGCTCTTCATCCGATCGAAGATCGTCTGGAATTGGTTTTCATTTGTTAATTACAATATTTTAGTATATAGTATAGTACAACAAATTTAGACAAATATGTACTTGTTTTATTTATCGTAAAAAAATACCCATAAAATAAATTATTTAACAAGAATACTTGCAGTTTTGCGACCTTCTATGTCTCTGTCGTGTGTAAATTTTTGCACGAGAGATATCGTCGTTTTTTTCTTAATCGTCGTATTTTTTCGTCTTACAGAAGGAAAGTGTTCAACGACGTTTGACATTTACAGACGACAACAAAACGAGTGACAAAAGTTGGAAACGACTTATGGAATGCAGATCGTGTCAGGTCGTATATTTCGCTGTCGCTTACGGCATCGGTAATCGGGGTGATTACCTTCATTTTGGTAGCAATTAAAGCCATTGCAGTTTGTTTATTCGTCTTTAAAATGGGAATGAAAATTTTCAATGATAACTATAACTGGCCCCGTAAGAGAAAACTTTCTTAAATTCCCTATCCATGAATACGTGTGAATGGTGGATTAAAATACAAAATGACATCAGTAGGTCAAAATTTGACGTTTTTTTTTTTTTGAATATAAAACTGACAGTTCTCGAGTTGTATCATAAAACAAATATTTTGCACTTGTAAGTAGACCTTGATTGCAAATATTAACAATAAACTTAATTATATTTACATATACTTAGGTTTATGTACAGAACATGAAATTCTGTCGTCGGACTGAAGGAATCAAATCGGAAAGAACTGTCTTCAAAAAAGCCCACGAAGACGTTAGTAGTTGTTACCATTTTTTTGTGGCTGCTGCCATCCTTTATGAACAATTTTCAACAACTTCTGCTGAGAAAGCTGAAGCATTCGCCAATCACTTTGAGGATAATTTCAAAGACCGCCCTCCCATACACCTTCCGTGACTATTGAAGAAGCAGAAACTCACTTTCAGGAAATAGCAGCAACCACCGAAACGTGCGTGCTTGCCATTGAGCGTGCTTGGACATCGAAAAAGCTTTCGACAGCGTTTGAATAAGAGGATTACTTTTCAAACTCTCGGAACTTGGACTTCCTGATCCCTTGGTAAGAATAAGCAAAAATTTCCTAATCCTTAAATTTTGTATGAACAGCAGAGTAGCTTCAATAGGAATGAATAACATAAAAATTTTCTCTATAAACAAACAAAGTTCGGAATACTTAGCTTAAATATACAGCCCTATTATAGCTATCAACTATCAACTAGATACTTGATACATATCAACAAATTGAATGAGTTGATATTCTGGCTATCAACTATCAACATTTTTTATCGACTGTGAATTTTATTAGATTTTATCATTATTGTGAATGATTTTTTTGATAGACATGGTATTACGGATATCAACAAAATAGATACAAACATATCAATTTTCTTATCAACCACAAATTCTTGATTGAAACGTATCTAAACATACAACTTCACAACTTTATTTGGGATTTTTAAAAGCGAAAAAGGTAAAAGGAATAATGACTTCGATAGAATTGTTTTTTTGTTGCAGTGAACGATGCAATGAAAGAGACAAATATATTTATTATGTAAATTATATAACCTCAGTCTGTAATTAGAACTCTTACAATAAACTCGTGTTTAAATTTAACTGCGTTCAATAGGTTATGGGCCCAGCAACATGGCGTTAGAATTAGTTTTCGCAAAAATTAAGCCGTTCGATGGCAAGAATTTTGATTCGTGGAAGTATCGCATTGAGAATTTTTCGGAAGCACAAGGTGTTGTTGATGTGTTATCGACTACGAAACCAGAGCCTAGTGGTACCAATCAAGAATTGGTAAAGGCATGGTGCGATAAAAACTCAGAAGGAAAAAATTTAATTATATGTCTAGTGGACGATAACCACTTAGAATTTATTAAAAGTAAAACGACCGCGGTGGAAAGCGAAGCAGAATATGTTGGGGGGTAGGTAGTAGGTTGGACAGACTACGGTATGAACTTGAAAGCGATATGAAGAAGCATTTCATACGTTTTGACGAATGTGTTCGGGAGTTGTCAGCTGCGGGTGCTAAGTTGGACACTACTTGTTCAAGACATTTCCTGAGGAATTTCAACCTCTTATTACAGCGTTGGAAAATATGCCTGATGATGGGTTAACAATGGACTATGTATCGAAGAATGATTCTGCATTTGCTGTGAAATTTTTCGGAGAATGCTTTCGATGTAAAAAGAGGGGTCACAAAAGTTCGAACTGTCCACAAAAACCTAATAAGTGGAATGGGAGACGAACGCCCAGAAATTCGAAAAATTTTAATGACACCAGTGCATATGCGTTTATGATGGGATGTCCGAAAGCTGAAGACGGGAGCACGTGGATTCTCGACTCTGGAAGTACTCGTCATGCGACGAACAATTTAGATCTGGGGCCGAATTACCGCATCAGTTATCGAGTAATACGTGACTGAATCATTTGAGTTTGGCATTACCGCTTACGTTATCCAGCAATAAATTACTCCAATTTGACATTTTCATTCGATCACTGATGGGACTCTCACTCGTCACTGAAGCGGTAATTCGGCCCCTGCTTTCTTCTATCGAGCAAATAAATGCTCCGCTACGTATAAGTACAGCTAAAAAAGGTAGTGAGTTGAAAGCAACACACAGAGGTGTCTTCAAAGAATTTACAATCGTGAATGGTGCAAAAACGTTTGTTGAGGTTAACGACGTGCTATATGCCAAAGAGCTCAGAGTAAACTTGCTTTCCATTAAGGCACTTCAGGAGAAAGGTCTGGAAATCTTTTTCGGCCCCCAGAAGAAGGCATTCATCAAGATTAATGGAAAAGTTATAGCGATGTTGATGTCCAATTCTTTGTTTGAGGTTAGGCTTCATTCAGATAACTTGGAGGTAAATGTTTGTAAAATTAATGACGTGTGGCACCGCCTGAGCGTGCTAAGCTCGACAGTCGCCACAAAGTTTTGTTAAGCTCCATTTCCATTGAACAACCTGACTGGCTAATGAGGGGTAAGAAACAATACTTCATTGATTCAATGGCAGCTCTAGATTACTTGGTTAACAATCGACTTGGTTTGAAGAAGGCATTCGATAAATTGAAAGCGGAAGGAGTGGATGCAGAGTTGGTGTCGCCAATCGAGGGCATCAATGTGGCTGGAATCTTGGTGAAACTAGGAGAGAATCAAAAATGCTATTTGGAAGTTTTGGAAGATGACCAGATTCTTAGATTCAATGAAGTTCCAATTGCTATTGTTCAATTGAAAATAAGGCTTCTCAAGCACTTAGGTTATAATGTCGTAACGGTCCGTGCTTGTGACGTCGATAACTTGGAAAGTATCAAATCTTTAATAAATGGTGCTGAAGAATCAGAAGTTAAACAGAATGTAGCCGCATAGTTATGATTATCAAAAAATTTAATACCTTAATTTCAGAGATATAAATAATGTGGTATATTCTTGGAATATATTTACATAATAAAAACAATAAAAACATCATTTTTACTAAATTTGTCCACGAAACGCAGGATAAAAATATTAAATCGAAATGGAAGAGAATGAAGGTAAGTTCAATTTTCATTGCATTATTTCGCATAATTTATTTTTTATTTTATTTTTCATATCATACTTATACTTACATGGTTTAATCAAGGCCGAGCCGGATGATGAATGACAATTAACAACAATCAATTGCCCAAGAGTCAGTTTACAGAAGCTAAAGTCGTTTTGCGGCATAGTAACTTAAAAGATTGGTTTGCTATGAATGACCGACAGTTTCCATTTCAAACAAAAGCTTAACCAGATTGCTTCAAGTACTGGTGCCAGTTCTGAATTACCTCTTACGACTTTTATTGAAGAGGTATAGAAGATATACAAACTTTATTATGAATACCCGTCTTACTAGGTCTCCGTTGGCCGCGAGCTCGCCGATATATACCTCAAACATCTGGGGATGAGAGTTCTGAAGATGAAGAGAGGGCAACGAGGAAAAACATGTTGGTTTTGCAGACGATGAAATGGAAGATCATAACTTTAACCAATTTATTGTTCAACGTAAAATCTCACAGCAAAAAAAAAAAAAACAATAAAACAGATACAATTTAAGCAGTAATTAATGTTTAATAATTTTCATTGGAGAACTGATGGGGCCAGTGCTTGTCTTGGTCACTGGGTACACAGTCAAATGTTTCTTGAAATTCAGAACATTAGGTGGTTTTTTTTTAACAGATTTAGGAATGTAACCCTCGATAACATCTTCGCTAAGCGTTGGGGATTCATCGTTGGAATTGATTAAATCTACATCTTTCTTGTGGCCAATCACTTGCACTGACAGGTTCCTGAGGTTATTACGTTCGTTCTCCAAAAGGAAGTCAATCAGATCCTGTTTGGTTAATGTTTTAAGAATTTCTACCTCACGCGTTCTTCTTTCGAAGATATTCCTCGCACGAAATCTCTGGAATCTGACATGTACGAGATTCAATGAAAGAAGTCTGCAAAAAAGTTATAATTAGGCTTTTAGTAAAAGAAGAAAGATATATCAAATAATGCAATGAAACCATTATTATAAGGCTTTCAGAATAAAAATAGCATTTTTTTTAATTTGGATATTTTTGAGCGCTCTCAATTATACTGTAATACTTATTTTTTTCCGGAAAAACGTTTATATTTTGCTAATAGGTAAGGCGAAAGGAGACGTTCGGTAGTATCAAAAAGACAAGAAGGCGAGGGAATTGGAAGGTAAGTATAGGAAGGACGAGATGCTATCAGGTTAAGAAAAAGACGAATGGAGGTTAAAAGGAATAAGCAAATGATAAAAATTTTAAATTTTTTTGAACGGGGAAGAGAGTGTATAATTGGGTCTTTGAAATGTTTTTGTGGAATTATCCATTAACACCACAAAGTGCTTCGTAAAAAAATGTTAAACGCATTTAATATATTTAAATATAATCGTTTTTCCAGTGTTTTAAAGGTAGTATATGTATATTTATTACTATTATTATATACATATTATATTTATACTATTGTGGCCACGCAGCTATTGTGGTGGCAACCTAACGTAAGACGAACAGACAACACACACGAACATAGCTAACGAAAACTGAACTAAACATGACAGAACGAAAAGAAACGAACGGAAACGATAAGGATACGTGATCGTAAAGTTCAGAGGAAACTGAGTATCTAAAGAGTCGAGTGGCAGTCGAAAAAAAGGTACTTGTAATCTTAAAACGCACGTAACATCATTTTTGTATATTAGATATTAAGAGGATAAATAAATGGATTATAATCGTAACAATCTTTCGCTTTTATTGTAAATCCATACTATTATCCTGAAAGCCTGATAATTGATTTGTTAGCATATTTATACATACATACTCACATCTTTGACTTTCTGATAATTTAAGGTAGTCAACACATACAATTTTTTAGTATAATTCTTCGAATATTCTTGAATTACTTCCAGTTATTTCAGGCAAGATTGTAAACTTTTCTACAAGCGGCCAACGAATGTTCTCTAACACACTCAAGCGAATATCTCCATTGTTTTACTTGATCAAGAGCCTTATTTTTAGATGTTCGAGATAACCGACTTGAATCACTGCCGGGTGATGATAAATTCATTTTAGGTGTCTCTTGTTTTATTAGGGTTATAGGTATTAAGTTATATTACTTTGATAAGTTTTTCTGAATATTCTCAATTCTCATTCCGACTGTTCGGTAGCCAAAGCATCACGATCGTGCATGTGTTGATGCTTGGCCAAATCCGTAGTGATTTCTCCGACTTCTGTGTAGAACTGAACGTCGACGTGCTTCTTCTTGCCTATCGCATGCTTGAGATGAAAATGCAATAGAATGATCATTTCACCGTCACAAGGCTGAAAGAAGGCGCTCTTGGTGTTGTTGTATAAAATGTCCACTTTGTCACCTCGCAATGAGTAATATAACGAAAACCATTTGTGTGCGCTTCCAAGCTGCCAGTCATACGTTTGGTAACAATATTTGGACGAATGTATAAATCTTTAAGCTTGGGATTACCCTTGTTTTGGGACATTACAAGTGTGTCTTGCTTTACAAGATCTTCTTTTTCGCGCTCTTCAGCTTCGCGTGTCTTAAAGCGTTTTTGGACCTCTTTGATGAGACGGAACGCATTATTAAGATTCGATTAGGGAGCTGAGATTTCACCTGGTTCTTTTGTGTTGGCACTGCGATAGGTTCTACAAATAAAAAAAAATGTCAATAAATTTTATATTTAATTAATTTTTTCAGAAAACTTACACTTCTTTGATGAATGTGGCTTTGGGTTGTGGGTAAATTCCACCTTCATTACGTCCCATTGTTGCAACAAGAAACAAGATATTTAAAACTAAACTAGATATTGGAATTTGGAAACTAAACTAGATATTTTGTGTGCAGCTGTCAACGTCAACTGATAAAAATTAAGCGCCGAAAATTCTAGGGGCATCGCTGATGCCAATATAGGCTTAGTTGTTGTTGCATTTAACATGTGAATTGTTTGCCCCAGGCATCGTTTTTTTTATCTTCGCTTCTTGAAAAGGTACAAAACACACACCTTATATAAGGGAGTGCTCGCGGTGAGCACGGGACAGTTGATTTTGGATTATGAAAGTGTGCAAAAGTATGGCTTATTGGATTGTGTTATTAAGCAAGTGTGATTTAAATTTGAATAAAAGTATTTGAGTTGTTTATAAATTGAGATTTACTGTTTTGAATTGGAAAGTGTGAATAAAGAAGAAATACTAAAAAGAGTCATAAGTTTTATTTAACGAACCTAGCAAAAAATATTACAGTATATTAAAATTGATAAATTGTGGGGATAAATTTCAAAGTAAATGTTATTGTTTTTATAATTTTTTACTTATTTCGTTATTTTTTTCATAAATTATTCATATATTATAGATTTACCAACTTCGTTAATAATCTTATCTAAAATAGCCATACTTACCGAACATATTCATGGAAATCTTGCAGAGATACGAGGGCGGGTCAATAAGTCCGTGAATAAAACACAGATTTTTTGTTAAAAAATAATTTTATTTTTCAACGTAGTCTCCCTTGAGCTCTATACACTTTGTCCAACGCTTCTCCAATTTTTTTATCCCTTCCAAAAAAAATGATTTGTCGAGGTCCTCAAAATAGGCCTTTGTTTGCGAGATGACTTCATCATTGGAGTCAAATCTTTTTCCACCAAGCCATTTCTTCAGGGAACAAGAATTAGTCGCTCGGAGCCAAATCTGGAGAATAGGGTGGATGAGGGAGCAATTCATAGCCCAATTCATGGATTTTTGCCATGGCAACTGCACATGTGTGCACCCTTGCATTGTCTTGGTGGAAAAGAACTTTTTTCTTGGCCAAATGAGGTCGGTTTTTTTTTCAAATCGTCATTGAATCGGTCCAATAAGTTGGCATAATATTCCCCATTGATTGTTCTTCCCTTTTGAAGGTAGTCAATGTGAATTATCTCGCGTGCATCCCAAAAAACAGTCGCCATAACTTTATTGGCTGACAAACCCACCTTGGCCTTCTTTGGCGCCTTAGAAACCCACTGTTTTGACTATTGTTTGGTCTCTGGTGTATTGTGATGGATCCATGTTTCGTCCACGGTTACAAAACGGCGCAAAAACTCCTCCATATTGCAATTAAACAACGCCAAACCTTCCTGTGAAGTTGTTACACGATTGCGTTTGTGGTCGACTGTGAGCAAACGCGGCACCCATCTTGCGGAAAGCTTTCTCATGCCCAAGTGATCATTCAAAATTGAAACCACTGAGCCATTCGAGATCCCTACGGCTTCCACAATCTCTCGCACTTTCAATCTTCGGTCGGCCAACACCATATCGTGAATTTTTTCAATTGTTTCGGGTGTAGAGACCTCAACTGGGCGTCCAGGACGTTCGGCATCTTCAGTGCTTGTACGGCCACAACGAAATTCAGTAAACCACTTTTTTACCATTGAAATCGATGGTGCAGAGTCCCCATAGTATTTATCAAGCTTAGCCTTGGTCTCGGTAATGGTTTTTTTCGCAAGAAATAATGCTTAATAAGCACACGAAATTCACTTTTTCCATTTTCTCCTCAAATTAGTGAGTAGTCTGATAAAAATAGCTGTCAAACACAAACTAACTGACGCAGCAAGTTTACATTTTGACAGGAGTCAACTGACAGATGCCTGTTGACAGGAGCAGTGTTGCTGTTTCAGTAAAGAGGTCAGAAATTCAAAAAGTCACGGACTTATTGACCCGCCCTCGTACCAACTTAACACTATTAAGAAAAGAAATTCATTGGAAAGTAAATGTATACATTAAAATTACTTAAGAGCGAATGTGCTGTTAACTTGTTGTTGTTGTATTTACATGTTTATGTTTAATGTGTAACATTTCTTAATGTGTACATTAAGAAGCTCAACAAAACACGCCTATTACTATAAGTTATATATACAAAGGTAATATATTTCCTCTATGAAACTGACTATGAATAGTAGCTTTGTTTTTTTTAACCAACAAGCCTTAAACTAAAGATCTAGCAATACAACTTTAGTAATTCTCTATGAATACGCCCCAATAAGAGCAAAAACATTAAGAATTTGTCTATAATTATGGAATAATTAATTCATCTCTTACTGGAGGACGTTTTTTGTATCCCCTTGAAAAAAAAACCCTAACTGCTTGTGCTCTTCATCCGATCGAAGATCGTCTGGAATTGGTTTTCATTTGTTAATTACAATATTTTAGTATATAGTATAGTACAACAAATTTAGACAAATATGTACTTGTTTTATTTATCGTAAAAAAATACCCATAAAATAAATTATTTAACAAGAATACTTGCAGTTTTGCGACCTTCTATGTCTCTGTCGTGTGTAAATTTTTGCACGAGAGATATCGTCGTTTTTTTCTTAGTCGTCGTATTTTTTCGTCTTACAGAAGGAAAGTGTTCAACGACGTTTGACATTTACAGACGACAACAAAACGAGTGACAAAAGTTGGAAACGACTTATGGAATGCAGATCGTGTCAGGTCGTATATTTCGCTGTCGCTTACGGCATCGGTAATCGGGGTGATTACCTTCATTTTGGTAGCAATTAAAGCCATTGCAGTTTGTTTATTCGTCTTTAAAATGGGAATGAAAATTTTCAATGATACATTTCAATGATAACTATAACTGGCCCCGTAAGAGAAAACTTTCTTAAATTCCCTATCCATGAATACGTGTGAATGGTGGATTAAAATACAAAATGACATCAGTAGGTCAAAATTTGACGTTTTTTTTTTTTGAATATAAAACTGACAGTTCTCGAGTTGTATCATAAAACAAATATTTTGCACTTGTAAGTAGACCTTGATTGCAAATATTAACAATAAACTTAATTATATTTACATATACTTAGGTTTATGTACAGAACATGAAATTCTGTCGTCGGACTGAAGGAATCAAATCGGAAAGAACTGTCTTCAAAAAAGCCCACGAAGACGTTAGTAGTTGTTACCATTTTTTTGTGGCTGCTGCCATCCTTTATGAACAATTTTCAACAACTTCTGCTGAGAAAGCTGAAGCATTCGCCAATCACTTTGAGGATAATTTCAAAGACCGCCCTCCCATACACCTTCCGTGACTATTGAAGAAGCAGAAACTCACTTTCAGGAAATAGCAGCAACCACCGAAACGTGCGTGCTTGCCATTGAGCGTGCTTGGACATCGAAAAAGCTTTCGACAGCGTTTGAATAAGAGGATTACTTTTCAAACTCTCGGAACTTGGACTTCCTGATCCCTTGGTAAGAATAAGCAAAAATTTCCTAATCCTTAAATTTTGTATGAACAGCAGAGTAGCTTCAATAGGAATGAATAACATAAAAATTTTCTCTATAAACAAACAAAGTTCGGAATACTTAGCTTAAATATACAGCCCTATTATAGCTATCAACTATCAACTAGATACTTGATACATATCAACAAATTGAATGAGTTGATATTCTGGCTATCAACTATCAACATTTTTTATCGACTGTGAATTTTATTAGATTTTATCATTATTGTGAATGATTTTTTTGATAGACATGGTATTACGGATATCAACAAAATAGATACAAACATATCAATTTTCTTATCAACCACAAATTCTTGATTGAAACGTATCTAAACATACAACTTCACAACTTTATTTGGGATTTTTAAAAGCGAAAAAGGTAAAAGGAATAATGACTTCGATAGAATTGTTTTTTTGTTGCAGTGAACGATGCAATGAAAGAGACAAATATATTTATGATGTAAATTATATAACCTCAGTCTGTAATTAGAACTCTTACAATAAACTCGTGTTTAAATTTAACTGCGTTCAATAGGTTATGGGCCCAGCAACATGGCGTTAGAATTAGTTTTCGCAAAAATTAAGCCGTTCGATGGCAAGAATTTTGATTCGTGGAAGTATCGCATTGAGAATTTTTCGGAAGCACAAGGTGTTGTTGATGTGTTATCGACTACGAAACCAGAGCCTAGTGGTACCAATCAAGAATTGGTAAAGGCATGGTGCGATAAAAACTCAGAAGGAAAAAATTTAATTATATGTCTAGTGGACGATAACCACTTAGAATTTATTAAAAGTAAAACGACCGCGGTGGAAATGTGGAATTTTTTGGCTTCAGCATTTTTGGGTACGAATATAGCGAAGCAGAATATGTTGGGGGGTAGGTAGTAGGTTGGACAGACTACGGTATGAACTTGAAAGCGATATGAAGAAGCATTTCATACGTTTTGACGAATGTGTTCGGGAGTTGTCAGCTGCGGGTGCTAAGTTGGACACTACTTGTTCAAGACATTTCCTGAGGAATTTCAACCTCTTATTACAGCGTTGGAAAATATGCCTGATGATGGGTTAACAATGGACTATGTATCGAAGAATGATTCTGCATTTGCTGTGAAATTTTTCGGAGAATGCTTTCGATGTAAAAAGAGGGGTCACAAAAGTTCGAACTGTCCACAAAAACCTAATAAGTGGAATGGGAGGCGAACGCCCAGAAATTCGAAAAATTTTAATGACACCAGTGCATATGCGTTTATGATGGGATGTCCGAAAGCTGAAGACGGGAGCACGTGGATTCTCGACTCTGGAAGTACTCGTCATGCGACGAACAATTTAGATCTGGGGCCGAATTACCGCATCAGTTATCGAGTAATACGTGACTGAATCATTTGAGTTTGGCATTACCGCTTACGTTATCCAGCAATAAATTACTCCAATTTGACATTTTCATTCGATCACTGATGGGACTCTCACTCGTCACTGAAGCGGTAATTCGGCCCCTGCTTTCTTCTATCGAGCAAATAAATGCTCCGCTACGTATAAGTACAGCTAAAAAAGGTAGTGAGTTGAAAGCAACACACAGAGGTGTCTTCAAAGAATTTACAATCGTGAATGGTGCAAAAACGTTTGTTGAGGTTAACGACGTGCTATATGCCAAAGAGCTCAGAGTAAACTTGCTTTCCATTAAGGCACTTCAGGAGAAAGGTCTGGAAATCTTTTTCGGCCCCAGAAGAAGGCATTCATCAAGATTAATGGAAAAGTTATAGCGATGTTGATGTCCAATTCTTTGTTTGAGGTTAGGCTTCATTCAGATAACTTGGAGGTAAATGTTTGTAAAATTAATGACGTGTGGCACCGCCGATTAGGCCATGTGAACAAATCTTATGCGCAGCAATTAGGTCACAAAAATATGGTGACCGGTCTCAATGTTCCGGAAGAAACAGTTGCATGCATCCCGTGCGCGAAAGGGAAACAATTCGAAAATTCTTATTCGCGACAGAGACCACCTACTGGAAAGAATTCATTCTGATGTGTGTGGTCCTATTTCGCCGCCAACGTATGACGGAAACAGATATTTCGTAAGCTTTATAGATGACTATATCCATTTCACTCGCCTTTTCTTGATAAAAAGAAAATCCGACGTGTTTGAGTGTTTCAAGAAATATGAAGCTCACGTGCAACCGATTTTAAGTTGCCGCATTGCTGCTTAAGGTGCAACAGAGGTAGAGAGTACTTATCGAGAAATCAAATAAGCAAAATGGTGTAGCAGATCGGTTAAACCGAACTGTCGTGGAAAGAGCGAGAGCGATGTTAGATGAATCCGGAATGAAGAAAGAAATGTGGGGAGAAGCCGTTTTAACGGCTACATTTCTGATTAACCGATCTCCAACAAGCTGTTTAGTTGACAAAACACCAGCAGAAGTTTGGTATGGTACCAAACCAGACGTAGCAAAATTAAGATTTTTTGGATCCAAGGCGTTCTCATTATTGCCAAAGCAGAAGCATTCAAAATTCGATGTTAAAAACGAAGAGCTGGTAATGGTAGGCTATGCTATTAATGGGTACCGCTTATGGGATCCCATCTCACGAAAAATTGTAGTTGCACGAAATGTGAAATTCGACGAGCAAGTATTTATTTATTTATTTATTTATTTATTTAACTCTAACAAGTACAATTGACTTTCATAGAATAACTTACAGACTAAACTTAAAATCTAATATAGAATCAAACATTATTTAATAGCAAAATTTTACATTCATTTCGACTCAAATGGAATTCTAATAAATCTTGAAATTGATTGAAAGAAGAAGCCGCGTTACATATAGGATTGTTCGAACCGTAATTAGTGTTATGTCTACGGATATAAAAGAAATCATTTTCTCTAGGACGTAAGGAACGCGCAGGAGCATAAATATTTAATAACGACAGCAACTTCGGACTGTCTATATGGCTAGAAATAATGTCTAGCAAACATTGCGAAATAATACACTCGTCTGCAGTGCAGAGGTTTTAACTGAATTAGTTGGCATCTGATATCATAAGCAGGCATATCTGAGAACAAGCAAGTTTTACGCAAAGCAAACTTCGTGACCCTTTTCTGAATACGTTCAACCCGTAAAGATCGGCTTTTATAGTAGGGTGACCATATGATGGAGCAATATTCCAGATTAGAACGAACCAAAGAGACAAACAGACTTTTCAAAGTATACGGGTCACTAAATTCCTTAGAGTTTCTAAAAAGAAAACCAAGCATGGCATTTTCCTTCGAAATTAAAAAGTCTACATGTAGCACAAAGCTCAATTGACAATCGAAAATAACTCATAAATCCTTATGCATCCAGACTCGTGCAAGATCATTTAAATCGATTTTATAATCGAATAAAATTGGATTCTTAGATCGAGTAAATGTCATAATGGAACATTTACGTATATTTAAATGCAAACAATTGACATCACACCAAATCGAAAGCCTATAAATATCTTGTTGAAGTTTTTTACAATCTGACACAGATTTAATTTGCCTAAACAACTTGAAATCATCAGCAAAAAGTAATCCACAAGAATCTAAAATGCAATCTGGTAAATCATTGATAAACAGAAGGAAAAAAAGAGGACCTAAATGGCTACCTTGTGGAACTCCCGAGTGATTTAAGATAGCTTTTGAAAGATGCGATCCCAATTTAACATACTGTTCACGGTTTCTTAAATAACTCATTATCCAGCCAAGTAAAGCAGAGTGAAACCCAAAACTTACCAGCTTACGCTCTAAAATATAAAACTGAACACGATCAAAAGCTTTAGCAAAATCTGTGTAGATAGCATCAACTTGTAAGTGCTGTTCCATATTGTTAAGGCAAAAGTTAGTAAAAGTTGCTAAATTTGTGGACGTAGATCTTCCACTGACAAATCCATGTTGATCTTCAGATATAAAAAACCGAGTGACCGCGTAAAGTTTTCGTTTGACAATTGCTTCAAACAACTTAGGGACGAGTTGTAATTTCGCAATAGGCCTATAGTTTTCAATGTCTAGCTTAGCACCAGATTTGTGGATTGGTGTGATAAAAGAATACTTCCAACAATCCAAAAATAAACCTTTAGTCAAAGGACTCAGCAATAGAATTCGCAACAGAAGCACCCCAGGCACTATGACATCAACTGGCGCAGCAGTAGTAGCAACACCAACATTTTCAGCATTAAGAACAACCTCCGTAATAGCCATGTCAATATGCGCATCACTAACAACAACAGGAACACCAGCAACATCAGCAGCAACATTAAAAACATCCACCATATTACCAACATTCGCGACCTTTGTACCATCACCGTCAGCGGCACCTGTATCGACATTAACAATTGGCACCATATCATATGTGTGTTTAGCAATCGTATGAAGAGCATCATCCGCACTCTCTCTTAGATCAGTATCATTGTTTTGTATACTAGATAAAGAATGAGAGCATAATGGCCCAATCACAATCTCGCGTTCGTCGGTCCGGCGTTAAATGGGCGTTTGATCGTATATACGATTTTGTATGTCAAAAAGCGCGACCGTAGCATTTGTAAAACGAAATTTAGCTTCAAACCTCGAGCGTTGACTGACATTTCCATGACATCTTTGATAAGTACCTACTTAATTGTTATATTCCAATGGATTTTGTTATGTTTATTAATTTACAAGGTATATAATATTGCGTATTTTAAATTTTGGGCATTTAAAATAGTTAATTTGTAAAGCTATTTTCAAAGTTAATAGGGTTCATACAGCCGGGTTAAGGATTTCTGAAACAATATAATTATTTAAATAAAAACAGAACCCCACTTTTTTTGATTTATTTATTTATAAAAAAAGAACTTCAATTACTTACTTCTTATTTCACTTCAATTTTCAACTTTCAAAACAAATACAAAATACGGCCGACAATGAACTCTGTCAAACGCCCGACCGAATAGAAAATAGATCTACTTTTGCTTTGGCCTGGCGTTGGTCTGACGTTTACGATATTACGATATAAAGCGGTCGCAACGCCGGAGGTAACATTTCAGATTGCCTCATAAGAGTCTATTGTTTTTATTCAAAATGTCAAAGCCCGACCGACCAAACGCGAGATTGTGGTTTGGCTATAAAGCAGACGTAACGCCGGCATCACTCACAACAATTTTCCCAATCTGCTTGGAAGAGTGAGGTTTGTTTGTATTTTTCGTTTTAGGTTTAGATGAAGAAACCTGTTTTTTCAAGCCGGAGGAGGAAGCTTTTCCTATAATTTTTTTGTTAGATTGCGCTGGTGAGGGAGTTAAGCTTTTCATGTATGGTGACAAAGGTGATGATGAAAGTCGGTTTAAGGAAGGGGAAGACGGGAACTGTCTATCTTTGAGAGGCTTCAACTGTTTAATTTTGTCTGGTTCGTTGATCTTAAGCTTGGTTTGGGAACGAAGTGTGCGCGGGGGTTTCACAGCTGCACTTGCATTATTATATGAACCGAGCTTTTCAAATTCAGATGTATTGCCAACAAAAAATTCAAAGAGATCTTGTAAAGTCCATGCCTTCGACATACGGCCTGAACTTTTGCACTGCCATCACCGCGGCCATGCACTCCCTCTCGGTCACGCTATAGTTTCTCTGGCTCTTGTTAAATTTTTGTGAGAAGTACGCGATCGGAACTTCTTCGTCTTCCGTATTCTTTTGGAATAGTACCGCACCTATTCCTGTATCCGATGCATCGCATTGAATGTAAAATTTTTTTGTGAAGTCCGGGTGTGAGAGGACGGGAGCTGTGGTTAATGCTTTCTTTAGGTTCTCGAACGCTTCCAGTGCCTCTTCCGTCATTTTAAATTTATCATTCCTCTTTTTCAGCAGGTCTGTCAGGGGCGCAGTCAAACTCGAAAAATTCTTTATAAACTTCCGATACCACCCTGCTAAACCAAGCAACCTCCGAACCTGCCTCGGGGTTTTGGGAAGTGGAAAATCCACTATCGCTTCCACCTTAGCAGGGTCGGTTTTAAGCTTCCCACCACCAACTATGAAGCCCAAATATTTTAACTCCTTGAAGCCAAACTTTGATTTCTTCAAGTTGATGGTGAGGTTAGCTTTGCGTAAGCAATCGGCTACTTCGCTCAACAGGGCAATATGGGTCTCGAAGTCTGACGCCATGACCAGAAGATCGTCAAGATACACAAATACTCGCTCCCTGAGTCGTGCAGGAATCACCTTGTCCATTAACTGGCACAACCTTTGAGCGGCATTACACAACCCAAAGGGCATGACAGTAAAATGGTACAAGGGTCTCCCCGGTACCGCAAATGCAGTCTTTTCTCTACTCTGTCTCTCCAGCGGTATCTGCCAGAATGCTTCCTTTAGATCTATACTACTAATGTAGTATGCATTTGGTAGTCGGCTGATGAGCCCCTCGATATGAGGGAGCGGGTTTTTGTGTATCTTGACGATCTTCTGGTCATGGCGTCAGACTTCGAGACCCATATTGCCCTGTTGAGCGAAGTAGCCGATTGCTTACGCAAAGCTAACCTCACCATCAACTTGAAGAAATCAAAGTTTGGCTTCAAGGAGTTAAAATATTTGGGCTTCATAGTTGGTGGTGGGAAGCTTAAAACCGACCCTGCTAAGGTGGAAGCGATAGTGGATTTTCCACTTCCCAAAACCCCGAGGCAGGTTCGGAGGTTGCTTGGTTTAGCAGGGTGGTATCGGAAGTTTATAAAGAATTTTTCGAGTTTGACTGCGCCCCTGACAGACCTGCTGAAAAAGAGGAATGATAAATTTAAAATGACGGAAGAGGCACTGGAAGCGTTCGAGAACCTAAAGAAAGCATTAACCACAGCTCCCGTCCTCTCACACCCGGACTTCACAAAAAAATTTTACATTCAATGCGATGCATCGGATACAGGAATAGGTGCGGTACTATTCCAAAAGAATACGGAAGACGAAGAAGTTCCGATCGCGTACTTCTCACAAAAATTTAACAAGAGCCAGAGAAACTATAGCGTGACCGAGAGGGAGTGCATGGCCGCGGTGATGGCAGTGCAAAAGTTCAGGCCGTATGTCGAAGGCATGGACTTTACAATTTTTTACTTTTGAATTACTAGCCAACGAACAGGCCACTTTTTTCCTCGTCAAATTTCTCCTCCCACATCTATAGCATCGTATGATTCCATATGCCCGCTAGTTTGCTGGTTTTAGTTTTTTAGAGATGTTATTGTATTTGTTTTCAGCCTACTCTCTTTTCCTTCAACTCTCATTTTTACACTTGGCAAACCATCTCCTCCGCCATATTGTCAAATTCGCTTATTCCATTACCTAACAGATGGCGTGACTTGAAATTTGTTTACACATGACATCAGCAATTTGCTCAACCCATTTCCTTCCATTTGTTTTCTTAAAATTCTTTTAAAAATTCTTTAAGTGTTTTGTGGGGCCAAAAATCATATGGCTTATTCGATAGTTTTCCAAACTATTTGTCTTTAATTATAATAAACTCACCAAATGACATAAAACACCTACTTCACCCAATAATAGTCAACTGTCAATCTCTACACAAACTAGTTATCTCTCCTATGTTGACGTTTACAAGAGAATTAAAAAGTTGAGAGATCGAGACTGGGTTGAAAAGTTAGTTATCTCTTTTTAATTCGTCTTTGTGATATGCCATTCACAAACCAGAATTACCACCAACTACCAACAGCAACAGCAGCAGCAGAAAATTTCATATATAATTGGTAAGTTTAGTTTATTATTATTATTTAATATTCTTTTTTTCTTATTCAAACTTCCATTTTTTTTCAGATATTCGTGAGGGACTGCACCTAGCCCGGTGGTTGCAACAATCTTTAATTTTTGATATTAATAAACGATTGTTTTTGCAGGCATCACACATCCAAAATAAATTAGCATTAGATTTAATTACGACTTGATCACAATCAGTTATTCTGGCACACGAAAAATGCAACCCCGAGCCACAAATTGCACAAAAAATCAAATCGCAATCAGGGCTCAAAATGTTACACTTCAAGCATGAACTTTCCATGGCGATCAATAGCAAGACGTCTTTCTATGCGCAAGGTTAGTCGAAGACTGATGACTATTTCCAGCGAAGAAGACGTCAGAATGGCGATAGAGACACTTTTAAAACTCTATCTGACGAGACAGTGTCTGTGAAAGGGGACTCCTTTAAAACCCCATGGTTAGCAGATGATGTAGAAGGGGGCACTGAAGAGACATCAGTTGATTATGGGGACGCTTTTGAAACCCTTTCACCAACGGAAGAGATAACTGATGGGCTGGTTGATTCCTTAGCTGAAATGGAGAACCTAGAGGGTTTTGAGTATGCATCTGGAGTAGAAACAGTATTAAAAAATTCATGAATTAGCATTATGTAAAGTCTAAAGAAGAACGTTGGGCCCTATTGTTATTATTATTATTATGCCCGCCCTTTTCCCCTCCCAACCCGCGCACGGGGAGGACCTTTTTAATTATTTTTATTTTATTTTATGTTCATATATTTTACGTTTTATAATCATATGTTTCAGTTATTATTAGATATGTTATTTTTTATTTTTTTTTGTTCATTAAGAATAAAAATAAAAGTAAGGTTAAAGAGTAGTTAGCATTTGATTTGGCTAAAAAGCCATTTGGTAGATTAAGATTTATTTTAAATTAATTATCCGCTCATAACTTAAGAAGCTCATAAACCTATTCACCAAGCAATATTAGTGAAGATCTACGAGCACTCTTAGAAGTTAGGAGTGGTCCCGACCACTCCTAACTTACGAGCGCTCTCTTCGAAAGTTTGTTCGGTTGTGCGTGTGCCACGCACGCATTTGATTCGAATCCATGTGACCAATGCCAAGTAGAAGAGTATCCATTTGCTGTCAAGACCAACATTCCACAACATTTCACAGTTTGGGTATGCCTGAACAAGAGAGAGTGGCTCTCATTTTCGAACTTCGAAAAACACTTGCGAGTAGTTGGTGAATACTCCTAAACGGCTCTTAACTTTACGAGGCTCTTAACTTGAAATTTCTGTGGGGTATTCACCAACCACTCGCAAGTGTTTTTCGAAGTTCGAAAATGAGAGTCACTCTCTCTTGTTCAGGCATACCCAAACTGTGAAATGTTGTGGAATGTTGGTCTTGACAGCAAATGGATACTCTTCTACTTGGCATTGCTCACATGGATTCAAGTCAAATGCGTGCGTGGCACACGCACAAGCGAACAAACTTTCGAAGAGAGCGCTCGTAAGTAAGCGCTCTCATTTTCGAACTTCGAAAAACACTTGCGAGTGGTTGGTGAATACTCCTAAACGGCTCTTAACTTTACGTGGCTCTTAACTTGAAATTTCTGTGGGGTATTCACCAACCACTCGCAAGTGTTTTTCGAAGTTCGAAAATGAGAGTCACTCTCTCTTGTTCAGGCATACCCAAACTGTGAAATGTTGTGGAATGTTGGTCTTGAGAGCAAATGGATACTCTTCTACTTGGCATTGCTCACATGGATTCAAGTCAAATGCGTGCGTGGCACACGCACAAGCGAACAAACTTTCGAAGAGAGCGCTCGTAAGTTAGGAGTGGTCGGGACCACTCCTAACTTTTAAGAGCGCTCGTAGATCTTCACTAATATTGGCCGCGTTCACTTCGTAGACTGATAGGGTATCTAAGATACTTTAGTATCCGATACGTTGGCGAACGACCAAAACCGGATAGGTAACATTTACTGTCAAAGTCAAAAAAGACGTGAATCGTCCAGGGTTGGCCGATTCAACTACATGCCTAATTTAGTACAATTTGTTATGTCTGCTACATACGTAGTTAAATCATAAAAAAATATAATAATAAAAACCAAACAATTTTGCACATTTATGATCTTATGAAGATTTGTACAAAAACTGAAAATGTTTCATTTACCATAAGGATGAGGAATTGTAGGAATTATACATGATAGATGGGAAGTTTATTTTTGGAGACAAACAATTTTCTTTGGCATAATCAAAGGATTTGGATTATGAACACATGATCTAAAGATATTTTTTAATGCTGAATTTATTGTACAAGGTATTTTGCGACGAGTTAGTTGCAGCAAGAGACCATTTGCTAATCCGCAAAGCAAACAATTAATATTAAACATATGTATCTATACTGGATTACAAATCCTATGAATTTTTTTTTATTATAATAATTCATTAAATATTTAAGAATTTAATATGGTATAGCCCTTATAAATATATACAACCGACAATGTCTATTAAGTTAATAGTTCAAATTTTTGATAATTTTATCCTGCGGAAAGGTAAATTGAAAAGGGCAGATTTTTTAACCACAAATTATCTCACGTCAACGAGGTTTCTTTTTTTTTTTGTGATTTTAATTAGCGGTGAGCTTTAAGCCGACAGAGTTAAGCTACGATTTCTTTTAGTGCTTGTTCGCATTTGGTGAGCAGACGCTGTCGTTTCAAGGTACGTACATATAAATATTACCAAAAAAACTTTTTAAAAATAATTAAAACCAAGAACTGGTAATTATATTGAAACTGTTTATTTTTAAGGAGCGCAGCACACTTGTCGAAGAGAGCTCCAGTACGATCAT
Source organism: Philhelius festivus (assembly GCA_963931855.1). NCBI lineage: Eukaryota > Metazoa > Arthropoda > Insecta > Diptera > Syrphidae > Philhelius > Philhelius festivus. The sequence continues at coordinate 104,120,575 of OZ007554.1, forward strand.
TTTCCATTTTAATTGGAGTAAATCCACCTTCAGCCCAATAATTATGTAGCTTTTTGACCAGCCATTTTCACTTCGCTTATTAAAAATGAATAAGTCCAACTAACTTATCTACTCTCCAGAGCTAAACTCTTGAAATCTGACAAAAAAAAACTCCCATACAACTCTCTTATATCCCATTGTTATACCTTAATATTAATATCTTGTCATGAAACTGAACTGGGTTTCATAACATTTTTATTTTAAGAAGTAAACACTTTTGCAGTTTAAAACTACTTAAATCTTATAGCTAAACTATTATTTCTTCTTGCAATAAGATTATATAAGCTTATAGTCTTAAAAGAATCCTTTTCTGAAAACTCAGCTCTAAATAATATGTCCATATAATCCCATAACAAGTCATGTTTAAGAGTTAGATCATTTCATATTTCTATGAAAACCCTAAAAGAATTTGAGTTTAATACCTCCTATGTTAAGAAACAATCTGAAGTTCATAGAATAAAAGCTTTGCAGTAGGATCCGAATGAGATCTTTAATGCAACTAACTTTACTTTTCTCAATTAGTAAATTAGTACTATTAGTAACAAATGTTAAAAAGTTACAGTTCGGCCAACCCTGTACTCGACACAAAAGAAAATAGATCAGCTGAAATGTCAGCTGTTCTTCAAAATTCCCCTTGGATAGTTAAGTATACCAAAAATTTTTGGATAGCTTTAGATTTCTGCTTGACATCAGCTGTTTCGTTAATCAGTTGTTTTTTCCTATGGGATTACAACAACACCAACAAATCCGGATACCTTTGGATACGTACCCGAACGCGACCATTGCTTGGTGAATAGGTTTATGAGCTTCTTAAGTTATGAGCGCTCGGTGAATACCGGCCTAAATGTCTTATAACTTCTTTTTTAAATTTGTTAATATTGTTTAACGATTTTATTTCACTTGGAAGATTATTAAACAACAGAAGTCCTTTAAACATCACTGTGTTTTGCGATCGAGCTGTAGTTTTAAATTTAGGTCTAAAGTTTTGTGCATTTTTAAGATTGTATGGCTGAGTTTCACTGATATATTTTAAATTGTTACCTAAATATTTTGTAAGCATACTATTTCTCAATTTGAAGACAAACAATGGTGCTTATTTTGACATTCTCTTTCGTTCGAAAGTGTGTCGAATTCGTTGAAACTTAATTTTGAGACTCGGCGATTAGAATGTTAATCGAACAAATCGAAAGTTCACCCAATCCATAGAAAGTTCATTCATTTGCGAAACCTAATTCAATTTTGACATTCGAAAGAATAGAATTAAATGTCATTTTCGTGTCGTTTGAATTTTTCTGTCGAGTAAGCAACAAAACATGTAAGTTTTTTATTATTTCATGGAAAATAAATTACTTTTAATTTTTTTTTTGTTGTTTTACGTTTAAAGGTCGTATTCCAACTGGACAAACCGCGAACAAAAGGAAAAGTTAATCAAAATTATGGAAGAAAACCCGGAGGTAGCAAAGGGTTTTTTTTACCACCCGCGTTGATACGGAAAGCATCCACTATCCTTCTCCTCTGCACTTCTTCAACGCCATCTTCATTTATAAACAACACAAATACCATATTTTTATTTTTCTATTTATTATTTTATCAAAGAAATTTAAGTTATTAAACAATAAACAAAGCAATTGCAAATAAACAAAGATTTCACTTTTTGGTTTTGACATTTCACAAAAACTTCTCTTTTGTTTTCGATAGGTTAGTGTGACCAAGTGTAAAAAAAAAAAATAAAAATTTAGAACGCGGCATGAACAACTTATTTTTTTAAGAATAGTTTCAAAACAGCTGAGTTGACACAAAATTGTAATGAATATGTAGTTCTTTATGGTTAAACTTTACTTTATAATGAAAAAGTGTATTATTTATTTTGTTTCTTGATTATTTATCCAACATCTGTCAAATGTTTAGAAACAAAAAAAATGTAAAACAGTCATACTATTTCAAATAGAAATATAGTAAATGTCAAACAGCTGACAATGAAAATGAATCTTTTTTGAAGTTCATTTTATGCTATCTTTCGCAAATGAATGTTATTCTCTCAAAATTAATAAAGTTCATTCGAAGGAATAGAATCATTCTAACGAATAGACTATTCATGAGAATGTCAAAATAAGCATGAATAACACATTTAATTTAATTGTTTGAGTTACGTTCAACCAATTAAGCTTCTGCAACATATTTCTTATACTAGCTTTTGCTTTGTATATAAAACTTATAGTACTATCAAGAAGGCGAAAGATTGTGGCGACATCTTAAGGCTAGGGACTGCAATTGCTAGATTTGTCTTTGCTAAATTTAATAATAAAATATTCTCTTTTTTTACTTATTGTTTTGTATGTTATCCTACTCTCCACCACCAGGCTAGCGTTCGCCACACAAGATCACGCACCATGATAATACTATAGGTTATATATACAAAGATACTAGTAAGTCGTGAACATTTTAAAATAATTACCATCGCTTTGTTTTGTAGTTTTTGAAGTCGTGATAAGTCTCCTTGAGAAGATAAGAATAAAATGGTGGAGCAATATTGAAAATGAGGTTTAACAATCGCGTTATTAATCGTAACTGCAGTATTAGTCGATAATTTTTTTCTAATTCTAGCAAGAAAGTAAATTGTTTTTGATAATTTTTTACAAAAGTATTCCGTATTAGCTTTTAGATTCATTTTGTTGTCAATAACCACTCCCAAATTTTAAATTCTTCAACACGTTCTATATTTTCTCCATTAATGTGTACAACATTCTGTTTCATACTATTTATACATATATTTTGTTTTTTTTTTTTAATGTTAAGTTTTAATTTATTTTTCTTTAACCATTCATTTATGGACTGTAAGTCATTCGGCCCTATCGAGGTAACCGTCGGAGCGGAATTCTCTCCGATTTCCTACGAATCAGAGACATTTTGCTCCAAGGTATTTCTCCGATGAGCAGATCGGAAATGCAGTCCGACGAAATTCAACGCATGCCATTTGTGTGCGATGAAGCACTTCTAATGGTCTTATTTTTGACACATACAAACAAAATTTTGTCCGAAATTCTCCGGAAAGTTTTTGTTGCGGAAAGAAGTGTTTTCTTTTTAAAGAAATAGTTAATTAAAATGTAAGTAATAAGGAAATTAACTTTATTTGCGTTAACTTGTGTTACCTATTTATAATAGACTTTTTGTTCTTAGGCAGAACGAAAAAACAAGTTCGCAACAATATGAGCGGATTACACCAAAAGGACACCAGAAATTGTAGCTGTGTTTGTGAAGATCTGGCCCAATCAGTTAAATTAATTGGGACCAAGACAAACGGATGTTTGAATGGAAAAAAGTTTGTTCGTGATCTTTTGTTTTGTGCATTGATCTATTTCAATTGTAATTAAAGTACCTATTAGTCAAATAATTATAAAATATTGTGTTTCAAAAGTTTTTTTTTAGTTTATTCTTTTTTTGACACTTCAAATGGAAACAAAATAAAATGCACGACTGGATCGCACGAACTTGCTCTTATGTAAAAGTACTTTGGAATGTAAGATACATTTTATATATATAAAACATGGATTTAATGAGATAATAATGTTCAAATGCATAAAATTGCCGTCTGATTTTTAAACAAGTATGAATTTATGCCAACAAACTTTAAAAAACGACTTATTATTAAATAAATTTTTTATATAAGAAATTTCTTTACAATTTTTCAAGAAAAAAATGTGGAATGCGAATTTTAAGTATTTAATAATATTGATTTTAGGAAATAATTTCAAAAAATAATCGTTCATAGGTTTTGAAGACATTGATTTTTCAAATTTTTTTTTTCAAAAAAACCCAACAAATAATTTTTCGAATATTTTTATATACAATATTATTTCAAACTTAAGGGAGCTCCTGGTGAAAATTTTTGGTTAAAATCGTTAGAGCCGTTAATGAGAAAGTCGAAAATCAAAAAAAACGGTTCTATGACGGTACCGTTAATAACATTTTGCCCCAAAATTTTTGTTGACCAAAATGTAGTCCATGTCTATACACCTATTTTTTTATCAAAATCGTTAGAGCCGTTTTCGAGATAAATAAGATTTTGCATTACGGGTGTATGGGTGGTAGAGCTGTAGCGAATCGTATGTATTCGTTACTGAAACGTTACTCACAAATCAGATACGTTACTCGCACGATGTCGTTACTTTTTTTGGCACAAATTCAGTATCTTATTAGATACGCACGCAGGTACGACATACGAGATACATACAAATCAGAGACGTTTCTCGCGCGATTTCGTTACTCGCACGATGTCGTTACTCGCACGATGTCGATACTTTTTCTTGGCACAAATTCAGTATCTTATTATATACGCACGCAGGTACGACATACGAGATACACACAAATCAGAGTCGTTTCTCGCACAATTTCGTTACTCGCACAATGTCGTTACTCGCACGATGTCGATACTTTTTCTTGGCACAAATTCAGTATCTTATTAGATACGCACGCAGCGACGCAGGTACGACATACGAGATACACACAAATCAGAGTCGTTTCTCGCACAATTTCGTTACTCGCACAATGTCGTTACTCGCACGAAGCCGTTACTTTTTCTTGGCACACATTCAGTATCTACGAGTATCTATACATACAAGATGAGCTCGCGTTGGACGTTCATACTTTCTGCAAAATTTTAATGAGCAAAAAGATCGATTTTTCGTTAAAAAAATTAAGATTTTGTAGATGTTGTTTAATCCATCGAGATTTCAGCCATCCTCCAATGGAACTTGACAGTTTATGGCTTTATGGATGGGTAATATACTATATTTTGACCTACTTAGAGTATTTCTTTCTAGATGCTTTCCAAAAGCCCAAAAATCGCTATTTTCTTGAACAAAAAAAAAATTCAAAAAATTAAGATTTTCCAGGAGTTTTTCAATCAATTGACATTTGAGATTTTTTGTACGTCTTTTACAAAAAAATAGACATGAAGCTTTATTTGAAATGTCTTGACATAATAAAAATCTCTGAGAAAAAAAGATGCATTCCAGAACATCTCAGTACCAACCTTTCCGAAGCAATCATCGTAATGTTAACTTTGATCAAAATCTCGAGTTCCATTATTTTTCCAATTGCAAAACTTCCCCTAAAGTACATATAGCGCAAGTAATAAAATAATAATCATATAGTCAAATAAAGTACAATAAACAGTTACCAAATATTGAAAATATTGAAAGTATCATTTTTGGCGACCAACTTTACAAGACATAACAAACAATGATTTTTTAACATTTTTGGGCAAGGAGTAATGTTTTAATTAAAAGAATCTTCTTATTTGGCTCAAATAAAACCAATCAACATTGCGTATTATTTAGGATTTCGTTACAGTAACGATACTCATATTTGGCTAATACTATAACGTGATACATACGAATTGTATTGGAATACCTAAAGCAACGATAGTAACGAGTAACGACATTTTTGTAACGGGTACTCATACCTAAAGTAACGTATGCATACGGGTATTCATTTTGTCGTTACTTTTACAGCTCTAATGGGGGGTACCGTTAGTTTTGGAGCTACAAAAAAATTTCAATTTCCCCTCTAGGGAATCACCGAAGACCCTTAACTACCGAGTTTGAAAAAAATACCTCCAGTAATTAAGGCTGTAGTTCGAGGTACAGACATACAGACAGACAGACAAACGGAATTGCCGGACCCACTTTTTTCGTCTTCACTATCATCGTAATGTCAACTTTGATCAAAATCTCGAGTTCGATTTTTTTTCCAAATGCAGAACTTGCCCTATAGTACCTATATCGCAAGTAAAAAACCTGTATGGAAATAGGTAGGGGACTTTATTCGATAGTTTTAATTTAAAAATCGGTGCATCTAATTACATTTCTTAAAAACGCTAGCGCATTATAATTGAAAAAAATACTTTTTATAAACAATAAATTACACTCTCTCATGGATTTGTCATGGTTTAAAATGCTTATGGTGCTTATTTTATAAAAAATTATCGAAAATATATCGCATTTTCGATATATCGGTTAATAGGCACATCTCTGTCTGAAATTTATATCCATCGCAATGCGTCGTTGGATTTCTGTCAAATTTCTTCCGATGAAAGCTACTTCGAACTGAAATTGAATCTCCGACGAAGGATACGTTGCGGAGAAAGTTCCGCTCCGACGGTTACCTCAATAGAACCGAATATCTTTCACACTTGTTATAAAATATTTATTAAATTTACACGCTATTTCTTTATTTTCATACTTCATATTTCCATTAAAAGAAACGTTTCTTTATTTTCGAATGATTCGAATTTAAAACGAGTTTTTTTAAATTTTTGTTGTTAAGCTTAATTTAATTTAGTAATAAGTTAGTTTCATTTTTTTAATTCTTAACCATTCTTTGGTCTTGGATTTGATTCTCAGCCGTTGCAAAAAAGTTATTTATTAAATTTATTTATTTATGTATATGTAGGTACAATTAAAAAAATGTAACAAACAAAAACTACCTCCATATCTCTAAAAGGACATGTCTATATATAAATAGCATCGTTGATTTTTGCCCATAAGCTACAGAAAACAAAAAAAGGCAGAGTTGTTGAAAAATCAATGAGACAAACAAATAAATTTCTCTTTAGCTTAAAATATTTAGTCGGGGTTATGCATTTAACATTACTGAAATAGTTTTTTGATATTAAAATTTAATTCTCAAAACAAAAATCATAATTTGGCGGATCTTCTGGTACAACAGGGTGTCCATTGCTAATATCTACACCTTCAGTATCAAGTAGTAGAAGTTTAATTTTCATAGAAAGTAATACTTCTAAATCTTCATCTTTTTGCTTACTCATCATTTCCTGCCCTAATAAAGCATTAAAACCATCTGTCCAATAATTGAATATAAGTTCTTCGGGAGCGACGAAATCCAGTGTCGAATGATCCATATTATCGAAAGTTATCGAAAAGCCCAGATTTGCAGCAGATTTTCTAGCCCGCATCTCTTTCATGTGTGGACATTCTTTTCCTACAAGCAATTGCTTTATGTCTATCACTAATACTTTGTTCGTTAGATCTTCAAGAGTTGGAATGGCTTTCTCGTCACAATCGCCGTAATGGATGACTTTATGATTTGGCGACAGCCTGGCATACCAGAACTTATCTTTGCTGCGAACACCTCGCGAATATTTAGAAAAACGAGTTCCTTCTACAAGAAAAGTTAAACGTTGCTGCTTTATGAGATTTATGACATCGGGAGTGATTTTTTCTTTTAGTTTAACTATTGCTGAAGCTGTTGATTCACATTCTTCTTTTGATGTACGTTCTTGTTGCCTTAAAATAGTGATTGCCTGATAATTAAGTTGTCCTATTTTAAAACGAAAGTCCTCCAGATTTTCAGGTCTAACTTTTAGTGTCCTATTAATCTGCTCGCGAACAACACTTAATACTTTTTGAAAGTCTTCAGCCGTTGCACGCATATCTTTCCATGTTCGGTTAAGGGTTATAATGCAAATACAAAAGAATTCCTCAAAGGGATGGTCATGGGCGAAAAACATCGGATGGAAACCCATGGATTGCTCCGACGGAGGCTCTCCAATCCTTAGTAACTCGCATAACATCTTAACCAATTCGATAGAAGTTCTTCCAAATGGACACTCATGTTCATATGCACGACACGTGTTTTCGTGTACTACTTTGGTATACTGCTGAGTGTAATTACGGGCGAAATACATCATACAATCTAAGGCCAATATACCCGGAGGAGTTTCTGTAAAATCTTGGGCTGGATTGATGTCATACTTAAACCCGAGCTTTTTATAATACTGGGCAAAATTAACATTGCCTCCTCGACGCTGATCCTCACATATTGCAGTTCCAATAGGGTAATCATCAAACGCAATTTTTTTCAGTTCTTTAATTTTATCATAAGCATCTTGGTCTTGAGTGTTTATTTTCATACGCATTCGATTTTCTAACAAGCCTAGTGTAAGAGTTTGTAAAATATATAGCTGATGTTGAATTTCGGTACCCGTTACATCAGTTATCAATACCGATCGATATTGTTTTTTACTAAGCGTTAATACTATTTGGCGCTTGCGTGCATCATCAGCCTTAATAAAAAGTGCATTTATAAGCGCAATTGTATTCTGACGAATAACCAAGGAATTTGATTCTTGCAATAAATGAAGGATATCTTCGAAAGTTACCTCATTTTCGACTTGAACATATTTCCCGGTATTCAGAACAATATTTTCCAAAATTGATAATGCTCGTTCGACGCACACTTTGGAAAAATTGGCAAAATTGCAAACTATACGGATATTTCTTGTGACAAAGCGAGTTTGTAGAACTTTCCATGAAACTATACCATGCTCCATCAACTCCACAAAGCTTGCCAAACTGTATTTAAGAATTTCATCTTCAGTGTTGGTATCTTCAATCATACTTATTAAAAGTGTAAGACCTTGTTCCTTTATAAATTCCAAAGCAAAAGTCAAGTCAACGCTAAGTGCAGATAATTCTTTAAGGCAATTGACTTTATCAGTTTTCGACTCAGATTTAAAAATTTCAAGGATATCTTGTGCCTTTTTTGATGGGGACAACTGCAAGCGGAGAACAGAACCATTTTTTATTTCTGTACGGTTTTTTTCAGTTACAAATCGATGATTATTCAACTCACAAAATTGAAGCGCATAATTTTCGGCATCGGTTATGCTCCAATTGTTGCAAAGATCTTGAATTTTTCCTAAAAAAAAAAAATATTACTTATAAATAAAAATAAAAAAAAAATGTATAATGAATATGTATGTACATAATGTACATGTAAATTAAGACATAAATATTTAAAAAAAAATTATTTACTCTCATAAAATTTGGATTTGAATCGAAATCCAAGGTTGTTTTTCTGAAAAGGATAATTGGGGGGGAGGGCATTGAAGGCTTTCCTAACTGAAAATTTATTTTAGTACAATACCTAAACCAAGACGACTACTCTACTAAATATTATTTTCAGCAAAACAACAAAAATATAACTTAACTTGATAAAACTTGAAAAATAAAAAAAGTTTCGAATTGGGAAAAATTTTTGCTGAATACTTATCGGATAAATCTTTAACGAAAACAAATTTATTCTCATAAAAAAAGACCAACGCCAAATTTAGGCGAGAGCTTAAAGAAAGTAATAGGAAAGGTTTACAACCTTTACAGCAGCCATAAATCCAGGATCCTCTATTACCAAACTTCTGCGATATTCGACCCCCTTACGATACTGTATATCCAATCAACAGATGCCCTTACTACAAACTCAGCACAAATATCTAACCTATTTTCCCAAACCTGGTCTGATTAGTCAAACGATAACAATGTTTATACTACATGTTATAAAGTAATCAATCGTAATTCATACGGCGCACTGTGGTCCAAAATGACTTTTTTCGTTGCAAAAATCATAACTTTTGAACACATGAAGCTATCGCAATAATTTTTTTTTTTCCCTTAAAGGTAATTTCCAAGGCTATACAAATTGTGAATTTTAAGAAAATTACTTTACAGGGTGTTTCAGAATAATTGGTTGATGTAAGATTTTCTTAGAAAAAGGAGTTAACAGAATAAAGTCTGAAAGTAAACCTTTTAAAAACAGTCCTAAATTTTTAAAACTTTGTAAAAAAAAAGTTTTTGACTATTCAAGTGAATTCATAACAACAGTGGATGCTTAAAGTTAACGCACCAATTTCAGAAATATTTTTTAAGGAGTATTATAAAACAGTATTTTTTCATGTTGTGGGGCATCAGTTTATTCTATAAACTGTTTGACTGATATATTTTATATGAAACAGTGTAGGAAAAAAGTGAACGGACGAAAAAAAAATTAAAAAAAATAAAATAGAATATAAAATTTATATTAACAAAATAAAATAGAATACATTATAAATATTTGTTTACAACTAACTACTATAGATCTAATTTTCAGAAAAAAATTCATCGGCATCGTTATCATTTTCAACAATTAATAGACCTATTAGTTCTGGGCAGTAATTCTTTTTCAGCTCTTTTTTTGATCTAACGTGTCTTAAAGATGAAACAAGTGGATCTGATGATATAGCTAGCATATTAAATACATCTTCATTTTGTCGTTTCCGTGAGACTTTGCATGTACGAATATTTGAGTATCGATATCGTTTGTAGTCTTTATTCCTTGATTCCTGTGCTTCTTCTGAAAGCTCCCCGATTGGCAAAATTTGATGTCTTATAAGATCCCCTCCATGGTCCAAAATTTTGTGCAGAGTTGGTGTCAGGAGTTTGTAGCTGTATTTGGCTTTTAAAAGATCCGAAGTGGTTTTGGTATACTCGTTGAATTTATCTACATTAATAGATTCTTTAGATGACAGCGCATTTAAAATAACTTGCAGTTTCTTTATAAGATCCTTGTCTACTCGGGTTATAGCTGACGTAACTTCTGGATTTTCAAAAAATCTATATATATCCATTGTCATAGTTTATATATATCTCCATAAAGTATATGCACAAGGATTATTTTACCTGTGAAATTTAAGCTTAACAATATGGGGTATCGGAAGAAAATTATTATTCCTACCTGTTTTATTAGATCATAAAATAATAATCCAAAATTAAATAATTCTTTCAACTTTGTATATGGAGTAGGCAATTAAGCTATTAATCCTTTTCTTTTGGCAAGTTAATCTATGTTTAGGTACTACTTATTAGAATAAGATCAATAAATATTTACAATAATTTAAGTTAAGGGGATTTTATTCAAAGAGGGTCGTCAAAGTGGGCGGATTAAAAAAATTTAATGTTCAATAAAGTAATCAATAGTTTGTGTACAATATTTAATATTTTTTTTTTAATAATAATTGGCATTTGTATAAAAAGGGGCGTAGAAGTGGGCGGTTTTTTTTTGTCAGAATCAAGATAGTAATAAGACGATTTTTAATTAAAAAGAAAATTTCACGTTCTCGACTATTTTAATAATTAAAATAATTGAAATTTTCCATAAGGGAATTTGCTTTTAAGACCAAAAGGTCAGCACTGGGAACACGACTTTTTTTAAACAAATTACAATTTCTCTGAAGGTTGCAAATAGTTGCAGCTACAATTTTGCATATGGTTTAAGAAATAGTTAGGGTAAACTATCATGGTCAATTTTCCGCGCGAACTCGCGAGTATTTTTTTGTAGCTCTATTCAAACCGAAAAAATCTGCTAAAAAAGGGTGTTTTTTGTTTAATTTATTAAAAATAGTAAATATTTTTTTATTTTTTGTTTAATTAAAATTTTGATTTACGCACAAATAATACAACTAGAATAAACTATAGAAAATTAATATTTTACATTTAATATGCCAAAATTTCAAATACGAAAACAAAGAAGTTAGTTTTTTCTGCTTTTTTTTAACTCTAGAACGAAATTGACCAACTTTGAAAAGCTCTATAAGTCAAACTAGTTAGCGGAAAATTTTTGTGTTTGCTGTTTTTGAAGCTCCGTTTATATTTCTATTAGAAATAAAAAACAAAACTTTAAAAATAAAACATCGAAATTAGTATTTTTGCCACGAAATTTTCCTTTTCGGACCACAGTGCGGCGGCATTGACATTATATATGGGTCATTTTTTAAAAATTGACATTTTTTATTGATCGTTTCAAAAAAAAAATTTCAGTTTTCCTTGAGTTTTAGTTTCTAAATCTATAGTAAACAAGTAGAAAAGGAGTTCTCCGAGTTGCGCAAAAATAATTTCAAATATTTTTCATTTTACGAGTATTTTTCGATAAAAATTAAAATTGAAAATTTCGAATGTATTAAAAATGTTCTTTTCTTGTATAAAATAACAATAATCTACAAAATAAATACATAGTAACAATAAATAGTTGAAATTTTTTATTTATTTATTTATTTAAATCACAGGTAACAATACAAATTAATTTGTATTGTCCGGAATACATTGCGCCGGGGGACTTAGCCCATATGGCTGTTATTATAGTTTATATATATAAATTTAACATAATGTTGTTCTTTTTTAACAAATTAATTCGTATAACTATAAGTTTAAACATGTTTGATTACAATATTTTAATTCAAAATATATTATAAATAATAAATTTTAAGAAAAAGAAAAAGTTAGGTTTAAATTGAAATTTGATTGATATTGTGCTTTTTGAGTAGTGGAAATAATACGGATTTGTCCGGATGAGTAGTTGTGTCCAGAAGCTTTTGTAAAGGTTGGATGTTATTTGAGAAGTGTTGCTTTGTTAATGAGCATATTTGCAAAACGTGATCTATGGTGAGAGTTTCTCCACAGAAACTGCAAAGCGGAGGAGGCTCGTTGTTGAAAAGATGTATTTTGTTGAAAAGTGTATGACCCAGTCTTATTCGGCAGAGCTGCACGGATTGCAGACGGGTCAAAGATTCATTGTAGGTCACTTGTCCTAAGGCTGTCTTGTGATGTCTTAAAAAAGAGTTAGAGCTGTTCCAACGTCTTTCTGCCTGCTCACATATGTATTTTGAAATTGAATTGACTATAGATGATTCGAATGGGGGAATGGTGAAGATCAAAGGCATTTTGATGGCTTCTCGAGCGGCTGAATCTGCCTTCTCATTACCTGCGATACCAACGTGGCCTGGGCACCATACTAAATGAACTCTTGGGAAGCTTGACCGCATAATTGAGCGTAGGAACAGAATAATTGGTGTATTGTTTTTATTATTGGTAATACTTCGTATTGCACTTAGAGAGCCGCTGCAAATTGCTGTTTTTTCAGTTCCATCTTTAGCAAATTTGAATGCATCAACCAATGCCATCACTTCTCCAATAAATGGATTTTGGTTTGGGGTTGTGAGTTTTTGAGAGATGATGTTGTCATATTGGTTATCGCACCTGTATACGCAATAACTTGTTGTTTCGTCTGTTGTGGAGGCGTCTATATACAAAATGCAATCGAATTGTCCTTTCGTAATTATTTCAGAAAATTTTTTCCTGTAAATGACTGGAAGTGTACTTTCCTTAGATGTATGGTCTAGGGACGTGTTGATTGTGCTTTTCGGGAAAAGCCAAGGTGTTGTGTCAATATCATAAGTTAATGCGTTTGGAATGGTGATGTTGATTGCTGCCATGTATCGAATCGAATTGAAAAGTGCGCTTTTGATTTTCGTTTTCTTAGACGCTGACCAGCCAACTCTGCATACTTTGTGTAACGGATGTTTCCTGTCTATGAAGCTTTTCGCAATTATTTTCGTTTGGCTCTTCTTTTTCGTATCCAAAAAAGATGGTGTATTGGTTTCGGCTAGTAATGCATCAATGGGGGTTGATGGTAAAGCTCCCGTAGCTTTTCGTAATAAGGCGTTGATTTTAGATTGGATAATCTGATCGTTGCTTTTTGTCCAGTGTGAATATATGGAAATACTGTGTTCTGTGGCTCCTCTTATCAGAGTTTGGGCTATATTTATAGATGTATTCTGATGCGGTCCTTTGTGTTTCTGGCAGATAATTTTGAGCAAGTTTAAAGATTTATTAAGCTTGTTAGCTATAAATTTGGCATGTGCATGCCATTTCCACGTTTTCGTGCAGATAAGGCCAAGAATTCTGATTTTGTCTTTGAGGGGAAGAACCGAGCCACACAGATTTATAGATGAGTTTGAGCACGACCTTTTTTTTGCATATATGCAAAACTTCCATCTTTGCAACTGGTAATTTAGCACCAGTATTTTGACACCACACTTGAGCTGTTGGTATGGTATGATTAAGAGCATGAGCGACTTCTTCATGGTTTCCAGAACCTAAAATGAATATGTTATCAGCAAAAGTCAAAATCGATCTTATTCGTCGATCACCAGTGTTTATTTTATTCAGGAGCGAGTTAACATAGGCATTATACAACATTGTGGAGATGGGAGATCCCTGAGGAACACCGTTTTCAATTTTATGTTCAAATGAATAATGGCCACTGACTCCAACTCTAATTATTCTATTAGACATGAAGGAATGGATTACCTTTACTAGGTTCGAATTGATTCCCCAGTCGTGGAGTTGTTTTACTACTCCTAAGGAAGTTACTTTCTCGAAAGCCTTTTCTAAGTCCATGGACAAGAGAACTGAATGGTTTTGGGAGGCTAACTCTGTGTGCACTGCTTGATCAAGCATATGCAGCAAAGTATGTGTGCCTCTATATGGTCTGAAACCATGTTGACCTTTATAAGTTTTATTTCAAGTGCCCACTTAAGTCTATTCGCAATTATTTTTTCAAATAACTTTAATAGAACAGAGAGAAGAGAAATCGGTCAAAAACTATCGATAGACTGTGAATCTGTGTTTGATTTAGGTATTGGAATCAAATTAGCTTTTTTCCAGTCAAGATGAAATGTTCCATTTTTTAAGATAGTGTTATATAGCTTAACCAATCTTAACATAACATCAACTGGTACATTTTTTAACATCTTAAATGTTATTTTATCTGAACCGGGCGTTGAGCCTTTGGTTGAGCGTAGTGATTCCATTAATTCGGGGAGAGTGATATCTGGATAAGAGGCGGTTGAAGGGAAATCTATGGAAAATGCATTTTTTTTTTTGCAAAATGTCATCGGGAAAATTTGCGTCAGAGCCCATTTGTTTGCAAAAAGATTTGCAATTTCGCTTTGATCATTTACTAATATAGAACCATGTCTGATGGAGGTGATGCTACATCGTGAGTGATTTCCGCTTATAGTTTTAACCTTATTCCAAAGAGTTTTCGAGTCCATAGATGGATTAATAGTTGTTAAGAAATTTGCCCAGGCATCTCTTTTTGCTTCACGAACTATACGTTTGATTTTGGCAGCTAAACGTCTATATGTGTTAGTAGGACTACTTTTTAGCTTGAGCCAAGCGCTTCTTTTAGCGGTGGTGAGATTTTTTATTTCTAAGTTAAACCAAATAGGTTGTTTTGCATTGCAGGGTGGATGAGAGGATGGAATAGAAGTAGAGGCAGATTTTATTATTTTTCTAAAATTAGCTGCTTCTTTGTTAATATTTTCAGACACTGGAATTTTGCTAGAAATTTGACTTACACTGTTTGAAAATTTGTGCCAATCAGCTTTTGTTTCAACAAAGCGGGATTGAAATTTTTTGCTTAAAGTGTATGTTGATCCTGTATCAATAAGAATAGGGAAGTGGTCACTACCTTCCAGATAGTTGTGGGTTTTCCAAGTTACATTATTTGCAATTGATGGTGAAGCAATTGTCAAGTCAATTGCAGTCAACGTATTTCTTGTAGAGAAATGCGTTCGTGATCCATCGTTTAAGAGAACTAGGTCAAAATGTTGTAACCATTCAGCTACAGTTGTACCTGCCCTATTGGTATGTGAGGATCCCCACATTATGTTATTGGCGTTGAAGTCACCTAACACAATGCTTTGTGTTAGTTGGTTTGCGGCCAGATCATGGTATCGTTGCTGAGATATGATTTCGTCAGATTGTCTGTAAATACTTTGTATCGTTATAGGTTGAGATAGGTTGATTGTCAGCGTTTGGGTTAACATACCACTGGGGCAGCTTGTGTATGTGTGGGGTATATTAGATTTAATGAAAATAGCTGTACCGTCTTTATTTCGCTCATGTGGCTTATTATTAAAATACTCGTAAGCAATGTAATTTTTATATTTTAATGGTGCATTTTCAACAAGAACTTTAGTTTCTTGTAAAGCGATGATTTCGGGATTATATTTTTGAATAAGAATATCCAAGTGTGGAAGGTTATTGAAATACCCTTGGATATTCCATTGGAGAATTTTTAAATTAATTTCTTTGTTAGCGTTGACTGTTGGATTGTTATTATTGTTATGAAATGTATTCGTTGTTGACAAATTTTGTTGTTGGTCAAGTATTGTTGGCCGTAGGCAACTCTGGCCGGAGAGAGGGCGAGCGGGCTGCATGTCTGCAGATCCTGTTCGCTCTCCCGCCAGAGATGTCCACGACCTTATGTTTGGAATGTTTGGGTTGTTATTATTCATCATCTATATCAGATGAGGACATAAAATAAGATTCTTTTTGTAGTAAATTAGATGTTATCATTGAAAGGGGTGAGTTTTGTGTTTTGTTGTTTTGAAAGGTTGGTTTGATTGTTTGGTTAAGTAAATTTTCTTGGTTGTTTATTGGTGGCGGTGGCAGTGGGCGGCTTGAGGTAATATGACTGATCGGTGCAATAATTGGTTGTGATGACGTAGTGGCTAGAGGTAGGGATTCAGTTGCTTTTGTTGTTTTTGGAGATGAATTGGTCTGTGCAGTTGTTTTTAAACTATTGTTTGAAGATTTATTTTGATTTTGGATATTTTCTGTTTTATTTGTATCAATATTATTTGTTTCTGGAGAGAATTCTCCGAAGCATTAAGAGCTTGTCGGGCTCTTGAAGCGTATGTTTGGGGTTTTAAGATTGGTTGATTGGGGTACATTTGTCTATAATTTGTTTGGCGTCTCCCATACTATACTTGTTTCTGGTTTTGATCGTTAAGATCTCTTTGTTTTGAATATATTTAGGGCAGTCTTTAGAAGAAGAGCAATTCGCGCACATAATACGAGTGCATTCTATAGTTGCATGAGGTGGCAGACTGCAAACTTCACATTGTGTATTATTGTTGTACCTTTTTGTCGTATGTCCCAAAATCTGACAATTTTTGCATCTCATTGGATTTGGTATATACTCTTGAACTTTAGTTTTATACCAGGCTATATCAATTGTTGCAGGATGTTGATAACGATCGAACGTGAAAAGCATGAGTCCCGAAGGACGCATACCATTTTCTGATTTTTTTTTTGGAATTTATAAACTTCGATAACACCTTGTGTTTTTAATTCCCTTATTATTTCTTCTTCTGGAGTATTTATCAGACAAGGTGCATGTACAACGCCTTTTGAAGAATTCAGATTGGAATGCAGTTTCACAGTAACGGGAACCTGCGCAAGATTGGAGATTTTAAGGAATCTATCAGCGATTGACTATGATTTAGTAAGAATCAGGATGCTTCCATCCCTAATATCAGAAATATTTTCATATTCTTTGCTCACAGCGTCAATGGCTTTATTTAGGATAAATACGCTTAATGATGATAAAGGTTGCTCAGCGATTTTAGGAGAAATTACAACAAATTTAGGGTTCTTAAGGTTATTAGGGACATTTCGAGCAAATGGGAATTCAGCTAGCTATTCTATTCTTTTCTTTTCTTTTTGCAAGAGGTTATGAATGTTGGGGGCTCTGCCAACAATTCGAACATGTTCCCGGTTTTTTCTCTTCCTGGCCCCGGGGCCATTTTAATTGATAAGAAAATTTAACCACACACCAAAAACTATAACACGCGGTTTTAAAGAAAAATTAATAAGCCCTGTGAAGGGAAGGAGATAGATGTATAAACGAAAAAAAATATCTGTCAGAGATAACCACCGCACAAGGAAAGTCAACACAAGTGTACGCTGTGAAAGCAAGACGGTGACTGAGTTGAAATTTTGTGGAAAGCAAATAAATTTAATAGGATAATTAATACAAAAATACAAATTAAATAAATTCAAAATCATACTCTTCAGGGGAAAACTGTTTTATTCTTTGAAATTTATAATAATGAAAAAATTAAAATTAATAATGATGAAATTCAGTATATTTATCTAGAATATAAAAAAATTAATAATAATATGAGTCATTATAAACTAAAAGAACATATTAAAAAACAAATACGAAAATGGCCACGGAGATTAGAGTCCACGGAGATAACAAAATCGACTATTTCTTAATTTTAATATAGTCAATGTAATTCAATGTCATCCAAATTATATAAGGTGGTAAAAAGCAAGTTATTTGTACAGACAGCCGCTCTACCATTAAAGCTGTTACAAATACCAACAACATCAACACCAACCTCATCAACAACATCCGCTCCCTATTAATCAATTCAAACCAGCACATAAAAGTGATGTGGACCCCTGGCCACGTTGGCATCCGAGGCAATGAACTGGCGGATGAAGCTGCCAGCCTTGCAAGCAAAACACCAAGCTACCTTTACAACATCTACACCAAGAGTGACCTCGTTAAGAACCTCACAAGAAGACTGATTAGCTCCCAAAAAATCAAATGGAAGCTATACAATCATCACTATGTAAAAGTGAACCCAACAAAGTCAACTCCTATATACCCTACAAACATACCAAAATTCAAAATATAAAACTTCATCCGACTCCGACTTGGCCATACCTCTGCCACCCACCTTCACCTCCTCAAAAAAGAGCCACCTCCATTTTGTTCTACCTGCAACACTACATTTAATCTCCAACACCTGCTCCAAAACTGCAACAAAATTAAACCAATCATCAACAAAATATTAAATGGAAGCGACATCATCGAAACATTAAAATGCCCAAATTTATCAAATATAAATAAGATTAATGCTATTCTTTTAGAAATAGACACTATTGTATAAATGTTTATATAGTGTTAAGTATTATAGAGCGGTAGGCCTTTGCAGCTAGAAGCCAATAATTTTCATATTAGCCTGTAATTCATTTAATAAATATATATATAAGAATAATAATAATAATAATAATAATAATAATAATAATAATAATAATAATAATAATAATAATAATAATAATAATAATAATAATAATAATAATAATAATAATAATAATAATAATAATAATAATAATAATAATAATAATAATAATAATAATAATAATAATAATAATAACCCTCGGGGGGTGTTGTATCCCTAGAGGGCGCGTCCTCAGGTGGCGGATGGAGGAATGCCCGATAGATATATCGAGTAGGTGGGAATTGAAAACCCACCCGCGGACCAAACAACAACACAAAATCCTGCATCCTAAGCTGGTAACCAGAAAGCATGTAGGTAAGCGTCTGTACTTCAGGTTAGAAGCGGCTTCAATTATACCTGCCAGTAGGTATAAAATGGAAAAAACCCAAAAAAAAACCTTGGAGAAAAGTAACATGAAATGGAAAATGAAATTAGTTTTAACCGAGTGGGGATATCCACTCAAACGTCGGTAGAAGCCACGGCTATCGGCGGGGGCTTGGCTCTGCAAAGAGATGAGTCGCCAGTGGCACAACAAGAAAGCAACCAACCTGCGACAAGTGTTTCCCAGTACAATTTAGGGACCACCAGAGCAGGCCGTCCTAGACAACGCATCCAATGGACCAATGATATGAATGAATATGTCCTGCGTTGCTACTTCACAACAACCAGATGTGAAAACTCACAAAATATGTTGATTTACAGGAGGGAAATGTTCAACATGTTCATCGGAAGATACAGTGACCTTGAAGGAAGGGTAAACGAAAACAATCTAGCCCGTAGAAAAGATGCTATCCTTCAAAATAATTACGTTGAAATTAATCGGAGACAACGAATAAAAGCTGAAGTTCAAGCCGAAATTGAAGCTGCTGCAGAAACATCACACCAAATATCAAGTGAAACACCATTTAGAGTAAATGATGCTCTTGAACCAACCATTGAATCCTCAACCTCGTCGACCAATCCCTCCTTGATTCAAATACAGCAAACACCGCTCGAGATATTAACTTACACAACTCCGGAGCCATCGACTATTACTGTGCAAACGACAACAGACATAGAAACACAAAGAATCCGTGACATTTTCGGACTTTCTCTAGTTGAGTTTGAAGGTATTGATCCATCTCTGAGACCAAAAATCCCAAAAGTACACGAACCCAAGAAACTTGATGCTGTTTTAAATATAATCAATTCCAAAATTTTGCCACAGTATCTAACTGATGAACCAAGGATGGAACGTATTAACGACCTTCTGTTCGTTAGCGCAATATCCGCTCTGCGAGCTCTTGGAAAGAAACCAATATCAACTTTGAAAAATCCCAGACAAACAGCAAGAAAGATCGAGAGTTTTCTGCCAAAGTGGAATAAAAGGCTCCGAAACAAAATAGAAAAGCTGAGACGGGATATTGGTAGGTTAACCTCTTTTAGAGATGGTTCAAATTCAAGTCGGCTCTGCAGACATATAAGACGTCTGATTGCACCACTCAGTCCCTCAAACATATCCAGGGATGAGATTATAGAAATAATCGATGGGAAGGCTCAAAAATTATCCGCTCTAGCAAAACGACTTAAACGATACGAAAAATGCAGCAACCGAAAGTCTGAAAATGCTCTTTTTTCCAGGGATCAAAAAGCATTTTATAGGAACTTTGCATCCTCACCCATAACAGGATCTGAAGATGTTTACCCACCATTCAGTGCTACTGAGCAGTTTTGGAGTAACATCTGGAGTAAACCAAAACATTACAATGAGAATGCCCACTGGATTGCGGATGAGATCGAACTATTCAAAGACACAACATCTATGCCTTACCAGCCGATTACCAGAGAAGAGGTCAACAATGCCATTTTGGAAACCAGCAATTGGAAAGCCCCTGGTGTTGACAAGCTTCAAAACATATGGCTTAAAAGGTTGTCTGCATGTCATGAACAGCTTGCAGTCTTTTACGGATTTACTTGAGCTGAAAACCATGCCACCCAAATTTTTTATTAGTGGAGTGACCTTTTTAATTGCCAAAGGAAAGCCTTGTGAAGACCCCTCTAGGTATCGCCCTATTACATGCCTCTGTACAACATATAAGCTCTTCACAAAGATACTAGCCAACAGAATTTATGACCACTGTACCATCAACAACGTCATACCAGATACACAGAAGGGATGCAGTAGACAAACAATGGGCTGCAAAGATCAACTAACCATCGATGCCGTAATTACAGGCCTAGCATTAAGGAAGAAGCGGAGTATCAGTATGGCTTATATCGATTACAAAAAAGCATTCGATTCGATGCCCCACGACTATCTTTTAAAAATTCTAGAAGTTTACAAGATCGATCCAACCATTGTAAACTGTCTCAAGATCATAATGGGAGGTTGGAACACAAGGCTTAGTCAAAATGGTCTTTTTAGCAAACCTGTTCCTATACGATGCGGAATCTTTCAAGGCGATGCCCTAAGCCCTCTCTGGTTTTGTATAGGTCTAAACCCCATAAGCAGAATCTTGGCCAAAATAAAATCTGGCTTCATTATCAAAACAGAAACCTATGACTACTCCTTCAACCACTTGTTATATGTAGACGATTTAAAGCTCTACGCCAAAAATAAACAAAAACTCCATAGAATGATTGAAGTTGTAAAAAGCTTTAGCACAGACATTCAAATGGAATTCGGTATGGAAAAATGTAAAATGGTTCACCTGGTAAGAGGAAAAGTAGAGGTCAACGAAGAGGGTTTCCTAATAGACCAAGAACAAATCATTGAAGACTTACAACACGAGGAATCGTACAAATATCTTGGTTTCCTTCAACTCAGAGGAATAAATCACAGTCTTATCAAGAGTAGCCTGACCGCCCAATTTAAAAAAAGAATGTGCAATATTTTAAAATCGAACCTTTCCGGTGGAAACAAATGCAAAGGTATAAACACCTGGGCTATTCCTTTGCTCACATATTCTTTCGGGGTAATCAAATGGTCTTCAACTGACCTTGCGAACCTTGATATGCTGATCCGAACATCATTCACAAGATATAACAGCCAACACCCACGAAGCGCCATTGAAAGGATGTCCCTACCTCGAAAAATCGGTGGAAGAGGGATTGTGAACATAACAAATCTACACCACCAGCAATGCCTTAATATACGGCAATACCTGCTTAGTAATTCATCAACACTTATAAAGACAATATGCTTGGCTGATGACAACTTTACCCCCCTTAACCTCAGCTTGGCAAACTTTCCGGTCCCTGATAACGTCAAAACAAAGGACGAACTTATTATGTCTTGGAAAGTAAAGCCTATACATGGAAGTTACCCCAATGAACTCAGTCAAGACCATATAAACCAGGAGGCGTCCAACTTATGGCTTATGCAAGGGCAACTTTTCTCTGAAACTGAGGGATTTGTCATAGGCATTCAAGACAGAGTAATCGCAATTACAGAAAGTTCATCCTCAGGGAAGCTGTTGATGACAGGTGCAGAAGATGTGGAGAAAATGGAGAAACAATCGAGCATATAACATCAAGTTGCAGTACCTTAGCTTCACAAGAATATATGAACCGACACAATAATGTTGCAAAGTTAATACATCAACAATTAGCTCTCAAAAGTGGCCTAATCCAAAATCAAACACCATATTACAAGTACCTACCTCTCCCTGTACTGGAAAACTCTAATTTCAAGCTCTACTGGGACAGAGCAATAACCACCGACCAGCACATTTCCGCGAATAGGCCAGATATTGTTCTGTTTCACAAAGCGGACAGAAGGATTGATATCTTTGATGTAGCAGTCACGCTAAATCGCAATCTGCAAACAACATACTCCACAAAGATATCCAAATATGCTTCCCTAGCCATAGAGTTAAGATCCATGTACAACATGAATCGGGTAGATGTGACCCCAATAGTTATCTCAACAACGGGCCTTGTCCCGAAAAATTTGAGTAGAAACCTAAAAAATCATAATATTGAATGGCTATTGGCTCAGATCCAAAAATCGGTACTGCTGGACACTTGCAACATCGTCAGAAAGTTCCTGCAACTTTGAAATAATAAATAAAGATAAAACTGTAAATTAACAATAACATACCATAGTCGGCTGTAGGATGGGGGAACTTCCCCCCCTCACTACCATAATCCAAACAACCAACTACGCAGGGCTAGAACATGGTCTATGCCCCATCAGAGCCTAATCCCTTGGCATAGCCCGGGATAGGTAATTTCCAACTTCATAGAAGTTGAGAAGTACATATCAATTCAATAATAATAATAATAATAATAATAATAATAACCCTCGGGGGGTGTTGTATCCCTAGAGGGCGCGTCCTCAGGTGGCGGATAGAGGAAAGCTCGGCAGATATGCAGGGTAGCTGGGAAATAAAATACCACTCGCGGACCAAACAACAACATAAAGCCCTGCATCCTAAACTGGAAACCAGTCAGCATGCAGGCAGGCGTCGGTATTTCATGTTAGAAACGGCCTTAAAATACATCCTGTCAGTAGGAATAAAATGAAAAAACCTTCAAATATGGAAAACACAAACAACGAATTAAACCCGGGGACCTCGGATAACCCCACCGCGTCGGGATCGCATAACTCCCGCGCACTTGGTTTGGTAACTGGACAAAGTGTGACAAGTCAATTACAGGACAACGAAAATAACAACACAAGTACCCATGATGAAAGTGAACAGCATGCACAGACCGATGCAGCTCTCACAGCTCTTGGAAGAATAAGACAACGCCGAAAATGGACAAATGAAATAAATGAAGATCTATTGCGTACGTATTACATTGTAACCATACAAGAACAGAACCTCACAGGTTATCGAACTCAGCTTCGATCAATATTCATAGCACAGCATCCAGAATTCAACGTTACTGAACAAAGACTAGCAGACCAAATACGAGTCATACATAGAAATAATCTAATACCAGAAATTAGAAGAAATATTATCAAGGAGTCAACGCGAACAATTACGGACATGAACAATAATGCAGAACAAAATCATCTCATACCTGATACACAACACGAAGCAAGCAATCAGAATCAAATACAACATCTGACAGATAATCCTGATCAACGACAAAATGCAAACTTATCTGTAAGCTCTTACAGTGATGTCGAGGAAATATTTTATCTGCAACATAATGTTTTTACAAATATTAGCCCTGCGATGAGACCAAGTATACCAAAACTCAACACCTCCATAAAGCTGAGCAAAGTTATACAGTACGTCAACGACGTGATACTTGTAAGAGAAATCAACCAAATAAACACACTGGATGAACTTAACAATCTCATTTACACTGCGGCAATCACAATTTCGATCAAAATGGGCCATAAAATAAGGTATACAGATAGAAGACAAAGGGAACCTAAAGAAAACCCTACGCTTAAGCGAATCGCATTAAAAATTAAAGAATTAAGAAGTGATATAGAAAGGCTGAAAAAGTATATAAGCGGAACACATTCAAGAAGGCTACGTCATAAAATACGAAAAATTTTTCAAAGACATAACAGACATTCACGATACGAACTCAACAATTCAAACGCATTATTAATATTGGACACCGTAAAACAAAAGTTATCGGTCCAAACTGCAAAGCAACGCAAATACAAGCTATCAAACCAGAGACGGGAAAACAACAAACTTTTCAAAACCAACGAAAAGAATTTTTACCGTAAACTCAGTTTGAAAACGGACCCCCCTGAAGACAAATTACCAACCAAGGAAGACACAGAGCATTACTGGTCATCATTATGGTCAAACCCAGCAACACACAACAAAAATGCTGAATGGATCAAACAAGAAAAAATAAGAAATCTTTCCTTGGCAGACATGCAGAATCATTGTTTTACAATCCAACAAATTAAACAAGTTATATCCAAAACCCTCAATTGGAAATCGCCCGGGGTAGATAAGATTCAGAACTTTTGGTTCAAAAGGCTGCCGGCAGTACACGAGAAATTAACCACGCTAATGAATGAGTGCATACAAGATCCTAATAAGTTTCCATCTTACCTTACAAATGGAATAACATACCTCTTACCAAAAGGCAAAGGCTTTGAAAACAACCCTGCAAATGGAAGACCAATTACTTGCTTACCAACCATGTATAAAATTATGTCCGCCTGCCTCAACCTTCTCATATAGGACCACGTAATGAAGAACAACATACTATGCATAGAACAGAAAGGGTGCAGTAAAAATGCGAAAGGCTGCAAGGAGCAGCTCACTATTGACCAGATTATTCTGGAACATACAACAAGCCATAATAAGAATCTGCACACATGCTTCATTGATTATCAGAAGGCTTTTGACAGTGTTCCACATACTTGGCTGATTGAAATAATGGAAATATATAAGATACACCCAAGTATAATAAATTTTCTAAAATGTATCATGAAACACTGGAGAACGAATATTGAAATAAGATCAAAATCTGTACGAATGCGAACGTCAGATATCAAGATTAAATGTGGTATATTCCAAGGAGACTGCATATCACCACTATGGTTTTGTCTTGCACTAAATCCTCTATGTAGCCTCCTTATAAACAGCAAATATGGAGTTAAGGTAAAAACCAACACAGACATAGAAATATTGAGTCACCTTCTATATATGGATGATCTTAAGATCTATGCATCATCAAAACAACACCTAGACCAACTAATTAGAATAGTTTCAGTATTTAGTGATGACATAAACATGAAATTCGGTTTGGATAAATGTAAGACAGTATGCATCACCAGAGGTACGGTGACTAAAACACAAGACCCAAATATTCAAAATATTAAAGAAATGGAGGAAAATGAAGTTTATAAATACTTGGGCATGGTTCAAAACAACCGCATTGAAAAGAGATCTATTAAGAACACCCTCACCAGAGAGTTTAAATCACGAATACATAAAATAGCGAAGACAAACCTAAGTGGAAAGCATCTCATAAAAGCGGTTAACACATATGCCATCCCTACATTAACTTATAGCTTCGGTATAATAAAATGGAGCACCACTGAACTCCAAGCATTACAAAGAAAAATTCGAACAATGCTCACATCTTATAAACTTCAACACCCAAAATCATGCTGTGAAAGAATGACCACATCCAGAAGAAATGGAGGAAGAGGTCTCATAGACCTACAAATACTTCATGACAACCAGATTCAGTCATTAAGGACTTACTTTCACCTAAAATCTACAAGATTAAATCTAATTAAAGTATTAAACGAACTAGACAAAAACTTAACACCATTGAACCTAGACGGAGGGTTCGAAAGACGAGCAATCGACAAAGATCAAAGGGAACAAATGTGGGCAATCAAACCAATTCATGGCCAGTACTATAGATCCATTAATAACGATAATGTTGACAAACTTTTATCACACAGATGGTTATTAAATGGTGTACTATTTGGGGAAACTGAAGCGTTCATGATTGCAATACAAGACCGAGTGATTCCCACTAAGAATTACAAGAAATATGTTATGAAGGATCCAAATATACAAGAAGATACATGCCGTAGATGTAGGATCCAACCGGAGACAATAGAGCATATCATATCAGGCTGTACATGTCTAGCGCAAACAGAATATACAAAAAGACATAACAACGTCGCCAAAATAGTACATAAGAAACTTCTTGAAAAACATCAAATTTTAGTTGAAAACACCCCTTACTACAAATACGAGCCTTCACCGGTAGTGGAAAATGACAACATCAAAATCTACTATGACCGTACAATACATTCCCAACACACAAGGCTTCATAATCGCCCAGATCTCACAATCATCGATAAAAAAGAACATAAGGGTATCTTCATCGACGTGGCGATTCCAGCTAACAGGAACATTAGTCGTACCTACAACGAAAAACGAAGTAGATATGCCGAGTTGGCTGTAGAAATAAAACGAACCTGGAACTTGAAGGAAGTGAGAATTATACCTATCATCATAAGTGCCGAAGGAATAATCGACAAGCAACTAAAAGATGACATAAAAAGACTAGGACTGAAGCAAAATATAATAGATGCTATGCAAAAAGCTGTAATACTCGATACCTGTCACCTAACCAGAAACTTTATGAATATCAATTAAACAGAAAAACTATAGATAAAAGTAAAACACATTTTGTCATGGGCTAAGGCCCCCAAAAGATGTTAATTATAACCCAATATGGAGAAATTAATTAATTTTCAATGATAATAATAATAATAATAATAATAATAATAATAATAATAGGTTCAAGTATGATTAAATACCTTTCTTTTGGCGGTGGTAAGACTAAAAAATATTAATATGGTACAAAGATAACAAGGCCACGGAGATTATACTGAATTTTTACTCGTATGAACAAATTATTTTGTATGTAAATTTTAAAGGAATTAACTGCAATAATTAAATTATAATAAAACGTGAAATTGAAGGTTTTTTCACGTACTATAAGATGATGCATCGTAAAAAATTATTAAAAATTGTTTAGTTGTGTGAAAAAGCGAAAATGTTTAATTATGTTTTTTTTTCAAAATCTTGTCACACTCATTCAACTAAGTATTGGGACAACAAAAAAAAATTCTTTTGCATATCATAAAATTGAAGTTTAAGAGAAGGCCTTTCAAACGACAAGGCCCAAAATTAAAAAAAAAATCATTTTCATCATTAAAAATATTAATAAATCTGATTAAGCATCAAAATCACATCCCAAAAAGGCCACGGAGATTACACATTATTAATTACCATCGATATTTGTTACCATCAAATTGAAATGCAAAAAAAAAATAGAAGCTATAACGCTAAAAATGTAATTTTTTTACAACGACCCATGGTGCTTATTTTGACATTCTCTTTCGTTCGAAAGTGAGTCGAATTCGTTGAAACTTAATTTTGAGACTCGGCGATTAGAATATTAAACGAACAAATCGAAAGTTCACAAAATCCATAGAAAGTTCATTCATTTGCGAAAGCTAATTCAATTTTGACATTCGAAAGAATAGAACTAAATGTCATTTTTGTGTCGTTTGAATTTTTCTGTCGAGTAAGCAACAAAACATGTAAGTTTTTAATTATTCCATGGAAAATAAATTACTTTTATTAATTTTGTTGTTGTTTTATGTTTGGAATGCGACTTATTCCAACTGGACAAACCGCGAACAAAAGGAAAAGTTAATCAAAATTATGGAGGAAAACCCGGAGGTAGCAAAGAGTTTTTTTACTACCCGCGTTGATACGGAAAGGTTTTGGAAGGAAACCACTATCCTTCTCCTCTGCACTTCTTCAACACTATCTTCATTTATAAACAACACAAATGCCATATTTTTATTTTTTATTCATCATTTTATGTTTTTATCAAAGAAATTTAAATTATTAAACAATTAACAAAACAATTACAAATAAACAAAGATTTCACTTTTTGGTTTTGACATTTCACAAACACTTCTCTTTTGTTTTTGATATTTTAGTGTGACCAAGTGTATACGAAAAAAAAAATAAAAATTTTGAACGCGTCATGAACAACTTATTTTTTTTAAGAATAATTTCAAAACAGCTGAGTTGACACAAAAAATGTAATGAATATGTAGTTCTTTATGGTTAAACTTTACTTTATAATGAAAAAGTGTATTATTTATTTTGTTTCTTGATTCTTTATCCAACATCTATAAAATGTTTAGAAACAAAAAAATGTAAAACGGTCATACTAATTCAAATAGAAATATAGTAAATTTCAAACAGCTGATAATGAAAATGAATCTTTTTTGAAGTTCATTTTATGCTATCTTTCGCAAATGAATGTTATTCGTTCGAATCTCAAAATTAAGAAAGTTCATTCGAAGGAATATGTACGGCGGTTTATCGAATCCTAAACAAACAGATTTTTTATTTCGAACGCATTCATTCTGAATGGGCGAATATCTGAACGCGGTCATCATCCATTTTAATTTGAACTCGTTAAATTATTCTTTTCAACCATAATATACCAGACGCCAAGAAAAAGAAATAAGGTTCGATCCACCGCCAGAAATCGACTAAAATTGTAAGTTATTTAATTTCCCATCCCAAAATATGGTTAAATTAATTTCTCTTTATTAGGAAATAAACCGATTCAAATAATCGTTGTTTTATTCAAGATTTTGGAGGAACTTTTTTAATATTTGCCACGCCATTAACATTTTTATTTCAATTTTATTGGCACGTGATTGAATAATTTTCCTGTCTTTGATGCCAAGAAATAAACGACTGAATCCTCTTGAAGACTCTGATTCTGAAGTGGATACAACAATCGTAGCGATGTCACAGGAGGACGAAAACACAGACATGGAAAAACTTCAAGAAGAAATGCAGCAGCTGCGTTCAAAACTAGAAGCCGCCGCACAATGGTGCTTTTGCAGAAATAAATGCAAAAAATGAAATTTGAAATATGGATTTGTTTAATTTATTTTTTCATAGATATGTATATAACTGTTCTATTTTTTCCCAAAATTTGGGAAATTTATATCAAGGAATTTGCGAGATACAGCGCTCTAAAGTTACCTATCTTTAAGTTTTGAAATTTATGTAATTTCTTGCATTAACTTTTTTTTCATGAATAGTAGCATTTAATTAAATGTTTGTAAAAACAAAATTTCTTTAATAAATAATATGCTACTGAGCTTTCAAAATAAAATAAAATTAAAAAAATAAAAAAAAATTTCGTCTTTTAGTTGGGTTACGACTGAGTGACCTAAAATTAATATTTGAATGCTCTTTCCTTAGAGTAACAGTTTTAGCTACGTCTAGTGGCTACTATTTTTGGAAAGCTACAATATTCAACTAACTATTTTCGAAAGAATTGTATCCGTCCTGATCCGATTTTGAACGCAGTGTACAAATTTGTTTCACTGAATCCGATTAAAAAAACACGGTTTCGACTTTGGTCATGTTGCAAAAATTGATTTTATTTTCGCCAAACATATATATCTTTCATTAAAATATAAAATAAAATTAATCCTTTGACGAATCTCTGTTATAATTCAATTTTAAGCTCAATAATTTGTCTTGCCTCAGATTTGTTTTTCAAATTCAAGCTTAATTGTTTTATGATGCTATTAAAATGAACTTATAGTACTTTAAGAAACATGTACCTTAATATTTTAATCCAAAGTTTTTTATCGCGCAGAGACAGGTAATAAATAAAAAAGTAAATTTTTGTTGGGTTTTTACTTGAAAAAGAGTTCTTGTCTCCAAATAAAAAACAAAAAATTAGTGGAATTTTTATTGATTTTTTATGATCGAGAAAACAATATAACATGGATAAATCCCCGTCCGTAGACAACGAGATATTGCTGAGCTCTCTAAACTTTGAATATAAGAAATAAAACTTTGACATCATACGAGAACAGAAAAACCGTGTTGAAAATGAGTTTCAATAACTGGAAAAGAGCTCAATCACTGCTTGTTGGCAAAGTTAAGCACCGTCTTTATTTTACTATGAAAGATGGAGAAGTAGCTCAAACTGTGAAAAATATTAGGTCTGCGAACAATTGCAGTAGAAGCTAAGCCTTCAGAGATGAATGTTGCAATCTAAGATCCTGAATGAAGAAGCTCTTATTCTAGGAATGTCACTGCATGTATGGATTCGATTTATGGAGTACATTTTGCACCTGGGATATAACTTAAGCCTTAAAACGTGGAGAACTAATGAACCTACTTGTGCTATCAAGGAAGAAGAAAAAAAATTAATTCAAGCGCAATTCATATCAAAAGTTGGAATAAAAGTTGACGTAGAAAAGCAAGAAGCCGATACAACGGATGATGACAATACTTCACGAAGATTTTTCGGATATTAGCAGATATTAGCAAAATAGGCATTAGATTGATAACCAGGCTCTCGCAGTAATATTGGAAGTTATTTGCCAATCGATACCCAAAAATTTAAGACTTATAGTGAAGAGACAGCTAAGCTCGCGATATCGTTATTCCTTTGGTATCACATGCACGCAATTGTTCACAAAGCTTTACTACACGGAGCAGAAGTAATAGAAAGTGAATCCTTGCCAGTTGGATCACTTTCAGAAGAGGCCCAAGACTGCAGGAATAAGTACTGCAGGTACTATGTGACCCACAACTCGATAAAGTTTTCCTGGTTATTTATTTTTTATAACCCAATTAAGACCTGAACCAAGAAAAAACATCTTCCTTTGAGTGAAAAAGCTCTTGAATTAATTAAATAACTTATTAATATAATCAAATAGGTGTACACATTTATTTATTTATTTATTTCTTATGTTTGATATATGCTTGTGTTATTATGTACTTGATTATTTAGCTTAAAAACAAAATAAACACAAAAACAAATAAAAAAAATTGTTCCGATATAAGTCAATAAACTCTGTAAATCCGAAAAATGTCAATAACTTTTCTCTCAATGATTTCTTTTAACCAAATTTTATCAAAATGTGTGTAAGCCCAGTCCAAACTTAGATGCAAAATTTCATTTTATTCCGTTACATGGTTCAGATTTTACGGATTTTTTTTCCGCTCTCCCATACAAATGGCACCAGTGTGCGCCGCAACGGGCCAAAGTGCTTGCGAAATTCATTTTTCGGGTGGGTTTATAATGCAAAACTTTTACATTTTCTGAATTAACAAATGTTTGGAGCTCTAGTAATCGGAAAAATTATTTCATTTGTATGAACGGTTCGGCTTGTAAGTCAAAGTTGACAAATATTTAAGGTGAGAAAAAACATTTTTTTTTATTTTTTCTTTTAACTTTGAGTGTAAAAACTAGGAAAAGAGTATAAGTTAAACTTTTTTTTGTTATTTTTACTTGATATATGTGTTAATTGCTATGATCAGAATTAAAAATAAAATTATAAATTTTTTAAAGTACTAAATTTAATGTTTTTTGAAACACTACTTTTTATGCACTTTTTCAACTTTACATTGAGTAGACGGATAATGATAAGCTGCGGTCAAAATAATAGCAGTGAAAATAGTTCCAAGAAATATTCAATAAAAAAAGAAAGATGGTGCTCATGAAACGTTATTATAAAATTTTATTTATTAGGTTACATTTATATGAAATCAATTATAAAAGAAAGATTTAAAAATATCGAAAAAAAAATTTAAAAAAAAAATATCTTCAATGTATAAGAAAATAGCCCAGTCAAAAAAATAGCAGTATTCATAAAAATGGATAAAATAAGAAAATTACATTGGATTAAAAAGTAAAACAAAATGTATTTGTATTTTTTACGTCAATACTTGGTGATAGACCCCTTATTGCTTATAAAAGCTTCGCCACTTCTCTTCATTGAGTCCACCAAAGTTTGACATCTCTCCAATGAAATATTTCTCCATGCAGTCTCCACTGCTTCCCCAAGCTGGTTGTTATTGGAGGGTTTGGCATTTGAAACGAATTTCTTGACATCTGTCCAAACGTTCTCTATTGGGTTCAAGTGGGGGGATTGCGCAGGGCACTCCATAACAGAAACTTCATTGACCCGAAACCACTCTTTGGCTTTTTTGCTCGTGTGTTTTGGGTCATTGTCTTGCTGAAAGACCCATCTTATTGGCAATTCCTCTTCTGCGTAAGGCAGCATGGTTCTTAGAAGAATATCCACATAAAGATGCTGATCCATTGCACCATTTGTGCGATATATGGGTCCTACACCTTGATAGGCAAAACAACCCCATACCATTATGCTTGAACCGCCATGTTTTACAGTCTTCCGCGTATACCTAGACACATATTCAGCATTAGGTGGGCGTCGCACATATTCGCGAGAACCAGAACCACCATACAGAACAATTTTGCCCTCATTAGACCATTAAATATTTCGCCAATGCAAACTGCATTCTTTTGGCGATGTGTTTTTTTGTCAAAAGAGGAAGCTTCCTTGGGCTTCTGGCATTGAGATCATTCCCCCGCAATATTCTTCTGTACGTTTCTAAACTAGCGCTTAGATTTAGCTGTCTTTTTTTATTTCCGTAGCCGGCAAATGGGGAGAGACCCTTGAGTATCTCATAGTTCACCTCTCTGATTTTGGAGAAATAACTTTTTTTCTGCCCCTGGTTTCGGGGTTTTCTGTATATTTTTTTGCGGTAATAATCATCTTAGCAGATATTTTTAAGGTTTTTTGAATTTCCGTATAAGTTTTTCCATCAGAGAGGAGTTGGCGTATGATTCGCCGCATTTTCGGAGTGCAATGCTTATTACGACCCATACTGTAAGTTTGAAGGAATATAAATGTGGGAAAACTATGGGTTTTTATACCTTACCTTTTAGTTTCATCAACAAACAAAAAAAATATTCCTAAGATTCAAAAACAATGAAAAAAATTCACAAACTATTAAACACTGCTATTATTTTGACTGCGCAAAAATACACTTTAAGTGAAATCAAATGACCTTTGGAAGAAAACCGTTATGATATGGCTTTTTTTTATTCTGTAAACAAAAGATAAAATATTCTATTACAAAAATAGTACTAGAATATTTTAAAAAGTTGCCTATATTTTAGTTTGTACTAAAATATGTCAATGGTAAGATTACAGTGCTATTATTTTGACCGCAACTGTATATCTTTATCTAGAACCAAAACCTCAGCTGCATAAAGTTGCATAACACTGAGCTAGAGAGATTTGATTTGAAAAAGTCAGTATTTTTTCTGAGTTTTTTTTTCGAGTGCAAAAAAAAATCATGGAAAATATTATTTCTTTGTTTTGCAGGTATGAGTCTTCGTTTTAAATAAAATGGTTTTGTAATTTAGAAGGAAAACATATTTTATGCTAAGCTTTTTAAAACGGTTTTATAGCTTATTTCGTGTAACCCCTAATAAAACTTTTAAGCATGAATGTTTTTGATTTCGGGTATGATTAATTATTGTCAGGTAGATTGATGGATAAGAGTTCCTAACTGCATTAGAATATTTTTAGGTAAGCAGATTACCTTATTGGGATGTCATAAAATTGAATGAAGGTAGTTTGATGGATAAGGGTTCTTTACTGGATTAGAATATTTTTAGGTAAACAGATTACCTTTTTGGGATGTCATAAAATTGAATGAAGGTAGTTTGATGGATAAGAGTTCTTAACTGGATTAGAATATTTTTAGGTAAACAGATTACCTTATTGGGATGTCATAAAATTGAATATTTTTAGTGCAGGTATTTAGTTTTAAGGTATAAAAAAATAAAACATTGGAATGGAATTATCATTTAAAACTTGAACGAGCGAAAAAT
Organism: Philhelius festivus; assembly: GCA_963931855.1. Classification (NCBI taxonomy): domain Eukaryota; kingdom Metazoa; phylum Arthropoda; class Insecta; order Diptera; family Syrphidae; genus Philhelius; species Philhelius festivus. Next base: position 104,154,362 of record OZ007554.1, read on the forward strand.
TATTTGAAATTGATATACCATACAATATTTTGTTTGAACTTTTTTTAAAAGTTAATAGCACTGACGAGTTTATTTCTGCCGTAATAAGTGAACACCAACTATCCGCTGAAAATTTAACGGAAAATGAAGCAAAATTAAGACACTTTCATTGCGCTACTAAGAAAAAATGGATCGCAGCCCAATTTTATAGTCAATTTTATAAACAAAAATGAGCAATGGTTATCTTCATTTCTCCATATCACCGGACAAACAGAATAAATGTGTGATATGAGATCACTACATCAAGGTCATCAAGAGGAAGGCCAAAGAAGTCAGTCAATGAGTGCGCAACATTCACAAAAAAGTAAAAACTAATCAATGCAACAGAGGAGATAAGTACTGCAAATCTCTCTGATGCATTAGTAATAAGGTATAATAAAGACCATGAAAAGGCGAAGTGTTGTGATCAAGGCAATTTCTACTGCAAGTACACTTCGAGTCAAAAGAGTCAAGGAAAGTATTCCTACTCCACAAAAGGATCCCATAAAATAATGGATTTGGGTCTATCAAAAGAAAAGTATAAAATATTGAGAACTTCGTTGAGGAAACACAATATAGATGTTCTGCCATCCTACAACACAATTACAGCTACGAAAAAAGAAGCAGTTCCAGAAAACAGCAAAGTCACGGAAATATCAGCTGTTGTAAAACTTCAAGACATGATGGATCATACTGCAAGGCGGCTCTTAAAAAGCAAAACAGAGGAACAAATAATTGCACTCCCAAGAAGTTTGACCTTACAGAGTAAATGGGGCTGCGATGGATCATCTGGACAAGGTGCGTACAAGCAAAAAATTAATACATCAGATGGTGAAACAGACGCAAACATGTTCATGGCATCAGTTGTACCACTCAGGCTCAATAGTGCAGATTGCGAACATTGGGGGAACCCTCGCCCATCATCAACTCATTTCTGCCGACCTCATTTCATTTCTAGTGACCTCATAAATACAACACAGTTAACGATATGAAAAGGCAAATAGTAGATATTCAACCAACAATGTATAAAGTTAATGAAGATATAACTATATTGGTGAAACAGGATTTCTTTTTAACTATGATTGACGGAAAAGTTTTAAACGAATTAACAGAAAAAAAGTCTACGCGGTCATTTCCGATATGTAAAAGAACCCAAAAAAACTGCAATAACCAGGATGAATTAAATAACGACGAACATAATTACGAATATGGAATCTCTCCATTGCATGCTAGAATCAGGTGCATGGAATTTATTTTGAAACTTGCTTATACACTTCGACAAGAGGGAGAGGAATTTGATGAATCTATTAGGATCAAGGAGGCAGAAATAAGAAGAAAACGAGAGATTCAAAGGCGTTTTCACGATGAGCTTGGACTTGATGTGGATAAACCAAAGCAAGGATTTGGAAATAGCAATGATGGAAACACTTCAAGAGATTTTTTGAACAATCGGAGGCAACCGCTCGAATAACTGGCGTTAATGAAGAGGTTATAACTAGGATCAAAATAATACTTAATGTTTTGAATTGCAGGAAGAAGTGAATGCAGTTAAATTTGGAGAGAACACCAAAAAAAACGCAGAGTTATTGAAACAAAAGTACCCTGAAAAACTACTAACACCTACTATTCATAAAATTTTGGTTCAAAGTCAAAATATAATCGAATACCAATCTCTACCACTTGGATTTATCTGAGTCGAAAGCCCCAACGAGTTCCGAAAATAGATGAAGAAAAGTTACAACAGAGTCAAATCACAAAAAGAGCAGAGGTCAAAAATATTCAACCAACAAAGACATTTAGAAAAGATCAAAATGGATCCACCAGCCCAACAACAGCAGCAGCAACAACAAATGCAACAACAACCACCAGTAGCAGCAGGTAATATAAGTTTAGTGTTAAATCCCCTTAAATATATTGAACGACTCCAAAATTTTGACGGATGAACAGAAGATCTTCCAATTTGTATCCAAAATGTGGATGACATAATACCGACTTTACAAACATACAATGTACAAAGTCAAAGAATGTGCATTAATTTGCTAAAATCTAAATTTATAGGCAGGGCAAGACAAAGTATAGAGATTCATACCCACCTAACGAAGTGGATAGACATAAAATCTATGCTAATAGAAAATTTCGGTGGCTTTAAAAATAGCAACCAATTATATGAAGTATTAAGAAATTCTCAGTACAGAGGAGATGTACTAACATTTTATAATTATATTCAAAAAACACTCTCCTTACTAAATCAAAAATGTCTCCAAGAAAGTAACCCTCTAGATATTCCTCGTAATAACGGGACCGCACTTAATATCTTTAAAGAAAGATTGCCAACACACATGAGGACAATCCTCTACGCTTTAAGACCAAATACCATGGAGTTAGCACTTCATGAATTAAATAGTGCAGGTTTTGTTACAAGACAAAAGAATGATGCAAACAATTACAATGAAAAACAAAAATATTATAATAAAAAAGTAGAAAATAGACACGAGCATAAAAATAATAATAATTTTAAAAATTCCAATAACCTCTTCAGAAATAATAATAATAATAATAATAATAATAATAATAATAATAATAATAATAATAATAATAATAATAATAATAATAATAGGGAAAATAATAATTACAACAAATATAATAATAGTAATAATAATTGGCAACCAAAACCTTACGTGCCAAACAATCAAAATAATTACCAAAGACCAAATAATAATAGTTACAATAACAATTATAACAGAAAATATAACCCTAACAACTACATATAGGCAACAACCCCAAAGATTTGAGCCCATGGATCTCGATCCTACATCATCGCAAATTAAACGCGCACCTAAAGCAAATTATATAAATAAAGAAACAAAAGTAGAAAATGAGGCAAATTTTCGGCATACAGCCTCGGAACAACAAGCGGATTGTCCTTTATGAAATTAACAAAAGGAAATACAACTTTTAGAATGCTTATCGATACGGGAGCAACTAATAGCCTTCTTAGAGAGGACTCTCCAAAGAAATATATAAGAACCAGAAAAAATCCTTTAACAATACAAACTGCAGGGGTGGAATCGGCTAAGGTGATTGGTGATTATCACATTTGTGACTATCATTTGTGATCACCATTAATTTTACATCTGGGTAAGGTGATCACAAAAAAATATTTAAAATTTGGCATCACTTAAGAAGAAAAGCATTGACGTTTGTTTTTCATCTCAGTTTTTCTTCTATTTAATTTCAATTTTTGCCGCGCGAAGTATAATTTTGTGGAAAACAAATTATAATCAAACAATTTTGATAAATAAAAAAGTTGAAAATGTAAGTAAATGCTAAAATCCTATTGTAAGAATGTTATGGAATATACATGTTTTCTATAGGTCACAAGCCAACAAATCGCAGATAGATTTGTTAACAAAGTACATGGAACATCATCCGGACCTGGCAAAGTCGTTTTCGGCTAAGGGGAGCAACTCCAGGAATACTCATAGAGTTCTGTGGGAAAGACTTACGAAAACACTGAACGTAAATGGGCCACCATCTAAAAGTGCAGCAGAGTGGAAAAGAGTACGATTAGATCATAGATTGATTTTATTCTTTTTTAAACGCTCTTTTTCTCTACGAAAATATTAGGTTTGGGCAGTCCGCAAATATAACGCGAAACAAAAACTGATACGCAACAAAAAGTCCATATCGAAAACTGGGGGAGGACCTTTTGATGAATATCCGCTGGATGCAAACGAGGAAGCGATTGTTCAGGTTTGCAGTATGGATGCGATTATAAGTGGAATCAGCGGCGTGCCAAGCTTCGGCTGTGATGCAGGTTGATATTTCTGAAATTTTTTCGTTTGTCCTTTGAAATAAATTGTTGTTTATTTTAGAATTTGAACATCAGTTAAATGAACTGACTGGCAATACCTTAGAACTGGAGTCAGAGGTAGCTGAGGTACCACAATTAATGACACAAGAAGAAGCCACCAAGACAAAAACCAAGAAAACAAAAAGCCATAACGAAAACTTGCTTGCTGAGAAACAAATACAACTCCAGGAAAAATTTATTGAGGACCAAAAAGAAAACTTCAACTTTATGATGAAATCGCTGGACAATATAAATGAAACGCTTAAACAACAAACTTTGTACCTGGAGAAGGAGATGTCATCTATCAATACATCCTTAAAAAAAATGAGTGATTCGATGCAAAATTTGTGCGAAATAAAACAAAAAGAAGGTTTATACTCCAATGCTCTTAAGAGAGAAGAGTTGAACCTAAAGCGCATGGAGTTGGAGCTGGCGAAGGCTGTGAATGAAATGAAAATTTCAGAACTAAATATGAAGTAGTTTTAATTTATTTATTATTTATTGATTAGTTTTAAATTAACACGAAGTTCCTAAGTAAAACTAATTGTGATTTATTTATTTTCTTTTATTTTATTTATTTAAGTTTATGAAGTGATATACATATTTTATTTTTATGAATAAATAGTTATTTTTTTAAAGTTTTTCTTTAATTAATTGGATTGTTAGTCCAGAGATCATCCCTAATACGATCTCTTATTTGGGCTCCGGCGTTGATATTATTTTCTTCCTGTTCGTTGTATGTATTTTCTGTAGCAGATAGTCTCAATTCTTCTGGGAGTGGTACATTATGGTCGCAGCATATGTTGTGCAAAGCAGCACATACATTTACAATTTGCGCTGACCTTTTTGGAGAGTACCTGAGTTTCCTTTCTTCTAGTATGCATCTCCACCGAGCTGAAGGTTAGAAAAAGTTTATTATGTTTGTCATATAGGAAAAAATTAATATATTAGGTACTCTTCATGACACCAATACATCTTTCTACGGTGCTTCTAGCCTGTGAATGTTTATAATTGAAGTGGGACTCTGGTGAGTGGTCTGCTGCAGTTCTATATGGTGTTATGAGGAAGGGTTCCAAAGGGTACCCACTGTCACCTTTTCAAATAAAAAAAAAATATTATTACCTACTGTTATAGTTCATATATGTATGTATTGTTAGACAGTACCCAGAAGCCATGACGATATTGTTCGACCTGCACAATATTCCAAGTTTAGCTTTTCTCTTGGTTTACTCTGCCTCCATACGAAACTATCGTGGGAGCTTCCACCATATTTCGCATTTATAGAGAGTATTTTGTACTTCTCGTCACAAATCTAGAATACAAAATGAAATGAATATTCATACTTTAAAGAGTATATCAAATTTGACTTACAACCATTGCATTTATGCTGTGTCTGCCTTTTCTATTAAAAAACATATGCTCATTTTCAGAAGGGCGAAGAATCATTATGTGGCTTCCATCTATGCAGCCGATTACTTGAAATAAAATATTATAATTTCATATATAATTATGTATCATATGCAGGTAAAAATGCACAAATAATAGATATAATGTAGATTGTAGAGGTACCTCCTGGGATTCCAAATTTTTCGAAATAAAATCTTTTTGTTGTCTCCGAGGTAATAAATTTGATTACCAAAGGACACAATTTTCTCTCCATTATCTTCAAAGTTGCTGTAGTGACCTCACTAACGGTGCTTTGTCCCATCGGAGTCGACCAGTCAAAGCCAACTTGCCTTTGGTAGGCTCCCCCTCCAAGAAAGTTCAGCGTCACAGCTAACTGGAGGGTGGGTGGTATATGGGTGGACCGAACTCCAGTGGGTAAATCCAAAAGCCGTAAAATATATGCAAATGTCTCTTTGGTTACGCGGAAATTTTTCAGAAATCTATTAAATCAAAAACAGTTATTAAGACACAAAAATCATGAAAAAGAAAAAAAGCTTACTTTGCATTTGGTAGCTCAAATATATTTAATTTGTTTCGCAGATTCAGATTTATTAAACGAACTTGTCTGCGGTAATTATTTTCACCGTCATCATTTTCGTTTCTAAAAAATAATTGCACTGGCACAAACACGTTCATTTTGTATTAAAATATATGAAAAATTAACAAAACGAAGTTGAAACACGACAATTTTACTTAGAAGTGATAACAAAATAGCTGTCACAAGCAAATGTCACAAAAATGTGATTATCACATGTGATAGTCACCTTACGCAGACCAAATTTGTTTTTTGTGACTGTCAACTATCACAAATCACCTTAGCCGATTCCACCCCAGGAAACCTGTGGCCACGCAGATATTGTGGTGGCAACCTAACGTAAGACGAACAGACAACACACACGAACATAGCTAACGAAAACTGAACTAAACATGACAGAACGAAAAGAAACGAACGGAAACAATAAGGATACGTGATCGAAAAAGTTCAGAGGAAACTGAGTATCGAGAGAGTCGAGTGGCAGTCGAAGTAAAAAGAACTTGTAATCTGAAAACGCACATAACATCATTATTGTACATTAGATATTAGAAGATAAATAAATGGATTATAATCGTAAAAGTCTTTCGCATTTATTATAAACCCATATTGGTGACCCCGACGTGATCGTGGCGCGGCGTAAAATTTTGTTAAAAAAACACATTTTTCATTCGTCTGATTCCATTCGACTGCCACCGCGTGTGAAATATTTTTTTTTATTTTCCCTTCGAAAAAGTTTGAAATCGAACCATTTCACAAAGTTCAGTGCACACAGAAACGGGCGCAACACTGTGCAAAAAGAAGTAAAAACGACAGTGCCCTTAGCAAGTCGCACCGATTGGACAACGAGGGACAACGGCAGTGCACATAGCACTCGTCGCAACAATCCAGAAAACTCGACAGTGCCCTTAGCAAGTCGCACCGATTGGACAACGAGGGACAAAGGCAGTGCACACAGCACCCGTCGCAATAAAATCAATAACCTCAACGAGAAACAAATCCCTATATCAACACAGGCACAAGGCACCGAAACAACAGCAAGAAGAATAAGTATCCAGATAAGTCACTAGTAGTTTTATTATTATCTGTATTTTTATCTAAATAAGTATATAACTTTCCTTCAAATCGAAATTTCACTGCATTCGGCACAAACAAAAATTAAAAAAAAATATTATTGTAAATCGACTTCCACTTAGAAACACGTAGAAAATAACCCACAAACTCATATACATACTTACGCTGACTTATAGTAACTACCTATTACGACTAACATGAATGACAATAAAGACTCTACTGGCACGATGACATCAGCCACAGCTCCTCCCACTTTTACAACAGAAATTCCTCAGGAGCAACCAACCCACGCAGATACTGTTGCAATCGACTCTGTGACTTACAAGCCTATACAACTCTGGCCGACATGCCCCGATTTGTGGTTTACGGCAATGGAAGGCCAATTCGCCTTGGCCAAGAATATGTCCGACGATCGTAAATTCTATACTGCAATTTCACTCATGGATATTAGCTCAGTGCAACGAGTACGTGATGTAATAGCTTCACCTCCGCCTAGGCAAAAATTTGAGGCACTCAAAAGCGCGGTTTTGTCCAGACTGATGGACTCCGAAGATGCTCGATTGCAGCAGTTGCTTCGTGGCTTGGATTTAGGAGACAAAACACCAAGTCAGTTACTGCGCGACATGTCGGTCTTAGCTGGGACCGAGTTTTCCCCCACAATAATTAAAAAACTATGGTTACAGAGATTACCAGATATGGTTAAAGCCATACTAGCAGGGAGTACGGAGGACTTAGACACATGGCTATAACAGCAGACAAAATTATTGAAGCCACTAAAAACATACATACATAATTTCGAAATAAACCAGATCGAACAACGTGCTCCGACTTATAGACAAACGCATTCTAACACAGGAAGTACCCTTATAGCTCCGGTGACTGGCAAGAGTTCATCCATTGCTGAACTAGAGAAACGAATTAACGCACTTACTTCTCAGCTGCATGAACTTAAGGTAACTAATAAGAGGGTAAGGGATAGGTCATATAGTCGTTCTAGGAATAGCTCAAAGAATCGCGAGAAAATAGGTCAGTGTTGGTTCCACAAACGGTTTGGCACAAAGGCAAGAAAATGTACCAAGCCTTGCTCGTTTGTTGACTGGTCGGAAAACTAAGCGAAGGGTCAAGGCTGGCAACCTTTGACTCTTGCAACACAAATCAAAGCCGTCTTTTTATATTTGATAGGTCCAGTCACAAACACTATCTTGTAGATACCGGGGCAGACATATCCGTACTTCCAGCTTCGAAATTTGAAAAATATCATCCATCCGAATCTAATTTTTGTCTTTACGCCGCGAATTCATCCCGTGTCAAAACCTATGGAAAAAAAGCCATAGAACTTAATCTAGGACTGAGGCGTGTATTCAAATGGGTATTTGTGTTGGCAGACGTAGACAAACCAATAATTGGTGCTGACTTCCTCAAATCATACGGATTGCTCGTTGACCTCAAGGGTAAACGACTAATAGATCCACTGACTAACTTGTATACCAATGGACAAATAATAAATAGCAAAACATCAATTTCAATCATGTCCAATAACGTTACAGATCCCAAAGTACGCGATTTGGTAAGAAAGTACTGCGTCATTAACGAGCCTAATTTATTTAGAAAAACCCTTCAACACAAAGTAACGCATCACATTATAACGAAAGGACAACCAGTTCATGCAAAGGCACGAAGACTTTCGCCGGAGAAACTCACTGCGGCCAAAAAGGAAATTCGATACCTCCTCGAGCAAGGTGCATGCAGAGCATCAAAAAGCAACTGGGCTTCACCACTCCATATGGTTGCAAAGAAAAATGGACAATGGAGGCTTTGCGGTGATTACCGTGCGCTGAACGCAGATACATTACCGGACAGGTACACCATTTCCCATATTCAAGACTGCACACACCGGTTGCATAACTGCAAAACTTTCACAACACTCGATATACTCAGAGCGTACCATCAAATCCCTGTAGAGCCAAAGGATGTTGAAAAAAACAGCAGTTTGCACACCGTTCGGATTGTTCGAATTTACGCATATGATGGAAGGACTACGAAATGCAGCACAGACCTTTCAACGATTCATCGACGATGTTCTCAGAGATTTTGACTTCGTTTTTCCATATATCGATGACTTCCTCATTGCATCCGAGGACGAAAGCGCTCATCTAAAACATCTAGAAGCAGTTCTCAAAAGGTTACAGGAAGTAGGCTTGGTAATCAATCTTTCCAAAAGCGTGTTTGCCCAACCCGCGGTAAATTTTCTGGGACACAGAATCGACTCGAACGGTATTCGCCCACTAACACACAAAGTGGAGGCAATCCTTAATTACAAACAACCCGAAACAGTAAATGACCTACGCAGGTTCCTTGGAATGATGAATTTTTACAGGCGATTCGTACCTAAAGCTGCCCATCACCAAATACCTCTTAACGGATTACTGAAAGGTCATAATAAGAAGAATGACAAAAGCAAAATTATTTGGTCCGATGAAACTCGCAAAGCTTTTAATGAGTGCAAAACGATACTGGGCCATGCAACAACACTAGCATTTCCAAAACCTAACACGGAATTATCATTAGCAGTCGACGCGTCCAACACCGCAGTAGGAGCAGTGGTACAACAGAAAATAGAAGGAAGCTGGCAGCCCTTAAATTTCTTCTCTTCGAAACTAAGCGAGTCGCAGCAAAAATACAGTGCCTACGATAGAGAACTACTAGCAGCTTACATGTCCATTCGCCATTTTCGACACCTTCTTGAAGGCAGAAATTTCACGCTTTATACTGACCACAAGCCTATCACGTACGCACTACAACAAAAATCAGACAAAGCATCGCCCCGCCAACTTCGACACCTAGATCTCATCTCACAGTTCACTTGTGACATAAGATATCTGCCAGGAGAACAAAATACGGTGGCAGACGCGCTTTCAAGGATCAACGACATAACAATATCAGAAACTGTGAATTACGAAGCCATAGCCAAAGAGCAAGAGCATGACAGCGAACTTCAAATACTGCTTCAAAAAGATTCCTTGGAGTTTAAAAAGTTTCCTTTGCTCCAATCTAAAAAACTTTTATATTGTGATATTTCGACAGGTCACGCACGACCTTATATTCCTTTCCAGTTTAGAAAAATTATATTTGATGAAGTTCACAATTTGTCCCATCCGGGAATTCGAGCAAGCGCAAAAGAGATGAGACAACGTTTTGTCTGGCCATCAATCAACAAGGACATTCGAAATTGGGCTCGAGCTTGCATTCCATGTCAACGTTCCAAAATTTCCAGACACGTATCAAGCCCAATCGAAAATTTCCAGAACACGACAGATAGATTCGAAAACATCCATTTGGATATAATTGGACCGCTGCCAACTTCCGAAAACTTTCAGTACTGTGTAACCTTAATTGACCGATTCACTCGCTGGCCCGAAGCCATTCCAGTAATTGATATATCAGGAGAAACGGTAGCTCAAGTTATATGTAAAGAGTGGATTCCACGTTTTGGTGTCCCCGTGACAATCACAACAGATCAGGGCAGACAGTTTGAGTCATCATTATTCAAAGAAATTAACAAACTATTGGGAGTTCACAGGATCAGAACGACCGCATATCATCCTCAATCTAACGGCATGATCGAACGGTGGCACCGAACATTAAAGGCTGCTGTCATGTGCCATCAAAATATTCAGTGGACAAAGACACTTCCATGGGTATTACTAGGATTGCGTACAGCATTGCGTGATGAATTAAAAACTACTTCAGCCAACCTTGTGTACGGTCAAAATTTAAGAATACCTGGTGAATTTATACAGAGAGGTAAACAGACATACCAAACTGACTTCGCAAATCGTCTTAAGGAGTATTTTCAGCACGTCCGTCCCGTTCCAGCATCGAATCACTCTAGTATTAAACCATTTATCTTCAAGGATTTGAATACTTGTGATTATGTTTTTATCAGAAAAGATTCTGTGAGAACATCACTTCAGCAACCATTCCTAGGACCTTTCAAGGTTCTAAAACGAAAGGGAAACCAACTACAATTAGCATCGACAGACTCAAACCAGCTTTTACAGAAGATTATGCTCCTCCAGACGAAAAAATAAAGCAGCATACAAAAACAACTAAAGTTCGATTTGCAGATACGATACCAGTCACAGTCTTCAAAACGACCAGATCAGAACGAAGGATAGCAAAACCAATACGGTATCACGACCCTTATTAGGGAATTTACTAAAAGGGGGGGTACTGTGGCCACGCAGATATTGTGGTGGCAACCTAACGTAAGACGAACAGACAACACACACGAACATAGCTAACGAAAACTGAACTAAACATGACAGAACGAAAAGAAACGAACGGAAACGATAAGGATACGTGATCGAAAAAGTTCAGAGGAAACGGAGTATCGAGAGAGTCGAGTGGCAGTCGAAGTAAAAAGAACTTGTAATCTGAAAACGCACATAACATCATTATTGTACATTAGATATTAAGAAGATAAATAAATGGATTATAATCGTAAAAGTCTTTCGCATTTATTATAAACCCATAAACCCAATAACTATAAATAAAGAAATTATAATACCAAAAGAAAACTTTATTTTTTCATTCGTGGAAGATTGTGAATTTCAAATTCACACATTCAATTCCGTAGTCCATTACAAAAATAAAATACTGGAGTTGAACGGTAATAGCATACCTTTTTTCCTCAGCAAAAATGAAGAAGAGGAGTATGAAAGTACAATCAATTACTTCAATAATATTTTACCAGAAAATACAATATTTAGTGATTCTTTCACAAATGAACTTAGGACTGAGCATTTAAACTCAGAAGAAAAAATAAAACTTATAAAATTAATAAAAACAAATAAAAGTTCTTTTTATCATAAAGGTGACGATTTAAGTTTCGCCAATGTAACGAGTTTTCTTTCGTTGAGGATATGCTGGCACCAAAATATAGTTTCCCAGGCTAGCTCTAAACATGGGTCCTTCATCCTCCTCGTTAGCAAAATTATCAAATGCCAGTCTTTATCATCCCGATGTTATTGATGCGCGAGATATTTCTCCTATTCCCACCCTACCTGGTTGTTCTCTCGCTGAACAACCCCTTTAAATAACGTTCCTCTTCCTCAGCCCCTCTACCCCGGTTTCCTCATCTCCTCATCTCCCCTTTTCAAAAAAATCTAGAGATTCATGTTTTTAACTCTAATTAACATAATTTATTAAAAGAAACACTGTTGATTACAGTCGATAGGTACATTTTACATTTTAAATCCAATTAAAATCCTAATTTGTGATTTGAAACTTTAATTCCAAAAATTAACTGCTTATTTAAAGTTCAAAAAAAAAGTAATGTACAAAAAAAAAAAAAAGGAACTGAATCACAAAAAAAACCGTGGTATAGTTTTAATTTAGCAATAATTATATGTTTTGTGCCGAAACTGGGCAATAATTATATTAAATTTTAAGTCAACAGGACACTATATAACACGAATTCACTCACCCCAAAATAATCGATGGAGTGGCCACTTCCTCGAAGGATCTTGGTTAGATGCGGCGATCTTTATTACGCCCCCTTTTTTTTTTGTTAAGCGATGGAAAATTCTTATAAATATTACCACTTTTCAACTCCAAAAAGAATATAATTTATGCTGTTACCTATGATATATATGTATATATATATATAAATCGTTATATATAGATATATACAGACATATATGTAGGTATGTATATATGAATACCACTTTCGTTTTAAGATTTAAGTTTTAACTTAGAATTTACTTCTTCTTTTGAAATATTAAAAAAAACACCAATTTTAAGTACTTAAGCACTTGAGAATAAAAAGGATTGAACAAAAAAAAATGAGTGATTGAATCTAAGTTTTAAATTTCAATAAAAAAAATATATACACTCATATGTATGTATATAAAAATTTGATTGGATTTGATTTGATCTCCTTTGTTTTCTCCTTTTTTTTTATAGTTTTGTGATTTTCCTTTTATTTGATTTGATTCCCGCGGGAGTTTGCAGGACGATTTTAGGATCTCGAAACTTCTTTATCCCGTTACTGTCCCTTGGTCAAATTTTCTCCCTTGAAAATATTGAGGCCGTCAAAAAGAATTTTTAACGACCTGATTGCGTTTATAGATAATATATATATATTCTTGGATGATCTTAGTTGGTTATATATACATATATATATGTATATATATATATATATATGTACTGACAAGGCGAACTTTGCGCCGACGGATAATTTTCGAGTTCTTGCGGATTGTCTTAAATTTTGATTTCTCGATTCTCTAAGAAAATTTCAAAATCTTGAAACTAGTTTCCTTTGGCGGTCGGCCGATCGGTGGTACTTTCCTTACTTTCTCAGATTATTTTTAATTTATCGTTATTCCAGCTTCTGGTGTCTCGGGTGGATCTTTTTGAAAAGAAAGTACCTACCGACGGCTTTTACCAAAGAACCCTAGCTCTACCCATCTCCACTAATACAACCAATTCAGGATTTTCCAGCCTTTGTCTTCTGCCTCTCGTTTTACACCCACACCATTACGCATTATAAATATTAATTTTATAATAATACGTTAATTGTTTTATGCAGGTGTGAACATTGGTGGGCGTAATTTACACTCTTGTTGCAAACATCTTTTAATGCGAATCGGATTCATAAATGTCATGACACCGATCGCATCCTATTTGTTTCCTGCAACAGAGGTGCCTTTCTCCACCCATCGCAACATTCCCAATTGACATACATTTATATTAGGCAAAGCGCTGACCATTCCAAAATTATGGCAAACTGCTGACAATCACTCAATTTGTGATTTGGTGTCAGCCATAGTTTTTCTCTTCCTGATAAAAAGGAAAACCCTATAATCCTGTGCTTAACCCCTACAGGTGGGAGCGAGGTAGCATTACTCCGGAGTAGATTGTTTACAATGAATTGTCAATAAAATAAACAGAAGCAGTAGCAAGAAGTTGAGTCGTCGTCGGTCTCGTCCAAGTTGGCGGTGGTTGGTTTTTTTTTTTTTTTTGTTTTTCTTTATGTTTATTTTAAATAAGTTTCTTTTAATTAATTTAAAATAAATTTAATTTAAATACCGCCCATTCGGTTACACCAATCATGTTAAGCACAAACTACCGACGTAAAATACTTCCGCTATATACACGCGAATCTATAGATATCCTGAGATACATAAAAAAGAAGTAAATAAGCAAATAGCAGAAATGCTTGAGCAAGGAATTATACGACTTAGCAATTCCCCATATAACGCCCCGATTTGGGTAGTACCAAAAAAAGAAGATAATGCAGGCAATAAAGAATGGAGGATAGTAATGGACTATCGAAAACTTAATCAAGTAACAAAAGAAGACAAATTCCCAATACCAAATATAGAATCAATTTTAGACAAACTAGGAAACTGTAATTACTTTTCTACATTAGATTTTGTTACCGAATTTCTAAACGCGAATTTGGATATATTTGTACGAAAATTAAAGTTTAAATTTATGGAGGCGGAACAACAATCCGCAAAACACAAAACAGGATACTCGAAAAGTCGAAAAGAAAAAAACTAATGACAACTGTCAATTCGAAGTTGGGTGCGTTTAGAGAATTCGCAACAGGGAGCATAAAAAAAATGCTGCCACCTAGAGCTCAGCGATGGGATGGGTTCAGCAAAACGGTGGGCTGTATTAGGTAATTGGGGGATCGATAAAAAAAGGATAAAAAAATGAATTAAATAATGAAATAGGGTGTACCAAATTAAAATGGGCGCCAGTAATTTTTTTATGTTTTAGTTGTGAACTAAATAGGAAATTACAAACCTTGAATAAGTAAGCTGAAAAAGAAGTTCCTTTCCAAACAAAAATAAAAGAAAGTTTGAATTTTACCTGAATAGGATTTAGTGGAAGTTTTATTTTAAAAATTATCTGGGAAACCTTTATAAGTATAGGTATAAAACCCAGAATTTTTTCTATGATAAGTAAGAATATATAAAGGTATTTGGCAATTAGCATATGTCCAATTTACAAAAAAATATAGTTGAAAAGATGAAAAATGCAAAATTAGAACAGGTACAATGGTTTTGTGCCACAACGGGACACAGAGAAAAATCACGTTGGGAAAAATTCCCGAACAACAACGGAATCTAAGAACGGTCGCGAGTCCCGCAATCTCAGGAAGACAAAAGAACGGAACGAAAGCCTAAACGGGGTAAATTTTAAGGCACTTAATAGCCTCTAAACAAAGTTAGCTTTTTATTTTTAGCGGATCCTGTCTCTTCTAGTCTCACCCTGGCTCTATCTCCTCAGCAGAATGCCTTCTCGTCACCACAGAACAAAAATAGCACTAATACTTTTTTTTTTAAATATTCCCCAACTGGGATTCCTCTGACCAAAAATTAATTATTCAACCACAACTCAAAAATTTCCTCGACAATAATAATTTTTCGCTTTAAACTTTTCTTCAACTTTACTCTTTCGTAGCTTTCTAAAAAGTGCCTCTCAAAAGGCGAACCTCTCTCATCCATTCGGCCACGACATATATGCCATCCTCTTCTGACCTTTGGTCCGTGTTGGTATTCTGTCACGGTTGCAACACCCGGCTTTTTCGCTGGTGTGCATGCCGCTGTCGAATCCAGCCACGCATATATGGTCTCTTTCACATTGGTGATTTGAACACCAACCTTGGCTTAATGGACGAGTTTAGTTCTAATCCGTCTTGTTGTGGTAAATTTTACCGCAACAATTTGACAAAAGGCTTCTATCAGATAGAAGTACATAGAAGAAAAAGATAGAGAAAAAACTGCTTTCTCTACACTCTCCGGTCATTATGAGTTCATGCGCATGCCATTCGCATTAAAAAATGCCCCGCCAACTTTTCAGCGACTTATGAACGAAGTTCTTAAAGAACATATTGGTAAAATATGCTACGTCTATTTAGACGACATAATTATATTCTCTTCAAGCCTTCAAGAACACACGGAGTAAAACCCGATCCAAGAAAAATAGAAACTATTAAAAAATTCCCCATACCTAAAACTGTCAAAGAAATTCAATCCTTTCTCGGATTACTATCGCAAATTTATCTGCGATTATGCAAAAATAATTAAACTCTTAACTCTATGCCTAAAGAAAGACAGTAAAATAAACATAAATAATCAAGATTACAAAGAATCTTTTCATACATTAAAAAATTTAATGACAAATGATCTAATAAATATACATCCCGATTTTTCAAAAGAATTTACACTAACAACTGATGCATCAAATTTTGCAACTGGCGCAGTTTTAAGCCAAACACATGGTCCCCTTTCATTCGCCTCTAGAAGCTTAAACCAACATGAGTGCAATTACAGCACAATAGAAAAAGAATTATTAGCAATAGTTTGGGCAACCAAACAATTTAGACATTACCTATACGGTAGAAAATTTATAATAAAAACAGATCATCGACCCCTTGTATGGTTACAAAATTTAAAAGAACCAAATAGCAAATTACAGAGATGGAAAATAAAATCGAATATATCCAAGGAAAAGAAAATAAAGTAGCAGATGTACTTTCCAGAATAAAAATAGAAGAAAATAAAATAAATTTATTACATAACCAAGACGACTTAGCAACACAGCACAGTGCTGAATCAGATAGTTTAATACTTGAAATCAATGAAAATGATCATCAAGAAATTTTGTACCCACATGTTGGAAAAGGAAGAATTATATTCACACGAAAAGAGTACAAAGAAGATTTTATAAACATAATTAATGAAGTAGATACTACAATACTAAATTGCATATACGTCAAAGATGACGAAATATTTAATAATTTCCAAAATATATGGAAGAAAGAAAACAAACTAAGTAATAAAATATTACAAAGAAGCATGATTTTAATTAAAGATTTGAATGAATATGAAGCCAGAGAATTAATATTAAAAACCCATAAGAATCATAACCATACGTATTGAAAAAATATATTTAGAATTAAAAAGAGAATATTATATACCAAACTTTAAAACTTTAATTAACAAAATAATAAATAATTGTTCAACATGCATGGCAAAAGCGGAAAGAAATCCAATTAAGTTGCCATATGAAAAAACTGAAACTCCAAAAAACCCAAATGAACATTATCATATCGATTTATGGTTTGTTAATAAAAAAGAAAAATATCTATCATGTATAGACAAATTTTCAAAATTTGCAGCAGTAGAGCCAATCAAAACAAAAACACATGTAGACGTTATAAATGCCCTTACAAAAATATTTTCTTATATGAAAAAGCAAAATAGAATAACACTTAATAATGAAAATGCATTCGTGTCCGAAACACTGAAAAACTTACTTGAAAATAATCAAATAAGCATACACTATTGCACAGCAAACAGACACACCGGCAATTCCGATGTCGAAAGATTACATAGTAGTTTAAATTAAATGAACATATGGAAATTTTACAGCGACTTCAGCAATTTAATGAATAAGATTTACCTATAAAACATGCTACTAAAGCTATTGAATCGTATAATAATGTTATACACCTAACTACTAAGGAAAAACCAATTGATGTTCATTTCAATAAAATAGACAACAAAATAATATATGAAAGAATAGAAAACACTAAAATAAATAAAATAAACAAAGGACGAAAAGATAAAGAGATAAATGAAAATTATATTAAAATAACTCAACCTGAAAAAATGAAAAATATAAT
This sequence comes from Philhelius festivus, assembly GCA_963931855.1. Classification (NCBI taxonomy): domain Eukaryota; kingdom Metazoa; phylum Arthropoda; class Insecta; order Diptera; family Syrphidae; genus Philhelius; species Philhelius festivus. The sequence goes on from OZ007554.1 coordinate 104,171,990, forward strand.
ATCACCTAAACATAAAAAGGTAAAATTATTAAATAAACTTAATAAAAAATACACATTAGACATAGGTAATAAATATAAAAAAATAAAAAATAGAATAGCTCATAAAGATCAGTTCCATAAATTAAAGAAATTTACAGAAAATAATCTTGTTCACAGGGATGAAACTTCGTCAAAAGCAGCCACTTGCTTTATATAAAAACTCTATTATTTTTATAATTGAAATACCAAACTATACAAACGAATTATACAAACAAATATATGTTCAACCCATTCCAAACTTAGAAGATAGTCAACAATTAGATATTAATAATAAAATATATTTGACTAAAGATCAAACAATTTATAATAATATGAATATTAAAAAATATTTATCAAAAATAAATGATAACTGCTTACAGAATCTATTTCAAAATCAAATGAATTGTAAACTAATAAAAAAATGTAAATCAAGAAATATTAGAAATAGGAAATAACAATCTTGTATTAATTAATGTAAAATTACAAGAAATAAATCAAAATTGTAATAATCAAAACATTACTGTTAAAGGTAACTACCTTATTAAAATTGAAAATTGTAAAATTGAAATGAGTAATAAAATGTACCAAAGAAAAAATTATAAACATGAACCCTTAATTTCAAATACAGTTAAAAATATTAACTATACCAAATCAAAAGATATAACTTTTGAAGAATTGCATTATCAGAATATACAAAACTTAAAAGAAATTGAAGAATTAAAATACATGCACAAACATACAAATTTAACTATGTACATGATAATTTCAATCATTATACTTATCATAATCCTTTATATCTATTTAAAACGTAAAAATAAAAATAGGAAGACAGTAAATAATGTAAATCTTCCAAAGGTTACTTTCCAACCATTAGAAGACTCTAAGGGGGGAAGTGTTATATCAGAGCCCACTTGTGCGCCCCCACAAAAACTTGACTTTCAATTTCAATAAACATAGTAAAATATCTTTCAATAAAAATAGTATCTTTCTATAAACAAAATGTAATGCTCACACAATGATTCATAATTTCATCTCATAGCGAATGATGATATCTGATATTATAAACATAAAACTGCATATCAGCACATTTTGCCTTCAGTAACTTGTGTGTCCAAAGCATCTTTAATAATTTCAATAGAATTCTTGTGTCAGCAATTTTATAAGACAAAGAAAAGCAAACGATCTTCAGTCGAAGATAGATTTGCTGTATAAACATTTTTAAGTATAAAAAGGGATCGATGTATTTCCAAAATTTGTTGGTTTATATTCATCTTTGATCAAGTATAGTCACTTCGTATAGCGGAAGATTTCCCCCCACCAGTGGTAAGGGATCTGAAGCTTTGACTCTCAATAAAATCTAATGTAAAAAAAATTAAATAAAGTTGTTTTATTTAGTGATGCTTTCTTACGAGAGCAAAAAGATTTTTTTTAAGACTTGAAAACCCTTTAATAAAATGTGTATGTATATGAAATGAAGTTGCAATTTCCTTTGCCTTCTGAAGAGTGGGGATCAGATCAAAAATTTCTTATAATATCATTAATTTTTATTCGAATAGGGTAAAATGTAACAGATATTAAGAATATTACTATTTAATTAAGTTATTTTTTTATAACTTGCTAATAAAAACTAATGATATTTATGCAAAGATAGAACAAACAAAAAAGTGTTTTTCTTGGAAAAAATATTTTTATTTTTTTTTAATTTCTCAAAAACAAAGATACATTTTAGCATCTGGTTTTCTGTTTTTTATTGAAAATTAATAAAAGCATTGAATTTTCAAAACAAAAATTATACTTAATTACATAAAATTTACCACGACAAAAATCGTTCTTTCTATTCCCCAAATCCCTTTTTCCTTCCACATCAGTTTTATTTTCTTCCTACAGGTGTTTTATTAACTTTACTGAGAGAGAGAGTGGGGCAGCCATGGTCCATCAACCATCGGTGGGCTATCTCAGTATTTTGGAGAAACAAAATCAACATCATTAATGAACTCAAATGTGGATGAACGTTCCACTATTAAATTATGAACAAACGGACGATATGGACAAATTGGTTTCGAAAAGCATGTCCCCGAATGCTAGAAGTTACTCATTTTGAGAATGGCCGAGTGCCCAACGTATTTGATTTATATTTTTATATGATTTTGTAAAAGATAAAAGGTTAATCGCTAGTCCTCAATTCCACCCAATCAATTACGTCAGCGCTCTCTACAGCAAAGGTGGCGGAGAGTAGCTGAATGATGACGTGACCGAAAGCCCTGGATGAGTTCTTAAGAGAAAAGTTCGCCCAAGATGTGAAATACCTGGGAGGACACTTCGATTTTGGCTGTGGTTTAAAATAGAAGCTTGAAAAATAAAATAGCAAAGAAAATTAAAAAAAAGTTTTTAAGAAGAAAAAAAAAAAGAAAAATTTTGGTGAAAAATAAAAATTCAGGAGAGAAAGGACAAAGACTGGATATGAGAAAGGAATTGACAGGATTTTGAACAAAAAGAAAAAGAAGATAAGTATTCTAGTTTCTATTTTTTTTTTAGTTTTATCGTTTTGCAATTGTTTGATCTTAAATCTATAGCTTCGCCAGAAAAGAGCCGAGTTGGTAGCTAATTCTTGTGTTCCATCGAGAGTACCATTGTACCCATTGAATTAATTACACTTGCACTTCCTAAAATTGATTATTTTTTTTAATGCTTTCCTCGTATCTTATGATTGCTAATAAATAACAGAATGGTATTTGACGTGAAAAACCCAAAATAAAAAATGTTGCCGTCCATATTTTATAACAATGAAGAACTTTTCAGGAATGGCGTATAGTAATAGACTATCGCAAATTTAACAAAATAACGAAAGAAGATAAGTTTCCTATCCCAATAATTGATGATATATTGGATAAGATGGGAAGAGCGAATTATTTCACCACTCTTGAGTTAACAAAAGGATTCTACCAGATAGAAGTAGAAGCCAAAGAGAGAAAACAGCTTTCTCCACGCTATCAGGGCATTATGAGTTTATCAGAATGCTGTTTGGTCTAAAAAATGCACCAGCGACATTTCAAAGAATAATGAATGAGGTTTTAAAAGATTACGTAGGGAATATTTGTTATGTCTATTTAGATGACATAATTATATTTAGTACTTCACTTGAAGGGCATATCGTTTCTTTAAGAAAAGTTTTAAAAAGACTTCAAAGCGAAAATTTGAAAGTGTCTTTAAACAAATGCGATTTCTTAAAAAAGGAAAGTGAATTTCTCGGACATGTACCTAGTCCTGCCATAAGTTCTGTCCCTGACAAAAACACGTTTTATTTAAAAAATAAAAAAGCAATCAAAATTCTTTTTACGCCATTTATTAAGTATTAAATTTACAATATAAATATATAAGAAATTATTCAAAATGCCGCCCCTTACCCTTCAAACACTTTCTTAAACGATCCGGCCACTCGTCTACGCCGCACGCGCGACTTCCAGTGGAAACGAAGCTACTGTCTTCAACAAAACAGCTTTGAGAGACTCAATATTTCGGTGAGGCTTACAGCAAGCCCTCTCCTCCAAAATGTTCAGCGGATTAAGATCGGGGCTGCCCGGCTGGCAAGCACTGGATATTTCAGCAAGATTCTGCGCCGGCCAACAAAGCAAAAACAACACAACAATGGCTTAAGGACAATTTAACAGAGTTTATTGCCGCAGAAGATTGGCCCTCGGGCAGCCCCGATCTTAATCCGCTGAACTACCGGTTGTGGAACACTTTGGAGAAGAAGGCTTGCTGTAAGCCTCACCGATATATTGAGCTTTCAAAGGTGATTTGTTGAAGACAGCAGTTTCGTTTGCACTGGAAGTCGTGCGTGCGGCGATAGACGCGAGGCGGTCGTTTAAGGAATTGTTTGAAGGCTAAGGGGGGGCATTTTGAATAATTTCTTATATATTTATATTGTAAATTTAATACTTAATAAATGGCGTAAAAAGAATTTTGATTGCTTTTTTATTTTTTAAATAAAACGTGTTTTTGTCAGGGACAGAACTTATGGCAGGACTAGGTAATCACACCCGAAGGTATAAAACCAAATCCTGAAAAAATCGAAACAATTAAGAAGTTTCCTATTCCAAGTATGGTAAAGGAAATACAAAGTTTCCTCGGATTAACTGGGTACTACAGAAAATTTATCCATCTTATCTTAGCGATAGTATGGGCAACTAAACAATTCAGACATTACCTATACGGTAGAAAATTTAAGATCCTCACCATTGGTATGGCTTCACAATCTAAAAGAACCCAATTCCAAACTTCAACGTTGGAAAATTAAGTTAGAAGAGTACGACTTCGATATTGAATATATCGCTGGCGAGGAAAATAAGGTAGCAGATGCACTATCCAGAGTAAGAATAAATGTTTTGGAAGAAGATAATGATTAGTAAGTACTAGATATAGTGCAGAATCTGACAGTATAGATTTAATTCAAATAACTGAAAAACCTTTAAACCATTTTAAACGACAAATAATATTAAAGTTAGGAAATGTCAACAATGAAAGGGTAGAATTTCCATTCATAGGGAAAAGATTAGTCTATTAGATTAGAAAAATAGAACGAAATCCAATCAAGTTACCCTATGAAAGATGAAGATGGAAATATGGAAGATGGAAGTTGATGATAATAATGCTGATATCAATTCTAACAAAGCAACATACAACAGTTAAATTCCAAGAGATCCAACTTTATAAAATGACACAAGAATTTTCAATTATAAAAAGTGAAAGTATACAATTAATAGAAGATTATAATTTAATAATACATTTGATAAACTTAACTGACTTCAAAACAACAATAGAAACCTTAAAGGAACAGCAAAAGTTAATGCCACACAAAACCTATAAACAAATTAGTGAAATTACCAAATTATAAAATAAATTAAGAACTCTAATACCGCCTAGAATTGTTAAAAAAGAGGACTATTAAATATATTTGGCATGGGTTTAAAATTTTTATTCGGAACGATGGACGACGACGACAGACAAAAAAACGAAGACCACATGAAAATTTTAGAAGAAAATGATCATAACATAATTGACAATGTTAATCAACAAGTTAAAATTAATAAACAGTTTAGTGAACAATATAAAATTTTAGAAAAAATAGTAAACCAAGGTACAGAAGTAATCAATAAACTAAAAAGACAAAAGAATGAAGTAAATGAGCTTAGAATAGAGTTAGATTTTTCAGATAAAGTTAAAGAAGTTAAAAATGCAATAGAAAAAATAGAAGACATAATAATGACTAATAGAACAGGATTTTTGACACAAGACATATTAACGTCACAAGAAATAAAAGAAAACAATATAGCTTTTGAAAAACTAGAAAATGTAAAAATTCATATCGCAACCTACAAAGCATGCATACTGATAATAATCTCTATCCCGAAATTCACAAAGAAGTCTATAATAAATATCTTATACAGAGTTTTCCAATAAATAATAAAGTCATAAAACTATCAACCAATGTATTTATAGAAAAAGATAATATTACTTATTTTGAAGATAATGAATTACAAAATTTGAAGAAAATAAATGATCGATGTATCGAAAATATATTATTTGAAAAAATGTTAAAATGTAATGAAGAAGAATTTACTAAAGAAAATGTAATTATCGAAAATGGAGAATTTATTGTACTAAAAAACTTTAATAAAACACAACTGAAACATAATTGTAACGACTTAAATTATGAGATTGAAGGTAATTATTTAATAAAGTTAAGAAATTGTAGAGTAGAAATACTGAATAAAACTTTTAATAGAAAAGAATATAAAGGAGATTTAATTATGCCAATAAATAAATTTATTTTTAAAAAAGATGAATCCAAAATAGGAATACTAAATTTTGAAGATAAAGATATTGAAAATACAAAACCTATACTAGAAGTAAAGTTAAATAAAAAACAGACTACTCATATTGGAACAATATTAATAATTTTTATTACTGTAATAATCATACTAATCTTATATTGTAAAAGTAAAAATAAAGTAAACAAAACTATTGTAAATTTTCCAAGGGTCACTTTTGAACCGTTAGACGATACTAAGAGGGGAGGGGTTATAACCACAGAACCTCCAATTACCCATAAACTTGTAAATAACATATTCTAATCTATTCCTGTAAATATATAAGATAAGAATGTAATACGTACATAATCATTGCTATCCTATTCCTGTACACAAAGGAATGAGTCGAAGTCATTCGATACAAAGAAATATATAAGATAAGAATGTACTACGTACATTATCATTTCTATAAATAGGAGTATATTGTTAGCAGTTCTTAAGAAGATTTAATAAAACGAGCATTGTGCTCTAAGAATATCTTTTAAAAATTCATAGTTTAATTTTTGTAATTAAAATTGATATATGTACTTCAATTAATGTAAATAATTTGTAAAACAATCAAAATCTGAAACGAGGTAGTATATAAAATGTACTTTTTGCGGCGAAAATTTATTTGGTTTGAAGTTGTCTGTTCTTTTTATTTTTTGTTTATGTAGTTGTGTTTGAGTTATGCATCTGTCAAATTAAGGGATGTTCAACGTAAATTCTCTTAGGTTCTGTTGTAAAACCCACATTTGTTAGAAGAGTTGTCTAACGTGTTTAAAATTATGCAAAATTTAGACAAAGTCTCCAAGCTAAACGACTGCGTTAAGTAGAGACGGTTTTATTCCTTAAACAAGAACGGTTTAAAATTTTGCACCATCGTCTATAAATAAACAAAAGCGTTGGTACATACTATTTTTTTTAACAGTTATTTCATTTTACACATAAATAATGGGCGCATTCACTAATGTAGTGACTAGGTACGTAGTCAAAATTCAACTAGCTTTGTGAATGCAAAATTTCACTACAAAGCTAGTCAATCCTAAACTGTCATATTGATGACAGATGTAACATATAAAATAAGAAAAATTGTGTTTTGAGAACTTTAAATAAACTTTTTTTAAATAACATCAAATATAAGGTATAATATAAACTTTTTTAATAATTTCCTTTTGAAAATATCTTCCACCAAAAATTATCCACTAGCTTTGAAGCAAATTTTTACACTACGTCGGAGGGGTAATTTCAACTCAATTTTTAGTTGTCTTTAGGCAATCAGAACGAGTTGACTACGTAGTGACTACATTAGTGAATGCGCCCAATGCAATTTAAAAATAAGAGTTAAGGTTTTGTTTATTGTGTCATAATTGATGTTTGTAAATATTTTAACGTGCAAATAGCTTAAAGTTAGACGTACAAAATGAACAGAAAAGAATTAACAATTAAAGAGAAAAGCACCACAAAAAAGGTAAATCCTATATAGAAATCGGTGAAATTGTAAGGAGATCAAAATCAACGGTGCAGAAGTATGTAAATCGGTTCATTAACGAAAAAACAAGCAACGATCAGAGAAGATCGCACACGGCGTCTCTTATTTTCTCTGTCGTTTCGTTTTTCAAATGACATTCCATAACTTCTTCGATGCGATGATTTTGTAACAGATTTTAAAACGATGAAAAAGTAACAAACATAATGTCAAAATCAAAGGAAAATCTACATACAAAATTATTGCTCGATGTTCAATTAAAGAACAAATGCAGTACTTTTTTAATTATCAGTAAATAAACAAGTAATTAAAATGATAAGTGTTGAATTGTATTACATTTATCGTTTGTTTTATTTGTGCTTCTTTTCTTTCCATCCCATGTTTATAAATTATAAGTGTTTCCTCTTGGATTTTAAGATGTTTTGATGTTTTGTGTACCTTCTAGGAGTGTCCTTCTTTAATTTGTATGACTTATGTATATTCCTCTCTTCTTCCTTTTTTATATTGTTGTTGATACCATTTAAGGTTATTTCTTAGAGTACACACTGCTGAGATACACTGATTAAATTTCCACTTGGGTTTAACCACTTCCCTATCTGCTTTTATTTCCTTTAAATTGTGGATTATTTTCTTCTTCGGTCCAAACATAATAAGAACAAAACATTAAGAATTTGTCTATAATCATGGAATAAGCGTTTCAAAACTTTTGCCAAGCCCATCTCTTACTGGATGAATTTTTTTATATCGCCTTAATAAAAAACCTAACTGCTCGTCCTCTTCATCAGCTCTACCAGCGTCTGGAATTTGTTTTCATTTGTTAATTACAACATAATAGTATATAGTATAGTGTAGTACAACAAATATGTACTTGTTTTATTTATCGTAAATAAATTCGATAAAATAAATTATTTAACAAGAATACTTGCAGTTTTGCGACCTTCCATGTCTCTGTCGTAAATTTTTGAACGAGATATCGTCGTTTTTCTTCTTAGTCGTCGTTGCCTTTGGTCTTACAAAATGCAGAACGGAAGTCTTCAACGACGTTTGACGTTTACAGTCGACAACAAAACGAGTGACAGAAGTTGGAAACGACTTATGGAATGCAGATCGTGTCAGGTCGTATATTTCGCTGTCGTTTACGACATCGGTAATCAGGGTGAATGAATAAAACTGTTTACATAAACATTTTGAAAGAAAACCTTCACGAAAGCGTTGAGGAATTGGGGATCCGAAACAAGTTTTATTTCCACCAAGACAATGATCCTAAACACACCGCTCTAGACGCGAAGATGTGGATATACCCCACATGCTTGTAACACCACCATAAAGTCCTGCTTATACGGAACCACGAGATAAGGAATAGAACCCAACTAAATGAAATAATTCTTGCAGTATGGCAACAAATAACGCCTAAGTGACTAAGAAACTAGATCACTCAAAAGCGGTTTTGAGGTTAAAAGGATTTTCAACTAAGTATAATTATTATTTATTATTATTTAGGTATTAATTTGAAATGTTTTAAGGAAACAAAATAACTAACAAATATGTTAAAAGGTACGATCACTTTTGCTCGGTGAAATTGTCGCTGAATTTTTGAAAATGCATTTCTTTTGCAAGCAATTACTTTTTTTTCTTCTTTTTGGTTACTTATGGTATTCTGTACTAAACAAATTAATTAAAACTAGCCGACCCAGCTCTCGAAATTCGAGTGCCAATTTATTTATTATTTACTATTTATATTATTGGCAGTGTTTTCAAGCAAATTTATTAAATTAAATTTTATTTTATGTAATATGCAGTGTTCGACAGTGCAAAAACAAAAATGACCCATAGTGTGTAAATGCGTGTCTGAAGTAAATTCTGCACATCTCCGTAACTGTGGCTTTTCAACCATATAAAATTTATCGAAATCGGTTAAATACTTTTGGAGAAAACTGTACCACAAAAAACATGTTTGCCGTTTTATTATATGATGATGAACATTTTCGCCTGTTTTTATTTTTATTTTGTATATTTTTCAGTTTTCATAAAAACAGTAACAGCCTTATTTATTATTTTTCACTAATACTGGGTTCAACCTCGGAATAGTTAAACCGAGCCGAAGCACTTACTTCGAGTTTACGCCACGTCAAACAAATCCTTATTTAATATATATTTTCTTAGCCGTAATAGCTACGCCTTCTTTATGTCAAATATACTGGGAAAAAAAGTCACCAATCTAAAACTCTGGTTATTATACACAAACAAAAACCCCAGCAAACCCTAGCTGATTTCCATTATTATTTATTTTATTATCATTGTATGCTTATTGGAAATTGGATACATTTAAAATTGGATTGTATAAAGTTCAAATCCAATAAATGAATGTACCAACCAAACCACATTGCGTTCCCAATACCGTACAACTGTTAGAGCGTTTGGAAAATATAAATAATTTATGCAAAATATCTATCCTTTTTGTCTTAGTAAGAAACGAAAAAAAAATTGCTTACACTCCTTTTTGTAAATTTCACAAGATGTCATCCCAAAATGACATTTAGATACTAAAACGGCCTTAAACCTCCTATGAACCAGTTTTAGCTTATTCCACCGCTATTCCTCGTGCATTTTCATTATAAATAAGGTTTTCAGGCTTAGAGCCGTTGTAAAGTCGAAGTAACTTTACTCCGTCGCTAAAACGAGTTGGTAAATAAGGCTGTAACATAGTACCTTCATTAATGCTCGGCACTGTATCTTTCTGCAAGCGGAATATTATCTCGTTTCTTGAATATTTTATGTCGATTTTACTTTACACATGAGAAATCAATTTCTGCGTGAAAATTTCGATCTCGACAGATTTTATGTTCCTTCACACCGAAAAATTAGATTTTTTTTGACAGAGATCAAATTCTTTGAATCCCTAATTGAAGATGGATTTACATGTATCCGAAATACGCACACCAAAAGAAACAATTTGACAAGGGATCGAAATCCCTAGTGTAAAGGAAATAGACATTACTATTATTTGACCCGTGAACCTCTATTTGGAAACAATAATCATTTGTCAATCGGGCACGACTTTAATGACAAAAGAATATGCATACATACATATCCCTCATTTGCTTGGTCATATCTCAAAAATTCATTATTTTGGGTCAAGTGCAAATTGTTCGTTATTTACTCTTGTATCATATTCAAAATATTTAACTTCTTAACATATGAGTGTATTTTCCATTGTTTTTCATAGCTTTTGTGAAAACGAGATTTTGAACCGCTTATATCCAAACAAAAAATTTGCGAGTTATTACTGTCTTGTCGCATATAAGGGATTTTCTTAATAATTATCAATAAATCTATGTATGTACCTGCTAAAGGCTGTCTTTGATCCAAATTAATAAGTTGTGCGACATTTTCAGGAAATTCGACTGCTATTTTCACGATGTGAGAGTCTTTAACGGGCATCCTTTTGGTAATCATATTTTCATTTAGCTGTGGGGTTACGAATTAAAAAAAAAAAACAATGAGTTGCTTTATCAATGGCAAAAATTTATTGCCGTTCAGCGTTCACAAATATCAATGTTCAAGTCAAAGATGCTCCATTATAATGATCGAATGATCCTAAGCCTCGGCCAGAGACTATGAATGACCAAGATGGGAAGCTTTCGTACGTCTTCCCATTAGGGGGGTTCACATTCTCAAATATGTTTGACAAATCCGGTTTGATTGACTCGAATTTGAAAATGTGAACGCTTCATCAAACGGATTGTCAAACATGATTGATGATATCAAAATATTTTGAGAGTAAGGGAGATTTCCGAGTGGTGGAAATGAAAAAAAAATTCTTATTTGACCTTTTTCTGTTGGAATATATTTTCTTGTTTGTATGTTTTTGTGAGTATGTATTGAGGTAGATATATTTTTTGCTTGAACTTGTTTGTCTGAACACATTTTCCTGTTTGTAAGGTTATTGTAGGTATTGAAAAAAAGAGATATGCCTATCATTTGATTTGAAATTTTCAATTCTGGTGAAAAATCAAATAATTACTATCTGAAGCGAGAACTCTCAACCAATGCTACAAAGATACAGTGTGTTCTAAAAAACATAATAATTGCAATGACAAACTTTATAAAAAGTAGGTATATTAGCGATAAATTTTATGGAAATTAGTAGATAACTGTTTCAATTTTAAATAAGTATCTGCCATACATTTTTTTTCCAAATTTTAGAAAATATTTTTTTTTCTCTAGAATGTTTTTGTTTTACTTTCGTATTTACGGCGGATTGATGAAAAAAATTTCGAGGATGAAAAAAAATGTTAATTTATACTATTTATAGGGCTTCAAATGTTCATGTAAACGCACTTATTCACGTATCGAATTAAGTTTTTATATTATATTCTAATATTTTTATATTATGTTTTTTCATAATCTACACAAAAAAGGAAAAACAAACAAATTAAAAAGAATCATACGAAAATATTGATTTTTCTTGTTTTTAGTTTTTTACAATTCAAAATAATAACAATTTCTCTCAAAACTTACCTTTTTCACATATCATTTGTACCTTTTTTATCAAGTAATTATCAAAGTAATCGTTTTCTTTTTTGTAGATTAACAAAAATAAAATGCACAACAAGGTCGCACGAACTTGTTCCTATGTAATAGACTAGGAATTTAAAAAACGAATTTTATTAGAGAAAACTGTTCATAAGCATACAATTTATTTTTTAAATGACTAAAACAACTCTTTTAGCAGTTGGAGCTAAAAACAGGATGCCATATGTTTTAAGCAATGATTAGTTTATGTAAGAACAAAATTATAATTCCTTTTAGTGGTTTCTTAAAAATAAGCTTTTATATACAAAACCATTTTTAAGAAACAATTTTGGAAGCCCAGTTTAATGTGTTTATGGGGAGAGTACGATAACTTGGCCGCCAAGATTTGATAACGGGTTTTTGTAGAGGAGTCAAAAACAATCACTTTTTACTATGGGAGGGGTGGGGGTCTATCTCCCCCCGTTTAGGAGGTAGGGGCACTTTTAGAAAAAATGGTTTAAATTTAAAAAAAAAATATTAAAAAACAACGGTAACACTTACAATAAAGTGCTATACTGCGTTTGAAAGCCAGAAGTCTGTTCTTTAATCCTGCATTTAAATTAAATTACTCATGTCAATGGTTTTTGAGAAATTCGCATTTAAAGTCCAAATTTTGATAAAAAAAAATGTGAAAATAAAAGTTTAGACCGATTGTTTTCAAAATTGTGAAATGAAATTGTAAATTAGCTTATATGTGTTTCATGTATATATTAGTTCTCAATCGAACACAAAAAACCGCATGTTTCTATGTCTTCTAGTTTTTGAGAAAATCGAAAATTACCAAAACTGCTTTTTTTGGTTTTTACTGGTGACGGTGATTTCATTTAAAGGATTAATGTTAATAAACATAATGCATCTTTGTTAGTTCAGTACAGCAATTCATTAAGCGTTACCCAGAATTGCACACAGCAACGGGAGTTGAATTTTCATTTGGTATTAAATCAATTTCTTCGAAAAAAGTAATGGGGGCTATCGTGAATAATATTTCCCCCGGAATTTTTCCCAACTTTCAAAATTGTCAACTTGAATAATGCCGAAAGTTTCACTTTGAATTTATTGATATCGGGAAATAAGTTCAATAGGGACTTTGGCTCTCATTTCAAAAAGCCAGCCGCCAGCTTACATTAAACAGTGCAGAAGTATTGTCGTTTCCAATTTTCGAAGATGGGAAAAATTCCGAGGGAAATTTTGTTCACGATAGCCCTAAATGTTTTTTTCGTTGGTCGACACTTAATCCCCGAAAGAAGAAAATATTGGAAAATTATTCAATTTGGGGTGAAGTAGTTGATGTTTAACCGCCATTTTTTATTTAAAGAAAAAAACACTTCACTAAAGTTGAATAATGAATGACCTGTTAAACAATAACTTGTACCACATTTTAATTAACGAACAAAAAACAACGGTACAAATTGGAATGTTAGCTTTTTTTTATCTAAGTTGGTATACTTTGAACATTTCAGTTGCCTTATATAAATTGGTATGTAAGACACTAACATAGATACATATTAAGAAATTATATATATTTGCAGCATGCCCCCCCCCCCCATACATACTTTTTTGTTTATACATATATTGTAATGTTGGAAGCTAGCACTGATTTATTTATGTAAGGAAGCAAAAAATAACAAACATTTTATACAAAAGTAGTTTTAGTTATTTTGATTTTCTCAAAAACCAGAAGACATAGAAACATGCGGTTTTTGTGTTCGATTAAGAACTGATAGATTCATAAAACACATATAAGTTAATTTACAATTTCATTTCACAATTTTGAAAACAATCGGTCTAAACTTTTATTTTCACGTTTTTTTTTATCAAAATTTGGACTTTAAATGCGAATTTCTCAAAAACCATTGACATGAGTAATTTAATTTAAATGCAGGATTAAAGAACAAATTTCTGGCTCTCAAACGCAGTATAGCAATTTATTATAAGTGTTGCCGTTGTTTTTTAATATATTTTTCTTTTAATTTAAACCATTTTTTCTAAAAGTGCCCCTACCTCCTAAACGGGGGGAGATAGACCCCGCCCTCCTATAGTAAAAATTGCTTGTTTTGAACCCCTCTACAAAAACCCGTTATAAAATCTTGGCGGCCAAGTTATCGTACTCGTGCCGTGTTTATTAATGTACGAATAAAAATTAAATTTCCAAAAGAAAATACTGATTCGTTTTTGAAATATTGAATTTTCCAAAAAAAAAATTGTTTTTTTTAATTCAAAAATATATGTACCTATATTTTTTAAAGTTTTGAAATGCAAGGTTTTTTTTTTTTAACTTTTTAGAAGCTTGTCTATACAAAATTTCATTGAAATCCTTTATGCCGATAATGAGAAATTCAAAATTCAAAAAAATCGTTCTACGGTATGTACAGTCAGTAATAGGTATCTTGATTTCAAATTATTTTTTTTATTAAATTATAGATCGTAAGAATTAATTGAAAGAAAACAATTTTAGCAAAATTCTCGGAACTTTTTTAGAGAAAAATGCGATTTTCGATAACCATTTTTTAGCATTTGTATGGAGGATACCCTTATTTTTTAGGTAAAATACATTTGTTTCTCATATCTTGTGTATTACATTAAGAAAATTTTATTTTTCAAATTTGAAAAAAAAATCGAGAATGAGGTTTTCGAAATATTGAGTTCCCAAAAAAAAATTTTGAAAATTCTTAAAAAAATCTCAAAAATTATTGTTTGAAAATTTTAAGTCATAATAATATTCAAACTATTGGGGGCCTTTAGCAGCAAAATCCGTCGTACTGTTTTTAAGAAAATCAAAAACAAAAAAAAAAAATGTTCCAAAAATATCTAACAATTTCTTGCAATTTTTTTTTCAACTGGCACTGCAACTGATTCAAAAAAGCGGGCAAATTATTTGCAAGAAAATATTTTGATATGGCATAAGTATGTCTAAATAGTAAACAAAAATACAGTGCAACCCTAATATAACGTACCTAAATATAACGACTTACTCGATTTAACAAATTCTTCGTAATCCCCTTAAATTGTCCATGAGTTAATGTAAAATATACCTTTACATTGCGAACATTTTTTGCGAACAACCTCTTTATAACGAATTTTCAACTATCAAGAAAAAGGATAAACACCTTTAACTAAAGAATTTTCTCAACCTAAACCTTTATATAAAGTTCCCACCAATGTATGACCCTTAATCTCATAGTATGTGATTCATGTCGCTACAGGTTTCGACCCGCTTTTGTTCGTAAAACAATCATTGTTGTTTGATGGAAAGTAATGCAAATACTGCTGCTCGTCAATTTTACCTCTTATACCTCTTTATAACTAATTTTAGACCAATCTAACCTCAACATAACAAACCTCAGTTCAACGAATTACTTGATGTAAAGAATATTTACTTGTTCCCTTCCGATTTGTTATATCGAGGTTGAACTGTATACATGTATTCACAAATCCACAAAAAACCTTTAAAATTTGCAGAGGAAAAATCAGACAGAAAGTCATGGTTGCCAAACTGATTATTTTCAATGCATTATGTTTCGAATCGTTTATTCCATATAATTTTGAGATTTTGATAAATTTTTTCATTTTCTCAAAACGTGTTCCTTTACTTGCGCAAAACTACTAATTTCAATGTATTTAACCAAACAATAACGCTACCCACCATACAAATGCTAAAAATGGTTTTCGAAAATCGTATTATTCTCGAAAACGTTTATTCATACAATAAAAGAAGCTTTAAGTTGGCCTACTAATTTTTTTTCTTATTTCATATTTGCCTAGCAATCTTTTTTTATCGCTGACTACTTAAAGAATTAAAAGGAAAATAATTTTATGCTTATGAACAGTTTTCTCTAATAAAATTCGTTTTTAAAATTCATATTCTATTACATAGGAGCAAGTTCGTGCGACCCAGTCGTGCATTTTATTTATTTAAAAAATATATAACCCAGTAAGTGCAACAGACTCGGTTATTGCATCTGCCTTAATTTCTATTAGTTGCGTAAATCGAGTTAGTACTGGTTATCCTAATAATTTACTGTACACATATTCATATATATTTAATTTTATTTACAAGTATTTAAGGTACTTAGTAAAATAAGGTTAACCAAAACATAAAAAAACTTTCTTTAATTCTATCAGTCATCATTACATTCTATATTTATATTTATTTGTTTGTGGCAACCATGGTCACAGATTTATATTTTTCCATACAAACATATTTTCCCTATCCTCACAAAACGTCACATATACATCCATGAATATAATTTTCTCGTTCTGTTATTATTCCTATTTTTTCTTTCAGCGCACATTCTCAATACAATTTATTTTTTCTCATTCTTCCATTATCTCTACACCCATATTTTGAAGTCTCCAAAATTTAGCAGAGACACATTTTAGCAAATGCGGTCCGTAGCCTGAAGATGCCGCCACAATCTTTCGACTTCTCGATATTACTATAAGATATATATACAATGATTTGACAAGCATATTTGAGAATGTGAACGCATGCTTGTCAAACCACAAGCAAATTTCATTTTCAATGAAGTTCTCGAGCTGAGCAATTGAGCATATCGTAAGAAAATATTTTAAAATGAGTCATAATGCAATGGCATGAATTCAGGTGGATTTTATCACATTAATATAAGTTTTCTGCAGACTTCCAAATAAAGAAATTATAGTAAATTTGCTCAAATAATATTTCATCTATGGTCTGAGTTGGTCCGCCATGGTAAGAATTCTAATGAAAAGTGATGTTTGACAGCATGTTTGACGAATGTGAATGCAAATGGTTTCAATCCTTCAAATATTCATCAAACCATATTTGTCAAAAATATTTGAGAATGTGAACCCCCCTATTGACTTATTAAGGGTATTCATGTAAGCACGGAAAACCCTCGTAAACCTCGTAAACCAGATAGTTTTATCTCCGCAGAAACGAGCTGTCAAAATTTGTATGGGAAAAAGTTTCTGCAAATCTCATAAAATTATCTCACAAACTTGCTGCGGAAAGTGCAGAAATAAACCTCGTAAACTAAAGAAGTATGGATTCTGACTTTTAATTTGACATTTCACAAAGTATTTCCCACATTTACGCAAGTATTTCATAGGGGATGTTCATGAAAACATGCTGCGGAAAGTTATATCTTTCTACAAAGCGGAAAATTATCTCGTTACATGAATACCCTTATTATACATGGACTGCCAGAGCCCAACTTAACGATGGTTCAATTTAAAACTATACGGAACTAGCGCTATTGGTGCAAACTCGGAAAACATAGTGTAACTTTTGGTTTTGGTATTTGATATATCAATTTTTGTTATAATTGCGTTTATAAAGGGAGTTGAGCGGGAATCGCTTAAGTTTATTAGGTGCGTTTTATTATTCATAAATCTATCTGGATCCGGATCTGGATTAAGTTTTAACATGTATTACAAAAACAATTTGGGATCCTGTTTTCTATCTATCTATTTCAAAGATCCAAAAGTTAGTTATTGGCGAGTAGATGGCTTTTTATAGGTAGGGTAGTGTAATTTAAAATTTCCAAACCCAAGGATAAAAAGAGACGGGCTTATAACACTGCTGTCAGTAAGATCCGTATCGTTTTATTTTCAAGGGATGATCCAGATCCGGATCCAGATAGATTTGTGGATAATAAAACGCACCTATTATTAAATACAAACTTGAGGGATATTTTCATGCTTTATTTGCGGATTTAAGAGTCAAAATATGCATTTATCATATACAGGAGAAGAGTGCTGTAATTCGTTAGAGTAGGAAAGCATAAAGAACTGTCGAAATGCTGATTTTGGAAAACTATTTAAATGGCACAAAAAATTGATTTATTTTCGTATATGAAATCAAGTATGCAAATCTGTCATTGTTTAATTTATTTCAACAATATCTAACTTTAGTCATAAAATATATATTAAATCGAACAACGTGGAAACATATAATTCAAAGGAAAAGTGAAGTTTATCAATTTGTACGCAATTTCAATTTATTGTGAACATTGTGTTCAAAACACGAAGAAAACTATCTCTAGTAAAAATGGATGTGGTTCAACATAAAAAGGTAAATTATAAAGTTCATATTGCTCTACTTAAAATTTATGTAAATAAAAAATGAAGATTTTTTTTTAAATAAATACAAATACACTTAATTAGATAAATATAATGACAAAAATGCGATTTGAAATGTATTCCATTTTAAAATATAAATATAAATTTACCAAGGACCGGTCACAGGATCTTACACCATTCTACCTTTTAATTAGGTTATCTGTGGAAACCTTACAGCAACAATCGTCAAGCAACTCAGGCCCTAGAAGACAATATCCGCCATAAAGCAGTTTTTGTTGAACTAAATGCTTTGTTCTCGCGTGTTCACAAATTTCGCTGAACACCCTTTATATTGTTGTTATTATTTTGTCTTGGCTAACGTTAAAATGTAAGTTCAATTGAAATAGATGGCTCTGTTTTTTAATAAGCAATAATAATAGATGTCTATAGTTTCTATAGCAAAAATCGTAGTTCAAGCCAGGAGAAAAGAGATGGCCTCCGGAAATAATATTTATTTTTACCACTTTTGCACCAATAGCTCTAATGTCGGTAGTGAGAGGTGGAACCATATTTATTGAAGCGTTTGTATAGAAATTTCATACGACTAGCAGTCCATATATAATACGTCAATGCGTCTTAGACTGCTTTTAAACGAAGCAATATTACCTTGCGATTTTTAAGCCCGTAGGAGAGAGACGTGTGTGGTGGCGGGGGTACACAAAATTGCTAGGGTTGGAAAAATTGCAGAGTTATCGTTCTTTCTTCTTTGTGGTTTTCTTTACTTGCCAGGTACACACAGTCACAAAAGTAAGTATACAGCAGGAAACAAAATGTTAAGCAGAGAGAAAAAAATTGAATAAGCATATGTTATGAAACATTTGGCGTATATTTTTTAGAAAATTTTATCCTCTTTTCGTAAAATCAATTATCAAAACATTTTTTTTAAAAATGGCTTAGATATCAACTTAAAACTAAAACTCTCTAAAACTCTTACAACATTTTTAACTTAATATTAGAATTTAGTAACTTGTTGGGTAATCTTTTGATTTAATTACGGCGTTTATTCTCGATGGCATCGACGAAACAAGTTTTTGGGTAACTCTTAGGGCTATTTTGTTCCATTCTTTTTGAAGTATCCTTTTAATCTCTACTTTTGATTTTATCTCATGTTTGCGTATTTGACGCTCCAGATGATCCCATAAATGCTCAATAACATTTAAATCTGGCAATTGAGGAGTTGTTTTGACTTGTCTTCGCACATTATATAGCAGCCATTCTCTCACGATTTGCGAGGTATGTTTGGGGTCATTATCTTGTTGAAAGATGAATGACCTCTCACAACCTAGTTTTTGTGCACTTTGATGAAGATTATTTTTTAAGATGTCGAGGTAACCAAAACGATCTATCGTACTCTCAATAAAAACCAGGTCACCCACTCTAGATGCCGCCAAGCACCACCAAACCATAAGCGAACCACCACCATGTTTAACAGTTCCAGTCAGGTGGTTAGGATCTAATGCCGTATTAGGTTTTCTTCATACTTTTGCACGTCCATCAGAGCCATGGATGTTGAATTTGCTCTCGTCAGAAAATATAACGGTATTCAGAAAGCCAAATCGGTCTGAATAAGACTTCTGGCAATCAATCAATCCGCTTTTGGTGATTGACCTTGCTAATGAATGGTTTTGTCCTAATAGCACAGCCTTATACCCGACTTCGTAAAGGATGCGGCGTATGGTTTGGATACAGCATGACTTACCTGTCTCTTCTTCTATCTCGTCCTGCAGTTTTGGTGCGCTTATTTTCGCATTTTTCTTTACTTTGCGAATTATTGGCCGTTTCTCATGTTCAGAGAACGTTCGCATGCGGCTACTGCGAGTCGTGTTCGTAACTGTTCTACATTGTTTCTGCTATTCCAATATTTTTTGGACGGTTGCTGGGCTTATATTAACAAGAACAGCTACTTTCCGAATCCACTTTCCTTCACTTGAGTAACTTAACTATTAATTTTTGTAAGTCCAAGGAGAGCTCCTTTCCACGTGGTGCCATTTCTAATTTTAAAAGGAATAATTTGAACTGAAATAGGCTAGTCTAGTAGTTTTGCCTTACCTTTTTAATAAAAAAAAAAACAAAAAATCGACTCAAAAGTTTTTATTGATGCAACATCACATAAGAAAAACTGTCTGTATACTAACTTTTGTAACCTATTTTTTTTACCCGTGATTACAAATAATGAGATAGCAAAGAAGTGGATACAAATTGTACCGTTATTTTCCTTAACAGCAGTAATGTGTATGACAAGACACTTGTGCCATATGCAGAGAATAGATATGGATTTGATATTAACGGTATTTTTTCGTCTATTTACGTATTAGCTTGGTTGTATACTTACTTTTGTGACTGTGTGTATGTTTCATTTCTATTTGGCGTTCGCTCAGTAAACTTCGATCTACTCACTAGAGTAAAGAGTGCGTAGAAGAAGAAGTAGAAGAAAAGTTAACTTTCCTTAAAAATCGCTGTGTTTAAAAGCATTCATGCAATCGAAGGGAAGTTAAAAGAGAATCAAAGATTAAAAATCGCTTTCGTGTAAAAGCAGTCTTACCATTGTAAATACCATAGAGGAAATATATTACCTAGAGTCACGACTTCGAGGGGTTCGCTCTCTTCAACCCAACAAGCTAAATTGAGAGGAAAAAACCCATAGTTCAAACATGTGTTAGTTGCCCCATGCATTTTAAATGGGACCAACACAGCCTTGTTCAAATTTTGTGGGTTGTTACTCAATTGCGCAATAAGTCGAATAGATCCGTTTGAATATTCAAAAAAGGAATCCGCTAAATTAAAAATATTTTTTATTAATTTAGTTTTTTTTATCTCTTTATCAATAAAAACTATATTAAATATTAATTTTATTGCTTTTCGGATGTAAATTCCTTAATATTTGTGTATATTTCTTGTTGCTTTGGCAACAAGTATAAAAAAACTCTTGTCCTAGTAGTTCAATCTGTTAGTCTCTTTATTTAATCAATTGTATTTAAATAAAGCAGGACTACAAAACTCCTGCACTTTAATATGTTTGTTATAATATTTTTTATAATAAATCTTAATTTTAATCTTACTTTTAGTTTTTTACTTGGACAATTTTAAGTTTCAATTTATTTTACTTTGCAGCTGCTTCCTGCTTACGCGGTGGCTGAAATTCGTTTGTCTGGCTTTTTGAATTATATCAAGCTCTTTTTTTTACTTGACGAATAAGATACATACATACAAACGTTTGATTTAACGAAAAGGATAATTGTTTGACATTTAAAAAAACGGTGTTACCAAATAATAATAGTAGTCAGAGATGTCGGCGATACAACTTTCGCCAACACTCCCCCCCGGTATGGCAACTAGCGAGTCTTGACTCACAAGGTTGACTTATCTCCTAAAACATCGAGGACTGCTAGCTTTACCGCAGGTCTTTCATATAACCCCGATGCAGTTTGGACGGTTGCCTGACGAACTTGTTCATTCTTTCCAAGTGAGACATCTACCACACGTCCTTTGGGCCATATACTCGGCCGCTTCGATTCGTAAGTTACTCCAACAACAGCATCAATTCTTCCACGGAGTCGTAAAACACCATCCTTATCCATGTACGGAGATAATTTGCGAATTTGGCTAGATCTTTCGAAAGACTTGCGAAGTTCTATAGGAAGATTGAGATTCTTTTTCAAAACTGGGGGAGAGTACGATAACTTAGGCGCCAAAAATTGATAACGGATTTTTGTAGAAGGGTCAAATACAAGCGTTTTTTACTATGGGAGGGGGGGTCTATCTCGCCCCGTTTAGGAGGTAGGGGCGATTTTAGAAAAAATGACTTAAATTGAAAAAAAAAATATTAAAAAACAACGGCAACACTTACAATAATGGTACTATCGTACCAATTATGAAAAATGTTCTCCATTAAGTAAAATGTTTAAACTATTTAATATTTACAATCTTAAATATAACAATTTGTTTGATAAAACAATAATTAATTCATGTCAATTTAAAACAACATTTTTCCATGAAATTGTTCAAGAATCTTAATGTACACCTTTGTACGAAATTTTTTGTAAAACTAGCAATTTAGTTATGTAAATAAATAAATAAAATACTATACCGGTTTTGAAAGCCAGAAGTCTGTTCTATAATCGTAAATTTAAATTAAATTATTTATGTCAATAGTTTTTGAAAAATTTGCATGCAAACTCAAAATTTTGTTAAAAAAAATGAAAAAAAAAAGTTTAGACCAATTTTTTTTCAAAATTGTAAAATGAAGTGCTTAATTGGCTTTTTGTGGTCAATGCTACTATTAATTCTGAATCGAACACAAAAAACCGAATGGTTTTATGCCTTCTAGTTTTTGAGAAAATAGAAAATTACTAAAACTACTTTTTATGAAATTTTTGATTTTTGGTATTTAACTACGGTGATTTCATTTTGAGGATTAATGTTAATGTGGTTCATTTGTAGGTAAAGTATAGCAAATCATTTAGCGTTACCAAGAATGCACCAGAGGAGGTAGAACTGCATGGCATTTCGCGTCTCAGTCAGTCAGTTTGTGAGTAAGTCAGGTGTTACTTAAAAATAGTCAAGTCAATTTTTCAATGTTCAATGTATTAAAACCGTGTTTACAGGCATTTTGATCACAAAAAAAAAAAATTATAGCAAGCACCTCCCGAATCTCTAGCCAATATTGAGGCCCATGGAAAAATGTGCCGATAGATGGGTTTATTACTCTGAGATTAACTTTTATATGGATTGCACCAGAGAAACTTTTAAATCATTAGTTTTAAGCAAAATTTAAGTAACGTTATTTATTAAAATAAGAGATTAACTATGTAAATCATTTAAATGTAATTTGAATTTTATATACCCACCTACAAATTTGTATAAGAGTACAATATGCTCTGGTTGATGAATAAATAATAATAATAATATTGTATTCTTACAATTTTTGTCACCTTTTTGAGTCGGAGTTATAGCTATCATTGAAAACCATCATTGAAACACAAATCAGTGGAACGGTGGAATATTTTTTGACAAGTCGGTTATAGCAATCATTAATTTCGCTGTCATTGAAATGGTCTGTCATTGAAAAGATATGTCACTTGAAATATAAAATAAAATCACCGGGGCAAGATATTTCAATAGATTAAAACGACGATTTTGAAAATTTTAATCTAATACTACATATTCTCCATAAGATCAATAATCGGAGATTTAATGCCAGAGATGTATGTATGTGGTGTTTCCACCATACATATAATTCAAAAGAACATTTACATTAATTTCGTTTTTATTTGGCAATGCGGAATCTCTCACCGATCCGGAATCCCAGTTAAATTAGCCTCAAATATTAATTTATTGAATTGTAATCTCTTGAGCTTAAAACTCGTAGACGATTAATTTAATAAATATAAAAATTGCAAGTTAAAATAAATTAAAATTAATTTGACCATTAAAACATAGATTTTGCCACAAGACTTTGGCTTGGTTTCAAAACATGTTGAATCAAACTTAAACTTTTTTGACTAAAGATGTTTTGAAACTGAATTTACTGCATGACAATGTTCGTATCCGATTCTTGCAAAACACCAGAAGCATTAATTAAAGCTTATTTGCTTTCGTTACCACCCATTCCAACAATTACAACACATCCTCCGGATCGTGTGTTCAATATAGCTAATCGTGTTGTAGACTCAGCTCCACAGCAATCAATAGTTTTGTCTTTTGAAATGAAAACCGTGGGCATGGCCATAAGGCTTTTGGCCACATTTAATCGGTTTTCAAATAAATCTGTTATCACAATATTTGATGCTCCCATAGATTGAGCAACCAACAAGGTCACAAGCCCAATGGGGCCGGCTCCTAAAATTAGAACTGCTGATCCTAGGCCAACATCAGCTCGGCGGCAAGCATGGACACCAACTGAAAGGGGCTCCAATAGAGCACCTTCTTCCATTGATACATAAGGGGGCAGTTTAAAGAAAAAATCAGCAGCATGTCGATAATATTTCGTTAGATTTCCATCGTATGGTGGTGTGGCACAGAAAACCATATCTGGACACAAATTATATTTTCCAGTTTTACAGAATTGACAGAGTCTGCATGGTACACCTGGTTCAATGGCAACTCTATCTCCTACAACCAATTTCTTAACACTCTTTCTACATTTGACTACTACACCGTCTGCTTCACGGCCAATAATCATAGGTTTATTAACTACAAAATCACCGATTCTGCCATGGACTAAATAATGCACGTCCGATCCATAAATTCCCACGCAATCCATTTCCAATAGAACCTCGTTGTCACTGATTTCAGGAATTGGACGTTGTTCTAAGCGTAAATCCTGAACTCCGTACAAAACAGCAGTTAAATTATCCTTAGACATGGTGGGAAGACTTGTAATACCCCTTAGAGAGAAAATATAGTTGAACCAATAACAATAATAAAAGAATTAAATATTGAAGTTTTTAAATAAATGACCAAAATAAGTCGGCTTGCTCAATTAATAGCTTGTCACTTCACTTCATTTGGCAGTCAAACTGAAAACTGAATAGCTTGTTGAGGTTAGGCGCCAGTTATAGCTATCATTGAAAACCATGATTGAAAATTTTGTTTTTACTTTTTGGGATAGTTAAACTATGAATACTGAGAATGTTTGGTATACAAACGAAGCTAATCAATTACATATTTTACTTTTGCAAATAAAAATAAAATGCACGACTGGATCGCACGAACTTGCTCTTATGTAAAAGTACTTTGGAATTTAAGATACATTTTATAAATATAAAACATGGATTTAATGAGATAATAATGTTCAAATGTATAAAATTGCCGTCTGGTTTCCGGAAAAGTATGAATTTATGCAAAATAAACTTTAAAAAATCGTTTTATTATTAAATAAAATTTTTATATAAGAAATTTCTCTAAAATTTTTCAAGAAAAAACTGTGGGATGCGAATTTTAAGCATTTAATAATATTCGTTTTAGGAAATAATTTCAAAAAATAATCGTTCATAGGTTTTGAAGATATTGATTTAAATTATTTTTTTTTTTTTAAACCCAATAAATATTTTTTCGAATATTTTTATATACAAAATTATTTTAAGCTTAAGGGGACTCCTGCTAAAATTTTGGGTTAAAATCCTTAGAGCCGTTAATGAGAAAGTCGAAAACAAAAAAAAAAACGGGTATATGGCAGGTACCCCTAATAACATTTTGCCCCAAAATTTTTTTTGACCAAAATGTAGTCCCTGTCCATAATATCACACTTAATTTTTTTTATCAAAATCGTTAGAGCCGTTTTCGAGATAAATAAGATTTTGCATTACGGGTGTATGGGGGGTACCCTTAGTTTTGGAGCTAAAAAAAAAATTTCAATTTCTCCTCTAGGGAATCACCGAAGACCCTTAACTACCGAGATTGAAAGAAATAGGTCCAGTGGCTTAGGCTGTAGTGAGAGGTACAGACATACAGACACACTGAAACATGTTTTTTGTGTACTAAATTTTCCTTAAAATTTTTATAAAAAAAAATGACATGCAAATTGTTATTATTTAATAAAATACATTTTTAAACGTAATCTAAAAATTTTATCGTGTATCGGTTTCCAAGATATTGAATTTTCAAAAAAAAAATTGTATTATTTTTTTAAAAATCCAAAAACTATTTTTTCGAAAAAAATTTTAGTTTATATTTTTTCAAATGCAAAGCAGCTCCTGCATAAAAATTTTGGTTAAAATCGTTATAGCCGTTTGGTGAGAAATTCGAAAATAAAAAAAAACCGTTCTATGACAGGTACCCCTAATAACATTTCCCCCCAAATTTTTTTTTCACCAAAATATAGTCCATGTCCATAATAGTACACTTAATTTTTTTTATCAAAATAGTTTGAGCCGTTTTCGAGATAAATAACATTTTGCATTACGGGTGTATGGGGGGTACCCTTAGTTTTGGAGCTAAAAAAAAAATTTCAATTTCTCCTCTAGGGAATCACCGAAGACTCTTAACTACCGAGATTGAAAGAAATAGGTCCAGTGGTTTAGGCTGTAGTGAGAGGTACAGACATACAGACACACTGAAACATGTTTTTTGTGTACTAAATTTTCCTTAAAATTTTTATAAAAAAAATTGATATGCAAATTGTTAGTATTTAATAAAATACATTTTTAAACGTAATTTAAAAATTTAATTGTTAATCGGTTTTCAAGATATTGAATTTTCAAAAAAAAATATGTATTATTTTTTTAAAAATCCAAAAACTATTTTTTCGAAAAAATTTTTAGTTTATATTTTTTCAAATGCAAAGCAGCTCCTGCATAAAAATTTTGGTTAAAATCGTTAGAGCCGTTGGTGAGAAATTCGAAAATCAAAAAAACCGTTCTATGACAGGTACCCCTAATAACATTTCCCCCCAAATTTTTTTTTCACCAAAATATAGTCCATGGCCATAATATCACACTTAATTTTTTTTATCAAAATCGTTAGAGCCGTTTTTGAGATAAATAAGATTTTGCATTACGGGTGTATGGGGGGTACCCTTAGTTTTGGAGCTAAAAAAAAAATTTCAATTTCTCCTCTAGGGAATCACCGAAGACCCTTCACTACCGAGTTTGAAGAAAATACCTCCGGTAGTTTAGGCTGCAGTTCGAGGTACAGACATACAGACATACAGGCAGACAGACGGAATTGTCGGACCCACTTTTTTCGTCTTCGCTATCATCGTAATGTCAACTTTGATCAAAATCTCGAGTTCGATTTTTTTTCCAAATGCAGAACTTGCCCTATAGTACCTATGTATATCGCAAGTAATAAACAAATATGTTAAATATTTCTCATAAAACTACATTTAATTTTTCAATGATGAAAATCGTTTTCAATGAACAGCTTATTTTCGTTCCAACAAAGTGGAACACAATCGTTCCAATGATTTGTGTTCGATTCTCTTTCTATTCTCATTTGTCAGCTTTGTATATATATTTTTATAGTACTATCATGAATAGGAACGCGACTAGGCGAACCAAGCGGCACCATAATTACTAAACTAACAGAGGTGCCTATGGCAGAGTTTTAACAGATAGACATTTAATACATGACAGCAATACTGTATATAAAATAGGAGAACAAAGGCACATACTATGTACATTGGAGTAGGATGTAGGTGTGTGTGGGGATTT
This sequence comes from Philhelius festivus, assembly GCA_963931855.1. NCBI lineage: Eukaryota > Metazoa > Arthropoda > Insecta > Diptera > Syrphidae > Philhelius > Philhelius festivus. The sequence continues at coordinate 104,199,175 of OZ007554.1, forward strand.
AGTAGTTGTTATTTTCTGTAGGCAAATATTTTCAAGGTCAATACTTTCAATACTTTTTTTTGGCGATTACGTATTTTTTGGGATAGAAGAAAATTATTTCTGTGCATATTGTCGTCTGAGTTATATCTTGTTCAAAAGAGCATTTTTGGCGAAATTTAATTAGAAATGCAGTTTTTATAAATCAAACATGCTCTTTCGAATGGCATACTCCATTTCTTTCTATCTCTTTTAGTTTTTAAGTTAAATAAATAAATTTGGTGGTGCAACAGCTCGGAGTGAACCAGGACCTAGTGACTTACAACTCTCAACCTTTCCTGTGTGCGTGTTACCAGGAACGGAGGGGACCTACAATTTTCTGCCGATTCCGAACGGCTAATGAGCAGCACTTTCCATGACAAGAGATACTCTTGGAGAATTTGTCAATTTCTCGCAAGAGGCAGTACACCCCTGAAAAAAACTTTGCAGCGGCTGAGAATCGAACTCGAGACCTTCCGCATGACAGTCCAACGCACTAGCCATTATACCAAGGGGTACTACTGTTTTTAAGTTATGAAGAACAATTATGTTCAATAAACCACTTTATTAAACATTTGAGTTCGACTACAGCTAAACGGCTCGGCCGATTTTCTTCAATCTTGGTAGATATGGCTTTTAATTCCCCCCCCCCCCCCCCGCCGGATGTTTTTTTCTTTGGAATTTTTTTCGAAATTTCATAAATATTTTTGTTCTCAAAAACTGTCCCACAGATTAAAAAAAAAAACAAAAAATTTCATTTAATTAAAGCTAGGCATTGTATATATACAATGAGCTAGGTAATGGTTGAAAAAAATTTTACAAAAAATTGTTATTTTTGGTACCCCCTTGGGACCATTTTTTTGTTTTCGATTTTCTCAAAAACTGTACGACGGATTTTGATCATTTTTTTCGCTAACGGTCCCTAATAGTTTGAACATTATTGTGTATTCAAATTTTCAAAAAATAATTTTTTGGATTTTTAAAAAAAATTTCAAATTTTTTTTTTTGAAAACTCAATATTTCCTCAAAACTATCGTCCAAGAACAAAAATTTTAATTCGTGTTGTTTTCTTAAAAATATAAGCTTTTATATACAAAAATTAAGAAAAGGAAACAAATTTCAGCCTCGGAACAGTTTTCGAGAAAAATACGATTTTCGAAAACCCTTTTTTAACATTTGTATGGAGGGTACAGTTATTTTTAGGCAAAATACATTTTTTTTCTAACATCTTGTAATTTATATAAAGAAACTTTTATTTATGAAGTTTTAAAAAAATCGAGCATTGGATTTCCGAATCATTGAGTTTTCAAAAAAAAATTTGAAAATTTTTTTTAAAAATTAAAAAAAAATTTTTTTTGAAAATTTTAATACACAATAATATAGTAGATTTCATACTTTTTTGAAAATTTTAATATTATCAAAAGTCTTATATACAGTGGCTCACAATGAAAATGGCCCACCTAATAAAAAAAATCTTTTTCGTGGAGCAATTGTATGAAATGAAGCAAAATAAAAAGAAAAAGCATATATTTTCGATAAAGCATTTTATTCTTGTTTCAAAAACAGCGAAAAACTTAAAAACTAAATAACAAAACAAATAATTCAAAGAAAATAACAAAAACTTAAATAAATTAATTTCACAGTGAAAATGGCCCAACAATATTTTTAGTTGGTTAAAAACATGATGGATTTGGTTAATATTTTGTAGGGAATCCTTTTTGTCTAATTACTGATTTTAGACGATTTGGAATGGATTCGACAAGTTTTTTGGTATAGTCGGGGCTTATTTTGTTCCATTCCTCCAGTAAAACTCTCTTTAAATCATTTTGATTAGAAATTTCATGTTTCCGAATTTCAATTTCTAATTTTTGCCACAAATTCTCCATTATATTTAAATCTGGAGATTGTGGGGGGGGTCGTGATCACCCTTGGACAAGTTTCGAGCAGCCATTCCTTAACAATTTTAGCCGAGTGCTTCGGGTCATTGTCTTGGTAGAAATGAAAAGTATTTTCAATTCCAAGTTTTTGAGCACTATTTTGCAAATTATTTTTCAAAATATCTAAGTATTGATATTTATCCATAATACCTTCAATAAAATGTAAATTACCAATCCCAGAAGCTGAGCATGCACCCCAAACCATTACATGGCCACCACCATGCTTAACAGTGGGACGCAAATGCTTTGGATTCATCTCTTCATTCGGTTTTCTCTACCATCTGACCCGAAAAGATTGTACTTACTTTCATCCGTAAATAAAACATCTTTCCAGAACGTAAAATCCTTCATTGCGTAGTTGTGGGCGAACTCCAAACGAACCTTCTTATTTTTCTTACTGATGAATGGCTTCTTCCTTGCCACTCTACCATTAAATCCAGCTCTGCGTAGAACTCTCCGAATTGTTTTTGCATTGCAATTGATGTTAAGATGTTTCTCCACCATATCTCTCAGCTTTGGCGCACTCAGCTTTGGATTTGCCTTGATTTTGTTAACTATCCAACGTTCATCGCGCTCAGAAAACAGCTTCTTGAGGTTTCTTTTCGGCTTATTAATGATTCTCTTCTCCTTTTGGAACCTTTTTATGACATTTCTCACTGTTTCACGGGCTCTTTTAATAATTTTAGCAATTTCCCTTTGACTTTTTCCACTTTTATAATGTTCAATTATTAATTTGCGGATCTCTATTGAAGTGTGAGGGCCCATTTTGCCAAAAATTAAATAACACGCGTGTCCAAACCAAATGAAGTGGCATTCTAATGTGGAACAATAAACTATAAAAGAGAAAAAAAAAACCGAAACGGAAATTAAAAAGAACCGTTATATAAGAAACTTCTGCTACATGGGCCATTTTCACTGCGAGGTAAAATTCTTTCTCTTTTCTTTTACTTGTTATCATTTTGTTGTTTTTGTATTTGAATCATTATATTTTTTTGTTTTACAACAGAAATATGATAAGCTATTGGCCATCAGCACTTTGACTTAATATTTTGCTTAATTTCATACAATTGTTTCACAAAAAAAAATATTTTTACTAGGTGGGCCATTTTCATTGTGAGCCACTGTATCTATTATATATTTATATCTAATTTTTTTTTTAATTTTTGGAAAAAAAGTCATTCTTTTTGGAAAATTCGATATCTCAAAAACCGGCGCAATGTTTTTTTCGAAATTTATTTTCCATTCGTACAGTAATAAAACTAAAAGCTGGCGCACGATTTGAGGAGATTTTACTTAAAAACAATATTTTTTTGTTCCACGCTTAAAATACGTTTTAAGCGTTTTCACGTTTTCCGTTTCATACGTGGATTGAAAGGTGGCACTCCCTAGATCACGAATATGTAATTTTTAAATCTGTAGGATGAATAGTTTGGCCAGAAATCACGTTTGAAAATGTCAACTTTGAGGGGTCTACGAGGCTCCGTTTAGCCGCAAATCGCGTTTAAAGATAAAAATTCGTTTTTCGATACCATTTTTTCAAATTTTGACATTTGACAATTTTCTCATTATTGAAATAGGGATTTTTTATAGAGATGCTTCCAATAAGTTGAAAAAACATTGCTTTGAAAATTTTTTTTTTAATTTTTGTAAAAAAATTGTTTTTTTTTTCTTGGAAAATTCGATATCTCAAAACTTGCTTATAAGCAATATGTAAATGCATACAAAATATTTTTCCAAAAAAGGTATCTGATTTTTTTTAAATATTATGTCAATAATAATTTTATTCTATTTTTTTAATTAATTTAAGTTTTGTAAAATTATTTTTTTCTCGAAAAACTTATTAACTTCGCATAGGGAGTTATTGTAATCGGTCCGATTTGTCAAATTGGAATTTTTGACATTTCTCGACGTTTCAAGGTCCCTAGAGGCTATATCAATCATTTTTAGAGAGATGTATGTGTGTGTGTGTGTGTACGTACGTTCGTACGTTCGTACGTTTGTACGTGCGTACGTTCGTACGTCCGTACGTTCTGGTACCATTTTTCGTCGTCGATATCTCAAGAACGAGTAAAGATATCGACTTCAAATAAATTTTGTTTAATAGATAATAACTTCGAAAGAGGCTGAAAGGGCGTTTATTAAAATTCAGTGAGTAGTTTTTTCACTATAACGGTTTAAAAAAAAAGTAAAAATTTTGGTTAGTTTCAAATATCTCACGAAAAAATAATGCTATTAATTTCAAATAAAATTTAATGTACTCATTATAAGGTCATACAGATTTGGTATGAATTTGGAAAAAAATGAACATACCGTTATTTTTTTAAATAAAAAAAAACTGAAAAAAAAAAAATTCATAACCCAGATATTCTAAGAACGGAAAACAATTTGAAACTCAAAATAATTTTATTTTACGAAAAATAATGTGTTTGACAACTGGTGAAAATTTCCAAAAAAATCAGCTTACAGGTTTTTTACAAAAATTAAAAAACTATATAAAATTCTATTGAAAATTGGTAAAAATTGTTTTTCGACTCAAATTTCTCGAGAACTAGTAGTGATATTGACTTCTAATTTAGTTTATTTTATACATAGTATAATTTTGTACAATTGGTAAAATGTTGACAAATATTAAACTAATAGTTTTTTTTTTTAAATAAAAAAAACTATTAAAAATTCTAGTGAAAACTAGTTAAAATTGTATTTCAAGTCGAATTTCTTGGGAATGAACACCGATAGTGCCTTCTAAAGTATGTTGTTTTATACATCGATACCTTCCCGTAAGAATGTATACTAAGCGACATTTCTAAAATTGTTCAGGAAACGAAAAAAACGAAGAAAGTTCTATAGTTGAATCATAGTGTGCTAAGAGACAATTTTGGTTAAACTAAGTGACATCTAACAAAATTTTTTGTTGCTTACGACAATGATATCTTTATTAATGTCGCTTAGCATAATTTTTTTGGCGGATGATACAAATTTCAGGGGGCAACATTATTTTAATGAAAAACCATGGCAGTTGATAAATTTTTTTATTTGTACTCTAGTTTCCTTTTCATGCATAATAGGTTGGCGAAACCCAGGCGAAAACGTGGCCCTTAACATATAGTATGTTTCCTCATCAAAAAGTCATTTTCGAAAAAAGTGTCGCTTAGTACATTCTTACGGGAAGGTATCGACATAATACAATTATTAACATATGGTTAAATTTTGACAAGTATCGAATTGACAGTTTTAACAAAAATATAAAAAAAATCTACTAAAAAGTGGTAATACGAGTATTTGTTTTTCGACTAAAATATCTCGAGAACGAGCAATGATATTGACTTTGCCATTATTTAATTTTATACATACATAATACAATTTCTAACAAATGGTTTATATTTGACATATATCTAGTTTTAGAGCGGATATATTTAGTAAGTACCCTTCCATCAATAACCAAACCATATCTTTTATATTTGAATATTTCGTTTTTAAATTTTTTTTCAATTAAAATCTTTGGAATCGAAATAATAAAGTAATTTCTATAATATAATAGTTTTTAGAAGAATGTACATAATGTACTGTACATACGTATATGAATAAGGTTGTTCAGTTGTACCCAAGTCCCACATATTCAAATTCCATTAATAGCTATGGTAAAATATTGAAGAAAACGTCACAATATGTTTTTATCTTTTTGTCCATGAAAAAGATGTAAAATTCTACTCAAGGTTTTCTTACCACAATGGGAAGTTATCAGTGTGGGTCGCACCCAGCCTCTTTTTATTTGATTTTTTTTTCAAAATAGCTTTATGTGAATATTTATGAATTTCTGAAATTGTTTATTATACACATAAAAAGTATTAAAAATGTTCTATATATTTTGCAAACAAAGTTTATATGAATAAATTTTAAAAACTGGTCTATACCTATATCAAATTTTTTTTATATTTAATTATATAAATACCTATCAACGCATAACAATAATTTTTCGTTTTTGTACCTAATCAAAATTATTATTTTAATTTCATACAATTCTCTTTGGGTATATACCTACATACTATGCAAAAGCTATTTTCTTTAATAAAAATATAGGTATAGGTATAAGATTTTCCTAAAAAAATAGTTTTCTAACTGTATGTACATATCTATATTAATTACAAAAAAAATACAATTGCCACTATCTAACTACCCACTGCATATAATTATTATAAAATTATTATTATAAAATTATTTTGGAGACCATAACGAAATAAAGCCAATTTGAAATTATTTAGTTTTCAAAAACGAAATAAAACCATTTGAGTTTATTAAGTTCAAATTCCTCTAGATCTTATTACAAAGTGGATAAAATGGCAACCTCGGTAATTAATCGTATCAGAATTTAAACAAACCAGATTGCATGAGTAATAAAACAAAATTCACAAAAACTCTCATACACTCTCAATACTTTTTGCTTGTATTCATTTCGCGCCTCGCATATACAACTTTATATACCTACCTTTGAGTATATACATATAATATGGAGGGCTCGTTCCTATCCCTAATGCATTGTAGTACTTGAAGTTGTGATAGAGGTCGCTGTCTCAATTTCTGTAAGTTAAGGATACAGCCGTATCCTCCGATTTGTGCTTACCTTCTTCTCGCATATAGTTCTCCGTCACATGTGATATGAAGCATTCGGCAATAACTTTGTCTTACACAAATTTGAGTAGCGCCCCTATGATAGTCACGCATTTGGAATAGAAACGAGCCCTCCATATTATATATACTCAAAGATACCTACCTACAATTGATTCTGACAGCAAAAAGAAACGCAGATAATATTTTCTCCCTTACCCTCTTTATTGTTGTCAGAATAAATATATCTCTACCTCGTCTCTTTTTTTGCTTATATTTTCTCCTTCCACATCAACTCTGCACTGCTTAACATAGCTACTCTTACGATTTTGCGGCACAATAATAAAAATTTTTTCGTGTTCCATGAGAGTACTATTAAAATTTATATACAAAGCTATAACTGGCGCCTTAGATGGAATTGGACCAATTTCTTCTAAGAACGCGATGCTTTTGAAATATTTTTTTTTTGAAATATTGAAAAGTTATTTAATTTAGGATGAAGTAGTGGATGCTTAGTCGCCATTCTTTATTCAAAGAAAAAATACTTCACTCTTACAAAGGTTGAATAACGAATGACCTTGGTAAACAATAACCTGTACAATATTAGCATTAAAAATGCTAGACACAAACAATAAACATACATATTAATTAAGGAATTATATAAATTTGCTGCATTCGTACAGTAGTACCTAGGTAATGTGAATTTTTCATAATGTATTAAATTTTCATGTCTGAACATTTTAAATGTGCAACTTTGGGCCACGTACATACATACATATAATTTAGTAGACATTGGATATAGACCATAGGGTAAATTCAAAGATTCTTTAAATCCAGATTCTGTAAATGCAAAAGAAACCTTGCATACACCCAACCTCGCACCTACCCCAAATCCTATAGTTCGCCAAAGCAGGGGGGTTGCAGAGGGGCAGCATGCCCCCCCATACATATCTCACTGTTTATACGCCGTAATGCGTAAGCAAGCAAAAAAAGCAAATATCCCATAAAAAAGTAGTTTTAGTTATTTTCAATTTTCTCAAAAGCTAGACGACATAAAATCATCTAGTTTTCAGTTTTTAAATAAGAATAAATTAGAGCAACGAATTTTAGGAAAAATAATAATATATAACTTTGCAGTTTTGAAAAATTAAACTTTAAACTTTTTTTTTATGTTTTTTTTTTCACCAAAATTTGAGTTTAAAACTCGTTTGCATAGATTCTACTTGATTTAAAAATTATCTAATAGATCAGAGTATTGGCTTTAAAAAAAGGTATAATACTTAATTGTAAGTATTAGCGTTATTTTTTAATATTTTTGTTTCCATTTTAGTACCTTTTTTATAAAATTGCCCCTCCCGTTATCGTACTCTTGCCCAAAACTGCTATTTCGTCACGGAAAGAATCCATTTCATTCATTTTCATTTCATTTATTTTTTATATTTATTTATTTACATAGAAAAATCTGCGAAGCCAGATAGGCTTTTCTGCAGAAGGGTGTTAATTAATTATAATTTCTTAGAAGAGTGAGCATGTCATTTTTTTTTTTTGATTTTTCTTCTTTTTTATATTTAGCGAAAGTCTAATAGATGCTTTCTTAATAGTTTTTTCCTCAAGCCATAGGAATATAATATTGAGTAGTTCTCTGGGTAGTTCATTAAAGACATGTGGAATTATAACGGATAGTTGCTGTCTCCCGTATGAGTTTTTAAATCTTGTTGTTTGTAAGAATCCGTGCGCTCTTCTTCTTGTGTTTAATTGATGATCTATTTTTCGTTTGTAGAGCTGATCGTTGTAGTATTCTTCAAGAATATTTAGTTCGAATAGTTGTTTTATATTGAGAATTCCAAGCTGTTTGAATATTGAATGATGATCAGTATATGGTCTCGAATTTATTCCGTTTTTGACATTTATTAAAATTTTTACAATTCGATATTAAATTTTTTGTAGTTCTTGCAAGTAGGTTGGTGTCGTATTGCCCCAAGCTAGTATGCCATACCTTAATATTGACTCTACTAGCGAAAAATAAACCTGCCTTCAGAGGCGTATTTAAGGATTTGCCGCCCTTTAGAACAATGAAAATAAAGAAATAAAAAATAATAATAAAAAAACACAAAATGCATAATATTTGATGTTTTCAAATTTTTTTTCAGTGTGTATATCGATTACCAAATTCATTAACAATAGATTCGTTATCTAATTTTTTTATCAGCTTATCTGCTATATTTAATAAGGCTAAACTATTAAGGTGTTCTTCGCTAATGCGAGACCTAAAATTGGTTTTTATTCGTTTCAATACGGAAAACGATCTTTCTGCATTACAATTTGTCACTGCAGATGCACAAGTATATTCTTAAAGCAACCTCAACATATGGAAATGCTTCCTTAAATTCTGTTTCTCTTATATGAAGGTTTACTTGCCTTAAACTTATATTTTCAGTGTTGTTTTGCTCCAGAAAATGTTCAAGTAAAACACACTCTTCTTGAAAATCTTCCCCAAGATCAACCGGGTATAATTTCTGAAGAGTGGTTGCATTTTTTCAAATTGCTTCTTCACTCATGTGATCAAGCTTTGATAAAAAAATAAAACCATTTGTTACTGTTTCATACGATGAATTTCTTCTCTTCAGTGTACTCAAGGTCGCAAATAGGAATGAATGGCGCAAAATTTTAAACAGCCTATTATGAAGGTATTAGTATGATACTACTCAACAATTTGCTAACTTTATAGTAGTTTATTGACTCATTCTTAATTTTAAACATTTTTTAACTAGTATCGTACTAAAAGAATTTTCTTAATAAATTGCTTCTACACACACCTTAAACAATAAGATTTCGTGTAAAAAAGTAGGTACACGAACCTTTTTTGATTTTTGTAAATGTCAAAGAATCATAAATGAAGCTAGCACGATACTAAAAAAATAAAGTAGGTATTTGATGATTTTAACTTTAATAAAAGGGTAGAGAAAGTATGATGATAGTATTCTATTAAAATTTGATTTTATTTTGAAATGTTCACGACAACAAAAGAACCTCTCCTTCGCGAGGCACTCATCACCTCGTTTTTTCCTCTTGACGATTCTTTTTTGGTCCATTTTGTAATTTTCAGAGGTTTTGCTTTTTCCCATCTCTTCAAAAACATCAAAGCATTCTCGTTTTTCTCTCATAAACAGTTTGTTTTAATTGCTTCTGAACACACCTAAAACAATGACAGTTCGTGCAAAAAACTAAGTAATCAGACCTTTTTTGACATCTGGAAGTAAGCAAAAGGCATATGAAGTTAGCACAATACTAAAAAGATGATTTTAACTTTAGTAAAATGTTAGAGATAGCATGATGCTAAATTTGATTGAAATTAGCAAAATCGTCTTTTTACCCTTGTATTACTAAAATAGTTTTAACATCGTACTAACTCGACTAAAATTTTGCGCCAATAGTTTTTAAAATAATACCTATTCTTTTATTTTTCCATCATTATTAACTATTGTACAAAAATCAATCATTATATTGTTTCATAAGTCGTTCAAAACTATTGACGAAGGGAAGGATATTTGTATATAGGTCACGAGTCAGCCAAAACTTAAAAAAATCGAGGCATGATTTGCTAGGTATATAAAAAAGAATAAAATCCGGCTTGATGGATTTTTATAATTTTTTTTTCAAATAAAAAGGGACCCTTTGTAGATGGATTAGAAACAAAAAAAATGTTCTAGTCCATTTTTTTAGAGCTACATAGCAACAAGTGTTGTTTTGATAATGTTTTCGTTTCATTGGAATTTGTTCCAAAGAATAGGTACATGTCTGTAAATATTTTTATTATGAATTTTCATTATAATAAATCGTTTATAAAAAATAAGAATAGTATTGTGTCATGCTTGAAAAACTCAAAAGATCGCATTTTTTTAAATCTTTGTATTTTTTGTTTATCCTTCAAAAATATTTGTAAATTGGATAATAATTAGGGGCGGCTATACCCTGTTTTATGTATGTTTTGAAAGTTCAATCGCTTTAAAAAAATATTATTAATTGTCCAATTGCTATGCGCGGCTTGGGTCCTTCTGCTTGAGTGTTTTGAAGGTTCAATCGCTTCAAAAAAAATATTATAAATTGGCTTGTGCCGCCCTAGCAGCCTTGCCGCCCCGGGCTGTAGCCCATTTAGCCCTAGGGTAAATACGCCCCTGCCTGCCTTAATACATGATAATTAGTATTGATACTTAAATGGTGAAGAACGTATACTGATTTCTTAAGTCTTTTGCCGAGTTGAGATATGTGCAGATCCCATTTGAAAAAACAATCGAGGTGAACACCTAAATACTTAAAGTGCTGAACCGTTTCAATTATGTCTTGGCAATTGTCTTCGTGGTTCAGTATTTCTTGATTACTATTTTGATGTAGGCATTCTGTGTTGTGGAATTTTATGTTTATCTTGGTTTCAATATATGTGAATGCTTAATATGCATTAGTTTTGTTTTTTTAATATTTATTATAAGTCCAAAATCATGGCACCATCTTATCACTGGATCGAATTCCCCTTGCATTCTGCTGGTAGCTATTGATAGGTCTCTATGGCTGACTACTATCGCAGTGTCATCCGCGAAAGCAAAGCCGGTGCTATTCTGTAACACGCTAAGAATTTGGTTTGCGTAAATAATATAAAGTAGAGGCCCCAGAATGGATCCTTGCGGAACTCCATACTCAAGACTTTGTTCATTACTTACTAAATTGGATATCTTTACTTTTATTTTTCTGTTCGTTAAGTAGCTTTTGAACGAATTAAGATTATTTCCTCGAATTCCTATTTTTTCAAGCATTTCGAAAAGTTTTTCGTACCGTAGTGTGTCGAACGCTTTTTTGAAATCAATGAAGATAACAAGATTATTGTAGTTTTTATTTAGATTAGTGTTAATTAGGTTTGCAAATTCTGCAAGAATTTTGCTGGTGTTTTTGTTTTTTGTAAATCCATATTGATTTTTGTGTATTATATTGTATTTGTCAATATAGCTTTGAAGTTGTTGCGCCATCACCTGTTCTATTATTTTGTCAACTATCGGAAGTGTAGAGATGGGTCTATAGTTCAATACGTCAGTTTTAATGCCAGCCTTGTATATTGGCCGTACTATTGCCACTTTAAGTTTATCTGGTACACATGACTGCTCCAAGCTTAAGTTAACTATACGTTCAACTATTGGCGAGAGTATTTCTGCATTTGATTGAAGATCTTTTGCTCGTATTCCGTCCGCTCCAGATGATTTATTTAGATTTAATTTCAGTAAGATGATAAAAATATCTTCCCTTGTAACGGGTGATATGGGTAAGCACACTGGGATTGACTTCACTACCAAAATTTCTTTCGATCACTCCATCTAAGTTTTGTTGTTTCCTTCCTAGTATTTTATTTATTAAGTTCCAGGTTTTTTTTCGTGTCTAATCGATACTCTAAAAGTCCGTTTCGGTAAAAGCTCATTTTGGTTGTCTCAATTTTTTTATTAACGAAATTTCGATAGATTTTGTATTCAGTTTCATATCTTATGCATCTTGAATTATTTTTCCATCGTTTGTATAAAACATCCCTTTGTTTGCACATTTCACGTATTTCTGGATTAACCCATGGATTTGCAGTATTTCTATTTTTTTTTATTTTTTTTTCTGAGTGGAGTTTATGTATATCGTTTTGAAGATATTGTCAAATTGTCTGTATAGATCTTTCACATTAGTATAGTTCTCCATTAGATTGTTCCAGTCAGTATTTTGAATATATGAATTGACCAAGTTATCGTTAATAAAAATGCTTTCTGTTTGTTTTTTTGTCTTATCAACTTCATCGCTAGAAATTCCACAAAACAATGTATAATGATCTGATATATCAGTCTCAAACGACAGAAGCGTAAATTTTTTCATTTTTTATACGAACTATGCAGTGATCTATTCTCGTTTTACTTCCTTTTTTAAGATCTACTCTTGTATCTGTTTTTATCACATTCGATAGCCCCCATGAATTATTGACTAAATTATTGCTTCGGTTATTTAGATCAATGTTCATATCTCCTATTATAATAAGCTTTTTTCTTTTATCGATTCCATCAATTTGTTTTTCTAGTTCATCAATGGAATTAGGTATGTTGAATCCCGGTGGGCGATACACTGCAATTATTGAAAATTCATCTGCATTTATTTTAAGTTCTAGCTGTATATTTTCATAAAAACTGGTTTTTACAGCAGTTCTTTCTAATAACCATTTTTTATAAAAAACTGCTAATCCTCCTCCTCTTAATAATGGTCTGTTAAGAAACTCCGCCTTAAACCCATTAAGTTGATAAAAAATATTTTCATAATCTTTTATATTTATTTCTACTAGTATAATAATTTTAATATCATTTATTAAATTATTTAGTTGCGATAAGAATATATTCCAATTTTTTCTAAAAGATCTTATATTGAGATATAGGCACGAAAATTTTAAGTTGTTGGATAATTCATAATTTTTTAATTCATTCATATTACTTATCACCCTGTGCTCCATATTCAATAGTAGTACATTTTCATGTTTTTCATTCATTTGTGTTGACATTTTGCTGGATGATTATGGAGAGTAGTTTATGCGATTTTGGAGACGTCATTGACAGTATCAATGCGGATTACACTGCATTTTTTTGCGCAAGAATCTTTCCGTCTCGAGACCACACAAATTTCCATCCACATTCTCTTGCCTGATTTTTTGACAACCACATTATATGTCTGTTTGTTGCAGTGAGTTGATTGTTAATATATATAAATGAGTTTTGATTATATTTTGACCCTAGTTGTTTTTTTTTAAATCATTTAAATTAACTGGTCCGTGTGAATGTATTTTTTTAGAAAATTGTTTTTACTTTACAAAATTTGGTTGTGAAGGAGACTATTATTTTGGAGTCTTGTTGGTCGCAACAAGACAAGACGACAAAGACAACGACAACGACAACGACAATTACAACACAAGAGGAAGAAGACCTTCTCCTCACCCCTTCAGACGACGACGCGTGTTCCGTTGCCAGCTCCACCTTCTCAGGGTTGTCGACCACTTCAGTTCGGAGTAGAATCTCCAACTGTAAGAAGACGGTCAAACGACTTGGAAGTCGGAATTGGAAGGAACTCAACGACATTGAACGAAGACGTCTTCAAAACGCTCGTGCTTTTCTGGCGAATGATCCTAAGAGGACAGGAAGGGTACTTTCCCAGCCGTCCAAAGAGGTGAATTCTACAGAGGGTACGAGCGTGAATACTCTAATGGGACCGCCCAATCCGCCGACTGGTAAAATCCAATCAAAGGAAAGTCCGATCTCATTGGAGACCCCCTCGACGAATACGCCTACGACGACGCTGCTGAAGCAAATAGCGGAACCACTTCTCCCAACCAGACCTGGTATGGAGCCACTTGCTTCATCGGGACTGGAAAGCGGGAAGGTGAGCCGTTGGAGATAGATATGGTGGGGCCGTGTGGGAGAGGCGCTAGGGGCACTAGCCCCATAGGCAACTCCGGCACGTCTCTTCCATCTCTATCGAGTGGAAGTAGTGTCATAGACTTAACAACAAACACGACAACGAACACGACAATGAACATGACAAAGAACACCGTAATCGAGAAGAAGGCCTCACGGAGTATTGGAAATCTCACCCAACGGGTTCTGAAAAAGAAACGACGGAAAGCTGAGAGGATTTTCCGGCGTCTATCTAGCAAAAATCCCGAAACCTTAACGGCCAGGGAGAAGCTAGCGCTGGGTAATGCTACTCAAAAACTAAAGACCTTGACGACCACTGACATAACGAACAACTCGACGAAAACAAAGGCAAAGACCTTAAGAGCGGGAAAGGAGACGGTCGGCACTACGCCCCACCCTGAACCAAACTCAACGTCGCACAGTGGGTCCCCTTCATACTAAGCAGTGCTCAAAATTCAAAATCTTGTTTAAAATGCTAAGAACTGTTATAAATAGATACTAACTGTTGTTGAAAATGAAAATATTATTAATAATGAATATAGTTCTGACTATAGTAAATATTTTCCAAGGTTATTGATAGATTTATTTTAAGAAAACAATTGCTGTTGGAGTAACATATTTATGACTTCAGGATAAAACATTTTTCGGTGAATGACTGTCGTTGTGCGCGATGTTATCAAGGGATTTGCAGAAACAAATAACCCATTTATAACATCCCACATGTTATTTTTTTTTTTTTTCGTGATGTCTTCCCGCTGAATTGTTGCCGATATATGAAAATCTCTATTTCGCACCTCCTGGTCTTCTTCGCTTAACTGGCTAATTGGAAGTAGTCATTATTTCACTTTCATTGATAAGGATTTGGTGCAGACTTGTGGTCATGGGATGCAAAGGACAGAGCTTCACGTAAAGTCGAGCTGTTTCTAGGAAAAAACACCTAAATCTTTCCGCATTTATCTGAAAACCGATCATATATTAAGCAAAAAATTAACAAAAAATTTTATATGACTCACTAAAAAGCTTATATTTTAAGTTCTATCAGTCGGATGGTCAAAATTTAGGTATGTAAGCTTAGGTTTAATTACAGAGCATCAAATTGCATGTTTAAACTTTATATTTATATAAGTGGTTATATTCCTGGAACAAAGATAGGACAAATAGATAGTTTTTCACTTCACCCCTACCCCCTACCCAAGGCTGAGAAAAATACCTGCGGGAATTTTCGGATTTGATATCATGATAGACTTACATATAAACCCACATACTCATATTTTAGCTAAATATCCACTACCAAATTTTTTGTCGGCCTTTGTATTATTTATTTATTGAACCGCGAACTCAAACAGTGATATTTTGAACTAGCGCACCTAACTTTTACTCCCGTCTTCGGATTTTTAATAACAAATATTTCTTCTTTTATGCTGTATACTTAGATTTAAAAGTTCTCTGCGCCAGTTAAAAAAAATCATTTTAAAAATTTCATTGCCCGTGAGTAAAACCGTCATCTATTTATTTATTTTATACACTAAGTAACAACTTTCAAACGAAAATAAAAATGTATTTGCAATCTACATGCCTTCTTGAACAAACAACATATTTTTAATTTTTTTTTTTGTTTAACGAAGTTAACTTTTAAAATTAAAATTAAAACTGCACAAAATTAAAACTTGCGCATGTCTAATAAAAATCAATGACAAAGAGTCAACTTGAATGTACCGTAACTTGACCATTAGACAGAGAAGAAAGATAATACTTACAAATAACATGTGTTATAATATGTATATTAATTATGCATTTTTATTTTTTTTTAAAGACAAAAATTAAAAACTGTATTTTGAGCACTGATGTGTATGGAGAGGGCCCACTGTGCGTCGTCTAAAAGAACGAGGCAGGATGATAAATCTTCGCCTACGAATCCTTCACCCAAAACGAAGAGAAGAAAAACCTTGATCACGGAAGGGACTACGGAGAAGCGGATTTCGGTACACCCTCCCGAAAGCTCTCCGATGATCAATGGCTGTTGATGAAAGTCAGAATCCTGGACGAGGTGAATGACGTTATCGTTAAGAACGGGCAACCGCCTCTCTTCAGTAATCTCAGAACCGTCCACGGATTCAAGATGCTGACATGCGAAGACGATTATACTTTCGTGTGGCTGCAGGACTTCGTCAAAAGAACGATTGCTCCCTGGCCAAATGCAAACCTTCGCCTCATGGGGCTTAAGGAAATAAAAGACCTTAACAGACCCAAAGCGAAGATGATGATGTGAGGACCGACCATCCCTAGGGACCGCATTGAAAGGTACCTGCAATCCCTAAATACTGAGCAGCTCAGTGAGAACTGGAAAGTGCTTGAGATGGGAGAGCAGACGAAAGACGGCGCAGAAGTGGTTGTGCAGCTCAGTCACAAGTCTATACGACTTTTGAGGAAAATTGGCTTCAAAGTTCGGATCGGGATAAACCGGTGCAAACTGCGACTAATAGCCAACAAGAACAAGCAAGTAAGTAAAGGGCGGGAGGTTTTTAATAAACTATGAACTTGAAATTAGTACAAATTAATCTCCAACATAGTAAAGCAGCCAGCGCCAACCTTACCTACCTCATGGAGAGTAGGCAAATAGACATCGCCCTTATTCAAGAACCCTGGATCGCAGGTGGCAAAATTAAGGGCTTGCACTCAAGAGGACTTACACTGTTCAAAACTGCACAAGTGGTATCAAACAGTAATTTTAGAACTTGCATTGTAGCTAGGAAACAGTTTAATCTTTTTCTTCTATCTACATATAGTAATCTAGACCAGACTGCTGTGAAGCTAGAGCGGATCGGGCTCCCACCACTCATCCTGGCATCTTGCTATATGCCAGGATGACGAGACGGAGGGACCACCAGCAGACCTAACAGTTCAGCTAGTAGAGCGAGCAGCAATCGAAGGATGGGACGTGGTTCTAGGATGTGATGCTAACTCACATCATGCTCAATTGGCAAGTACCGACACCAACAGTAGAGGTGAGTCTCTTTTTGAATTTATTATAGAACATAATTTACTGGTAGCAAATAGGGGCAATGAGCCCACTTTTGTTATAAAAAACAGGGAAGAAGTGATTGATATAACTGTTACTAATAATTCAGATACAGTTTCAATCGACCAATGGAATGTTCTCAAAGAAGAATCATTCTCAGACCACAGGCTTATAGACTTCTTGATAAATGATACAGTGGAAACTCCGAAACCTTATAGGAATTTCATAAACACCAACTGGAATCTCTTTAATAGGGAATTAGAGAAAAAACTCAAAAATTTCAATAACACTGCGATTCAAGAACCCAAGCATATTGATTAAGCATCAGAACAACTCAGGGTGATTCTTAGTAACGCCTTCGAGAAAAGTTGTCCACTGAAACATATAGGGAAAGGAAAAAATAAACCACCCTGGTGGACGGTAGAACTCGGTAACTTGAGAAAAGAAACAAGAAGACTTTTCAATGCTGCCAAAAACACTAGAAATGAGAATGACTGGGAAGTATATAAAACCAGTCAACGAAAATTTAAAGCAGAAACGCAACGAGCGAAACGAAGCTCATGGAGAACTTTTTGCAGTGAAATCGAAGGGGTAAATGAATCTGCTAGACTAAGGAAATTCTTTCCAAAGATTCAATGCCTTTAGGATCTCTTAAAACGCCCACTGGGTGCTGGACAGAATCCTGCAATGAGACTCTTGAGCACTTGATAAATACTCACTTCCCGGGTTGCGGGTCAAATGACAGCAACCTGGAAACAGAACCCTACACGGAACACATTATACCATCGGATATTGTAACGGAAAAAAAGATAAGATGGGCAATCCATTCCTTTTCTCCGTATAAATCCTCTGGCCTTGATGGCATCTTCCCAATGATGCTACAGAAAAGCGAAATCCAAATAATACCGCTCCTGAAAAACAAATTCCTTAACAGTCTAAAATGGGGATATGTTCCTTTATCATGGCGCGAAGTCAAAGTGGTTTTCATTCCAAAAGCTGGCAAGCCCAGTCATACAGAAGCAAAAGATTTCAGGCCAATTAGTCTGACATCGTTTATTCTTAAAACGTTTGAAAGACTGATAGACCTACATATTCGTGGCACTCTGAAACTGGTTGATTTATCCCCAGCTCATCACGCCTACACAAAGGGGAAAAGTGTAGAAACGGCACTTCACAGCGTCGTTAGCACGATTGAGAAGACATTGAGCGACAAAGAATGTACCCTTGCTGCGTTTCTCGATATTGAAGGAGCCTTCAATAACGTGAACAATAAAGCGGTAAAGGCAGCTCTAGTAGACAATAAAATCGATATTTCGATAAAACGTTGGGTTATGTGCATGCTAAAGAACAGGCAAATTAACTCGGAACTTGCAGGAATACAGATGAGAGTGTCCACATCCAGGGGCACCCCACAGGGGGGAGTTCTCTCACCACTCCTTTGGGTGCTGGTTATGAACACAACTCTCATTAATTTAAAACACCCTCCTCGCCGGGTTTCCACCCTGTTGTTAGATTTATATTTATTAAATCCTCAATCGATCTGCTGAGGTTTTAAGCCAACTAAGAGGAACCCACAACGATAAAACTATGGACTTGCCACAACAAACGAACAAAACATCAGCGGGGATATACGCTGAAACGTCGACAGAAGTCACGGCTGCCGGCGCGGGCTTGGCCTCTCCAACAGGAGGAGGGGATAAGTCGCCAGTGACAAATAAAAACGAACAACAACAACAACAAGACAAGACGACAAAGACAACGACAACGACAATTACAACACAAGAGGAAGAAGACCTTCTCCTCACCCCTTCAGACGACGACGCGTGTTCCGTTGCCAGCTCCGCCTTCTCAGGGTTGTCGACCACTTCAGTTCGGAGTAGAATCTCCAACTGTAAGAAGACGGTCAAACGACTTGGAAGTCGGAATTGGAAGGAACTCAACGACATTGAACGAAGACGTCTTCAAAACGCTCGTGCTTTTCTGGCGAATGATCCTAAGAGGACAGGAAGGGTACTTTCCCAGCCGTCCAAAGAGGTAAATTCTACAGAGGGTACGAGCGTGAATACTCTAATGGGACCGCCCAATCCGCCGACTGGTAAAATCCAATCAAAGGAAAGTCCGATCTCATTGGAGACCCCCTCGACGAATACGCCTACGACGACGCTGCTGAAGCAAACAGCGGGACCACTTCTCCCAACCAGACCTGGTATGGAGCCACTTGCTCCATCGGGACTGGAAGGCGGGAAGGTGCAACCGTTGGAGATGGATATGGTGGGGCCGTGTGGGAGTGGCGCTAGGGGCCCTAGCCCCATAGGCAACTCCGGCACGTCTCTTCCATCTCTATCGAGTGGAAGTAGTGTCATAGACTTAACAACGAACACGACAATGAACATGACAAAGAACACCGTAATCGAGAAGAAGACCTCACGGAGTGCTGGAAATCTCACCCAACGGGTTCTGAAAAAGAAACGACGGAACGCTGAGAGGATTGTCCGGCGTCTATCTAGCAAAAATCCCGAAACCTTAACGGCCAGGGAGAAGCTAACGCTGGGCAATGCTACTCAAAAACTAAAGACCTTGACGACCACTGACATAACGAACAACTCGACAAAAACAAAGACAAAGACCTTGAGAGCGGGAAAGGAGACGGTCGGCACTACGCCCCACCCTGAACCAAACTCAACGGCGTCTTCACCCAAAACGAAGAGAAGAAAGACCTTGATCACTGAAGGGACTACGGAGAAGCGACAATTTGCCATTGCGGATTTCGGTACACCCTCCCGAAAACTCTCCGATGATCAATGGCAGTTGATGGAAGTCAGAATCCTGGACGAGGTGAACGACGTTATCGTTAAGAACGGGCAACCGCCTCTCTTTGGTAATCTCAGAACCGTCCACGGATTCAAGATGCTGACATGCGAAGACGATTATACTCTCGTGTGGCTGCAGGACTTCGTCAAAAGAACGATTGCTCCCTGGCCAAATGCAAACCTTCGCCTTATGGGGCTTAAGGAAATAAAAGACCTTAACAGACCCAAAGCGAAGATCATGATGCGAGGACCAACCATCCCTAGGGACCGCATTGAGAGGTACCTGCAATCCCTAAATACTGAGCAGCTCAGTGAGAACTGGAAAGTGCTTGAGATGGGAGAGCAGACGAAAGACGGCACAGAAGTGGTTGTGCAGCTCAGTCACAAGTCTATACCACTTTTGAGGAAAATTGGCTTCTAAGTTCGGATCGGGATAAACCGGTGCAAACTGCGACTAATAGCCAACAAGAACAAGCAAGTAAGTAAGGGGCGGGAGGTTTTTAATAAACTATGAACATGAAATTAGTACAAATTAATCTCCAACATAGTAAAGCAGCCAGCGCCAACCTTGTCTACCTCATGGAGAGTAGGCAAATAGACATCGCCCTTATTCAAGAACCCTGGATCGCAGGTGGCAAAATTAAGGGCCTGCACTCAAAAGGACTTACACTGTTCAAAACTGCACAAGTGGTATCAAACAGTAATTTTAGAACTTGCATTGTAGCTAGGAAACAGTTTAATCTTTTTCTTCTATCTACATATAGTAATCTAGACCAGACTGTCGTGAAGCTAGAGCGGATCGGGCTCTCACCACTCATCCTGGCATCTTGCTATATGCCATATGACGGGACGGAGGGACCACCTGCAGACCTAACAGTCCAGCTAGTAGAGCGAGCAGCAATCGAAGGATGGGACGTGGTTCTAGGATGTGATGCTAACTCACATCATGCTCAATGGGCAAGTACCGACACCAACAGTAGAGGTGAGTCTCTTTTTGAATTTATTATAGAACATAATTTACTGGTAGCAAATAGGGGCAATGAGCCCACTTTTGTTATAAAAAACAGGGAAGAAGTGATTGATATAACTGTTACTAATAATTCAGATACAGTTTCAATCGACCAATGGAATGTTCTCAAAGAAGAATCATTCTCAGACCACAGGCTTATAGGCTTCTTGATAAATGATTCAGTGGAAACTCCGAAACCTTATAGGAATTTCAGAAACACCAACTGGGATCTCTTTAATAGGGAATTAGAGAAAAAACTCGAAAATTTCAATAACACCGCGATTCAAGAACCCAAGCATATTGATAAAACATCAGAAGAACTCAGGGTGATTCTTAATAGCGCCTTCGAGAAAAGTTGTCCACTGAAACATATAGGGAAAGGAAAAAAGAAACCACCCTGGTGGACGGTAGAACTCGGTAACTTGAGAAAAGTAACAAGAAGACTTTTCAATGCTGCCAAAAACACTAGAAATGAGAATGACTGGGAAGTATATAAAACCAGTCAACGAAAATTTAAAGCAGAAACGCAATGAGCGAAACGAAGCTCATGGAGAACTTTTTGCAGTGAAATCGAAGGGACAAACGAATCTGCTAGACTAAGGAAAATTCTTTCCAAAGATTCAATCCCTTTAGGATCTCTAAAAACGCCCACTGGGTGCTATACAGAATCCTGCAATGAGCACTTGATAAATACTCACTTCCCGGGTTGCGGGTCAAATGACAGCAACCTGGAAACAGAACCCTACACGGAACACATTATACCATCGGATATTATAACGGAAGAAAAGATAAGATGGGCAATCCATTCCTTTTCTCCGTATAAATCCCCTGGCCTTGATGGCATCTTCCCAATGATGCTACAGAAAAGCGAAATCCAAATAATACCGCTCCTGAAAAACAAATTCCTTAACAGTCTAAAATGGGGATATGTTCCTTTATCATGGCGCGAAGTCAAAGTGGTTTTCATTCCAAAAGCTAGCAAGCCCAGTCATACAGAAGCAAAAGATTTCAGGCCAATTAGTCTGACATCGTTTATTCTTAAAACGTTTGAAAGACTGATAGACCTACATATTCGTGGCACTCTGAAACTGGTTGATTTATCCCCAGCTCAGCACGCCTACACAAAGGGGAAGAGTGTAGAAACGGCACTTCACAGCGTCGTTAGCACGATTGAGAAGACATTGAGCGACAAAGAATATACCCTTGCTGCGTTTCTCGATATTGAAGGAGCCTTCAACAACGTGAACAATAAAGCGGTAGAGGCAGCTCTAGTAGACAATAAAATCGATAATTCGATAATACGTTGGGTTATGTGCATGCTAAAGAACAGGCAAATTAACTCGGAACTTGCAGGGATACAGATGAGAGTGTCCACATCTAGGGGCACTCCACAGGGGGGAGTTCTCTCACCACTCCTTTGGGTGCTGGTTATGAACACAATTCTCATTAAGGTACAGGTAAATTCTTACCCACTATCAGTGAACAGATTGAATACGCCCTTTCTAAGGTTAATAGATGGACTAGAAAGTGCGGCCTGATGGTTAACCCGTCAAAAACAGAATTAGTCCTCTTCACAAATAAAAGGAAAATACCAAACTTCAGAATACCTTCAATTGAAGGCACCCCGCTGAAGATTTCAGATCATGCAAAGTATCTTGGTGTGATTCTAGATAGGAAATTAAACTGGAGTCTTAACACTAAGGAAAGAGCGAAAAAAGGAATGATTGCATTCTACTCCTGTAACAGAATCTTTGGGAAATCCTGGGGACCTAGTCCAAAAATTATCAGGTGGATGTATTTGGCGATAATCAGACCAATACTAACCTATGGTAATTTGGTATGGTGGAATGCAACGGAAAAAAGCACGAACCTCAAAACTCTGGCAAAAGTACAGAAACTCGCGTGCATTGGGATTACGGGTGCCATGAGATCCACACCAACTGCAGGGTTGGAGGCGATACTCAACCTGAAACCCCTAGACCTTTTCGTACAAGAATCCGCAGCATATAGTGCCTTAAGGCTAAGCCAGACTAATACCTGGAAAAACAGCGCAATAGGACATGCTCAAATTCTTCAGAAATACTTGGGTGATAGTATCATTACAGATTATACAACACCCGAGCTTGACTTTTATAAACCATTCCAAACTGCCTTTCCAAGCAGAGAAGAATGGCTGAACAACCAACCCTACACCAGTGAATCAGAAATAGCAATCTATACTGATGGCTCCAAAATGGACACAGGTGTTGGTGCAGGCTTTTTCTCAGAACCCCTTGAGCTAAACAACTCACTTAAGCTCCCGGATCATAGCAGTGTCTTCCAAGCGGAGGTCCTGGCAGTGACAACAGCTGCTAGACAGGTATCAATGATGGCGATACCACGGGCTGATATCACCTTTTACATTGACAGCCAAGCGGCAATAAAAGCGATTTCTGCCACTGTGATAAAATCGAAGCTTGTCTCTTGCTGTCGCGAAGAGCTTAAGGTTCTTGGCACGCAGCACAATATTAGACTCTGCTGGGTACCGGGACACAGCGGCATACCAGGTAATGAAAATGCCGATGAGTTGGCAAGACAGGGATCAGCGCTCGACGCTAGTCAAGCAGAGATGGTAAACATCCCACTCTGTAACATTAAACAGAAAATTTCAGACATAATCCTAAGGAAATCCAATGAAAGGTGGAATCTACTTGACACCTGTGATACTACTAGGAAAATATGGCCCTGCTTTAACAAGCAGAGAACTGACAAAATTATACAACTTAGTAAGAAGTCCCTTCGCTCTCTTACGAGCATAATCACCGGACATAATTTATTGAAATACCATAAATTTAAAATGAAACTAAGTACAGATGACCTATGCAGAGGATGTGGTGATGAGGAGGTACATGAAGACACCTCACACTTTCTCTGTCATTGCCCGTCACTATGCCACCAGAGAAGGAAATGGCTTGGTAGCTACTTCTTTGATAATCTAGAAGATGTTTCTAATATTTCAGGAATACACATATTGAACTTCGTCAATGCCTCAAAATGGCTTGACTGATTAATAGAATACATAGGTTTTATCAGGAAAGAGTGATAACACTCACGGGTAACACAATGGATCTACATTGATCTAAGTGTGACAATAGCAACATCAATTGTCAGCCCAACAACCTAACCTAACCTAATTTAAAACACTGTGGTGTAAAGATAATAGCCTGCGCTGACGATCTTGCGTTATTAGCTACAGGTAAATTCTTACCCACTATCAGTGAACAGATTGAATACGCCCTTTCTAAGGTTAATAGATGGACTAGGAAGTGCGGCCTGATGGTTAACCCGTCAAAAACAGAATTAGTCCTCTTCACAAATAAAAGGAAAATACCAAACTTCAGAATACCTTCAATTGAAGGCACCTCGCTGAAGATTTCAGATCATGCAAAGTATCTTGGTGTGATTCTAGATAGGAAATTAAACTGGAGTCTTAACACTAAGGAAAGAGCGAAAAAAGGAATGATTGCATTCTACTCCTGTAACAGAATCTTTGGGAAATCCTGGGGACCTAGTCCAAAAATTATCAGGTGGATGTATTTGGCGATAATCAGACCAATACTAACCTATGGTAATTTGGTATGGTGGAATGCAACGGAAAAAAGCACGAACCTCAAAACTCTGGCAAAAGTACAGAGACTCGCGTGCATTGGGATTACGGGTGCCATAAGATCCACACCAACTGCATGGTTGGAGGCGATACTCAACCTGAAACCCCTAGACCTTTTCGTACAAGAATCCGCAGCATATAGCGCCTTAAGGCTAAGCCAGACTAATACCTGGAAAAACAGCGCAATAGGACATGCTCAAATTCTTCAGAAATACTTGGGTGATAGCATCATTACAGATTATACAACACCCGAGCTTGACTTTTATAAACCATTCCAAACTGCCTTTCCAAGCAGAGAAGAATGGCTGAACAACCAACCCTACACCAGTGAATCAGAAATAGCAATCTAAACTGATGGCTCCAAAATGGACACAGGTGTTGGTGCAGGCTTTTTATCAGAACCTCTTGAGCTAAACAACTCACTTAGGCTCCCAGATCATAGCAGTGTCTTCCAAGCGGAGATCCTGGCAGTGACAACAGCTGCTAGACAGGTATCAATGATGGCGATACCACGGGCTGATATCACCTGTTACATTGACAGACAAGCGGCAATAAAAGCGATTTCTGCCACTGTGATAAAATCGAAGCTTGTCTCCTGCTGCCGCGAAGAGCTTAAGGTTCTAGACACGTAGCACAATATTAGACTCTGCTGGGTACCTGGACACAGCGGCATACCAGGTAATAAAAATGCCGATGAGTTGGCAAGACAGGGATCAGCGCTCGACGCTAGTCAAGCAGAGATGGTAAGCATCCCACTCTGTAACATTAAACAGAAAATTTTAGACATAATCCTAAGGAAATCCAATGAAAGGTGGAATCTACTTGACACCTGTGATACTATCTATCATCTCCATAATCCCACCAGCAGCCGGATCATCTCTGTGAAGCCACTGAATAGGTACAGTTTTACTCCACAAGCTAAAACATCACCAGCGGTTATAGTACCTATATAAATCTCTGATACACGATCATCACAGCATCCAGACCATCATCTCTTCTGTACCTTCTATCAATTTACCTAACTTTCAAGCTAAGTAATATTATTTGTGTATTTTAAATACAAAACTTATTTTTTTTATTAAGTATTTTTTTAATTATTATTCTATTGAATCAGATTATAATTATATTTTTTTTTATTATTGCACTGTACATTCCAAAGTCGTTCAAATTTCGTTTCTTTTTTTTTTAATCATGTAGTTTAGCTTCAATCATCGAACATCTTTAAGTATTCCCTCGATGCTGTGCACATCATCAGGAAGATAACCACAAAAAAAAAAACAACGAATGTGACAAATTAAAGAGTACGAAAAATAAGAATAAAGGTACAACAGAAATTAAAGATTGATAAAACAATAATTACTGACTGGTAAGTCATTATTTTGTGTATTACATTGAAATTTGAACGAAACGAATTTTAGTTTATTTTTTTTGATATTTCAATTTTTGCATTACTTGTTCGAATCATTATGTGCATTATCAATAGATGGGAAAGTTTAAGATACAAAAATATAATTTGAGTGTTAGTTTATTCTTCGTTATAAAAAAAAATCAGTCGTTATTTAATATTAAAAAGAAAAAAAAGAACAAGTTAAAAAAAAAAAAAAAAACATCAAAAGTAAAAGAAGAGATAAACGAACATACAATACATTTTTCTTGTTTCGTGGTCTATTCTGTGATTAAGACACATTTTGAGTGTTAATTTGTTTTAGTTGAACTCTGCTATCGGTATTTTATTTGAAAATTTAAAAGGATTCAAAGACTGATTTTATATTATTAAACAAAATTTTTGAAGGGATTTTTAGTTTACATTTTTTTTGTTATATATTCTTTTCAAGTAAAATTAAATTATAGGAATAATAGAAAAAAAAAACACAATATCTTTTATATTTTAAGTTTTGTTTTATTTTTCAATAAAAATTCATGGATTTAATTTCTACCTTTGAAAGGTTAAAACAAATTTTGACTTCTTTTTTTTATGGAAATGGTTTTTCTTCGATTTTTATTTCGAATATTAACTTTTCAGTTCTCAAAGTTTTATCTTTGATAGTGATCTTTGATTTTTAATGTTTTTCGTTTACTTTTTTCTGAATTCGTTTTAATAATCATTTCATAACAATAATGATTATGGACTAAGTTTTTAATAAGTGGATGTGGCTCTGTTAGGAATAGCCAACAGTGGATAAGACGAAGATGAAAGCTTATAGTAATTATAATTTTTCAGGTTACTTTTGGGGTTATCATACCAAATGAGGACATGGTAACCAGGTTGGGTGGGATACTCCTCAGAGAGATATAATATCGATTCTCTTCTCAATATCTTGGTTGGTTGTTGTTTCCTGTTGGGACAATTAGGCTTCGCTTTTAATTAATACGTATAAAAGACGGCATGAAAATTTGTAACGGTCGTCCAGGATCTCTAATAGCAAGAACCTCCCCTCCGACGAGCTAACCATTGGCTATATACTAGCATGCCGTGCGGTTAGAGCCTGGACAGCCATCCATTTTTGATACCACGACTTTTCAGGATACCTGTAAGCCCTGGGACTTGGTGGCAGTGGCGTGGCGTGAAAAATTTCAAATGGTAAGTCGAAGCTTAGACTAATTACCTGCAAATGATAATTAATTCTAATATCAATATGTATCCTAAATTAATAAAGGTATTGCAGTTCTAATTTCCAAAACAAACAAGCGAAGCAATTCATGCCAATTTTGTATACTACAAATCATTAATTTATAAATTATAAATACTCTTAAAGCATAATAAAAGTGGCTTCGAAAAAAACCGCTTCTGGCAAGTGCAACGCATGTACATTAAGGAAAATTTAAGGTAATGTTATAAAATAAAAATAAGGAACTTCAAAACAAAAGTATATTTAAGTATGAGATAAATAAGCAAATAAATCAATTCAATTTTTCAAGTAATTCAATATCATGATATAAAAAATATCAATTAAAAATAAATAGTTATTTACAAAAGCTCACAAATAGATTATTTATGTATGTTACCAATCTTTGTAAATTGTGCAATATAGGTAGGTTTAAGTATAAGAAGTGTAATATTTTTGGCTACAGTAAATATAATAATGTACGTTATTAAAAAAAATAGAAAAAGTTCGCGTTTATAAACAAATAAGAAATTATGAAAAGTGTTACTAAAAAAACTTCTCTTATTTACATATATTCTAAAGCTATTCTACGCTAGCTATATATAAAATCTGCTAAAACTCTTTCATAGAAGTCAGGTCTATTCCTTATTTTTAAAAGAAGTCGCTTTTCTGTGGAAATAAGTGCTAAATCTGAAAGCCTGTCTTCTCAGTTTGCTCACTGAGAATTCATTAAATATGTATGAATGACCTACTCCAAGAAAGTGCAGCGGTAGAAAAAACTCACACAATTCAGCAAATAAGTCGGAAAAGAACGAGTTATTTTTTGCATAAGCAGAGAAGTGTACTTATAAAAAAAAATTAGGCTGATGGGTTTACTGTTAATGCTTTCCTCCTTAATTATCTTAACGATTTTACATTGTAATTAAAATAAATAAATAAAACAAAATTTAACAAATGCATACTAATAACCTTCCCCTTCAACTTCATTCTTCAGTTCTTCACTAGTTAAGTTTCTTGCGCGCCATTTTTGTTGCTCTATCTGCGCAACCCACCATTCACCATTCACCAAGTGACTTGGTTTTGGAATTGGGTATACTCACCTCACAACACAACATTCACCAAAAAAGTCGAAGAAAAGCGTGTTAGCGGGCGTTAGACAGAGTCGACCCAAATTCAGAAAAACCATAAGTAAAACAGAGAAAGAAAACTAACATTGTTCTATCCAGCGAGAGATCTTATAACCCGAGATATTTCGGGTTGCTTTTGCTTTGGCTTGTGGGCAGAGAGTGTGGATGAAATTACTCATGATAATACCGTGTGTGGTGCTGGTGTGGCGTGTATTTGAATGAAAAATGGGAATAAAGTTCAATTGAGTTGGTGGTGTGTGCAGCTTGTGGAGGTTAATGAATAGATACGTATTTAGTATATAAAGTAGTTGGTCGTTATTTAATAAACATTCTTGTGCAGCAAGGTCCTTTGTTATTTAGTAAACTTTGTTGTTTAGAAGAAAATTTAAAAGGTAACCCGATAGGAATCGGGTTATATGGACGCCACGCCACTGCTTTGTGGTACCTTTAAGAATGGATGGTTCAACTCGAACAACATCACGAGCGTACGTTACAAGCTACACTTGTTGTTTTGTCAATTTATTGATACTTCGCCTTCATCTCATTCTCAACCCGTGTTGTCATCGCGCCGTCGCAGAATTAATTTTAATAATAATATTCCAAATTCCGCGATCGCGATCGGAAATTCAAGTGTAGCAACATGGGCACGGGTACTATAACTCAGGCGCCAAGAAATAATGACGGGTTTTTGTAGAACCGGTAAATACAAGCATTTTTTACTATGGGGGGGGGGGGGGGGGGTCTATCTCTCTTTTTCAGAACTGTTAAATTATATACATTATTTTTTTTTTTTCTAAAATTCGTTGCTCTAATTTATTTCTAATCAAAACCTACCGAAAGCTATATGATTTTTTGTCTTCTACTGCTTGAGAAAATTAAAAATTACTGAAACTACTTTTTCATGAGATTTTTGTTTTTTTTGCTTGCTGACATTAATATTGTCCTATAGCACTCAGCATTACGACGTTTAAGCACTGAGGTATGTAAGGCGGGCATGCTGCCCTCCTGCAACCCCCCTGCTTGGCGCACTATAGGTGCGAGGTTGGCTGTATGCAAAGTTTCAATTTAGAAAGTCATTTAGCGTTATCCAGAATGCACCGCGAGGAAGTAGACTTTCATTCCACGCCCGAGTCAGTCAATTCGTGTGTAGTCGGTGTCTTAGTGAGTCAGTCAGTCAATTTGTTAAGTTTAAATAGTCAAGTCCGTGTTTTAAAATGTCTTTAAAATGTATGTCAGTTTCATCAATGTAGTCATCATCAATAGTCTCGTTTCTGTCGTGTTCGTAGAGTTCGTTGAGTTCTTATATGATGGTCAGAAGTCTAGGTTGTTTTGGAGGAATTACATCCTCTAGATTTTCGCTTTGAACAGTGGGTGTATCAAAGTTTTTTTTTTTTTATTTTTTTTTTTTTTATAATCGGCGCACACTCAAGGGGTTTGTATACCCTTAATATGCCAGAGACACAGTGTGAGCATTAAGAAAAAAGGTAAGGGTTAGAAAGGAGGTGTCGGTGTACATTGGTTTTGAATTCTTGAACATTGCAATGACTGGGAAAGACAGAGCGTGGCAAAGAATTCCACATTTGCGTAGTACGGCTGAAGAACAAATCTCTGTACTTCACAGTACGGCCGAAGTTGGGCTCAAGGGTAAACTGATGGGCATTCCTAGAAGTGCGAGTATTACGGTTAAATTGTTTAAGGGGAGGAATGCAGCTGGCTATTTCACTAGAGCATAGTTCGTTAAAATAACGGTAAAAAAGGGTGAGGCAAGAAACATTACGACGATGTTGGAGTGACGGAAATGAGTCAATGATGTTATTATCACCAATCATTTTAAAAGCTCTTCTTTGAATACTGTCCAAGAGACTTAAATAAGTTACTGGAGCACCAGCCCATAGATGGGAGTTATACTCAAGTTTTGGACGTATATAGGTTTTATAGATTGTAGCCAGATCAGAAGGAGAGAAAAATTTCTTGCACCGTCTCAGAAAACCCAAACATCTTGCGGCATTTTTGGCAACATCGCGTATGTGAGTGTTCCACAAGAGGTGATTCGTGATACACATACCGAGAATATCGAGATGTTCAGTTTCATTGATGCAAGTGCCACTCATAGATAGTGACAAGGGGGGTATATCTTGCTTTAACGATATAAGACAGCATTGGGTTTTCGAAGCATTAAATTCGACACGGTTTCTTATTCCCCATTGTACAATGCTGTTTAGGTCGTAATTTAATGTGCTTATCATATTTTGTCGTTGCAGTTCCACATCCGAAGAGGAGGGATGTGAGTCTGAAAACGAATATGAAAAGCTAAGAGTACTATCGTCAGCGAAACAATTAATTGGATTAGAAGTTACAGACAGGAGATCATTAATAAAAATGAGGAAGAGGGTTGGGGACAAAACGGAGCCCTGGGGCACACCAGCATTTATATTGTGGGTTTCAGACTTGAATCCGTCTAGTACAACTTGTATTGAACGGTTCGAAAGAAAATTTCTAATCCAAAGAAGTAGGGATTCGTCGATCCCGAAAGCACGCATTTTCGATAAAAGAGCAAGATGCCAGACTTTATCAAATGCCTTTGAAATATCAAGTGCAATATTCTTACTTTCTCCGAAACAATGTAAAGATTTGTTCCACTTTTCGGTTAGATAAACCATCAAATCACCTGTGGACCTATTGCTACGAAAGCCATACTGCCGGTCATTAAGAAGCTTTCGTTCCTCAAGATATTTCTTAATAATTAGAGGGAGAAGAAGATTCGCCTTTTTTGGGAATTGGCTGAACAAATGCAGTTTTCCAACTACTCGGAACGAGCCCTGAAGAATAGGACAGATGGAAAAGCTTACGCAGGGGTTTTGCTAGCGTGGAAGAACAACTCTTCAGAAAAATAGCGGGGATACCATCCGGACCAGCGGATTTATGAATGTTGAGATCTTTCAGGACTCTTGCCACGGTACGAGTGCGAAAAAAGATTTGTCCCATAGAATCACTAACGCGCTCAAGAATTGGGGGAGTCATGACACTATCTGGCAAGGTGGAATTTGCGGCGAACTGCCTTACAAATAAGTTAGCTTTATCAATAGAGCTATCGAAAGGAGTGTCATTGACAACAAGCGTAGGAACCGAGGAAGAGGAAGAATTCCTCATATTTTTTACAAATGACCAAAAATTCTTACTGCCTTTGAGACATTGCAGTATTTTTGCCTTGATTTTTGATCATGTAAAAATTTGGTCCGTCGAATATGGGCGTTGCAGGCCTTCCTGGCTTGTTTGAACTTTTTCCGGTTTTCCTCAGTTGGGTTGGCTCTAAAACACCGGAAGCTTACCTCTTTTTCCTTGATAACCTCTTTACAGCTCAAATCAAACCATGAATTATCCTTGGGTCTGATACTTTTAACCCTATTCGGGATAAAATGTTTCATTCCCAAAAGAATAATGTTAGTTATCATATCTGCGCTGGAGTCTACGTCACTATCGAGGAAGCATAGTGACCAGTTAAAGATCCTGAAAAAGTTATTCAAACCGTTCCAGTTGGCTTTCTCGTACTGCCATACGGTTCTTCTAGGAGCTCTTTCTCTAACTGGATTTGTTTGACACGAGAAATTTGCAGATATAACACTATGGTCAGATGTGCCTAGAGGCGTCAATACACTTATTGTGTATTTATCAGGGTCAGAGGTAAGAAACAAGTCAAGAGTATTTTCTGCTCGGCCATTAACGTCCGATATTCGAGTAGGCTCGTTGACAAGCTGAGTAAGGTGGTTAAACTCAGCAAAAATCTCAACACACATTCCTTCGGGTGTTGTCTGGCCCGAATGGAGAAGCCAAGAAGAATTGTGAACATTTAAATCGCCCGTAATAACGATTTCAGTGTGAGGATACAGGGAAACAATTCTTTGGATGGAGTCGGACAGAGTATCAAATTCGTGAGAAGTTGAAACTCTATCCAGATTTGGACTTCGATATAGAAAACAATAGTGAATGATGTGCTTATTAATGGAAAATTTAAACCACATAAAATTGAAGAAGGAGTTGGTGCAGCGACCATATTGTGGTAAGAACTGATATGCAACATCATTCCTAATGTAAATGGCGAGACCATGGTGGGAAAAGAATAATGGCACCAAGCTATACCCATGAATAAAGAATTCAGTAGGATCGGAATCCTCACCTACTTGGGTTTCACTCAGTGCCAAAACAGCTGGCCTGTTAGAAACAGTGTGGATATACGCAGCCAGAAAATTTGCTCTCAGCCCACGAATATTACAATAGTCTACTCTAAAATTACCAGCCATTGCAATATAAAAAAAATAACAAAAACCAAAACAGACGAAATCTAAGAAAATCACTGTGTAAGACTAATAAAAAGTCGTTTCAACGACTTTTAAGTGTGTAATCCCACACTTTCGGCTCCATCGACTGTGCATGGATTGTCTAATAAAAATTGCATTATTTGAGATCAAAGAATGACCTTAGTAAATATTAATTTGTATACCAGATGTGCTTGAAAAAACAACGGTACAAAATTCGATTGTTTGTTCGTTTTTTTTTAATGATCTAAGTAGGTATGCATACTTTGAACATGACAAATGCATTATATATGTAGGTATGTAAGACACAAACATACGTATTAAGAAATTATATAAATTTGCTACAGCCGTGCAGTAGTACCTAGGTTATGTGAATTTTTTGTAAGCGAGCAAAAAAAAATTTTTTTCATAAGTATTCTCAGTAATTTTTAATTTTTTCAAGAAGTAAAAGACAAAAATATAATCTAGTTTTCAGTTTTTGATTAGGAATTAATTAGAGCAATAAATTTTAGAAAAAAAATTATGTATATAATTTTACAGTTCTGAAAAATTACACTTTAAACTTATTTTATGTTTTTTTCCCCAAATTTTGACTTCAAAACCCATTTTTTCAGCTTATAGAACATTGTATTGTCTTTAAATTAAGAAACAAAACTTAATTGTAACTGTTACCGTTATTTTTTAATATTTTTTTTTTTATTTTTAGTACTTTTTTTTATAAAATTGCTTGTATTTAACGGTTCTACAAAAAAAGTTATCAGTTTTTGGCGCCTGAGTTATCGTACTCTCCCCATACATGTACAAATTTACCTACATATTCTCGTAAAATATCATCTACACATCTTTGAAATATACTAGGAGCATTTTTTAATCCAAAGAGCATACGTATGAATTCATACTTCCGTTTATGGCGAATTCTGTTTTTTCACGGTCTTCTTTCTTTATGAGAATTTGGTGAAACCCAGATTCAAGATCTAAAGTAGTAAAATATTTAGCCTTACCCAAATTCTGAATCGTCATATTAACGTCAGGTATGGGATATCTATCGGCTATCGTATTTGCGTTCAATTTCTGGAAGTCGACGACCATACGGCGTTTTGGTTTCCAGCCGAATCTAAACCTTTCTTGGGACTATTGTAGGGCGAATTGCTTCTCTGTATGATTCTCTCATTTAATAATTTACTTATTTCCTTATTCACACATTCATTGTCAGAAATCGCATATGGGTACTGTTTCACGTAAATAGGTTCACTATCTTTTGTACGTATAGTACATTCTATAGTATTAGTAAGAGGGAGCGGTCCTATGCCGATATTAGTCTTTACTAAATTATTTACTTCTTCTTTATACTCATTTTCTATATTTTCTCCTACTACATAGTTGCATTTATGATCCTGATTGTTTAGACTCTCACTACACATGGTGATTAATGTCATACTCTTCAGGTTAATTTCTGCCCCTAATTCCCTTAAACCTTCCAAACCTAATATCATGTCAAAACCTTCGATATATTTTAATTCGTAGAAAGTTAATCTTTTATTAATTATATTTATTTGTTTTTTTGAATCGATCATGGAGAAGCCATGCATCGTTCTATTTCTTACTGGTTTAATTTTAATACTTATACTAGAATCGCAATTTTTTGAAACGTAATTAGATATTGGTTGCTCCTGTGTCAATCATAATTTTATATTGTTTCTTTGTAAGTTCACTTTTTAAAGTTAAACAAGGCAAACCGTCTACTAGTTTTAAATGATCTTTTCTCATGTTATTTACCTTTTGATCACTATTTCCTATGGTTGAGCTGAAGTCGTCATCGATGTCTGCATTATTGGTGTCTTCATAGTGTGTTTTTGTTGACTCTCTGTTGTTTGAACGGCTACGACTGTTGTTGTTGTTGATTTATGTTCACTTGACCAGAATTTTCTCGTTCCCGCTTGGTGCCCTGCTCATTGTTGTAGAAAGGTTTCTCAAAACGTCTGTTTGCATGTACATTTTGCTTGTTATTCACTTCCATCGGTTGATTTTGATTATTCCTGAATGAATTTTTATTCTGATTGTAATTAGATTGATTTTGATATTTATTATTATTGTATAAAAACTATTAATCTTGAACGACCGACGTGAAATCGGATTAATAAATAATAAAAATAAGTCGTACACTTTAAATGATTTCACAAATTTCTTTTTTACTTTAAAAAACACACAATTTACGTAACAAACACGAATTAAAGGGTTTTAAAAAGGAGTACCTTGAATGCATTTCGGAATGATTCATTCCATCTTCAGCATCACGACTAAATCAAAAAGTGCAGTGCGTGCACTTGAGTTGTTGTAGGTGGTATTATATAAATCGAGAGAACAAGTTCGATTCTATATTACCGTTGTCCAGATTCATAGAGTTTGTGTCTTTTTGTATGTAAAAACTCTCGTATGCGTCGAGCTGTCGGTCGTCTATAATCTCTTTTACAAGTTTTACATTATCAATATTCAAACATAAATGATTATTGTTCAGTGCGTGTGCTGCTAATGCAGATCTATACGGCTGGTTGTTACGAATATACGTTCGATGTTCTTTGAAACGCGTTAGGACATTTCTTTTTGTTTGGCCATAATAAACATTTTCACATTCACTACACCGAATTGCATATATTCCCGATTTGTTTAAACTATCAATTTTGTCTTTTGTTGAACCCAATAAATTCCATAGTTTGTACTGATTTGTATACACAATTTCCATACCGTATTCGCGGAATTTCGTTTTTAATTTATTAGTTAAAACTGGTACATATGATAACGCGACACGAATATTTTTCTCATCAAGCTTTCGATTTTGTGAAAACAAAGTTGATAGTTCATATCTTTTTAGCTTTTCAGTATGTTTTTTGATAAGACGATCAATCAAGGATTCGGGGTATCCGTTTATTCGCGCGATTTGTTTTATTATTTTACATTCTTTCATGTAGTTCATCACCGAGAGATCTAAACTGCATAATCGATGTACCATTGCATGAAAAGCTGCGTGTTTATGTTGAATGCAACAATTTGAGTCGTTTGTTATTGTTCTATTTGTGCTAGTCGGTTTTCGATAAATAGCTAGTTCAACTGTTTTGTTCTTTCTTTTCAATTCTAAATCAAGGAATGGTAATTTACCATCTTTCTCGATTTCATGTGTGAATTTTATCGAAACAAATTGATTATTTAGCACATTCAACACATTTTCTATTTCGGATTTTTCTACTACTGCAAACACATCATCTACATACCGATGCCATATTTTTGGCAGTTACTGTTTTTCCTTTAAACTTAGTTCAAAATGGGCCATGAACAATTCACTTATTAATGGGCTAAGTGGATTGCCCATGTTTGTGCCTTTTTCTACTAAATAAAACGAATCCCGGAATTGGAAAAAACTGTGATTCATACAGATTTTTGCAGCTGTAATATAAAGCATTTTTTTGACGTGAGGTAAATCTGTAGATGCTAAGTATTTTTCGAATTGTTCAATCACAATATCAACGGGTATACTCGGAAACAAAGAAGATACATCGAATGAAACCATACATTGATTTTCATCAATTTGAATGTTTTTAATTTTCCCGGCGAAATCGTATTTTTGGCAGTAACTGTTTTTCCTTTAAACTTAGTTCAAAATGGGCCATGAACAATTCACTTATTAATGGGCTAAGTGGATTGCCCATGTTTGTGCCTTTTTCTACTAAATAAAACGAATCCCGGAATTGGAAAAAACTGTGATTCATACAGATTTTTGAAGCTATAATATAAAGTATTTTTTTGACGTGAGGTAAATCTGTAGATGCTAAGTATTTTTCGAATTGTTCAATCATAATATCAACGGGTATACTCGGAAACAAAGAAGATACATCGAATGAAACCATACATTGATTTTCATCAATTTGAATGTTTTTAATTTTCCCGGCGAAATCGTATTTTTGGCAGTAACTGTTTTTCCTTTAAACTTAGTTCAAAATGGGCCATGAACAATTCACTTATTAATGGGCTAAGTGGATTGCCCATGTTTGTGCCTTTTTCTACTAAATAAAACGAATCCCGGAATTGGAAAAAACTGTGATTCATACAAATTTTTGCAGCTCTAATATAAAGCATTTTTTTGACGTGAATGAAACCATACATTGATTTTCATCAATTTGAATGTTTTTAATTTTCCCGGCGAAATCGTATTTTTGGCAGTAACTGTTTTTCCTTTAAACTTAAACGCCCAAACATATGGCATCGGTATGTAGATGATGTGTTTGCAGTAGTAAAAAAATCCGAGATAGAAAATGTGTTGAATGTGCTAAATAATCAATTTGTTTCGATAAAGTTCACACATGAAATCGAGAAAGATGGTAAATTACCATTCCTTGATTTAGAATTGAAAAGAAAGAACAAAACAGTTGAACTAGCTATTTATCGAAAACCGACTAGCACAAATAGAACAATAACAAACGACTCAAATTGTTGCATTCAACATAAACACGCAGCTTTTCATGCAATGGTACATCGATTATGCAGTTTAGATCTCTCGGTGATGAACTACATGAAAGAATGTAAAATAATAAAACAAATCGCGCGAATAAACGGATACCCCGAATCCTTGATTGATCGTCTTATCAAAAAACATACTGAAAAGCTAAAAAGATATGAACTATCAACTTTGTTTTCACAAAATCGAAAGCTTGATGAGAAAAATATTCGTGTCGCGTTATCATATGTACCAGTTTTAACTAATAAATTAAAAACGAAATTCCGCGAATACGGTATGGAAATTGTGTATACAAATCAGTACAAACTATGGAATTTATTGGGTTCAACAAAAGACAAAATTGATAGTTTAAACAAATCGGGAATATATGCAATTCGGTGTAGTGAATGTGAAAATGTTTATTATGGCCAAACAAAAAGAAATGTCCTAACGCGTTTCAAAGAACATCGAACGTATATTCGTAACAACCAGCCGTATAGATCTGCATTAGCAGCACACGCACTGAACAATAATCATTTATGTTTGAATATTGATAATGTAAAACTTGTAAAAGAGATTATAGACGACCGACAGCTCGACGCATACGAGAGTTTTTACATACAAAAAGACACAAACTCTATGAATCTGGACAACGGTAATATAGAATCGAACTTGTTCTCTCGATTTATATAATACCACCTACAACAACTCAAGTGCACGCACTGCACTTTTTGATTTAGTCGTGATGCTGAAGATGGAATGAATCATTCCGAAATGCATTCAAGGTACTCCTTTTTAAAACCCTTTAATTCGTGTTTGTTACGTAAATTGTGTGTTTTTTAAAGTAAAAAAGAAATTTGTGAAATCATTTAAAGTGTACGACTTATTTTTATTATTTATTATTATTGTAATTTTGTGTTTGAGTATGATTCTGATTAGCTTGATTATAATTTTGTCCATGTGCTATGTTTGGACGTCTTTCATTCTTTCCTTCGATTAACTCTAATCGAGCCAAAATCTCTGCAATTTTTTCCATCTTGTTGAAATATACTAGGTCTCTATGATTTACACCCTGGATATATTTCTTTAAATTAGTTAAAATCTCTATACTGATGTAGATTTAATCGTTTGCTAATTTAAGTTTGAATTAGATTGTATTTGTATTACTCGAAACTCTTTTCAAACGTAGATTTGAATTCGATGTAATTATTTATCGTTTTAGATTCAGATTTTTTTTGAATTAAATTTGAATTTGTGTTACACGGATCTCAATTCATATGTAGATTTAATTCGATGTAACTATTTATCACTTTGTGTAATTCAATTTCAGAATTAAATATTCTCACAGTACTTTACTTACGAAAGTTAGCTTCCAAGTTTTGCAGCACTTCTTTATCGAGAGCGAATGTGTTGCTGAGTAGACATGTGTGTGACTAGTGGCGAAAGTAATCTAATTTTCAAACGTTAATGTTAAACGTATCAAGGATTTTCCTTTCTATAAGAATAAGAGCTAAGAATTCTCTAGTGAACTTTGGAAACAATTAGTGAAATATTACCCTTGAATATTGTATTTATCTCATTTTAAAATTGTTCATAATTTGCAATTGAAATTTTATATACATTTATATACTTTTAGCTTTGCTTGATTGTGAGAAGGAACAAATATACCATTTCATTTACTCGGGCATGTACTCTTCTTTTGTGCTATCTCTAAAGTTGAATAGAACATTCTCTTGATTCCCTAAGATAAACTTAAACACTACTTGTGCCACCTACTGCTCTGCTTCGTATCCTAACTTCCTTTATCTGTATTTAACTTAAAATAAATCGTGTTTATGTCTCCAAAGCGAAACAGAAAAGTGCTATCTTCACCAGAAAAAATTACAAGATTTCGAAGAGAGAATTACGGCAAAGATCGATACAGAAGTTGCAGAACTAAAAAGATCTTTTGATGACGTAACTACCCGAATAAAAACACTTGAGAGCAAACTCGGCGAAATCGACGTCTTAAAAGAGGAGAACTTATCTCTCAAAAAACAACTGCAAGAGCATAATGATGCACTGCAGAAGATCAACGCACGCATTGAATCTTGAATGTGGAACAGAGTATATATAATAATGAGTAGGGACACGTGTTTCTAATCAGTAAATTTTTTTTAAGTACACAGAAACGAGAAATAGATGAAAATAAGAAGTGTGATGGTGAAAGAGAGATAAGAATTCAACTCGTCGCGCCTTTGAAAATACATTATGAAAAAAATGTAAACAATTCCCAATCCACTCCTCCTAGTGTGACCAACTTCTTAAAAAAATACTTAAGAAGTAAAAATACTGTTGCTACTACTCAACCAAAAATGGCTTCGTTTTATTTTTTGAGAATACCAAACAAATATCAAATGAATATTTCAATATTTAAAAATGAAATACAAATTTAAGATTCATTTATATGGTCTATACTCTATATCATTAAAAAAAAATTAATCGACAGAAATAAATCCAGTATCACGAAAAAAAAGAATATGGTCACTCAAAAGAAGAGAACGGCACAAAGAAAAAATACGCTCACAAGCAACCAACCTATCGCGCCTTTAAAAAAACCTTATGAAAAAATATTGCATTTATATATCTTACGAATGAGATTGTTTGTGGTGGTGCTTGAAAAAAATATTGTGGGTTTTTCTTACATTAGTGAATTGTCGTAAGGATTAAAATTAATACTTTGGAACTTCTCACGCTTATTGTTTGTTTTTGTTCTTGTTTTTATTTGTGATAGTAGGACTTGCATAATGTGTAGAGAGTGTCCCTACCCAGTAGGAAATTTGCTCCTCAAGGAAAAATAAAGTTGAATTCCTCGTAGAAATCACGAGGCACTTTCATTGAGTAGAAGGTCTGCATTGGTTTCATTCATCGAAAGTCATGCAATGAGTCAGTAGTTTGCGATCCCAGTTGCATCTTGTGCTTTGTTCTCGAAAGAAGGTACAGAAAACATGAAACAAAGCAA
Organism: Philhelius festivus; assembly: GCA_963931855.1. NCBI lineage: Eukaryota > Metazoa > Arthropoda > Insecta > Diptera > Syrphidae > Philhelius > Philhelius festivus. The sequence goes on from OZ007554.1 coordinate 104,239,218, forward strand.
TATCCTTCTTACACATCCTTAATGTTAATGAATACAATGCTGAACACGTTATAATTATTCCTGCATCTTTTCAGTGGTTATTGTAATCCACAATTGAGTGTTTAATGCCTGCGATGTGAAAGAGAAAACAACCCTTTCTTTTCTTTGGAATTGAAAAGCAGTAAACAACCTTTCAATAGAGCAAAACTATGGTGATCAGGTGATATCGCTAGGGAAAAGGAATGTATTTTTTCATGAACTTCGTTTACTGGGCAAAATAGTCTGCGAGCTGAGAGGAAAAAAAGAGAGAGAGAAATTTTGACCTGCAATAAACAATCCCTTTTTTTTTTTTTGGGTTTTTCCCGCGATGGGTCCGCGACGCTCAATAGTTCTTTTTTTGTCATGAGTTATTTCTTTTGTTTTGGAGTGATTTAGTGTCAATTTTGTGATCAAAGAAAACGGTTGTGCGGGGTTTTCTGTGTTTTCAATCAATTTACTCAAGATTAAATAACAATTAGCGAGAAGGAAAACAATTCACCAACGGTAAATTCCCTATATTCTTTTGAATAATTTGCAAAAAGTTATTACATATTCGTCTTTTTCTTAGATCTCAAATGAACAGGAGAATGAAGATGATTAATCCCCAAGCTGCTCCCCAAATGCTACCAAGAATCAAAGGAGAGTTTTTCGACCAGCTGTTTGTGTTACGTCTTACAACAAGACAAGACAATGTAAGACACATATATCTACTAACTTCTTTAAAATGTACTATAATAGTTAATAAAATAAATACGTACATAGCACAAATTTAATTTGTTTTTTTTTTATTCAAGCGATAAATTTGCCTATACATTTCAAGCGCTTCTTCTATTGATGAAATAAGAAAAGAAATGGATAATGATTTCATTCATATTCCTTCTCTTAATAAAACATCGCCTAAATGCATTCCTTTTTTCAAAACTGAAAAAACGAGCTCCAAATATGTACACAATTCTGTAGTGAATAATTAGTATTTTCAATGATTCTTTCCCTGGGGCAATTGATTAAATGTTGACTCACTTTTCATTAATTTATTTCCATTGAGGAAAGCATCACATCAATAAAACCAGTTTTTTCATTCACAAAAATGACCCATGAAATCGAAGATGCCGTGAGAATAGTGATTTCACAACAAAATATGCATCGAGAAAGTGTGTACCTCCTTCCAATGACAAGCCTGTGTTAAATTCCTCATAGGATTCCGTAGGAAATTCATGGGTGCAGCTCCTTTTCCATGATGAAACACCTACTTCTTCACTAGTGAATTTTTGGAAATTTCCTACTGGGTACTCATTATTAGATATACTCTGATGTGGAACGTCAACACTATAAAGAAACGGAATGCTATGCTGTCATTCATGGTATCCCCGTGTTGCCTAACGAAAACTTGAGCAATATGTTTAGTCACCTGTGCAACAATATCTGTATTAAGCCACCTTCAATCCGTAGTATCTTCCGTATACGAAACAAAGCTGCACTAAGCTCACCAGTGATTGTAAAATTTCACTCAACTCGCGAAAAAAGCACTGTCACAACAACGATAAGGCTCTGTATGAAATTGCCACAAACCAATTGATGACAACAGAAGAACCAGCTTTTGAGAGATCTTGATTATTAAACTTACGAGTACATTTATATTTTTGCTTTATTTCTTTTACTTGTTTTAATTGATTAATATCTTTATAAAATAGTGGCCAGTATTTTTAATATTTTTTTGGCTTAATTACCTTGTTTTTCTTAAATTTTCATTTCATTTTTCATTTTATTTTTTCTCTTCATCAATAAATTTTTATTAATTTTAAATATAATAAGGTTATTTTCAATAATGATTTTTTTTCTCTTGTCTCTCTTTATAAATATTTGTACCTACACGCTCATCAACGTTACCATCATTTCATCTCTATCCTTTTTTGTTTTTGTTTTTCCTTGGATTGGTCATGCAGATTTATGCTTTTTCTTTTTTTTTTCTTAATTGGACGACATTGCGTCGTCAGTTTAAGCCATAATTAAATGGCTTAATCTTATAGTCATTATGAAGAGTCATTAATCGAATATGAACATAATTCTGCGCGTACTATGATACGAGTTTTGAGTGGGCAGCAAGACGGATTAAAAATATGTGACATGAATGCCCAGAGTTTGGGCGCAAAGCTTGATGAATTTCGGGATTTGTTCCTAAATTCCAACATTGATGTGGTTTGCGTTTGTGAAACCTGGTTTTCAAGAGATACAGTGTGTCATGTCGAGGGTTATATTTTTCGTTGCGATAGGCTAGGTCGACAAGGGGGGGGGGGTGTTGCAATTTTCATCCGCAATGATTTATACTGAAAGTTAATACGCAAGTCCCCACCAAACAGTGAAGTTGAATTCTTATTTGTTGAACTAAAGTGTAATAACAATAAATTATTGGTAGGATCAGTGTATCGTCTTCATCGTAACATAAATTTATCTCCTTTGTACTCAATTCTAGATGAGTTATCTTTTGTCTCACCACATATCATTGTTGCAGGAGATTTTAATAATAATGCTCTCATAAGCTCTGATTTGACAGATAGCATTACATCCCTTAGCTTATTTCCTGTGAACGTATCTACACCCACACACTTTACCAAAGATCCTAGTATATATATGTTATGTTATGTTTTTTGTTAGTCATTTAGATAAAGTTCATCTCTATAGCCAACTCTCTGCCCCTGGATTTTCTCATCATGATATTATCTTTTTAACATTTTAATGTCCTCCAGTGCAAAATACTTCCACATTTAGCTTTAGAGCTAAACATGGACACACGGCAATTAGAAATTGATTTGAATTCAATTGACTGGTTTCAAATTTATATGCTTTAAAAAAGTATCAATTCTGCAAACAAATATTAATAATCTTTTCAATACACATGTCCCACTAAGCTCTTAACTTTACGAGGCTCTTAACTTGAAATTTCTTTGGGGTATTCACCAACCGCTCACAAGTGTTTTTCGAAGTTCGAAAATGAGAGCCACTCTCTCTTGTTCAGGCATACCCAAACTGTGAAATGTTGTGGAATGTTGGTCTTGACAGCAAATGGATACTCTTCTACTTGGCATTGCTCACATTAGTGATGGGCACTATCGAATGATTTGAACTATCGATAGTTAGTTACTAATTGATTTGAACTATCGAACGAATTCATTCATTCATTCATTCGTTCAGTTCAAGTAGAATTTGTTTCTAATTGCTTATTATTTGAATAATACAAATGGGTCATATGAAGGCAATGAGGAAACATTGTCACTAACCCTACCTTTCTTATTTTTTCTAAAATATATTTTATTTGGTTATAATGGTAATGGTCACCTCACCTAATAAATATCCAGTTTTATCTACTCTGGTTTGCTGTAACCAAAATGTTTGTAAAAATCTAAATGGGTCTGAATTTATAGTTACAATAAACTTGACTAGAGTTTATGATAGTTCTCTCAAAATACTCTATACTCAATGCTCTATATTGTAAGCCATATATTGCCAAATGACATCAAATGATGGCTACTATGTCGGTGGATTAAGAAAAGTCCAAAAATGCAAAAAAAAAGAGATTTTATTTATTGGTCCGGAAAAGAGCAATTTTAGGGCTTTCGGCTGACATTTGGAACGAAATACTATATGTACGTCATAGCTGAATTTGTCCTCTATTTGTCAAGTCATAAATTATCAAATTCCATCAAAGGATGGCCACGATGTCGGTGGATTAAGAAAAGTCCAAAAATGCAAGAAAAAGAGATTTTATTTACTGCTCCCGAAAAGAGCAGAATTAGAGCTTTCGGCTGACATTTGGAACGAAATACTATATGTACGACATAGCTGAATCTGTCCACTATTTGTCAAGTCATAAATTATCAAATTCCATCAAAGGATGGCCACGATGTCGGTGGATTAGAAAAGTCCAAAAATGCAAAAAAAGATATTTTATTTATTGCTCCGGAAAAGAGCAATTTTAGGGCTTTCGGCTGACATTTGGAACGAAATACTATATGTACGTCATAGCTGAATTTGTCCTCTATTTGTAAAGTCATAAAATGTCAAATTCCATCAAAGGATGGCTACGATGTCGATCGATTAAGAAACGACCAAGAATGCAAACTTTTTAGTTTTGCTGTAGATATATTATGGATAACTTTTGTGAAACACTTTTGTATCTTCATAATTGAAAATTTAAACATGTACCGATATGTTAAAATAATAGGAACACAAAAGACGAAACAGAACCCAAAATTTAATCTTTCATAGCCAAACACTAAAATATTAAACCCAACATTTTAAAATAAACCCTACCCTAAGCCATAATAATATCTCAAATATTACCGAGTCTCAATCAAAACTCACAAAAGACGATAAGAATATTATTCCAAAGCTAAACTAAACTTACTAAACACAAACATCAATCAGCGAAAATTAAATGAATGAAAATAGTAACTAAATCAGTAAAATCGTTCAGTTCTAATATCGGGTAAAAAAAGTAATTGAACAAAAAAGTATACTGAAATCGTTCATTGAACAAAAATAGTATACTAAAATCATTCAAAGTAACTATCGGGTGAAAAACTAGTTGAACGAAAAAAGTATTACTAAAAACGTTCAAAGCTAAAAGTAATCGAACGAAAATAGTATAATGAAAACTAGTTACTGGAAATAGCTACTGAAAATAGTAACTGAAACTAGTAACTGAAAATAGTAACTGAAAATAGTAACTGAAAATAGTAACTGAAAATAGTAACTGAAAATAGTAACTGAAAATAATAACTGAAAATAGTAACTGAATGACTGGGTACTATCGAATGAATGAACTTTTAGCTACTATCGAATAAGTCGATAGTTTTTATTCGATAGTTCCCATTACTAGCTCACATGGTTTCGAGTCAAATGCGTGCGTGGCACACGTCTAAGGCTGAAAACACACCGGATAAAGCAAAACGTTTTTTATTCGATAGTCAAAAAAACATTTTTTATTTGAACACACACCAAGCGAAACAGAATAAAACAAAACAAAACGTTTTGTTTTTTGTTTCGTTTGGTGTGCGTTGAAATGAAACAAAATACGAACTATCGTAAAAGCTTAACTCCGGCTGAAAGATTATAACTCTACGGCAAGTAAACACAAATAACAATTTTGTGTTTACAAAACAGACATTATGTGTTTATTTATAAGAAAAGAGAAAAGCTTTTAATCTTGCTAATCTTCAAATGTCATAGTAGGAAGTAGCAATCCACAGCTTATCAATAGTAAGTTTATTGTCATGTTCCTTATCTTTATAATTATAGATAGGGCTTCTTGCCTTAATTAAAAAAAAAAGAACTTCTCTCCATCTACATTTTTCATATTTATTTAAAATTTGCGCACAGAGTAAACGTAGAAGCAAATAAATCTGTAAAACGCAACGAAAGAAGAAAATAAAAAGAACGGAATCCAAATTTCGTTTTGCAAAAAACAATAGGTCAGCTATCGGCAACGAAACATGTTTTTCTGTTTTGCTTTTGTTTTTATGTTTTGTTTCATTTGGTGTGCGTTGCGCCATAAGAAACTATGCAATTATCGTCAACGACCCTTGTTCGAAACAGTTTTGTTGCATTCGGTGTGTGTTGCTCGTATACAATAGCATGTATTTTCGACAACCACCATCGAAACACTTCAAACAAAAAACATGTGTTTTGTTTCGTTTTCTTTGGTGTGTTCACTCTCATAAGAAATATTGTTCTCTTGTTTCACGAAACAAAAAAACACACTCGTAGATCTTCACTAATATTGCTTGGTGAATAGGTTTATGAGCTTCTTAAGTTATGAGCGCTCTATGAATACCAGCTTAAGTCTTATGAAAGAACGTGATTTAGCCTATAGACGTTGGAAAAAATATAGGCCTGAGGAATTGCATAGCTCATATAAGACACTGAAAAATAGGGTAGATTGGACCCTCGCCTTGCCAAAGAAAAACTTTGGACAAATCTTAAAGACATTGGTGTAGGTAAACAGGCAAATAGCAACATAATTAGTATTGATTGTGATGAACTCAATAAAAATTTTACTAAATTGAATTGCTCAGTCTCGCATTGTTATTGATGAGCTAGCGAATGATCCGCCTGGTGACCGAACCTTTGATTTCACTTCGCGACCGTAGATGAAGCAGATGTCTTGGAAAGTTTTTTAGCAGTTAAATCAAATTCAGTTGGAATTGATGGCATAGATCCAGTCTTTTCAAAAGCTATACTGCCCTATGTTCTCAAATATATAACCTATGTTTTCAATAATATTTTTATGTCGAGTAATTTTCCTTTAGCTTGGAAACAAGCTAAGATTATTCCTATTCCTAAGAATCGAAATTGTGATGATTTTCGAACCATAGCTATACTACCATTTCTATCAAAAGTATTGGAAAGGATTATGAATCTTCAAATACGCACGTATCTTAACGCCAATAAAATGATATGCTCTAATCAATCTGGCTTTCGACCGAAACATAGCTGTACGACGCACTATGGGACCAAATGATGAAATCTATCTCAAAAATGGTTTTGGTGAATTTCGTAATTTGAAAAATCTAATAATGGCATTATATACTAGAAATAGGGTTTTTCCAAACACAGTAAATTTTTTGTATCTTACTTTTGTTCTAGGTACCTAAAATTACCGTTAAAAATGACATTTCGATATTTTTATTTTTTAGAATTATTAGAAGTGAGAGTTTGAAGTCAATTATTTCGTATTTTTCTGGACAGAATGTATAAGTATTATACCTTTTTGAAAAGCCCAAACCCTCTTCTTTACAAAACAGTTATATTTTTTTTTTAATTTAGTTCACTAGTAAATTAATAAAAAAAATGAGTAAGGTGCAGTATCTTTTTCATTTTTTTGTTTTCAATTAAAGTTTTCTCTGTTAGCTCCGGCTGCCTCCGTTTAGTTAATGGCTGTTTTGTATTCTTAAAATATTTTTAATTTGGAAGAAAAAATAAAAACTTTCGCATTTTCATGCATTTTTGTTTAAGAAGAAAAAACGTATGATGAGAAAGAAAAATAAGTTTTTAGAATAAAAATTCGTATTCTTATAACTTTAGTGTTAAGTGATGAAAAAAATTAAAATTTGGCAAAAATGTGGTACCTTTATTGATGCACATAAATATGTATTCCAAAAAGTTTTAGACCATTATTTTATTACTTTAGCTCAAAATTAAAAAAAAAATGTTATTTTTTGTCAAAAATTCAAAAAAATAATTGTTAAAACATGTGCAACACATTTTCATAAACATCATACCAAGTGACTATGTTTCCACAAAATTTATAAGTTTTTATCGGTTATTTCCAATATTATTAAAATTCAAAATTTCATTTTTAGAATAAAATATTTGTTTTCCAATTTTAAACTTCCTTACTCATATTTATATTAAAAAAAATCATAATTAAATAAAAATAAATGCCAAGCATTTGAGGGTGGGAGGGGGTATGTTGCATATAATACAAATGTAGGTACATATAAATAAAAGAAAACAGAAGAAAACAAAAAGTTAACAGTTCACTTAAAAGAGAACTGCATACAATATGTAAATTGAATCGTAAACAATTGCAAAAGCAACAACAAAAGCATGTGAAAATAGTCTAAAAGGTAATAGAGTTGGTATGGGACAGCCAAATTGTTGTTGTAACATTAATCAATCAAGAGGCAACATTCATAGATAATGTAATGAGATGACTAAGCTTTTATTCTCATCTCAATAAAGCGTTTGAAGGATTCGCATTAAATTTTAAAAAAAAACTAAAATGAGAGAATTTATTTGCAAAGGAAATGTTCAAGATCAGCTACGAACGAATATGTTCTACACATTTTATTATATACATCTGATTCGCATATATCTAGTCTGGTAAAACCAAATTTGACGAGGCCAAAGAACTTTTAAACATACATTAATATCGATACATAACCTAGTAATAAGATACTTTTGAATTAAGTTTTTTTTTTTTTTTATCTTAAAGGTAAAACACTTTCATATATCAAAAAGGGGCGTGGCAGTTCACGGGTCTTACCAAAAAATAATACTTTTCATAAATTAATTTTTACATATAAAACTTAATCAATAAAAAGGCCTGCTTTTAATGAACTTTAAGCTGAAAATCAAAAAAAAGGGGCGTGAAAGTAGGCGGGAAAGTGGGCAGAAAAAATATGCATCTGATGTCTTGAGTTTAAAAAACCTCAAACAAAAATGTTCGGCTTCCTGGTCACTAAAGATAAGAAAATAACAAAAATCAAAAATATGGGCGTGGTAGTGGGCGGATTTCACAAAAACTACTTTCAGATGTTTTCACCGGTAAAAGAAAAAAACTGTACAAATTTCATCCAAATTGTTGCAACAATTCTTGCTCCAATAAATTTTGACCATATAAATTAAACAAAATCTACAAATTTGTTACATATTTTAATTTAATTAAAAAAAAATAAAATAATTTATTTCTATATAAAACGTTTTAATATTTTAAATTCTTGGTTATACAAGTATAAGTGTGCAAAATTTAAAAAAAAAATATTGAGAAACGAAAAAGTTATGGATTTTTGAGATGGTTTGCACCATTTGGTCCCATAGTGCGACGGCCTTAATCGAGGCATACGAAAAGCCGTAGATAACGATAAAGTTACAATTCTAACTTTGTTACATTTTTCGAAAGCATTCCATACAGTTAATAGGAACATTCTTAGTTTTAAGCTCAAAAATCAATTTTTATTCTCATCACCTTTTTTAGACCGATTGTTTTCAAAATTGTGAAATGAAATTGTAAATTAGCTTATACATACATATGTGTTCCATTTAACTGTCAGTTCTTAATCCAACACAAAAATCCGCATGGTTCTATGTCTTCTAGTTTTTAAAAAAATCGAAAGTAACTAAAACTACGAGTACTTTTCTATAAAATATTTGTTATTTTTTGCTTCCTTACATAAATAAATCAGTGCTAGCTTCCAACATTACAATATATAAACAGTTAAGTATGCAACCCCCCTGCTTGGCACACTATAGGATTTGGGGTGGTGCGAGGTTGGGTGCATGCAAAGTTTCTTTTGCATTCACAGAATCTGTATTTAAAAAAAATCAAATTTATTCTATTTATCCAATGTCCACTAAATACATATACATATATATAAGTAGCCCAAAGTTCCAAACTTACAATTTTCAAATATAAAAATGACTTATGAAAAATTCACATTTAATGCACTACTGCTCGACTGCAGCCAATATATATAATTTCTTAATAATTGTGTCTTACATACCTATTTATATAAAGCAACTGAAATGTTCAAAGTATACCAACTTAGATAAAAAAAGCTAACATTCCAATTTGCACCGTTGTTTTTTGTTCCTTAATGAAAATGTTGTACAAGTTATTGTTTACCAAGGTCATTCGTTATTCAACTTTTGTAAGAGTAAAGTTTTTTTCTCTAAATGAAAAAATGGCGGTTAAACATCTACTACTCCATCCCAAATTGAATAATTTTCTAATATTTTCTTCTTTCGGTGATTTAGTGTCGACCAACGAAAAAAGCATTACTTTTTTCGAAGAAATTGGTTTAATACCAAATGAAAATTCAACTCCCGTGGCGGTGTGCAATTCTGGGTAACGCTAAATGAATTGCTGCACTAAACTAACAAAGATGCATTATGTTTATTAACATTAATCCTTAACATGGAATCACCGTCACCACTAAAAATCAAAAAAAGCAGTTTTGGTAATTTTCAATTTTCTCAAAAACTAGAAGACATAGAACCATGCGGTTTTTTGTGTTCGATTAAGAACTGATAGATACATGAAACGTAGTACCCCTTGGCATAATGGTTAGTGCGTTGGACTGTCATGCGGAAGGTCTCTAGTTCGATTCTCAGCCGCTACAAGAAAGTTTTTTTCAGGGGTGTACTGCCTCTTGCGAGGAATTGACAAATTCTCCAAGAGTATCTCTTGTCATGGAAAGTGCTGCTCACAAGCCATTCGGAATCGGCAGAAAGTTGTAGGTCCCCTCCGTTCCTGGTAACACGCACACAGGATTGGTTGAGAGTTGTAAGTCACTAGGTCCTGGTTCACTCCGAGCTGTTGCACCACAAAATGTAATAATGTAGATACATGAAACACATATAAGCTAATTTACAATTTCATTTCACAATTTTGAAAACAATCGGTCTAAACTTTGGACTTTAAATGCGAATTTCTCAAAAACCATTGATATGAGTAATTTAATTTAAATGCAGGATTATCGAACAATCTTCTGGCTTTCAAACGCAGTATAGCACTTTATTGTAAGTGTTTCCGTTGTTTTTTAATATTTTTTTTTTTCAATTTAAACCATTTTTTCTAAAAGTGCCCTTACCTCCTAAACGGAGGGAGATAGACCGTAAGAATCCCCTCATCTTTATTTTAGTCATACAATTAACTAATTTTGTTTATTTCTTTAAGGAAATGTTAGGTATACCATGCACCTGAAAAGAAAATGCATTTATTTCAAGAACACATATTTTTGCCAGTTAATAAATGGGCTAGAGTATTTGCATGGTTGTCGAGTTATTCACAAAGACATCAAACCCCGCAATTTGCTGCTAACTTTTTTATCAAACTTTGAAGATATCAGATTTTGTTGTGGCAGAGCAATTATAGAAACATTTGCAGAAGATGATACATATACATATACATATAACTGGGCAGGGTTCGCCAGCTTTTCAGCCCCCATAAATTGCTAATGGGCAAGAATGGTTCTCCTGGTCGAAGGTTGATATATGGAGTAGTGGTGTGACTTTGTAAGTTTTGATTCATATTTCCATTTTTGTATATTTATGCTAGAGATGGGTCTATTTCTGATAAGCTTGAATTCAATGCTTTGTACTTAAGATAATGTTAAAATACGGGGTGAATCAGGAGCCCAAGAAGCAAGCTAGCTAGTAGCTGTCTTGATTTTCGCAAGCACAGTTTGTTGACGTTCTATTCTCTATGATGTTTCGAGTCGAAAGCTTTTAGTTTTTTTTTTAGTTAAAAGTGAGTGTTTTTTTCATGTTCTCTCATGTAACTATACAAATATAAATACAAAAATAAAATAAACGATTGAATCGCACGTACTTGCTCGTATGTAAAACTAGCTTGGAATTAAAACAAATTAACAAAAAAAATTGTATGTCATACATCATAAAATTCATTTTTTTAATTGATAAAACAACCAAACAAAATTAACAATTAAAACGTAAATGTCATTTAATGTTGTGGGAAAAAAATATACATATGGGTGATTCTACAAACGATGGAATTTTCGGCGGCCCCAGAAATATTTTGAAATCCGTTCAATTATTTAATCTGATTTTTTTTTATAAAATTAAATCTGACTGATATCTACCTGGCCTAACAATATTATTAGGGTGACCTTATTTTATATTGCTCAAAAAATTCTTCAAAGTGTCCGATTCTCAGTCCCCTGACGTGTCCCCAGTGCGTTTTCGCAAAGAAAAATTATTACCGTTCTCTTATTTCAGGTCTCATACTTAGATGAATTGCACCGAAGTTACGCCAAATAATACATCTTTGCTACGAAATAGATAAATATTTTTTAGTAATTGATTTTATTACAAAAAAACTTAATTAAACTTTGTCTCCCGCTTTTTGTATCAGTCCCCTGGCATATTGAAACAGTCGAAAATATCAATAATTAGGATGTCGATCAGATTTCCAGCACTGACAATTTGAAGAACCAAGTCTCCTTACAATAAAATCGTGGTGCAACTCGATTCTGTTTCTTATGTTAGTATTGTGAAAGACATTTGTGCATGAAGTCGTGGATTATCCGTTTAGTTTATCAGTCCTCTGGTGAGTTTTTACGAAACAAATTTGTATGTAAGTAGGCATCTTTTTTAGCAGTATAGTATAGGTTTGATAAAACTGTAATATTATATATATTTTTTTGATTTTTTAAATAAAACCTTAATATCGTTTTTGCGCAAAAACCATGAAAAACCTCAGTCCCCTGGTCTCAGTCCCCTGGCTAATAAATAAATAAATAATATTTTATTCAGAAACCTGAGAATTTTTAAGTTATGTTAAACTTCGAACTTCATTACAAAATATTTTAAAAATTTTTAAAAATAATATAATTTATTATAAATTGATTCTAAGTAGAAAAAAAAATTTATTATAATATTATTTTTTATTTTTTTTTAATAAAATGCTAAGTTATTATGTATTAACCATGAATTTGTATGTTTATGAAGGCTAATTAAATTAAATTTCTATATTTCAGTGTGTAACCAAGAGAAAATACAAAAAAACTAAGGATTTATTCAGTCCCCTTAAAAAAAAAACTCAGTCCCCTGACCATCCTTTTCAAAAAATGTCCTTAAAATCGTCATTTTTAATTTTTTTTACTGGCCGCTTTCAACAACGCAAAGATACGTTCTAAGGATCAACTAGAACAATTCTTACGACTTTTGGCTTCCAAAAATGTCGTGCCGAAATTTGTATCATTTTATTCCATTGTTTGTAGAATCACCCATATGTATGTAATGTACCTATGTATATTGGAAAAAAGTCAAAAATCGTTGGAGCGCTTTTTAAACTTTTTGGGTAATTCCATGAAATTAACAAAATATATCCCTCCCTCTCCTTTCTATTATGAAATAAATATCTGAAAATAAAATAAAATAAAAAAGGCTATAAGGTGATAACTATACATTAGGGGTACTCATAAAATGTCGTATATCCCTCGTAAACCTAGTAAACTTCGTATATTTATCTCCTCGTAAATCGGTTGTCAGAATTTGTATAGAAAATAATATACGCAGAGTTGATAAGTTTGCACGATGATTTTGATGTGCAAATGAGCTCATACATATATCGTAAACTTTATTTCTCTATAGCAAAATATAAGATGAATAATTCACTTCTATATGACTGCATTTTTAATTTGATATTACACTTGGTCATATTATATGGCTCAAAATCTTCGACATAAGGCTATCGTTAATTTTTCCAATCGTCGAAAATTGGGAACGTGAATAAATTATGGTTGCAGTTTCTCTCCAAATTTATTGGCATCAAAGATGAATTATTCCATTGCAGCTCGGCTACCGTTTTTTAATAAAACAAATTCGAGCCAAAAAAGAGCAGTGGAAAATTGTGGTCATTTCCAGTTTTAGAAGATGGGAAAAATTCCGAATGAAATTTTATTCACGATAGCTCCCAATATATGGCTCCATTATTTTGTCATATAAATATGTCTATCAGACTTATCTGACCCTTGGGCCATATTTATATTGCAAACTTATGCCATTTTATATATGATAGTGTAATATCAGCTTATGTTTCAAATTTGGATTTGAAAAGGTGAAGAGTAATGTGATGTAAATTTTCTGAATAATTAAGAACAGGTCGCAATTTTTTTGTTTTTAATTCATCATAGTGATAATGTTTTATTAGTTACCACTAGCTTTTCCTTTAACATACATATTTGATTTTCTTAAAATAAATAAAATATGTTATTTATGTTATATTACTTTGATAAGATTTCTGAATAGTTTTTAAGATTTCAAGTCTGATTTTATTGTCTTCAGCCTCCTTGGCCCATTTTTCTCTTAGTCCTTCTTGGACAGATTTAAAAAAATCTGCCCTTTGAGTCATTTCAGCCTCCATGGCCTCCCTTTTTATCTTTAGTTTGGACTCGAAATAATTTAATTGGGCAGTACCCAGTACTTCTTTTCGGAGTTTTTGAAGTTTCGGTTGCAGTCTCAGTTTGCAATCTCAATATAGGAGCTGTTGATGGTGCTGATGATTGAGTTGGTAATGAAGCAAATGACGATGTTGATGGCAGTAAATTTTCTTGTGGTGAGGCCTCTGTTGTTAGGTTGTTCTCACCTTCGAGAATTTCAATATTTAAATATGCTTCTTCTTCTTCTTCTTCTTCGTCTTCTTCTTGTGAAACAGTTTCTCTTGAAAAACCTCACTCTCTAAGCACATATTTTCAGAAGGTGTCGCAGTTGGTAGTTGAAATTTGTGGTTGTTAGAAACAATTGGCTTACCGCCAAATATCTCAATTATCTCCATCTCGTATGGTACAATGACTAATGCTGCTCCCGTTTTTTAGCAGTTTTATAGGCGTCAAGCAAATGCCTCATTTTCCTTTTAAGTGTGCCCTCGTTTGTTGTCGATTCCTGAAATATTTTTTAACTTTTTAATAAACATTATAATGAATTGAATTTTAAATTTTCTTACAACAATGATCTGAAAAATCATGTCCGTCAAAAGATGTTCATATGCCTTTTTTTGTTTCCTTGCGTGGGTGAAGTCGTCTTTCCTGGTAGCATAACACCGAAGCAGACCAAGTACTTCTGGCCTTGACCATACCCTACGACTGCTCATTTACAAAAAATTTGTTTAATAATTATTTACTTAAATTACAGATAATTATTCATTACCTTTTAAATTAACGCAGCATATTATTCAAAAATACAAATTGAAATTTTCAAATAATGATATCAATTTAATGAAAAAAGTTTACCCTGATAGTGCAGTTCACAAATTTGTATTCAAGCGAGCCTGATACCTTTTACCAAAAACTGAAATATAAAATTTGACCGGCGCGACTAGGTGAATTTACCGGTATCTTCATTTCATCTCAATTGTTGAAAAGAGAAAGAAGACAAAACCTGTAATAAAATGAGGAGTCGAAATTATCTAGTGAACTCTCTCTTTTTGAAGCGAGATTGTTTTTAGTCTGAATAGAATCGGAAAGTGTTGCCGTAGGCCTATAAAAAAGTGTATTTTTTTTTGTAATACTGTTTCAAAAAAAATTATAAGAAAGTAAAAAAAAAGTTTAAAATATTGAAAAAGGTAAATAAGCACGCTAAGGAATTTGTCAGGTTAGTGTGTATAATTTATTACCGTAGTAGTAACAAAAAATGTTAAAAAAAAGTGCAGCACATATTTTACATATGTAACACTAAGGCAACGCTGAATAAGACACAACAGCTGTGCACAAAACCAAAACATAATTAAAACTTCGAATACCTAGATGATTAAAAAAAAAAATCTTAAAACAAAAACTTATTAAAAAATGGAAAATTCAAATGAAATGGAGGTAAGGTCAAATAAAACAATAATTAAATTTTCTTAATTGATTGAATCTCAAGTTATTTGCATTATTATTGGAAGATGCAACCTTGCAAAGCTTGCGGCGTGAGCAAGAAAATCAAGACATTGAGGAAGTTTTGTCTATTTTAGACTCTATCTCAAAGTGTGAAAACTTCGTTGAAACTGTAGATCTTTTTGGTGATACGGATTTTAAAGCGCATTATGAGGTTTAAACGACCAACTATTGATTATCTTATAGGTATGCATTTAAAATGTATATTAAAACAGTTAGATACTTGATTTGCTTTATTCCTTTACAGCAAGATTTTCACAATCAAGTTTCGTGGCCCAGTTTGAACCTGAAAGAGCCAGAATTTGCCCAAAAAGTCGATTTACAATTATATTTGGTACGTTAGCAACACCGTAACATTCAGGCAACTAGGGAGTGGCAAAGTCATCAGCTTGGACAACTGTGCACCGCGTTGTTGCTTTTCTCATAAAAATTGGTAACCAATACGTCAATTGGCCTCAAGGCGCATTTGCAGAGGAAATTCAGCGCAAATTTCAAAATAAAAAGAAGATACCAGGAGTAATTAGTGCAATTGATTGTACCCATATTTCTATTAAAGCTCCAATTGCAAATAAAACTTCGTACTTTGATCGGAAACAAAATTATAGCTTGGTTTTGCAAGCAGTTGTTGATTCTGATAAGCAATTCATCGATATAACTTGTGGTGAACCGGGTTCTCTTCATGACAGCAGAGTTCTCAGGAGATCGGATCTATACGCCAGAGCAGAGACAAATTATGCGGAAATGTTTCCCAATCGCTCATTTATTCTAGGCGATTCTGCATATCCAGCAAAAAAATGGTTGGTACAACCATTTAAAGACAACGGAAACCTTACAGATTCTCAAAGGAGTTTTAATTATATACATTCCTCCGCGAGGATTGTAGTTGAAAATGCTTTTGGATTGCTAAAGAGGAGATTCCGAAGGCTTTTAAAGTTTACGGAGCAAACCGATTTGCGTTTAATGTCAAAAATTATTATGAGTGTATGTGTATTGCACAATATGTATGTATATCTCACGATGATTTTTCTGAAGAAATTGTAGAAGATGAAATTGATATTGTTCCTTACATTGTTGATGTTGATGACTCAACAGATTTTTCACTCAGTAGACGTGAAATACTATTTAATGACTTGCAACAGCTAAATATTATATAAAACTTCCACAATAAGACAATGAAATAAACAAAAAAGTGGTTTGAATTTTTCGTTTTTTTAACCTTACAAAAATTAACAATTTGGAATTAATTTATTTTGAAAAGTTTGGTCTTAAGAACAAATTGGTTCTAAATTATCTGCCAAACCAAGCAAGGTACTTTTAACAAAAAATAAATGTACCTACCAATGCTGAATTTATGATACAGAAAATGTGATAATTCCCTTGAGGTCAAGTTATATCGTATTCGCAACTAAAACTTGAAATATCTTCATTTGCAGGAGTACATCCTATATGAACCGCAGCATAAACAACAAACTTCAACCACAGCTTTTGCAACAGCACAAGGGCGGTGGAAGTGGTGCTACCAATATGCTCTGTTGTTCCGGTGGAGCTATTTCAAAGAATAACGTCAAGGCTTCCCCGCCACAAGGAAATGCCGGAGCAGTCATAGCAGGATCCTTAAAACCTGCACCAGGCGAGCGAATCGCTCTGCTTGTAGATAATGTGCGTTTCATTGTTGATCCAGCTCTAGTAATTGCCCATAGGAATACAATGCTCGGCACAATGTTCAGTTCGGGATTCGAATTTGTTCACCCAAATGAAAGGGGTGAGTACGAAGTCGCCGAAGGAATTACACATACTCAGCCTTATTTATTATTTTTCACTAATACTGGGTTCAACCTCGGAATAGTTAAACCGAGCCGAAGCACTTACTTCGAGTTTACGCCACGTCAAACAAATCCTTATTTAATATATATTTTCTTAGCCGTAATAGCTACGCCTTCTTTATGTCAAATATACTGGGAAAAAAAGTCACCAATCTAAAACTCTGGTTATTATACACAAACAAAAACCCCAGCAAACCCTAGCTGATTTCCATTATTATTTATTTTATTATCATTGTATGCTTATTGGAAATTGGATACATTTAAAATTGGATTGTATAAAGTTCAAATCCAATAAATGAATGTACCAACCAAACCACATTGCGTTCCCAATACCGTACAACTGTTAGAGCGTTTGGAAAATATAAATAATTTATGCAAAATATCTATCCTTTTTGTCTTAGTAAGAAACGAAAAAAAAATTGCTTACACTCCTTTTTGTAAATTTCACAAGATGTCATCCCAAAATGACATTTAGATACTAAAACGGCCTTAAACCTCCTATGAACCAGTTTTAGCTTATTCCACCGCTATTCCTCGAGCATTTTCATTATAAATAAGGTTTTCAGGATTAGAGCCGTTGTAAAGTGGAAGTAACTTTACTCCGTCGCTAAAACGAGTTAGTAAATAAGGCTGACTGTGTTCTGTGCGATTTTGGAATATTATAAAAATGGAATAATCAAGTGTCCACCGTCGGTTTCGGTGCCCGAGCTCAAGGAAGCTTGCGACTATTTACTGATCCATTTCAATAAAATTTTAATTTTGAATCGCTCGTATTGCGACCGAGTGCAGACTGAGAATTGAAAAAGAATTATACCATTTGATTCGAAAATTTGATCATATCATATATCATATATGTAACCTTGAGTTTTATCTTAAGAAAGTAAAAGTGGGCATAAACTTACTTGCACTTGTCCTCCTAGTACTACGAGTTTTTTCAGGGCTTCGTCAATACATGTGCTTACAGTAGACAGGATGAGCATTGGATCCTGTTCTATCCATCCATCTTGTGGGTAGATTTGGAGGACATTCATCTGGTGATAACAAACAATTTCATCCTTTCCAGCTTGATAAAAGTGATCCCACATTACATTCTAAGAACGGAGCTCTTTTACAGCGGACGTTTTTCTGTTTTTTTTTTTGTCTTGTGATTTTTGTTATATAAAGATCATATCGAAATTCCTCAAATGGAACTGAACTCTCTCAAAGTGTACCAGCTCAACATATTCCAAACTTATAACAAATGGAGGCCATTCTGTCAAATTGACCAAACTTCCAGAAGTTGGTTGCAGGAGTACAGTACTACGGAATGGTGCACTAGGAAAGCCCAGCTCACGGAATGCTGTATCATATTCGACCTGTTGTTTGGTCATTGCTTCCACTTTCTCACAGAAACTCTTGAATGCCGTCTTGAGTTTGTGTCTCAATTCTCGTTCCGACTGTTCGGTAGCCAAATCATCACGATCGTGCATGTGTTGATGCTTGCCCAGATCCGTAGTGATTTCTCCCACTTCTGTGTAGAACTGAACGTCGACGTGCTTCTTCTTGCCAAACATAATCGCATGCTTGAAATGAAAATGCAATATAATGATCAATTCACCGTCACAAGGCTGAAAGAAGACGCTCTTGATGTTGTTGTATAAAATGTCCACTTTGTCACCTCGCATTGAGACATACCGAAAACCATTTGTGTGCGCTTCCAAGCTGCCAGTCATACGTTTGGTAACAATATTTGGACGAATGTATAAATCTTTAAGCTTAGGATTACCCTTGTTTTGGGACATTACAAGTGTGTCTTGCTTTACAAGATCTTTTTTTTTCGCGCTCTTTAGCTTCGCGTGTCTTAAAGCGTTTTTGGACCTCTTTGATGAGACGGAACGCATTTTTAAGATTCGATTAGGGAGTAAGATTTCACCTGGTTCTTTTGTGTTGGCACTGCGACAGGTTCTACAAATAAAAAAAATAATCAATAAATTTTATATTTAATTCATTTTTTCAGAAAACTTACACTTCTTTGACGAATGTGGCTTTGGGTTGTGGGTAAATTCCACCTTCATTGCGTCCCATTGTTGCACCGGGATGGAAAAAGTTGATACGCAGTTACGTATACTCTCCTTCCATCGATTGTGAGATATTTTTGATCGGCACTATTGGAAACTAGATATTGGAAACTAGATATTTTGGGCGCAGCTGTCAACGTCAACTGAATAAAAAAAAAAACAATTTTCTTCTTTTTTTCTTTTATCTGACGTTTGTATACAATTCATCACTTTGGTAGCACAGTTTTAAGCCTCGATAAAAATTATGCCCCGAAAATTCTCGGGGCATCGCTGATGCCCATAGTCGCTTAGTTTTTGTTGCATTTAACATGTGAATTGTTTGCCCCAGGTATCGTTTTTTTTATCTTAGCTTATTGAAAATGTAAAAAAAAACACACCTAATATCCATAGCTGGGTACCGTTAATCAAAAAGTTAACTTCGTTAATCGTTAATCCGCTACTAAAAAAGTTAGCCTCGTTAATAGTGTTAATAAAACATCGATTGTTCGAGCTTTCGATAGTATCGATAGTTTAAAAAAAAACTATCGATTAATCGATAGATAATCGATAGTGTTTTTCATAATAATATATAATAAAATGAGTTGAAAAAAAATTCAAATCTTTTAAGAAACATTTAAAAAAAAATCGAATTTTGTAATCATTTAAAAAAAAACTATTCACACTTGCTGATCAAAAATTGTGTTCATGTATTTATTATTGGCGTGATTTTTAAGCAAAAATCCTTTTGATGTTTTTTTTTTGATCAAATTTCTCGAAGCTTTGGAGGGCATTAACATTTGCACTGGTGGAATTTGATTTCCATCTGCATCAGAGGATGAACCATCACCTTCTATATTTAAAGATAATATCAGCATCAGTAAGTTTTATTTTTAAATGGTCTTGTAAATTTAAATAAAAATTGCCAGATTTGTTGAAAAAAGTCCGAATCGAATATTGGTTTTTACGCAAACTTAATTTTACAAATAAACAAAACACAGAACGGGGAAACTGTAAACTCGAAAGAACACGAAACATGTAAACATATGCTCTGTAATGAAATGCTGTTACGGAACTTTCCCTATTAAAGCGGTGACGGTAAGCTGACATGTCAAAAAACAAAACTGTGTAAAAAATCGAGTGGGGTATAGTGTTCCACATTAGAGTAGAACGGCTAAAGAAATAATCTCTGTATTTTACAGTACACCTGGTACCCGGAATTAGGCTCAAAGGTTAACTGATGAGCATTCTTTGCAAGACGAGTATTACGGCGAACATTTTTCAAGGGAGGAATGCAGCAGGCTATATCATTAGAGCACTATTTATATAAGAAGCGATAAACAAAGTAAGACAAGTGACATTGCACGGGTGTTCTAGAGAAACAAACGTTTCGATAATAGAACTGGCTCTTTCTTGGATTCTACCTAAAATGTGCAGATGGGTTTTAGATTTTAGGAGCCCAGATATCGGAGTTATACTCAAATTAAGGTCGAATGTATGCCTTATAAATTGTAGCCAAATCCGAAGAAGAAAAAAATACTTGCATCTTCTAAAGAAACTTAAGCATTTAGCCGCAAATGTCATTTTTATCATTCAAGGACAATTTTCAGTCAACGAATCATTTATGAAACAAAAACACATCAACTTTACAGACTATCGAAGTTTTCACCAAACTTTCGATAGTCCCGATAGTTCAAAACAATCGATTAATCGATTAAACTATCGATGTTTTATTAACACTACTCGTTAAACGTTAAAGCATTAAATTTCGGAAGAATTAACGCAAGTTAACGTTTATCGTTAATCCGTTAAAATGTGATAAAAATTGCAGTTTTTATATTTTTTACTCCGAGCACCGGCGGCGCTAAGTAATGCCGGTCGTCCACTAGGCGATCAACGCACAAGTTTCGAATTCAACTCTAATGTACGGTGCCTTCAATTCTGTTCAACCAACGGGTTGGATCTAGTTGTTGGCCGTTGCTCAACGAATTGCTCAACAAGTGTACGAGCTCGTGTTGCTCCTTGAAAATATTCGATCAACACGTTGAGCAACATTTTCAAGATAATGTGCTGCACATTATTTGTTCAACGCGTTGATCAACTTTTTAATTTTCTTTGGGATTTCTTGACGTAATATTGTGTTGCATTGCGTTGGCTGCAGTGAAATGTGTCTACGTGGTTGAACTATTGTATTGCCATGAACTTGAAGTTGTTGCAACTTGGAAACTGTAGTTTATTTTGGTGGGATCAATCGATTTTAATTTCGCATATACTCGTATTTCATTGAAAAAACAATTTTCTTCGCGACTCAAGAAAAAATCATCTACCAAGAATCATCTTGGATGTTTTTTCTTCCTTTGTCGTTCATTTTCTAATATTATTAATGCGGCAGCCACTTTTTTTTTTTTAGAGGAAATCATACTCATACGGAACAAATTTAAGAATATTTTAAAGCGAAGGCGTGCGTCGACAATAAATGTATGTAATCAGTTCGTTAAAATTATTTCAGGTTTGACGTTTGAGTTTTTTGTTTATCGTGGTGCGTTCAACGCGTTCCCCAACGAGTGATCCTTGGTTAAGTGTACGAAGGTATCAACTCGTTCATCAACTGGTTGAGCAACAATATCGAAAACGCAGTTGATCAACTCGAAAAAAATTTGTTTCTGTCAAAATCGAACAAGTTTATCAACTAGTGTACGAGGTTATTCAACATTTGAGTAAGTTAGTCAACTAGGTGTACGGAGCTATTAAACACTGGAATAAGTTTTAAGAGTTGATCAACTAGGTGTGCGGGGTTAATCAAAATATGGGAAAGTTGGTCAATTATGTGTACGGGGTTCCAAACGCATTTTGTTCAACTTTAGTTGCTCAACGTGAATTACGTAAGTTGCTGCACTAGTGTAAGAGGTTGTAAATTCGTTTATCCAACGAAAGAGTTGAATAAAAAGTTGAACGAAGTTGGTTGAACTTATCGCGAACATAGTGGACGACCGGCATAATGAAATGATCAAACGAAACGAATCTCTTCGCAGTTTTCTCAATCGCACGAGCCGTCAAAATATAATACGTACCTAGCTGTTTTTGTTTCACCCGCGGCACGCGCCGTACGGCACTTGTCTCATACTTGTCTGAACCTGTTTTTCGGGCTGCGCGGTAAATAGTAGGCATTGGATTAACGATTAACGGACTTAACGTGGATTAACGGATTTTACGTGTTCGTAAACATTTCTAAAAGTTAACTTAAAAGTTAATCCGTTAATTAAAATTTTAACTTCGTTAATTAATGATTAACGGATTAACGAGTTAATGCCCAGCTATGCCAATATCATTCTTTTTCCTGGCAAAATTTTATAAAGTTATTTTGTACAGCAATGCACAAAAGTATCAATTTTACGCGCGAAGTACGCATTTCGCTCGGAAAAAAATCCAAGATAAAATTTGTTCCAGGAAAAAAAATTGTATGGGAGACAAAACTTTTCCCGATCTGCGTACTGGAAGAATATTTAGAAGAATATTTGGTGACAGAAGTCTGACAAGATTTTCCACAGCAAAAATCACTCATTATTCTCATTTATTCTCATTCATAATTCTTAAAAAATTATCTTTAAAACAAATTTTTTTAAATCTTTGAAAAAATTTTGTTTAAAGAACAGCTGTTTTCAGTGACATATTCTCTGCAAGATTCTTATGTATTATCAAAATTTAACTTGCACTTAGCTGATGTTTGGAGAAAAATGTACGATCTCCGTATTGGCACCTGGTAAGTTACTTTCGACACCTCCTAGAAGTCAGTGTGTGTACTGACAAATGGAGATAGAATTTCTTACGCTTTTTCGTTCAATGTATTTCCCATAAGAAAAAAGCAAAAAGAGGCTCGAAAAACATAAATTTTACTAATTAATTTTATAGGAACGGGTATCAATATTATGATTTTAACAGAATAATATGTGTTTATTTCTAAATCAGGTGGAAAATATATCAAAAACATAATTAATCCTGTGCAATTTGTACTAAAAAAATGTAAAGAAATTGCAAGAAAACAACAACAAATACTTAAAAAACGGATACACATGAATTTTTTGAATTAAGTCACAAAAATAACAAAGTTTCTTACATTTGCTTTTTAATTTGTCTTTTTCATCACTTGTTAACAAGAAAAAATAAAAATTTTTACAAAACATGAAAACACTAAACGACGTACACCGACCGAATTGAATTTAAAAATTGATAGAAGTAGTATTAGTAAACTTAATTGTGTTTTTCTTTTTTTTTTCATTTGTTTTCTTATATTACATAGTGTAATATTTTTACTAGGTTCTTTAAATAAAACTTATTACTCTTTCTAGTATTTCTTCTTTATTTTTACTTTCCAAATTACAACAATAAATCTTAATTTATAATCAACTCAAATACTTGATTCAAATTAAAATCACACTTGTTTTACACTTTCCACAATCCAATAATCAGAGTTTTGCACACTTCCGTAATCAAAAATCGACTATACTGTGCTCACCGCGAACACTCTTCTTGTCTTTGAATGTTCTAGATGGTTGGAATAAGGGAAAATACATTTGACATTGGAAAAGAGCTTTGTGCCTAACCCAGTTTCTTTGGTAGTCGCCTACGACTTTAGTGAGGTGCTCTTTTAAGGTTCTGTTGAATCTCTCGACCATTTCAACAGATTGCGGGTGAAGTGGTGTGGTTCTCGTTTTCTTAATGCCAAGGAACTCGCAGACCTCTTGGAATATGTTCGACTCAAAGTTCCTTCCTTGGTCAGAATGGAGCTCCATAGGCACACCGAACCTGCTTACCCAGTTAGACACAATCTGGTCGGCCACGGTCTTGGCTTCTTGGTTCGGGATAACGTATGCCTCAGGCCATTTACTGAAGTAATCCATTACCACCAGAATGTATTTGTTTTTAGCATTCGTTTCCGGAAACGGGCCAGCTAAATCAACAGCAATCCTTTCAAACGGTGAGCCAACATTATATTGCATCATTTTTCCTTGCAGTTTTCTACCAGGGCCTTTGGTTGCAGCACAAGCGTCACAATTTCGGCACCACTTTTCAATGTCGTCTCTTGCATGCAACCAGTAGAATCGTTGTCTCACTTTTTCTAACGTCTTGTTGACTCCCAAATGGCCTCCTGAAGATCCATCATTTATCTCTCGAAGAACCTCTTTGATTTTCGATTGAGGTAACACAAGTTGCATCACATAGGATTTACCATCAGCGGATTCCCATTTTCGCCGAAGAACATCTTCTCGCACATGAAGTGAGTCCCATTGTGCCCAATAGGCCTTTAAATCTGGACTTCTATCAGAAATGTCATTCCATGTTGAGCAGATCTTATTTTTTCATTGCTCCATCCACAAATGGGGTCAGCCCTTATTCGCAGAGTGTTAATAGATTCCTTTTCTTCTTGTTGCCTGTAATTCTTGCAGTCTATTTTACAAGGTCTTTGGGATAGGGCGTCGGCATTTGAGTGCAGCTTTCCCCTTCGGTGTTAAATTTCGTAATCGTAAGTCTGCAGTCTTTTTATCCACCTTGCGACTTGTCCTTAGATGCGACTCCTGTCCATGGATGTATTTGTGGAAGTGTTTCGTTGCCAATATGAGTGCTAAGAGTTCTCTTCTGGTCACACAGCAGTTCCTTTCGGTCTTCGACAGTACTTTGCTGAAATAGGCGACAACCTTTTCTTCGCCATTGTGCACTTGTGACAGAACAGCGCCGACTCCCACGTTGCTTGCATCAGCATCGATGATAAAAGACTTGCCTGGAGTCGGATAGATCAACACCGGAGCATTGCATAGACGATATTTCAGTTCTTGGAAGGCTTTTTCACACTCACCTGACCATCTAAACTGTTTGTTCTTTTCCGTAAGCTGATGCAAACTCTTCCGGCAAAGTTCTTAACAAAACGTCTGTAATAAGTAGCAAGACCATGAAAACTTCGTAGTTGATGTTTGTCCTGTGGTGTTGGCCAATTTTTGACGGTGTTAACTTTTTCAGGATCAGTCTTGACTCCTTGGGCAGAGATAATATGACCCAAATACTTCACTTTAGTCTTGAACAGTGCATATTTGTCTGGGTTTTGTTTAAGGTTAGCCTCTCGAAGTCTCTGGAACACACCCGGTAGATTCTTGCAGTGCTGGTCGT
This sequence comes from Philhelius festivus, assembly GCA_963931855.1. NCBI lineage: Eukaryota > Metazoa > Arthropoda > Insecta > Diptera > Syrphidae > Philhelius > Philhelius festivus. The sequence continues at coordinate 104,264,427 of OZ007554.1, forward strand.
ATGTTTTTCCATAAACGATAACATCATCCAAGTAGACGAGACAAGTTTTCCAGGTCAGGCCTTGAAGGGCACACTCTATCAAACGCTCAAATGTTGCCGGAGTCGCAAAGACCAAACGGCATAAACCTTGAACTGCCAGAGCCCATTACCTGTGGAGAACGCTGTCTTTTCTCAATCTTCAGGGTGAATTTCAGCTTTCCAATATCCACTTTTCAAGTCCAGTATTGGACGTGATGAGAGCTAGTCGATAGACGTGTTTTTTTTACTGGCATTGTTTTATTTGATTAAATCTATTAATTCGATCGACATAAAAGCGCTTTTAACTGAAAATTAAATAACATAAAAGTTTCGCAACATCCCTTTTTCTTCAACTTAGCCGCGCGTTGATAAATAAATTGTTAATTTTAAAAAATATTTAAAATAATTAAAAATCAAAAACTTTTTGCCAATCTTGTGTTCCAATCCCATTTCCATTTAAACAAAACATATACTCACGAACTAAAAATCATCAGAACATCTCTCAATACAAATTTTATTTACCGGATTTATCACCACCACATGTCTAATCTACCGAAACGTATCAACACACGCTCGAAGAAAAATATAGCTACGGATTCGCCGCCAAGCTATCTGATTTCCCCATCCCCGCCTCGAAAACTCGCTACAAACGTCACTTCACGACCGCATTTGCCCCAAAGCTGCTTGCATTCTTCATCATCACCTCTAAAAGCTACCCGTAACATCATGGAAGACAACAATAACATGTGGGCAAAGATGGACGAACGACTGGCAAAGCAAAGTGAGTTTATAATTTCTTTTTTGTCTAAACAAATGACCGAGTCCGAAGCGGCTATCACTCAAAAAATCGATCGTGAAATAAATGAAATTAAAACCACTATTTCTGATATAAACAACCGAGTTGTACACTTGGAATCATATCAAAATGCAACAAACTCTGAGATTCAGCTCATAAAAAACGACTTGAATTCAATGAAAATTTCACTTCGTAAAGCCACTACCGAGTGCATAGACGCTAAAAGGTTGTTTGCCGATAACAACTCCAATCACACAGAGCTACAATCAAAACTCGATCACAATGTGGCGGAATTAAATGAGCTCAAGCAATCTTTTAATCACTACGAAAACCGAATGGTCGCAAGCGATGCTTTTTTATTTGGTATTCCGAGCTTACCCGATGAAAATTTAAAAAATCTATTTGATCATTTATGTCAAACGATTGGTATAGAGACGCCCGTCTTACGCAACATCTACCGAACTCGTCCTAAGAATGACTCACACAACACTGCGATTATGATCAAATTCAACTCTCCATACGAACTTTGCTCTTAAATCTATTGCGGACTTCCAAAAATCGAGTAAACAACAACTCTCCTTGCATCACATCGGATTTAATGTTAATCATCCATCAAAACCAATTTACCTGCGAGAGAGCTTATCTACGCAAAACCGAGGCTTATTCCAACGTGCTATGCAAATGAAAAAAAGTAAACATATCACCTCTGTTTATACTTCACGTGGAGTCGTATATGTGAAACGTCAAATGCACTCGACACCTTTATCAGTTAATTGCTTTGGAGACCTAGAGAGAATTGCCAGTTCTGCAAATGAAGAAGCCAACCACAATTCAACTTGATTGCCTTATCATTACTCTTATTTAATTTTTATTCAAAGTATATACTTATATATTTTTTTTTTTTTTTAATTTTTTCTTTCTCTTTTCATTAAACTTCTCTTTTTGTTTTATTAATTTTCTCTTTCACATCTTTCTCATTTTATTTAAATACTTATAGCAACATAAATTTTAAAACTATTATTATCATTTAAATTTTATATCAAATAAAAATCGAATTTTCCTATTCCTATTTTTCACTCTTTTTCTTCTCTTACCTTCTCCCTGCTATACATACATAAATTATATATATTGTTTTTGATTCTCCTACAATAACGATGGCTGATAACAGTGTTAGAGTTGATGGATCTTTGCGTTTGATGATTAATGTTCTAAGCAAACAATATAATGGTCTTCGGGTTTGTCACATTAATGCGCAGAGTCTTCTGCCGAAAATTGATGAATTCCGGGATTTATTTGTAGATTCTGGTGTGGATGTTATTTGTGTCTCAGAGACCTGGTTGGTTGATGATATAAATGATCAGTGTTGTCGTTTAAATGGTTATCGGGTTTTTCGATCAGATAGAAATCGTCAAGGTGGTGGGGTGGCAATGTATGTCAAAGAATCTATTAAATGCAAGCTGAGATGTTCTTCTGAGTGTAGTACAGGCATCCAGTACGTTTTCGTTGATTTGATCGGAAATCATAATGAAAAATTGCTCATAGGTGAAATTTACAGGCCCAACAAAAACATAAATCTTTTCCCCCTATATGAACTCTTGGAGGACATAACGTGTGATTGCTCAGACATTATATTATGCGGTGACTTCAATAGCAACCTTTTATGTGAAAATATCTTTTCGGATCAGATGAGCAGACTTGACCATAAATCCGTTAATACAACTACTCCCACTCACTACTTCGGTGGAGAACCAACGCTACTTGACTTAATTCTTGTAAACGATACAAACAAAGTTTTACTGTACGACCAGCTTTCTGCACCCGGTTTCTCCAAACACGACCTAATTTTTATATGTTACAGTTTTATACTTACGCCTATAGCAACAACTTACAGCTATCGCGATTTCAAAAACATTGATTATTCCCAACTTGAAGCAGATGCTAGAAATATAGCTTGGGATAATTTATTTAACTTGTCCTCGTCTACTGAGCAGGTACGGTTTTTCAATCACAACGTTGCTCAGCTGTTTAACAGATATGTCTTAGTTAAAACCAAGCAAAATAATTCGAATAATACAAATTGGTTTACCCAAGAAATACGCATCTTAATGCAGCAGCGAGATCGAGCCTACAACTCGTGGAAACGTTATCGTCTTCCTGAACTAAGACAAATGTATAAATCACTTCGCAATAAAGTTGTGATAGAAATTCGTTTAGCTAAGATTAGATTTTTCTCTGGCAAACTCAATACTTCCCTTAATAGCCGACAGTTGTGGAATAACTTGCGTAGTATTGGGCTTGGTAAGACCAAACACAATCATGTTGAGAATGTTGACGGTAATTCATTAAATAGGAAGTTTATCTCCACTCTCTCTCCTAATCCTTCTAACCCTGCGATTCCAGTTAATTTCTCTTCAAATAATTTTGATTTCCCTAGTTTTGGGTTCACAGGAGTTAGCAGTGTTGAAGTTGTTGAAAGTATACTTTTAGTAAGGTCAAATGCCATCGGTCTCGATGAAATGCACCCTTCTTTTTTAAAGATAATACTTCCAATTGTTCTGCCATATATCACGCATATTTTCAACACCATACTTACAACGGGGGAATTCCCTTCCGATTGGAAATTAGCGAAAGTCCTACCCATACCCAAAAATGCTAAATGTAATGAATTTAGGCCGATTTCAATCTTAGCTTTCCTTTCAAAAGCTTTTGAAAGGATCCTGAAAAATCAAATGAGCGTTTTTCTTAAGACGCATAATCTTCTTAGCGCATGTCAGAGTGGCTTCCGAGAGAAACACAGCTGTGTCACTGCTTTGCTAGATGTAATTGAGGACCTTCGTCAAGCACTGGATGAAAATAAAGTAAATTTTTTAGTCCTCCTAGACTTTTCGAAGGCATTCGATACAGTTGTACACGAGAAACTCACACGTAAGCTTTACCAGCTTTATAACTTCTCGCCTGATGCTGTAAAACTTATATCTTCCTATTTATCAGATAGAATGCAAACAGTTGAAATATGTAACAATTTATCCAATTTTCTTCCTACTACTAGTGGAGTTCCACAAGGATCCATTCTTGGGCCATTACTTTTTTCGCTCTACGTCAATGATATTCCATCCATCGTTGATAACTGCTCGTTACATATGTATGCCGACGATGTTCAAATGTACCTCGGCTGCGGTCTTGGTCTTATTGAAGATGGTGTTTGCCGTGTGAATGAGGATCTCGAAAAACTAGCACTTTGGGCTAAGACTAATGGATTGGCTTTAAACCCGTCAAAATCTAAGTGCTTGGTTATATCTAAAAAAATTTTAGATTTAACCTACTTCCCTCAAGTAACTTTAAATAATAAAACAGTTGAATATGTGAATTCCGCTCGAAATCTCGGAATAACCTTTACGCGAAATCTAACTTGGGATAAGCACATTAACGGTGTAGTCGGTAAGGCATACGGAACGTTACGCGTGCTCTGGGTCTCCCAGTCATACACACCGATCAAGACGCGTGCAATGCTTGCGAAAAGTTTAATTCTTCCCATTTTAGTCTATGGATGCGAAATTTTCTCCAGTTGTAATTATGCCTGCAAAAGAAAGCTGAATGTCGTCTTCAATAACATCATTAGATACATCTTTGGACTACGTAGGTACGACAGGGTATCTAATCTTTCGAATTGTTTACTTAGCATGTCTCTCGAGAAATACTTTCAGTTTCGCACATTATCCTTGCTTTCCGATATCCTGTACACAACCCAACCACCATATCTTTTTCAGAGAATTACGAGGGCCTCTTCAGCCAGATCTGACCAATTGATTCAACCCCGCTACGCCTCCCTAACGTCTGAGCGCCAATTTTTCATTAACGCTTCACGTCTGTGGAATTCTTTGCCTCGCCATATCAAGAGAACCAACAACAATACACATTTCAAGGCCCAATTAAGACAATTTTTGTCAGTATCTTAAAATTTTTGTTTATACTCTATCATTTCACCTTTCTCAGTTTATCCTTTTCCTATCCGCCTTTATTATCATCTCTTCTTTTTCTTTTTTACTTTTCTGTTCTTCTTCAATTAGTACTTCGATTTAATTTTTGCCAACAAATGTTATTTAATTTTTGCTACTCCGAGTCCACAATTTTGACAAGGTCTTCTTGGTGGTAATCGGCATTGACGCTGTAAATATCCAGTCTTGTTGCAATTCCAGTACTTTTCAAGTCCGTTTCGTTGGTTCCTTTGGACATCAGTTTTTCGGCATGAGCATTCTTCGACAATGGCTTCTCTAAGTCGATGTACTCCGTGAGATGCTTGCTCTGATGCTTCCATTGTCAGGGCAAACGCTAATGTTTCCGAAAGCGTTCGTTTTCCAGCAATTTGCACGGCCCTTTGAAGATGTCTATTCCTTGCTCTCGTATCGCACGGTTGAGTTTGAATCAATATATTGTTTCTCTGTGCTAAGCCTATAATGTCTAATGAATGCTTTATTTGTGAAATCGTAACGACCGAAACTGAATACCTGTCGTGCTTTGTCTGTAAATTATTTTTCCATATAGAATTGATAAATAAATGTGATAATATTTGCTGGAGGTGTGACTTGTGCTGCAATTACTCTTCCACAAGTTCTTATGCTAAATTAAATACCTTAACCAAAAAGCTTGATAATTTTTATAACGAGTTTAAGTCATTTCGCGATTCCCTCGATGCAAACGCAAGCAAAGCTAAGAACCCTGTAATCACTCGCTCAAAAGCTAAATTAAATCTAAATACCCCAGCCAATATATCAAATAAAAGCTTTTAATCGCCTGCATTGCCTAGCAAAGCACTAAAGCCCATAAATGTTACCCCCATTTCCGTCCGCAATTTTAAATCCAAACCAGCCACGTCTACAAACAAAAAATCTTCAACAAACTCTGTCACAGTTGATAAGAATATAAAAAAAAGTATCTGGCCTTTAGGAACGAATTTACGTGCTTTTAAATTCATTCCAAAAAACGAAGTTACACGGCTTCAAAACGACAAAACATAAGCTCTGAATTGTCCATATCTCCTGCTCTTGCTCCTGCCGATATAAATATATATGAAAATGCTGTCTACGATGTTGATATTGCTGTTGCCAATGAATCCGTTAATGTTGACAAGTCTGATATTCCTGTTGCTGCTAATGATGTTGATGTTCCTGTTATTGCTAATGATGCTGATGTTCCGGTTGTTTCTGATGTTCCTGTTGTTGCTGATGATGGTGCAATCACGTCTACTGAAAATTTTGATGATTACTCATCTTGTTCGCTCTTCTATCATAATGCGGGTGGGATGAGAACAAAAGTAAGTGATTTTTTTGTTGCTACTACTGGCTGCCCATATACTATCATTGCTTTTACTGAAACTTGGCTGAGTGATAATATAAACTCATCAGAATTATTCAACTCCGATTTTAAGGTCTTTAGAAAAGATCGTTGTGCAGTTGAAATTGGATTAAATAGAGGAGGAGGAGTTTTACTAGCCGTTCGTTCGAGTTTGAAAAGCAAACAAATTTAACTTCAATTTTCGTCAGGTTCGATAGAACAAATATGCATTTGTGTTGAATTTTTCACATCTCACATTAAAAATAATAAAATTAATGTATATTTTTTTGTATCATATATTCCGCCTAATTCAGATGCTCAAATTTATGAAAATCATATTGATAATGTACAATTTATTACTAATACTTTAGAACCAAACTCTTTCATTGTTGGCCTAGGTGACTTTAATCTACCAAATATTAATTCGATTTATTCTGAAGACGATAAATGAATTTTTCCTTTTAATGTCAGTAGGGATGTTGAATTAATTGTAACTGACACAATGTCTGCTATGAATCTACAACAAACAAATTGCATTTATAATTCAATTGGAACAATGTTAGATTTAGTTTTTGTCCATCAGGATATCGAATCTTCTGTTTCGGAAGCTGATTTTTTACTTTTGATGAATTATATCCACCACAAAGCTCTAAATATATCTTTTAATTTTAGAATTTTAAAACAAATATCTATGTTTAATTGTAATAATGCTGTATATGACTTTGATAAAGCCGATTACGTGTCGTTAAATAATTTTATTTATTCAGTTAACTGGGAAAATATTCTCTCTACAACTAGTCTTGAAAATACCTGCAATGTTTTCTGTGAAGTAATAGAATCCGCTTTTTCTATGTATGTTCCAATTAAGGTTATAAAAAAGCAAAATCGACCAATTTGGTTTAATAAAAAATTGTCAAATTTAAAACGCGCTATGAGAACTATGTACAAAAAGAGCAGAACTAATATTTCACTTCAAAGTAGGTTTTGTCAACTTAGAAAAGAATATGAGTTCTTGAAAAAATTTCTTTATAAACAATATCTTTGGTCTCTTGAGTCCAAAATTAAGCACGATTCTAAAGCGTTTTGGACATTCATTAATACAAAAAGAAAAGCACTCGGCTTACCTTCGCAAATGGAACTAAATGGTGTCATTAGTGATGATTTGAGTGTTATATGTAATATGTTTGCTTCTTTCTATCATTCTAATTTTGTTAATCTTGACATACATATGTAAGATGTTCCAATTTACCGTCTTGTGAAGCTCTCACTGATATTGGTTATATATTTATTACAGAGAATGATATTATGAAGGAACTGTCTTCCCTTGAACCGAGTACTTCTCTTCCACCTGATAATATCCCTCCAATCTTTTTAAAAATGTGTAAACTGGGCCTTCTCAAGCCACTTCATATCATTTTCAATAGATCTCTATGCTACGGTGAGTTTCTCGAAACTTGGAAGTGGTCCTTTATAACACCTATACATAAGTCAGGTTCTAAAAAGGCTGTGATAAACTATAAACCAATTGCTAAGCTTCAAATTATTCCAAAAATCTTTGAAGCTATTGTCAAAAATAAGTTATATTCTATTGTTTGTAATAATATTTCGGATTTTCAACATGGTTTCGTGAGAGGTAAATCCACAACCACGAATCTTGTAATAATGCCAACGCCTGCCTACGTGCTTTAGAGAGTAGACATCAAACTGATTCTATATTTACAGACTTCTCTAAGGCTTTTGACAGCGTTCAACATAACATTCTAATTAAAAAGCTGGAATTTTTAGGTTTTCACTCACAACTATTGTTGTGATTGAGAAGTTACTTAATTGGAAGAAAGCCATTTGTAAAAATTGGATCCAAAATTTCGTCAGAAATAACAAATTCTTCAGGTGTTCCACAAGGTAGCCATCTTGGTCCACTTTTATTTCTGTTGTTTATTAACGATTTACCTACACATGTCGCTCACTCCAAATGCTGCTATGCTGATGACCTTAAAATATTCAAAGAAATTCAGTGTAAATACGATGCTATTGATTTACAAAACGACTTAAAAAATATATCTGATTGGTATGATCCCAATGGACTATTCTTTAACATCAGTAAGTGTTCGGTATTAACCGTATCCAAAATTTTTAATCTTATTATATTTGATTATACCATTGGGAATACAAGCCTAAAACGCGTATCACGTCAAAAAGATCTGGGTGTAATTTTCGATGAACAATTAAATTTCTCCTGGCACTATGAATATATTATATCTAAAGCTAACTCAATGTTAGGTTTCTTGTTTGGAAATTCAAATGATTTCCAAGATCCTTATACTCTGAAGGCACTATATTTCGTTAATACGTTGATCTCTTGAGTACTGTTGCGTAGTATGGAATCCATTTTATGCCAATGCCCGTTTTCGTATCGAAAAAATTCAAAAGCGGTTCACAAAATTTGCTTTAAGAAAATTTAATTGGTGCTATAGTCCACCATATGATGCTAGATATGCTTTAATAAATCTTAAACCTCTTGGCGTAAGACGTGAATATTTTTCTGTTCTTTTTGCACGCGATGTTTTATGTGGGCATATTCAATGTTCACAATTACTTTCTATGTTTAATTTGTACGTCCCTATACGACATCTAATTACGGTCTAAATGACCCAATTACCATGGCTTCAATTCATTACAATAAGTGTGTAAGATAATGATTTTGAATTGCGTGTAATTTTTTTTTATTATTCTTAAAAATTGTAAATTATTATTATTTACTTCTTGGTATTTTATTTAACTTATTTTTAGTACTTTAAATGTGTAAATAACATATCTATATATTACTTTGCAATTACATTTTACCACTATATATTTAATCTAAGAAAGTTAATGCACTTGATAGATAAAAAATAAATAAATAAAGAAGAATGTATGTCGGAAATGGCGCAAACAAATGCCTCAACTGCAAACTGGTTACAGATTTCCTCTCCAACATCTGGATATGCAAGATTAACAAGCCTTTCAATGTCCGCTTCGAGCTGTTGTAGAGTTTCGCCCCTCTTCTGAACTCTGGAATTGAGTTGTACCTTGAAGACTTCTTTCATATGGCTATTGCCAAAGCCAACCAAGAAATTAAAGCCGCCGCTCTTATCTGCTGGCATGGTTTGCAATAACTAAGCAGCTGCTCCTATAAGAGCAAGGGTTAAGGCTATATACTTGTCAGCCTCACCCCAGCCATTTGTTGTGGAAGCTGCCTCAAATTGCTTCTTGTATATTGACCAAGAAGTTTTTCCATCAAAGGTAGGAGGTTGCATCTCTTTTTTTCTCCAAGTTTCCCCACAACTTTCCCGAATCTTTATGTTTCGAACACGGTCTAACTCTTTTGAAAACGTCTTCATTTTGTTGTCGACTAGGAATGAAACACGTTCATCTAACTCTTTTGAAAACGTCTCCATTTTGTTGTCGACTTTATTCTCCAGCAATGAAACACGTTCATCAAGTGCAGATACATTATTCTCCATGTTAACAAGCTTGCCTTCTAGCATATTTCTCTGCTCTTCGAGAAGGTCTTTTTGTTTCTCCAGGCATTCGAAAATATTCTTTTGTTCATTTTTTTGTTCATTTCGTTGCTCTTCGGGACGTTCGAGAATATTCTTTTGTTCTTTCTTTTGTTTATTTCGTTGCTCTTCGAAACGTTCAAGCAGAAGACTAATCATATTTGAAACATATTTGCGACAGCTTCAAAGACGAAAATGTCCGGGTCTTCATTTTGTTGTTTCAAATATTCGGCCAAACGCAGAACAAGCTCATTTTTCGATCCTGCTCTAGAAAGTTCTCCCTTGCCTAATTCGTCCACTTTTTAGCTCATTACAGTTGAGCTCTTTCAGTAACTGGCTCATTTTATTATTATTTTATTTTTTTTTTCGCACACTTCACTGCACAATAAGTTTTATTCCACTTTTCTGACACCAATGTTATATTATTACTAGGTTCGTTAAATAAAATTTATTACTCTTTCGCGGTCAGCCATCAGACGAATAGGGGGAATAACATGTAGCATACGAAAACATGCACGTGCCGTAACTATTCGAGACTGGTGGAAGTCTGATCATAGCCTCTCCATGGCGGCCGCTAGAAACAAGCCTTTAGTCCTCAGACGAAGAAAAAGAGACTTACTACGAAAAAGTCGAGAGGGCCCTCAATGCCTGTCCAAGGTATGATGTTAAAATCATCCTTGGGGATTTGAACGCAAAAATAGGTCGGGAGCCGGTATTCAGGCATTACGCAGGCACCCATAGTTTGCATGAGAACACTAATGACAATGGACTTCGAGTCTTAAAATTGGCAGCATCGAAAAACATGGTCGTTGCGAGTACCAGGTTCCCGCGTAAAGATATCTACAAAGCCACCTGGGTATCACCTGATGGAGTCACTCGTAACCAAATAGACCACGTGTTGATAGACCGTCGCCACTACTCGAACTTGATGACGGTACGAATGTACCGAGGTGCCAATACTGACTCGGATCACTATCTTGTTGGTATGGTTTTCCGAGGGCGGATTGCCTTGCGAAGACGCATTGCATCCGCCGATCAGGTTCGAATCAACACGGCTGCCCTGCGCAATGAAAACACCAGTAACACCTTTGGTAATGCGTTAGGACTCGCCCTAGAATCACTTGATTTAGGGAGAGTAAGTCCTGGAGCCAGTATGCTGGGCGTAAATGAGAAGTGGACACGCCTTAAGAATATTGTCATTAGTACTGCCAACTGCATCTTAGGCAGCAGTCGTAAAAATCGGAACGACTGGTTTGATGATGAATGCAAGCTAGCGACTGAATATAAGAATGTTGCGTACCGAGCAATGCAACAATCTCATAGAACGCGGGCACGCGAAGAGGAATATAAAGAGCTCAGAAGAATAGAAAAACGGCTACACAGACAAAAAAAATCAGCCTGGGAGAAGAACCTAATCTGTGAAATAGAAAATAGCCGAGAGCGAGGTCCGCACCAGGCGCGGAAGTTCTACCAATCCATCCGAAACATGACGCAGTACACACCACGCTGCACATACTGCAAGGACGGAGAGGGAAATCTGATCACCGATCCTGAAAGCATACTGGAGCGATGGGAAGTGTACTTTAATGAATTGCTAAATGGTCAGCTCACTGCAGGAGTGGAGGCTCCACTACTTCAAGAAGAATACCCTATGTTGCCGCCACCAAGCATAGAAGAGGTTGAGAAGGCTATAGGCCGGCTTAAACAGAACAAAGCCCCGGGAGCCGATGGCATACCAGCCGAATTATTCCCTCACGGCGGGCCAGCCTTACGTCAAGCAATTCATGATATTATAGTACACGTATGGGAGCAGGAAGAAATGCCAGAAAACTGGCGAAAAGGTTTAATATGCCCCATACATAAGAAGGGAGATGTCACAATGTGCAGCAATTATAGAGGTATCACGTTTTTGAGTACCGCCTATAAGATACTCTCCTCTATCCTACAAGACCGGATAACCCCATACGCTAAAACCGTCATTGGACAATATCAGTGTGGTTTCATTCCAGGCAAATCAACAACTGATCAGATCTTTACCCTTAGGCAGGCGATGGAAAAATGTCTAGAATTTAACATCCCAACATACCATCTGTTTATAGACTTTAAGGCCGCTTATGATAGCATAGCCAGGGTAGAACTTTACAAAGCCATGAGAGAATTCGGCATCCCAAATAAATTGACACGACTATGTAGGTTGACCATGACCAACGTAACAAGCCAAGTAAAAATAGCCGGATTGCTATCCAGACCAATCAACATCTTTAATGGACTCCGACAAGGGGACGGTTTGGCCTGCCTCCTCTTCAACCTGGCGTTGGAGAAAGCAATCCGTGGCTCTGGCACGGCAACAAGAGGGACCATCGTCAACAGGTCCAGCCAGTTACTGGCTTACGCAGACGACATCGACATCATCGGAAGAACCGAACAAGCTGTACACGATTCCTTTATCCAGATCGAGCAGGCGGCACAAAATCTGGGGCTGCACATTAGTGAAGGTAAAACGAAGTACATGGTGGCGTCGAATGCGAGAGGAACAGTTGGTCAAACAATCAAGGTTGCGGAGCACGAATTTGAAGTGGTGCAATCCTTTAAATACCTTGGGTCAATAGTAGCAGCCGATAACAATATAGAAGAAGAAATACGCGGGCGGCTTCTCAAATCCAACAGAGCCTACTATAGTCTGTCAAAGCTCTTCAAATCCAGAAATCTCACCATAACTTCAAAACTGCTGCTGTACAGGACCATGGTCCTGCCAGTACTCACATATGGATGGATCCCGCAGTCCGCCAACAACTAGGGGATCATCTTTCACAAGGATTGAGACCAATCAGTAGCACGGAACCCACCTGCATCGAAAACCATTGGTGTGCTGTGAAAAATGTTTTCATATCAGGTGCTGAAAGTATAGTCGGTCGGTCGCAAGGAAGAAATAGTGCCTGGCTTTCCGGAGAAACTTGGGCCAGGATCGAAGAAAGAAAACAGCTCAAAGCTCGCATTGCAACAACGTCAGCAGCAGGCAGAATCGAGCTAGAGTCTGCGTACCGCATGAAGATGAGAGAAGTTCACCGCGACGTGACAAGCGTAACTATATCAAGGCATTGGCAACAGAAGCAGAAGAGGCCGGAAGTAGGTGCGACAGTAGGACCGTCTACAGAATTACCAAAGAGCTAACTGGTGTCCAAAGCTCTAAACAACACCTGGTAAAGGGCATAGACGGATCACTGCTAGTTTCGGATGAGGACCAGATCAAAAGATGGAAGGAACACTTTTCTGCGGTTTTAAATTGCGTTTTTACCAGCGAAGTCAACCTGAGCCGTCCGTAGTAACAAATTCCCGAATACGCACTGTACCCCCCAGTAGAGAAGAAATCTTAACCGCAATCAGAGCACTGAAGAACAACAAAGCGGTTGGACTTGACGGTATTCCCGCAGAGCTCTTACGAGCAGCGCCAACAACATCGTCTAAGCTCCTGCACCCACTCATAGAAAGAGCTTGGGAAACAGAAAGTTTTCCTGAGGAGTGGAAAAAGGGGATGATTGTCAAGCTTCTAAAGCAGGTTTCCGCACTGGATCTTCCTGCATAGATCACATCAACACCTTGCGGATCATCATCGAACAGTGCGTTCAATATCGATCACCACTTCACCTGCTGTTCATCGATTTCGAAAAGGCGTTTGACAGTGTCAATAGAGAATTTATTTGGCTTGCCTTGCGCAGGAGGGGCACTCAAGGGGTTTGTATACCCTTAATATGCCAGAGACACAGTGTGAGCATTAAGAAAAAAGGTAAGGGTTAGAAAGGAGGTGTCAGTGTACATTGGTTTTGAATTCTTGAACATTGCAATGACTGGGAAAGACAGAGCGTGGCAAAGAATTCCACATTCGCATAGTACGGCTGAAGAACGAATCTCTGTACTTCACAGTACGGCCGAAGTTGGGCTCAAGGGTAAACTGATGGGCATTCCTAGAAGTGCGAGTATTACGGTTAAATTGTTTAAGGGGGGGAATGCAGCTGGCTATTTCACTAGAGCATAGTCCGTCCATAACGATAAAAAAGGGTGAGGCAAGAAACATTACGACGATGTTGGAGTGACGTAAATGAGTCAATGATGTTATTATCACCAATCATTTTAAAAGCTCTTCTTTGAATACTGTCCAAGAGACTTAAATAAGTTACTGGAGCACCAGCCCATAGATGGGAGTTATACTCAAGTTTTGGACGTATATAGGTTTTATAGATTGTAGCCAGATCAGAAGGAGAGAAAAATTTCTTGCACCGTCTCAGAAAACCCAAACATCTTGCGGCATTTTTGGCAACATCGCGTATGTGAGTGTTCCACAAGAGGTGGTTCGTTATGCACATACCGAGAATATCGAGATGTTCAGTTTCATTGATGCAAGTACCACTAATAGATAGTGGCAAGGGGGGTATATCTCGCTTTAACGATATAAGACAGCATTGGGTTTTCGAAGCATTAAATTCGACACGGTTTCTTATTCCCCATTGCACAATGCTGTTTAGGTCGTAATTTAATGTGCTTATCATATTTTGTCGTTGCAGTTCCACATCCGAAGAGGAGGGATGTGAGTCTGAAAACGAATATGAAAAGCTAAGAGTACTATCGTCAGCGAAACAATTAATTGGATTAGAAGTTACAGACAGGAGATCATTAATAAAAATGAGAAAGAGGGTTGGGGACAAAACGGAGCCCTGGGGCACACCAGCATTAGTGATGTGTACCTCATACATGAGGCAATACAAAATGTCCCATACACCAATCTGAAATGTCCCATCACCTCAAATCGAAAAATTGTATTACCTCACACCTCACCACAAAAGCAACGAAAAATATTTCTCTTTACTCTTTCATGGAAAAAAAAAACACTATTCGTATCGAGTATCTCACTCATCGGCCTGATACTAAGACTGAGACTGATGCAGAATGAAGTTGTATTGTAGTTAATTGTATGAAAGGAGGAAATAGGCCTCAAACTATCTCTACCCACCAAAGATCAAACCAATGGAAATAGAATGAGGTTTGTGGAAGATGAGGATTTTAAATGAAATGAATGAATGTGTTGTGGGTTGAGTTGTTGAGTACTTTTTACTCAAACGTCCCATTCAAACAAAATTCGTGACATTGTCGCAGGCTGGGTTTTTGTATCAGACTGGAACTTTGTACCAGGATGGGACTTTGTACCAGGCTGGGACTTTGTACCAGACTAGGACATTTGTCATTTAAGGATTGAGGAATTGAGGTTCTTTTGCATCTGTTTGAGGAGACAAAATGAGAAGAGATAATGAGTGATAAGTTCCACTCATTATCTCTTCTCATTTTGAATGAATGAATGTTGCACTGACTACAATGTAACAAACAATGAAGATAGGTATGAAGCATTATCGAAAATTATACAATCAAAGGGTTAAAAAAGGAAGGAGGTTTTTTTACAGTTTGGAGTAAGAGGTTTTGTTAATTTTTGAAGGAGGAGGAATTTTCGTTTTTGATATGCAAATGCAAGTGCATTCATTTTATTTGTATTTGTTTTGTTTTTAGTGTTAGAAAAAAGAGACTAGAGTTTAGAGATCAAGATCAAATATGAGAATTGAAAAAAAATCAATCAATCAATTGTGCTGAGTTTGCGTACGTGAAGAGTCATTAGTGTTGTATTTAGTCCAGTGTCCTGTAATCAAATTATTTTGAAAAAAAAAAGTGATCAGAACAGGTCTTAACAGAAGAAACATGTTGAGTGGGAAGAAAGTAGGACAAATATTGTTTTTAAATGCAAAAATGTAATGATATATTTTTTTTAAACTCATTAGATTCAATTTATTTTGAATGTGATAACATATTTGTTTTTTTTTGTTAAAAAAATATCTTTTTGTGTTTATCTTTTTATTAAATGCTTTTGTTCTCTTTTTATAACTTAAATAAAATTTAAAAACACCACTTTTTCTTTTAAACTTTTTTTTTTAGATTAATTTTTATATTTACTTATTTTAAACTTTATTTCTGTTAAAAACTAAAACTTTTTTAATTTTGTTTTTAAATGTTTTATTTTAAAATAAAGTGTTTTGTATCAAGGATATTTAATTAAATATATTATATTTATTCATATTTAATTTTTGTAACCTTTTTATTTAATACAATTTTAAAAACTGGTTTTGGAAAAAATATATACTATTAAAAAAATACGCATTGTTTAATTTCGAATTTCAAAATATCCATTTAAATAGGTATGTACCATGGGACATTTGAGGTGGGACAAAGTACCACCTCATTTCAAAAAATGAGTACCTCATACAAACTCATTTCAAATTCGTGTCCTACCCATCACTAACCAGCATTTATATTGTGGGCTTCAGACTTGAATCCGTCTAGTACAACTTGTATTGAACGGTTCGAAAGAAAATTTCTAATCCAGAGAAGTAGGGATTCGTCGATCCCGAAAGCACGCATTTTCGATAAAAGAGCAAGATGCCAGACTTTATCAAATGCCTTTGAAATATCAAGTGCAATATTCTTACTTTCTCCGAAACAATGTAAAGATTTGTTCCACTTTTCGGTTAGATAAACCATCAAATCACCTGTGGACCTATTGCTACGAAAGCCATACTGCCGGTCATTAAGAAGCTTTCGTTCCTCAAGATATTTCTTAAGCTGATAATTAATCAGCGTTTCCATGACCTTAGAAAGAAGGGACGTTAGTGCGATCGGTCGATAATTAGAGGGAGAAGAAGATTCGCCTTTTTTGGGAATTGGCTGAACAAATGCAGTTTTCCAACTACTCGGAACGAGCCCTGAAGAATAGGACAGATGGAAAAGCTTACGCAGGGGTTTTGCTAGCGTGGAAGAACACCTCTTCAGAATAATAGCGGGGATACCATCCGGACCAGCGGATTTATGAATGTTGAGATCTTTCAGGACTCTTGCCACGGTACGAGTGCGAAAAAAGATTTGTCCCATAGAATCACTAACGCGCTCAAGAATTGGGGGCGTCATGACACTATCTGGCAAGGTGGAATTTGCGGCGAACTGCCTTACAAACAAGTTAGCTTTATCAATAGAGCTAACGAAAGGAGTGTCATTGACAACAAGCGTAGGAACCGAGGAAGAGGAAGAATTCCTCATATTTTTTACAAATGACCAAAACTTCTTATATAAGCCTAAAGACCAAGCTACGACTGTTCCGCTCCAATGTAGAATCCGTGCTTCTTTATGGATGCAGTACATGGAAAGTAACACCCACTGTCACAAGAAAGCTGCAAACGTTCGTAAATAGATGTCTGCGAAACATCTTGCGGATTTTCTGGCCTAACCGTATCTCCAATGATGAACTTCATGCGAGGACAGGTCAGGAACCCATCGACTCTATAATACGAAAACGTAAATGGCAGTGGATTGAACATACGCTTCGAAAAGGCCACGAGTGTATTGCGAGTCAAGCGATGCAATGGAACCCTCTCACGCAGCGTGGCAGAGGATTGGGTCGACCCAGAAGTACTTGGCGAAGAACGGTCGAAGAGGAATCAGCACAACTGGGGAAGAGTTGGAGAGAGCTGAGGTACATCTGCAGAAACCGTACACGATGGCGCGTAGGAGTAGTGGAGGCCCTATGCCCCGCAAGGGGAACCACACGGACGTAATAGGTCCGAGGACCTAAGTAAGTAAGAAGTAAGTAAAGAAGACAATGCAAGTTGCTTCTTAAAATAAAATGCACGACTGGGTCGCACGAACTTGCTCCCATGTAATAGACTAGGAATTTTAAAAACGAATTTTATTAGAGAAAACTGTTCATAAGCATAAAATTCAGCATAAAGAGATTAAATTTGAATGCCATGTGATCTCTTAAGCAAATATGAATTTATGGTTTCTTAAAAAAAAAGCTTTTATATACAAAATTTTTAAAAGATCTTTCGTAAAAAAATTTGGTTCGCCAATTTAAAGCTTTTATTATTGTTCTAATAAAAATTAAATTTACAAAAAAAATTTTGAGCCGTTTCTGAGATATCGAATTTTCAAAAAAAGAAAAAATAATTTTTTTTTTTCAAAAATGCAAAAAATATTTATTTTAAAGTTTTGAAATGCAATGTGCTTTAGTCTAGCCGCGCACTAGCAATTTTTTAGTTGCGAAACTGTTTTTTACTTATAGAAAACAGATGAACTGTTTGGTTGAATGTCGGTGAATTTGCAGATAATAATTATATGTTCAATAAAATGGCGAACTTATTTTAGGCAATCGTTTAGTTTGTGTCAAAACACAAACTTTTTAGTTGCTCGAACCAAGCAGTTTCGCAACTAAAAATGGCTAGTGCGGCTAGCCTTAGACTTTTTTTTTCTCACATCTTATAGATTAAATTAAGTAACTTTTATTTATCAAGTTTAAAAAAAATCTAGCAAGCGGTTTTCGAAATATTGAGTTTTGAAAAAAAAATTTGAAGTTTTTTTTTCAAAATCCAAAAAAATTTTTTTTGAAAATTTGAGTACATAATTCTAATTATGTTTTAGGGGTTAAAAAATAAATTTGGTGGTGCAACAGCTCGGAGTGAACCAGGACCTAGTGACTTACAACTCTCAACCATTCCTGTGTGCGTTTTACCAGGGAACGGAGGGGACCTATAATTTTCTGCCGATTCCGAACGGCTAATGAGCAGCACTTTCCATGACAAGAGATACTCTTGGAGAATTTGTCAATTCCTCGCAAGAGGCAGTACACCCCTGAAAAAAACTTTCTAGCAGCGGCTGAGAATCGAACTCGAGACCTTCCGCATGACAGTCCAACGCACTAACCATTATGCCAAGGGGTACTACTATGTTTTTAGGGAGCTTTAGCAAAAAAAAAATGATCAAATCGGTGGTACCGTTTTCGAGAAAATCAAAAACAAAAAAAATGGTTCCATGGGAGGTACCCTCAGTAACCATTTTTCGCAAAATTTTTTTCAACCATTACCTAGCCTTAACTAAATGAAATTTTTTTGTATTTTTATTTTTAAAATCTGTCTAACAGTTTTTTAGAAAAAAAAAATATTTATAAAATTTCGAAAAAAATTCGTATGGCAGATACCGTTATTTTTGACCTTATAAGTCTCATGCTCAAAAGCAGGACAATAACTTCCAGCATGAGAAGTTTTACTACCACCAGATCGGTGAATCGAGGTACCCTCCAAGGTGGGGTCCTTTCGCCTCTCTTATGGAACATGGTAGTAAACGAACTGCTAACATCAAGCAATGGAAGCAGAGGGTTTCAAGTTGATTGCCTATGCTGACGATGTTGCAATATCTGTATCTGGGAAACATCCCCAAGTTCTCTCAGAACTACTACAAACTGCCTTAAATAGGCTAACAAAGTGGGCTAAGCAGTGTGGCTTGGACGTCAATCCATATAAAACAGAATTAGTACTCTTTACGAGAAGGTACAAAATTCCTCATATTAACCCACCCAAGATTAAAGGAATACCATTAAGCTTTTCCGACCAAGCCAAATATTTAGGCCTCATTTTAGACAAAAAACTAAATTGGAAGGCAAATATTGATGAAAGAGTAAAAAAGGCTACCGTAGCGCTTTTCACTTGTAAAAAGGCAATAGGATCGAAATGGGGCTTCTCCCCAAAAATAACCCACTGGCTATACACCTCGGTAATCAGACCGATACTCATTTATGGAGTTGTCGCATGGTGGACGGCACTGGAGAAGATGGTAAATCTAAATAAACTCATCAAAGTCCAGCGGTCAGCAGGTATGTGCATCACAGGAGCACTTCGCTCGACACCAACCGCAGCCCTGGAAGTGCTTTTAAACCTAACACCTCTTGACATCTTCTCCAAAATGGTGGCAGCCAACTCATGCGTGAGACTTAGAGCCACCTCTCAATGGATCAGTAACAATACTGGTTATACAACCATCTTAGACAACTTCAGATCTATCCCAGATCGCTTAGACTATACCACCCCAAAAATGGTATTCGATAACAACTTCCTTGTTTCTATCCCTTCAAGATCGTCTTGGGAAGAAGAGAGACCCCTGAAAGACAATGCGGTACACTTCTATACAGACGGTTCAAAGACGGAGTACGGCGTTGGAAGTGGCATCTATTCGAAACAACTGAATCTCAGTCTTTCATATAGACTTCCCAATCAATGTAGTGTATTCCAGGCAGAAGTAATAGCGATTAAAGAGACACTATCCTGGCTCAAAGAAAACGTTATATCTTGCAAGGATATACGAATCTTCTCGGACAGCCAAGCCGCCCTCAAATCTCTCGCGTCTGTCTCCACTAACTCTCAATTAGTCCACGATTGTCGATCATCTCTGAATGAGATGACAGAACAGTTTAATATTCACCTTATTTGGGTGCCGGGCCACAGAGACATTCCGGGAAATTGCAAGGCCGATGAGGTCGCCAAAAACGGAACACTTCTGCCTACTGACAAAAACATAGCATAGGAACACCACTTGCTACATGCAAACAACTTCTCAAACAATATGCTCTAGAATCAACAAATGCTAGATGGTCACAGGGTACCACCTGCCTGGCAACTAAACAAATATGGCCAAGCATAGACCTAAAACGGTCAAAAGGCTTGATCTCCCTGAGCAGACAAAATATAAGCTCTACAATCGGAGTTATAACAGGACACTGCCTCATAGGTAGACATGCTTTGAGGCTAGGAGTCTACACAAATGACTTCTGTAGAAGCTGCATGGACGAGGAGGAAGAGGAAACAGTCCAACACCTTCTATGTATGTACATGTCCAGCACTCTCCAATAGAAGGAATAATTATCTCGGTAATCCCTTCTTCGATAATACCAGTGAACTGGCAACAATCGACACAAAATGTCTCTCTAACTTTATTAAAAGCACGAAATGGTTTGTTTAAATTCATTACTCTCCCATGAGTAACTTCTTTAGTGGTATCACAACGGATCCTTGAGGTCTAAGTGAGTCAACAACAACTAGACAGCCACTCCAACCTAACCGTTATTTTTGGTCTTAAAAAAAAAGAAAAAAACGTGGTGGGGGAAAAAATTAAAAATGATATCTACCAAGATTAAAGAAAATTGGTGTAGTTGAACAGACAGACAGACAGACAGACAAACAGATAGACAGAATTGGCTAGGCGCGCACATTCAATTTTTAGTTTCACAACTGCTTAGTTAGTTAGTTAGTTAGTTAGTTTGTGGTTTGACACAAACTAAACAATTGCCTAAAATGAGTTCGCTATTTTGTGTAACATATAATTATATGTACCTGCGCGGACATTAAACCAAATAGTTCATCTGTTTTCTATAAGAAACCAAACAGTTGTGCAACTAAAAGTTGAATGTGCGCGCCTAACCTTATAGTACATATAAGGCCAGGCGCGCACATTTAATTTTTAGTTTCGCAACTGTTTAGTTGTTAAAATGAAAAATATGGGCTTATATGGGACGCCGCGCACTTACAGCAACTTGATTCCAGCAACTAAAAAGTTTGTGTTTTGACACAAACTAAACGATTGCCTTCGCAACAGTTGAGCTGTTTTCTATAAGCGCAAGAGAGAAAAGAGTGTGAGCTTGAGTAAGGAGTTGCCAGTGCACGGTTCTCTTTCAACTGGTGATTAAACTATTTGATTTCGATCACAGTTGCCAGTGCGCGAGTAGCCTAATTCGCAAGTAGAAATTGTTGCATCTGTCATTCACATACAAAAATTCACAAATTACAAAAGATTATTTAAGTTTCTTATTATATTTTCAACCTGATTTAAAAATAAACACATATTACTATTCTCTTAAAATCATAAAATGCACACCGGTTCATATAAATTTGATTATGTCGATTTCCTTTACACATGAGAAATCAATTTCTGTGTGAAGATTTCGATCTCTCGACAGCTTTCACGTTCCCTTACACCAAAAAAATCGATTTTTTCTTGACAGAGATCAAATCCCTCGAATCCGTATTTGAGGAGGGATTTACATGTGTACGAAATACGCACACCAAAAGAAAAAATTTGACAAGGGATCGAAATCCCTAGTGAGTAAAGGAAATCGACATTAGTTTTACCCTTTGAGTATATATAATAGGTGCGTTTTATTAGGTGCGTTTTATTATTCACAAATCTATCTGGATCCGGATCTGGATTAAGTTTTAACATGTATTACAAAAACAATTTGTTATCCTGTTTTCTATCGGGATCTATTTCAAAGATCCAAAAATTAGTTATTACACTGGCGAGTAGATGGCTTTTTATGGTAAGGTAGTAGGAACAAGCTCTCAATTTTAACTTAACGAAATATATTTATGTTCGTGAATTCTAATTTAAAATCATAAGAATTATTAGTCGTTGAGATCTCCATTGTACCACAAGTAGTTGCAGCAAGTTATTTGAAATATTAAAATATATACGAAATTGAAACAGTTCTTTTTTTTTACTGTATTTTTATTTAATTAAAATTTATGAAAACTATCACAAAAAACACATGTACTGAGTTTAAGACAAACCTTTAAATAATTATTTTGAAGTGCACTATAAATAGCAGTCAGCACATCTGGTACAAACTTAGAAATTGTTTTCCTTGATACTCTCGATAGGAATTCTAACGATCTGTAGGAGTCGCCTGTACCAATATACCTTGAAGAAGAAGAATTTAAAGAAAAACAATAAATGCCAAAATTCACTTAAATATTTAGTGATTTTTACCTCAAAGTTATCGCAAGTCGAACTCTCGGCGTGATGGCAAAACGCATATTTGTATTTTGTCTTTTAATGGTTGGTTCAATCTGCAATAAATAAACTAAGTATATCTTTTTTAAAACAAAAATATTTTCCAGCTCACCAAGAGCAAAATATTGGTGAATTTATCAATGGTCATCCTGCAAAAGTTTTGATATTCTCCTTCGTCCCATAAAATATCTTTAAGCAAATGTTGCTCAAGTTCATGAGCCTCCCTCATCATAAGAAAAGGATTCACCCAGAAGCGATGCTTTCTTTTCACTTCTTCTTCTTCTTCAAACTCCAACTCTTCCAGTTCCTCGATTTGCTGAAGCAACTTAAGTTGACGTATCATACTTAAATTCTTTTCACACATTTTTAATTTTTTTATCGAAAAGATAATGCACAGTTCTATATTTCCTAAAAAGAAAACATTTTAAATTTTGTCTTTATCGATAAACTAAACAAAAAAAAAACAATTTTCTTCTTCTAAAAGAGCTGTTATAAAAAAACAAACAATTAAAAAAAATGTTTCCAACATTCTTTTTGGAAAATTCTGAGCAGAATTATGACACAGTCAAACTTCATACTTCAATTCTGCAATCAATCATATTTTGGAACTTTTTTGTTTTGAAACTATTCTTAGGCCCTTATTGCGAGTGTCGTTTGTTAATCGATTAACGACTTTAGTCGAAAATTTAAGATATCTCAAATTGTTCTTGTATCAAATTCCTTAATCTGTGTTTTTATATATGGCTACAACAACATAAACTTAGCCAGATAGCTTTGGATACAATTTTTAACGCATCCGACCTTTTGGTACTGTTGGCTTTAATCGAATCGAACTTTGACGACACTCGCAATAAGGCCCTTACGCTCTTGTACAAAATAAGAAAATAAGAAAAAATCAAAAAAAATAATGTATGCGCAATGGTGTTAGATGCTAAGCAACTCATTCAAACTTTCCGATCAGATCTATTGAGCAATAGTTGAAGGTAGGTTAAGGAGTGTATTCTGGCCTGATGCCAAGTAGGCAACTCCACGTGATCTGGATAGTTGATAAGCGATATCTTCAGCTGCTTTAATTCTACGAAGTTCAACAAGACCATCACCAGCTTCGGCGAAAGCTTTAGCTAAAAGACCAGCTGCTGCGGCATCACCCTCAGCTGAAATAATGGAAGCCAATTTTTGTTGTTCTTCCTTTTCAACGACAAAGCGAGCTTTTTCAGATTCTTGTTGGGCAACTTGTTTTATTTCAACGGCCAATGTGAACTCTCGGCCGAAAGTTAAATGTGTAATAGAGATATCGTGAAGGATGAAGCCGAATTGTTTGGCACGAGTGGTCAATTCCTCGGACACACATTGTGAAACCATCTCACGCTGTGTAATGAGCTCCCCAGCATCGAAGTGAGCCACAACAGACTTGAGTACTTCTGGAGCAATTGAAGGCAAGACCCTCTCATCATAATCTTGATCAAGAATAGTGTAAATGTTTGCAATTGATCGGGAATTGCCCTATACAGAATACGAAGTGTGATGCTATTTTGCAAATCCTTGCTACCAGTTACTACTTTCACATTGCGGGGTTGCGATCGAATGTCATAGATGATTGGACGTTAAACCCATGGAATAAAGAAATGTGTACATTCACCAACGACTTCTTGTTTCACTCCGGTAAACCGATCGAATATGACCGCCTGGTGACCACCGTCGACGTTATATAATGCAAAATTGACGACTCCGCCAACGACTACAACACCCAAGCCCAATTGGCCGATACGATTGAAGAATTGTGCAGCCATTATTGTTTTTATATTTTATAATCGAACGAAGTAGAGCAACACCGCAAAATGGAGTGTGCCTTGTGAGAATTCAATCAGTTTTGGTATATTCTTTTACTAAACAAAATAAATTCAATAAATAATTACACTGCAGGAATCTCAAACAAAACCAACAAACAAAAAAAAGCACACAAGAACGCAACCGAATACTTTTAGTCCGCAAAAAAAACCAAACAATCATCGAGTGAAGTAGCCAAAGGAATGAAATATTATGACATAATTTGCCCAGCAAAGCAAAAAAAAAATGAAGAGATAGAGATGTCAGATATCTAGTTGGAGAGACAGATATCTTGTGGAGACGGGGTGTTAGGGATAGGAACGAGCCCTCCATATTATATATACTCAAAGTATGGAATACACTCTACCGAGGGCGCTGTCGTAGGAATATTGTCGTGGAGACTTTTGATTTAGGGTGGGGTAGTAATTGAGGAAGAGCGAGAAAATTTTATAAGCTCTGGCAATGAGAAAGACGAGAAAGAGAAAATAAAATTTGTTTTGTATCATTTTCCTTTTGAGGGATCTTCTGTGTATATTGTTGTTATATTTTTTTGTCAAGAATATTTGTTTTGTTTTTGCTATTTCATACGCAACAAAGCAACGTTGTTCAATTTCGGCATATCTAACCAAAATACAACGTTGCTTTTTATTTGTATGGACACACCTATTTGAATATATTTAAGTAGGAATAATTTTGAAAATTGATTCTTGATAGGATTAGCCTTTTTTGAATTTTAGTATATCTACATAGGAACTTTATCTTAATATATTAGGTAACTTACCTTTGTTGATTGCAATTATTATTATTTTTGTTATTCAAAAGTATAATAATTGGTGTAGTTTTGAAGAACAAAAATAATAATTGCAATTGGTTAGGTAGTGGAAATTGTTTTTGTTTGCAATTAATATAATTATGTACATAACTTACAGAAAGTGAGACAGCGACCCCTATCACAACTTCAAGTACTACAATGCATTAGGGATAGGAACGAGCCCTCCATATTATATATATACTCAAAGGTTTTACCCATTAATTTCCCAACATAATTGACAGTACAGTGGTGTAAATCTAGAATTTGCATTAGTGTGCGTGGCTTCCAGTGGTGGATATCATATAATTGTTCTTGTGTGCATTCTTTGACGAAGCCTATTGCTAAGCAAAGCAGTTTATTTGCAAACTCTTGTCATCCGAGGTTTCCCATCTTTATTTTTTAATCTCTGCCTTACTAGCTAGATAAAATTTAGTACATGTACAATTCCAATCTTAGAACTCAGATTCAGATATCAGATGCCGAAAAGGAATTTTAAATGTTTGACTTAATAATATAGTTTCGTTTTTGATAATAAAGTGTTAAAAATTTAATAGTTGAATCTGTAAATTTTTGAGTGAAATAGTTATTTCTGGCAGAGTTAAACATAACTAGAAGGTTAGTGAAAGAAAAAAGTCATCGATCAATATTAGAAATTTCATAGCCGTTTGGTCTCGACTTGGTCATAAAAGGCAACAACCTATGTTATATGTTGGCAAATACAAAAAATTTAAAACAAAAGTTTATCGGAAATAGGTGCACTGATTTAAATTTCAATGCAGTTTTAAGACGCCTGAAAAGTTATTTATTGATTTTTTTCTTAATACTGAGTAAAATATACCTATAAAAGTGGGAGATAGAAAAAAAAATCGATTATAGTCCTGTCCACCTATGCACATATTTTTAATTATAAAATTTGTTGCGATTATTTAATTGCAAATTACATTATACATCTGCAATAAATACGGGCGTATGTAAGGTAAGGTGCATAGTTTTTGTGTATGGAAAGCTAACGAAGTGTCTTTCACATATTAAATGCATTGTCAGCCCGGAATTGTACTTTTTTAAAACGAACTTTTAAAAAAAAATTGTTTCCATTATATTCCTGGGTTGGGTCTGTATCTAAGATGATGCAATTTGTCATTTGTGTCCTATAATGATTTAATTTAAAATGTTTACTTTTTATTCAAAAATATATTTTCTTTGCTATTTAAAAAAATGAATAAACAACATAGACAGTTTTATTTTAAATGGCTATTTTTAAATTACTTATTTTTTATTTTTTCTAGTATGACCAACATTTTTCCTAGATAATGAAATTATTGGAAAAGTTGGAATGTTTTTATTCTACTTCAACCAGGTTTTACTAGAGATACCCACCTTTCAAACTTCGAATACCGGCTGCTTTTTAACTATTAACGAATTCTATTTTTTCTCTAATGTGTACATGCATTTGTACATCATAACGTATGTACCTATAAAGTTAGACGAACATAATATTTATATATGTGTGTTTATATATGAGGTTTTTATTTTTGCTTGCATTGTTTATTCAAATAATATCTATAAATTTATATCTCTGAATAAATAACTTTCAGTATCTTAATACGTACACAAAGCAAATATTAATTTCTTTTTTATTATAAACTAATATTGACATCAGAAGGAGCCTGAAAATGATTTGAAACGAGCCAACAACAATTTTCGGGCCATTACCGTGCTATAATAAAATTTTGAAACTCGTTAACTTATTCAGGAAGCTAAAATAGGTAACATTTTTAAAAATTAAAAAAAAATCGAATAAGACTATTTATAACACAAATACACAATTGAAGCTATTATCATCATAAACTTAAGAGCCAAAATATTTATGTAAAAACCTAGACGATAAAAAATGTATGCAACAGTTCTCGTTTGTGAAAAATGAGTGATTTTCTTCATCAATTTTAATAAGCAGAAATTAAAAGAAAATATGACTTAGATTTTAACTTCTACTTAGATATAACTTTAGCTTGTCTCTGGGTTAAGGTCTTGCTACTTATTAATGCACTCATGTATGGTGGCTTTATGATAACCATGATGCGTAATTTCGCTATTGTTAATTGACGTAGCGAGTGACTTCGGTAACTATACTCTGTTCAACAAAAATTGTCAGTACAGGGAAAATAGGACGTTTGCCTATCATTCTGGTTTGATTGGCTTGCACAAGTGTGTCGCTTTTTAAAGCTCACAGGGTTTCCCTAGTTTACAATATAAATCGCCAACACTCAACATACTCAACTTCATAAAATTTGTTCTCAAAAGCTTCAAATCCCAAAAGCTCCTTAATAAAATCATCTGAATAAGCTCCTTGCTTGTAATTGAGAATGACAATGGTAACTCTGTTTTGATCTAGATAACAAGCGCACGATCGTATTGCTATTTACAGTATCTATCAGCAGCGGGATACAACGGTCGTGTTGGGGTGCACAACTTTTTTGCGAAGAATTACAACAATGATACTTTAAGGAAAGTCAGTGGCTTGCACTTTTTTAAATGGCATTTTTCGCAACGCAGTGTAGTGAGGATGCATCAGGCGCCACTGCTTTGGAAAAAACTCCCATAAGGCCTGTATTGACAATTTTTGTTGAATAGAGTATAGAACGATGAAACCTAAAGCTAAGTTTTTGAGCAGACTGGCTATCCATAATTAACAGGTCAAAGTAGATGCAAAGAAAGTAAGCCCAACTAAATAACTTACGTGAG
Source organism: Philhelius festivus (assembly GCA_963931855.1). Taxonomy (NCBI): domain Eukaryota; kingdom Metazoa; phylum Arthropoda; class Insecta; order Diptera; family Syrphidae; genus Philhelius; species Philhelius festivus. The sequence continues at coordinate 104,292,193 of OZ007554.1, forward strand.
AGCTCAGGGGGTTCATTCCGTAATTTTCAAAACGATAATCATCGAGAAGATCGTCCATGATTTGCCTTTTGGTCCTTGCTGGTAATAAAGAACACCTTTCAATTCTGGCAGCTTATTCTTCCGTTCGATCCACCCCTTGAACTTCTGATGCATCTCCTTCTACTCCCTCACCTTGCAAGGCGTTATCGTTAACCGACGAATTATTACTTTTATACTCTGTTCAATTTATATTTGCAGTACAGGACTTATGAGAGAGCTTTTTAAAAAACTCTGGTGCCTGCTGCTGCTTTCACGGCACACTTACTTCAGAAATTGAAATAAGAACCAGATTCACTGAGTTACATTTAAATTGTTTGGGGTGAAAGGAGGCTGATTGCCAAATTGGTTTTCCTTTTATCTATGGAAAAACAGTTAAAAATTATACAATTGTTGGCTATTATCTTTTAGGGAGAGTTTTTATTATGACTTATGAAGGTTGACGCTAAAAAATGGCATCGTTGTGTCGAACACGTTGAGAAAGTAATAAATTCAGCCAAAGATGTAGGAAATTGATGTTTTTACTGAAGGTGCAATGGAAAGTTTGATAATAAGCTTGAATGGAGAACGCAGTAGCGTAGTAGCGTAGTCGGCATCGGAGTAATGACGTGGTTTGTTTTTACTTTATTAGGTTTTTTCTGTGATATATTTTTTACCTAGAAAGGGATTAGGCCTACTAGGGATACTCTTAAAAAACGCACCTGCTATCTTACCTCTTGGTGGTGTGGAAAAAGATGGATTCAATTTATTTAGGTCATCATTGTTTCTGATTAGAAAATGTGCATATTTTAATAAATATTGTCAGATTTGGGGCAGTTTTAAATGCTCACTGCGTAAGAGCTTTAAAATAAAAATAGCTTAATGAAATCCATAATGGTAGGACTGAAAGGCCAATATCCTATCTTCCCTGTACTGCAAATATAAATTGAACAGATTATAGACATACCTGAATAAGTTGAATTTGAAACTACCGAATATTCAAATTCTCTGAAAAACTGAATGAAGTGTCCAAGTTGAAACGCTCGATTGTAGTTCTAAACCCCCTTTAGAACTCCTCAAATCTAGCTTCAGAATGAGCTTGAATTAAACTTAGGTCGCCGTGAAGTGAAACTCGTCTACTACTCATGCCAACCAAAACCTTTACAGATCTTATCTCAGCAAATCCCAAAACCAGATCAACTCAGGCGTAAATGGATAACTTGACTGAAAAATGAAATCGCCAACTAAACTAAGTAAACTGGATCGAAGAAAGATTTCGAACTTCGAAAATTCCCAATGTTAACAACAGCAGTTGCCTCGAAATTCGAAAACAAACAATAAAATTACACTAGCAATATAAAAATAACACAAGTCTGCAGAAAAAAAAATTGAGAGCTGTTTTGTTTTTTTTGCGTAATTCTTGTCATAGAACGTCACGTTTTCTGACAATGTGGGTATCTATGTTAAACAATTTATAATCTTAAAATAAAAGATAAAAGACTACAAAATTTTTTTAAATCTATAATTGCGTAACAAAACTTATTTTTTTATCTAAAGTACATTCATAAGTAAGAACTAAATACATATCTTTTTTCCAGTGAGACTCCTTTTGGTACATTTTCTCTTGTGGGAAGCATCTGGAATGTCACTCTGAAGCGTCCATCATTGAGACGTTCCATCTTCCCTGGTATCTTTTTTCCATCTTCTTAATATCTTGTTGAAATCGTTCACCTTGCTCTTCACTCACATCTAAATTATCTGGTGGGAATGAAGAAAATGTACTTCTAAACTCATTAGGCAACTTAAAGCTTGAAATGCTTTTCACATTTTTTTAACGATTATTTTGTATTTAGGGTCTTTTTTATTGCCTACAAATTTCTCTATGACCTCTTCAAAGGTATCCTCTCTTAGAGGATCCGTCATCGTTGTGATGAAGTGTGGATCAGCCATAAGTCGTCTAATATCTGATGGTCCAACGAAAACACCTTCCTTCCGAGAGGCCTGGAAACTTTAATATTAAGTATTTGAAGCAATTTCCATCTCTTGGAAATGACTTTACAAATTGCTTCATCAATCCCAGCTTTATGTGAAGCGGTGGTAGAAGAACTTTATGAGGAGGCACCAAAGTTTCATGCAGGACGTTCTTTTCGACAAATTTAAGCTCCCTCGGAGGCCAACACTTTTTGTCCAGTGATTTGCTCGGTCTCTACTATCCCATACACACAAAAAGCAAGGGAATTTGGTAAACCAAGATTGTTTAACCGTGTTTTTTATATTTTAATTTGCAAAGAACCCATTCCAAGTTCTCGTAGGTTTTCTTAAGGTGTACGGAATGACCGACAGGAATGAAAGCATAGAAACCGCCATTGTGAAGCAGAACTGCATTAAGGCTTCTTTTTGAAGAATCTATGAAAATACGCCACTTTGCTGGGTCGTCTGAGATCTTAAATGTATCCATCAAACCTTCAATATTGGTACAATAAACCAACTCGTCCTCTTGGGCAAAGTAGGGAGAGAACTGCTTCTCACGATATCTAAGCCAGGAGGAAGACACTCCCGGCAAAAGTAAGTTCCTGCTTTTGAGCCTTGATCCAAGCAGCTCAGCGTTTTTGGGAAGATTTAAGTCTCTTACCAAATCATTTAGCTCGCCCTGGGAAAACAATTTCGGACTGCTGCCATCTTCAAATTCAAAACTTGGCTTGTCATCGGGTTCAGGTACAGCACCAGCTTCGTCAGAACTCTTCTAAGGTAGCAGGGGCCTTGGGCACTGGTATTTTGGTCTCATGAGGGATGGGACGAATAGCTGATTGCAGATTGGAGTATGAAATTGACTGCTTCCGTTTTGAATTATATCCTTTCACATTACACGGACAAAAGTAACAATCATCACTATGGTTCTTTTGCTCGTTTGCAGACTTTATGAGGTGCCCAAACTTTATCCTGATCTCCAAGTTTCAAGCCAAAATACGCAAGTATACTTTTTTTACAAAGTCCGTAATATTAAGTTGTTGCTTTAATACCATATATTCGCCACAAATATAACAAAAACTGTCAGACGAATTCACACACTTCCGCACAGACGACATTGCACTATACAAGATCTAAAAAACAATGACGAGTTAATACGTAATTGTACTGCGCCACTTTCTACACTATCAGAGCGCGCACGTTCAGGTTACATGTTTATGTTTGTTAATTTAGCTCACTCAGGACGTTCTTTATTTAGAAAGAAATGATAGTTATGGCCTGTATGCATTTAAAAACAGAAATCAAAATAAAACTTTACCTATTATTTATGACTTTAAGTTAACCCGAAAAACACCCTTTTTCACCCATGTTCTGCATTTCACTTATTGTGAATTCGAGCAACAAAAGTGTATTTTGATGTTCTGCATTCCGCATAAAATGACTTTTGTGATTTGTTCATTCCGAATGTGAAATGTTGGTGTTCTGAATTCCACCCGAAATGAAGTTTGTGAATTGAGTTTTCGGAGATGAAAATTCGTGTTCTACATTTCGAATACATAGCGTTTTACGGTGAATTCAATTCACTTAGTTTTATTTGGTGAAATTGATAAACGTGTAAATAAAGATTTGAAATTTTGATTAATTGATTTTGATTTGATTGATTGATAAATTGTTGTTTACAAGAAAATACAAAAGAGCTCCCGACAAGAAAAAGTTGTGTTGCAATTTATGAAATAAGAAGGAAGAAATTTTGTGTTAAGGGAATTGAAGTCGATTTTATTAAGGGATTTATTTCAAAAATGTAAACAAATGTCTCTTCGCTTAGTCTGAAGCTTCTTTTGAAACTACAAACAATTCAAATATGACCATGTTAATTCATTCCCCATTTTTTACTTACGCTGCTTCTAAAAGATCTAAAATTATGGCTTTTTTACGTAAAACTTTTCCACAAACTCTCTATCATTGATTTTCGTCCCTTCTACCACTTATTAATAATAATAGTGAATCTATTTTCGTTATGCACAAGAAACAATGTTTTAATAAATGATGCAAATTGTCTTTCAGCTGATTTTGACATTTCACAAATAAATTCGGAGTGAATTGAATTCACTCGGAATGTAGAACATGCCTTTTCATTTTAAGTGAAATTGAAATTCGTTTTCAATTCACTTTCACTCGGAATACAGAACATGGGTGTTTATAATGAAATTTTGCATTTTGCAAAATAACCCGAAGTTCTGGAATTTTTTGAGTATTTTTTTAGTTTTCAGAACACTTAAATACATAGAAATCAGTTCAAAACATTCAGACAGAATTTTTGTTGCAGACCTGTGAATCGCTGAGTTTAAAACAACTCGATAAAAAAATCAAATCCAGTTCAAAATCACACAACTTCAAATCGAATCTTAAAAAAAAACTGTATTCAATGCCACCATGAATTTATTAATAAAATGAAAGTATTCACCCTTATTCCAGTAGTCGTTTTAATAAAACGCCTTTAAAACGAGAACGCTCCAGGGACCACATTTTAGTGTTTAAATAATACGAAAAGGTCAGCGTTCCCTATGTTCTTCACTTTTCTAAGCATTATAACGATAATCGTTTCAATAAAATTCCAATTTTTGTTTCTAGAGCCTTGTCGTTTTACTGGCGTTTTAGTAAAACGACTATCGGAATAATGGTGATTATAAGAAATCGATAAAATGATTATTATTTTTCAACAGAAAAAAAAATAAAATAAAAATGTTAATACATATATAATTTAAAAAAAAAAACTTCAAAATTTCAAGAGTTAGAACCATGAATGTGTAAAAAATCATGATGAGAGTTCAAATTCAAGATGGATGATCATTTACGACGGAGAAGAAGCCGAAAAAAATGTAAAATATACTAGCTGAATCAAATAAAAAAAATGTATTCGCCTCAGTTTTCAGAACAACGACTGACTAATCTTTCATCAACGAAGGCATCCGAAGACCTCGGAGAATGTAAAGAATAAATATTAAACAAACTTTGAGGGAAAAATCTTCCAAAACGCCTCTCGCATTATAATGTCAAGAGTGTGCTAATTAATCCGGCCATATTTGGGCATCTTTTACACAGATAACCGAAGACTCCGTTTACTTAGCCCAACCTGTCTATTTATTTGTTGCATTATTGCATCTTCCTTGTTGCAATGCGGTACCAAGAAGTGCTTTACACCCACCAATATTTAAAAAAAAATTAAAAAGAAGAACAGACTAAAAAAATCTATTACAAAGAATTGAATTGGCTCAATAAGAAAAATTTGAGCCTCGCCATCTTATGATGATGGGTCCCACGTTGGGCGCCATTTTGTAACGAGCCTTGTGCTTTTTGGTCCTCGCTGGTAGTAAAAAAAAACCCTACTCGTAGCTCAGCCGTGGGAGTGGTTCTGGGATCTTATGCTTACCAGTCTTAAATCTGATTATCCAGGGTGTTATTTGAATATTGCGAGACATTTTTCTTAACCCTCCCTTCCTTGGTTGCTTTTCTGGCCAAAGGAACACCTAGACTAGGCTTCTTCTCAATCCTAAATCATCCCTCTCTATCATCCCTTTTGTAAAATAATATACCAAACACATTGGCGCAAAATTTTAAACATTTAAAACCTACTCTAAATCAATTTTAGAATGGGAGTCGACTCTAAGTATTGAGTATAAAACGAGAACCGACTTTTTGTTAATTTTAAAGGACATAAACTATACTTTAACGTTAAAGAGCTCGTCTTACTTAAAAAGCAGCAAATAGCTAGTTTATTTTTTAAAAGTATACTTTATCCATATTGACAATGGTCATTTCATACCAAAGCAAATCGAAGAAAAAAATGTTTACTGGGGGGTCATTCCGTAATTTTCTAAACGATAATCGTCGTCGACGATACCGTCCATAATTTGCTTCACGTAACTCGACTACTATGGTCTCGTCAATCGATCACAATTTTAGAGATTTGTATGCATTTCAGAATCTCTCAAACTGTAGTCAATCTGTCAATTCAATAGAAAACAATACAAAATGTCGATTTACAGAGGAAACTCAATCACTCAACTACACCTACAAAATTCAAAATTAATGCAAGACGATACCTATTTAGCTATCGTCCAAACGCTATCGTTTTGACGATTATCGACTTACGTGAATCAAAACAAGGCAACGCTATCGTTCAAACGATATCGTCTGACGATAATCGAGTTACGGAATGACCCCCTGATGTTTTATTCGATTTTTTAAAGATGTTCTTTGTAAATAGACTGAATCACTGAATATTATAAATTCGAAACAATCGTACGAAAGTGCTCTACGATTAACAAATCTACTTACAAATGTACATATCTTATGTATGCATGCCGAGACGAGTATAGCTAAATGAATCTGCACCTTGCAACAACAAATTAAGTTTTTGTGCTGTGAATTTGCGATTTATACTTTATTTCCATCTAAAATAATGTAAATAACTTATAAACAATCAAAATCTGTACCGAGGTAATATATAAAATGTGCTTTTTTCGGCGAAAAACTATTTGGTTTGAAGTTCTCTTCTTTTTCCTTTTTTTTTGTGTTTTTGTAGTTGTGTGAGTTATGTATCTGTCAAATTAAGGGATGTTCAACGCAAGATCGCTTAGGTTCTGTTGTAAAACCCACATCCGTTAGAAGAGTTGTCTAACGTGTTTAAAATTATGCAAAAGTTAGACCAAATCTCCAAGCTAAACGACTGCGTTAAGTACAGCCGGTTTTATTCCTTAACTCTTCAATTCCCAGTGTCACCTATGGCATGGGTGACATATACATATATTTTTTTTCCAACCATACCGCAACGATTTTTTTTTATTCTTCCTTCACTTATGCAAAGCCAATGGGAAGGGTACGAAATGTCGACGAAAAAAATGTCGACTGGACAAATATAAATTTCATCGACTGTTAAAATGTCGACTGAAGTTTGATCGACAAAAAAAAAGTCGACAGTTTAAAATCTCGACTATTAAAATGTCGACTGAAAACTTGTCGGTGAAAATGTCGAGTTTTATCCAAAATTGAGTTAAATAAAACAAGAATGCTCTCTTTTAATATGTTAACTAGGTTAGGTTAGGTTAAAGTGGCTGTCATTAAAGCGTCTGACACACTTAGACCATTAGAGGTCCATTGTGATACCACGATCTACTTCCTACTAGTTAAAACCATTTGGAGCTTCTGATGAAGCGAAGGAGACTTTTAATGTCTTTGTCTATGAGATCGCTTGGTTCATTATAGAAATGTTCTCCAGGGGCGTAATATTTACAAAAAATATGTATTTGCAAAAAGTCGCTAGAAAAGTAACTAAAATTATCTAGCGACAGAAAATAATTTTTTGTTACTATACTTTTGAAAATTCCGCTAAATATAGTGACAATGTCACGGCAGCACTGATGTCAATCAATATTTTCTAATTTTCAGGAGAGACGATTTTGTGATGTTTTTTTTATCATTTTTCATTTTTCTGAGTCCCATGAATACTTTTGTAAGGTTCACTTTTAAAAATTTCAATATTAACATACTAGCTATAGAATAGATAAAATGTTCCTCATTTTGTTTGTGGTTTAAAAGATATATTATTCAATAAAGTGAAAAGATATACTGTTACGTTTATGTGCCTCAACCGATAATTGTAACTTTAACCCATTTTGTTTTGTTACGTTTTTGAATAGAATAATTTTCAAAAAAACTTTCTCATTAATTTAATTTTTATTAATTTTTGTCTTGTAATATAAGTACATAAGATACGAGTAACACTTTCATCATCCAAATAGGAAGTTTTTAACGATTTGTAGAAATCGTAGTGTGAGAGTATTATACGTTTGTTACAAAGGTCCAACAAATAATTATAATTGTCTCTTTTAATACACTTAGGTCCAGTAAAGCATTGAGTTAATTTAGGTAACTCATCTTTACTTGAATTCTTGGTGATTTAAATTAAATCGAAGTTTTTGTGTTTGAGATTTGAAATCGTTTCCATATGAAATTATTGAAAATGAAAGAAGATTATTCAAAGAAATAATTTATTAATAAAGTTAACAAAAAAGAAAAAAAAAACAATGAGTTGAACTGAAAAATACTCGTAATTAATTATTTTGTTCTAACAAATTATCTGAAACTTAAAATGGGTTGAAGCTATCTCGTAGACTTCTTCTCAGTTTTAACGGAATTATTTGTATAGCTTTGAACTTTCCAGATTTTTGTCATACTTAAAAAATATGTTTTTATTATACTGCTGCGAAGATATTTTTAGCGAATTAACATTATTCCCTTAAGAATCAACCTTAAGATTTTTAATCCTTACGACAAAAAAAAAAGTTGTTGAATTTGAAGTACACGTGCAGGTCAAACGGTTAAAGCTTATTTCTATAGAAACGTATCTTCATTCAAATTTCTAGAATTTGGGTCATAGAAACGTAACGCCGCATAAGTTTGTTTGCTTCAAATTATTTTGAAAACATGTTGATACGGCAAGTGGTAACTTCTAAGCTACTTCACTAAGAGGTAAAATTTCTGCCACTATATAAATGTTATATTTTAAGAAATTTGAAGTACACGTGCAGGTCAAACGGTTAAAGCTTATTTCTATAGAAACGTATCTTCATTCAAATTTCTAGAATTTGGGTCATAGAAACGTAACGCCGCATAAGTTTGTTTGCTTCAAATTATTTTGAAAAAAATGTTGATACGGCAAGTGGTAACTTCTAAGCTACTTCACTAACAGGTACAATTTCTGCCACTATATAAATGTTATATTTTAAGAAATGTAGCATACCCAGTCCAAAATCGAAAAAAATGTAGTTACGTTCTTGTGTCACTAGGGCGACGAATTATTACATTGCATATTTCATTAGAATTAAATGGTTTCAGAATATTTTAGTTTAATGACTTACAACTAAGCTAGATCTGACAAAATTTTTGGGAAAAGAATTTGTTATATTTATTATCACAAAAAAAAGTTGCTGATGAAGTGCCCTGCCCTGTCCTATGAAAACAATAATAATAAAAAAAAGAGAACATTGTAACGAAAGAAAACTGAAATCTTAACTTATATGACAAAAAATATAAATAACAAGTATAGAATTGTAAATAGTTTAGAAAATAAAAATATCAAAAAGATAGTAGTAAAACAAACTTTCATGTACATTAAAACCGACATCTTGACATCTTGATTGACATTACAGTTGTGATAGTAGATGGTTCAATTTTATATCGCTCCGGCTTTTTTTTTATAGTTTTAATAAGTTAAACTCACAAATATAATTCTAAATTCATTAACTTCTGATTTTTTTCAAGTATTTCCTTTAAAAGTGATAACATAAAAGGTAACCTTAGTTATATAAGCTTTTAAAATAAAACAAAAAAATCAGAGGTATCTGGCTTGTCACATCTCAGTGTATAAAACAAAGGATTCAATATGAATCGAACTCCCCCAACAAAATCTTACATACAAAATACACAACAACCTAAACGACCGCACAAAGAAGTTTTTCCAGAGTCTCCATTGAATGAAGGAGTTGCTACTAGCCAAAACACCATGGCTGTTGGAGCGATGGAAGTCACAGATTTGAGGAATATGATCCAGGAAATAATATCGATGACCTTAGATATCAAATTGAAGGACATGCCTACAAGATCGGATCTAGATGTCATCAACAACGAAATTCACAATCTCCAAGAAAGCAACTTGGCTTTGCAAGCTCAGGTGAAACATTTTGAAGGCCGCTGCAACGCTCTGGAGCGCCAGGTTGAATTTCTAGAGACAAGGGCAAATGATAAAAATGTAGTGGTACACATTCCGATTAATCAGGGTGAGGACGCGGCGGAGAAGGCGAATAAGTGTTGCATGGATCTTTTACAATCCAACGACGGAAACATTATTGCCACAACAAGAGTGTTGCGCTCAAAAAACAACAACATAGCGAATGTCATCGTAAGGCTTAACCGAAGGGAGGACGTTGGACGTATCTTAAAATCAACAATTAATTTACGGAACACCGGAATCTCTATGCACAGAGATTTACCTGCATCTGCACGAGCCAGAAGGAGACTTTTAATCAAGTTAAAAACAGATTTATTAGCTAAAAACAAAAATCTAAAAACACAAATCCGAGGACAAACATTGGTGGTTGAAGGCAAATCGTTTTACTTTGACAGCGAAAACAACTTGAAATGTGACGGCATGGGCGGAGACCAGTTGTTAGACCAGTTGGTAAATGACATTTCGGTGGGGTGCGTTCCTGGTCGGCGAAAAAACTTCAAAGTGAACGATTCACATGCGCCATCTCTGATGGGCCAACCTAATGTTTAACGATAATGCCGTCTGCCTATTAAATAATTTCAACCAAATTAATGTAGAAAATAAGAATAATAATAGGAAAAATTTAAAGATTGTAAAAATATTGTCTTATAATGTGGCAGGGCTTAATAATAAGTGCATATTTATAGATTTTTTTAGTTTTATTAACCAATTCGAAATATTTTTTTTGTACGAAACATATTTATCTGATCAAAATTTTGTGAATCACGAAGGAAAATTCAAAAATTACAATATTAGAATAATACCAGCTACAAAGTGCCATGCGAAAGGAAGAGCGAGTGGGGGATGCATTTTCGGCTTCAGAAAAGATTCTGATAACATCAACTGCGATTTTAAACATTTTGGAGAAAATATTTGTTTGGATTTAAAAATTGATGGGAAAATGTTTCGCATAATACCAGCTTATATCAATTGCAACCACTGGGATGCGGATTTCGAAAAAATAAGCGAGTTTATAGCTTGTGGAGACATGGAAAATGTTTTGATCGTCGGAGATTTGAATGCGAGAATAGGAAACGAAGGTGGTGCTGAAAACGAAAGAATTGGGCGCAACAGAAACACAAAAGATACAACTAAAAATACAAGAGGTTCAAAGCTACTCGATTTCTGCAACTCGTTCGGATTCAGAATCCAAAATGGTACTTTTAAAGGAGATTCACAAGGAGAATTCACATTTGTCGGCAAACAGGGGAGTTCCGTCATCGATTATAGCCTTGCAAGCGGGGAATGGGATTCAATTATCACTAATTTTGAGGTACAAAAAAGACCATATTCCGATCATATGCCGATTGTGGTGTCACTTGAATGTGAAAAAAGAGAAAATGAAGAATATTTGGATTTGGGACTTCTGCCTAAACTGCAATGGAGAAATTCAACTGCTTCGAACTATAAAAGACAGTTGGATACACTTCTGCTAGATAAAAACGAATGCAGTTTAAACACTATCGAAATATGTATAAAAGGAGCATATCTTGAACCGAACAGTTATTCTCAACGGAACAAGACTTTTAGAGAACCATGGTTTGATAAAGATTGTTTGCATGCGAGAAACCTTTCATACGCTTGGCTTAATGAGTTTAGACGGTCTGATGAGTCCTTCGCCAAAAACGTGTACATTGATTACAATCAAAAATATAAAGAGCTTTGCCGAAAAAAAAAGAAAAACTATTATGAAACTCAGGCCCTCCAACTAGCTGGGTGCAAAAATTCATCCGAATTTTGGAATTTGGCCCGGAAACTGAACGGCACAAAATATATGATTAGTAGCGGACTAAATTCGAAAAGATTGCAAATCCATTTCAGTCAATTGCTTAACCCAACCTCTATAAGTCAAAACCTTATACATTATGCTCAGCCTGGTTTTTATGATGGCATTTTGGACTCTAGCATATCCCAAGAAGAAGTTCAACTCGCAGTAAATGAATTATCGGATGGAAAAGCGGCCGGTTCGGATAGAATACCAGGGGAGTTCTATAGATATGGTACTGATGAACTGCGTAAAAAACTCAGGATAACGTTTAACCAAATTTTAGAATATGGAATTATACCACAGCAGTTCAAGGATGGCCTGATCTTCCCGATCCACAAAAAAGGCAGTTTCGAAGATCCAGCAAATTATCGAGGAATCTCATTTCTAAACGCATCCTATAAAATTTTTACTTCAATTCTTTTAAAGCGATTGAACGCATGGATACAAGAAAATCAATTGCTAAGTGAGTCTCAAGCTGGGTTCAGATCTGGATACTCAACCATAGACCATATCTTTATGCTTAGAAGCATCGCTGACTCGTTCCTTAATAGAAATAAAAAACTTTATACATTTTTCGTAGACTTCCAAGCCGCTTTCGATACAATTGACCGAAATGCACTAATGTATAAGTTGTTTGGATTGGGAATGTCGCTTAAGTTTGGGAGGGTTCTGCAGAATTTGTACATGGACACCAGGGCCGCAGTTTGGGATGGTAAAAATGTATCTGAGTGGTTTCAAACGAAGACAGGAGTCAAGCAGGGATGTGCACTAAGCCCAAGTTTATTCGCATTATTTATCGAAGACATAACAAGAGCATTACCAGGAGGTGTAGATTATGCTGGAGTTACTATCAAAGCTCTGCTTTTTGCAGATGATATAGTTCTGTTTGCAAACACTCCAGCATCGCTGCAACTTATGATAAACAAATTGTCCGAATACTGCACGAGATGGAACCTGGTTGTTAACTTGAATAAGTCGAAGGTAATGGTATTCAATAAAGGTGGAGGCAGGACTAACTCTAACGAACAATGGTGTTTCAACAACGAAAGATTAGATGTTGTCAAAGAATATAAATACTTAGGAGTCCTTTTCACAAAGAATTTAAACATGGAAAAGCATCTCACCGAAAAATTGTTAAAGGCGAAAACCGCCATTAATATGGCATGGAAAAAATGTTTTAATAATAAGAACATTGTACACAGCAGCAAATATAAAATTTTCAAATCTGTATCTGAATCTGTTCTTTTTTATGCAGCTCAAGTGTGGGGAGTAAAGAAGTATGAAACCGTGGAAAAATTGCTCAGGTTCTACATACAACGAATTTTTCATCTTCCTCCAAATACCCCAAACTACATGATAATAATGGAGACAGGTATTTCACCACTATTCATAAGTACCTTGAAACTACATGTGGACTACATTATGAAAGTGCTCAATATGCCTAACAATCGCTTACCGAAAAAAGCAGCTCTACAAGCGATTCAAAGTAAGACAGGATGGTTCAAAGAGTGGATAGAACTGGCTCATGAAACTGGTGTGGAGCTAGCAATCAACGAACGGGATACATGGAAGTTGACTATGTATGATCTAATCAGTCGTCTGGATGAAAAGTATAGAGAGAAGTATCGGGAAGAGGCCTCAAGCTCTTTACATCGGGTGATTTATAGCAGGCTAAATCATGACCTTAATCAAAAAAATTATTTTCGAGACGATTTGACTATCGAACAAATTTCATGCATGTTTCGACTAAGAGGGGAGCTTCTAAATCTTAATTTTATTCCGCATCGTGAAGAGCTGCCGATCATTTGCGATATGTGTAACTTGACTGAACGAGAGGACATTGTTCATTTTATCGGAAGGTGCCCGGTCTTAAGGGAAACAAGAAGATATACATTGGGGCGTGATTTTCTCACCGAGAATGAAGTGATAGACCTCCTAAATGAAGTAGATGTACCAAAGATGTTCAAATTTTGTAAAATAGCTCTTAATTATAGAAGCAAAATATCAGCAGAATACTTTTAGGAAATAATTGTAACTTTATCTATTTATGTATTTAAATTGTCAGTATCTTTTTTAAATTTTGTCAATCAGGCAGACGGCAATGCCATGCTTAAATGATTGTGTAATAATAATTGTGTATATTATATATTGTAAATAAAATCAATCTAATCTAATCTAATCTAAATCTTGACATCTTAATGTTTATAGTTATGTAAAACTAAATCATTAAAAATTGCAGTTTATAGAAGAAAAATTCAAATTTGTATTAAAATTAAAAATAAATAGTATCTTAAAAAAAAGAGATAAATCTACTAAAATGTAAAAACATCTTGAAAGAAAAGAAATATGTAACAAAAATAGTATATATATATATATATAAATAGATAAAATTAATACATTCATTAATTAAACAAAAAAAAATAAAATTAAGAAAAGTGTTATTAAAAAAAGAAGAACTAGTCCTATGTTTGTGTAACTAATTTGAATTATTTAAATTTTTGGAGAGCAAAAATACTTATTTGGGGAGGTGTCACATATTGAAATGTTCCTCATATTCTCTTAGAGCGTAACCTAATTCCAGTAAGTAAGAGTCCATTTTTGTTCACCACACTTCTTCTAGTTTGCAAAGCAAACATGAAGAGTGCATCCAAAATTGTTAACTTAATCTCATTTTTCCAACATTATCTTCTAAAGAAGACAATGCTGCAGAGATCTTATTCTAATATCGTAAGTCGTAGCTCGTAAGTTAAGTACCTATGTAAGTTTATTTCTTAGCCTTTAAAAGTAGTCGACTTTAAGTGTTCTTTTTGTAAAGTTGTTCGTAGCGTTAATTTAAATAAAGTTCATAAAATTAAAATTAAAATAAATTGTGGTTTTCATTCTCAAGGAATTTATAGACCACATAACTATATACATACAGTGTCGGACAAAACTAAAGCACGAACAAATATCACATTGGAAACATACGAATAAAAAGTGAATACACTCGTGATACTTTTATATTTTTTATTTTTTCTTAATCACAACATATTATTCTATATTTTACAGCTTTTAATTTGATTTTAAATCTTAACATATTTCTAAAAAATAAAAATTGTTCAAAACTCATTAAAAAGTAGCGCGACAAAACTAAAGCACATTTTTGATTTCATATACAAAATAAATAAAAAAAAAGTTTTAATGTTACTATTTGGTGTCGGAAACATTATTTTTGATAATTGCATCACATCGACGAGGCATGGATGCAATGAGATTGTCAATTATTTGTATGGGGATGTTTTCCCAGACAGTTTGTACTTGTTGTCAAGTAGCGAGTCAAAATTGTTACATTTCGTTCGATCAATCCTCTAATCTACCATTTCCCATAGATTCTCCGTTGGGTTGAGATCAGGGGATTGCGCTGGCCACTTTATAACCATGATATTACCTTCATTAAGCCAATCTTTCACCAATTTAGTGGTATGTTTCGGATCGTTGTCATGTTGGAAGATCCATCGCAACGGCATATTCGCCTCCGCATACGGAAGCATGACGTTTTGAAGGCTTTCCTGGTACATGAAACGATCCATTATACCACTTATCTTATGAAGTGGCCCGATCCCTTGACTGGAAAAACATCCCCAGACAGTAATGTTCTCCCCCACAGTGCTTCACAGTTGCCTTGGTAAATCGAGGATTGAGGCGTTCACCTTTCGGGCTTCGTATTGTACGAAATCTGTCCGATCCTTTTAAATTAAATTTTCATTCATCAGAGAATAGAACCGTATTCCATTTTTCCCTAGTCCAGCTAAGGTGCGTTTAGTCTTGCACGTTTATTATTAAGGGAAATAAATGGCCCTTTTTACAGCACGACGAGCTTTCCAGCCACTATCAACCGCTCTTCGCCAGATCGTTCTACAAGAGATTTATAAGTCTAGTTATTTTTTTATTTTTTTAGGGTAATATAAGGGTCCTTTTTGATTAACCTCATTATTCTTTTATCGCAATGCGACGAGGTATTTCGAGGTCTACCACCATTGTGCACTGTTTGAACACTACCCCGAGCACAAAATCGAGCTATTATCCGAAAAAATAACCGTATGGCTTGTACCATATTTATTGCCAATAAATGTAATTGATTCACCGCTTTGAAAGTGGGGCACTATTTTTTCTTTTAATTTATTGGAATATTTATTCCGCGCCATTTTAACAGTTTTCATTTAAATTTTAAATTCTTCATTAGCTTTGACCGTTAGCATGGTGCAAAGATCCGCGATTATTTTTTTTTTTGTTTTGTCTAAAACATGCTTGACAAAATAACAAGGGAAGGTAGTAGTATTTAAGAAGTAAGCGGTAAAATTCGATAACTGTAAACAGAAATATGGTACATGTGCTTTAGTTTTGTCGCGCTACTTTTTAATGAGTTTTGAACAATTTTTATTTTTTAGAAATATGTTCAGATTTAAAATCAAATTAAAAGCTGTAAAATATAGAATAATATGTTGTGATTAAGAAAAAATAAAAAATATAAAAGTATCACGAGTGTATTCACTTTTTATTCGTATGTTTCCAATGTGATATTTTTTCGTGCTTTAGTTTTGTCCGACACTGTACATACATACATGCATAATAACAGAAAAGTGCTATAAGTAATTTAATATACCTATCAGGGTGGTCCTTATTCCTAAGAAAAAAAAATGTTTTTCTTTAATTTCGCGGAGCACTACGTAATTTGATTATATACCATAAGAAAGTTTTTCAGTATTTTTTTTTTTTTTGGAATTTTTCAAATGACATCTGTGTTTGTTAGATTCTTTTATTTTTATAGCCAGGACATAAAAAATATTACAAAATTATTGTTGTAATAAATTAAGATATTATGTAGATATTTGAATCATTTATTTTTAAGATACTTAACTTGTTAGTATTAGGGTACTTGTTAGTATTAGGGTACTTTTTCCTATACTCTTTTGCCAACAAAAGAAAATATTGCTTTTGTTCTTCATTGGATGTAATTAATTTATTATATTCCTCCATTAAAGCAACACCGCGCTCAGCTACGTCGTTCACTACCCGCAAAGAATGAACGATATTTTTGACAGCTACATAATCAGTGTCTTCGTTCCAAGTTTCCACGTCTTTTTTCAAAAAATTTGATGAAATACCTAGGATCTGGAAGAATTCTAAGGAATTACTACTCACGAAGTTTTCTATATTTTTTTCGTGGATATGTGTGATATCAAGGTTTATTCTTTTTAAGCAATCTTCTGTGCCTTCAATTTTCAGTGCTTCTACCAGCGAAACTAGCTCTTCCGACAAATACCACAAATGATTTAGAATCTTTTTCAGCGCAACAGTGGCTATATTTTTGTTAAAGCTTTCAAAGGCTTTAAGGTCTTTCAATAATTGTATATCGTTTCTTGGTGCTGACCATCCGGTAGAGGCTTGAAACCAATATTTAGCATAAATCCTCACCGTAAAAATGCATTTTTCTCTCACAGCCTTTTCGTCCTTCTTCGTTAGCTTAAACTGATGCTTAAATAAATAGATTTTCAAACAGTACAAAGCTTTTGCCATCCATCTAGCTCGATGTAGACCAGCAGGTTTCCTAATTAAAACGCCTTTTTCAGGAGCACCTCCTAAGAAAATGACAGTGAGATTCAACAGTTCTCTATAGTCATCTCGAGGCTGATGTACTTGTAGTTGCTTTTTGGCAAAAGAAATCCTGTCTGCGGCCACTTCTGCAAAAATATTTGCCTCAGCATCATCTGTTATTGTTTTGAAGTCGCTTTGGTCAATAGTGCTCCAATTGTTCTTAAATCTTTTAAATAATTGTATATCAGGACAACTAGATGGGGCAAGCGATTGATCCACTACAGCTGACAACATAATTTCCATTATGTGGTGACGACAAGCAAACCAAAGCATTTTTTTTTACCCATTTTTCGTTCCAAAAGAACGCATACTCCACTTCTTAAGCCGGTATTTACAGCAGTAGTGTCGATTTTGTCGCACTGCTAATAAAAAATCCTTGTCTTCTAAAGTCATAATATTCAAAGCATCACGATGAGCAATATCAAACAAATCTTCTAATTTTTGTTGCCAGTTTTGTTCTTTTTTCTTCAATGCTTCTGAACGTTTTTTTCTCGTTTTTTTTAAATTTTTTTTTTTAGATTCTGCCATTCTTTGAATAGTTTTCTCAATTTTACTGATGACATGTTTTTTTAATTGAATTGGTATACTAGCTTTTTCCCACAAATTTATAATTCCGCAAACCGTCAAAGTCGCAGATTCACGTATGCTTTTCTTTTCTTCATTTTTGTAGTAAAAAAAAAACGCAAAACTTCACCGATGGATGACAACGTTGATTGGCTTAATTCGGATATCAATTGTCCGATAAGCCAAACTTTACTTTACTGAGTCCGCTACTTGTATAGCTTGAACCAATTCAGTTGGCAATTCTACTGCGCAGGTCTCTTTAAATTTCTCTGCTCTACTCTTTAGTTCTTAAAGAGACAGAAAAATCACTGAAAAAAAAAGATGTACATGCCGGCGTTGTTTTCAATGACGCTGCTGCGATCATACTGAAGCACTTAGGAGGGTGAGTTTTGTTTATAGCTTCGTTCACAGTAAAATAGAAATGAATTTCCAGCGATGGACGATGGTTTATTTTTCTTTCATAGCCTGATGTCTAAAAAACTATTTCATCTCTGGTGAGATAAAAAGAAAAGATTTTTAAGTGTAAATATTACTTCGAAAAAATAAAATAATTAATTTTGGTTTTTATTATTGGGACACATTTCAGTGCACCTATAATAAAAAAATAAGTCTATTGCAAAATGCAATGCAAAAAAACTACCTGCGAGCTGGGACATAGGATTAATGACAAAAAGTTTAGGGATTATTGTTTATATCTATGTTTTATGATTTGTGGCTTAGTAACAGAAAGATTCCGGGGGCGTTATGGCGTTAGTGTATATTTGATATATTTTTTTGACCTGTGGGGTTGGGATAAATTTGGTTTGCAATTCAGTTTAAAAAAACAACCAAGAATAATACATTGAAATACATTTAAAAGAAATTTTAATGGATCCATTTAGAAAAAGAAAACCTATTGTAAGCCAGGCGCGTAAGATAGTTGTTAAGATATATAATGACAAACTGGAAGAAGCAAAGAATTCGTTTCTTGAAAATCCTGTGAGTTACGCAACAACGCAAACAGTGGAAACTACTGGAATTTCTGAACGTTCATACAGAAGGATTATTAAGGAATACGAAGAGACAGGAGTTGTGCAGTCACCAAATAAAAAAGTGCAGCATACGAAGTGGAAAACTGGACTAGACGAATTTGACATCGCAGCTATTCGGCGTATAATGCACAACTTCCACCAGGGGGAAAAATGATGATATCCTTAAAAATGTTGAGACAACGAGTTCAGGAAGATCTGGAGTTTAGCTTAAGTATTACGTCTCTCAACAGGATTCTAAGAAGAAACGGATTTAGCTACAAAAAAACTCAAAACAACCGGAAACTTCTCTGTGAAAGAAATGATATTAAACTCATGCGAGTGAAGTATCTGAGAAAAATCCGGGAATACAGAACAAAAGGATGTGATATCATTTATTTGGACGAAAGCTAAATTCAATTCATATCTCACATACAAGGCCACGGGCTTGGACTAATGACAGTAGCAGTGGGTTGAAGACGCCAATTTCAAAGAGAAAGAGGCAGATAATGGCGCATGCAGGCGGTGAAAAACTCCTTACTTTTATTCAAATCTGGACCGAAAACGGGAGACTATCACGACGACATGAACTTCGAAAATTTCTGCAAATGGATCCAAGAACAAGTTTTCAATAACTTGGAGGAACCTTCAGTTATTGTAATGGATAACGCCTCGTACCACAATAAATTAGAAGAAAAACAAATTACTTCTGCTAGCAAGAAATCCGAGATGATACAATGGCTAACCGAAAACAATATTCCGCATACTATACAGATGTTGAAACTTGAACTGTATGAGCTAATAAAAGAACACCGAGCTACACACAACCCAAAGCATACGATTGACGATATCATTCACGGCATGGGACATGAGGTTCCACGTTTACCACCTTATCATCCAGATCTCAATCCCATTGAAAATATTTGGGCAACTGTCAAGGCAAGAGTAGGTTCACGAAACACAACATTCAATTTATTGGATGTTCAAAAATTAGCATAGGAAGAATTTTCAAAAATAACGGCTGAAGACTGTCGAAAAGTGTGTGAAAAAGCCATAAGAACTGAGGAAGAATACTTTTCTCACAACCTGACGTGGGACACAATTTCAGATTCAATTATAATTAATCCAGGTGACGATTCTTCAACCGACTATGAAAGCGACATTAGTTCTTAAAACGAAGTATATGTAGATGAACATTTATTATTTAAATTATATTATTCTTATTTATATTGTTTTATTTTATTATTATGTTTTATATTTATTTCTGAAGTACAAATTAATAATAATTATTTTAAGGTTGTAGCAGCCATCCTTTACAAAACTACAAACAAACACTGAATTATTCACACAATCATATATGTACCTACCTTAAATTATAAAAAATCAACTGAATTACATACATTGAATTATTTACAAACATTAGTTACATATCTTAAATATTAATTGAATTACAAAATCACATAATTAAAATCATAATCAGCACATATTTGAATTGTCAAGTAAATTTGAAAAGTGTCAATTAAACTTAAAAACAACACATATTTTGTATAAGAAAATAAATTGTAATGTGCTTCTGAAATTTAGTATAAAAGAGCCAAGAAATTGTAAAATCATCGCAGTCTGTTGAATAAAGCGAAAGAGTTATCACACAACGAAAAGTTGGAGAAACAAATCTTTTTATTTATTTTAACAAATTGTTTTCGTCGAGTCATAGTTGTAGACAGGCTGAACATTTATTTGGTCGCCTGGCTCTTCTCCTCCGCTGTTCCTTACCCCTATCCAGTAGCAATAGACAAGTTGGACGTCACAGACGGTCGCTTGGCTTTGCCTCTTTAATTGGGAAGAATTTTTTTCCTTGAACCACTCATTGGAGTTCTACTCTCAAAAAACAACAACAACACAACAGCAAGCAGAACACCCACGCTTCAAGGTAAAATAAATTCTTAAAAACTAGTAGTTGAAAATTAGAGATGCCGCGAATATTCGGCCACTATTCGGTATTCGGTCTATTCGGCCTATTTTTTTGATATTCGGTATTCGGCCGAATATCGAATATTAAATGGAGAATAAAAAAAAGTTTTATTATCTTACAAAAAATGTTTTATTTTTATTAAAATTTTTTATTTTAGTATTTAAAATCTACTAATGGTAAGTTGTGGTGAATAAAAACAGCTTTTTCAGCATTAATTTTTTTACTTGCGATATAGGTACTATAGGGCAAGTTCTGCATTTGGAAAAAAAATCGAACTCGAGATTTTGATCAAAGTTGACATTACGATGATAGCGAAGACGAAAAAAGTGGGTCCGACAATTCCGTCTGTCTGTCTGTATGTCTGTATGTCTGTATGTCTGTACCTCGAACTACAGCCTAAACTACCGGAGGTATTTTCTTCAAACTCGGTAGTTAAGGGTCTTCGGTGATTCCCTAGAGGAGAAATTGAAATTTTTTTTTTAGCTCCAAAACTAAGGGTACCCCCCGTACACCCGTAATACAAAATATTATTTATCTCGAAAACGGCTCTAACGATTTTGATAAAAAAAATTAAGTGTGATATTATGGACATGGACTATATTTTGCTGAAAAAAAAATTTGGGGGGAAATGTTATTAGGGGTACCTGTCATAGAACGGTTTTTTTGATTTTCGAATTTCTCACCAACGGCTCTAACGATTTTAACCAAAATTTTTATGCAGGAGCTGCTTTGCATTTGAAAAAATATAAACTAAAAATTTTTTTGAAAAAATAGTTTTTGGATTTTTAAAAAAATAATACAATTTTTTTTTTTGAAAATTCAATATCTTGAAAACCGATACACGATTAAATTTTTAGATTACGTTTAAAAATGTATTTTATTAAATACTAACAATTTGCATATCAATTTTTTTTATAAAAATTTTAACGAAAATTTAGTACACAAAAAACATGTTTCAGTGTGTCTGTATGTCTGTACCTCTCACTACAGCCTAAACCCCTGGACCCATTTCTTTCAATCTCGGTAGTTAAGGGTCTTCGGTGATTCCCTAGAGGAAAAATTGAAATTTTTTTTTTAGCTCCAAAACTAAGGGTACCCCCCATACACCCGTAATGCAAAATCTTATTTATCTCGAAAACGGCTCTAACGATTTTGATAAAAAAAATTAAGTGTGATAATATGGACATGGACTACATTTTGGTCAACAAAAATTTTGGGGCAAAATGTTATTAGGGGTACCTGCCATAGGCCCGTTTTTTTGATTTTCGACTTTCTCATTAACGGCTCTAAGGATTTTAACCCAAAATTTTTAGCAGGAGTCCCCTTAAGTTAAAAATAATATTGTATATAAAAATATTCGAAAAAATATTTATTAGGTTTAAAAAAAAAAAAAAAAAAATTTAAATCAATTTCTTCAAAACCTATGAACGATTATTTTTTGAAATTATTTCCTAAAACCAATATTATTAAATACTTTAAATTCGCATCCCACATTTTTTTCTTGAAAAATTTTAGAGAAATTTCTTATATAAAAAATGTATTTAATAATAAAACGGTTTTTTAAAGTTTGTTTGCATAAATTCATACTTTTCTAGAAATCAGATGGCAATTATATGCATTTGAACATTATTATCTCATTAAATCCATGTTTTATATTTATTAAATGTATCTTAAATTCCAAAGTACTTTTACATAAGAGCAAGTTCGTGCGATCCAGTCGTGCATTTTATTTATATTAAACGCGCACTCAAGGGGTTATGAATACCCTTATAATGTTAAACACAGTGCGAGAAATTAGGAAAGTAGGATAGGATTGGAAAGGAGATACCGATGCACATTGGTTTTGAATGTCTGCACATTGAAATGTGTGGGTGGTAGCATACGTTTTATGTAACGTCTAAATTCGAAATCAATTACAGCTTCTGCAAATAACCTCTCACTAATACACTAGTACCAGGAGACGAGAGGTAGATTTCAGCAAATGTTGTCAAATTGGGAAACAGTTTTGTATTTGCTGACAACCACTTGTAAGGGTCTGCCATCCGATCTTGGCGAAAAGTTCTTAAAAAAAAATCTATGTTGTTTTCAATGGCAGTTTTTTCAACATCTTTATCATTTTGTCTATATCAACGTCCTGAAAACATTCCCAGAAACTGTTGTGCCTCGTCAAAAGTCACTTAGGAGATAGATACCACAGCACATCGGGCCTTACCAAGAATCAAATTAAGAGACGACTTTAATATTTGAGCGAAATGAAGGATTATTTAATGGACTCTGTATAACTGACCACATATGCCACATTTTATTTTTTAGGTTCCGTACAATAAATGGTTCATAATTTAGAGTTCACATAAATATTAAGTTCATGACATGTATGACTATCTTTACATAATGGTCCATTTCACACAAATATCGTCGTGGTATTTGATTGTTGGTAAGGCCCATCGTTTCGTTGGCCGAATGTTCGGCTGCCGAATATTCGGTATTCGGCCGAGTCACTATTCGCGGCATCTCTAGTAAAAATCTAACTAATTAACACTAATCTACAATTAATCCCAAAACCCCACAGGTCAAAAAATAATAAATACATACATCAAATAAATACTAACACCATAAAATAAATATAAACATAACGCCCCCGGAACCTTTCTGTTGCTAAGCCACAAATCATAAAACAGAAATAAACAATAATCCCTAAACTATTTGTCAAAGCAAAGTTGAGATAGACACTGTAAGATTTAAGGAAAAATCTTTACTCATTAAATATCTTGCGCACCATTTTTTTTCTCTTAAATCCTCTCTCTGCGCAACCGACCGTTGGCCAACTGAATTGGTTCAAGCTATAGACGCCATTGCAAGTTAAAACACGTTACTATGATTTTTACAAATAAAACGCCTGCGCTCTCGTTAATAACTCATTAGAACTGAAGTGCGGTGCGGGATAAGGGTGTTTGTTCACACAATCAAAAAGATTAGCCGTAAGATGTACAAATTAAATCGTACGCCTACGCATGCGCACAAACCAATTTTTAACTTATGATGTTAGTGCGCACGCGTACGCCTTAAATTGTACGTCTTACGGCTTATCTTTTTGTTTGTGTGAACGGTCTAAATCTCGTGGCGTCGGTACAGAAGAGTGGTCGAGGGGAGGAAGGGCTAAGAAGCGAGTTTCACTTTCACGGAAAATGTTATATAAACGCCTAAATGAAACATCAATGAAACTATCATTTAAGCTGTTTTTCAATGAATTTTGTGAAAATTTTGACAGCTGGTAGCGGTATTTCATATTTAGAGCTACATATATGGGCTTATCCCTGTAAATTTTAACTTCTTGAGTTTAAAAAAAAACAAAACAAAAAATTGGGGCACGCATGTTAATTTGAGTTTTTCTTTAATTATAGACCACGAATAAATAAAAAACTTCAAAATAACTCATATGTATTGTTTGTTAAAGAATATAAAGGTATAAAGTATAGAAAAATGAATTTAAAATAATTTATTTTAAGCACCGAGTTAATTGATTTGGTTTTTATTTTTAATCTTCACAGCTTCTGTTTTCAAACTTATTTGTTTAACACTTTTACCATTTTTTTTTATAGTTTCTACAGTTTAAATTACACTCATTGTAAGGTTATAATCAAACAATGCTTTGGTGTGCTAGTAAAAAATGTGCCTTTTTTGAAACAGTTACGTTTTTTACGTTCGTTTTGTTAACTTCATAAAATTTGTACATAATGAAGCACGCGTTGAAGCCAAAGTTTTTTTTACTCTAGATAGCTTAAATAATGATGCAGACCATAAAAAAATGCCCCATGATCAATGTTAAAAAAATAGACACGAAAATTTGTGACAATTAAAGATTTACGAAAAATCACGCATGGCAGTTTTTTCTAAAATGTATATCATATAGGATTATTTATAAGGAAGGCACGCACTCAAAATGAATGATTTCAATTAATTTTGACCTTCATTTATCTGAAAAAACAAAAATTGTGCTAAGTAATCTTATGTTAAACATTATTTTTGCAATAATACAAAACGTTAATTATCCACGCACGCAGCCAAAAGTCTCAATATTCGATGATTTTTTCGATTTCAAACACTTTCGCACTATCTCGATGGTTCATTTTATAAATTGAATAGTTAAAACTCAATGATATATATAATATTATAAGTTCCAAAACCTGAATATTTAATAATAATGTCTATATATTTCGACACATGGCAAAAGTTAAAATTTGCACGGATAAGCCCATATAATCAAATAAGAAAGTGCCCCGGGGATAATTCAAAAGTTGAAAAATAACGTCCACCCTAATACCTATACTTTGTAGGGTTTTGAAAAGTTAAACATTTTTAAACCTCAGTAAACATAAAAAAATAAACATAATACAAAATAATGCATTCTATTACTTTTCACAGATTTACTTTAATTGAATTTTTATCTAATGATATATGTATTTAGAATAATTAGTACTATAATGGTGGATGTACATGTATCTGCATTTGATTTCTGCAAAAAAAAAAGGGTTGACAAATACCGAATTTATATTTGTAAGATAGAGACAAAAAGAGCAAAATGCAGAAGGACTCCATTTCTGCTTTATAGGAAATTCGAGAAATGCAGAAGTCAATATTATAGTCAAGGCGAATATGTTTTTTTTATTATAGCATCTTTATCTGCATTTTGTAAATTTGCGATATTTTCACATTTTTCTGTAATTTTTGTTGACGGACGCATGATATGAAAAATAAACATTAAATCGAAATGGATGAAAATGGTAGTAAGTTAAATTTTCATTGCATAGTTTCGTATTAACAGGCCAACAAGTTATAGCAGCTTATAGGAAGAAAAAAATAGTTACCACCTGTGTATTCTCTCCCACTTTCGGGTGTCGACATACATCTGCATCTTTCTACTTTTCTGTATTTTGCAGATGCAGAAACATGTAAATCCACTTTAATGGAAAACATATAAAATCTAAGCAAAATGATCTAGGAATGAACTAGGAACAGAACGTGCATAATTGTATACAAATTAAATCCTAATCCGAAAAGGCACCACAAAGAATGTTTTTTGTTCATGGCTTTTTACCAAGACGGCAATTTTTTTTTGAACAGATTCCTTATCCTTTTTACTTGCGATAGTACCCATCTATAGGTACGGTGACCATTTTTTCAGGAGCAAAAAAAAAGGACAGTCTTTTATTAACGTACAAAAGTTTAACAAATAATTATTTTCATTAAAAAGTTTTGTACTTCATATTACATTTCAGTTCAGTTTTTAAAACAAATAAATAAAAATGAATTAACAAAAAACGAAATAATATATACATACTTAGATATGTGCATGACTATAGGTATAAGATTCATTCAAAGGAACTATGAAAATGTTTAATGTTGGTATTTTTCTTCGAAATGTATGTTTTTTAAGATATCTTTCCGATTTCTTAAAAACGTGTTAAATTCTACGCAATCGAAGTCATAATTGCACTTTTTTTTTGTAGCGTTGCCTCTAGCATATCAACTTTTAATTGTGTGTTAATGTTATTGGAAATTGAAAATACCCTTTCAGTCGGGGCATTTGAAGCCGGAAGCGAAAACTCGAGAAAAACGAGATTTAATATATTGTCATATTTAACCTAATTCTTCTTCTTCAAAAAGCCGAACGAAAGCCAATGCGAACGACACTAACTTACAGATGGAGATGTAAATTTGAAAATCATTCACAATAGCAAACAATATGTGATGGAATTCAATGAAATAAAGCAGTTCTGCTAGTCGTAAAATCGTGGTTTGAAAGAGAAAAAGAGGAACTTGAAAGGACAATTTTGAAAAGAGAGGACAAATGTCTGTCCTCTCTAAGAAAAGTAAACAGAAAGGACACGACACAAAAAGAAAGGACTGTCCTTTCAAAAAAAGGACGGATGGTCACCGTAACTATAGGGCAAGTTCTGCATTTGGAAAAAAAATCGAACTCGAGATTTTGATCAAAGTTGGCATTACGGTGATAGCGAAGACGAATAAAGTGGGTCCGACAATTCTGTCTGTCTGTCTGTATGCCTATACCTCGATCTATAGCCTAAGCCACTGGAGGTTTTTTCAGCAGGAGCACCCTTAAGTTTAAAATAATATTGTATATACAAATATTGGAAGCATTTTTTTGGGTTTTTTGAAAAATCAATGGCGCAAAATTTTAAACAGTTCTCGTTTAAGCAATAAAACCCGCTCTACTTAACGCAGTCGTTTAGATTGGAGACTTTGTCTAACTTTTTCATAATTTTAATCACGTTAGACAACTCTTCTAACTAATGTGGGTTTTACAACAGAACCTAAGCGAATTTGCGTTGAAAAACCCTTAATTTGACAGATGCATAACTCACACAACTACAAAACACAAAAAAAAGTAAAAAGAACAGACAACTTCAAACCAAATAATTTTTCGCCGAAAAAAGTACATTTAATATACTACATCGGTACAGATTTTGATTGTTTATAAGTTATTTACATTATTTTAGATGAAAATAAAGTATAAATCGCAAACTCACAGCATAAAAAACTCAATTTGTTGTTGTAAGGTGCAGATTCATTTAGCTTTATACTCGTCTCGGCGGCCGTCGCGGCGGCGCGCGTGCATACATAAGATATGTATCTACATTTGTATCTACAGATTTTTTTAATTGTACTTTCGTACGATTGTTTCGAATTTACAATATTCAGCGATTCAGTCTATTTACAAAGAACATCTTTAAAAAATCTAATAAAACATTAGTAAACATTTTTTCTTCCATTTGCTTTGGTATGAAATGACCATTGTCAATATGGATAAAGTATACTTTTAAAAGATAAACTAGCTATTTGCTGCTGTTAAAGTAAGACGAGCTCTTTAACGTTAAAGTATAGTTTATGTCCTTTAAAATTAACAAAAAGTCGGCTCTCGTTTTATACTCAATATTTAGAGTCGACTCCCATTCTAAAATTGATTTAGAGTGGGTTTTAAATGTTTAAAATTTTGCGCCAATATCTTTAAAACGTGTGAACTATTATTTTTTGAAATTATTTCCTAAAATTTATATACTACTAAATACTTGAAATTGACATCTTAAATTTGGTTCTTGAAAAATTTTAAAGAAATTTGTTGTATAAAAAAATTACTTGGACCTTATTCGGAATTCCCCCCCCCCCCCACCAAAATGAACTTTTTTTTTTTAACGAATCGATAAAAGAGTGTTTGCTGTTGATAAAAAACATCAAATTATGGAGGAGAAACACTTTTTTATGGTAAAAAAGTGAAGTATAAGCGGACCACCCACAGTACTCTTGGCCCTTATTCGGAATTCCCCCCCACCAAAATGAACTTTTTTTTTAACGAATCGATAAAAGAGTGTTTGCTGTTGATAAAAAACATCAAATTATGGAGGAGAAACACTTTTTTATGGTAAAAAAGTGAAGTATAAGCGGACCACCCACAGTACTATAACTAAAACTACTTTGTATGGGATATTTGCTTTTTTTGCTTGCTTACGCATTACGGCGTATAAACAGTGAGATATGTATGGGGGGGCCTGCTGCCCCCCTGCAACCCTCCTGCTTGGGCACACTATAGGATTTGGGGTAGGTGCGAGGTTGGATGTATGCAAGGTTTCTTTTGCATTTACAGAATCTGGATTTTAAGAAACTTTGAATTTACCCTATGGCCTACCTATATTAATTTTTTTATACTTCACTTTTTTACCATAAAAAAGTGTTTCTCCTTCATAATTTGATGATTTTTATCAACAGCACACTTTTTTTTATCGATTCATTAAAAAAAAGTGCATTTTGGTGGGGGAAGGGGGGGGGGGAATTCCGAATAAAGACCAATTACTTTAATAATATAAGAATTTTTAAACTTTGTTTGCATCAATTCATACTTTTGCGGAAATCAGACGGCCATTCCATGCATTTGAACATTTTTATCTCATAAAATCCATGTTTTATATTTATACATGCATAATTTTTAAATTCCAAAGTACTTTTACATAAGAGAATGTTAGTGCGATCCAGTCGTGCATGATGTTTTCGTGTTGCTTATCTTTCTTTCAATGAGCACTTGTAAGCAGAATACCTACAAGTGTAAGGAAATTTTTGTTTTCTACAACTCTAAATTTTTTTTTTGTGTTACTGTTAATCTACACTTGTAAGATTAACATAATCCTACAAGTGGCTGTTGACATGTAGACTTGTAGCTTTGTGTTACAGGTCAGATAGATTGCTGTTACTTATTTTTGAGCCCAGGAGCGGATCAATACATTTACTAATTAGGCATAACACTAATAGTAAATTTTATTGTAAAGATAACTCTAATAGTAAATTGTATTGTAAAGAAATTTTGGGTCCCAAAAACGATGTTAGCATAGTTTATTGTGTGATTTGGTTGTTATGTTTGTTTTTTGGTAATGTTGAGTGAATTTGGAGTTTATTGTAGCAACATTCGGGCCATACTGTGAAAAACAGACCAGCAGTTTTGGCACTTAGCGAAACCAAGGTGGGTGAAAATTCTGATCACACGGAATTCAGCGTGCCTGGTTATAGCTTAGTACCTCTATTCTTCCCTCACCATAGCCTCGCTATTCAGGGTGTCTCTTAATTCGTGCATACAGTTTTAGGGCGTTATTCTTGGGTATATTCTGAGAAAAAAATCGTTCTACAGTAAGAGCCTACCTTGAATTTTTATATCATATAGCGGGGATTTAATAAAAGGCTTATTTTGGTATACCTTGACTCATGTTAATGGATAAAAATAAAACTCAAAGACAAGTTTGCGGAAAAACCCTTTGATACTTAGAAAAACCAGGAACAGGTAAAATTAAATAAAAGGGCTGTTTTTTAAGGAAATCCTGCAACAATAAGTATATTTTTCCAAGAATTTTGTAATGTTTTTTAATATAGCATAGCAGTTTTGAAGCGTGGTATAAAAGATTAGAAAAAAAAATTAATTCATCAGTTTAGTTTTTAACGCCAAGGCATAATTTGATTAAAAACGCTGTTTGAAATGTTTACATTTACAAACCGGGAATATGCAGACATTATTTTCGTTTATTGGCTGTGCAATATAACTTCAACTAGAGCGCAACAAAGATACTAGGAACTTTATCCAAACCGACGACTTCCTAATTTACGAGTATTTGCAAATACATGTCAAAGGCTTCGAGAAACGGGAGCAGTTTCAAAAACACGCATAATGCGGGTAGGCGTATTTGGAATCAAATTAATCGGCCCTTCAAACTCACCAGAACCAGAACTATTGGAGGGCACTCCACTAGCAACTAGCTTCATCATATTTCAAACAGTATAACGCTCTAGCCCACTACGGTTGAGAGGTTAAGAATTGGTTAGTTGAAGAGTACGATAATCTTTGGTTAGAAAGAAATGGACCGTTTCACTGACCTGCAAGGTCTCCTGACCTTACAGTATTTGATTTCCTAGTATGTGGAAGAATGAAAGAACTTGTTCAACTTAAGTATTAAATATGAAATTTAGGTGAATTAGAAGCGATATCTAAAAAAAACAGTTTTTTTTTAAATTTTACTTGTCTCAGGTTTTCCCAAGTATCAATAAATCTATGGGTTTTTCCAAAAAGTTGTCGTTGAGTTTTATTTTTATTATTGTTACGTTCATTTAAAAAAACCAGTAAAACGGTATGTTTACTACGCATAATCTGGAGAAAATTGAGCCCAAAGTAAAAAAATTACCATGGGCAGGAAAAACGGTACATGCAAGAATCTGGATATCTCAAGACCGAGACAGGATATAATTTTTTTTTCAAACACAATTACAAACGCTGGTATTTCTTCTAAAAATTAAGGTCTACATGAAGTCTATCATTAGTACTAATAGTGCAATTACCGTAAACATGGGTTAGGGTACACGAAAGTAAGCCTTTTATTAAACCCTCTAAATAAGGTAGGCCCTTACTGCAGAACAATTTTTTTCTTAGAATATACCTAAGAACCACGCGCTAAAATATTATGCACGAACTAAGGGACACCCTGTATATGTACGAAATGATTTCGCTTATCAGGTTCAACCACAATATGGCACTCGTTTAAATACAAATTTTAATTTCATGTCGTTTAAATTCACAGTCAATAAGCGCATCATTCATACATGCTTTATTAATCACAGCCCAAGTTTGGAAAGACCCCCAACTATGCCAACCAGAGGAAATTGCGGAAATCATCGTCAACTCCAAACCAAAAAAGTCGACAGGTCCGGATGGAGTCTCCAACTACATCATCAAAAGGCTTCCACATGCAGTGCTGATATTACTCACAATCATCATAAATAACTGCGTCAACAACTGCTACTTCCCTAATAAGTGAAAAATGGCAAAAATCGTGGCAATCCCGAAGAAAGGCGCTAGAAACCTGGTTTCCAACTACAGGCCTATATCCCTCCTCAACAATGTCAGCAAAATACTGGAAGAAGTCATCCTAAGGAGGCTCAAGAAGTACTGCAACGAACACAACATCATCCCAGACATGCAGTTTGGATTTCGGGAAGGGCATTCAACACTGCATCCACTAATAAAGTTCCAGTCTGACGTCTCCTCAGCACTCAACAGCCATCGTGCCACCGTAGGATGCTTTCTGGATGTCGAGAAAGCATTCGACAGCGTATGGATAGAAGCCCTTATCCATAAGCTTCGAGTACTTGGATTACCTTCGCCACTAATAAAGATTTTATTTTCTTTTCTCTCTTTTAGGAAATTCTTCGTTCAGCTAGACAGCTGCAAGTCTTCTTTCAAATCCATCAAAGCCGGAGTCGCCCAAGGATCAAAGCTGGGTCCCTTCCTATATAACCTGATGACGTCTGATCAACCCGTGCCAACTGACTGCGAGAACCTGCTATTCGCTGACGACTCGCTAATCTACTCCTCGTCGATAGCGCCAAACATTGCAGCTCAGAGAGTGGAAGCCCACGTCTCCAAACTCTACGAGTACTACAAAAAGTGGGTTATCCGAATAAACACTGCCAAATCGGAGCTTGTGTGTTTCAGGAGACCCACCACCAATGGCAACCGATGTCGTTCAGCAGCTACTTGCAGAAACTTGACCGTGAAGCTCCCCGATGGTTCAACGATAGCAGCCAAAAGAAATGCTAAATACCTCGGAGTAAACTTCAACGAGCTGTTTAATTTCAACCCGCACTCCAGGCAGGTTTTAAGGAAGGCCAACTTCGCGTTTCACCGTTTGCACCCGTTGCTAGCCAGAAGAACCGGACTAAGCCAGCCAGTGAAGCTATTGATATACAAACAGCTCATCAGACCCGTCATCAGCTACAATTTTCCTGCATGGTACACCATTTCGAAGACAGCAATGCTGAAGCTCCAAATCTTCGAAAGGAAAATACTAAGGATAAGCACCGGACTTATCTTCGATCGACAGCGAAGGAAGCACTTCAGCAATGAAAGACTCTATGAAGAAGCAAAAATCAAGCCACTGGACCAGTTTCTTGTGCAATTAGCGAAGAAGCTTATAGCTAGCACCACCAACCACCCAAACCCGCTGATGAGAAGGATGACCACCCAGGAACGACATCCAGAGCCTAGATACCTCACTGCTTTGGATATGATAGAAAGGATCCCAGCCGACAACGAACCAGCAGTTCGTTTCTACGCTGACGCCGAGTCAGCATATCACCGTGGCTGAAAACATCAAAAAACAACCCCCAACAACCCACCAACTGGACAACCGGGACTGAACAACCCGAGTCAAAAACCAAGACAATTTTTCATAATGCTAATTTTGAACCATGTACATTACAAATATTATAATTTTTAGAGTTTAAGTCATTTTATAAGTTAGGCCCCCTATGTGCCAACAAATTTCTACCCTATATATATTATCCTCAAGTTTCACAATTGTATATATTAAGTTCAATAAAAAACCTTGAAACCTTGAAACCAAGTTTGGAAAGTAACTCAACTTCTCACGAATTTGATGCGCTGTCCGACTATTCAAAGAATTGTTATCAAGTTCCGCACACTGAAATCGTTATTACGGGCGATTTCAATGTTCACAACTGGGTGGTTGGGATATTCTGGTCAGACAACACCCGAAGGAAGGTATGTCGTCTGACCAGAATATCCCAACCACCCAGTTGTGAACATTGAAATGTTGTTGAAAAACCACCCAGTTGTGATTTCAATGTTCACAACTGGGTGGTTGGGATATTCTGGTCAGACAACACCCGAAGGAAGGTATGTCAAGATTTTTTCTGAGTTAAACAACCTGACTCGGCTCGTTCACTAGCCTACTGAAATTCCTGACGTTGCAGGTCAATCCTCCAACACACTAGACTTGTTTATTATCTCTGACCCTGACAAATACACTATAAATATACAGGGTGTCTGGTAATTCGCGTGACATCGTTGGGTATTTGATTCTTGGTCATATTCTATGAAAAAAATTGTTCTACAGTAAAGTCTGATTTTCAACTTTAACATCACTTTTTGACGATTTAAAAAAGGCTAACTTTTGTGTACCCTGACACATGTTAAGGTCAATTTCTCTGTCAGTACCAATGATAGGGACCTCATTTTGGAATTTTTTTTAAGTAGAAATACTATCCTTTAAAACTATGTTTAAATTGAGCTGATTTGGTTTTAGGGTTACCAGATATTCCTGGAAAATAGCCACGACCATTTGCACAGGTAAAAGGATTGATTGGGCAATTAATACCTTTCAACCCTACAAATCACCAGGTGCAGATGGTATCTTCCCAGCTCTTTTGCAGAAGGGAAAAGAATTCCTTATGCCCTATCTCATTAATATTCTACGGAGTAGCATTGCTCTTGGGTACATACCAAGTCTATGGAGAACAGCTAAGGTAATTTTCATTCCCAAAATAGGGAAAAAGGACACAACCCATCCAAAGTCTTTCAGGCCAATAAGCTTAACATCCTTTATACTGAAAACTCTGGAAAAGGTAATTGACAACTTCATAAGATCAGAAGTGTTAATAAGTAGGCCTCTCAATCAGCGACAACACGCATATAGGGCGGGCAGATCAACCGAGACCGCTCTGTTTGAACTAACAAATAAGATCCAAAGAGCCTTAGATGTAAAGGAAACAGCATTAGCTGCTTTCTTAGACATAGAAGGGGCCTTCGATAACACGTCCCACGAGGCTGTAGGCAAAGCTCTTGTTAGGAAATGCGTACCCAACACCATAACCAGATGGATAATAGAAATGTTGGGCACTAGAAATGCAGAGGCACAAGCAGGACAAAATGTAAAGAAAGTGATCACAACGAGAGGATGTCCTCAGGGCGGTGTACTATCACCCTTGTTGTGGAGTCTTGTAGTAGATGAATTGTTAGAAAATCTTACCTCCAAAGGTATATACTGCATTGGATTTGCCGATGATATCGCTATCATTGCAGTAGGTAAGTTTGAAGAAACTCTTTGCGATATTATCCAAAGAGGACTAACAATTACGAGTAAATGGAGTAGGTCTGTAGGGCTTTCAATAAACCCATCCAAGACAACAATCATACCATTTACCAGGAAAAGACTTCTACCACATATGAAACATATCCGTTTGAATGGTGAAGTAATTGAAATGCAGAGGGAGGTTAAATACCTAGGAATTATACTAGATAGTAAACTCCTCTGGAACAAACACATAAATTATATAGTCGGAAAAGCCACAAAAGCCCTAATGATTTGCAAAAGAATTGCAGGCAAGTCATGGGGTTGCAAACCGAGCATCCTTAGGTGGATGTACACTATGATGGTAAGACCCATCATTACCTATGGTGCGGTTGCATGGCACAAGAAAACCGAATTAACAACAACTAGGAAAACCCTAGAAAAAATCCAAAGGCTCGCATGTATCTGTATTACGGGAGCAATGAGAACCTGCCCTACCGCAGCTATTGAGGTTATCCTCCATCTATCCCCTCTACACGAGGTCATTAGAAGTGCTGGAGTGGGAGGAATCATGAGGTTCTCAAAGGAAGGAACTGGGACAGGTAAAATAATTGGTCTCAGAGAAAGGGACCTAATTGACAGGTCCACAATTACTAACCTTATTGACATCCCAAGAGATGGAATGATCAAAAAACATAATTTCGAGAAAAACTTTCTTACACAGCTTAGTAACAAAGAAAACTGGGTAGGAGAGGATATAAACTATACACTCGAAGCAAATACCATCAAGTGGTACACTGATGGATCGAGAACAAGCGAAGGGACAGTTGCAGGAATTTTTGGGCCAAAAACCAAACTTTCCATACCGATGGGACAGTCAACCAGCATCTTCCAAGCGGAGGTAAACGCGATAGGGAAATGCGTGGATCGCAATCTCGAAAGGAATTATCGTAACAAGAACATTGCCATTATGTCAGATAGTCAAGCAGCACTAAAGGCACTGAGCTCGTACACCATCAACTCTAAGCTGGTGGGGGAGTGCATAAATAGGCTAAACGAACTAGGCAAACAGAACAGGGTCACACTTTATTGGGTACCTGGTCACGTTGGTGTTCTTGGAAACGAAAAGGCAGATTCCCTAGCAAAATTAGGAGCTTCAACTCCCCTAACAGGGACTGAACCCTATTGCGGAATAGGTGAAAATGTCATCAAAACCAAAATTAAACAAGAAGAGGAGGCAAACAGAATAAAGAACTGGAATGAACTCCCAAAGCTGAGACAGGCGAAACTACTGCTGGGTAACTACAACCGGCAACGTTTCGAAAACTGTATCAACCTTAGTAGGAATAACCTAAGAATAATAACAGGTATTCTAACAGGACACTGTAAACTTAGAAGACACCTTAATCTAATTGGTGTGGTAAGCAGTGCCACTTGCAGATTCTGCAACATGCATGAGGAAACTCCGGAACACATACTGGGAAAGTGTTGTCCAATCATGCACCAAAGGAAAACCCATCTGGGACGGTACCAGGTGGAAGAGAGCAACCTAACCTCTCTAAAAGTGCCCCAAATACTAAAGTTCCTTAAGGCAATAGGTTTGGAGGAAGAACTGTAGGATGAGCCAGCTCATCATTTTAAGAGGGGGCACAATAGATCTTCAGGTCGCAGTGCAATTAATCCCCAATACAATTCATTCATTCATACCAGATATTCAATTTTTAATGGTGTTCAATTATTCTTGCCCGAGCAAAATTTTGACTGAGGTAAATTTAAAAAAAAAAAAATCGTAATAAACATAAAGTTTTCTTATTTTACCTGATAAGCAAGACTATAAAAAAAATAAAACTCATTAATAAGTGCACCCAAAAACCTACCTTTCAAACCCCTCAATACAAGTTGCATTGAATGGTTTTAAGTCTAAAATTCATGAAATAACTGCTGGTGTGCCACAGGGCTCCGTTTTGTCTCCGACCTTGTTCTCATATTCATCAATGATCTTTTGTCTGAAACTTCTAATCCATTAAATTGCTTTTCATATTCTTGCTGATGACAGTACTCCCAGCTTTTCATATTCATCTCCAGACGCATGTCCTTGTTTTTCATATCCGAAGATCTAGAACGGCAGCGTATGATAAGCTCATTAAATTCTGATCTCGATAGCATTGTTAATTGGGGAACAATAAACCACGCCGAATTTAATACTTCAAAAACCCAATAGTGCCTTATGTCGTTAAAGCCTAACCCATCCCCCATGTCGCTATACATGAGCGGCACTTGCATTGAGGTAACCGAACAGCTTTCAGTTCTCGGTATATGCACCACAGACTAATCCTGTGTGGAATGACCATATATTCGACGTCTGCTAAGTGCTTATGTTTCCTTCGACGTTGCAGGAAATGTTGTACCCCTTCTGATCTGGCTGTTTTCTATAAGGTTCGTCCAAAGCTCGAGTACAATTCCCATACTTAGGCAGTTGCTCGGATAACACACTTGAGTCTCTTGGATAGAATCCAAAAAAGAGCTTTAAAAATGATAGGTGATAGAAGTATAACAGAAACATTTGAATCTCGAGCATCGTCGCAATGTTTCTTATCCTTCATTATTTAACCGTTATTTTTATAAATAGTGTTATAGTGAAATAGCCAGTTGCATTCCTCACCTTAAACAATGGGTCTTGTGAATAAGAAAAAAGTTAAAGCTTTTTTTGGAGGAAGCTAAAGCCAACTAGTCATAGCTTTTACTAGCAGCTAAAGCTAGACAGTACTAGCTTAAGCTTTGTTTTATGTGAATAAAAAAATGATAACGCTAAATAGCTTATGCTGGAAAATTCTAGCTTAAGCTTCGTAATTTAAGGTGTTCGTTTTTTTATTCACATGTTTCGGCTAGTTAGCTTTAGCTAAAACTGGTACATGTATGACCGAAAGGAAAGTTTTTTTGCCTCAATTTGTTATCTGTTCTACAGGGCAAGTATTGGTTTCGGCTAAAAAATGTTTTTAACATTTCGTATGTCAGTTTCTGGGTCTATACGTTCACAGTCCTATTTTTTGAGGTATTCCCTTATGTTTACTTAACAACTCGCACAAGTTAATACTGAAAATAGACCTAGTCAAAGCTTTCTAGACAGGTCGAAAAAATCTTGAAATTTTTGTAGCTTTAACTATAATATTCTAGTTTAAGCTATTTTTATTCACACAAATTGAAGCTTAAGCTAGGAAAACAAGCTAAAACTAAATGAATGTAGCTTTGGCTATTCTAAAATAGCTATTACTAGAAAACATTTTTAACTAGCTAGCTTAAGCTTATTTTTATTCACTAAAAATCAAGCTTTTACTTAAAAATCCAAGTTTTAGCTTTAGCTTTTTTTTTATTCACAAGGCCCAATGTAACCGTAATACTCGTGCTTCAGAGAATACCCATCAGTTTACCCTTGAGCCCAACTTCGGACTTACAGTTAAATTCAGGGATACTATCTTAAACTGCACTACACAAAGGAGGAATGCTATACTCGGCTATATTTCCCTCCCATTATAATATTCAGACATTCAAAACCATTGTGCATCGGTATTGTCTTTTAAATCCTCTACTATTTTCCTAAAACACTCGCACTTTGCTCAAACATTTTAAGGGTAGTAATAATCCCTCATCGGCCGAAGTATACTCGGGCGTTGTCAGCCGAACTCGGCCGATCGAACCAAACGTATAGAAAGGAAAGAGAGCGCGTACACCACTGAAAGCGACATTGTCCGATAACGTCCGATAATAAGCGATCAACCGGCATATCCCAACATGTTTGGATTTTTCGTCAGTTGTCCGGTTGATTCTTGCGATGAAATTCCTGCAAAAATAAAATGCACGACTGGATCGCACGAATTTGCTCTTATGCAAAAGTACTTTGGAATTTAAAATACATTTTATATACAACATGAATTTAATGAGATAAAAATGTTCAAATGCCTGGAATTGCCGTCT
This sequence comes from Philhelius festivus, assembly GCA_963931855.1. NCBI lineage: Eukaryota > Metazoa > Arthropoda > Insecta > Diptera > Syrphidae > Philhelius > Philhelius festivus. The sequence continues at coordinate 104,330,339 of OZ007554.1, forward strand.
GATTTCCAGAAAAGTATGAATTTATGCAAACAAAGTTTAAAAATGAGAACAAAATTTGGCATGCCAATTTTAAGTATTCAATAGTAAACATTTTAGGAAATAATTTCAAAAACTAATCGCTAACACGTTTTAGAGATATTGGGCCTTATTAACAACCAAATTAAGAGACGACTTTAAAATTTGAGCGAAATCAAGCATTATTTAATGGACTATGGGTCTTGTGAATAAAAAAAAAGTTAAAGCTTTTTTTGGAGGAAGCTAAAGCCAACTAGTCATAGCTCTTACTAGCAGCTAAAGCTAGACAGTACTAGCTTAAGCTTTGTTTTATGTGAATAAAAAAATGATAACGCTAAATAGCTTATGCTGGAAAATTCTAGCTTAAGCTTCGTAATTTAAGGTGTTCGTTTTTTTATTCACATGTTTCGGCTAGTTAGCTTTAGCTAAAACTGGTACATGTATGACCGAAAGGAAAGTTTTTTTACCTCAATTTGTTATCTGTTCTACAGGGCAAGTATTGGTTTCGGCTAAAAAATGTTTTTAACATTTCGTATGTCAGTTTCTGGGTCTATACGTTCACAGTCCTATTTTTTGAGATATTCCCTTATGTTTAATTAACAACTCGCACAAGTTAATACTGAAAATAAGACCTAGCTTTCTAGACAGGTCGAAAAAATCTTGAAATTTTTGTAGCTTTAACTATAATATTCTAGTTTAAGCTATTTTTATTCACACAAATTGAAGCTTAAGCTAGGAAAACAAGCTAAAACTAAATGAATTTAGCTTTGGCTATTTTTAAATAGCTATTACTAGAAAACATCTTTAACTAGCTAGCTTAAGCTTAATTTTATTCACTAAAAATCAAACTTTTACTTAAAAGTCCAAGTTTCAGCTTTAGCTTTTTTTTTTATTCACAAGGCCCTATATAACTGACCATATATGCTGCATTTTATTTTTTAGGTTCCGCACAATAAATGGTTCATAATTTAGAGTTCACATAAATATTAAGTTCATAACATGTATGGCTAACTTTATAGAGCTCTTTAAATCATGGTCCATTTGGCTCAAATATTAAAGTCCTCTCTTAATTTGATACGTACATACGGCCCATTGATTTTTCAAAAAGAAAAAAAAAAAAAAAAATGTTTTCGAATATTTTTATATACATGCAATATTATTTTAAACTTAAGGGGCTCCTGCTGAAAATTTTTGGTTAAAATCGTTAGAGCCGTTGATGAGAAATTCGAAAATAAAAAAACCGTTCTGTGACAGGTACCGTTAATAACATTTTGCTCCAAAATTTTTGTTCACCAAAATGTAGTTTATATCCATAATATCACAACTAATTTTTTTTTTATCAAAATCGTTAGAGCCGTTTTCGAGCTAAAAGCGATTATGCATTAGGGGTGTATGGGGGTACCGTTAGTTTTAGAGCTAAAAAAAATTCAATTTCCCCTCTAGGGAATCACCGAAGACCCTTAACTACCAAGGTTGAAGAAAATTGCTCCAGGCTGTAGATAGAGGTACAGACATACAGACGGACAGATGAAACTGTCGGACCCATTTTATTTGTCTTCGCTATCACCGTAATGTCAACTTTGGTCAAAATCTCGAGTTCGATTTTTTTTTTCAAATGCAGAACTTAATACCTATATCGCAAGTAAAAATAAAATATGGATACTGAAAAATTAATTAATTCCATTTATAACAGAGCACCTCTCTGAGACATTGCTATACGACTATGGGCCGAAATTTCATCGGAGATGGAACTGACTGTTGCTGGCATTAAGAAAAAACCTTCCATTGAAAAAAATTATTACTTTCATATCCAAGGTTCACAGTCAGACTCCAGACCGGCACCGTCCGAGAACGGAAGGAATGTATGCAGACGAACGTCCGAGACAGTCGTCCGAATAGCTCCGACCCGATATCGGTCGATGATTCGGTTTTAGTGTACGCGAACTGTTACACATGTTCCCGTACAAAGTGGAAATAGTGCATCAGTTAATGCCTGCTGACCGTCCGTCTCGTGTGAATTACTGTCAAGCCATCCTCGATCTCAACAATGAAGAGGACGATTTTGTGTCGAAAATCGTCATGAGCGACGAGGCGCATTTCCACTTAAGCGGTTACGTCAATAAGCAAAATCTTAAAATCTTCGTTTTTGGGGCACTGAAAATCCGTGTGTGATGCATGAAGAGCCATTACATCCACTCAAAGCAACTGTGTGGTGCGGCGTTCACGCGGGAGGAGTGATTGGGTCGTATTTTTTTAAGGACACCATTGGCAATACGGTCACTATTACTGCCGAACGGTACAGGGCCATGATAAAAGACTTCTTACTGCCGGAATTGGATGAGCGGGTCTTGGTGAACATGTAGTTTCAATAATTTCCAGATTTGGCAATTTGGTATGGCCAACAAGATCGCCCAATTTAACCATCCTAGACTTCTTTCTTTGTGGTTAGTTGAAGTCGCGATAGGAATGCAAACAGTTAAAATCTTGCTAAAACTGGAAAATGGGATAAAACGAGCACAAATGTGTATCAACACTGGTGGCAGCCACCTTACGGATATCATTTTTTTCGCTTAACAGACTGTAAATATCCAAATAAAGACACCCAAATAATTTTTTATATTTAGTAAAAAAAGTAATTTAAACCGGTCCTGTATTACTTGCGTTATAGATATTATAGCACTAGTTTTGCATTTGAAAAAAAAATCGAACTCGAGACTTTGATCAAAGCTGACATTACTATAATGGAGAACACGAACAAATTTCCTGTTCGTATCTCGACCTACATACATCCTTGAACGCTGAAGCTATTTTCTTCAAACTTGGTACGTCTTCGGTGATTCTTTGGAGGTGAAATTGAAGATAAAAAAGAAGTCTCTATTGGTTAAGATGTGTAAACTTCAACGTTCGTCCGAGTGCCGCGGATTTTTGTTATCGAACGTACCCAATAAAATGCATAATAGTGCAATGGTAATGTCAACATTTTTTTTTTTTTTTTTTTTTTTTAATATTGTAAACATTTTTATTAATAAATAATACGTTTTATATAATAACAATCAATTTCAATGAAAATCATAAATGAATGTCAACTTTATTTTCTTTATTAGTTTTGGACTGGATATATTCAAATCAAGCCACTATTTTTCACACAATTTGTTCCGTTCACTTATACTTAAATCCAAAAAAGTCTTTAAATAGATGAATGTAACTCTATATAGAGTTACATAACGTACATAACGCGCTCCCCCAAAACACATGTATTTTTGGACCATGTCCAGTAAATATCGCAAATATTGGCGACTAAGGCGCCAGTTATACACATGCATACGAAGCTATCATTTAAACTTATCATTGACCTTTTAATCGTTAATTTCAAAACAGTGTTCACATTGGACTACCTCCTCCGTCTTATTTTTACGTCTCTGTAGTAGAGTTTCAAAGTAAATGAATTAACCTATTTATTTCAAAAGTTAAATAATGTAAAAAACAGAACGCACCACTAGAATCTGCTAAGTAACGTAAAGTTTGTTGAGACTTATGTTTAAACAGGGATGTTGCTTGATACAACATTACTTTCCACCTATATTCCAACAGAGGTTATTGGATACGAAGTAGACCGCTTTTGTACGAACACGATTTTTAATCTCTGTTTCTCTATTTAACTTTGTTCAAGCGCAAAGGAGTTATCTCATTGCACTCCTTAGTCTACTCAGTTAAGCGAATTTCACTGAGCGAACGTCAAATAGAAAATGATCCACAATCGCGAAATAAAGGAAATCAGAAAAAAAAGAACGATAACTCCCCAATTTCCTCCGCCTCAGCAAATGCGTTTATCCCCGCCACCACATACGTCTATCACCAACATGCTTAAAGATTGCCAGTCATACCACAAGTAATTGCTCGGACCATACGAGGGAAAAGTGGCAATTTATTTCTCAACATAGTCTCCTTTTAGCTCGATACACTTGATCCGGCGATGCTCCAACTTCTTTAACCCATCCGAAAAATAGTTTTCCCGAGGTCTCTAAGTAGGCCTCTGTGGCAGCGATGACCTCCTCATTCGACTCAAATTTCTGCCAGGCGAGTGATTTTTTCAAGTTTGCAAACAAAAAAAGTCGCACGGGCCCAAATCTGGTGGATGGGGCAGCAGTTCGTAGTTCAATTTTTCCAATTTCAAACACTTCTCTGAAGTGGTCTCACGGTTGCGCTTGTTATCCTGAGTGAGCAAACGCTGATTCCATCGCGCCCACAGCTTTCTCATGCCCAAAATTTGATGGAGGATATGACCCACGAGGTCTTTTGAGATACCTACTGTTTCAGCTATCTCGCGCACCTTCAATCGGGGCACCTGGGCGGGGCTCATCAAAAACCGATGTGCGACCACGTTGAACTCATCATACCAATTTTTGACTGTCACCATGGAAAGAGAAGAGCCACCGTACACAGCATCCCAGCGCTCTTTGTATTCGCTTTCGATTTTCGATTTCCCTTCCAAAAACAAGAATCGAATCCACGACCGATATTGCTCTTTTTCCCAGACTCCTGTACTAGACGATAGTAAATCTCTCCTGCGACACTGGCACCATCGGGCGGTGAGGCTAAGTACTTATCGGACCGCCCTTGTAAATAAGAGCTTTCAAATTCTCAAATATGTTTGACAAGCATGGAATGATCAGATGGATGGAAAACAGGAGCATTCATATTCGTCAAACATGCTGTCAAACATCACTTCTTATTTGAATTTTGACCATGGCGGAACAACTAAGAGCAAAAATGAAATTTTAGATGAGGACCATTATGAAATCCAACCAGCATGTTTGACAAGCCGCTGGCGCTGGACGGAAGGTTCACATTATCAAAATCAAGCCAATCATGCCGTTCTCGTCAAACATATTTAAGAATGTGACCGCCTCCTAATGGTGCACGAAAATATAATACTTCAGTTTCACTTTTGGATCCTGATTACACGATTATTTTTAAATGTTTCTTTTTCTTTTTTCTTTTAGAAACGTAGCTTCATTCCGCAACATTTTTTCATCTCACTCAATATGTCAAAAAGACAAAAGACAAAAAAAAAAAAGAACCGTGTAATCAGACTCTTGATGTCTTTTTTTTTTCGAGGTTACTGTACTTTATCTTACTCCATCTGTAAGAGATTTATAAACCGATTGACAATATTCCCATCTTGTAATGCAAATTGTCAAAGTAAATATAAGTCATCATCCAATTCATGGCTTGACAGATGAAGAACGATTAATTCTAAATTTGGCATTATATGTTTTTTTTTCCGTGGGTAGGTGAAGAATCTTCATAGACACTATGAGCCCGGTACTCATAGTATTGTGAGATTCTTACTCAATAAAAAACACCTCCCTTTTATTCGTGCGACTACAACTAGTTACCTTATCAAGTAGTTTTAATTTCATAATATAATCACGTTTGGCAGGTGGCTCCCCACTGAGAGGACCTGTGGAAACCGCATTTGAAAGCGGATATTCCTTATAACGCTAGGTCGAACGGTCTCGTTCTTCGAAGTCGGCGCACAAAGTTTGTCTCATCAATTGTTTGTCGAATAATTCTATTACTATGGTCATTTAGGTGATTTCGTAGCGAAAACTGCTATTTCATCTTCAACAGTTTGTAATCGTAAGTCTTTGTAAATCATTGTTTCTAATGTACCACGGAGCATTGACGATTTCTCTGAGAACTTTGTTCTGATAAGATTGTAATATTTGTCTATTGCTTGGTTTGGTACAACGCCAAAGTTGTATACCGTACGTCCATACTGGTTTTAGTATGTAGATAAGCAATTTATTGTAGATGCTGAGTGTGCAGAATCTTCCAATAAGCCAATTCATTTCACATAATTTATTTTCAAGTTGATCTCGTTTCTTTTTAACATGAGTTTTCCTTTTAAGTTTAGCGTCTAGTGTCATTCCTATGTACTTAGCTTGATTAGCATATGGTATTTGCACCGAATTAATGTAAGTGGACAGATTGGTAATTTTTTTGTAATAAAATTACAATATGTTGATTTGGACTCATTAAGAACAATTCGCCATTACTTAGTCCATACCGAAATTTTATCTAGAGCTCGTTGGAGCTTCTCGGTTGCAGATTCAACTGAATCGGATATTGCAAGTATAGCCGTATCGTCTGCAAAAGTACCTATTATGGTATCTTCTTCTTGAGGAATATCGCTAGTGCATAGTACGAACAGAATGATCGAGAACAGTTCCCTGGGGAACACCAGCATTGATTTCCTTAAAATCCGAATATTCCCTCCCTTGCTTAACTCGAAATAGCCTATTTTCGGGGTAGGACTCAAGGACTCCGGAAAGACCTGTTGCAGTTTAAACTTAAGGCCATCGTACCAGACCTTGTCGAAGGCTTGAGAGACGTCTAGAAATCCGCTTGAACAAACTTTTTTTCCCTCTAGGAAGCTTTATTATTTTTAAGTTTTTTAATAGCTTGATAAAGTTCTGATAACGTGATATTCCGAATAAGAAAGTTTTCAGATGGCCATTGGATATCGCCATGTTCATTTATCAACGCCTGACCGTGAAAAAGTTTAAAAGTTTCCTCTAGATGCTCAGCAAATAAATCGGCTTTTTCTCTATCGGACTTAGCCCATCCACCATCATTTTGTCTGATTGGTGCTGAATGTATTTGCGGCTTTTTAACATCTTTTATAGCTTTCCACAATGAATAGTTCGTATTTTTATCCGACCCTCAAGATAGGTAGAAATCTTCCGATTTTTTGAGTCGCGGATAGCATATTTGAGTTCATTCGAGAGGCGGTTTAGGATGGTTTTGTCCTGAGGTGCTCGGGATTGATGCTATCTTTTCCGAACGGTTCTTTTTTCGTGAAGCAGATCTTTTATTTCCGCCTCTTTCTCTGTCAGATGGATGGAATGCATGGTAAGCACAGAATCCTTTAATTTTTACATCGCAGTCATTTTTTAAATGAGTCGGTAATCAAGCATATGTCAATTTTTTCATTTTCTAGAAGTATTTCTAGTTCATCAATTTTTGATAATAATCCATTCGCATTCCATGAAAAAATTTTAAACAGCTCATCCATTTTCATAATTTATTCTGGGATGTATGAGTCTTAGACTCAAGCATGCTTAATTTTTCAAATATAAGTTTATTCTTCCTGCTTTGCATTTAATGTGATGACAGATAAGGGACAAATTAAAATTTGACGTATCGAGAGTATTTCGTTGCTAATGTCGAAAGATTGCCCTGCAAATGCTTTTTTGGAAGCAGACAACAAAAACCAACATTTATCTGATTTTTAAATGTCGACTATGAGAATACATTTTCCGGAGCATTAAAGAAAATGCAATCGTCCATCTCTAACGTGAAGGGGATTTGTTTTTAAACATTGCTGTTTCGTCTTTTTGACATATGTATGTTTGGGGGATGATATATATGTAGTTCTAACAAGCAATGGAAAGCACCAAAATCTTTATTTCAGTACTCAAAGTTCCCAATGTTAACACGATGTAATAAGTACGCAATATTCCTTACTATACTTGATGATTAAAAAAATTACAAAAGGCTTGTATAAACGGTACCTGTCGCAGAACGTTTTTTTTTTAAATTTTTATAAAGGAGCGCCTTCTTATTTGAAATAATGTTGTACATACAAATTTTCAAAACTTATTTTTGTTTTGATTTTTGACAAAAAAAATATAAATACTAAATTTTTTTTTTGGAAAATTCAAGATTTTGTAAAATGATTATAAATACTAAGGTTTTTGTTTGGAAAATTCAAGACTTTGTAAAATGATGATTTTTTTATTAACACCTTTAATGTATATTATTGAATACTAAAAATTTGCATACCAATTTTTTTTTTAATTTTAAAGAAAATTCGTATATAAAAAATTAATTAATTAATAAAATTTCTATAACGGTTTTTTAATTTTGTTTGCTTATCATTTATGTTTTTTTTAAACTCAAACTATTTTAATAGTTTTATTTAGTAATTTAAACAATGAATTTTATGTGTTTGAACAGTTTTGTCTAATTAATGTTTATATAGAATTTTTAAATCCCAAAGTACTTGTGCACAAGAGCAAGTAAGGGCGAGACAAGCATTTTATTTGTGTAAGGGGTGTAAGCAATGGAACGCAAAGTTGGCCCCATTTAGCCTTTGAGTATGGGTTGAGGTATTTGACGTAATATACCATCAGGTTATATGCATAGCTGGTAGAATTCGTGATGATGCTCTGCAAATCCGGTTTGCGGGTGTCATTATTTGAATTTGAAAATTAAAAAAAAAAAATGCTGAATTGATAGTTAAGTTTTTATTTATGCGATATAATAAATAGCATAATTTCATTGCAACTGCTAATATATTATTATACAAAAATCTCCCCCAAAAATGTATTGTATTTATTTAAATAATAACTTAATAAAAACTTTTCTTTTATTTATTTTAAGATGAAGTAAAGTGAAACCCAAAACAAAACTATAATGAGCGGGCGCTATCCTTTGTATACCGTGGAGGTGGGAGATACAAAGTTTACAATATTAAATAGATATCAAAATTTAAAGCCTATTGGATCTGGGGCACAAGGGATCGTATGGTATGTTTTCATTTTTAAAAATTGTTTTTATTGTTCCCGATTATACATAATGTTTTCATATGAAGGTTTTTATAATACAAACTCTATATACTACTGAAATAAATCAGCCAAGTAGAAGACTTAGCAATATTATTTGACGTAGAATTATTGATTTAAAATAGCTTGTTTGGCCTTTAGTCTCCAAAAATTGGCGTTTCGTCCCGACTATCTCACATGGACTCATCAGTTGACTGTGAGAACCTTGTCAATACGCAATTTTTGTTAGATTCAGTTCATCTTACATCGATTTTTTGACAAAAATCCAATGTCTATACCCAACCAAGATTTAAATTGTAATTTGGATTTCTTGTCTTTTAATTTATTCATTCTCAAACATTATGCATTCGTAAAAAACATCGAACTCGAGATTTTGATCAAAATTGACATAACGATAATAGATAACACGAACAAAAAGTAGGTTTCGCAATTCTGTCTGTCTGTTCGACTGCAATCTTAACGGCTCGGCTGGTTTAAACGTGGTACATATAATTTTTATATCCCCCTACGTTTTTATTTTTTTGAAGTAAAACTTCTTTTCCGGTGTTGGGGGTAAAAAATTTTCTATGGAGTTCTCAATTACAATTATCTTTCGAACTTTGTTCAAGGTTATTTAAAACACTTTAAAAACACCTTTTATCGCCGAAAAAAAATGTTCTTTTAATGAAAAAACCACAACAACTAAACAACAAAACAATTAAAAACATAATTTCATTAAAAAAAAACACACAATAAAAGCTTTTTTTTTTAATGAATGATGTGGCCGAACAATTTCTCAATCGAAAACCACTTCGTTTTGCAACAAAAAAAAAAAACACAAACAAATACATCTTTTTTATTTATTGAAAACAAAAACACTTTATCCTATGCAATACTGAATACTTATATACTATTAAACTTGAAATCAAAGCATTAAAATTTACAAAATATGTAATTAATGCGAAATAAAAAAAAAACACTTGTAAGTGCGAAGTATTTTAAATTCGGTGTCAAAATTAAATAAGCATTGCCTACAATTGGAAGAATCCTGTGGCTCACACGCAATGAATGCGATAAGAAAAAAGAGATGTGAGCGTGATGAAAGATCGTCGTTGTTGTAAAATCAGTCTCAAACTATGAAGTATTGAAGTATTGATATCGTCAGTGTCCTTTCAAAATTGATGATGTGCACCCAGCTTAGTAACCATGTGCGTTGTCATCTGTGCGTCAAAAAGAGCGACATCCCTTTTGGCTCAACCTTGGTAACAGACAAGTTATACACGACTTTCTTGATTTTCTCAACAAATTCAAGAAAGTGCCAGATACACCCAGCTGTCATTCCAAAATTAATTGCATCATTTGTATAATGGAAAAAATCTTTGAGTAGCATTTTGAGCTTGCTAACTTATGGGGCATTTCACGTGAAGCGGACAACGAAAAAAGTGATGGGTGTTGAAATTAGTCCGTGTAAATATTTTGCTAAGAGTATGGTTCGATTTATGAGCGAATGAAGTTTTCTCTTTGTTAATTTTTATTATTTTATATAAGTTTTTGTTGTCAGTAAGCTTAGGAATGAAACTTATGCTGTGGAAAGTGATGTTGTCAGCGTTGCCCCTTGTCTGTTTTTGGTGTTGGACTAAACCGCCACTACAAAAAGAACAACAACATGACGTGGTATACGAAATAAAATGCAAAGGTAAAACGAATGAGGAGTGTGATCTTGTTTACATTGGCACAACAAAACGCACACTAGCTACAAGAATAGCCGAACACCAAGCTGACGTTAGGAAAAATAGAGCATCAACTGGACTCTCACATCATATGACAGAAAATGGACACACCGCTGATTTTGATGACGTAAGAATTCTTGACAAGGAAAGAAACATTAATAAGAGATTTACGCTGGAGAGCCTAAGAATACAGCAAAACATTAAGAGAACAATGAATTTTCAAGAAGACAAAGACAAGCTGAGCGCAAGCTACAGTGCCGTCATAAAGTAAACATTGAGTCTGTGATATTAGTTCATAATTTTTGTTTTGTTCCTGGTTTTTTAATTTATTTATTTATTTAGTTTTCCGTTAAAAAAAAAAAAAAAAAAAAAAAAAATTGTAAAAAATACAAAAGTGCAATATAAATGTTTAAAAACTATAAATGTACCTGACAATAGTAAGTAAAATTATATAAAAGTTAGTAGTACTCAAAATTCAAGAATTATAACGTGTTATAGGTCCAATAAAAATATCCCTTGAAAAAGTTGGAAAATACCCAACGAAACGTCGGGAATAATTTAAAAAATGGATTAATTTGCTTTATTAATTGCATAAAAAAATAAAAGATCAGAAAGCCCAATTAACGCACACAATTAATTTCAATATAACTGATCAATTCTTCATAATTATACATTATCGGAGGGCCAGCCGAAATACACAATTAACATCATCACTTTTTAACGGACACGTAACACAATGAAAGGATTCTTTGAACATATCAAGTACAAATACAACCTAGACACCTGTAATATACTTAAACATTTTTGCAGACAAAGGAAAAAACTAGCAAAACAAAAAGAACAACTTAAATTTCTACTCTCTTGCAAAGAGTATGAAATTATACCTAAACATCTCACTAACACAACATCTAATGTAACAGCTTTGTTTACCACAGAGAGTATAATAAACCAGTTAAAGAAAATTGAGCATACTTTCTCTTTAAAAATACTTAACTTAGAAATCAAACAAACACTAACAACTATAAACACAGTAAATAAAAACATATTCCAAGCAGAAATTAAAATGAAAAACATTCTCAATGAAATCGAATACAAATCATTTATACAAAAACAAATCCATATATTCAATCACATAAGAAAGAACACAGAACTCATACACCTATCAAAAATCAATAAACTAAAACAAGAACACATAAATAAACTTGGTATCATCTTTAATGAAGACTGGTTTGTTAACAAAACAGAAATAGTTTTTCCTGAAGAGAGTCGATGGCTTCTCTCTTTAGGCAAAAAATTTGCATTACCAGTACACAGAAATAATTTCTCCCCCATACACATCATAGCGGACATAGAACAATGCATACAAAAAATAGAAGATGACAAAGAGAAAGACATTGCTAGGCATTGCGTTGCCAACAGAATACAAACATACAAAAGAAAAATCAAAAACACAATGAAAGAAAAATTTATTCTAAAAACATATGAAAAAACACAGAAAATAATAAGAAAACATAAAGATACAATCATAATAACTAACGCGGATAAAGGAAACAAAACAGTCATAATGTATAAAAAAGACTACAAAAACAAAATGAACGAATTGCTTAAAGACAGAAACACTTACAAAATACAAAGAATAGACCCAACTGCAAGACTACAAAAAACAAACAATGACATAATCAGTAATTTGTTCAAACAAAAACACATAGATATAAAATTGAAAAACAAATTAGCATGTTCCGCAGCCTCGGCGCCAACATTATATGGACTTCCAAAAATTCATAAACCAAATTTACCACTCAGACCGATTTCATTTTCAACGAACGTGCCTTGTTACAACCTGGCTAAATTTATTGGAGAAACACTTCAACATATTGTGTCTGAAACATACAATGTCCGTAATGCAATGCGCTTAAAAGAAAAACTCCTAGATATAACAATAGACGAAGATGATATCTTAGTTTCCTTTGACGTAATATCACTATTCACTAACATACCGACGTACATAGCAATCAAGAACATCATGAAACAATGGGAAAAATTGAAGGAACAAACGAATATCCCAAAACCACAATTCCTTAATATTTTGCAATTCTGTCTCAAAGACAATAACTACTTTAAATATGAAAATAAAACATATAACCAGACGTTCGGCATGCCAATGGGAAATCCCTTATCACCAACCATAGCTGACATCGTATTGGACAATCTTCTTGACGCCTCAATAGAGAAACTCCATAAATCCAATATTACTATAAAATTCATTGCGAAATATGTAGATGATATTTTTGCAGTAATTAAAAAACAACACAAAGACATAATTCTCAACACTTTAAATCAATATCACGAAAAACTTCAATTCACAATAGAGACAGAAAATAATAAATGCATACCATATTTGGACACTATAATACACAGAACAGATGATAAAATATTTTTCAATTGGTACCAGAAACCTATAGCGTCGGGGAGAATGATCAATTTCTTATCTACTCAACCACAGAAATATAAAATCAACACTGCAAAAAACTTTATTAACAAAGTTTTAGATATTTCTAGCCCGAATTTCCACAAAGACAACATCACAAAAATTAGAACAATACTCCTAATGAATAATTTTCCACATAAAATAATTAACGATTTAATAAATGACAAAAATAATCAAATAAAATATAACAACAATAAACAAAACCAACACCAAAAACAGACAAGGGGCAACGCTGACAACATCACTTTCCACAGCATAAGTATCATTCCTAAGCTTACTGACAACAAAAACTTATATAAAATAATACAAATTAACAAAGAGAAAACTTCATTCGCTCATAAATCGAACCATACTCTTAGCAAAATATTTACACGGACTAAACCACCACTACAAAAAGAACAACATGACGTGGTATACGAAATAAAATGCAAAGGTAAAACGAATGAGGAGTGTGATCTTGTTTACATTGGCACAACAAAACGCACACTATACTCTGTCCAACAAAAATTGTCAGTACAGGCATTATGGGAGAGCTTTTTCTAAAGCAGTGGCGCCTGATGCACCCTCACTACAATACGTTAGGAAAAATGACACTAAAAAAAGAGCAAGCCACTGAGTTTTCTTAAGTAATTGTTGTTGTAATTCTTTGCAAAAAGTTGTACACCCCAACACGACCGTCGTATCCCACTGCTGATGAGATACTGTCAAGAGTGTTAAGTGTCACTCAATACGATCGTGCGCTCTTTATCTACATCAAAACAGAGTTACCAGTATCATTCTCAATTGCAAGCAAGGAGCTTTTTCAGTGGTTTTTATTAAGGAGCTTTTGGGATTTGAAGCTTTTGAGAGCACATTTTAAGAAGATGAGTATGTTGAGTGTTGTCACATTGCTTTTCAACTTAAAAGAAAACGCGCATATTATCTTACCGCTTGGTGTTGTGGGAAAAGGTAAATTGAATATTGTTTTCAGTCGTTTTGAATCGGCAGACGGTAGCCCTACGCGTTTTTTACTATCATTTGCGGCGATTTATAATGTAAGCTACGGAATCCCGGTGAGAGCTTTACAAGGCGACACACTTATGCATGGCAATGCAACCAGAATGAGAGACAAACGTCCTATCTTCCCTGTACTGACAATTTTTGTTGGACAGAGTATAGCTACAAGAATAGCCGAACACCAAGCTGACGTTAGGAAAAATAGAGCATCAACTGGACTCTCACATCATATGACAAAATGGACACACCGCTGATTTCGATGACGTAAGAATTCTTGACAAGGAAAGAAACATTAATAAGAGATTTACGCTGGAGAGCCTAAGAATACAGCAAAACATTAAGAGAACAATGAATTTTCAAGAAGACAAAGACAAGCTGAGCGCAAGCTACAGTGCCGTCATAAAGTAAACATTGAGTCTGTGATATTAGTTCATAATTTTTGTTTTGTTCCTGGTTTTTTAATTTATTTATTTATTTAGTTTTCCGTTTAAAAAAAAAAAAAAAAAAAAAAAAAATTGTAAAAAATACAAAAGTGTAATATAAATGTTTAAAAACTATAAATGTAACTGACAATAGTAAGTAAAATTATATAAAAGTTAGTAGTACTCAAAATTCAAGAATTATAACGTGTTATAGGTCCAATAAAAATATCCCTTGAAAAAGTTGGAAAATACCCAACGAAACGTCGGGAATAATTTAAACAATAAGGGTTGGTTGCAAATTGGCGATCAGTCTCCTTTCACCCATGTTGGGTTGTACGTATACATAAAATTCTATCCTTTTGTTTCATTTTCTTAAAACATGTTCTCATTTTTGCTCCCCACTGTACGTCCCGTACCTCACCGATAATTTAACACTAAACATCACAATACCAATTGAAAGAGAAAAAACATCATTCGCACACAAATCTAATTTAACACTCAATACAATATTCACAAACACTAAACCAATAATAGGCAAGAAAGTTCAACACAACGTTGTATACCAAATTCCATGTAAAAATTGCAATATTATATACCTATACTCTGTTTAACAAAAATATGCAGTGTGGGCAAGATAGGACGTTTGGATCGCATTCTGGCTACAGTGGATTGTATAAATATGTCCTTCATTAAAGCTCTCACAGAGTTGTCGTAGTGTGGATTTTAAATGGACCCTTTTTTTAAAGTTCTGAAATCAAAAGCAGCTCAACAGAAACCCAAGGAAAAAAAATTGAACAAGTTACCAAATACACAAGGGTAACTCTGAATGCACATCAATATTTAATGGGGGTTGAAATTGAATAGCACCAAAAGCCATAGGCCACACTGCCACAGCAATTCAGTGCACACCTGCACACTCAGATGTGCGGTCAATAGGACGTCGGGTCTGCGTCAGATGCAATCGAAAATTTACGGCCGCACAAACACTTTTTTATGGAGGAGTTTTTTCTATTAAATATGGAAGTAATGTTTCATAACTTCCACATTTATTATTCGATTTCATTGATCTTATTCGTTTTAGCTTTGTAAAAACAATATCTTTCACCTGAGATCTTAAAACTATTTTAAATATTTTTTTTTCTATCCTTACGGAATGACTTAAAACAAGCGATTTTCAAAAAACGGCGAAAAATTGTGTTTTTTTAAACTTTGAACTGCTTTTTCTTGATGATTGTTAAGCCGATTTACACAAGTCGTATACTGTTGGAAAGACAAACAAAATATCTGTTCAAAACTATAAAGTATATGTTAATTAGTTCGACCGTTTTTGAGAATTAGGCTTATACATGGAAAAGGAGCAGAAAAACACGTTTTTTGGTCATATCTCGAAAACGCTTCTTTGGAAAAATAAATGATTGCCATTTTCGTGTTCAGAGAGCCAAAATTAGTCTAGAAAATACTTTTTTGTTGAGGTACTCGCCAAAAACCGAAAATTTGTAAACTAGTGTAATGTACCCCAGATACTCTGTTTTGGTACACATAAACTGGCATTTCTTCCTAACTTTAAAGCACTTTACTAATTCATTCTTAATTTCAAACATTTTCTAACTAGTATCGTGCTAAGCCAATTTTCTTAATAAATTACTTCTGACCACACCTAAAACAATGACATTTCGTATAAAAAAGTAAGTACACGAACCTTTTTTGATGTTTGCAAAAAAATGCCAAAGGTTCATATCGATACCTTAATGCACACATGTGCTATGTCCATTTTTGCTGTTTTTGGCAAACTCAAAGTAAAGTTTTGATACGTGCATAACTCTATTAAGGGAGCTCAATTAGCATTGAAATTTAAATATGTTATGGCCTGATACCTTTTTAAAATTATAATGAGCAAAAATATATAATTCTTCAACCGTTTTCCATTTTATTCATGATAAAATAAAACATGTAAGGACGCACTTTTGTGCTTGATATCATTTATTTAAATAGGACATAGAACACAATTTTGTTCTTAAACGGTTAGTTTATAACTTAGTTTATTATGCTGAAGACATTATTTTTTTACCAAAACGTGTTATAATAAAACAAAAATTATGTATATTATTATTATTTAATAAATAAAAATAATTTAATTTAATTTAATAATTTTCATTTGCAAGGTTTTCCTTTTCATTTCGTTGCACCATACTGCGATGTCTGGAACACCGCTACATGATGGGAAACTGCCACGAACTCATTAGGTATAAGCCTTTACTCGAGAAGGCAGTGCAAATCCAATTTTTTAGCAATCGATGTTATTTTGGTTTTTATATTTACTTTTAAGAGTAATTTTATCCAAATTATTATCAGAAGGGTTAATTTCTAAAAATTGAAATTCTTCATCAACATTGTTAGGTTATCTTCGACGATGCAACAAGTATTTCACCTCTTTTGATCTGGCTGTATAAAGCCTATATTCGTCAAAAGCTTGGGTATTATTTCCATATTTGGGCAGGTGCACCAATAACCCATAATCCAAGAAAAGCTTGAAAGTTTAAGGTGATAGAAGTATAACAGAAAAATTTGAATCGCTCGAGCACCGCCTTTCACTATTTTACCGTTGCTTTTATTAACAGTGTGCTAGTGAAAAAGCTTGTTTGCTTCCTCCCCTTAAAAAATTTAACCGTAATACTCGCGCTTCGAGGAATGCCCATCAGATTGTACTTGGGCCCAACTTCAGACGTACTGTTAAATTCAGTGATTATTTCTTAAGCCGCACTAAACGAATGTGGAATACTTTACCCGGCCCAATATTTCCTTCCCATTGGGATATTCAGACATTCAAGACCAATGTGCATCGGTATTATCCTTTTAAATCCTCTTTAACTTTCCTAAACGCTTATACTGTGCTGAAATATATTAAAGGTAGTCAAAAAATCCCCTTACTACATGCAAAATTTTTTATTTCTCCAGTTGCTGACTTGTTCTTATTCGTCACTTTAATGTTATTTAAAGATTAAGCATTAATAAATTCATCATCAATTCAATAGATGACTAACAGTGTATGAAAATGTTCTTTTCCAGCTCATTTCGATTAAAAATTTGTACAACTGTTTTGACTTCTGAGCTCTTTCTATTGCATGAATATGAATGCTGTCCGCTTTGAGATAACTACGAGTATGTCCACTTTCCATGAATTTTAAATCAAGAATTTGCAGATTACTACCTGCGCTATTCACAGCATAAAACATTGTGGCGAGGACATTTTGATTTTGGTTCTGTCCGCCACAAGTATCAGCATACAAAATAGGTGCTCATTATACAATTTAAAATTAAATTTTAAGATATGAATTCTTTTACGAAAGAAGTTTGGAGCTCAACAAAAAGATTCAATCGATTACTGTCATAAATAACAGTTACATCGCCTTTTCCGATTCCAAAATAAAAAGTGCACAAAAGTGCTATGTCCGGACGTAGCACGCATAATACGACACATATAATGGACATAGCACAAAATGTTGGACAAAGAACAATTGTGCTTTTCCAAATAATTCAATAGCGGACATAGAACATTCGTCTCTTTTGCAAATTTAAGCAGATTTAGAGTTTATTTGGGCATAGAACTTGAGTGCATATGAAAGTACTGCCTCTCACCTTTCCATTGGTACCAATATCTCAAGACAGCAAAAAATGGACATACCACATGTGTGCATTAAGGTATCGATATGAAGCTAGCACGATACTAAAAAAATAAAGTAGGTATTCGATGATTTTAACTTTAATAAAAGGGTAGCGAAAGTATGATGCTATATTCCATTAAAACTTGCAAATTCGTTGTTTTAACCTAGTATCATACTAAAACAGCCTTAGCATCGTACTAATTCAATTAAAATTTTGCGCCATTCTGTTTAAAATCTTGCGCCATTTTGTTACATTGAAATTGCTTTTGTAATCTTCTTTCCGCTTCCTGGGTGAAAGGAGACTGATCGCCAATTTGCAACCAACCCTTATTGACATTGTGTTATTTAAAAAAACACAGTGAATCAGAGTTGTTACCATTGATGAAAATTCATATGGCATTTTCTTTGGTTCTTGCTGTGTAACTTTCAGAATTCAAGCTTTTTTTTAGAGCTTTTATTTCTTCTTTAAAGAAAAAAGTGTTGAAGCTTGGTGTTTTTCTGTTTTCATGTTTTATTATTATTATTATTATTTATTAACAAGCTATTAAAATTAAAAGCTAACATAATAATATTATATATGAATTTAACAAGCCTTGCTGCGAGGACTATTGGCACACGGCGGGCCATCCTTACGTCAAGCAATTCATGATATTATAGTGCACGTATGGGAGTAGGAAGAAATGCCAGAAGACTGGCAAAAAGGCATAATATGCCCCATACATAAGAAGGGAGATGTCACAACGTGCAGCAATTATAGAGGTATCACGTTGTTGAGTACCGCCTATAAGATACTCTCCTCTATCCTACAAGACCGGATAACCCCATAATGGATATTTAAAGTAGAATAATATTGAAACAGCTACAATGTAATAGAGAAATTTTATTATTTAATGATTACTGACTAAAATTTGATGGGTTTACTTGGCAAGTTTTTTTGTATGCCCAATTCAAAAGGTTTTGAAAACTTGACCAGTAAGCCCATCAAATTTTAGTCAGCAATCATTAAATAATAAAATTTCTCTATTACATTGTAGATGTTTCAATATTATTCTACTTTAAATATTCGGTATTAAAACTTCATGAAGTAAGAACTTGGCGTACTTTTAGATCTCAGTACTTTTCACGGCTGACTTGTTAACACAAAGGTTTTTGTGTAGAAGAACTTGGCTCTTTTTTTAACATTTATGTTTGTGGTCTGATCTTACTCCTTTTTGCAAAGGTTTTAATATTTTACGGATACATTCATTGCCTTACACACTATTCACACACATTCACTTTCGTTTTGAAGAAATATTCACATTGTATGCCTTTTTATAAATGAATCTGAAACGAGCTCACATTCGTTTGAGTAAATGATTCATTTTTAATAATTCATGCACTGTCTGCATTGAATGAGTGAATGCTGCAATGTGTGTGCTCGATAGAAAATAAATGTGGGTGAATACTTAAGACAATGAATATTTGAGTGGTCATTTTACTCTACACACTTTGCGTTGTTTTTGGAAAAATAAAAGAAGGTACCTATACCCATTGCCGTAGCTAGGGGGGGGGGCAATGCCCTTTTTTTTTTTTTTATAATACACTCGCGCTCAAGGGTATGTTACGAGACCCTTATAATGTTATAAACACAGCACGGGCGAGGGGGAAATTAGGAGGGGAGAGAAAGGAGGTGTCGATGAACATTGGTTTTGAATGTTTGCAAATTGAAATGGCAAGGGAAAACTGTGCCGGGTAAGTTATTCCATAATCGTGTTGTGCGACTAAAAAACGAATCTCTATATTTGACGGTACGACCATAGTTAGGCTCAAGGGTGAACTGATGAGCATTCCTAGGGAAGCGGGTATCACGGGTGAATTGATAAAGGGGAGGAATGCAACTGGCTACTTCGAGTGAGCATTGCTTGTGAAAGAAGCGATAAAACAGGGAAATACATGAAACATTCCGAAGGTGTTCAAGAGATGGGAATGAATCCATTATAGCTCTATTTCCAATCAGTTTTAACGCTCTGTTTTGAATTCTATCCAATAAATGGAGAGAAGATTGAGCAGCGCCTGCCCAAAGGTGTGAGTTATATTCGAGTTTTGGACGTATATACGCCTTATAAATGGTAGCCAGATCAGAAGGGGAGAAAAATTTCTAACATCGATATAGAAATCCTAAGCATTTAGCAGCATTCTTGGCGGTCTCAAGTATGTGATCATTCCAACGAAGATCGTCGTTAACACACATACCGAGTACTGAGAGCTTTTCGGTTTCTTCGATGCAAGTGCCATTTAAGGACAATGGCATAGGGGGTATATTTTGCTTCAACGACAATAGACAGCATTCAGTTTTCGAAGCATTAAACTCCACACGGTTTTTTGTACCCCATTTAACAATGCTGTAAAGATCGGAGTTTAATGAACTAATCATACGGTACCGTTGCAAATTCACTTCCGAAGGAGATGGACGTGAGTTTGGGAACAAGTATGAAAAGCTGAGAGTGGAGTCGTCGGCAAAACAATGAAGTGGATTAGAAGTTTCAGACAAGAGATCATTTATAAAAATGAGGAAGAGAGTCGGAGACAAAACGGAGCCTTGGGGAACACCAGCATTTATTTTGTGAAGATCAGACTTAAAACCATCCAATGCAACATGTATTGAACGATCTAGAAGGTAATTTCTAATCCAAAGAATAAGGGCTTCGTTGATGCCAAACGCACGCATTTTCGATAAGAGAGCCTGGTGCCAAACTCTATCAAATGCCTTAGAAATATCAAGCGCAATAATCTTACTTTCTCCAAAACAATGTAAAGATCTGTTCCACTCTTCGGTGAGATATGCCATCAGATCACCAGTGGAACGATTGCTGCGAAAGCCGTATTGCCGGTCATTAAGAAGCTTTCGATCTTCGAGATATTTCTTGAGCTGATGATTTATCAGCGATTCCATGACCTTGGAAAGAAGGGACGTAAGTGCGATTGGTCGATAGGACGAGGGGGAGGAAGGGTCACCTTTTTTAGGAACAGGCTGGACAAATGCTGTTTTCCATCTTCTAGGGAAGATTCCAGAACAGTAGGAGCGATGGAAAAGCTTACGCAATGGTTTTGCCAGCGATGAAGAACACCTCTTCAGAAGAATGGGGGGTATACCATCAGGACCAGCAGATTTGTTTATATCAAGATCTCGAAGGGCTCTTGCAACTGTACGAGTGCGAAAATATACCTGTCCCATTGAATGATTTACGTTCTCAAGTACAGGAGGGGTAATGTTGCTAACAGGCAACGTGGAGTTAGCAGCAAGTACATTTGCCTTCTCTAAAGAGCTAGTTATCGGTTTTTCTTTGTAGATGAGCGTTGGAACCGAAGATGAAATTGAATTTTTTATGTTCTTGACAAATGACCAGAAATTTCTACTGCCTTTGGGATATTGCAGGATTTTTTGCCTTAATTTCTGTTCATGTAAGTATTTGGTTCTCTTTATAACAGCTTTGCATTGGTTTCTGACTTGTTTAAACTTTTTCCGATTTTCCTCGGTTGGATTGGCTTTGTAAGAGAGGAAATTTACTTCTCTCGACCTGATAGCTTCCTTACAGCTTGTATCGAACCAAGACTTTTCTTTCGACTTAATACTCATCTACCAGCTGAGTAAGTTGGTGCATCTCAGCAAAGATCTCAACATATCTTCCTTCGGGTGTTGTCTGTCCTGAATGGCGGAGCCAATTTGAATTGTGTACATTAAAGTCGCCCGCAATAACGACTTCAGTGTGAGGGTACAGGGAAACAATTCGGGAAATGGAATCAGACAGCGCATCAAACTCATTAAGAGTTGAATTGCTGTCCAGATTCGGACTCCTATAAATAAAACAATAATGGATGATGTGCTTGCGGACAGTAAATTTGAGCCACATGAAATTAAAGTTCGTATTAGAACAATGTCCATATTGAGGAAGACTCTGGCAAGCAACTTCATGTCTTACGTAGACTAAAAGGCCGTGATGGCGAAAGAGTAAAGGCATTAGATTATAGCCAGGCAGGCTAAATTCTGAAAGATCAGTATTTGCACCAACCTGTGTTTCACCTAATGCCAAAACAGCTGGTCTGTACTTAACAGAGTGGCCGTACACGTCAAAGAAATTTCTTCTTAGCCCACGAATATTGGTAAACACAACACAAAAATCACTCACCATGTCAAAAATCACACAAAACACAACTCTGACGATCTAAATTCAACCTTGAAGTGTATGTCCAATGGATTAAAATCAAAATACAAACCGTTCTAGGTGTTATGCCCATAGAACGCTTTGTACCTGAAATCAATCAAGACACACAAACACAATCGAATTATACATCAGATGTCACTTAACTATCCATTACAAGAATCATGCGATAAGCATCACAAGAGACATGCAATGGATAGCAAGCGACAGTTACTTCAAGGCAAGTGGATAAGTGGGAGATGGTGATGAAGAGAGCGCGGCGTTAACTGGTGTAATGTTTATGCCAAATGGTTTGAGTAATTTTTTTTTATTTTTGTTTTATTGATGTTGTTTGTATTATTATTTTTTTTTTTTCGTTTGTAATAGTTTTTTGGCTTTGTAAGGGCACACTGCGGAACTTATCGCACTCGCGACCGCCTGATACGAGCGGTGGATCGACACTTAAAACATCCAATGCCCTACCTTAAAAATCAACTATCGTATCATAATGCCACTGATTCAAAAACTGGTTTTCCAAAACACGAAAAATCCATTTCCTATTACCAAAATAAAACAAATATGAGTCTATAAAATTAGCAGTGTTGAAACGTTGATACATCAAAAAGCTTTAGAGAGACATAGATACTACGTTAGGGTTATACAATTTTTCAACGAATTAGCTTTGTGTGGAAATTATATTTTGGAGAAAGAAAAAGAACAAGGATTATTTCAGAATTTGTTTGAATACACTTGCATGAAAGATCCAAATTTGAAGAGTCTCTTACTTATTTACACAAATTGCAACATATCGTTCACCTGAAATTCAAAATCAAATAATTCAAGCAATAATTATAGCAGTATGAAGTTCCATTATTAAATATATTAATGAATCGGACCTTAACTGGTAATAATGGAAGATGGTACGAGAGATAAAAATTACCGCGAAAATATTGCAATAGCTATACTCTACGTTAAAGATGGAATTGTGAATGAGTCGTTGCTGACAGTTACTACTACTGAAAATAACATAGTCAGAATAGAAAATAAATTGGGCCGAAAAATCCCTTACATCCACTGCTTTAACTATCGCTTGCATTTGGTAGTCATTAGGGTTATCTCGGAAATGACTTTTATTCGTTTAGTTTTTGTACAATGCATCATGTTACTTGAATTTTTTCAGCATGGAAGAATAGCTGAATTGTATGGTGAAAAAAGGATTTCCCGGCTCTTAGAACAGAGTTGGTCTGGTCACTTGGCCGTAACAAAAGTTGTACACCATAATTATTTATTGATTTTAACGACTTTGGATGAAGTTAGAAATGACAGATTTAAGGGTGATGTCGCCAAGAGTGTGGACATTAAAAAAGTGATGCTCAATTTGGAATTCCGAATAGCCTTGATTGTGGTCAAAAAAATATTATTATCCATGCTCTAGCCTTCAGACGCAGCTTTACAATCCCTATTGAAGGACGCCATAACAATCATTAAACTCACCCAAAATAAAATAAGGAAACTTAGATCAGAAATGTATCATCAAATTTCGGAAGAAGCAACGATTCTGAAAATACGACTCATTCTTATACCCTACTTGGTATACATATATGGCCCTTCCTGTTCCTCTGCAAGACAAAATATAGAACATCAGAACGCTCATCTATTTAAGTCTGAGTATTTCGAAACGTTGGACATACTAATAGCTAAATTACAAACGAGATTTTCGGACAACGACGATCTACTAAATTCAGTAACGAGTATAGATGAGTTGGATGTAGACAAAATGGTACCGTTGAAAAGCTTAAGTAAGTGTGAGAAAACAAAACTATTTGTAAAATGTACAGTTTCACCAAGGCACTCTGAAGGCCAATAAACAAACCAAAACAGATAAATTTATCAGGTCAACAAACCTTAAAACTTTTAGCGAAAACCCATTTAATTGCAATTTGGTGCAATTCCATCAAGGAAAGAGGCTGCTGTGGTAAAAGCTATTTAAGTCACCTCAAGAATAAAAAGGAGAACACAATTGATGTTTTGTACCAGCGAGAAACGTTCAAAGATACATATGTATCTCTATACATCTTTAGCTAGATCGATACTTGAATACTGAGATATTGTTTGGAATCCTGATTTTAAAACCTATTCTGATCGTATTGAAAAAGTTCAAAGACGTTTTTCTAAATTTATATTTTATAAAATGAAATGGTCTTTTACTCCGGATTATAAGTCCCGTTGTTTACTATTGGGAATTTAATCACTTGAATCTAGAAGATGTATGCATGATATAGTGTTTGTAAGGGATATTTTGAATAATCAAATCAAATGCGTATCCTTGCTCTCTAAAATATCATTTTATGTCCCTTCAAGAGCTTTACGTCACAAAGATTTGCTTTTTGAACAATACCACAGAACAAACTATGGTAGAAGTAAACCAATTTGTAGATGCATAAGGCATTTCAATGAAGTTTGCCAGAGTGTTGAGTTAACTTGGACAAAAGATTTGTTCCAAACAAAATTATTGTTAATATTTAAATTTTAATATAATTCATTTATGTATTTTCTTTTTTTTTATTTCTTCTTGTTTTACATTGTAATTTATTTTGTTTATAACTATATATTTTTATTTGTTAGCATAAGCTTGTAGATAAATAAATAAATTTGAACTTTTTGCATCTGTGTGAATCTACGTTTTCGATTTTGACTGCAATCAATAAGCCTCAGAGGCTATCAATGAGTCATGAAAGAAAGGCAGGCATTTCTGGTTGATCTGAATGAAGTCCTTCGTATTTTTAATATATGGCGAATCAAAGAATTCAGATATTTTAACAAAAGAACTTTATATTGTTGTATATGTAGGTCTACTAAATATAATATGTTAAGAGAAATAATTTTATAAAGCATTATATGAATGAATGTTTAGCACTTATCTATCACCCCCTCCCAACAGTTGAGTAATACCTTTACCAGATCAGATCATATTTCATATCAAGTAAAATTTTTACTTCCGCCCTACATGTTATCACCGATGCCCTACCTTGAATTCAACTCTAGCTACGGCCCTGCCTATACCTACTTAAGCCTACGAGTATTTTATAAGCGTTCGATTTAATTTCGATAATTTTAAAATGGAAAACGAAATATGAAATAAAATCGCGAGTGGCGTTTTTAAAACATCGACAAAAAGGCGAGGAAGGAGCAAGATATGGGATACATTTGCAGAGGTTTTAAATGAAAAAAAGGGAATTTGTGGAAAATATAGTCTACTGCCATATATGTAAGCACATTTTAAAATATAAAGGTAAGCAAACATCCAATTTAGTGCGTCATAAATGTAACTGAAATACGCCATTAAAACAACTTGTCCAAGTGCAAAAAAAAATTGTGTTGGACCAGGGTTGCAAAAGCTTAAGTCACTTGTTAGCTTAAGCTTGGCTTTAATTCACAAGCTAGTGAGTGAAATATGAATTAACAAAAATATAATTCAGAAGCTAGGAACTGACTTATGAATTAAAAAAAATTTAATTCACAAGTCAGTTGGTGACTTGTGAATTAAAAAAATTTAAATCATAAGCTTCTTAGTGACTTATGAATTAAAAAAAAAAATAATTCAGAACCTACTAAGTGACTTATGAATTAAAAAAAATTAAGCCAAGGGCAAGTAAGTGACTTATGAATTAAAAAATTTTAATTCCCAACCTACTAAGTGACTTATGAATTAAAAAAATTTAATTCCCAACCTACTAAGTGACTTATGAATTAAAAAAAATTAAATCATGAGCAAGTAAGTGACTTATGAATTAAAAAAATTCAAATCATCAGCAAGTAAGTGACTTATGAATTAAAAAAATTTAATTCAAAACCAACTTAGTGACTTATAAATTAAAAAAAATTTAATTCATAAGTTAATGGATAAATGCTGATTAGAAAAATTATGAAATGGATAATTTATAAGCTAGCGTTATGAACTAGATTTGAAAGCTAAAAAGATATTCAAAACTAAAAATTAAAATTAAATGTTATATTACTGAGTAGGTACCACAAGTTTCGAAGTGTTTAATTAAGAAAACGGAATGTTTTTTTTTTTCAATTTTATTGAAAATACATATTGAATTAGTTTCAGGTACTTGAAACAATTTTACAAAAAAATATCAAATAATCAACTCATGTAAAATATGAAAACCAAAAAATTTAAAGGCATATGCATAAAAATATGCACTCACGAAATTTATATAATGATAACCCAGCATTTTCTCAACACAAAGATTTTATCAATATTGCTTTTTATTTAATTGAATTATAGGGACTGCATAAACGGCAACTCCCAAAAAATTATCCAAAAGCTTTCGTTATAATTAAATAATTATGTAGTCAAAACAAGCTTAAAAATTTCCAATCTACCAACTAACTTATGATTTAATTTGTTTTTAATTCACAAGTCACCAACTGACTTGTGAATTAAATTTTTTTTAATTCATAAGTCACTTACTCACTGATGACTTGATTTTTTTAAATTCATAAGTCACTGAGAAGGTGGTGAATTAAATTTTGTTTAATTCAGAAGTCACTTTGTTGCTCATGATTTGAATTTTTTTAATTCATAAGTCACTTACTCCCTGATGACTTATTTTTTTTTAATTTATAAGTCACTTGGTAGGTGGTGAATAAATTTTTTTTAATTCATAAGTCACTTTGGCGGTTGTGAATTAAATTTTTTTTAATTCATAAGTCACCAAATATCTTATGAATTAATTTTTTTTTAATTCACAAGTCATCTATAGACTTATGACTTAAGGATTTTTTAATTCAAAAATTCGCAACCCTGTGTTGGACGCATGTGAACAGTGGGTTGTAGTAGACTGCAGACCATTCTCTTCAGTTGCTGGTAATGGTTTTCGAATGCTAGTCCGCACGATTTTAAAAATAGGCGCTAAATTTGGTGAAAATTTAGGCGTTGAAGATTTACTTCCCGACCCAACAAGTATTTCGCGTCAAATAAAAACATTAGCGCAAAAGAAAAAAAATGAAACAAAAATCGAAATAAATCAAATTGTTGAAGATGGTAGAGCGACCATAACGTCAGATTTGTGGACAGACAATGGCCCTTATTGCGAGTGTCGTTTCCTTATCGATAGACGACTTTTATCGATAGTCGAAAGTCGAAAATCTTTTTTGGTATTGTGGATCTCTATTGTGAACGAAATTTTTCGACTGGACATTCGATCTTTATCGTTTGCATTTTACTGTTCGACTGGCCAACGAATATAATTTTCTAGGCAAAAATGTATTTTTTTTATTTTATTTACTTATTATTGCCATTATAATAATTATTTTAACCACAGGGCAAAGTATGGTATGATCCATGGGCAAAGAATCTTAATGCAGTGGCAAGTTTTATTATGTTTGGTATTGCCGTATTTCTTTTAGTTGGTTTAAGATGATTTTCAATGTCCGTCAATAATTGAACAAATGGTGGCTTTGACAAGCGGAAGTATTTCAAAAATCTGCAATGTAGTATGTTAATAAAAGAAAATTTATTTTTACTCATTAACGGACATATTTTCTTCAAGCTGCAGAGGATTGGAAACATCTCTAAGTTGTCTCCTATTTCTGGCAATCATTATGTGGTCGTCGTTGGTTGTTTCATCATCTGTATTATCGAAAAAGAACTCGGAGGAAATCATTTCTTGTTTATTTAACTGAAATTTATTGCATTTATTATTGTTTGTATTTTAATTTTATACAATTTCATCACTTACATTTCATTTATTTCACAATTTTTTCGTCCTAATACAAAAATTCAAATTAAAACCATATGGCAGTGCTAGTATATCAAAACAATAAAAGTACCAACATACGTGTATAAGAATATACCTATTTTTTCCCCGCACCGACGCAATTCACAAAAAACACATTATAGTCGCGTATTAATCATATACAAATTAAATTCTCTACCACAAAGAATATTGACACTTGCGGAATGAGTATCGTCATATCTTGTTGATATTTGATTGCTGTCACTGTTGAACTTGACGGATTCGTAAAGTTCTTAATATATTGAGTTTTATTGGAAAATATTTTATCTAGCATAATAAAACTTCCCTCGAAATACAACAAATCTCGTGTCGATAAAAGTAACTTTGTTGTTGGTTACCTAGGGAAATTTAACTATGTAATGCATAAGTTTGGCTCTCCATTTCCAAATAAAACACACTTGTATTTGACTAGAACGACTTTGTGTTCTACCTCTGCTTCATGCTAGATACTCTTATTATACTGCTTGAACACAACAAACTTATCGCGTCAACTTTGTCAATTTGCTGTATTGGTGTTTTAATTAAAAATGTTTTCTTGTGATTCATCTATTGATCGAAGTATTTGATCCCTAAGTAAAGGAATTTTTTTCCACATATACCATCACTGAAACATGCCCAAATGTCAAAATATAGGATTCATTAACAATAAGCACATTCGTTATTCACAGTAACTATTGTATCTGTCGATTGAGATACACAATACCACGGGTCGAAAGTTGAACGACACTCGCAATAAGGGCCAATTTTATAAAACGAAGTTTTTTGTGGGCCACTTTTCATTATATTAAAAATGGAAAATTTCATGAATTAGTGCTTGGTGTAAAATCTTTGGACTATGAAAAGTGTACCGGTGAAAATAATAAATCGGCTTAAAAAAATTTGTGAAATAACAAAGACAGATGTCTCAGCAATTTCCAGTCTGAAAATGATGATTTTATTGCAAATAGACTTAAAGTGGATTCCAAATTTAAGTTTGTATCACAAAGCTGCTGTGTTCTTATACCCACCGACGAATTCAATTCAGGAAAACAGTGTTATTTCTGAAATAAAAGATTTTTGCGCATCAGAAATCATTCGAATTAAATGTTTAAACTCTCATGCATGATAATACAAATAAGATGCTAGAATCACAATCATCACGAAATGAACTCTCCCCAAACTCAACTTCGAGGGATATTGATTTATTTTCCCAGAATTATCGCGAGGATCTAGTTTTTTACAAACATTGCCAGAATCTATTAATGATGAAGTGGATAAATATTCCCGAGTAAGAACTCACATTTGTGCAGAATTTGATGCGATACAATGGTGGGAAACTCACAAATCTGAATACCCAAACGTTTCAAAATTTGCAACAAATGTTCTTTCCATTCCTGCCAGCAGCGCGGCATCTGAGAGAGCATTTTCCTTAGCTGGTAACATAATTACCGAGAAACGAAATCAATTAGCTCCAAGGACAATTGATAGCACAATTTTTTTAAACTCAATATGTAAAGATCTGGACAATATGTAAACTATTAAAAAAAAATAAATATGCAATCTATGTATATACATTTCAATTTTTGACGTTTTAAATAGTCATGTCAGAAATTTTATACTTTTCTTAGGTAGGTACCTATTGAATAAAAATGTGAATCCATTCAAATGTTTGTGAGCCACTCATAAGTTTCACAACTTTTGTGAATGAAGTGATTGAATGAATGGTTTGAGTGTGAGCCGACCACTCATTCGATATTCATAAGTGCAAGCAAGATAACCATTCACACTCTAATGCATTGCGAAAATGAATCTTTGTGAGAAATGAATACTGATTCACACTTGTTTTCGTTCATAGTGTGTGACTGTGTGAGGCTCACATTTTTGCGAATGATTCACAATGGCAAATGAGTACATTCATGCAGCTCTCTGGTGTGGACTCTACCTACTAAAATCGACTTAGTTTATAGCTTCCTATTTCTTTTGGTATATTTTCTTTTTGTTATTAGTTGTTTTGATTTGCGCTTCAATTTAATTAACATACCTATCTTAATTATAAAAACTAATACCTACATCCGCTCAAAGTCATAAAAAAGCAATAATTGTTGAGGATGCGATGATTTTTTTGTATCAATTTTAACTCTTTTAAATTAAGGTAGCCCACCAATTAATAGCCTAATTAGTGGTTTGATTTTAGTTCACATCCCACCTAAGAGTTTTTTTTTATGTAAACTCATAATTTTTTCAGGTATGCAAATGTTTTCTTTTTTCATTCATGTTAACATAAACGTAACATAGAGTACCAAATCGAGCACTCCAGTTCTAAGAAAAGTCATGAATTTTCAAGACGCATGTATAGTTTCAAAATGACAATAAAAAGACGGATACCACGCCCCCTGAATAGAAAACTTCAAATTTTCGATTTTTTTTCTCTGCTTGCATCACAAGACCTTCCGTTCTGCAAAATTACAAGATTCTACGATGTCGGGAAGTGCTCCATAATTTTGATGATCTGTCATTCAGTCAGTTACAGTTTTTGTGATTTTTGAGGCCTGATATCTCAGGAACCTCTTATGCTAGAAAATTGAAATTTGGTGAGGTGCCTGACTAGCTTAGCAAATATTCGGAATTTTAAGTTTCTGAATTCATTGGTACTGAAGATAGGGAGGGGTCAAAAATCGCCTGAGTTTGTTCCTGTAAAAAGGGTGTAGTGCCAGAACTTGGCTGGGCACTACTGTGCCCTTTGATTATGTACATTGCTTTTATTTGATGCTAAATATCTTATATCGGTACGTGCATCTATGGATTTCTTAATTTCTATACAATGTTCTTTCCAATAATATTTACAGTTAAATATCAGTCCTAAAATACTTAAATTACTAACATTATTCATCAAAGTGTTGTTTATATTAATGTTGAGTTGTTGACAATTTTGTTTGCGATATACATATATGAAGATATTTACATTTTTCGGCAGAAAGTTTTGCACCTCATTTTTTGACCATTCAATTATATCTACTAAGGCAGTTTGGAATAAGGCTTTACTTTTACTTAGGTCATTAATTTTGTATAAAAATATGATGCTTTGTTAAAATTTCCTTTATATCACCGAAAGCAATAATAAAGAGTATTACCGAAAGAGGTGATCCCTGTGGAATACCGTTATGAAGTGGATAGTTGGAAGAGTAAACGTTATTGGTTTTCACCCACAGTTTTCTGTTGGTTAGAAAAGATTTTATGTACTCGTATATTATGTCCAACGCCCCACTTTATGAGTTTTTTTTTTTAATATTATATGCGGTCCTTTACGGTCGAATGTTTTTTCGAAGTCAAGAGGGAGAGAGTATCGAAATATGTTTTTTGGTCGAAAGAGCTTTTGAAATTGAATACTCGATGTGAAGCAAAGCATCAATGCAACCTCTTTGGGCTTTAAACGCAACTTGATTACGACTAATGAGGTTATTCGTTTCAGGTTTTCTTTTATGTATAAAAACAATCTCCGTATATTAATAAATAGTTGGTAACTCTGTCGATATTTTTGTGAGATTTGCGGTGATTTTAAATGCTCACTACGGTAACGTTTTAAGAGCTTTAGAATAAAGACAGCTTATTGAAATCCATCATGGTCAGACTGAAAGGCTAACTGCAAATACAAATTCAACAGAGTATAGGAACTCAAATGTCTGGCGTCTGGGGTAACGAATTATGTATATTTCCCTCTTTCTTCAGCAACATTAATAAATCCGTTCTAAAGACCAAGAGTACAAAAAACGCACACGCCACTTAATTCTTCTATTTGGTCTTCGATCAGAGGAAGAGGATGATGATTCCTTACTATAGCCCATACACATCTTTTTGCTTGGAAGTTTATTGATTTTTATGTTTTTTTATTTAATGATTTTAATGACCGATTTAGCATCCTATTATCCCCCAATTTTGTGGGGTCACCTTTTAATATAATTCGGTTTATTTAAGAAAATTGTTAAACCTAAAATAATTAATACAAATATTTATGAACAATATAAAATTAATTGGTGATTATGAACTCAGAAATGGTAGTTCATTTTTACGTTATTATAAATTTTGTATGTTTTGTGTTCATTATTTTGAGTTATTAGACACACCATCCTTTTTACCTTATTAAATCAATATTAAAATAGTGTTTGTATTTTTATGTATTATTCTAGTGCTGCATATGATACAGTTTCTGAACAAAATGTTGCAATTAAAAAGCTATCACGACCGTTTCAAAACGTAACTCACGCTAAGCGCGCTTATAGGGAATTCAAATTAATGAAACTAGTTAACCATAAAAATGTAAGTTTGTTTGTTGTGTTGTGGAATTTTAAATTGTTTTAATTTATCTTGCATAGATTATTGGTTTGTTGAATGCCTTTACCCCACAACGTACTCTAGAAGATTTTCAAGATGTCTATCTTGTTATGGAACTAATGGATGCTAATTTGTGTCAGGTTATACAAATGGATCTTGACCATGATAGAATGTCGTACTTATTGTACCAGATGTTATGTGGGATAAAACATTTACATTCAGCTGGAATAATTCACAGAGTAAGTTTAACTTTTATATTTTTTTTTTTAATTTACAAAACCTGAATAAAATGTATGTATTAGTAGGTCTAGAACGATTTTAAACCTTTTTAATTTGATATAAAGTTAAAACACTACTTTACTAATTTAACTGAGTTTATCATCATAACATTTGATCAAAGTTAAAATAATCGTATACCTATTTTATATTTTAGATATCGTACTAAAATGAAAAACAAATGTGTTAAGAACGGTGGTGCTCAAATCAAACCAACATTACTTTTCTATTGAAAACTACGAAAAATTAGTTGCTTTGACTTCAGAAGAGGTTCAGAAAATATGAGTACTTAATTTACAAAATTAAAAGTCCCTAGAAAAAATTGGGCGCCCTAGAATGTCCAAAGTTTTTATTTGAAATTGTGACACGTCTGAAAGGCTTACATTACGGTTTTAACCGAGTTGTATTTGCACGCAAGAAAAGAGAATACAAAACTGATATTATAATGGGAATATATTGTCATATACATAAGTGCAATCATTACTCTCACTAGGTGCGAAACACTTCATCGCAAAAAGAAGTTTATTTGTATTCTATAAATTCCGAAACAGTAAAAATTGAATTTGATACAAAGTTTCTAACGGAAGATTTCAATCAGTGTAGTTTGGCTATTTGCAGCGAAATTTTGTTTTTATTTTTAATTCATATTTATTATCATTAATCTTAAGACTATCTTAAAGCTAGACGAAAATTCATAAAAACTTGCCTACTTATCTAATAACTTACTTGCCCTATGCGAGCGCTCTAAGCTAAAATATATCTTATTTCTAATACCTTACGGCCTAAAAACTATTTTTGTGTTAAACTACACTTTATTTTTCTCGGAAAAATATAAAAAAACTCGGATTCTTAACATTTTTCGCTTAAAAACTAAAGTGAAACTAATTAAAACTACTTAAAATAAACTTAAACTACTTAAAACTAGAACAGCCACAGCAGCAGTTTTTTTATATACACATATTGTTTTATGCAATATAGTTTTTTTTTGGTGCCACCCTGACTGTCCCTACCTAAAAAAAAACCTAAACCTATATAAGTCAGCCAAGACATTAAAGTCCTCATTAACTTTCTTTATCATCTGAAAACCACCACATCTGGTTCCCCTGTCTCGCCCTAGCCCTCCGGTCCCTATCGGATAGTCCTACTGAACCGAAGGCCATCTGCTCCGTCTTGTGCGAGGACGTCTCCACTATAAAGGAGCCGCTTATCCACAGTCCTACGGCCGTGGTAGATCAGCGGAATTTACATTCTATCCTGGACCAGCCCTCGACTGTCGTAAGTAGACGCTTAGACGCTTAGACGTACACTCTCATAATATTCGTTATTAGGGTAGTAAGCCCTAAAACTTTGGCTGTTGGCCGAGTACATCGCTCTTGCAATGTGAATCAGCTTTATCAAAAAATTAATAATGTTTGTTCTTCTATGTAATCCAAGGCAACGTCTTAAACACTGCCTCTCAAACATCCGAATCTTTTCCATTTGAGATGGAGCAACGTTGAACCACACCGGGAACCCATAGGCAATCATCTGCTGGATGAGGGTCATGTAGCAAATCGCCTTCACCTTGCTGTCCCTGTCAAGCCGGCTGCTGTAAAACAACCGTTCCCCTATTTCTGGTCAGAGCAGCATTTTTTTTTGCATCGTGACTGATTATTAGAAAATTCACATTTTGTATTCTACGCTAAGAAGGGAAACATTCCACACGCTATTTTCTTCAGGGAATCGACCAGCCCAAACAAAATTGTCAATCTGAAATCCGCTATTAATTCGATGTAAATAGTGTTATTGAAAAAACACTTTAAGTAAAATAAAACCCTTTCGAATATCAAAACCTACCATTTTCAAATGTTTGGAAATCTGTTATCCGAGTGTTCTATTAGGCATTTGCTTTAATAATTAAGTTTGTAGATATATGTACGTGCATATAAAGCATTTCATTAAAAAGTTCGTCAATTTATTGAACTAAAGCTGATGGAATCATCATATTCATTTCTTAATTATATCATTTTTTTTTCAATACACATACTCGTATGTATGTGTTCGCTCGTATATATCATGTTTTTTTTTCATAAAAATGCAAAAATTTGTAGGTTAACTTCCTATATTTCAATTTGTATCTATTTAAGACACAAGTGCTATTCCCATAGGTTCACAAACTATGTTTTTAATTTATTTTCTTCAAAACTTTGCTAAAAGTAGTACTTCCCAAGATAACTTGAAAATCTATTCCACTGACAATTTGCAGATGAAGGAAACACTTGAAAATGTTTCCTGGGCTATTTGGTCAGCAGCGACCCAAGTTTCAATCAGAAACATTTACTATAGTTGAGTGGTAGTTAAACCTCGAAATGAAAGTGTTACAATAAAAATAAATATTATTATTAAGAACAAATATTCATTTTAAAGTTTATTAAAAATTTATTTATTAACTTTGTTCCCTTCTTTTCTTGTTCTTTGGATTACCGTTATTTCAATTCTAGAAACAAATAAAAGGTACGAGTGAGTCGCATGATCTTGCTCTTCTTTTTTAATAGACCAAGAATTTCAAAAGATTTTTATTAGAAAAAATTATTATTATTATTATTATTATAATTTATTAGCTAGTAATTAAAATTACAAGGTAATGTACATACAAAGTAGGGAGCCTAGCTGCGAGGACTATTGGCTCTGCTTGTTATAAAATCGTTATATATTTAAGTTCAGAATTGTGATAAATTTATTAACATTTTCGATATTTGTGCAGTTGGGATTTTTTAATATTTCATAGATTGATATATTTTTGAAAATTGATGAAAGGACTGGTTTTGATGTTGGGCAGTTTTCCAGGAGATGAGTAAGATTCAATGATGTATTGCAGGTGTTACATATCGGCGGATTAGTTTTGCTTAGAAGATGTTGATGAGTTGTTGCGGTGTGGCCAAGTCTCAAACGGATGAAGTTAGAGATTTTTTGTTTTGACATGTTTGTGGGGAAGTGAGGGTGGAGTTTGTTATCATTTACTTTCTTGTAATGGTGGTGGTAAAGGTGCCATTCATCTTCTTGGTTTCTTTTCCAAATGTTATGTATATTCTTTTTCAGGTCTTTCTTGGTGAATATGTTGAAATTATATACAGGTGCCTTGGTAATAGATGTTGCGGCTTTATCGGCTTCTTCGTTTCCACGTATATTTGAATGGCCTGGGGTCCACATCAGTTTTATTCTCTTTGGCATCATTATTACTTTATCCCTAATAGCGGAAATAAGTTCTGATTGGTTATTCGGATTTTTAATTGCTTTCAGCACTGATATACTGTCCGAACATATAACAAACTTGCCGTGGGAATAAGTTGTCGATTTGGTAGCTTGCAGAATAGCAAAAGCTTCTGCAGTAAAGATAGATGCGTAATCAGGGAGAATACCAATGTTAAGGATATGTCCGTCTTCCAATGTGGTAGCAAACGATGTATTATTTTTTGACTTGGATCCGTCTGTGAACATAAATTTCCAGCCTTGATTTTTTAGTTCTGAGGAGATACTCAAGAATAAAGATTGGTAAAGTGAATTGCTTGTGGTCGTTTTGTTGTATTGAGCTAGAGTCAGTATAAAGGAATCTGGTTTTATTTTCCAAGGGGGATGTGTTAAAGCTGCTTTTTTCGGTGCTTTCGTTGGTATTTCCTTTTCTCTGGCATTGTCGAGGATCGTGCTTAATGCAGATGGAATACGTTTTTTTCCTTTGTGGTTTATGGTTTGGTGAATGTCTTTGTCAATGATTGAATTTGTTGAAAACACTATTTTTGCGATCAACTTTAAGATGGTTTGTTGGAAACGTTGTTCAACAGAAGGAAGACCTGCTTCGGTGAGGATGTTTTTCAGTGGTGTTGTAGGAAAGGCGTTGATGCTTCTTCTAGCTGCTTGATGGTAACTTGGTTTTATTATTTTTAGAGTTGTTTTTGGAGCACTGCCATAAAAAATATTGTTAACTATACAATTAATTTTTACTTGCGACATGTATGTACGTACAAGGTACTATACGAGTATATAGCATTGGTTAAAAAAAAAAATCGAACTCTAAATTTTGATCAGGCTTGACATTACGATGATAGGTAAGACGAAAAAAATGTGTCTAGCAACGGCTAACGACTCGGCCGGTTTTCTTTAAAGTTGGACAATAGCACTTTTAAGTTTCTTCTCCCTCTTTTTTTAAGACTAAAAATAATGGTACCTCCCATACGAACTTTTTTTTTTCGAAATATTATCAAATATTTTTTCTCAAAAACTGTTCCACGGATTTAAAAAAATAATTCACAAAATTTAATTTAGTAAAACTTGGTTATTAAAACAACAATACAAAAAAATGGTTATTAATTGTAACATTATTTTTTTGTTCTTGATTTTCTCAAATAACGATACAAGCGGTTTCGATAATATTTGTAATGATAATGCTCCCTAAAAGTATGAATAGTTTAAAAAAAAAATTTTTTTAGATTTTTAAATTTTTTTAATTTCAAAATTTAATATTTTGAGAAACCCATGTTCTATTTTTTTTTAATTTGGCAATTAAAAGTTTTGTAATAAAATCTATAAGTTTGAGAAAAAATTTATATTAAAATAACGGTACCCACCATACAAATATTAAAAAATTGTTTTAGAAAATTGTATTTTTTTTTTTTTTGAAGAATGTGCCAAGAATGTTGATAACATTTTTTTTTATTTCGATTAATTTTTACGATCTTTAGTATACAATATTTTTTGGATTAAAAAAAAAAACATTTTTTTTTCATTCGATTAATTTTAACGATCTATAATATAAAATATTTTTTAGATTAAAAAAAAACAATTTTTTTGAACATTCGGTATTTCAAAAACGGGCCAATATTTTTATTAAATTCAAATTTTATTTGT
Source organism: Philhelius festivus (assembly GCA_963931855.1). Classification (NCBI taxonomy): domain Eukaryota; kingdom Metazoa; phylum Arthropoda; class Insecta; order Diptera; family Syrphidae; genus Philhelius; species Philhelius festivus. The sequence continues at coordinate 104,367,714 of OZ007554.1, forward strand.
ACTTTAAGTTGGCGTGTTAAGATTTTTTCTTAAAAATGTATTAAAAATTTAATATAAAAGATTATTTTTAAATAAATCGTTACAGTGACTTATAATTTTTGTTCTTCCATAAAATAATATTTACTTTAGAAATCACACAGCATTCTTTTTTATTTTTCTTTCAAAAATAATTTTATGCTTGCGAACAGTTTTCTCTAATAACATATATTTTTTATAGTCTATTACATAAAAGCAAGTTCGTACGACCTAGTCGTGCTTTTTATTTAAATGCCTAAAAAAACTTCTTTATTAGGTGGAGCTTAAAACAGAATACCATCGCCAAGTGATTTCTCAAGCAAATATAAATGTATGGAAGACCAAAAATTTTAAATCTTTGTAACGGTTTTAAGAAAAAAAAAAACATAACTACTATTTTTAACAATTTTTAGGATAAAAAAAATGCCGACTTTTATTTTTTTTAAAATTAAAAATTAAACTCCAAACAAAAATACTGACCCGTTTTTGAGATATCGAATTTAAAAAAAAATAATTTTGTTTCAAAACTCCAGAAAACTTATTTTTTAGGTTTTGATATGCAATAACTTTCAAACTTTTTAGAGGTTTTTCTGTATAAAAAAATCCTATTAACTAATAATTAGAAAGTCCAAATTCGAAGAAATGGTTCTGTGGCAGTAATGTCTCAATTTAAATTAAAAAAAAAAATTATCAAAATTTCATTTTCAAAAACTATATTTTTTAACATTTTTAAGATAGGTACCGTTATTTTTATATAAAATAAAAATTTGGTTTGCACGTCTTGTAGATAGTATTAAAAAACTGTTTAAGATTCCAATTTTGTTGAAAATACTAATATTCAAACTTCTAAAGAACTCTAAGTACCATTTTTGAGAAAATCGAAAACAAAAAGAAAATCCAACTTAAGTTAGCTTTTACTGAATGAATTTTTTTTAGTATTTAAAACAAAAAATTTGTGGAACAGTTTTTGAGAAATTTTTTTGTTGTAAAATTAAATTAGACTGTAGTAGAACAGAGAGACAGACAGAATTGCGAGACCCATTTTTTTTCGTTTTCCCTATCATCGTACTGTCAAGTCTTATCAAAATCTCGAGTTCAATTTTTTTATGAATGGATAATAGCACCTATATATCAAGAGTACAAAAATTGAAAGCAATTCCTCCATGCTGAAGCAGAGAGTATTTTCTCAATCGTTACAAATGTGCATACAAAAAAATTGAATCGCGATAATCTAAACAAGATTTGTATAAGGTTATCATAACAATATGAAAACTTAACATGTGTACCTTTTGAAACTAAAGTCAATTGCTCAAAATTTCAGTTTTGAATATAGCATCATAATTTCTCTACCCTCTTCTTAAAGTTAAAATCATCGAATTCAGACAATAACACCAGCGCTGAAATCAAATGGAGAATAAGTCTCGCCAATCACTGCTTCTTTCGACTAAGAAGGCAATTGAGTAGCAAAGTCCTCTCCCATAATATCATACTAATACCTTAATGGTTTAGTTCCTATTTATCAAACACAAAGCAAGTTATTAAAATGATTTACTTCTATACTCATAGACGTAGTATCGGGTCTTCACCAAGGAAGGTAGCTCCTTCTCATATTATTCACTAATGATTTGCCCTCGATATTAAATTATTTTAAGCGTCTAATGCACACCGACTATTTCTTGCAACATTTTCACCAGTGTATTCTGCACTTTTTGTAATGGTGCAATTACAACCATCTAGAATTGAACTTTTCTAAGTGCAAAATATTTAGTGCAACAATAGGCGTCATTGGTCATCACATCATTTTAAAAAAATTGTGTATAATGTATATGATCACCAGCATTGTTAATATTTTATATCAGTACATATGTATGTACGTATAGATTAATTTTTTTAGCTTGTATTAATTATAAAAAAAATGTACGACTGGGTCGCACAATAATTGCTCTTATGCATAGCTGGTCACCGTTAATCAAACAGTTAACTTCGTTAATCCGCTACTAAAAAAGTTAGCTTCGTTAAACGTTAAAGCGTTAAATTTCGGAAGAATTAACGCAAGTTAACGTTAATCGTTATCGTTGTGCGATCAACGCACAAATTTTGAATTCAACGCATTCAACTCTAATGTACGGTGCCTTCAATTCTGTTCAACCAACGGGTTGGATCTAGTTGTTGGCCGTTGCTCAAAGAATTGCTCAACAAGTGTACGAGCTCGTGTTGCTCCTTGAAAATGTTCGATCACCACGTTGAGCAACATTTTCAAGATAATGTGTTGCACATTATTTGTTCAACGCGTTGATCAACTTTTTAATTTTCTTTGGGATTTCTTGACGTAATATTGTGTTGCGTTGCGTTGGCTGCAGTGAAATGTGTCTACGTGGTTGAACTATTCCGTTGCCATGAACTTGCAGTTCTTGCAACTTGCAAACTGTAGTTTATTTTGGTTTTTCGTCATGGAAGGTGATAACAAATCAGAGTGGGCCATGCAATTAATTTTGCAAATGATTTCAGCAATTGAGGAAAAGCCCAATATATGGGACATTAAGAGCCCCTCTTATAAAAATCGAGATGCCAGGGAATTGGCTTGGTCTCAAATTTCCTTGAAAATGTAATTGCCTAAACTTTGAATTCGAATTCACGGGCGCGGTGGGATCAATCGATTTTAATTTCTCATATATTTCATGGAAAAAACAATTTTCTTCGCGACTCAAGAAAAAATCATCCAGAATCGTCTTGGATGTTTTTTTCTTCCTTTGTCGTTCATTTTCTAATATTATTAATGCGGCAGCCACTTTTTTTGTTCTCAGAGGAAATCATACTCATACGGAACAAATTTAAGAATATTTTAAAGCGAAGGCGTGCGTCGACAATAAATGTATGTACCGAACTGAAGTCAAAATTATTTCAGGTTTGACGTTTGAGTTTTTTGTTTATCGTGGTGCGTTCAACGCGTTCCCCAACGAGTGATCCTTGGTTAAGTGTACGAAGGTATCAACTCGTTCATCAACTGGTTGAGCAACAATATCGAAAACGCAGTTGATCAACTCGAAAAAAAATGTTTTTCTGTCAAAATCGAACAAGTTTATCAACTAGTGTACGAGGTTATTCAACATTTGAGTAAGTTGGTCAACTAGGTATACGGAGCTATTCAACACTGGAATAAGTTTTAAGAGTTGATCAACTAGGTGTGCGGGGTTAATCAACATATGGGAAAGTTGGTCAATTATGTGTACGTGGTTCCAAACGCATTTTGTTCAACTTTAGTTGCTCAACGTGAATTACGTAAGCTGCTGCACTAGTGTAAGAGGTTGTAAATTCGTTTATCCAACGAAAGAGTTGAATAAAAAGTTGAGCGAAGTTGGTTGAACTTATCGCGAACATAGTGTTTTCTCACTCGCACGCGCCTTCAAAATATAATACGTACCTAGCTGTTTTTGTTTCACCCGCGGCACACGCCGCACGGCACTTGTCTCATACTTGTCTGAACCTGTTTTTCGCGCCGCGCGGTAAATAGTAGGCAATGGATTAACGATTAACGGACATAACGTGAATTAACGGATTTAACTTGTCCGTTAACATTTTTAAAAGTTAACTTAAAAGTTAATCCATTAATCAAAATTTTAACTTCGTTAATTAACGATTAACCGATTAACGAGTTAATGCCCAGCTATGCTCTTATTTAATAGACTAAAATTTTAAAAATTAATGTTATTTTTATATTCATAAGCATGAGATTCATTTTTTAAACTCTTTTAGTAGTAAGAGATAAAAACAGAATGTCATGTGCTTTCTTAAGCAAAAATAAATAAATACAAGTACAAAAATTACAAGTCGTAGCGGTTTCTTGAAAAAATAAGCTTTGACATACAAAATATTTAAAACATTTTTAACAAAATTTTGGTAAGCCAAAACAGACTTAAACGAATAAAAATAAAATTTCAAAAAAAAAAAGAAATTTTTACTCGTTTTTGAGTTTTCGAATTTAAAATAATTTTTTTTTTTTTTCAAAATTGAAAAATTTTTTTTTTAAGTTTTGAAATGCATGTGCCTATTATGGATTACAACTCAACTCTTAGGCAACCAAACGAATTTTTCGTATTATGCAAGTCAACTAAAATTAGTTGTAATGAAAAAATACGTTGCCGTCTTTTAGGAGTCGATTTGTTGTCAAAACCAGCTACTCAACATGAAATACAAAAGCAAGAGTACAACATACAATACATACCAGTGGCGTGGCGTGGATAATTTTAAATGGCAAGACGTTATAAAATTTTGTCACCTGTAAAAATGAAAAAAAAAAAATCTTAGAACCTTAAAAACAACATTTCTAGTAGGGATATGGTATCTACAAATGCATTCCACATTTTTTATACTTCAAGACATTAATATTTCAATCAACAATGAGCTTGAAACATAATAAAAAAGGACCTCCTTTTAGACACCACCCCTTTCGTCGGACATAACTGCAGCACCTTCATAGGAATTTTCTATTAATTTTTCCTTGCAATCATATGTGTCAAGAACACAACTCATCTGCATTAAGACTCGCCCTAACGTCAAAAAATACAAGATATCTTGCTTGTATTCCATTCTCTGACAAGAACCGAAATATGGCACTCAGTTGTCCCCTATGACTTAAATCTGATGTTTCGTCGATCATAATCGACACGAACCGGGCTTCTATGATTTCTGTTTTAATTTCAGATTTAATAACAGCCGCGATTTACATGTATTCATGAAACACGCACACTAAACAAAAAATTTCGATCTGGAACGAAATCCCTGGTGTGTAAAGGAAAAAAGGATAAAATATAAATAAATAATAATAATAAATATATCCTTACTAAAATTATTTGGTAACTTGCTACTGCTCTTCGGTTCATGAGCGAAGGAAGTTACCAAAAGTGTAGTGGCAATGATTTTAATTTAATTAATTAATTTTTAAAAAAGTGCTAGATGTGATTCAGGAACTCATTTGTGGAAAATGGATAAATGCTCAGCTAACATAGAGCAACAAGTCGTTCAAATTGTGATGGCCATGTGGTTTTCAAACTAAAATACACTCATTACATTCTATTTTTATTAAAATTGTTGTTTAACTTACTGTTTTGTGTCCATATTTTTTATCCGGATGCAGATTCTTTCATTAAAATGTTCTACACAACTGCTTCGAACCAGTTGTTTGATTTTAACGCTTATTACAACCGAAGCAGAACTCAACTTACTTACCTAATACAAAGAGACAACTGAAAAGTCGGTCATTTTGTTAGTTGTCTGCTAAATGACAACTGGTTGTTCTTTGACAGTCAACTGGTTATGATCGATAATACCAATTCTAAGAATTACAACTAAACTATAGTTGAGTTGTCTTCCATAATTCCAGACAACACTGAAGTGACAGTCAAATCATCAACGAAGTACTTAGGAATCAACTTTTCCAACAAATTCAAATTCAAAAGGCATGCAGACTTGATGTTGAAGAGAGCCAACTATTCTCTGCACTTGGTCCATTCGCTTCTCAGGAGGCGAAGTGGACTAAGTAAGAAAACCAAGCTGCTTGTGTACAAACAACTTATCCGACCCGTTCTGACCTACGCCTTTCCTATCTGGTTTACTATTTCACCTACAGCAATGAAAAAGATGAAGTTTTTAAAAGAAAGATGCTCCGCATTTGCACTGGACCTGTACCGTAATCCACTGACGAAGTAATATATACCAACAAGGAATCTGTATAAAAAAGCAAAGTTAATACGACTAGACAAGTATTTACTACAGCTCTCCGGAAAAATGATCAGGAACCAGGAAGATCATCCCAACACAGAAGTGCAACAACTTCTTCAGCATGAACTAGAGCCCCGTGACAAGTATCTATACACCCGAGCCATCACTGACGATCAATTTGAAGACATCATCCATAACGACAACGCACCCTTTTACGAGAAGAACAACAATCAATACTATAGGGGATAAAACACCCACTCATCAAAAATTATTATTTAGTTAATATTAAAAATCATGAATTAGATTAAGAAAACATTAATATGATATTGTAAGCAAATAGCATTATGTAAAGCCAAATGAAGAACGTTGGGCCCCTATTGTTGAGCCAACATGATTTAATTTGGTAATAAGTTAGTTTTAAGTCAAATTGTATATAAAACAAATTGAAAAATAAAATTCTTAATCTGAATCTGTCTTCCATAATAGAGGGGGCAATGTTTTTTTTTTAAACTTTTTTTGGAAGCTTCTATATAAATAATTTCATTAAAATCCGTTATTCCGATAATGAGAAATTTAAAATTCGAAAAAATGGTTCCATGGTAGGTAGACCGTAGATTAGAGAATTTTTTTTAAATCCAAAAAAATTGATTCAAAAATTTGAATACACGATAATCTTCAAACTGTTGGAGAAAATTAAAAACAAAAAAAAACATCAAAACAGACTAAGAGCCCACAGCAATTTTTGGGTGTGATTGAAAACAAAAAAAAATTAGCATAATTAGATAGGCCTTTTATAGTTATTTACAAATGTGATAGCCTTGCATACTCTAGTGGGCGCAATAGTGCATTATAGTGCATCAAGTATGCAGTTCTTTTCAATTCCAAATAATTGTGATAACAACTTTGCCAAAATGTATAGTTAAGCCCCCTGATTGAAAATATCGAGGTCCAAGACGTTTTACAGACAGCCTTCTGCCTGCCAGACGCGATAAGAATAGGCAACTTCTTGCACTAAGAAGGCTACCTTCAAAACGTCATGGACCTCGATATTTGCAATCAGGGCACTTAGCTGTTCATTTTGAAGTTATGGCAAATTTTGTATCCCAATTTTTTAGAATTTGGAAAGAACTGCATACTTGATGCACTATAATACACTATTGCGCCCACTAGTATGCAAGACGTTCACATTTGTAAATAACTACTAAAGGCCTATCTAATTACACTGGTCGGCATCAAAATAAGAGCAAAATAATCTTAATGTGGAATTGATACATATCGACGCGCTAAATCTAAATATGTAAGCAGAATTTATCTAGCACGTCTAGTTTAGCTGCTATAAGCAATTTTTTGCATTTCGATATTGATAGCGTTATTTGTAAACATCGATGACAAGAATTTCGCTATTCTTGGTATTGATCTCGGTGTAAGAAAGAGATAGGTAGTAATATATTGTTTACCATAAAATAAGTTACAAACGCGACCGCAATGATTGTTTTGAGTAAGTTAGCTACCGACGCACGTGTGTTATTTCGTATTTCTCATTGTTTTTTTTTTGTAAGTGAGTGTTTTTTCCTTATTCTTATTTATTTATTAAATGATGCAATACAAATGTAATAGCTTTTAATGAATATAAAATTATACAATACCTTGTGTTTAAATTGTTTAGGTTAAAGAAAATGCTACGCTTATATAAAAATTCACCAAACAATTTTTGTTATTATATGTGGTGATTTTGTAGTGGCCTTACATCGCAGAAAGATAACACCCTTAATAAAAACGGCTTACCTTCATTACTTTGGATTTGAAATAGACGAAAGAGAAAAAAGCTGGGTCCCAATTATATGTTGCAAAACATGTGGAATAGCTCTGACAGGTTGGTTGAAAGGAACTAAAAATTCATTACGATTTAGTAAGCCTATGATCTTTATGGAGCATCAAAACCGTATAAATTACTGCTATTTTTGCATGACAGATGTCAAAGGATTTTCTAGAAAAAATAAACATAAAATAAAATATTCTTCTGTTAATTCGGCCCAACGTCCACATCCTCGCAAAAAAGAAGTACCAGCGCTAGTTCCCCCTTCGAAAGTACAAACTGACGTGTCATTCGATATACCCGAATCACTATCTGTAAAGTCCAATGAAGTTTCTCTTAGGAGTTCATCTAGTTTAACAGAAGAACCACATCTACTCAACCAATCTGAACTTAATGATCTAGTCCGCGATTTGGAACTTTCAAAATCTAAGGCCCAACTTTTAGGTTCCAGATTACAACAATGGAATCTAAAAAAAAGATACCAATATTTCATTTTTCAGGAAGAGACATTCTCAGTTCTCTGAATTGTTTTCCAAAGATCATGATTTAGTTTATTGCACAGACCCTCTTTGGGGACTTTTCATTGACGCATCCAAACTAAGTCTTAAAGCAGTATTGATACATAATGGAAATCAATATCCGTACCATTGGCTCATGCAGTGAATATAAAAGAGACTTACGAAAACATAAAGTTACTGCTCAATAGAATTCAGTACGATCGCTTTTTTTTGGAATTTGTGTGCCGATTTAAAAGTAGTCGCTATACTAGCAGGATTACAAGCAGGATACAAAAAATATTGTTACTTTTTATGTGAGTGGGACAGAAGAGCAAAAGCATGTCATTACATACAACGAAATTTGCCCTTAAGATCACTTACGATTCCGGGAAGTAAAAACGTCGCAAATGAGCCTTTGGTTGACAGCCAAAAAATATTTTTTCCACCACTTCATATCAAATTAGGCTTAATAAAAAACTTGGTCAAAGCTATGGACAGAGATGGAGAGGCATTTAAACACCTGAAGAGTAAATTTCCAAGCATTAGTGAGGCCAAATTGAAGGAAGGCATATTTGTTGGTCCCCAAATAAGAGAAATCTTTAAAGGCGAATTGTTTAAATCTAAGTTGGTCGATAAAGAAAAAAGAGCATGGACAGCTTTTGAAAATGTATGTCACCATTTTCTTGGAAATATAAGAGCTGCAAACTACAAAGAACTGGTAAAAGAACTTCTATTTTCATATCAAGAACTCGGATGCAACATGTCTTTAAAAATACACTTCTTGGACTCGCATTTAGATTTTTTTCCAGAAAATCTTGGTGCCGTATCTGATGAGCATGGTGAGAGGTTCCACCAAGATATTGCGCATATGGAAAAAAGATATAACGGCAAGTGGTCCCCAGCAATGTTAGCTGATTTCTGCTGGGAAATCAATCGTGAAACAAAAGATAAAATGTATAAAAGAAATCGATCTACCAAGTAGTTATATTTATTTTGTATAATATTAGTATTTTAATTCATTACAGGTTTTTATTTTCATTATATAAGTCATGACTCATGACATTTGTCAGATTTTTGTACTTTTTTCATAATAAGTACGTATTTAATATGTAAATATAATCATTTTATTTAAATAAGAAAAGCTCAAAAACTAGACGTGATAGAATAAATCTGTAAACAGTTTTGAATTCAGCACACTAAAGTCAATTTAAATCACATAACAAAGCTCTTCCTCCAGTGTTATGCTAATTATTTTTTGTTATCAATCACACCCAAAAATTGCTGTGGGCTCTCGGTCTTAAAGGGTGTACCATTAATAACCATTTTTCGAAACAAATTTTCAACCATTATCTAGCTTTAACTAAATGATTTTTTTTGATTTTTTTTATCTGTGGAAGTTTTTGAAAAAAAAAAATGTTTTTAAAATTTCGAAAAAATTCGTATGACAGGTACCGTTATTGTTGGTCTTAAAAAAAAGAAAAAATGTGTGGGGGAAAAGATTTAAAAATGATATCTACCATGTATAAAGAAAATCGGCGGAGCTGTTTATGTTGTAGTCGAACAGACAGAGGACCTAAATTTTCAGTCTTCGCTTTCATCGTAATGTCAACTTTGAGCAAAATCGTTTATCTACAAATGCATACATGCCTTATAGTACCTATAAGTCTTAAGTAAAAATCGTTGACTACTAATCAAGCGTAAAGTGATAAGCATTCACTAGGGGAGTAATACGGCGGAATTGTTTAAGGGGAGGAATGCAACTGGCTATGTCAATTGAACATTGTTGATAGAAAAAGCGATACAACAGTGAAAGTCAGGAGACGTTACGACGATGTTCAAGCGAAACAAAAGTTTCCTGTATGGATGCGTCTCCAATAAGTCTTAGGCCAGGCGCGCATATTCAATTTTTAGTTTCGCAACTGTTTAGTTGCTAAAATGAAACGTATGGGCTTATATGGGACACCGCGCACTTAGAGTAACTCGATTCGAGCAACTAAAAAGTTTGTGTTTTGACACAAACTAAACGATTGCCTAAACAGTTGAGCTGTTTTCTATAAGTGATTAAACTATTTGATTTCGATCACAGTGCGCGGCTAGCCTTAGGGCTCTATTCTGAATTTTATCCAACAGGTTCAAATGAGTAATGGAGGCAATAGTTCAGATATGAGACGGATGTATGCCATATAGATTTAAACAGGTCAGAAGGGGAAACGAATTTCTTACATCTTTTAAGAAAACCTAAGGGTTTCGCTGCGTTTTCGGCTACATGGAATATGTGATCATTCACACCAATACCGACTATGGAAAGCTTTTCAGTTTCCTTGATGCAAGTGCCATTCATGGATAATAGCATGGGAGGTATAATCGCCTGGCCGACAGAAGACAGCTTCGTGTTTTCGAAGTATTAAATTCCACGCGTTAGTACCCCATTGTATAATGCTGTCGAGATTGGAATCTAATGAAATTAGCATAATGCATCCGTTCCAGTACAACAGCCTAAGAACAGGGTTGTGAGTCTGGAAACCAATATGAAAAGGGTGCTGTCGTCAGCGAAACAATGAAGTGGATTGGAAGTTTCAGGCAAAAGATCATTTATAAATATAAGGAAGAGTAAATAAATAAATAAACAAATATTTAACACCTTTATGTTTTTACACTTTTGTTTTTCAATTAATCACGATTACACGAATGACAATCAAAAATACGTACTTGAATGCATTTCGGACTGCATGCAGTCCATCTTCAGCATCACGACTGATCAAATTGGTGTCTTCTTTTTGGGTGGTTTGTAATTAGATGAGAGAAAAGAGGTTCGATGATATATTGCCGTTATCAGCATTGATAGCGTTGCTATCTCTTTGTATGAAATAGCTTTCATACGCATCCAATTTTCTCTCATCTGTTACTTGTTTCTTCAGACTCACACAGCTTGCATCTATATTGAAGTGGTTAAGCCTCAAGACATGGTCTGCGATGGCAGAACTTTGATTTTTATTTTGTTTGATGTATGCACTGTGATCTTTATATCTTTTTTCTATGGTTCTTTTGGTTTGACCATAGTAAACGCCATCACAGTCACCACATTTGATAGCATAAATGCCTGACTTCTTTATATCGTCTATTTTGTCTTTTGTTGACCCGAGTAAGAGTGGAAGAGTGTCAGAGACAAAATAGAGCCTTGTGGCATATTTTATTTATTTTATGAATATTAGACTTGAAACCTTCCAATACAACATGTATTGAGCTGTCCGAAAGGTAGTTTCTAATCCAACAAAGAAGATACTGTTGGATAACAAATGCACGCATTTTTCATAAAAGAACTTCGGGCCAAACCCTATCAAATGCTTTAGAAATATCAAGTGCAATTACCTTTCTTCTCTAAAATGACGTAAGGATTGGTTCCACTTTTCGGTGAGATATACCATCAGATCACCAGTGGACCTTTTGCTACGAAAGCCGTACTGTTGGTCGTTTAAGAGCTTTCGTTCTTCGAGATATTTCTTAAGCGGATTGTTGATCAGCGTTTCCATGACCTTAGAAAAAAGGGACGTTAGTGCAATTGCTCAGTAATTGGAGGGGGAGGAAGATTTGCCTTTTTAAGGGACTGGCTGGATAAATGCTGTTTTCCAGCTACTCGGAAAGATACCCAAAGAGTATGACATAGAAAAGCTTACGCATTGGTTTTGCCAGCGTAGAAAAATAACTCTTCAGAACTAAAGAGAATATACAATCTGGACCACCTGATTTACTCATATGTATTTTAAGATAATTGGTCTGTCCCCGACAAAAAAAGATTTCCTCAACGTGATCAACACTTACTGCGATAATATAAGAATGGACAATTGGAAAACAAATGCTTTCTTCGACTACGCCTCGGACACACGCAATCAACGCATGGACATCTTCTCAAAAAGGAAATCCCCCATAACTGTCACCTCTGCAAATCCCATCAAATTCTATCCATAACACATCTTACATCTAAATGCTCCAAAGTTAATTATAAATGTTCATCACTTTAATAAAAAATTAAATGACCTTTTATCAGCAACAACAATCGAGAACATTAAAAACGTCTATAAATTATTACTTATATTCAATTTAACTCCATTATCTAAATAATAATTGTAAATGCATATGCACGGGGCTGTCGGGGATTGGGATACCCTCGATTGTACTCCATTCGTTGGTCTTCTGTATTCTAAAACAGTTATCCCAAATAAATACTAATAATAATAATACTAATAATAATAATACTAATAATAATACTAATAATAATACTAATAATAATGCTAATAATAATAATAATACTAATAATAATAATAATAATAATAATAATAATAATAATAATAATAATAATAATACTAATAATAATACTAATAATAATAATAATAATAATAATAATAATAATAATAATAATAATAATAATAATAATAATAATAATAATAATAATAATTCTAATAATAATACTAATAATAATAATAATAAATGGTCTGTTTGTCTACTGGAAATTCGTACGACGTCGCCGTCGCAATACTTTTCACAAATTCCTGTTTTTTAATTCCAAAGTGTAGCAACGAGAGAGCATAATGAGATAGCAAGAAACTACCAGACCATGTAAAAACTTCCATATTTCTGCTACGCAAATTTCTGTGTGCAGGAAGTAAATAACTGTCGAAATACGAACACTTTTTTTTGATATTTTATGATAGATTTGTCATTAATTGTGTTTGATGGAGAACAAAAATTAATTAAATTCCAGATATCCCCAAGATCATTTAAAAGACTTGGAACAGGTACAATTTGCTACAATTTTTTCTCAATCTAATTTTTTTTTTTTTTTTCAAAGTTTTACTTTACAAAAATTATACTTAATAATGTTAAATAATGAATAATGAAAGAAAAAATAGTTTGAAAAAGAATTTTATTTTTAGTTTGAAAATATTTGTTTGAAAAAATATTTACGAAAAAAACTACATATTTAAAAAGGACATTATAGAATATTATTTTGGACTTAAAAGATTTTTTTTGTTGATTTAGCCCTTTGTCAGTCATTATGTAAAACACCCTTTTTATAGTGACCATAAATAAAATGTTAAATGATGCTCTTCGGCGGTAATTATGGCTGTTTTTTGTTTTTGGATTTTTTATATTTAGTGTTTCACTTTATGTCTGCAGTTGTTGACGTATTGCGTGAGTTGTTCAATTTGTTTGAGATTGAAAAATGTTCATTGTCGAATGATTGAATAAAATGAACCTCAATGAAATTCATTTCCGAAATCAGCTGTTTGAAATTTACTGACATTTCTATCTGATTTATTATGACCAAACTGTTTTTTCTTATGTTTTTTATTGAAAAAAAAAAAAAATATGGTCTTAATATATAAAAATAATACTTTATCATTTAAGAAAAATAAAGTAATGCTAACGACCCGCTAATGTTTAAATTTGAGAAACATCAATAAAACTAACATTTTAAATTTTGGGAATATTTAGAAAACAGTATGGTAAGTTTATTGATATTAAAAAGAAGTAAAATAACGGCACAACTTCTCTGTATTATAAAATACTTGATTTATGTTTTAATTTTCATGTAAACTAAATTGTTTTCCAAACTAATAAACAAAAAAGAAGGCAACTTCAAAGCTTATTTAATTTACACATATCTGGTCACACTTGAATTTTGAATTACCATTTGTAAATTGTTTTATAAAAATATTGATAAATTCAAGCGATACGTAAAAAATCAAAATGACATTTGTTTTATCTATTAAAAGAGAAGACGGTGAGGAGCAGTTGTATAGGAGAAGGATAATGGATGCATCAAATCCATTTGATGCATCCATTACCACTAACATTATGCTAAACTTACATGTTTTATGAATCTATTCGCCAGAAAAAATTGAACGAGGATGAAATGACTTTTCTTTCGATAAAGTAAACTTTCTAATCGTACGAATCTCAAAATACAAATTGCTCGAATTCGACATACTTCCTAGTGAAATCGAATGTAAGGCTCCATGTTTGATTTTGCATTTTTTGACAAACTAGATCTCTGATAACATTGCATCTTTAAGAAACTTCTCTATGCTGAACATCAGGATCAGAAGGGATAGTAGTTAACTCTTGATCAAATAAAAAATCAAAATCTCCTTCGTTTGCTATATTATGCAAAACGAAGCAGGCTCTTATGAAATGATATAACTTGTCAATTTGCTATAATATAAGTGCCGGAATCGTTGTTTAAAAAAAAGCGAATACAGTAGTGTGATCTGTGGCAACACCGGGACATTGTGACTATATCCCGATGTTTAACAGTGACCCAATGTTCGGACGTCCCTGTGTCACAATGTTCCGATGTCCCAATGTTCCCATTTCCCGGTGTCCCACTTTCGCAATATCCCGATGTCGCTGTGTCCCGGCTTCCCAATATCCCAATATCGCAACGTCCCAATAACACGGCATTGTATATATATTTTAATAGTACTCTCATGAAGAGGAACGCGACTAGACGAACCTAGCGGCACAATAATTACTAAACTGTGACTAGCAGAGGTGCCTATGGCAGAGTTTTAAAAGATAGACATTTAATACATAACAGTAATAGGAATACTGTATATAAAATAGGAGAACAAAGACACATACTATGTACATTGGAGTAGGATGTAGGTGTGTGTGGGGATTTGGTAGTTGTTGTTTTCTATAGGCAAATATTTTCAAGGTGAGGTTTCAATACTTTTTTTTGGCGGTTACGTATTTTTTGGGGATAGAAGAAAATTATTTCTGTGCATATTGTCGTCTGAGTTCTATCTTGTTCAAAAGAGCATTTTTGGCGAAATTTAGTTAGAAATTTCTTTCTATCTCTTTTAGTTTTTAAGTTATGAAGAACTATTATGTTCAATAAACCACTTTATTAAACATTTGAGTTCGACTACAGCTAAACGGCTCGGCCGATTTTCTTCAAACTTGGTAGATATGGGTTTTAATTTTTCCCCTCGGATGTTTTTTTCTTTGGATTTTTTTTTCGAAATTTCATAAATTTTTTTTTCTCAAAAACTGTCCCACAGATTTAAAAAAAATTCATTTAGTTAAAGCTAGGTAATGGTTGAAAAAAAAATGTACAAATTGTTATTTTTGGTACCCCCCTTAGTAACATACATAACATCATAACATACTGTTTGCTGTTATCTTTTTAATCTTTTTTACTCTTGAATGTTTATTGATTGATTGGTTGATGCTGTACCGTTGGTTTTGTATGTGCAAAGCTTTGGTGGTAAGTCAAAGGCGTCAGTCTATTGTCGAACCTCAACCGAATAAGTTGTTTTTTTATAAATTCAAAAAATTAAATAAATAATCATTAAAAAAAAATCAAAGTGTTTTTTAATTAACATTTTAACAAAAGAAAGTTTTTATTCTTATGTGAGTTCTTATTACTGGCGCAGTCGGAAAAAGAAATATTACGCTCGGATTTAAAATTAAAACAAATAATATTAATTAACTCAAACATTGTGATTCAATTCATGTGATAAAAAAAAGACAAAGAACTAACATGCATAAATAGAAAAAAATACGAAACCAAGAAAAAAAGTGGTAAAATATAAATAAAAAATAATTTATATATATAATTTATTATTGCATAAATGTGTACAAAAAACAATTGTTGAAAAAAAAAAAAAAAAAAAAAAAACAAAAACGTCACGCATTTTTAACACCATCCATCTTTAAATTGTCATTCATCTTTAAACCATCGTCCATCTTTAATACTATCGTCCATCTTTAAATTTATCACCGTCCATCTTTCAACAGTCATTCTCATTCATCTTTAAACAGTCATCCATCTTTAAATTATCGTCCATCTTTCAACAATCATTCTCATTCAACTTTAAACAGTCATCCATCTTTAAATCATCGTCCATCTTTAAATTCATCAATCAACATAAGAAATATCTACAAATAAAATATAAAATAAAGAAAAAACAGGTATGGCAACCGCAAATTTAATTGATTTTGTTAGACATGTTAACGACTTTACGGGACTACCCGAAGAATTAGACTTGTTTATCCAACATGTCGATTATATATATAATTGTTCCCAACATCTCGATCAATATTCAAAAGGCTTTCTAGAATTAACAATTAGACAGAAAATCAAGGATAGGGCAAATATTGTTTTAATTAATAATAATAATCCGATTCATTGGCCTGAAATCAAAGCTTTACTTAAATCAAACTGTACTATACATGAAAGCATAGAAAATCTTGTAAATAAAATAAAAATGATAAAATTTAGCTTATCAGTTGAGGACTTATTTGATAAGACTCAACATCTTTTAACGAAATTAAATATTAAATCTAGTCTTTCAAATCCTGTTGATATTCCTGGTTGGTTTAATAGCTCACAAAATGAAGAAATGGCGCTCAAAATTTTTGTTAATAAATTACCCAGCCAACCTAAGCTTATCTTACAAGCTAGAAACCCAAAGAACTTTAGGGAAGCTAAAGAAATTTTAATAGATACTGACAATTTTTATCGTTCTTTTAATCCACAAAACAATTCGTACAGACAAACACCAACTTATAATACGAGTACCACACCAAATACGTCTTATAACAATCAGTCAAATACTAATATCGCTATCTCAAGTGGAAATTCCAGGAGCTTTCAGAATTCAGGTCCTCGACAATTTCGGCAAAATGGTTCGCAACAAAATTCAAATGATGTTCTTCAAAATTCCAACAGCTATCAGAATCGTAGTTCTAATAATTCGACAAATAGTAGAAATAATTCTTATAATAATATCCAAGGTGCTGCAACATCAGGCTCATCTCAGAGATCCCGACAATCAATGGAAATAGAACATTTACAAGCACAAGACCGTCCTGTTGGTGAGTGCGTTCAAACTACAGACAATCCTGACGATTCAAGGTTTCAAAATTTTATTAACCACCTCCGAACTCTTCCCTGCATAATTGTGAGAACAAATTCTATTCCATTAAAATTACTAATCGATTCTGGAGCAAGTACTTCCTTGATTCAAAAGGGTTTATTTCACAGATCTTTTAGGTCGGATCTCGAAAAACCATTGATGCTCAAATCCATCAATTCGCGTTTGTCAGTCAATTCAAAAATCACTATTCCATTATTTAAGGAATTTAATAGGTCGTCTGTAAAACTTGAAATGCTCGAAACAGAGTTAAACACAAGTTTCGATGGCATTATTGGCATTAACGTCTTAAAACCGTTACAGGCTAAAATCGATTTAGATAAATGCCAATTAGTTACCAAAGATGCTACCTTACCTCTTATTTTCGACGAACATTTTCAAATCAAAATAACAGATGAAGAAATTAATATACTGGATAGAGATACTATAGATATAAATTTCAATTACCCTGATGTAGACACATTAATGAGTAAATTAAAAAACGAAAATCTGAATGAAGAGGAACTTAAACATTTGTCTGTAACCATCCGAAAATATCGAAAAGCGTTTTATGTAGAAGGTGACAACCTATCGGCTATTACAGAGTATAGCCACAAGATCCCTACAAAGCATGATATACCGATTTATTCCAAAAACTATAGGTATGCAGAAGCTCATAAGTCTGAGGTAGATCGACAGATTGCTGAAATGTTAAATTCAGGGATTATTGTCAAATCAACGAGTCCCTACAATGCTCCTATTTGGGTTGTGCCCAAAAAGATCGACAATTCGGGCGAACAAAAATGGCGAATTGTCATTGATTACCGGAAGTTAAACGATGTAACAATTGATGACAAATTTCCCATCCCCAACATAGAAGACATCTTTTCAAAATTAGGAAACTCACAGTACTTTTCAACTCTAGACCTTGCAAAAGGGTTCCACCAAATTTCAGTCTCTAAAGAAGATAGGCACAAGACCGCTTTTTCAACTGCAGACGGACATTTTGAATTCACGCGGATGCCGTTTGGGCTAAAAAACGCCCCATCATCTTTTCAAAGGATGATGAATGAGGTGCTTGCCGAGTATATAAACAAAATTTGCGTGGTTTATTTAGATGATATACTCATATTCTCCACTTCCCTTCAAGAACACATAGACTCCCTTAACAAAATTTTTAAAAAAATCATTCAGTTTAATTTCAAGGTCCAAATTGATAAATGCAGTTTTTTTAAACGCGAAACTCAATATTTAGGTCACATCATTTCTGATGAAGGTATAAAGCCCAACCCAAATAAAATACAGACAATAGTTGATTTAAAAATACCCCATTCTTCTAAACAAATAAAATCTTTCTTGGGAGTTACTGGATTTTACAGAAAATTCATTAAGGACTACTCAAAAGTAGCCCTTCCTATGACAAAATTTCTGAAAAAAGGTTTCAAAATTAACATTAATGATAAGGATTACATCGAGTCCTTTAATAAACTTAAAGATCTCGTATGTACCTGCCCTATTTTGGCTTATCCGAACTTTGAAAAACTTTTTACACTGACAACCGATGCCAGCAACGCAGCACTAGGTGCGGTTCTTTCGCAAAACAACCACCCAATCGCGTTTGCCTCAAGAACCCTTAATCGTCATGAAACACATTATAGTACCATAGAAAAAGAACTTTTGTCAATAGTTTGGGCAACAAAACATTTTCGGCCATATTTGTACGGCCGTAAGTTCAAAGTACAAACAGATCATAGACCATTGGTATGGTTAACTTCACTTAAGGAACCTAATTCCAAATTACAGCGTTGGAAAATTAAGCTTAGTGAATTCGATTTTGATATTGAGTACATCAAAGGTAGGGAAAATTACGTTGCGGATTTCCTCAGTCGTTTAGAGCTTAACCATATAGAAAATGACGAAATCCGATCTGATTTAGCAACAATACACAGTGGTAGAGAAAATCATAATGACCACATATATATAACAGAAACCCCTTTAAACATCTATAAAAATCAATTAGTCATTCAGTCGTGTGATTCATGCTCATACACTACAAAATTTTTATACAAAAAAAAAAGAAGATCGATTATTTCTTTAAACCAATATGATGAACAGTATGTCCTTAAGATTCTAAGAGAACTATTTCCAGTTAAAGGAACAGTAGGCATTTTTTGTGAAAATAAAGATATAGACCACAAAATGTTAGCTTTGAAAGCAACTGAAATTTATAATAATACTGTCCATTCTACAACCAAGTATAAACCCAATGACCTTTTGCATTCTAATCTGAGCGAAAAAGATTGGGAAGACTTAAGAAAAAGAATTCTAGACTCAAAGACAAAGCAAATCGACAAATTAAACTTGAAAAGAAACAATCCTCAAGACTATGGTAACCGAGAGCTTGTTAAAAACTTAGGTTTCCATAATATTAAACATCTACCTCGATATGTAATCAAAGACGTTAAAGAAAAGGATAAAACGTATTTTAAGGACGAACACGGACATAAACGAGACAGACAAATAATTAAAAGAAAATACAAATATCAAAACTCGATTAAAAATGTGAAATTTGATCAAAAATTAACCGGAAGAGACTATTCAAACAAAAATAAATAAATCAAACAGAAATATCAACAGATAAGAATCATAAAACATATAATAGATTATTAATTAAATTAATTATTAAATAATAATTATTATAAACACAAATAATGTACAAGAAAAATGTAATTTAATTCTAGTTTATAAAAAAAAAAAAAAATATGTAAATGAATATGTTAATTTAACTGAATTTTTTTTATATAATAATAACACACCTAGATATGTACCTTATCTACTTTAATTTACAAAAACAAAGCTATACAAAAAAAAAATTAATTTGTAAACATGAAAAACATAATAGGACAGCATCAACAATACCACAAATATTGTACATTCTTTGACGGGAGGAGTAACATACATAACATCATAACATACTGTTTGCTGTTATCTTTTTAATCTTTTTTACTCTTGAATGTTTATTGATTGATTGGTTGATGCTGTACCGTTGGTTTTGTATGTGCAAAGCTTTGGTGGTAAGTCAAAGGCGTCAGTCTATTGTCGAACCTCAACCGAATAAGTTGTTTTTTTATAAATTCAAAAAATTAAATAAATAATCATTAAAAAAAAATCAAAGTGTTTTTTAATTAACATTTTAACAAAAGAAAGTTTTTATTCTTATGTGAGTTCTTATTACTCCTTGGGACCATTTTTTTTGTTTTTGATTTTCTCAAAAACGGTTCTACGGATTTTGATCATTTTTTTGTTTGCTAAAGGTCCCTAATAGTATGAATATTATTGTGTATTCAAATTTTCAAAAAATAATTTTTTGAAATTTATGAATATTTACATAAAAATTATTTTTGAAAAAATATCAATAAACAAATTTTCCTTTTTCCAAAAAATGTTCATACTTTTTTGAAAATTTTAATATTATCAAAAGTCTTATATATTTATAATATTTTTTTTTAATTTTTGGAAAAAAAGTCATTCTTTTTGGAAAATTCGATATATCAAAAACCGGCGCAATGTTTTTTTCGAAATTTAATTTCCATTCGTACAGTAATAAAACTTAAAGCTAGCGCACGATTTGAGGAGATTTTACTTAAAACAATATTTTTTTGTTCCACGCTTAAAATACGTTTTAAGCGTTTTCGCGCTCGGTAATTAATCGTATCAGAATTTAAACAAACCAGATTGCATGAGTAATAAAACAAAATTCACAAAAACTCTCATACACTCTCAATACTTTTTGCTTGTATTCATCTCGCGCCTGGCATATACAACTTTATATACCTACCTACAATTGATTCTGACAGCAAAAAGAAACGCAGATTGTTGGGGTCTTTTTTGGCACAGACACACTCCAATTCTCGTACTTTCTTCCTTTTAATATTATTTTGTTGAGGAGCAGTAACGACTTCCCTTTTGTTTTCAAAAATTAGCCTTTAAAATTAAACAGCACTGGGTTTTGTTAAAAACTTTAATTACAAAATTATTTCGAGTTTTACAATGCGACCGCACACGAGTGTAGGTTTTTTTTGTCTGACTTTTTCTTTTGCAAAAGAATTTGACGTTTAAAAAAAGATCTGTTTAATTTCATAAAATTTATGAACAGGCTATCATGGCGTTGGGTATGTTCAGTGAAAGTTAATTAAGAGAGCTGATTGAATAGGATAGTAGTTCAAATGTGTGAGATTAAGAATGAGTTTCTTAATTAACTTTAAGTTAGCAAATTGTTAATTAGTATTCTCAACTGAACATTACCGCCCGCCTTGCAGCCTTGCCTGCAAATATACTAGTTTAATATACATTATGTACATAAGTATGAAACGTAAATTAGTTGAATATTTAAAGTCTTGAAGAGAAATTAGGCAAAATTTTAAAGATACTGTAATCAATTCCTTTTAAAAGGTGCAGAAATATTAAATTAATACAATGAAATGATTTGATAAAAATTGGATTTAGGAAATGGGTTTATGGGGGAGTAGATTTATCTATATAATATTAGTTTGGGAATTTGCGGTAAACGGTTTTTCTTTAATGTTGAAATGCGATCTTTGTTTGCCGATAATGTTTTGTGAACGTATGAACTAAACGAAGGGATTTTCTTTTCCTTTTACTCTTGAGGTAATAGAACGCAAATTTTGGAAATTGAGCGCGTTATGATGCCCTTTTTTGTTTTAATTTCTACCACACGAATTTTTTCATCCTCTCCCGGATGTACCTGGATAACTCGCCCAAGAAGCCACTCGTTGGGGGGCAAATTCTCATTTTTCACAACAACCAGATCGTTAATTTCAATGTTTCGACGAGGATGCTTCCATATATGACGCTTGTGGAGTTCTTTTAAATATTCCTCCTTCCATCGAGAGCAAAAGTGATGATGAAGTATTTGTAATTTTTTCCAGCGATTTGTTAGGCTGAGTGATTGTTCTCGGTACGACGGTTCTGGGATCCCTGTAAGTAGATCTCCAGTGAGGAAATGTCCCGGCGTAAGGGGTACAATATCAGACACATTTTCAGAAACTGGTGAGAGCGGGCGTGAATTCAAACAGCTTTCGATTCTGGTAAGTAAGGTTGTAAATTCTTCGAAAGTGAATTTTTCACTACCAGCCATTTTGCGAAAATGTTGCTTGAAACTTTTCACGCCCGCCTCCCACAGAGCACCCATGTGGGGGGACCCAGGAGGGATAAATACCCATTTAATTTGTGAAAAGTTGTGATACTGTGCTAGAGATTTTTGAAAATCTTGAAGTAAAATTTTGGAAGCTCCAACAAAGTTAGTGCCATGGTCTGAAAAAACCTTTTCAGGAACTCCCCGTCGAGAAACAAATCTTGTGAATGCGGCTAAAAAGGCTGGGGTTGTCAGATCGCTGACAAGCTCTAAGTGTATCGCACGTGTAGCGAAGCAGACGAAGATTGAGACATATCCCTTGTCCAGACGACATTTTCGTCCATAATAAGATTTAATTAAAAATGGTCCCGCGAAGTCAATACCAACATTCGTGAACGGACGACTCAGGACTGTTCTTTCAACGCACAGTGCGGTATTTTGATCAAAAACCTGGCCAAAAATATTTGGGCACATTTTTCACATCAAATAGGTACCAAATGACTAAAAAGTTATTTGGAAGGATAAATTTTCATTTTTTGGGTACAGTAAAACCCACTTAAGTGCTTACCCACTTACCTCGCGATTAGCCGAGAGAAAAAAAATTATTAAAAATCAAAGAAAGCACGTACAATACTCTGCTATAACTTTTTTTAAAGCTTATATTTCATTCTTTATTTTGTTTTTTGATGCAAGCTGTTTCATTAAATAGTTTTTGAGAAATTAAGTTTTAAAGATGAAATTTAGAAAAAAAAAAAAATAGTTTTTTAATTGATTTTTTATAAAGTTTTGCAATTTTTAGGACATTTTTTATTTTAATTTTCAATGGCCTAATAAATTTGTATTCAAATACTAAAAACCTTATTCCAATAAATATTATAGTTTCTAAAAAATTAGAAAAATACTGAAAGATACTTTTTTCCCAGAAAACCTCTTTTTCGATTTTTTTATGAGTGGATTTACAACCGGAAATTTTCTTAATGCAGGTAGCCAATTTAAAATACCTGTGACCCTTTTAATCCAAAATTTGAGAAGGGGATTAGTTTTAGTTGCATATTTTATGATTACAGGTCAATTACTCAATAAAAAGATTAATCTTTTTTGTCTTATATGCAAGTAGGTAATAAAAAAAGACCTGGAATAATTGAATTTTCTAGTTTATATTTTATTATTTATTCATCATCATAAACATCTTCAAAAACATCATCATCACCATCATCATCATTATTACCATCATCATCATCATCATAATCATCATCATCGTCATCATCATCATTGTTATTAACAGTCAAAAATTCGAGAGCCTCCTTTGAAAACGACTGTTTCTTGGTCTTACTTTTTGTCCTTAAACTACTGAGATAAGGGTCTGACGTCAATAGAAGCCGGTTAATCACATCCTCGTTGCATGCCGTCCTGGAGAATTTTCGTGAAAATTTTTCTCTGTATTGGCGGAAATGCTTATTTCTAGCTTCCGCGGCTTCTTCGGACAACTGACCGATTGGCAACAATGCATGGGATATGAATGACACTAGCAGAATGAATTAAAATCTTATGCACTGTTGGAGACATAGGCTGCCATGGATATAAGCTAACATAATGTTTAGCAGTATCCATCGTGAATTTTTCGAATTTTTTAAGATCTATCTCATAACCAGAGGATATCACTTCTAATATAGTTTTGAATTTGTTAATTAATGATAAATCCACGCCTGTAATGGAAGCTGCTTCTTCTTGGCTATTAAAAAATCTACGAGAGGTGTTGCCGTCATTGGTGTTGCCAAACCCAGCTTTTGGAATGTCCACCAGTAAGCCCAATTTGTCGTGGAACTCTTTTTGTATCTGTCTCTTGGCCGCTTGAATTTTTTCCCGGTCACTTTTATCTGTAACGCGTCCCTTATGCACGTCCGCTTTAAGTTTGTACGAAAGATGCACCAGAAATTCGAAAAACCTAATCCTGGCGTGTAGTATTGATAGCCCAAATCTGAAAGTCTCTGGATTCTCTGGTTCTGTAGAAGACAAGTCGTTGAAACTTTTTGAAGTTTTTCCGCATATGTAACAACGTAATGTAGATGAAGTATTCGTAGCTGCATTACACACCTTTCCATCGACCATTGTTGGAAGCAGTACATGGTTGATTCTTATGTTGTCGCTTACTTTTGTTGCTTGAAGATTTTGGGCCTGGTTTTCAATGTATTCGATTTCTTCATTGGTTATGTCCTTATTTTCTTTCAAATAACGAATCCGTATTGGTCGGCACCACCTCGGTGATGAAGAGTGGATATTTTGCCATATAATTTCACTCCCAGACTTGAGACGAAGAGGCACAAGGGAACTCAAAAATATATTTGCATCACTGTTGTCGTCATCTTCAAATTTCTGCTTGTATTGACTTTGAGTAGATCCATCGCATCCCCACTTATATATTAGCTCTAAATCGGTTTCCCTGTTATCCAAGCACTGTGAGCACTGGTTCCAAATATTTACATAATCGCGATATTGTGTGATCCACTAAATCTTGGAGCTTCACTTCGGCAACTGTCTCACTGACGCTTTTTGGTGGATAACATTCTTGTTTAGCTTTATACAAGTAGGTGTAGCACGGATATATATCTTTGTTGGCTTGATGAATCACTTCGTATTGACTTACAGTTAAATTGGCATCGACGAATATCCTCAAGGCGTTTTCAGGTGTGTGTTTCTTCGTTTTCAGGGCTTTACTGCCAATCGCAGCTGCTTTTCGGAACTTCATAGCCCTGGTTGGAGTTTTTGTCACAGTTTGAATCACTTTGGCTACATCATTATTTCCCGTCGCTCTTTGACTCATCTGTGCTGCGTATGTCAGTTCATCAACAGACACATTCCTTCGAAGTTCCACTGTTTTTCGACATTTTGTTCGGTCACTTGATTCCCCGAATTCTTTGCTTGGGCGACCTTTAGACCTTCCGGGAAGTATGCCAATAGGTAGTATTATTTCTTCGCTAAGCCACTCTTCATTCTTATCCAAGAAACGGCTTTCTATTCTGTGGCAGAGTTGCCATCTTCGTTTATAATTTGGTTTGAACGCCTTGATAATGTTGAGAAGTTCATCTTCTTTCTCTGGGGGACAATTTGTTATATCCATAAGTTTTTTATCCAAATCTTCAAGTTTTTCGTCAAAACACCTTTGTGAGCTTCCTTTTACTAACTCGTGAAGCTGTTTTCTGGTCATAGCTAAGGTGGAATTAGAGTCATCTGGAATAATATAAAAATCTATTATTAAAGGTCGTTTTAAAGGGTTTTTTTTCAAACCTCTGTTTTTTCTTAGGTGCAAACTTGTGCAAACTCTTGAAATGTAAGATTGTTCTACATATCCAGCAGTTTAATAAAATGTATGATAGACTATGTTGCGGCGTGTTGCGCTATTTCAAAAACACTAATGTTTGAAAAAAACAGCGAAAAAAGTGCAATTTTTTTAAGTGATTACTTCAACTCATCGATATGAAAAAGTTAAGATGGATATACAAATAAATTTTTGCTTAAAATACTATACATACCTTGATTAACGATATCCATATCAAATTTTTTCACTAAAATCACTTTTAAGACTGAAAAAAAAAACGCGCAAAAAATACACTTTTTTTTAAAAACCGCAAAAAAAATCGTGCTTACTCAACTAGTACTAGTTGCAACTGATGGTGTCGCGAACGGGGGTGACCAATTTATAGATAGACTTCACTAAAGAGTAGCCTGGTTATCTACCTGTTATCGGACACAAGCTTAATCCTGGGAGGTAAAATTTTTTTTTTTGATTTATGGCCAGGTTTTTGATCAAAATACCGCACTGTGCAACGGGCAATGCCCCCATTATTTGCGTTTGAACCTGCTTTTTGTACCGAGTACAAACTGTGCAACCAAAAATGCATTTTTTAACGAGATTTTTTAATCGAGGAACCCAATATTCGGATCTGATCATGCGCATCATGAGTTGAATTTCTCCATGAAGAGATAGTTCGTGAACATATTTAACATAGAGTTGTATGAAAAGTGAATTATAGGGAAGCGGTATGGGAAACCGTTCGTTAAATGACAAAGTTGATGACGTCAATCTTCCATTTGATCTGATAATACCTTGATCATCGATAAATGGATTGAACTTGTCTAACCAACCTTTTGACGCCACCTGTTGACCCCTTTCTAAGGCACGATATTCCGATGAAAAATACTTTTTTTGAGTTAAAATAAGAAACCTTTGCTTTGCATTTATGATTTCGTCGTGAGATAATTCTAACCTTGTGACTTTTTTACTATTGGTTTTCCGTAAGGCTGCGTTGCAAAATCGAAGTATGTATGCCAATACACGTATAGCTCGATGCCATTTTGAAAATTTACTTAAATCATTTTCAAAATCATGTTCTATTTTATTTACTTGAGTGGTAAAAGTTTTCAAAGGTTTGGCTTCTAAACTTGCTTCATCCACAGGTTCGTGCTTTGTGCGTGGCCACATAGATTCTGGTTGCGATAACCATGATGGACCCTTCCACCACAACCTACTTTGATTTAATTCGAAAGGAGTTACTCCTCTCGTAGCAAGATCCGCGGGGTTCTCGGCAGAAATAACGTGTGACCAGTCAGAAGCGGAAGTATTTTTTAAAATTTCCGCCGTTCTATTAGCAATGAAAATTTTCCACGAACTTGGATGTTTTTGAAGCCAAGCCAGAACAATAGTGGAGTCAGTCCACATTCTTACTGAAGATAACTTCTCAATAGCTAAAGAACTTGATATAATTTGTATCATTTTTGAAAGAAGAACTGCACCTTGTAGTTCAAGCCGTGGCAACGAGATTGTATTGACCGGAGCAACTTTGGATTTTGACCAAAGTAAGTGAGAACTGATTTTGGTTTCAATTTGAACGCGAAGATAAATACAAGCAGCGTATGCCTTCTCAGAGGCATCACAGAACCCGTGTATCTGTGATACTGCGTGAGGAGCATATTCCACCCAACGTGGGATACTTAATGTTGATATGTCCGGCAGACTTGACACGAATTTGTTCCAACTTTGTTCGGTTGATGGAAGAAGACAACTATCCCAGTCTGTCTTGTCTTTCCATATTTGTTGCATCACCAATTTCGCTGTAACCACGATTGGGGCCAACCACCCAATCGGGTCATACAGTCTTGCAATCACTGACAAAACTGATCGCTTAGTGATACGACTGGCCTGTGATACCTCTTGAACCGAAAATGAAAATGTGTCTGAAGTCGCTTTCCATTGTATTCCTAGAGTTTTGACTGAACTTTTGTCATCGAATTTTAGAAAATCTTCGTTAAGAAGTGAGTTTTTTGGTAAATGCCGCAATAACTCATCCGCATTTGCGGTCCATTTTCGCAAATTTAGCCCAGCCGATGACAAAACGGAAATGAGCTCCGATTGAGCTTTGAGAGCTTTAGAAATGTCATGTGCGCCTGATAGTACATCGTCAACAAATAGTTCGCATCGAAGAATACCAGAAGCTAGAGAATGAGATTTGCTGACTTCTTCAGCTAATTTGTGCAATGTTCGAATTGCCAGATAAGGGGAACAGGTGACGCCAAATGTGAGTGTAAGCATTTCAAAAACACTCAATGGGTCTTCAGGATTTTCTCGAAATAAAATTTTTTGGAATGGAGTTTGATCTGGATGTATCTTGATCTGCCTGTACATCTTCTCTATATCGCTATTAAAAACGTACCTATAGAGCCTCCAATTCAACATCAAAAGTGTAACATCTGTTTGTAAAGCAGGTCCTGGATATAAAATGTCATTTAAACTTTTCCCGTTCGACGTCGCAAAAGACGCATTGAACACAACACGAACTTTCGTGGTGACACTTTCGGGTTTAATGACCGCATGGTGCGGCATGAAATAGTGGCTTTGAGTTGAATTAATTGAAGTTGAATCGACAGGTTTCATGTGGCCTAAGTCCACGTATTCTGCTAATACTGAATCATACTCTCTTTTTAAATCGGGTTTGCTTAAAAGACGCTTTTCATTTCGCAGAAATTGCCGTTTTGCATTCTCTTGCGAAGCACCTAAAATTGGGTTTTCGAGAAAATCCTCCTTAAAGGGTAGTCGCACTACGTAACGCCCAGTTGCATCTCGATAAGTGGACTCTTGGAAAAGGGTTTCGCAATATTGTTCATTTTTTGTTAACATTGAGGTTTGTGGTAACTCCTCTAACTTCCAGAATTTCTGAAGTTCTTCATTTAAGGAGACCTCGCTATAAAAAGACAACGCTGTCGAAAAAGGGGGGCTATTACAAGTATTGGATAAGGGTCCAAGTAATACCCATCCAAATACCGTATTTTGTGCCATAATATTATTGAGCACTTGGGGTTTTAATCCATCTCTGATTATATATGGGTATAAATCTGCGCCGATTAGCAGATCTATTTTTGCACTCTTATGAAAAAAGGGGTCCGCAAGCGGAAAGTCAAAGGAAGGGACATCTCCTACCTCTACGGAGATGGAAGGCAAATTATCTGCCACCTTTTTAAGAACAAGTGCTTGAGCAAAAACACTAAACGTAATGTCATGTTGCGAGCGAAGTGTAAATGAACACATCTTTGATGAAGTGGCAGTAACTGTAGTGTTCACGCCTGAGATCGTGGCCCTTACTGCACGAATAGGCAACCTTAGTTTACTCTGCACCTCCTCTGAAATAAAAGAGATTTCAGAGCCAGGATCGATCAGTGCGCGCCATTCAAAATCCTCTTGATTCTGATGGATTTTAACTCTTGCAGTGGCCAAAAGAGCTGTGCATCGCGCGGTGTGAACGAATGCCTTTGCACTTATATTGTTCCTTTTATCTAAATTACAACTTGTATCATAGCCCTCACTTGACTTTGAGAAGCTATGGATATTTTGAAAAAAACTTTGACTCGTATTTGGGGCTGAACTTGAAATTGTTTGTACAGTTGGAACCAAATTTGAATTGGATTGTACATTTGGGACAAAATTTGAATGGGATTGTACATTTGGAACAAAATTTGAATGGGATTGTACATTTGGAACAAAATTTGATTGGGATTGTACATTTGGACCAAAATTTGATTGGGATTGTACATTTCGAACAAAATTTGAAGTGGATTGGACATTTCGACCAAAATTTGAAGTGGACTGTATCATTGGGGCCTTATTTCTGGACTCATCAACTTTTTCAAAATGTAAAAGTGAGTGGTGCTTTCCTTTACAATGAAAGCAAGTGCTACTACTCTTACAATCGGAAACCATATGTGTATATGCTAGACAATTATAGCAATATTTGAGTTTTCGCACCATATTTCTCCGCTGAGAAACGTCCAATTTTAAAAAATCGGGACATAATCGTAGCGCATGTGCCCCATGGCAGATTCTACATTGTGAATTGATTTGAGCATGATGTGCTCGAACGCGCGACAAACTTGGAGCTGTTTTTGGTATTGAAACTCGCACCCCCTTACTTCCTTGTTGCATGTTGGCAACACTCTCTAAAACGCGGTATCTATTCGTGAGGAATGTATTCATACTATTCCATGTTTGAATCTCAGAGGGTTTCTGAAGGGACTGTTCCCACAAAGCTAAAGTCTGTGCTGGAAGCCTAGTAGCAACCCAGTAAGTGATGAAAGCATCCCATTGTTCAACTTCAATATCATATGAAGCTAAAGCTACTAGTGCGTCATTAATATTGCTCTGCAGTTCCTTTAAAGCTGAAGAAGATTCAATGGATATAATTGACTGCCCAAGCAGAATATTAAGATGACTGTTAACTAAAACACGCTTGTTTTCATAACAATTTTTCAACGCTAACCACGCTACTTCAAAATTTCCCTCAACAATTTCAAACTTCGACACTATTTTTAACGCCTCATCCCTTGTCCGCGATCTCAAATGAAAAAGTTTCTGAACCGAGCTCAGTTTGGAATTGTTAATATACAATGCTGTAAACATATCCTTGAATGCCGGCCATTTCAAAAAACTTCCATTGAAAATTTCAGTTTCACAAGGGGGAACATGTATACTATGTATCCCATTGCCCATGGATTCATTTTCTTCCGATAATTTAACCCTTTTTTCGTACACGCGCGATTTTTCTAAGATTTCACTTAAAAATTCAATATAATTCTTAGAAGCTTGCGTGTATTTACCCTTAACCTCAACGAGTGACTTCTTGAGGTCGCTATCTTGGGCAGCTTCACGAATAAACTCACTATATTCTTTTTTTATGAAAACCCACGTTTCTTTTAACTCTAAGCGATACGCTTCTAAATCCGATTGCGTATATTCTTTTTTTTCTTTAAAAGTGGCATAAAAATCGACTAACGTGTCGCATGCCAAAATAACATCGTCTAAACTCATTTTCAAATGAAAAGAAAATTAGAAATTTTAAACAAAACCGTATTCGCAATATATAATCTAAATTTAAATTGAGCAACAAAACTCTCAATTTCCAAAGCAACGTACCAATTTTTACCGTTGTATTATATATACCAATTTTTACCGTTGTCATATATATAATATTATTTTATCACGCCATCACAAATCCCAACGTACCAATTTTTACCGTTGTATATATTATATAATATGAATCCACCACGCCATCACAAATCCCAACGTACCAATTTTTACCGTTGTATATATTATGTTAATATAAATATATAATACGCACAAGAAAAACAGTAATTAAATGCCGTATTGCTTATATACAATACGAATTCCAGTATTTATTGAAAATATTCATGTATATTACATACGTATACTATGTATACTATAAATGGATTTTTAATTTAGTTAAAATTTACAATAACTGCACCAATTAAAAAAAATGAATAAGTACCTGTACATATACAACTGATTTTTATGATGGCTGCTTGACGACACTGATGATCAACGCTGGTGACGATGTTGATGATGATGACGATGAACCCTGGTGACGATGTTGATGATGAACGCTGCTGATTTTGCTGACTACGACAATGAATTGAAGTTGGCGACGCTGGTGATGACATATATGTATGTATGTATATAAAGTTGTGTATGCCCCTTGCGGCATATAATTATATATATATGTATATATATGTATCAAATGGCGACGCTTGGCAACGATATTTATATTATACAATTGTATTATGCCCCTTGTGGCATATAATCTGAATTTCACGATGGCGGCGTTTTCGAGTTGGCGACACTGGCGATGACGAAGAAAACTGCGTATATATGCCCCTTGCGGCATATATTTCACTTGCCCATATGTATATATGTATCAAATGGCGACGCTGCAATGCACAAGCGACCACGTGCATACACTCTATATATATTTTTTATATATTTTTATAAAATTGTATATGCCCCTTGCGGCATATGTATAACGTGGCGACCACGAGGCTTGGGGAGCAAAAGAATGTGGCTCGAATGGACCAAAAATGTTGGGGTCTTTTTTGGCACAGACACACTCCAATTCTCGTACTTTCTTCCTTTTAATATTATTTTGTTGAGGAGCAGTAACGACTTCCCTTTTGTTTTCAAAAATTAGCCTTTAAAATTAAACAGCACTGGGTTTTGTTAAAAACTTTAATTACAAAATTATTTCGAGTTTTACAATGCGACCGCACACGAGTGTAGGTTTTTTTTGTCTGACTTTTTCTTTTGCAAAAGAATTTGACGTTTAAAAAAAGATCTGTTTAATTTCATAAAATTTATGAACAGGCTATCATGGCGTTGGGTATGTTCAGTGAAAGTTAATTAAGAGAGCTGATTGAATAGGATAGTAGTTCAAATGTGTGAGATTAAGAATGAGTTTCTTAATTAACTTTAAGTTAGCAAATTGTTAATTAGTATTCTCAACTGAACACAGATAATATTTACTCCCTTACCCTCTTTATTGTTGTCAGAATAAATATATCACTACCGCATCTCTTCTTTTGCTTATATTTTCTCCTTCAACGTCAACTCTGCACTGCTTAACATAGCCACACTTACGATTCTGCGGAACAATAAGTTAACTTTTTTTCGTGTTCCATGATAGTACTATAAAAATTTATATACAAAGAACACGGTGTCCCCATGTCAAGTTGCCCCAATGTCACAATATTCAAATTCCGGAACCGGATGATCTGAATTGTATGTTAAAATCTAGTTAGATGACCGTTATCTCCATACGCCAGATTATAAATACATGGATAAGCATAGTCCCCAGGAAGATAGAATTATGCAAAAGAGTTGTAATTAATTAACAACTAAAAATTAGATATACATATACGAGTATCATGTAAACAAAATATTACCTCCACAATCTGTTTCTAATTTGTCATAAATGTAGCTAGAAAAGCCTGGATGTCCTACAAATATATCAATAAACTCCTTTTTTTCGTCGAAAATAGCTTGCATTTGGCTTTAAAGACCCAAATTTACTTATTGCCTTCGGAAATCCAGTTTTATTTTTGAAAAACTCATTTGTTGCACTTTTACGCGACGATATTGAATATTAAATATCGATTACTCAGAACGTATAAAATATGAGCGGCACAAATAATATTTGTTAAGAAAAAAAAAAACAACCCGATGCCCATGATAAACAGAAAACAAGGTATGCTTATTGTATCTGACATGTCGCCATCTTGAAAAGTGATGACGTAGGCATCATCTCCGATTTTGACATTCGAGTTTGTTTAGTTGGAAATTTCTATTGTATATTTAATTTTTTGTTAGTTTGCAGTTAAATAAATAAAGTTTAAAATTTGAAAAATAAAAAACAGAAGTTTAAAATGGTTGTATGTGCTGTTTTGGGTTTTAATAATTCCCCAGGAAGAAAAAAACAATGAAAAAAAAAAAACAAACAAAGAATTGTGCCAAATGTGGATCAAAGTTTGTGGAAATAAAAACAAATATTCCTTGATAAATAGTCGGGTTTGCTTGGAACATTTTGTTGAGAGTGATTATAGACTTCAGGATATACTTTTAAAGATAAAAGAATTTTGAATATCGGTTCAGTTCGATCCAAAAAATTGCCAATTGAGCATAAACAATCGTTTAGAGACAAGAGACAAGAACTCAGAGGAAACAAAAAGATCGTGAATGAATGTTTGGATGCTTTTGAAAAGTAAATAAATTGAATTAATCATAAACTATTCTTTATAATTCATTAACTTTGTTTTAAACAGTTCTTTAATTCCCTCAACAGAAGAAGATTGTGATCAAGAAAATCTGGAGAATTTTGTTTGTCCCAATAGCATTACAACTATGATCAAATTGTAGCACAAATGCTATCCAAAGTGTTTGCATCAAGAATGGACCTGGAAGCTGACGATGATGAAGACCAGGAGGTCGATCTACAAACAGAAGAAGAAATATCAGAATTTGAATACGATGAGTTAAGAAAAGGTGAAGGTGCTCTTGAATACCACGTAGGTTTCCTTATAAAGAAGTGGAAAGTGACCAACGACCAAAATACTTCTTAAAGTTTTACTTGGGTGAACGAAAAATCTGAAGGAGGACTTAAAAAACCAAGCACTATGTTCCTTAAAAGAGTACTAGAAAGTATTCTTATGATAAATAATAAAGAAGTTCTACATACACAAGGAAAATTTATGGAAACTCACTTAAAAAAAGCAGAAGCTGTGTCTCTAGATATAAGGGTAAAAAAATTATTTTTTAAATGTAGACTTTATTTTAGGATAAAGCATTTAAACAAATTATTTTCAAGAGAAATAAACTTTAAAAATAAAAAAATAATAAGAACTATCGCATGAAATGAATTTTTTTTCTTCTATCTAATTTCCCAGTGAGATGATTGTGACGTCAGAGCACAACTGTCAAAAATCTAATGAGCATACCTTGTTTTCAGTTTATCATGCCCGATGCCGAACTGTCAAATCATATCTGAGCGAACAACTAAAAAAAGAGTGTGTGTACTGACGACGTACGCGCGCTAGAAGTAAAACTTTTTTCCCTCAAGCAAAGCCTCTGTAAGATTATAACCTATAAACGTACGAACATTTTGAACAAACCAATATAAGAACTAAGATTATAATGAATTTACAAATTGGTTATATATATAGCCTATTACTTTTCGAATCATTAAAAAATGAAACAATTCATTCCTCACTTATCGTCTCTAGAAAAAAAATGAGTTTTGTCTTTTGTGACATAGATGTAAAGTACTGTTTGGGTGTGTTCCCCTTTCGACAATACGGAAATTTACTTTTCTTTAATTTTTAACATTACATTTCAGTGCTTTTCGGAAAAAAAATTCAATTCAAATCAATTTAAATTCAAGTAATTTTAGTACCTACAGTCTTGCAATTTGAAAGATGTCAAAATCACTTCCAAATACATTTTTTTGAAATATTTCTTCCAATTGAAAATGATTTGCAAAATAAATTAGAAAGTTTAAATTGGAACTCGAAACTGTTTCAATTATGCAAATGATGCAATTAGTTTTGTAATGACAGCTTGGTCTATCTGGCACTTTCTTGAATTTATTGAGAAAATCTAGAAAGTCATATGTACATATATGGGCTTATCCCGGTAAATTTTAACTTCTTGAGTTTGAAAAAAAAGTAAAGCACGACTGTAAATTTGAGTTTTTCTTTAATTTATAGACCAAGAATAAATAAAAAACTTCAAAATAACTCATATGTATTGCTTGTTGAAAAGTATAATCACGAAAAATTAATTTAAAATAATTATTTTAAAAAACGAGTTAATTGATTTGGTTTTATTTTTAATCTTTACAGCTTTTTTTTTCAAACTTATTTGTTCAACACTTTTACCATTTTTCTTATAGTTTCTACAGTTTAAATTACGCTCATTGTAAAGGTATAATCAAAGAATGCTTTGGTGTGCTAGTAAAAATTGCCTTTTTTGAAACAGTTACGTTTTTTACGTTCGTTTTGTTAACTTCATAAAATTTGTACATAAAGAAGCACGCATTGAAACCAAAGTTTTATTTACTCTAGATAGCTTAAATAATGATG
The DNA here is from genome assembly GCA_963931855.1 of Philhelius festivus. NCBI lineage: Eukaryota > Metazoa > Arthropoda > Insecta > Diptera > Syrphidae > Philhelius > Philhelius festivus. The sequence goes on from OZ007554.1 coordinate 104,402,805, forward strand.
CAAACCAGAAAAAAATGCCCCATAATCAATGTTGAAAAAAATAGACACGAAAATTTGTGACAATTTTAGTTTTTTCTAAAATTTATATCATATAGGATTATTTATAAGGAAGGCACGCACTTAAAATAAATGATTTCAATTAATTTTGACCTTCATTTATCTGAAAAAAAGAAAATTTTCGAAGTAATCTTATGTTGAACATTATTTTTGCAATAATATAAGCGTTAATTATCTACGCACGCAGTCATAAGTCTTAATATTCGATGAAATCTTCGATTAACACTTTGGCACTATCTCGATGGTTCATTTTATATATTGAATAGTTAAAACTCAACGGCAGCATATGATAAGTTCATTAAATTCCGACCTAGACAGCATTGTAGAATGGGGTATTAGAAACCGCGTGGAATTTAATGCTTCGAAAACCCAAAGCTGTCTCCTGTCTGTCAAGCGAAATATTCCACCCCTGCCATTATCCATGGATGGTACTTGCATCGAGGAAACCGAAAAGCTTTCCGTTCTTGGTATGTCTATTACAGACCATCTTTTGTGGCATGATCACATATTTGATGTTGCGAAAAATGCAGCGAAATGCTTAGGTTTCCTCAGAATATGTAAGCAGTTTTTTTCCCCTTCTGATCTGGCTACAATTTATAAGGCATACATTCGGCCTAAGCTTGAGTATAACTCCCATATCTGGGCAGGTGCTCCTAAAACTCACTTGCACCTCTTAGACAGAATCCAAAACAGAGCCCTTAGACTGATTGGAGACAGATTTATTACGGAAACTTTTGTTTCTCTCGAACACCGTCGTAATGTCTCTTGTCTAACTTTGTTTTATCGCTTCTTCTATAAACAGTGCTCAAATGAAATAGCCAGTTGCATTCCTCCCTTGAAACAATTTCGCCGTAACACTCGTCTTGCTAAGAATGCCCATCAGTTTACCCTTGAGCCTAATTTCGGGCGTACTGTAAAATACAGAGATTCATTCTTAAGCCGTACTACTAGAATGTGGAACACTATACCCCACTCGATTTTCCCCCCTCATTGTGATGTACAAGCATTTAAAACCAATGTGCATCGGCATCTCCTTTTAAATCCCCTCCTCATTTCCTAACTGCTCGCGCTGTGTTATTATAACATTATAAGGGTATTCATAACCCCTTGAGTGTGTGCTTATTATAAAAAAAAAAAAAAAAAATATAATATAAATTTCAAAACTTCAAAACTTCAATATTTAATAATAATATCTATATATTTCGACGCATGGTAAAAGTTAAAATTTGAACGGATAAGCACATATATCTTGTTTGTTACCAAGGTTGAGCAAAATTGATGGCGCTCTTTATGACGTTCAAATGGCGCTTTTTTAACGCACATGATAACTAAGCTGGGTGCACATCATAAGTCGTGAAAGGATATCAAAATTTCAATACTAGCAGTTTTTTAGTGCATTTTTATCTTTGCTTAAATTTGTCAGATGGTGATATTACTCGTAAAATCCAATTGAAAATGACAGACAAAAGTTTTTATAATTATGCCCGATTCGTAATATGAAGAGTGCACGAAACGAGAGCTAGATATGATTCACTGTCACCTTTTCGTTGTTATAAAATCGTTCCCAATTCCTTAGGCCTGGTGCGTAAATTCAATTTCTATTTTCGCAACTGTTTGATTGGTAAAATGAAACGTATGGTAAATATAAAGTATGTATAATGAAATATAAGCCCATATATTTCATTTCAGCAACCAAACAGATGTGAAACTTAAAATTGAATGTGCGCGACCGATCTTACTTCATTTATTAATTTCATTTAACGTGACGATACACGTTTGAAATTGATTTTACAACAACGATGATGTTTCAAAACGCTCACATCCCTTTTTACTTGCGATATAGGTAGGGGAGAGTAGGGCACATTTAAACACGGGGCTTATAAAATTTTTCTTTATTATTCTTTTTCAAAAGTAATTTAAAATTTTAACCTGTCAATACCATATCCATAAACGTCATTGACTTTCCTTGATTCTCTCAGTTGTCTCTCGGACTTAGAGGTGAAAGGTCCTTTTGCTAGTGGAAGTGTTTTTTTTTTTTCGTTTTTTAGTTGTAAGAGTTTAAAAAAAATTACTGCGCGATTTTAAAACAGGAACACATTTTTTGTGTGCGTTAATTGGGTTTTCTGATCTTTTATTTTTTTATGCAATTAATAAAACAAATTAATCCATTTTTTAAATTATTCCCGGCGTTTCGTTGGGTATTTTCCAACTTTTTCAAGGGATATTTTTATTGGACCTATAACACGTTACAATTCTTGAATTTTGAGTACTAATAGTAAAATTTGATGTAACTGCCAATAGTAAGTAAAATTATATCAAAATTATATTATTTTAAATTATATATTTTAAGTGGCTTAAAATCGTAATCAGTTGAAACCGAAATTAGCATTCCTAGCACTTCGTTAAGACTCTGATAAATTTTCGTTTTTAATTCAAAAACATGGTGACCATCTGTCTATGGTTTCAAAGTATAAATATCTGCTAATGTGATTTCATGTTCAACAGAAATGATTTAACTATGGCCGATGGTAAGAAAGGGATGTATACAATAAAGGGGAACTCGATATAATTTAACATTTATATCATATGGGACAACAAAATACGCTTAAAATACAATAAACACGAATTAATTCATTCATGTTGTTTAAAAATAATTCGGCATATTCGTAATAAATGACATAACAAATGTTTCATTTGCTTATAAACGTCAAAGTCGCACCATATAGGTAATGACATTTACGGTTTGGTTATTTACTTTAAGATGCAAAGAAGATTCTGGCATTGTGTGAGATCATTTCTATTAAAAAGACACCATATCGAAAATGTAATATAAAGGATAACTTCAGTACTGTGTATAAATGATTTTTTAATTAAAAATAATAATACATACATACATATATTATTCTATCACGTCCTGTAGGAACTCTAAAAATTATTGACAGATTCGTAAAGTTACCATATAGCTGATTACAACTCAACTTATTCAATTTTCTTGACCAGCTTCAGTGTCAAACAATCAAAAAGGAATGTGCACGAGTCTTGTAGAGCTAAAATAGTTTATACTCGTTAAGAAGAACTTAGCGAAATAAATTCCCTTGGCAAGCTTTTTCTTGGTTTTTACTTCCCGTGCTTCCATGAATGAATTTCTGGTAGCCTTATCGACATACATATTAGCGTAGTTATGTATATTAATAAAGGCTTGCAATTAACTTTCAATTCCACCTCTAAAGGGTTTCTTAGAAGCTTTTAAAGAAAAATTTGCTTCGGAATTTGTTAACTTGGATGAATAAGCTGAATACAAGCCCTAACAAAGTATCAACTTCAAGAAATTTAAAAATTGGACCTTATAAAAGAAAAATTGTTAGTTGGGTGGAACAGTTGCGGCAGATTTGAACAAGCGTGTTAGGGCACTTTTGAACATGTTCAAAACTGACCCGATTAATTTTTTATAACATATTTAAGACATTTAAGAGAAAATTTAATCAGCTTTAAGCAATTAATCAAGCAATTTGTTATCTGTTCTATAGGGCAAGTATTGGTTTCGGGTAAAAAATGTTTTTTTTCATATCGTCCGTCAGTCTGCGTCTATACGTTGTCTGTCTCATTTTTGAGCTATTGAATACTGAAAATAAGACATAATGTAGTTAACCTTTCTAGACAGGTCGAACAAATCTTGAAATATTTGTAGCTTTAACTAAAATATTCTAGTTTAAGCTATTTTTATTCACACAAATTGAAGCTTAGGCTTAGAAAACAAGCTAAAACTAAATGAACTTAGCGTTGGCTATTTTAAAATAGCTATTACTAGAAAACATCATTGGTCTTGTGAATAAAAAAAAAGTTAAAGCTTTTTTTGGAGGAAGCTAAAGCCAACTAGTCATAGCTTTTACTAGCAGCTAAAGCTAGACAGTACTAGCTTAAGCTTTGTTTTATGTGAATAAAAAAATGATAACGCTAAATAGCTTATGCTGGAAAATTCTAGCTTAAGCTTCGTAATTTAAGGTGTTCGTTTTTTTATTCACATGTTTCGGCTAGTTAGCTTTAGCTAAAACTGGTACATGTATGACCGAAAGGAAGTTTTTTTTGCCTCAATTTGTTATCTGTTCTACAGGGCAACTATTGGTTTCGGCTAAAAAATATTTTAAACATTTCGTATGTCAGTTTCTGGGTCTATACGTTCACAATCCTATTTTTTGAGATATTCCCTTATGTTTAATTAACAACTCGCACAAGTTAATACTGAAAATAAGAACCAGTCAAAGCTTTCTAGACAGGTCGAAAAAATCTTGAAATTTTTGTAGCTTTAACTATAATATTCTAGTTTAAGCTATTTTTATTCACACAAATTGAAGCTTAAGCTAGGAAAACAAGCTAAAAGTAAATGAATTTAGCTTTGACTATTTTAAAATAGCTATTACTAGAAAATATCTTTAACTAGCTAGCTTAAGCTTATTTTTATTCACTAACAATCAAGCTTTTACTTAAAAATCCAAGTTTCAGCTTTAGCTTTTTTTTATTCACAAGGCCCATAATTTAGTTTAAGTAATGAGAATTCACAATAGGTCAGTTCAACTTCAGTTTTTTTTTTTTTTTCTGGAAAAAAGTATTTGCACAAACAAAGTACAATTGAGTAATTATGTATTTGATAGTTAGTTATTAAAAATATATTAATAGTGTTGGCATACTCTTATTCCTTATGACTTCTTTTAACCAGTTTTGCATAGAGTTTACCAGTTGATTTGTAGTTTGTTGGTAAATTTGATTCCATTCGATATGGCGTGTTTTCTGATACTCCTATCCAGCATGTTTCCTGATACGTCTATCCAACACGTCCCATAGGTGCTCTATTGGATTCGTATCTGGGGTAGTATCCATTCTTTTAATATATGAGCAGTATGCTTTGGATCATTACCTTTCTGGAAACAAAAATTCACAGCAAAGCCCAGTTTTTTCAGCACTTTTTTAAAGATTTTGGTTAGTATATTTAAATAGACTATCTTGTCCATAATGCCATCTATCCCCTACTCTAGACGTCGCCATGCATCCCCAGACCATGAGTCCACTACCTCCATGTTTGACGGTTGGAAGCAAATTCTCTTTTTGAAGTGCAGTATTCGACTTTCCTCACACTTAATCTCGGCCATCATTTCGGAAAATGTTAAATTTGCTCTCATCAAAACCCATACGTTTCACCTTTTTCACTTTGCTAATGTATAGTTTTGATTTTTAGATTGAGATTTAGATTTTTTTTGAATGCATTTTACAACTGACTTGGGTTCGGTTTACTTCTTAGGACGACTGGTTCGTCCGAAAATTGTTAAAATTTTCGTATCTTTAAACCGTTTTCTACAATGCGTACTGTATATTTTCCCCTGGAATGCAACTATAAAATTATTTTTCTTTCATCAGTCGTTGATTCTTTCCTTTTCCTGACAGTTTTGATGTAAAACATTAATTAACCCCATTGAAATACTAGATATGGACTGCTAGTAGCTGATTACAGAATGGTACAACGGATTACCAAACGACACTAGCCCTCGTGCCGACACTGACGGAAAATTTGAGTACTATGAAATGGAACCAGTGCTAAAGGGGCTAATGTGCAAATAGTCCAATTGCCAAATCTGAAAATTTCCCTTTTTAATTTTCCCTTTTTCATTTTTGTTTTCAACGTATAAATATATACTGCAACACAGTTTTTGTTGTATTATGTATTATCTATTAACAAATATTATTATTGTTTGTAAAAATACTTTTATTAAAGCAATTAGTTTCACTTTTACAAATAATTTTAATTTTTATACTAGAAATCAAGAGATAAGCTAAGATCTTTTTGGCTAGAGCGAAAATATTTGCAAAAAAATTAGTTATGCAAATAAATCCTAATTTTGATTTAAATTAACAACTCACTTTAGAGAAAAACCAATCCTACAATTTGTATCAAATTTACAAAAAACTTTCTTTATGTGCTTTTTATTATTCACAAATCTATCTGGATCCGGATCTGGATCTTCCGTTGAAAATAAAACGATACGGATCTTAGTGACAGCAGTGTTATAAGTCCGTCTCTTTTTATCCTTGGGTTTGTAAATTTTAAATTATGTCTTGTTTTTTTCTTTACATTATAGCTTACACTACCTTGCCATAAAAAGCCATCTACTCGCTAGTGTAATAACTGATTTTTGGATCTTTGAAATAGATCCCGATAGAGAACAGGATCCCAAATTGTTTTTGTAATATATGTTAAAACTTAATCCAGATCCGGATCCAGATAGATTTGTGAATAATAAAACGCACCTTATCTTAAACTAGAACTGTAAGGCTAGGCGCGCACATTCAATTTTTAGTTTCTCAACTGCTTGGTTCGAGCAACTAAAAAGTTTGTGTTTTGACACAAACTAAACGATTGCCTAAAATGAGTTCGCTATTTTGTGTAACATATAATTATATGCACCTGTGCGGACATAAAATCATTAAGTAAACCAAAATGATTCATAAAATATTTTAAAGGGGATTTTTTTTCGAGATCCCTTAGCACTATTCTCAGCCGATTATTTCTCTAACCATAGACTAGCACCGTTTCTTCAAAGCAATGTCAATAGATGTCCTTAGTTTCTATGAGTAAACATTTCTGTTGGCACTAGTAGAACAAGAGATGGCGTTAAATATGTTGTTTATTTTTGCCACTAGTGTCGGCACGAGGGCTAGTTTCGATTGATTTGCATAAGGTGTGACAAAAAGCTAGGGCGTGTAGTTTGGACTTAGACAAGAAAAAAATCGTATGGGAGGGGGGGGTCTATTTCCCCCCGTTTAGGCAGGAGGGGCAATTTAAGAAAAAAATCACTTAAAACAGAAAAAAAAATATTAAAAAATAACGGTGATACCTACAGAGCAAAGCTATAGCATTTTGAAAAACCAGAAATACATTCTTTAATTTTGTTTTTAAATAAAGTTGTTCGAGTGAATAGTTTTTGAAAAATTAATTTTCAAAATCAAAATTTTGAAAAAAAAATGAAAAATTTTTTTTTAAACAATTTTTTTTTCAAAGTTTTACGTAATTAAGTATTATTTTTGTATTCAATATTCAATGCTCTAATTAATTTTTGATCAAACACAAAAAACCGGATGTCAAAATGTTTTGTAGTTTTTGCGAAAATAAAAAATATTAAAAACTACTTTTGTTCTAAGAAAAGCCTTTTATTTTAGTTTTTATACGTCTTTGGATTCTTAGGTGAATTTACGATTGAAAGGATTAACTTTCTTTTTACTATTTTTTTAATTATCGTCTTATAAACATACAATAATGTGACAAAGTACTGGATTAACCATATTTCACACATTTTTTCATTGAGAACACCTGCGTGAGAGCATTGGATTAATATTGACCTGCGAATGTTTTTTAAATAATGCAACGTTACACGCCCTAACTAGTGACAGAAAAATGCAATTGCGAAATAAGAACAAAAATGTTCCTGAATCTTGAAATCAATTAAAATAAGAAATACATGCATATTTAGATAAAATACATAATTACTGTTTATTTAAATTTTTAACTATTTTTTAACTAAAGCTTATTACAAAAATTTATTTAAAAAACATTCGCAGGTTAATATTAATCCAATGCTCTCACGCAGGTGTTCTCAATGAAAAATGTGTTAATCCAGTACTTTGTCACTTTATTGTATGCTTATAAGACTGATAATAAAAAAAATTTTACAAAAAAAGTTAATCCTTTTTTTCGTAAATCCACCTACGCCAAGCCGACCCCACCATAATAAAAAAGTGGCAGGTCAATTTTAAACCAATTCTCTCACGCAAGTGTTCTCAATGAAAAAATGTGTGAAATATGGTTAATCCAGTACTTTGTCACATTATTGTATGTTTATAAGACGATAATTAAAAAAATAGTAAAAAGAAAGTTAATCCTTTCAATCGTAAATTCACCTAAGAATCCAAAGACGTATAAAAACTAAAATAAAAGGCTTTTCTTAGAACAAAAGTAGTTTTTGTTATTTTTGATTTTCGCAAAAACTACAAAACATTTTGACATCCGGTTTTTTGTGTTTGATCAAAAATTAATTAGAGCATTGAATATTGAATACAAAAATAATACTTAATTACGTAAAATTTTGAAAAAAAATTGTTTAAAAAAAATTTTTTCATTTTTTTTTTTTCAAAATTTTGATTTTGAAAATTAATTTTTCAAAAACTATTCACTCGAACAACTTTATTTAAAAACAAAATTAAAGAATGTATTTCTGGCTTTTCAAAATGCTATAGCATTGCTCTGTAGGTATCACCGTTATTTTTTAATATTTTTTTTTCTGTTTTAAGTGATTTTTTTCTTAAATTGCCCCTCCTGCCTAAACGGGGGGAAAGCAAGCACAGTCATTTTTTCCATTTATTCAGCGACTTTTGAACACTCACGATAGTTTTTTTTATTCTTTATTACTTTTTAGACACTTAAGGTACTAGTACGGTCTAAAATGCCTAAAAAAACGCACGCTGAAGCGCACGAGAATTTACTTATAAAATGACTTAAACTCAAAAAAATTATAACATTTATAATGTACATGTACAATGGTAAAAAATTAGGATTAATATAAATTGGATTGGTTTTTGTCTCGGGTTGTTCACTCCCGGTTGTCCAGATGGTGGGTTAGTTAGGGGTTTCTTTTTCTGATATTTTCAGCCACGGTGATATGCTGACTCGGCGTCAGCGTAGAAACGAACTGACATTATTCGTACATTATTCTACGTTATGTACACATAGGTTTTTTACTGGATTTTTTATTTACCCTATACTTAAAGCGACGGACCGGTAGTTTGGATTCAAAAATTTAAAAATTTCCCCTCCTTGAGAAAAAACAGAAGAATTTATAAATTCTCTTGTCACGCTCTGCACGTCAGTCCAACACACTAACCATTATTCCAAGGGGTACTTACTACATTTACAAAGTAAATTGAATAAACGTGTTTAATAATTCTTTTTTAGTTGTTGTGTTTAAGTTATTTTTAAGATATATAGAACATCCGTAATTTTGTTTTTGTTATGTTTTTAAATTTTAAATCTAGAGAAATGTTTTAAAAATGTTTACAAGAAAGCAAAACAAATATTCTTCTAAATGATAGTTATTTCGAGGAACATAAAGCATTCCGCCAACAAAAAGAACAATGAAGCTTTCAATTTTAAACTTTTGATGACTATTGTGTATTTTATAAAGAACATTTCCAGAAGTCATGCCCTTTAAAGCAAGGTACATAGGTTGATATTGCAACGAATGGCAATTATTATCTTATGTTTAACCTAAGCTTAAAAACAATATCTTACTATTAAAACAACAGCACCTGAAGGTCTAAAGTCAATAATACGAAACCAAGAACACAATATCATGGCACAGTTCATTTTAAATGTTATAATACATGAATTTATTGTACTTTTACTTTTAAAACAAAATTATTGAATGCGCTAAAGTCAAGATGTGTTCTAATCAAATCTTCTTACTTATAGTATGTAAACGATGAGTTAATGTTTAAAAAATGATTTATATATTTTTGTGTCTTTAAATTTTACATCTGATTTATATTTTAAATACTAAAATAGTACAAATGTATTTTCTGTATCTCTAGGATTTAAAACCGTCTAACATAGTTGTAAAAGCAGATTGTACTCTTAAAATTCTCGACTTTGGATTGGCCAGAACAGCTGGAACAACTTTTATGATGACTCCATACGTGGTTACACGGTATTATCGAGCACCAGAAGTCATCCTAGGCATGGGCTACACTGAAAATGTCGATATTTGGTCCGTTGGTTGCATAATGGGAGAAATGATTCGTGGTGGTGTTTTGTTTCCTGGAACTGATCATATTGATCAGTGGAACAAAATAATTGGTAAATAATTAATTTGTGTATTAATTTAATAAGTCTTTCTTCAAATATATTGTTTTCATTTGCATAGAACAATTGGGAACTCCATCTGCATCTTTTATGCAACGTTTACAGCCCACTGTTCGAAATTATGTTGAAAACAGACCCAGATATTCGGGATATTCCTTCGATAGGCTATTTCCTGATGTTTTATTTCCAAGTGATAATAATGAACAGAGTCGGCGAAAGGCCTCGGAAGCACGTGATCTCTTAAGTAAAATGTTGGTAGTAGATCCTGAACAGCGTATATCTGTTGATCAGGCACTTCTTCACAGTTATATAAATGTTTGGTATGATGCAGAAGAAGTCAATGCAGTAAGTATCTAATAATTCTCGACATTTTTGAACTTTTTATGAACTGTTACAATTACCATAAACAGATGGTCTTTAATTCTATTTTTTCATTATATTACATTGATATTTTATTTTTTCTTTCATTAATATATAGGCGTTTTTCTTTTTTAGTTCAGTATAGAGCTCTGAACAGAGTCCGAGCATGTCGAGCATGTTCCGAACATCCTCTGAACCAAGCGTGCTCTGAGCGCTCTGAGTATTTTTTGAAACACACCTGAACACTTAGCTGTCGACATTTTTTTTTTTTAATTTCCATCTGTCAAATGCCTGTGTTAAGCATTGTACTCTGTCTGTTCAGTTATTTTATTCTGAGCTTATAGAGCGCACTCTGAACATGCTCAGAACGAAAAAGGAAACACATTTACGAAGCTCTGAACGCTCTGAACTAAAAAAGAAACACAATTTATTTTTTGACAACTCAGGCTCTGTTCTGAACTAAAAAAGAAAAACGCCTTATATAAGAAAATGTAATTTCGATTTAAACAATTAACTAAATACTATGTTAGTGTATATCCTAGGGATGTTCCAATGGGGCTGCCTTTATGTTGGCACAGTTTTTGACATTTTAATGAATTTATTTTATAGTAATTTTTAAAGATTTGTGTATGTATGTATTTATGTAAGTTCGATTAACAAATCAATATTACGCACACAAGGGTTGCAGGGTTGCGTTATAATCATTACAAAAAAATTCAATTACGATTATATAAAAAAATTAATTGAATTCAGTTATATATGTAATCACATAAATAATTAAAATAATAGTAATCGTGAGAAAAACTATACTTAAATGATTATTCAATAAACACATACAAATATAATTGAAGGCATATTTTTTTTAATTCATACTCAATGGTCTATAATCCTTATAATGTGAAATACGTCACGAGCGATGGGGAAAATTATTGGAAAAACAATGCGGATTAAATTATTTCATAATCGTTTTATACGACTAAAATACGAATCTGTATTTAACACGTCCAAAATTAGGCTCGACGGTGAATTGATAGCATTCCTGCAAAACGGGTAACACGAGTTGAACTTACTGAGAGGCGGAATGCAACTGGCTTCCTGGAGTGAGCATTTCTTGAAATTAAAGCGGTAAAACAAGGAAAGGACCAGAAACATTCCGACGGAATAATTCCATGATAGTTTCGTTTCACATCAGTTTTAACGCTCCGTTCTGGATTCTAGCCAATAAATTAAGGGAAGTTCGAGCTGCACCTGCCCAAATATGTGAGTTGTACTCGATTTTTTGACGTATAAACGCCGTATAAATTGTAGCCAGATCAGAGGGTGTGTTTTTGCCGGTGTCGAGAAATTGGTCGTTCTACATACATACATACGTCACACATACCGAGTATTGAGAGCTTTTCGGCTTCTTAAATGCAAGTGTCATTCAAAGACCGTGGCATAAGGGGTACATTTTCTTCAAAGCATTTCACTCCAAAGGATTTTGTGTTACCCATTTAACAATGATGGAAAGATCGGAGTTTAATAAGCTTATCATTTAATTTAAGAACATACTATGAGGACAAATGAAGAAGAGAGTCGAAGGCAAATCACCCTGGAGAAGACCAGCATTTATTTTGTCAAGATTAGACTTGAAACCGTCCAATACAACATATATTGAACGATCTAGAAAATAATTTATAATACAAAGAATAAGGGCTTAACTGATATGAAACGTAAGCATTATTTTCTCTTGACGCTTAAACAACATTGGGAAATATTGAAAACTTATTTCCAAAGTGAGTGCTGTGTAGCTTAAACAGTGCGTTTTTTAAAAAGAAGTTTTCGCCGAAATGAAGCACACACCGCCCTGCTGCACGGAAGCTTGTGGCAAAAGTTCAAGAGACTAATATGATAGTGGACAAACGAGAATGTGGCCGAGAGTGTGAGACTCAATTCACGAACATCATCTCGCCATCGATCACCACAGCTCAACATTTCACGCTCTAGTCTGAGGAGAATTTTGCACAAAGATTTCAGATTATTCGCTTACATGGTCCAATTGGAATCCCCGAGGCAGCCACTTGAACGACAATCTGTTCCATAATAATTGGGAATGTTTGCTCTTTACTGGTCGTTATGCTCCTCGATAGTGACGTGCACCAGTGCATATATGTATTTAAATTTAATTCTTTTCAGAGAAGTAAGTTTCCGATGTTATAAAGCCAACCCTAATGAGGAAAACCGGAATAAGTTCAAACAAGCTTTAATGATAATATTAGACAAACCAAATTTCTGCATGACCAAAAATTACGGTAAAAAGTACTGCAATGTTTACAAAGGTAGTAAAAATGTTTGGTCATTTGTACCAAACGTGCAAAATTCTACTTCGTCTTCGGTTTCTACCCTCGTTTTCAAATCTTCTTTCGCACTCGTATAGTTGCAATAGTATTTTTTTTATACTTTTGGAGGAATGCTTGACGTACCATAAGGAGGTATCCATACCTCCCCGTGTGCCGGACTCTCCCAGAGATTTCAACCTTATAACGGCATACCGGCTAAACCTCCAAAAGTGTCCCGACGATCACTTCCTCGGGACCACTTTCGTATTACTTCAAGGGGTAACCATTGTGGGCTCACGCTGTTTCGAGGAACTGTTCTTTCTCTCTTTTCTTCGTTCTGAGAAGGTGGCTGGCGTGAATACAGATCTTGTTCCAGTTCTGCTCGCAGCATCTTTTGGCAATGTTGTCTGGAGTGTTGATGCCGATGTTTCCCTCCAGTTCTTGTCTTTCGGATTCCCGTCTACTGCAGGCAAAGAAGGTATGTTGCGCGTCATCTTCTTGAGAGTCCCCGTACTGGCAGGCTGGGCTGCTCGTTTTACAGATCCTGTGGAGAATAGCGTTGAAGTATCCATGTCCGGTCAGTAACTGGGTGACGTAATAGTTAACCTCACCGTGTTTTCAGTCCTTCCACTCAGTCACGTTCCTGATCAGCCTCGCCGTCCATCGTCCTCTGCTTTTCGAGCTCCAACGCTCTTGCCACTTCTGTTTCGTCAGCTGCTTAGACTCCTCGGACGCCGCTTCCACTCCAATTTCCGCCTTTTTGTATTAGACGTACTTCTTTTCCATCAAATACAAGGACACCGACACCGTTCGGTAAGAGCTGGCCACACGTAGAGCTCCGCGTCTTTGCACTGCCGCCATCTGTTTCCGGTACTTCTCTTGCTTAATTGTGTCCGCCCAGATTTCGCTACCGCACAGGAGGATGGAATGTGTTGTCGCCATTAGTAACCTTTGCTTACTAGCCGTTGGCCCACACGTTCGCGATCAGTCTGCTAAGCGATGTGGTTGTTTTTAAGGCTCTTTCCGTTGCTGCCTTTATTTGTCGCCAGTAGGTAAGCTTTGTGTGGAGTCTCAATCCCAAGTACTTCACCGCCACGCTGCTTCTTATCACTTCGGACCCAATTTGGAGGTCGATTTGTGTGGGAATCCTCTTTCTCGTCAGAAGGACTATCTCACTTTTCTTTGTGGCTAGGCTGAGCCCGTGCTCTTCCATCTACGAGTTTGCTCGTCGCATGACCTGATTCAACTTTCTTTGCGCGTTAACGGTTTCTCGTGCCGTAATCACCGCGGAGATGTCGTCAGCGTACCCGACCAGAAAGGCATCATCAGGCATCTCCATGCAAAGGATATTGTCGAACGAGATGTTCCAGAGGTCTGGTCCTAAGATCGATCCCTGCGCTGCGCCAGCTTTGACTTCCTTCCTTCGCGGGCTTTCTCTGGTCTCGTAAAGCAGCTCTCACCATCCGCAGCAGATATGCTGGGATATGGAATCTCCGTTCGAGCGCATCCAGTATATCGCTCCATCTGGCCGAGTTGAAGGCATTCCGTACGTCCAGCGTTGCTAGCAAAACGATCTTCTTCGAGTAGTGGTTTCCTTGTTGGGCCATCTGGATGGCGTGCACTACTTCTTGTATTGCTCCGATCGTAAAACGGCCTCTCCGGAAACCGTACTGCCTCTAAAAGACTTGTACTGCACTTGTATTGCCGCTGTGAGCCGTGGTTTCAATAGCTAATAGCTTTTCCAACAGTTTCCCTGTGGTGTCTAGTATGCACAGAGGCCTGTATGCCGATGGGGAATCCGGAACTCCTTTTCAGGTCTTGGGAAAGATGCCTTCCTCGAGGAACCTGTTAAACATGTTCAGCAGCAAGTGGGGAGATGTTTGTTCGGGTTTGTTCTGTTGGCACTACTCGTTCGGGGCATTGAGGAATCGCAACCGAGCCGAATTAGTTGCATCGTGGCTTCAGCTTCGTTTCTGCAGGTCCTTGTAATTGGAGTACAGCATCTGCCCCTTCCTCGATCACTCCCTTAAAAAAATCTGCGTTAAGCCTGTTCACGTTCCACCCTGAATCCCATGGTTGGTTGCGATGGTTTAGGGCTCGTTGGTTATCCGTCAGATCAAAAACGATATACTGGTGGTCGCTACCTGTGTAGTCCTCGATTACTCTCCAATTCTTGGTTTTTGCGAGTGTGGTGCCCGTAGCGAAGGTAATATCTGGGATAGTGCCTCTGTGTACTGGTCTCCTGAAGGTAGGAGTATCTCCTACGTTAACTACGTACAGTCTACGTCTCGCGGCTATCTCGAGTATTTGCCTTCCTCGAGAGTCTGTAGTTGGCATAGCCCACTCCTGTCCTCTAGCGTTGAAGTCTCCGGCGACTAATATATCTCCATCAGTTTGATTAAGAAAGTCCTCTAAATCTTCCAGTTTCTTACGGAACGCTTCGATTCTGTCATTAGGGGTGAGATATGTGCTAACAATTGTATCACTTTTTACCCATGCGAAGCCTCTTTCTGCTCCTTTTCTCTCGATGAGGAATTTCCGTGTGTCAGGGATCCAAACAGCAGCAGTTCTGTGCAGATCCGGTATCCAATTTGGTCCATCCTTATCACGGTATTGCTCGCTTACGATGACAATTTCTGCTCCTAATTCTGCAACAAGTTTTGTTAGGAGACTATCTGGGGTAAGGCTCCTGTGGACATTCGCCTGGAGAATAATCGTCGCCCCAATTGTTCTGAGGAGTTATTCTACGCTGGCAAAACCATTGCGTAAGCTTTTCCATCTATCCTATTCTACTGGTCTCTTTTTGAGTGGATTGA
This sequence comes from Philhelius festivus, assembly GCA_963931855.1. Lineage (NCBI taxonomy): Eukaryota > Metazoa > Arthropoda > Insecta > Diptera > Syrphidae > Philhelius > Philhelius festivus. Next base: position 104,418,257 of record OZ007554.1, read on the forward strand.
AAAGAGCGGTTGTCCAGCCTGTCCCTAAAAGGCGTATCTTCTTTTCCCTCTAACTATCGTCCAATCGCACTTAGATCCTTTCTGTATAGGGTCCTATTTTGCTGACGACAGTACTCTTAGCTTCTTATATTCATTTCCACATGCATGTCCTTGTTCTTCGGATGTGGATCTAGAGCGGCAGCATATGATAATCTCATTACATTCTGATCTCGATAGCATTGTCAAATGCGTAAACAGCGTAGAATTTAATGCTTCATAAACTCTATGCTGTCTTCTGTCGTTAAAGCGCACACATCCGCCATGCCGCTATCCATTAGCAGCACTTGCATTCAAGAAACTGAACAGTTCTCGGTATGTGCATCGCTGAACACATATTCGACGTCGCCAAAAACGCTGCTAAGTGGTTAGCTTTCCTTCGACGCTGCAAGAAATTGTGTATGGCTTCTGACCTGGATGTAATATATGACACCCTTAGAATGAAAGTGACCTAACTAAAAATTCCCGTAACTTATGATTTTGCAATAAACTGACCTTAAAATGGGATCTCTAAAGCAAAGCCTGTGGTGAAAAAGATAAATATGAAATATGAGTAAGAAAGGGAGAGTCTATACATCGGTAACTTGAAATATGTGAGAGATACATTCAAACTTACTCAAAACTATACTTTCTTGAAGACTTTATTGCTCATTTCTCACAAATTGCTATTTTTCAGTTAGGTCACTTTCATTCTAAGGGTGCGATATAAGGCTTATATTCGTCCAAAGGTCAAGTACAAATCGCATATTTGGGCAGGTGCTCCAATAATACACTTGAGTCTTCTGGATAGAATCCAAAAAAAGAGCTTTAAAATTGATAGGCGATAGAAGTATAAGAGAAACATTTGATTCTCTCCAGCACTGTCGCTGTGTTTTTGCCTTTCATTACTTTATTTATTTATTTATTTATATCAATTAGATTACATTTAATCTATTAGACTATGATAAAAAGTACATAATTTTATTGTTGACGGGAACTATACGAATGTTTATAATACATCTAAAGTATAAAAATAAAATATTCTATTGTTTTACATTAAATAAGCATATATAATTACAATTAGGAACAATTTATTCAAATATTATTTAATACATTTGATTTAAAAATGTCTCTTAAACAATTGGAAAAAAAATCGGGGCGACTTTCCTTTAAGGTAGCACGAGTATAGTGTTGATTTTTTTTTACAGATAGCTAGTGGTCTCGATAGAACATATTTAAAATATTAAAGTGAGGAAACACCGTTAAATCATAAAAAAAAAATGTTTTATTTTTCAGTTTTAACCTCACTTTTTGTTTTTTTGACTAAGAGTACTTAAAGTGGCTAGATTTCGATATTAATCAACAGTTTTTTAGCTTAACAGTACTGTGGGTGCCCGCTTCGCGGGTTCTCAGGATTTTAACTCCCTTTTTCGGGGACACAACCGCTCACGCGACTCCGTCGCTCCGCTTAGGGTATGTAAAGTCGCCAGGCAGGCGCCAATGTCAACAGTGTTTTAACTTAAAAGTACTGTGGGTTCAGAAACTTCCTTTTAATCAACAAATAATTCCCTTACAAAATTAACAAAAAAGGAAAAAAATCCCAATAATATCCCAAAAATAACCCAACTCTGGTAATACTCACACAAAGAGAATTGTCAAAATAAACAAAAAAAGGTGCATTTTGTATGGAAATTGAGGAACTTTAAAAATTAATTAAAAATAGTTATAAATGTTTCCTCACTTTAAAATTGTGATATTTGTTATTTAAAAGTACTAATCTACCGAATAAAACTATACGCGTCTGGAAATTCGTGCTACCTTAAAGGAAAGTTGAGCCAAAAAATCAACCCTGTTACAAATTAAATTTGCTTCCCTGATGCAACGGGAAATAGGTTCATTTCGACCATAATTGCTACGATGAAACTGTTCATAAATTAAAAATCGACAACGTGTTGTTCTGGATGGAGCATTTCCTCCAGTTAATAATGATAGTAGCGGAGGACAATTAATATGATAAGTTATGATGTCTAATAAACATCACTGAAAAGTATACTCTACGATCTTGAAGAGATTGTATTCCAAACACCGAATACTATAAGACGGTCTTGGAATCCTCCATTTTAACTTGAAGAAGGCATATCTAGTGAAATTCTTTTGAACTCTCTCGATTCTATCCCTTGAATTATTATAATAAGGATTCCAGACTATGCTGCAATACTCCAGAATCGACCTTACTAAAGAATTGTATAGTGATTTTAAGGTATAGGGATCTGAGAATTCTCTAGTGTTTCTTTTGATAAATCCGTGGCCGTGGCGCGATGATTGTGTGCTCGCCTGTCAACCTCTTGATCACAGGTTCGATCCCTGCCGTCGTCTATGTCGCTTTAATTCCATTAAAACCTTTCTTAAAATTGTCATCAATGGGTTTACTGGTTTACTCATTACATGTTGTTCAGGCATAACACTAACAACATGTGATTGAGTTAAACTAGTATGCCCAACAAGGATGAAAAACGAATAAAATAATGCGAATTATAAGGGACAAAGAAATAAGACACGGCAATTCTCCGCTTTAGTTCAGCCGCCATCCCTGGAGATAAAAAATCTGAGACAACCACCTTCAGTCTCAGAACATCGTGCCACACATCTTTCCTATCCTTCTTTCTCTTCCTTAACTTCACGCCCACGCTGTGTTGAAACATTTAAAGGGTAATCATAATCCCTTGAGCGTGAGTAGATTATAAAAAAAAAAAAAAAAAAAAAAAAAAAAAAAAAAAATCCAAGCATTTGATTGGCTTTGTTAATCATATAGTCATAGTGAGGTAAAAATGACAAGTTGGTATCTAAGATAACTCATAGGTCTTTCTTTTTTCTCACTCTTTCTAACTTAATGTGATTGATACTAAAATCAAACAAAATTGGGTTGTAATTCCTGAAGCACGACAAGACTTGACACTTCGAAATATTAAGTAGAAGGTGATTCTATTGACACCAATCATCTAATCTTGCTAGATCTTTCAAAAGAAGAAAACAATCATATTCACAGCTTATTATACGATAAAGTTTGAGGTCATCCGCAAAAAGGAGGCAACTTGAATCATTAAAAATCGGCCCTAGCGAGGTATCTGTTCGGAGCGAAAAATTGTTCGCAACGCATACTTTGTCGGAGGTTCAAATTGCTTTCGAGGTATCCTATCGGAAAAATAAAAATACACAAATGCGTTGGCGTAATTTGTTCCGCAAAGTATTTGTGTCCGACGAAATCGGAAAAACAATTGCATTAAGCTGTCAGAAATTTGACAAATAAAGCACTTGATCGCACTTCAACGCAATTCGCCGGGTGCATTAAAAAAATGTCGGAGAAAAATTCCGAACAGCTGTTCGGAAGAATACCTCGAAGCAGAAATCCTCAGAATCGTACGAAATCGGAGAATTTTCCGCTCCGAACGGATACCTCGCTAAGGCCGAATATTAGGAATGTCATTTACTTCCTTGTGGAACCCCTGATGAAACAGTGGGCAAATTCCTAAACGCATATCTTGCACAAATTCTGCTAAGCAAACCGTCCCAAAATGCAAATACAAAAGTCTCTGCTAAGCAGAGTGTCCCAAAATGCGATCGATGCTACTTTCTTGCGCAAATGCAGAGGCATTTGTGCAAATGTCAAACATTTCTTGCGCAATTCTCTTACATATGCGTATTCTGATTTGCTATATCTGCTTTGCAGGTGTTTTGCTTTGCAAATCTTGCGTTTAGGAATTTGGCCAGTGTTGTTATATGAAAACGAGCCATCAATTTTAACTTTTTGGATTCTAAAGAAGATAATTTATGGAGTAAGACTTTATGATTTATTCTATCGAATGCTTTCGCAAAGTCGGTGAAAATAATATCAGTTTGGCACGTCTTTTCCATATTAGATATTATGTCATGAGTAATTAAAGCTAAGTTTGTCGCGGTTGACCTACCTGACATAAAACCATGTTGAAGAACTGATATGTGGCTACGAAACAAATCTGAAAGTTTGTTACAAACAAGTTTCTCGAATAATTTTGGTAAGGCAGAAATTTTACATATTGGTCTATAGTTAGTGATTTCCTGCCTCGATCTCGAACTAAAAATTGGAGACAAAAATGAGATTTTTCAGGTATCCAAAAATTTGCCTTCGGTAAGTGAAAGATTAAAAATTATCGAAAGTGGTTTAGCTAACGCAATTGCACAAAGACAGGAATCCAATCGGGTCCTTCATCTTTATTAGGATCTAATCCAGATAGAGCCTCTTCAATTTCTAAACGACTAAGGTTAACCGAGCCGATGTCTACAATTCTATTTACAAAAGGCATCTCCTGGATGGAAGGAGCATCTAGGTATTCCATTAGAATTTCGCTTCGAGCTTATGAAATTCCAAAAATGCTTACTGTTTGATTTTAAATCACTCTCAATCGACAAAAGATAGTTTCTATACAGAAATTTATTTAAGATTTCGAACTCACGTTGGCGATTGAAGTAATTTAATCGCAGTTCCATATTATCTTTGTTATTTTTATATGATTTGTACGCTTTATTTTTTTTATTTTTTAGATTATTTAACTTCTTGTTATACCAAGCCGGACTGCAATTAAATTTTTATTTTCTTTTAGGAACATATCTATGTGCATCCTTTAAAATGCTTATAAATTCAGAATAAATATTTACTAAGTCCGATGAGCTAAGAATATTATGCCAAGATAAAGATAAGAAATAATCGCCCATTGCATCATAGTCAGCTTTTCGAAATTTATAAACATAATTATTAAAAGATATTTCTTTCTTTAGAAAGTGATAAAAACAAATGTTTCCGTCAATTGCAACATGATGGATGGAATTATCAATGATCGGGAAGTTGGACTTGTCAAGAGAAATTAAAAACTCACTATCCACGAAAACTAAATCAAGTATCCTATTAAGGTCATTACTTTGAATATTAATCTGAATTAGATTATACTGACCCAAGAAGTCTTTAACAAAAGATTATAATTCAGTTGAAACATTAAAAGGAACTAAACATTTGTCTTCCAAGTCCAACGTCCATTCAATGTTACAAAGGTTAAAATCACCTGCAATTAAAATATGTTGCGAACTTTTAAGATTATCCAATATTGATTTTAAATTATTTAAGTGAGCGCTATATAAATCTAAATAACTCTTAGGAGGAATATAACTGGCTGAAACAAATAATTCAGATTCACCTATTTTAAAACATAAAACAAGTTGATCAATATCAATGTCTAAGTTGGAAGAGTTTGATTCCAAAATAATTTGACTACATGTCAGTGAAGCACGAATCGCAACCAACACTCCTCCACCTCTTTCCATACCTGTCATTAAATTAGATCTATCTTTTCTAAATACATTATTATAATTGGAGAAGCATTCAGTACTTAAGTGATTATCTGTTAACAAAGTTTCCGTTAAGATAATAATATCATACGTATTTGAAGAAAATGATAAAAAATATGGTCCTTAACCCACCAACATTTTGATAATAAAAAGATAAGTTTTCAAAACTACTTCACAAAACATTCGGCAAGGCAACAGCAGCAGCAACAACGGGAACAATTTGGTTATCGAGATTTTCATCTCTGTCAGAATCAAACGACGTTAGGTTAAATTGACTGGTAGGGGAACATTGTCGTTTTTTGGGTGATAAACGAATGGTTTTACTTTAACACCCCAAGGCCATAACGAAGCATCACTCATTAGCTGATCAAAACAGTCTGAAGGAACACTTAATTTAAAGTTAATGGCGCAAAATTTTAAACAGTTCTCGTTTAAGGAATTAAACCGGCTCTATTAAACGCAGTCGTTTAGCTTGGAGACTTGGTCTAACTTTTGCATAATTTTAAACACGTTAGACAACTCTTCTAACTGATGTGGGTTTTACAACAGAACCTAAGCGAATTTGCGTCAAACAACCCTTAATTTGACAGATACATAACTCACACAACTACAAAAACACAAAAAAAAAGGTAAAAAGAACAGACAACTTCAAACCAAATAATTTTTCGCCGAAAAAAGTACATTTTACATACTACCTCGGTACAGATTTTGATTGTTTATAAGTTATTTACATTATTTTAGAATAAAGTATAAATCGCAAATTCACAGCATAAAAACTCAATTTGTTTTTGCAAGGTACAGATTCATTTAGCTATACTCGTCTCGGCCGACGGCGGCGGCGCGCGTGCATACATAAGATAAATTAATATGTACCTACATACATACATTTGTATTTACAGATTTGTTCATCGTAGAGCACTTTCGTACGATTATTTCGAATTTATAATATTCAGTTATTCAGTCTATTTACAAAAAACATCTTTAAAAAATTGAATAAAACATCAGTAAACACTTTTTCTTCCATTTGCTTTGGTATGAAATGACCATTGTCAATATGGATAAAGTATACTTTTAAAAGATAAACTAGCCATTTGCTGCTGTTAAAGTAAGACGAGCTCTTTAACGTTAAAGTATAGTTTATGTCCTTTAAAATTAACAAAAAGTCGGTTCTCGTTTTATACTCAATATTTAGAGTCGACTCCCATTCTAAAATTGATTTAGAGTAGGTTTTAAATGTTTAAAATTTTAAACAGTGCTCGTTTAAGCAATTACAGCGACTCTAGTTAAAGTAGTCCTTTATTTAAGAACCCTAGTTTAAAATGTTCTTAATTTTAAACATTTTAAAGAACTCTTCTAACTAAAGAACTTGTTTAATAAAACGTTAACTGAACACGCCTAATTTTTAATCAAACAGAACGAACATTAAAAAAAAAAAAAACAAACGTCAAACGCTTTCCTTCCAAAAACAAAGTCTAGTTGTAGATTGTAGTGTAGTGCTGAAGAATTTGTCGCAAAAAGGTAAAATTAATAAAATATCTTTATAAAAATGTAATTATTTATATCTCATTTCACTATTCTTTAGAAAAAAAGGAAAGGATTTCTTTTATTTTGAAAAGTGGACCCTTTTATCATTGTGTATCTGCTTGCGTTGATACCAATGAGGAAAATCAGGGAATTGATGAAGAATCTTTCGTTGCCTTTGTTGATGACTCTGCCTTATTCGAGGCTGGATTATAAAGTATTCAATTTCATCCTGGTCACAAGATCATACCAACAACTTATAATCCGATGGTGACCTTGCATTTATTCTTCAAAGCAAAGTGATAATTTGACCACAGAAAAGGTAACATTTGTAAAATATCTAAGTATGTATATAAAAATGTAAATAATTATATTTTATTTTTTTTCTTTTCAGACCTTTGCCTAGAGTGGACGAAATGGCTGCCAGAAATAAGCTAAAAAGCTAAAACAATACCGATGTCTGCCCCAAATGGGTCCATCTACGTATCGGAAACATAATTTGATACAACGCCAAGAGGCGTCAATGGAGGTGAACAAAGATAAATTTGTTTTGATCTTCGTTGTGGTCAACTCAAATTTCAATAAACAACAAGGATTGTATTTCATATATTTGTGCAATCCCTTTTAGTTATAATAGAATAAGATTTATTTGACTCTGTTTAACAAAAAAGAAATAAATGTGTGTGTATTCGTTTTTTAAGTATACATATGTAGTTTACTATGTCTTGTACAAGTGGACTCCGATTGTGTGTCCGTGGTCCAGGGTAATAGTGATGAAAATTAGGGAATTTGTGAAACAGCTTCCGTTGCTCATGCCTCTGCTTATGTATTAGAAGCTGTTGAAGGTATCGGGATCCGGTACTAAGGAGTCAGTTTTAAATTTCTGAAAGACTCCTCGAGCGCTGAGCGACTTTATGATTCAATGCATTCAGGGGGGCGTACAAATTCTTATGATTTTATATATTGGGGGCTATCGTGAATAAAATTTCGCTAGGAATTTTTGCCAACTTAAATAATGTCGAAAGTTTTCCTTGGAATTTATTGATATCGAAAATTAAGTTTCATGGGGACTTTGACTCTCGTTTCAAAAGGCCAGCCACCAGCTTACAATGAACAGTGCAAAAGTATTTTCGTTTCCAATTTTCGAGAATGAGAAAAATTCCGATGGAAATTTTGTTTACCATAGCCCCCATTATGTATATAGAGGCTTTTGTAATTAAAAACATACTAGGTCCTAAGGATAATCTAGTGATTGAATTTTCAGGCGCATATGGTGGCTCAATCAACAATAATCAAAGGAATTATTTTGTAATCGTGATTCGTATAATTTTTTGACACTGCCCAACGATATCTTTGAGTGTACATTTTAAAATTCAACAAAATCTGAGGAGGTTGTTTGATATCAAATAGGATACTTTTGTAAGTTATGTTTTTGGTGAAATAAGAATGCCAAGAAGAGATGTATAATTCATTTCACTTGTGACTTCTTCTTTTTATGATTTTGAAATATAGTAATATAGTAAGTAAGTAAGTTAGCCCACAACTGTTATAGTTAGTGAAATCGGTATTATTTATACACCAACTGATTTTTTTTTCAGCAAGAGTTTTTTGATGTTGTGGGGAATGTGAAGGAGAGAGAAATGAAAGAAAAGCAACAACAAACAATTTGGCATTGGCAAAAATCGTTCAATGTAAATTCAGAATAATAGATGAGCATTGCAGTTGTTCGTCAAATTTGATCATACATAACGAAAATAAGACGGCATTCAAAAGTTTAATTTAGTAGTTTTTTATTCGTTAAAAATTTGAAGGTTTATATTTTCTTTCTTACGGAAAAAAAAGAGAAAGCATAATAGAGTGAGATAACCGAAGAAATATCGTTAATTTTTTTAGAGTTACAAAAACACATACAGCTAAGCATAATATAACGGTTCGTGTTTTTCATTTGTGTTCATCATAAGCATATCTGCATTTAGTTAAATCGGGAAATAACTTTTAAATAAGGAAACTAAAATATGGAAGGAGAAAAGGTATTGTAATTTATTATTAACAAATTATTAAATATTGTTTACATCTGTTGAATTATTCCAGACAAAACGCGACCGTGAACAAAATTGGGATCGCACGGAAAAGGAAATATTTTTGCAATTGGTGCAGCAGCAAATACAAATTATAGAAGACAAGGGAAATGATGTCAAAAATATTGCCGGTAAAAAGGCAGCTTGGGAGGCAATTAGAAGTGGTATGGCTTCTTCTGGGTATCTAAGAAGTGTTGAAAAGATGCGTGCGCAGTGGTCAAGGATGAAAGTTTCGGCCAAAAAAGCAAAAACAGCAACAAAAAAAGCACTGACTGCGACTGGAAATATGGTTGTTATTCCCAAAGTCGATCCCGCAGATGAAATAGTCCAGGGGATGATAATGGAACAGCTGGAAGACGACAGAATCTTCATAGACAGCGATAGCTATATTCCGGTTGTTGAAATTACTGCTAATACTGAAGATCCTCCGGTAACTGAATTCCAGGAATACGGTGATATTCAAACTGACGCGGTTACTCCCCTTGACGACACCATACCAGAAGAAACCATACTTCATCTGAATGACATCGAAAATCCGAGCATTGATACACCTGTTGGACCCTCCACATCTCGAGATTTGCTGAGTAAATTGAGACAACTTCCAAAAAAACCAACCACAAAATGTGAAGTGATGGAGGCACGGAAGGAGCAAATCAAAAAAGGAACTGCCCAAGAAACAGAGCGTCACGTTTTACATATGGCAAACGAAAAGGAGGTCCACAAGCTAAGAGTAGCTCATATGGAAGAGCTACACCAGCTGAAAGTACAAAAACTCAAAATCGAGATTGAGATGCTTAAGAAAGCAGATCAATAATTTAAGTGCAAATCTTTGTATTAGGTTTTATGTTAGTTTTACTTTTTTTACATGGAGAAATAAAAAGTTTTTTTTTTTTCTAAAAATACCTATTTATAAAAGTGTTTCTGAATACTCTTCCTGTTTCAGTATTTTGATTGTGGTCTTGGATTCTATCCAACTGTGTCGCCGGCAGTGATGAAGGTGTTTCTTCTTCGAGAATAGAAAGATTTCTTTCTTTCGCAATGTTGTGAAGTACAGCTACAGATATTATAACATTTTTGGCTGTATCTTAATCGACTCTTAGCCGATCTAATAGTGATCTGAATTTAGATTTGAGTTGACCATTAAGGCACTCGATACGGCTCCTCGTCGATGTGTGACTGTTATTGTATCTACGCTCCTTTTGATTTGAAGGATTTCTAATAGGTGTGAGCAAAATATTGGAACATGGGTATCCTGCGTCTCCAAGCAGGACACCGTCGTTAGTATTAGCACTTGCTTCCAGTTTGGTTTTTAGGCGACAATTGTTCCAAATATTGGAATCATGAAGAGATCCACGTGACCTCGCAACGATGTCTCTTATTTTGCAGTCAGCATCACTAACAATTTGAATGTTAAGTGAATAATAGCCTTTAAGAAATGGAAAAAATAAAGTTGTTAGTTTCGAAAACAAAGAAAGTGTGAGATGAAATAGGTATATGCGCCTTATACTTAAAAAAAATTAAGTACAAAATACCTTTTCGGTTTATGTAATGGCCCACCATTATTGGTCCTACGATTTTGGTTGGTCGCTTTATTTGCACATGAGTGCAATCAATTGCTCCAATTACTTTAGGAAATCTGGCTATATTATAAAAATCACTCTTCGTTTTGTTCAGCTCTGCGAATGTAGTTGGAAATTTTATGAAATGAGGAAAAAGACTTGCTATACATTTGGAGGTATTTTGTATAATCTTCCCCACTGTCGATTGTACTATTCCATGTATTGCTCCTAATATATTGAAAATAAGCATTTTTTTTGTTTAGGTACTTGAAATGTACTTACCAACATCGGTTTGGTGGACATTTCTTCCGTAAAAATGTAAAGTCACCAGGATTTGAAGTTCTGGTGAAACAGGAAGACCGCGATTTGTTACTGGCTCTCTGATATTGACATTTTCGATCAAGAATCGAACCGTGGACTTATCGAATCGGTATCTTGAATAAAATTCAAGATCATCAAGTTCCTCAAATGGACTCGCACGAGTTTTATAAACTCTTGGCTTTCTAAATAGCTCGAAATCTTCAAAAATGTTAAAATCTTCTTCTTCTGGAAACATTTTTCTTAAAATTGTTTGTTATCAAATGACAAACGTCAGCTGGATAAAGTATACTTTAAAAAGAAAAAGAGGCGTTTTGCTGGTGTTAAAGTTAGACGAGCGCTTTAACGTTAAACTATGCTTTATGTCATTCAAAATTAACAAAAAGTAGACTCCCTCTTTAAAAATAATTTTTAGAATCGACTCCCATTCTAAAATTGATTTAGAGCAGGTTTTAAATGTTTGAAATTTTGCGCCAATGTATTTAATTTCAGATGGGGAAATGTCCTTTGTTACAAGGTTAAAGCATTTAAAAGCATTGAAAGGTATATTAGATTTAGATGCGATGTGTTTGATAAGATCATCCGGAAGTGTATCTACTTTAAATTTAGTAACATGCAGCCATCTAGAAGTAGTTAATGCATTGAGAGAACTACAGCCAGTCCCAACAATTTCATGATCATGGTTTTGTTTAGGTTTTGGTTTTCTCTGAATCTTTACACAGTTGCTAACATTGTTTACATTTGCCTTATTATTGACAAGTTCGTTATTCTCAGCAGCAGGTTCAGAGCCAGAGATAATGATGAGAGGCTGCACTACTTCATTTGCCTCACTCCTAATAATGGGTTTATATACATCATCTTTGTTACTCATATTGATATTACTTCCTGAGAAAGTTTCTGATATATAACATTCGCCATCATTATTCATTTCACCTACAACACCGATCGAATCAACGGGAGCAACAGTAACACCCAACCCAGTTGAAAGAGCACCACATATATAATAATCATCCACTTCTCCAACGTCCACGAGAGATTTATGAGAAGGACCATCGCTCAAAACCGGTTTGTTGTTGAAGCTCTTATCGTTGTTTGAACTTGCAGACATCGCAAGAGCACCAACAGCAGCAGAAGCATTAGCGTTTAAACCAGATGGACCAGCAGCACACGTTTCATCATCGTTAGCATTATCGTCGGCGATAATAACAAGATAAAGATCAGCATTGGTGTCCAAAACCGGTTTATTGTTTAGATTTTTGTTTACACTCTCTAATATTGGTAGAGGGGATGCACCAACAGGTGTGGGGGCAGTGGGAAAGGTTTGGCTTGATGCAGCGAATTTTAAAAGCTTAAATGAGTCATTGAGGGACGGGGCAAGGGACACACCATAAGGAGAACAACTAGACAAATTAAAATCATTGCTTCGCGCACTAGATGGAGAATTTTTGGCGATATTTTTTTTAATGCTTTGCAAAGCAGGGGAGCTAATTTTTTTTAGTGGTTTCTTAGAAGGTTCAATAACATTTCCTTTATTATTGCTTCGCGTTATTCGTGTAATGGCATGCACTTCACTATTGTTGTTGATGACTTTAGGATTATTATTATTATTAATAAGATAGGGAAAATCAATTTTAAGAAGACTAATGTTATGATTTAAGTTAACAATGAGCGCTTCTTAATTATTGATGTGTGGATAAGCTATTTGAACAACACTTGTCGCACTTAAAGCAAAAATTTGTCTTCGAATTCAAGATGTTATATTCGTTTTTTTTAAATTTTAGCACAAGTCAAATGCAGCACAGAATAGCAGATAGCGCACGAAATTGATTCGTTACGAGCAACTTTATTACAAATGATAAATTAATCATGATTTAAGTTAAGATTTAATTAGGATAAGACAACAAAACGACTGTCTCGATTGATTTATCAGATTGATTTTTATAAAGTGTTTTAGTGAAATAGCCACTTGCCACAACCGTAATACTCGCGCTTCAGGGAATGCCCATCAGCTTACCCCTGAGCCCGACTTCTTAAGCCGCCCTATACGAATGTGGAGTGCCTAACCCGACTCTATATTTCCTCTCCATTATAATACTCAGACATTCAAAACCAATGTGCATCGGTATATAATTTAAATTCCTCTCCAACTTTCCAAAAACGCTCGCACTTTGCTCAAACATCTTAAGGGTAGCGTGAAAATTATAAAGAAAAAAAAAACTAATTATAAAAGACACAATTGAATTTTTGAAAATCATAAGATTATTATATTTTACCTGTTTTCATTATATAAACTATTATCAATTTTTAATAAATATTTATAAATAATATGACTTGAATTACTGTTTATATCTATATATATAAAAACGAGTTTAACTTTTGTGTGTGACCTTATAACTAGAATACGGCTGGATGGATTTTTATAATTTTGTTTTTAAATGAAAGGGGACTATTTGGAGATGGTTTAGAAACAAACTTTTTGAAAATTGGTCCAACCTAAGTTTTGTAACCCGAGCTACATTTAACATTTAAAATAATACCTCAATCGTGAAGATTAGATAATTATTATAAACGAAGTTATTAGCAGACGTAATCTAAATACCTTTCGATTTCGTACAACTATCTAAAATGAGCGAAACCCTATCAAAATACACCAACACAACCCACACTATAAAATAAATTAAATATATGTATAAGACTTTCGAATTGATTTTTCGGCACTTTGACTGTGGAAAAAATTATTTAATTATAATTTTTTTTAAGGCATATGTCTGTTTGTAATTTGTTTTTCATTCGTGAAAGTGAGGCTCGGAAAAAACTTTCTTTTTAATTGGTCCAACGTTCTAGCAGCAAGTGTTTTTTTCGTTCTTCTTCTTCTTCCTTTGCTTCGGCGCTGTTATGATCTCGATGTCGAGGGGATCATAACTCTCCCACGTATCTGCTTCACACTAGTGATCCGCCTGTGGGGTTCGCCGGGTTGACCTCAGAAATCGGCGGCAAGCCTCCCGGTTTTGTATTGTTCCATTTCTGAGGCCAACTGAATGCTGGTGTTTTTGCATTTGTTTGTACCAGGAGTGTTTAGGCCTACCTTTCTTTTTATTCCGAATTGGAACGTTGTATGATATTGCCTTTTTGACGGGGTTCTCAGGATCTCTCCTTTGAACATGGCAATACCAACTGAGTCGGTCGTGTTCAATTTTTTGGGAAATGGTATTCTTAACATGAAGGCTTCCTCGGATCTTCGTACTTCTAATTCGATCAAGCTTTGTAACTCCTGCTGTCATACGAAGCATCTTCATCTCAGCTGCCGTTAGCTTACTCTCATACTTTTTGTACATTGTCCAACATTGTGAACCGTATGTGAGTGCTGGACGCACAACTGAAGTGTAGAGCTTTCCTTTCAGCTTAGGGGGCATTTTTCGGTCACAGAAGATTGCAGAATTTTCCCGCCACTTCATCCACCCTACGCTTACGCGATGATTGATATCGTCATCACAAGTAGCTTCGTTATTTATCATAGACCCCAGATATTTAAACTTTTCACACTTGGGAAGCACTACTCCATTCAAATAAATGTCTGGAATAGGCCTGTGTGGATCAGAAAATGGGCAGCATAGGTATTCTGTCTTTTTCGCGCTTATGCGGTACCCACTTCCTTCTAGAACATCCACCCATACGTCAAGTGCTCGTTGTAGGGATATCGGGTCTTCACTTATGATGGCTCCATCGTCAGCAAAGAATAACTGATGCACTTTTGGATCCGTCACTTTGCCTTCAAGCAGGTAATCAAGAACTGTAATAAAGAGCAGGGGACTCAAGACACTTCCCTGGTGTACACCTACTGTGATTTCGAATTCTTCGGTGACTCCAGCTGCGCATCTTACTTTAGTAACTGCTCCATCATACATGTCCATAATTATCCGCACATAGGTTTCTGGAACTCCTCGTTGCCTGAGGGCCACCCATATTAGATCTCGTGGTTGCCGATCGAATGCTTTTTCAAAATCAACCAATACGACATGCAAATCCTCCAAAGAATCCCGATGTTTTTCCATAATTATTCTTATACTCTGGATTGCATCCGTGGTTGACTTACCTCCGACAAACCCGCACTGGTCATCAGATAGCCTAATTATTTTTCGCAGTCGGCTACCCAAGACTCGCTCAACGATCTTCATGGTGTGTGACATCAGCTTAATCGAACGGTAATTATCACAGCTTCGAGTATCACCCTTTCCTTTATAAATTGGAAGAAGGTAACTTTCCCTCCATTGATTAGGCATGCGATCACCTCGTATAAGTTTGGAGACAAGAATCATGAGCCATCTAAACCCGATGTCTCCCATCTTTTTCCAAAACTCTGAGGGTATTTCGTCTGGGCCAACAGCTTTTCCCTTTTTGGAGTATTTTACCGCCTCACTAACTTCTTCGACTGTGACGTCGGATACTTCGCTTAAGTTAGGTGAAGCTATTGGAAAGTATAGCCTTGGAAATTGTTCGTTTAGAAGTCCGTCACAATACTGTCGCCACCTGTGAAGAATTTCGTTGTCTTCCACAAGTAGTTGGCCTTGAGCATTGTTAATGAACTTTGGCGAACAAATCTCCTGGGCATTTCTTCTTCTTTGAGCGGCTATTTTGAAGATAGTTGCGCCCTTATTCGTGTTTTGCCGTAGCTCTTGAATAGCACCAGCTGTCGGGGTAGAAATTTCATCCAGCTCCCGATACAGGTTTTCTGTATTCTTTGCTTGAATGTGTTTTTTTCGTTAAGTTTTTTTAAGTTTCAATTTTCAGCTTAATTAGATTTGTTTAAGGTAAGTAAAATGGTTTTCTAAAATATATTTAAAAATCGTGGATTGTGAATTTTTCTTGAGTAGGTTATTGCATTTATTTTTAAAGTTGTGTAGATATATCCAATAATTTAATATGTATTTGATATAGTATAGCGAATGGAAGGCAAAAAAAGTTATTATAAGGAAGAATCAGATGGAGTTATCAAGCAATAGCAGTGCAAAAAAGAACAGCTTAAAAAAGAAATAAAGGACCAAAAGGAACAGTTCGAGAAGCATCACATAGAACAAGAAAAATACTTGAAACAATCGAAAAAAGGATGGAAGACCATATTAAAGAAATTGTTGTAAAGAGAGGGATGCTTTGAAAAAAAAAATATTGAATCAAAGGATGGTGGTAGTGTACTGCCTTCAACTGATAAACCATCTACATCTCAAGGTCAATTTAAGAAAGTTGATGATGATCGTGAAGAAATGCCCATAGTGAAATTTTTAAAATTGTTGGCCTTGAAACTGCTTCTAGGACATCAATCAAAACATCTTCACAAATAAAAAAAAGTGACACCGCTGTGCTTGGTATATATATATATTTTATATGCCAGTGATTTAAAAAATTTGACGGGAGTTTTTCAATGTATAGATTGCGATGAAGATAATTTGGATTTAAGTTTGATATCTGATTAACTTATGTCTGGAAAATATGACTTTAAAAAAAATGAGAAAGAGAAGAATGCGTCTGTTTCGTCATTTAACAAAATCAAAGACACAAGTTCTATTTCGATAGGTACAATTAATGTTTGGCATGCTACTGAAACACCTACATGTAAAATTTCTATGAAAACAGGCATGGCAAAAGTTTTGCAGAAATGTAGTATAATCGTTTGGGATGAATGTACAATGGCTCACAAAGTCTTTGGAAGCGTTAAATAGAACGTTGCAAGATTTACGTGGGAATCAACGGATATTTGGTGGTGCCTTGATATTGTTAGCAGGTGGTTTTCGCCAAACATTGTCTGTTATTCCTCGATCTACAGCTGCTGATGAATTGAAAGCGTGTTTGAAATCATCGTATTTGTGGAGGCATGTAAAAAAAACTAACCCTAACTAAAAATATTCGCGTTGAATTAGAGAATGATCAAACAGCTGCCGAATTTTCTTAACAGTTATTGGATATTGGAGATGGAAAATTACATGTTGATAATTCAACTGGCTTAGTAACACTACCAACCAATTTCTGTCGAATGACTCAATCAAAACAAGAATTGATTAATAGTGTATTTCCAAATATAGCACAACCACTCCATAATTATAATTGGTTGAGTGAAAAGGCAATTTTGGCTGGAAAAAATAAAGACGTAAATGATATCAATGCAAACATTCTGAATAAAATACCAACTCAATTTTTTGCATATAAGTCCATCGACACAGTTATGAATCAAGATGATGTTGTGAATTATCCCACTGAATTTTTAAATTCTCTTGATTTGCCTGGTTTGCCACCACATTATCTACCATTAAAAGTTGGCGCGCCGATAATAATGCTACACAATATTAATCAGTCTCGGCTTTGCAATGATACGAGTACAAGACTTGCAGTAAAAAGGTGGTTTAACAATGTGATCGAAGCAACAATTTTAAAAGGGAAATACAAAGGTGAAGTTGTCTTAATCCCGAGAATTCCAATGATTCCAACTTATTTATCATTCGATTTCAAACGTCTGCAGTTTCCTATACGACTTGCTTTTGCCATTACGATTAATAAGGCATAATGCCAATCTTTCGGAATATGCGGTATTAACTTAGAGGTTCCAGTATTTGCGCATGGGCAACTATATGTTGCATCTTCAAGTGCAGGCAAGCCATCTGCCTTAATAATTTTAACAGATGGAAAAACGAAAAATATAGTATATCAAAAAGCACTAGAATAAAATGTATTTAAAATTGAACACAATGCAAATAAAATTTTTTTGTATGTTGTATTGAATTAGTTATTTTATAACACCCGGCGAAGCGGGTGTATTTAAGCTAGTTAATATTATAGAAGCCTTTTCTATAATCACACACCATTTAAACAAACAATAATACTTCAAACACTGATAAACATTTGTATGGGGTTAGAATATTGCGAGGTGGTCTCTGTTCGAATCCAGCCTGTTCCACTTCTACCTTATATGTTTGCTTAGAGGAAGTGACAAATATAGCAAGGGTATCTCCTGTCAAGAAAAGTGCTTCTCATCTTGGTCCTTCGATTCGTAGGTTCCCTCCATTACCGCTGAGAGAACTCAAACAGGATTGGTTGAGAGTTGTAAGTCTCTAGGTATTGGTTCTCTACAAAAAGTTTTGCACCAATTTTGAGAATTTTTAGGTAGAATACAATACGACTTTTGAAACTAGAAGTTAAACATACATAAAAAAAATTATATTAGAAAATTAAAAGAATGTAATTTAACAATATTATTTTACTGATCTTACAGCCTGCACCGGAACCATACGATCATAGCGTCGACGAAAGGGAACATACTGTGGAACAGTGGAAAGAATTAATTTACCAAGAAGTTATGGACTATGAAGCTCGAAACTGCATGCCAGGGCGGTAAAGCAAGAGTTAATTACATTTAAAATTAAATTATTAAAAAAATACAAATAAGAAATATGAAAAATGGCATAAGGGAGAATATTTTCAAAGATAAATAAATAAGCAAATAAATTTAAAAACATTCTCTAGATTATTATATACCTATATAATTATCTATTAAATTAAATGCACTTATATAAATTATGTGTATATAAATAATATATGTTAATATACAATACGTATTTCATATTATTACCGTTTTATTAAATTATAAATTAATTACTAAAGGACATATTGTCACATCACATAATTTATTTATACAAATTAATAAGCTGACGATGCTAGCCAAAGTAATATTACTTGGTTATTATGTATACATTGAATAATTATTATGTTTTATCCTGCTTTGCACGTTTGTTTTTTTCTACGTTTATTTATATTGAAATACATTATAAGGCTAACACGTATAAAACAGCAAAATAAGTAGATATCCTCCTAAAATATTATCAAATGAAATACAAATTCACCTACTATTTAGAAAATAGTACAAAAGTGTTTTATTTATTTATTTTTTTTTTTTTTGAAAGCTGTAACTAACTTAGCAATATTTTGAATACTGAATTCTAATGCCTGGAAGAAGTCTTCATTCTATTCGAGAGTTAAATTTAAAATAGTATGCCAATGTGAACAATTTTCCCGCACAATTTCAGAATTTCATAGTAAACAATGTTATTTGTTTTGAGAAAAATACTCCACAACACATATTTGACCGGTAGAAACAGTAATCCGTTCAATAAAACCTATCGAAAATCCACACGTCTGTTACCGAAATTAATAATTTTTAATAAATTATTATTGACCCCGATTACCGATGTCGTAAGCGACAGCAAAATATACGACCTGACACGATCTGCATTCCATAAGTCGTTTCCAACTTTTGTCACTCGTTTTGTTGTCGTCTGTAAACGTCAAACGTCGTTGAACACTTTCGTTCTGTAAGACGAAAAAATACGACGACTAAGAAAAAAAAACGACGATATCTCTCGTTCAAAAATTTACACACGACAGGGAAATGGAAGGTCGCAAAACTGCAAGTATTCTTATTAAATAATTTATGTTATCGAATTAATTTACGATAAATAAAACAAGTACATATTTGTCTATAGTTTTTCACTTTACTATACTATATAATAAAATGTTGTGATTATCAAATGAAAACTAATTCCAGACGCTCGTAGATCTGATGAAAAGGACGAGCAGTTAGGGGGTTTTTTTAAGGGGATACAAAAAACGTCCTCCAGTAAGAGATGGAGATGCTTGGCAAAAGTTTTGAATCGCTTATTCCATAACTATAGACAAATTGTTTTGCTCTTATTATGTTTGGGGCGAAGAAGAAAATAATCCACAATTTAAAGGAAATAAAAGCAGCTAGAGAAGTGGTTAAACCCAACTGGAAATTTAAGCAGGGCCCTTATTATGAAATACGAAACGAAAGGCAGAAAAAACGAAACCTAGGGAAACGATAGTCACGGTGTAAAGCGATTATAAGAAACGAAAATGCAATTAAAGAAATGTTGCCAAACAAAAATGAAAAATAATATTATTTTTTAAAGCGCAACAGGCTTCACGCCTATTATCAAATGTCAAAATACAAGTGTTTATAAAATTTTATTTGCATTACTCCAATAAAATGTTTTTAAGTTCGGAATACTTTTTTGAAAGCGAGGATGAATATTCATCTGAAGAAAAAAATCGTATAGAAAGAAGACTTATTAGAGATTCATCGAACCCTATGAGCCTTCCTAGTGCTACGTAAGTAAAGTTTAGTACTTCCCCATTGCATTTAAGGACTTTAAAATGTTTTCAAGGTTCAAGCAACTTTTCCGCCTTAACAAGGAAACATTTAAATATGTATTGGAAGAGATCGACCCTCATCTTCCAAGTTACACATCAATATATATACCAAATATAATCAAACTTGGAGCAACTCCGGTTTCTAGCAGAGGGTGGGTACCAACGAGGAACCGGACAGGACTTCGTTGTTGGTATGGCACAGCCCACTATATCTGTTACCTTATCGAAGATTTTGCCAATTATGGAAAACATTCTCTGCCCAAAATTTATTTCATTTGGAGACACTGAAGATGAAAAGACTGAGAGCAAGCAACACTTCTATGAGAAGTATGGCTTTCCTGGCATTATCGGATGCGTAGATGGAACTCACATAAAAATTGTAAGACCTGTAATAAATGAGCATCTTCACTTTAACAGGAAGGGTGACCATAGTATCAATGCAATGATAGTAAGTACCATTTATTTAAGTAGATACATTTTTCTCTTAAACTATTTTTTTATTTTTCAAAGGTTTGTGACTACAAAATGAGGATCCGAGCTATTGACGGGCGCTATGGAGGAGCCTCACACAACTCATTTATCTTTAGCTTGAGCACATATCGCAGACATCTTCTTGAACAATGGAGTAATGGTGATGGTGACAAGAGAAGTTGGTTACTAGGCACGTACTTATTCCTTGAAAACTTTCGTTGTTTTTTTTTCTTTAATTTATTATTATTTTTTGTGCAGGTGATTCTGGATACACACTGGAACCATGGATGATGACACCCTATAGGAATACTGGAAAAGGAAGTCGAGAAGAACATTTTAATAAAGTGCATTCTAAATGTAGGAACATTGTTGAAAGGACGATAGGCGTTTTAAAGTCAAGGTTCAGATGTATACTTGGAGCAAGTCAACTCCATTATTCACCAGACAAGGCTATCCAGATCACAAATGTTTGTGCTGCCTTGCACAATATTTGCAAAAAATTTGCTGTACCAGATGTACCGGTTCAGGACAATGGTGTAGAAGAAAAAGGCGATGGTATTCCAAGTGATTTAAATCAATATTCAAACAGCTACAGAGATACGGAACCAAATCAAAGACCTTTTATAAACAACAAAATTCTTAATTGATTTATTGAACACTGAGGTGTAAAGTTTATCACATCATTAATGCTAATTATTATTGAAATAAAAATAAATAAATAAATACGAGTAAGAAATTTAAATTAAAAAAAACTTTCAATTCTAAAAAAAAAATTAAAATGGACGGAAATGTCGATAGAAAAAGAGTTTCTTAATCATCAGAACTGGTTTCGGAGCTTTCATTACAAACATGATTACTTTTCAGAGTAATTCCCATTTTGGATTCTCTCAGTTCCAATTTGTTTGCCTTTATTTCAATAAGGTCTAGGCGCATCTTATTTTTTCTTATATTGTTTTTTTTTCAACTCTTCAAATTTTTCTTTTTTTTTAATTCAAACAGTTTTCGGCTACGTCTATCAGCTTCTTTACTACAACGGTTTGAACTTTGCAACTCTTTTAAAATACCTTTTTGCGTATTTTCAAGAGATGTAAGTCGTTTACTTAGCATTTTAAGGACTTCCTCCTGGATTTGTACATGCTGTTCCAACATAGTGTTTCTCTTTTTTTTTTGTTTTTTTCTTGGGTAGGGGTGGCGGTGGGTTACTGCTTGCTGTGACATTTTCAGCGTCTTCACATTTGTCTGGGGTGCCAGCACGTAACTTGGTATAATCGATACAATCGAGCCTCGGCAGCACCTATTTTGGTTCAATCGAGTGTCCTCGATTGTATCGTCAGATTTGACAGCACACAAACTTGAAAATGAGGTTTGAAACAAAATTTTTCACTCGACAGAAAAAAGTTATCGTTAGCAGTGATTTTTTTAAGAAATAGCATGGAAAAACAAAAAAATGTCAATAAATAAGAAACTGACGGATGTTTCGAACACTTTTATGAGTTTTCACCATGATTTAGCCATAGGAATGCTTAAATGTACCCAAGGCAGGAAAAACAGAAATTTTCTTACAAGTTTCATACCTAATTTAAAATATACTAAAAAGTAAAAAACTTCACTCAAAAGGCACGGGCCGAGGTACATGCATGATTTTAGCATTAAGTACTTCCTCATCTTCATTCTTCACTTTCCGAATCAAACAATATCAGAAGAATACCAATTTGACATTTCACTTTATAGTTCACAATGATATTTTTAAATGGAAGTCACAAAGAAACTCGTCTCAAATTACGTGCTGCCGAAAATAATTTGTTTCGAGTTGACCTACGATCGACAATGCTCGATTGTATCAAGTTACGTGCTGGCACCCCTGGAAAAGGAAGTCGAGAAGAACATTTTAATAAAGTGCATTCTAAATGTAGGAACATTGTTGAAAGGACGATAGGCGTTTTAAAGTTAAGGTTCAGATGTATACTTGGAGCAAGGCAACTCCATTATTCACCAGACAAGGCTATCCAGATCACAAATGTTTGTGCTGCCTTGCACAATATTTGCAAAAAATTTGCTGTACCAGATGTACCGGTTCAGGACAATGGTGTAGAAGAAAAAGGCGATGGTATTCCAAGTGATTTAAATCAATATTCAAATTTCAAACATAGCTACAGAGATACGGAACCAAATCAAAACAACAAAATTCTTAATTGATTTATTGAACACTGAGGTGTAAAGTTTATCACATCATTAATGCTAATTATTATTGAAATAAAAATAAATAAATAAATACGAGTAAGAAATTTAAATTAAAAAAAACTTTCAATTCTAAAAAAAAAATTAAAATGGACAGAAATGTCGATAGAAAAAGAGTTTCTTAATCATCAGAACTGGTTTCGGAGCTTTCATTACAAACATGATTACTTTTCAGAGTAATTCCCATTTTGGATTCTCTCAGTTCCAATTTGTTTGCCTTTATTTCAATAAGGTCTAGGCGCATCTTATTTTTTCTTATATTGTTTTTTTTTCAACTCTTCAAATTTTTCTTTTTTTTTTAATTCAAACAGTTTTCGGCTACGTCTATCAGCTTCTTTACTCCAACGGTTTGAACTTTGCAACTCTTTTAAAATACCTTTTTGCGTATTTTCAAGAGATGTAAGTCGTTTACTTAGCATTTTAAGGACTTCCTCCTGTATTTGTACATGCTGTTCCAACATAGTCATGCTTATTTTGACATTCTCATGAATAGAGTCTATTCGTTAGAATGATTCTATTCCTTCGAATGAACTTTCTTAATTTTGAGATTCGAACGAACAACATTCATTTGCGAAAGATAGCATAAAATGAACTTCAAAAAAGATTCACTTTCATTGTCAGCTGCTTGACATTTACTATATTTATATTTGAATTAGTATGACCGTTTTACATTTTTTTTGTTTCTAAACATTTTATAGATGTTGGATAAATAATCAAGAAACAAAATAAATAATACACTTTTTCATTATAAAGTAAAGTTTAATCATAAAGAACTACATATTTATTACATTTTTTGTGTCAACTCAGCTGTTTTGAAACCATTCTTAAAAAAAATAAGTTGTTCATGACGCGTTCTAAATTTTTAATTTTTTTCGTATACACTTGGTCACACTAAAATATCAAAAACAAAAGAGAAGTGTTTGTGAAATGTCAAAATCAAAAGGTGAAATCTTTGTTTATTTGTAATTGTTTTGTTTATTGTTTAATAATTTAAATTTCTTGGATAAAAACATAAAATAATAAATAAAAATATGGCATTTGTGTTGTTTATAAATTAAGATGGTGTTGAAGAAGTGCAGAGGAGAAGGATAGTGGATGCTTTCTTTCTTTCCGTATCAACGCGGGTGGTAAAAAAAACCCTTTGCTACCTCCGGGTTTTCTTCCATTATTTTAATTAACTTTTCCTTTTGTTCGCGGTTTTTCCAGTTGGAATGCGACCTTTTAACATAAAACAAGAAAAAAAATAATAAAAGTAATTTATTTTCCATGAAATAATTAAAAACTTACATGTTTTGTTGTTTACTCGACAGAAAAATTCAAACGACACAAAAATGACATTTAATTCTATTCTTTCGAATGTCAAAATTGAATTAGCTTTCGCAAATGAATGAACTTTCTATGGATTGGGTGAACTTTCGATTTGTTCGATTAACATTCTAATGGCCGAGTCTCAAAATTAAGTTTCAACGAATTCGACTCACTTTCTAACGAAAGAGAATGTCAAAATAAGCACCAATAAAAGTAATTTATTTTCCATGAAATAATTAAGAACTTACATGAAAATAAGTTGTTCATGACGCGTTCTAAATTTTTAATTTTTTTCGTATACACTTGGTCACACTAAAATATCAAAAACAAAAGAGAAGTGTTTGTGAAATGTCAAAATCAAAAGGTGAAATCTTTGTTTATTTGTAATTGTTTTGTTTATTGTTTAATAATTTAAATTTCTTGGATAAAAACATAAAATAATAAATAAAAATATGGCATTTGTGTTGTTTATAAATTAAGATGGTGTTGAAGAAGTGCAGAGGAGAAGGATAGTGGATGCTTTCTTTCTTTCCGTATCAACGCGGGTGGTAAAAAAAACCCTTTGCTACCTCCGGGTTTTCTTCCATTATTTTAATTAACTTTTCCTTTTGTTCGCGGTTTTTCCAGTTGGAATGCGACCTTTTAACATAAAACAAGAAAAAAAATAATAAAAGTAATTTATTTTCCATGAAATAATTAAAAACTTACATGTTTTGTTGCTTACTCGACAGAAAAATTCAAAGGACACAAAAATGACATTTAATTCTATTCTTTGGAATGTCAAAATTGAATTAGCTTTCGCAAATGAATGAACTTTCTATGGATTGGGTGAACTTTCGATTTGTTCGATTAACATTCTAATCGCCGAGTCTCAAAATTAAGTTTCAACGAATTCGACTCACTTTCGAACGAAAGAGAATGTCAAAATAAGCACCAGTTTTTCTCTTTTTTTTTTTTTTTTCTTTTTTTCTTAGGTAGGGGTGGCGGTGGGTTACTGCTTGCTGTGACATTTTCAGCGTCTTCACATTTGTCTGGTTGATCCTCTTTGCTGATCATATTCAGAAGTTCCTCCTCATCCCATTCTTCCATTAAAACATGCATCTTTGGGCTGTTGCCGACGAGCACTTCATTCTGTCGCGGATCACCGAATTGTTTTCCTGAGACGGCCTCATTTAGGTCTAATATCGCAATCACAATTTTCTCATTTTCAGAATATATTTTTGCCTAAAAGGGCCGCCCCCTGTGCCGCTGAGATGGAGAAAATTGTCTCGCATTTTCCTTTTAAGGTTATACCTAAAATCTTTCCATACCTAATGAAAAATGTTATTATTATTAAACGCACAAATAAGTTTATTTCATAGCTAACATACCGTTTTCCAACCTTCCATTGTTTTAGCTGGAGGACCACATGCATTCAGCTTTTCGGTTAAAGCGTTCCAAAGGATTTTTGACTTCGCCTTGGCTTGGCTCGTCGGCAAATAATTTTTGGCGATGCTTGGATTGGTTTCCATAAAAGAAACTAGCAAATCCAATTGTTTGGCATTAGTTGGAGGCCTAGAAATATAAATATGTATGTTTTTTGTTTTTTCACACTTTTATTTACTACATTTTCCTCACATTTTTTAATTCCAATCAAAACAACAGAAACACAATTTTGACAAAAAAAAATGACAACAAACTCAAAACGAAAGTAAATGTCACTCGTTAATTTTAAAAATATTTAGAAGCAATCGCTTTAAGTATGGAAGATAATTTCGCCAAATTTGCGGGTGAAGTTCCGGAGCCACAAGAACAGAGAACTTTCGATGAAGCAGTGTGTACTCCAAGAAATAACCTTAAATGGTATCAACGAAAGTACATATAAACAAAGAAAGAAAAGAGGAATATAAGTCATACAAATTAAAGAAGCACACTGCTACTAGAGAAACAAAAAATTTTAAGATCCAAGAGGAAACACTTATAATTTATAAACATAGGATGGAAAGAAAAGAAACTAATAAACTTTTTTTATTTTCTAATAATTAAAAAAAAACTACATTTGTTCATTAATTGAACATCGAGCAATAATATTCAGCCTTATTGTGAGTTTCACCCGAACAACATTCCACCCGGAAAATTTGACACTTCACTTTTCGCCTATTGTGAGTTTCACCCGAAAAATTATTCATGTTCGAAAAATTCCCCTTATTGTGAACAATCATTTCGGGTGGAATGATATGCCATTTAGAGCCATAATTTTCACTTATTTTTATTAGGCGAACGAGAGCACAATAAGGCGGAAAATGTAATTTGTTTGTTTATTTTTTTAAGATAAAATTTAAAATTCATGCTTAATGTTATAATGCAGGAGCAAAACATTGGTGCTTATTTTCACATTTTCGTTCGAAAGTGAGTCGAATTTGTTGAAACTTAATTTTGAAACTCGGCGATTAGAATGTTCATCGAACAAATCGAAAGTTCATTCATTTGCGAAAGCTAATTCAATTTTGACATTGGAAAGAATATAATTAAATGTCATTTTTGTGTCGTTTAAATTTTTCTGTCGAGCAATATTACCTTGCGATTTTTAAGCCCGTAGGAGAGAGACGTGTGTGGTGGCGGGGTTACACAAAGCGGAAGATGCCTCCAAAAGAGAAACTAAGATTAAAAATAGCTTTCGTGTAAAAGCAGTATAAGTAACAAAACATGTAAGTTTTTAATTATTTCATGGAAAATAAATTACTTTTATTAATTTTTTTGTTGTTTTACGTTTAAAGGTCGCATTCCAACTGGACAAACCGCGAACAAAAGGAAAAGTTTATCAAAATAATGGAAGAAAACCCGGAGGTAGCAAAGGGTTTTTTTACCACCCGCGTTGATACACCATCTTCATTTATAAACAACACAAATGCCATATTTTTATTTTTTATTTATTATTTTATGTTTTTATCAAAGAAATTTGAATTATTAAACAATAAACAAAACAATTACAAATAAACAAAGATTTCACCTTTTGGTTTTGACATTTAACAAATATGTACCTACTTTTCTTTTGTTTTTGATATTTTAGTGTGACCAAGTGTATACGAAAAAAAATAAAAATTTAGAACGCGTCATGAACAACTTATTTTTTTTAAGAATAGTTTCAAAACAGCTGAGTTGATACAAAAAATGTAATGAATATGTAGTTCTTTATGGTTAAACTGGCAAGAGTACGATAACTTAGGCGCCAAGAAATTATAACGGTTTTTTGTTGAACAGTTCAATACAAGCATTTTTTACTATGGGAGGGAGGGTATATCACCCCAACGGTAATACTTATAATTAAGTATTATACCTTTTTTTAAAGCCAATGCTCTGTTATATTAGATAGTTTTTAAATGAAGTGAAATCTATGCACAGTTTTTGAAAAAAAAAACAAGTTTTAAACTCAAATTTTGGGAAAAAAAAACATTAAAAAAAGTTTAAACTTAAATTTTTCAAAACTGCACAGTTATATATCACTCTTTTTCCTAAAATTAGTTGCTCTAATTTATTCTTATTCAAAAACTGAAAACTAGATGATTTTATGTTGTCTAGTTTTTGAGAAAATTGAAAATAGCTAAAACTACTTTTTTATGGGATATTTGCTTTTTTTAGAGTTGGGCAATTTAGTTCATTTGACTGATCGATCAATTTAGTTCAAATCACGCTACTGAACTAGTTCGTTCATTTAAGTTCAATTTAGTTCAGTTTAGTTCAAAATAGTCCATTTAATAAAGAATAAGAAAAAAATTTTAGCTAGTTAAAATTGCATCCAAATTTGAGTTAAACTGAAGCATTTTACACTTAAACCAAACACAAAGTTAATAAAAATAAATATTTTATTTCCCATAAATAAAAATATACATAAAAAACTTGTTTTGTATCACAATATGTACTTCAACATATTATTATATTGAAAAATGCTATCTATTATTACATAAATTTGAATGGAAAAATACCAAGGTTTTGACATTCTTTGGGCTTAGCAATGTTCGTCTGTCATTAATTATTTGGCCAGTTGCTGAGAAAACACGCTCGCATGGAACCGAAGAATACAAAATTTTTTTAAAACGTAATTTTATATACATATAAGGATAATTAGTACGCCCCGGTCGTCCCACCATTCGAGAGGATCCATGTCTAGAAAGAGAAGACAAGGACAAATGATGGAAATTCCCTCCCTATAGATAGGAACTTATTTCATTTATATTGGAGCAAATGTAGGATTTTTATTCAAATACACGAATTCTTAAACGGTTACCACTCAGAACAATTATTTTGTGTGAATAGATAATTATTTTTGTAGGCAGATTTTTCAAATGCAGAATTTTGAAAATTGGAGTTTTGAGTATTATTCTGAAATACAGAACAATTATATTGAAAGCTAAAATTTTGAAGAGTAGAATTTTGGAATGCAGAATTTTGGGAAATTAATTTTGAACAGCAGAAGTTTGAAAAAGGAATTTTGAAATGCAGAAAGTTTAGTAAGTAAAATTTTGAAAAGGCAAATTTTGAAATGCAGAATTTTAGGAAAGAAAATTTTGAAATGCAGAAAACTTAAAAAGTAAATTTTTGAAAAAGATATTTTGAGAAGTAGAATTCTGAAATGCAGAAAACTTAATAGGTACAATTTGAAAAAGCAGAATTTTGAGAAGTAGAATTTTGAAATGCAAAATTTTGGGAAATATAATCTTGAAAAATGTACTTTGAGAAGTAGAATTCTTAAATGCAGAAAACTTAATAAGTAAAATTAGAAAAGCAAAATTTTGAAATGCCAAATTTTGGGAAATAATATTTTAAAATTTTGTGCTTTTTTACTTAAGCTAAGTGTACACGATTGGTAGATCTTACAATATTGTCAGATCTGTCAGTGAAAAACATGCTTACAACGTCTTACAATCGTGTAGTCTTACAATTAATTGTCAGAAAATTTGTCTGACAATTAATTGTTAGATCATTGTCTGACAATTAATTATAAGAAATCTGACAATCATGTGTACGCTAGCTGACAATCGTGTAATCATCCAATTAATTGTCAGAAAATGTATCTGACAATTAATTGTAAGACGGTAAATTGTAAGGTATTTCATAATCGTGTACACACACAATTTATTGTCAGGCCTTCCAATTTTTATCGTTGTCTGACGTTTCTGACAATGAAGAAATTGTAAGATGTTCTTTTTTAGCATCATACAATTTTTTCATTGTCAGACAATTGGCAGCCAAGGTTCAATTGTCACAGTTTCCATAACCACAAAAACTGACAATTAATTGTGTGTGTATACGGTTGGTAGAAAATCTACCAATCTCTTACAATTAATTGGTAGGTATTAACCCGGCTATCTGAAAATGAATTGTCAGCCAACTTCTGACAATTAATTGTAAGAGATTGGTAGATTTTGTACCAACCGTGTACACACACAACTTATTTGTCAGCTCATTGGTAGATAATTGTCAGACATTGTAAGATCTTACAATATTGTAAGATCTACCAATCGTGTACACTTAGCTTTAGTAAGTAAAATTTTGAAATGCAGAATTTTGAGAAGTAGAATTTCGAAATGCGGAATTTGGAGAAGTAGAGTTTCAAAATGTAGAATTTTGAAAACTTTAATTTTGACTAAATTTTTATCAATTAAAAAAAAATCAGGTGATACATCACTCCCTACATCACGAGTATGCAATTTTTAACTCGCTAAGATGCCTAGTTTAGCCTGAAATCACGTTTGAAAATGTCAACTTTGGGGGGTCTACGAAGCTCCGTTTAGCCGCAAATCGCATTTAAAGATAAACATTTGTTTTTCGTTACATGCGATACGTGGATTGAAAGGGGGCACTCCCTAGACCACGAATATGCAATTTTTAATCCTCTAAGATACCTAGTTTAGCCAGAAAACACGTTTAAAAATGTCAACTTTGGGGGGTCTACAGAGCTCCGCTTAGCCACAAATCGCATTTAAAGATAAACATTTGTTTTTCGAAAAAAAAAAAATATTTTCACATTTTTTACTTCTAATGGAAAAAAATATACATATGTATGTATTAAATGTGTTTTTTTTTTTTTTTGTTTAATTTGTAATAGGTAAACTTCAACTACTAAATCAGAAAAAAACAATTTCTGCTAAAATAATTAACATGGCGATTTTTAAATGTGGCAACCATGTCTTATTTTTTCATATTTCAGCCGTTTTTTAGAGGCAAATGGATATGTATAGGTGTTTGAGCAGCATTATACATTAATTGCCAATAAATTTTCGCGTTTTTTTCTCATAATCATTGTCTGTGCGATTGGCAGTGGTTATTTATTTTAAGGTAATGGTTGAAATTTTTTTTTTCAAAAAATGGGTATTTTTTGTACCCTCCATGAAACCATTTTTTTTGTTTTTCATTGTATCAAAAACGGTACAACCGATTTTGATCATTTCATCATTTATCAATATTTCGAAAACCCCATGCTAGATTTTTTTTAAACTTGATAAGGAAAAGTTTATCAATATAATCTACAAATTTATTTTACCTAAAAATAAAGGTACCCACCATACAAATGTAAAAAAAAAATTAAAAAATGGTTTTCAAAAATCGTATTTTTCTCGAAAACGGCGGCGGCGCCTGGAATTTTGATAAATTTTTTTTTTCTTTGTATGATCTTTAATTTAAATTTTGAAATTAAGGGGGTGGCCGTGGCGCGATGGATGTGTGCTCGCCTGTGAACCCCATGATCACAGGTTCGATCCCTGCCGTCGTCTATGTCATTTTAATTCCATTAAAAACCTTCTAAAAATTGTCATCAATGGGTTGCTGGTTTGTTCATTGCATGTTGTTCAGGCATAACACTGACAACATGTAATTGAGTTAAACTAGTATGCCCAACAAGGATGAACACGAATAAAATAATGCGAATTATAAGCAATATAGAAATAAGACACGGCATTCTCCGCTTTAGTTCAGCCGCCATCCCTGGAGATAAAATATCTGAGACAACAACCTTCAGTCTCAGAACATCGTGCCACACATCTTTTCTATCCTTCTTTCTCTTCCGTAACTTTACGCCCGCGCTGTGTTGAAACATTTAAAGGGTAATCATAATCCCTTGAGCGCGGGTAGATTATAAAAAAAAAAAAAAAAATTACAGCTTGTACCTACCATAGAACTTTTTTTTCAAATTTTAACATTTGACAATTTTCTCATTATCGATATTTTGTATAGAGATGCTTCCAAAAAGTTTAAAAACATATTTTTTTAATTTTTGGAAAAAAAATATTTTTTTTCTTGGAAAATTTGATATCTCAAAAACGGCTCAATATTTTTATGTGGAAAAAATTTAACTCGAGATTTTGATCAAAGTTGACCTTACGATGATAGAGAAAACGAAAAAATATTTTTTTATCTAAAAAAATTGTTTTTGAAAAATCCTAGAATCTTTATTTTTAAATACTTAAAATTTATATCCCAAATTTTTTTCTAGAACAATTTTAAAGAAATTTCTTATATTTAAAATTAGTTTAATAATAAAAGGTTTTTAAAACTTTGTTTGCATAAATTCGTACTTTTTATAAAAAAACAAAATTTTTATTTTAATGAATTAATAATTTCCAAATTTGGTGAAAATTCGTAGACAAACATTAAAAGAAATATTTGTTTGTTCAAAATTCGCAGGGCAAATATCTTTTTTACAAAATATATGGATAAGAACTACTTTTTGTAAAAAAATTTTTATTTTTATTTTAAAAATTTTTCATTTGGGGGTGCATCAATAATTTTTTAAAATTGACACCAAATTTCTTTTTTTTTTCTAAAATTGCTTATAAGCATTTACAATGCATACAAAATATTTTTTCCAAAAAAGGTATCTGATTTTTTAAACATATTTAGGCCTATTCTGCAACATCTGTTATTCTGCTATGGATTTTCTGTTATGAATCGTAAAAGATTTCCATTTTAAAAGATCTTTTATAATTGGTATTCAGGGGCTCGAACTTTTATAAAAGTCTGTTATGCAACTTCGAAAACGAAATCTGTTATGAAACTGAACTAAATCTGCTATCATAATCAGCTGTGATTAAATAAAATAATTCATCTGACAAAATTAAAATGGATGACGAACAAAAAAGTAATCTCTTCTCTTACACATTATTGGTGTCCTCTACACTCTACTTACATATACGGGTAATTCTACAAACAATGGAATAAAATGATACAAATTTCGGCACGACATTTTTGGATTCCAAAAGTCGTAAGAATTGTTTTAGATGATCATTAGAACGTCCCTTTGCGTTGTTGAAAGCGGCCAGTTAAAAAAATAAAAAATGACCATTTTAAGGACATTTTTTGAAAAAGGATGTTCATGGTACTGAGTTTTTTTAAAGGGAACTGAATAAATCTTTATTTTTTTTTCTTATTTTCTCTTGGGTACACATTGAAATATAGAAATTAAATTTAATTATTCTTCATAAACATAAAAATTCATGGTAAATAAATATTATTTAGCATTTTATTAAGAGAATATAATATTATTATAATTAAATTTTTTTTTCTAAGAATCAATTTAAAATAAATTATATTCTTTTTAAAAATTTTTAAAATATTTCGCAATGAAGTTCGAAGTTCAATATAACTAAAAATTTCTCTGGTTTCTGAATAAAATATCATTTGCTCATTTATTAACCAGGGGACTGAGGCCAGGGGACTGAGGTTTTTCATGGTTTTTGCGCAAAAAAGGTATTAAGGTTTTCCTTTAAAAAATAAAAATATATATATAATATTACAGTTTTATTAAATCTATACTATACTTCTAAAAAATATGCCTTCTTACATACAAATTTGTTTTGTAAAACCTCACCAGAGGACTGATAATCTAAAGGGACAATCCACGACTTCTTGCACAAATGTCTTTCACAATACTAACATAAGAAACAGAATCGATTTGCACCACAATTTTATTGTAAGGAGATTTGGTACTTCAAATTGCCAGTGCTGGAAATTCGATCGATATCCTAGTTTTTGATTTTTTCGACTGTTTCAATATGCCAGGGGACTGATATGAAATGCGGGGGACAAAGTTTAATTAGGTTTTTTGTAATAAAATAAATTACTAAAAAATATTTATCTATTTCGTAGCAAAGATGTTTTATTTTCCATAACTTTGCTGCAATTCATCTAAGTATGAGACCTGAAATGAGAGAACGGTAATAATTTTTCTTTGCGAAAACGCACTGGGGACACGTCAGGGGACTGAGAATCAGACACTTTGAAGAATTTTTTGAGCAAGATAAAATAAGGTCAACGTAATAATATTGTTAGGCCAGGTAGATATCAACAAGATTTAATTTTATAAAAAAAAAATCAGATTAAATAATTGAACGGATTTTAAAATATATCTTGGGCCACCGAAAATTCCATCGTTTGTAGAATCACCCATACATATGTTTATATAATACTCGTATGTGTGTAAATATATTTTCTTTCATTTGTCTCATTTTAAAAAGATTTCGTTGACGAAATAAAAAATATATCGTCGTCGTTCTATAAAACGTCCATTCTTAACAAAAATGTAATTTAATTCTTATTTAATTCATTCCAGATCAGCCATATTTGCAAAATATTGTATTGCACAATGGACGACGATCATATATCAATTTTTCATTGATATACTCGAATCTGTGTATGTATTGAAATCTTTTATGATAAAAGTCACAGAAGTTTGTCTTTTATTCTTTTATGATTTTTAACAGATTTCATAACAGATTTTGGCATGCTGAATACCAAAAATGCTATTCGTAAAAGATTTTGTCTATGTTCGAACGTTTGACAGTTCATAAAAGTTTTCTTAGCAGATTTTATAACAGATTTTAGCGTGCTGAATACCAAAATTAAAAATCATAAAAGATTTGTTGACAGCTCAAACATTTGTATGGAAATTCATAGCAGAATAACAGAATAGAAGAATAAAAGATCTCGCCGAATAGGCCTAATTATGTCAATAATAATTTTATTCTATTTATTCTAATTTTTTTTAATTAATTTAATTTTCTAAAATTATTTTTTTCTCGAAAAACTTATTTGATTTTTTTTCACAATTGCTTTATGTGAATATTTATACATTTCTGAAATTAAAACGTATTAAAAAATTTCTATATTTTTTGCAAACAAAATTTATAGGTATGAATAAATTTTAAAAACTGTTCTATACCTACATATATCAATTTGTTTTTATTTTTAATTATATAAACACCTATCAACGAATACAAATATTTTTTTTGTAATCAAAATTATTTTTTACCATACCATATTTTATATAGGTATGTACATATGAAAAAGCTATTTTCTTTAGTAAAAATATATGTAGGTATACGTACCTATTAGATTTTCTTAAATAAATAGTTTTGTACCTATATAATGTACATAATTATATTAATTGCAAACAAAAACAATTTCCACTACCTAACCAATTGCAATTATTATTTTTGTTCTTCAAAACTACACCAATTATTATACTTTTCAATAACAAAAATAATAATAATTGCAATCAACAAAGGTAAGTTACCTAATATATTAAGATAAAGTTCCTATGTAGATATACTAAAATTCAAAAAGCCTAATCCTATCAAGAATCAGAGTGCTTTCATAAATGCATGGTTGCGAAAGTCTGACGAATGCATAACTTTCATAAATGCAAATGATAAATGTCAGATTTTCATAAAAGCAAAACGCAAATATTTGCAGCGCAAATGTGCAACTATAAAAACTCACATGCAATCTGAATTTCTTTCTAAATGAAAGAGACAGGTATATAGTATAAGCGATTTCCTTTCCTTTATTGTTCAATCTGAAAAATTCTTTCCCTTGAAAATTCAAGGTTCAATTGAAAACATTAACGGCACCACAAAATTGTTCTGGCTCAACAAAAAACGACGTCATCAAGACTTTTTGGAAATCGAGAGACAAAAACTTGAAGTTGAGAAGGACAAGTTGGAGCACCTTAAAGAAATCCAGAACTTGCTTCGTGATTCGCAATATCAATATCCATAGTTTTATTTACATAATGTATGTACATATATAATAGTAGTTTAGCGTCCCTTGAAGGAGTTATTAATTTTGTTCTATAAGGTCGTGCCATTTTTATAAAGAAACATAGATTGTTAAGTGTCCCATGAAGGGGTTTTTTGTTTTGTTTTTGTTTTATCTTTATTTTTGTTTTGAAATAAAATTAATTTATTCTTGTTATTAAGAAGAAAAAATTGTTTTATTTTGTTTAAAATTGATTTTATTGAATATTTTAGTTTTTTACGACAGAAGCCATTCGCACAAAACATCTCTTTTTGTGATGGCGTCTAAGTTTTCGTTAACTGAATCATTTTCGTATATTTCTGCTTCTGTATTCTGTGTATTTTCAGTAAGAATATCAGTATTTTCAGGACTTTTCATTCGAATAAAATTATGCAAAACAATGCAGCTAATAACTATATACTTAGCGTTATTTAATTTTAAAAACTTTAAGTGGTTAAGGCATCGAAATTTGGATTTCAAAATACCAAACGCTTGTTCAATAGCAACTCTGGTCGAAGAATGTACGTAGTTAAATTTACGCTCGCGTTCAGAAAGGAATCCATTGTCTCTAAATGGCGTTAATAAAAAGGTATTCAGTGGATATGCTGAATCGCCCAAGATGTGCATGTCGTTGGGAAGTGTGAAAACTCCACCGTTTAAAGCTCTACCGATGGGACTATTGCTCCAAACATTTGCATCATGGCTGCATCCTGGCCATCCAAAAAATACATCCCTAAATACAAGATTGCTATCGCAAATTGCCTGAAAGAGTTCGTTTAAATTGTTTGGAAAACAAGATTTATGCAATTTAATGTACATACTTGCAGAAGTATAGAATGATATCCTTTTCGATTGTAGTAACTTATGGCGTCCTCACATGGGGTATTTTTCTTGATGTGTGTACCATCTACACAGCCAATAACTAATGGGATTCCGGGATGACCTTTAGCTTCAAATGACTCTGAGATATTAGCACTTTCAATCGTTGTAGGCCAGCGAATGTATTTCTTAGCCAAATACATCAATGGACAACATGTTCTGATGATTATTCCATGTACTGCTCCTACTGACAGATCAAACCTGTCTGAAAGTTCCCTATAACAGTTTTGATTGCAGAGAGCCCATAATGTTACATACAGAGATGTTTCCATGTTAACTTTTGGTCTGCCCTTAGCTTTCGGTTTCTTGATTGCTTCGACTTCTTTAAGCAACTCCTGTAAAATTATTTGAATGAACAAGGGAATCCAAAGCATTAATCTTAATATTTACCTTAAAACATGATTTTGTCATTCTGAAATGAGAATAAAAAACATCATCTGGAAATAACTTTATTTCATTGACGTAGTTTTTGTTTTTTGGAATCTTTCGTCGATCTAATTTTCTCAATTTTTTTTTTAATAAAATCATACTCATTTTTTGAAGCCCCTCCGATTCTTCCTTCTTAGAATATCAATGCCATTACTTTTAGTATGGCGATTCTCAGAACATTCATATTTGGTATGAAGAGAGCTACTGATTAGTCGTGTTATTTTGGCGGGCATTTTTATATTGGTTTAATTCAATTCTAAATTATCCAAATCGACTTCTTTTAAGAATTAAAAATAAATTTTGTTTATTATCTGTACACAAGTGAAAAGTACTTACAGTGAATTGGTTATATTACCTCTTTAAATCATTTTAAAACTTTTTAAAATAATTTCTTTGTTTGTGACACTTCAATAAAAAACGATTGTTCAAACCTTCTTTAATGTCTGACTCGAACAATCAACGAAACAATTCATCAAGCTCCAAAATTAAAACTCAATCACCGCGAACCCCCGTGGATCCCCTCTCACGCAAAAAAAAATTAAAACACAATATGGCTGATGAAAGTAAATCTTTGATGGATAAACTGGATGAAAAACTAAACAAGCAAAGTGAGTTTATCATTACTCTCTTATCAAAACAATTTAAAGAAAATAATGAATCACTCGCGCAACAACTGCAAACTCAATTCGTCGAAGTTAATAAAAACATATCCGATGTTGTAAACAGAGTCTCACAACTTGAGTCATCAATTACAAACTCTCTCGCCGATATTGCTGCACTCAAATCTGACGTATCTCATTTGAAATCATTATCATCTAATGTCAACACTGAATTTACTAACACAAAATCAAAACTCAATGATTACAAGCAACAACTATCCGATATGAATAATAAACTAGCCGACGTCACAACAAAACTCCAAAATTCTATCGATTCACTAGACGAACAAGATAACAAACGAATAGCATCTGATGCAGTGATTTTTGGTATCCCGCACACACCCGACGAGAATCTACGCTCAATGTTTAATTTACTGTGCCACGACATTAAGATCAAACCACCTGTATTGCAAGAAATTTTTCGCACTCGCCCGAGTAAAAACAATAGCAACAATACAGCAATTATTTTGAAATTTAGATCGGCTTATGAAAAGAACTTTGTACTCACTTCCATAGCCAAATTCCGGAAAGAGACAAAAACACAACTTTCACTATGCAACGTAGGATTTAAAAACTCTAAATCTCAAATTTATTTCCGCGAATGCTTAACAAATAAAAATAATTTGCTGTTACGGACGGCACTTCAATTGAAAAAACAACAAAAAATTGCGTCGGTGTTTACAATAGGCGTTTTTCTTTTTTAGCCCCGAGCAGGGCACAGAGCAGGGCCTGAGCGCTTAGAGCTCGCTCCGAACCGAGCGTGACCTGAGCGCTCTGAGCTAATTAAGAAACACATCTGAGCACTGAATTGTCATTGTATCATTTTTCAAATAAACCAAATGCCGAATTTATCTCCAGCGAAATTTCCTGGAACGCCCGCCATTTCCATTGTTTTGATTTTGTATTTCTTTTTTTCTTTTACTATCATCCCTTCCAAAAAAATTTAATGAAGTTAGCCGCGCTCAGCTTTTTGCTCCGTCTGCTCGGTCATTTATTATCGAGCTCATCGAGCGAGCCCCGTTCGAGCTCTGAGCTAAAAAAGAAATGCAAGTTGAGCGCTCAGGGCGCTCTGGGTTAAAAAAGTAACATAGTTCTTTTTTTGACAGTTCAGTGCCCCGCTCGGAGCTAAAAAAGAAAAACGCCTAATCCGTGGTCTAGTCTACGTCAAAAGTCTGTCATCAGATGAGAAAGGAGTATGTGTCAAAAACAGCGAAACCCTTGATGGAATTGCCAGCCTCACTCATGATCATCTTTAATTTTATATTATTATTATTATTTTTTTTTTATTTACATAAGTTACTTCCTTTTTTTTTTTCATTTAATTTTAATTTTAATCACTGTTCTACATTACATTTAATTTTTTTTTCTGTTCTACATAACATCTCTATTTTTTCTTTTTTGGTAAATATTTTTTCTTCCTATTTGTCTTTTCTATCCATAAACAGAATGGTTGTAAATTTGTATGAGATTTTTAATCTGGTGGACCCGATTTCTCGAATTCTATTGCCTACCATTATTTTTCTTCTATTATATGATGGCAATGAATTATGATGATGATGTTCCTGCGGTCGGCGGCGGTGTTGATAGAATTCTTCGGCCGATGATTAAAATTCTTTGCAAACAGAAGTCGGGTTTAAAAGTATGCCATTTAAATGCTCAAAGCTTATTCTGTAAAATTGATGAGTTTAGGGATGTGTTTGAGGAATCTGAGATTGATATTATCTGTGTTACTGAAACATGGTTTTCCGATAAGAATAGTGATTCGATGTATTTCTTGGGTGGTTACAGGCTTTTTAGGGCTGATAGGAATGGAAGAAGAGGTGGAGGTGCCGCTATTTATGTTCGGAAGGGTATTGAGTGCAAAATTAACTGCAAGTCATCAGAGGGTAGTGAGTTTGATTTTTTGTTTTTAGACATATTCGGTGACGAAGGAACTCTTCTCTTAGGCGCTGTTTACAGGCTTTATAATTTTGTAGATATTAGTCCTTTGCTTTCTCTTTTGGAAACTATTACTTTGGGCCCATCCAAGATTATTTTATGTGGAGATTTAAACAGTAACCTCTTAAACCAGACTATTCTCATCGAGGGTTTGAGAACTTTTAATCTGACTCCAGTTAACACTACCATTCCTACTCATTTTTCCAGAGATTCACAAACTCTTCTTGATGTTTTCTTTATAAGTGATGTGAATGATCTTATTCTATATGACCAGTTGTCCGCTGCAGCTTTCTCAAGACATGATCTAATTTACATGACTTTTAACTTTAAGATTAAAACCCCACCGAACTCGTATGAATATAGAGACTTCAGACATATTGATTATCCTGGCTTAGAGCTAAGCACTCAGAGTGTTGACTGGGAACAGATTTGCTTTCTACTCTCCCCGGATGAGCAAATTGACTTTCTTAATAACAATATAGTTAGTTTGTTTAATAGATATGTCCCGCTTAGAACCAGAACTATTAAACTTGGTCAACGTCCTTGGTTTAGTTCTGAAATTAGAAACCTGATTCTTCAAAGCGATCGGGCGTATAATATTTGGAAGCGTTATAGATTAGATGTCCATCACAATATGTATCGCAGTTTGCGTAATCAAGTGGTTAGCAAAATACGATCTGCCAAAATTCAACTTTACAGTAGAAACTTAGATCCCTCAATGAATAGTCGTCAACTATGGAAAAACTTGAAGCAAATCGGTTTAGGGAAAGAAAATGTGAATTGGGAAATGAATATTAATGTCGAATCGTTAAATCATGACTTTGTTACGTTACCGTTTCCAGCTCTTTCTAGTAATTCCTTAAACTTAACCGGGCCTTTAAATGAGTATTCTGCAGATGATCGCTTTGAATTTACTTGTGTGGATAGTACTGACATAGTGGAAAGTGTTTTGTCAGTTAAATCCAATGCTGTTGGGATTGACGGAATTCATCCTATCTTTGTTAAGTCAATATTACCGGTGATTTTGCCCTACATAACGCACACTTTTAATTCCATTTTAACAACGGGTTTATTTCCATCCCAATGGAAGCTAGCCAAAATTTTACCAATCCCGAAAAATGCAGGTGGAAATGAATTTCGACCCATTTCTGTGCTCCCTTTTTTGTCAAAAGTTTTCGAAAGAGTGGTGCAAAAACAGCTTAACGCATACCTCAGCGGAAAAAACATTCTTTCATCTAAGCAGTCTGGTTTCCGCCAAAAACATACATAGTTGTACTACTGCTATTATTAATATCGTTGAAGATATCAGACATGCTTTGGATGAAGACCATGTCACGTTCCTTGTACTGCTTGATTTTTCTAAGGCCTTTGATACTGTGGACCACTCTAATCTCTGTTTCAAACTCTCATCTCTTTATGGGTTTTCACCCTCCGCAGTTCTTTTGTTGTCTTCGTATCTTCGGGATAGAAGACAAGCAGTTTCAATTGGTAATAATATTTCAAGTTTCCTTCCGACGACTAGAGGAGTCCCTCAGGGTTCAATCTTAGGACCTCTTCTTTTTTCTTTATATATAAATGAGCTGCCCACTAAGATTTCAAGTTCCTCCATTCAAATGTATGCTGACGATGTACAATTATACAAGAGTTGTTCCCTGGGACTTATAGAAGATTGCGCATACAGAATAAATGATGACCTAGAAAAAATTTCCCATTGGTCTTTGAATAATGGTCTTTTCTTAAATCCGCGGAAATCCAAATGCATTGTGATTAGTAGAAAAGTTTTGAACCTCGATTACTTTCCCAACTTATATTTAAAGAACGCGAACATTTCTTATGTATCAACTGCAAGAAATCTTGGTCTGTTATTTAATAGAACTCTAAGTTGGGATGTCCATATAAACTCTGCAGTCGGTAAAGTCTATGGTGTTCTCCGAAGATTATGGCCCTCGCAATATTACACCCCCCTGAAAACGCGTATGCTTTTGGCTAAGACGCTTGTCTTACCAATACTGACATACGGGTGCGGGATATTTAGTAACTGTGACGCCATCAGCAGAAGAAAGCTTAATGTCGCATTCAACAATACCGTGCGATATGTATTTGGGTTGAGAAGATTTGATCATGTGTCGAATTTCTCAAAGGAACTTTATGATATGTCCCTTGATCATCTTATGCGTTTTCGTACCCTTATATTACTGTTCAACGTTATTAGTTCACAGCAACCCTGCAGTCTTTTCAACAGGTTACAGTTTGGTTCCTCTAATTCAACCCCGCTTCTCTTGTCTGGCATCAAGGCGACAGTTTTTTGTCAATGCCACCCGATTGTGGAACTCCCTTCCTAGGCATTTAAGGAGAGTGAGCGGCGAAACACAGTTTCGTAGAGATCTACATACTTATTTCAAAAATTAATTCTGTTTTTCTTTTATTATTTTCTATTTTCTATTTTTTCCTTTTCTTTCTTTTCAATAGAGATGTATTGTATTTTTTTTTCTCTTTAAAAATTGTAAAAAGTGTATATAATTATATAATAATTATCTCTTCTTTTTATTAGTAACTTTTTTTTGTTTTTAATTTCCCTTTTCCATTTATTGTAAATTAATTTAAAATTAATAACTTTGTTTGAATTTAAATGATGATAAAAGTAGTTTTCTTCAGAGTATTATGATTTATTATTAGCTTAACACTAGCTTATAAGAAGTATATTCTTAATGTGTATAGGCGTACATTGAATGAAAAATAAATAAACTAAACTAGATTGGTTAGGAGAGGGAAGTGTTCTGCCTAGCACATTAGATGTAAAGACCGCAAACACTAGGAGAAAACTCTCTACAGGAAAGGGGTAAGTCTAGCTAGCAAGGAGTAGAGTGGAGGTGTTATGCGTATCAACTGAGGCAAAGATCGCAAACACAATTATATTTATATATATATTTTTTTTTTTGATATGGGGAAACTTATTCTGCGTAGCAATGGGGGCTATAACCGCAAACACATTTACATATTTATTTTTTTTTTTGATTTTTTTTTAAATTACTCTAGAAAGAATTAGAGAGTTGATGCATCGACTAAATTTGATTTATATTAGAAACCACAAATCTAAAATATTTCACTGGAGAATATACAGGAGATAAGAAAGAAGGGGAACATAATTACATAGGAATGTGATTTTGTTTTCCATGGAAAATATGAATATACAGGAGAGAAGAAGGAAGGGGAACATAATTACATAGGAATGCGATTTCGTTTTCCATGGAAAATATAAATATACAGGAGATAAGAAGGAGGGGGAACATAATTGCATAGGAATGTGATTTTGTTTCCCATGGAAATAAAATATACATTTTCGTTTTAATTAGAGACCTCACACCACACATTTAGGTAGGAAAAGGAAATAAAAAAATGGGGAATGCACACTCACTTATTAAAAATAGTATCGACTATAAACAAAACAATTTATTTCTTTTCATGGAAAGCTGGAAAGAGCCAGGAGGCCAAGGAGGATGAACAAAATGTGTCAGGAGACAAAAAATTTTTATCACTAAGGAGAGCAGTAAGTCGTGCTGCAAATTATGCTAAAACCCAGGAGGTAAAGGAGTGCTCTCACGAAGGGTTGTTACTGAGGACAGATCGACTGCTACAGGTATGGGACAAGGGCAATGAATTGTTCCTAGAACTGGTAAAAAACGCAGATGGAGAATAATTGGAGAATTTGGAGACAGCCATGGAGTCCATGGAATTGGAGTATTTTGAGGCTGCGGAGATTATGAAAAAGCTGATAAATAAAGCATCAAAGGAGAAACAGTTGAATGAAGAACGCTCAGTCACCAACGAGGAGGTGCAAGGAAAGCAAGTCAACGTAAGTCTGACCTTACCTACGTAGGAACACGATATTAAAAATACTTGGGGGGAATTTGATGGTTCTCTCCTCAAGTGGATTGGATTCCGCGATCGTTTCAGAGCAGCTATCCACGAAAACGAGGACGTTTCACCGGCTTTTAAATATTCATATTTAAAAAAGTCGTTGGTAGGAAGAGCTGCAAAGGCGTTAGGAAAAAGCCATCTTAGCCAAGAAAGCTACAAGGAGGCTTGGGATATGAAAAACCATATCACATAACCAAGGAGCATTTAAATTCATTTTACCGGTTACCGGTACTACAAGGGAGGTCTTCGGCATATGAGTTGCAGAGAATGGCCAACGTAACTCACGAGACTGTTCGCCAATTAAGGTCTTTAGGAATACCGGTAGAACATTGGGACATGGTGTTCGTATTGGGGCTACATGAAAGGCTAGACCCTGACACAAAGAAGCAATGGGAGTTGCAGAGATCTTCAGAGACACCCCAGGTAGGATAAATACTAGAATTCTTGGATAAGTAAGCAGGAGCTTTAGAAAACACAAGAGGAAGTGGGAATTACCATCCCACGACAACAGGAGTTGGGAGAACGGAGACAGAAAAGTATTCTAGATATGAGCCCTCGACATTTAAGAGAGCATCAAAAATGAAGTATATTGGAGTTCCATGCGAAGCATGTGGGAGAGAATATCACGCGCTTTTCCACTGTCCGGAGTTTTTAGGATTAAATTTGAACGCCAGAAAGGATTTTGTGACCAGGAGAAAAATTTGTCCGAACTGTCTCAGGAAGGGACACAGGAAGGAGACTTGCTCTGGAATTAAATGTAGAGACCCAAAGTGCCAGGGGGATCCAGCACATAATAGTATGCTTTGCCCAGTAAAGCAGGGGTTCAAAAGCATTTTGACATTGCGAGGAGAATCAGCAAGAATGGAGAATCTACAGGGTAAGAGAAAGCTGTGACTAGAGGAGAAAGCAGCTAAACGTTTAAAATGGAGTAAACAGGAGGGAGACATTTTAAAATCACATTTGGAGTCAAATAACATTGGTAAGCCGGGAGGTTTAAAAACATTTAAAAAGAAAGAAAGATAAAATAAATGATAAACACTGAAATCTAAAATATTTTAACGCGTTTAATTTATTTTTTATTTTACCAGGTTTTAGTTTTATGCCAACAGTAATGGTAAGGTTTGAAAGCGATGGGAATACGTTTGGTCCAATAAGGGGATTTTTAGATACGGGTGCTCAGCCAAATGTAATGAGTTACAAACAGGTGCAGGAATATAGGCTTACCCCTCTGTCTACTACTAGGAGGGCGGTAGGCATCAATGGGGAACCTTTTAAAATTAAACAACAAATAAAATTAAAAGTATTTCCATGGCATGGAGCTCAAGATAAGGAGGGAGTGGAGGAAATATTTTGGGTTTTACCAAAAGGAAGCAATTGGGAGCCGATGATACCATCATCGGAATTAGATCACTCTATAAGTCAGAGCAAAATTGGAAAACCATAGGCGGACCCGGAGTATTGGAGACCTAGTCCAATCTATGTATTATTTGGGGTAGGATTTTTTGCAAAAATTGTCAAATCAGTTATTCAAAGCAATAAAAATGGTATATTT
The DNA here is from genome assembly GCA_963931855.1 of Philhelius festivus. Classification (NCBI taxonomy): domain Eukaryota; kingdom Metazoa; phylum Arthropoda; class Insecta; order Diptera; family Syrphidae; genus Philhelius; species Philhelius festivus. The sequence goes on from OZ007554.1 coordinate 104,462,778, forward strand.
TTGATGGAAACATTACTAGGAGTTATTATTTTTGGAGCACAAGACGAAAGGGTAGATGTATTGACAGGCCAGTCAATTTCATGTATCCAATATAAGGAGGGAGAACAATTAAACAAACTATTCGAGCGACTTTGGCGACAAGACCAAGTCAATTCATGTTATAGGTTAACGGAGGAAGAAATGTTAGTAGAAAAACATTTTATGGAAACATATAAGCGGGATAAATCAGGAAGATTCGTTGCAAAAATTCCGTTAAAAAAGGATATTAAAGAGCTAGGAAGTTCAAGGGAAATAGCGTTGAAACGTTTTTTATATTTAGAAAAGCGTTTTACAAAAATCAGGAGATCAAGAAAATTTATGTGGAGAAAATGAGAGGAGATGCAGTTAGGTCATCTCGTTTTAGCTACGGAAAGGCCAAGAATAGGAGAAATGGTGCACTATATACCACATCATTGCATTCCGAAGGATAATCGGATTGTTTTCGACGCAAGTTGCAAAACAGACAAAGGATTGTCACTTAATGATATTCAGATGTTAGGACCAAAATTGCAAAAGGATTTGCACGAAACTATCATGCGTTTTCGGAGACATAAAATAGCAATATATGCAGATATTAAGAAAATGTTCAATCAAGTTAAGCTTGATAAAGAACAGTGGAATTTGCAAAGGATATTCTGGAGGGAGGACCCTAACCAAAAGTTACAGGAGTATTGGCTAACCGTAATAACATTTGGATTGACGGCATCACCAATTGTGGCAGTTCGGTCAGTTATTGAAGCTGCCAGAAAGGCAAAAGGAGAATTACCAATCGCTGCCAAGGCGATATAAGAGGACTTCCACATGGATGATTGTGTGACAGGATCTCACACAGAAAATCAGCTATCAAATTAGCAAAAGAAATAGATATCATTATGAAAGGAGCTCATTTCGAATTACGAAAGTGGAAATCAAACAGCCCTGCGATTGTAAAGGCTATGGAGGCTATGGAGTCGGAATCGGAAAAAACTTTGTTATTTTCGGAGGGGGAAGGCACAACCATTTTAGGACTTAAATGGTTGATAGAGGAAGAAAAATTTACTTTTATAGTAAAAAACCCTAAATTCAATGGAGACGTAACAAAGAGGAGAATAGTGAGTCATGTAGCGCAGCTATATGATCCAAATGGATACATATCAATGGTAACTATTGTTGGAAAAATAATAATTAGGAGCTATGGAAACTTAAAATCGATTGGGATGATAAACCAACGATTGAACTACAAAACAGATGGTTAAAATTTTGGAATTCAATAATTTATTTAGAGAACTTCAGAATAGATAGGTGGTTGGGTACAGAAGAAAATTCGAATATACAAATTCATGGATTTTCGGACAGTAGCGAATCTGCATTAGGAGCGGTTATATTCATTCGTGTGGAACATGGGAATGGATTAGTAACTAGCAAACTAATTACATCAAAGACACGAGTGGCACCGTTGAAGATGGTAACCATTCCACGGTTGGAGTTATCGGCTGCGGAGTTACTTTCGAGAATGATTAAAGGATTGGTGGAGTCAATGGAATGGCCGAATATGGAGTATGTACTTTGGATTGATTCTAGTCCAGCATATTTTTGGATAAAAAAGGAGACAAGAGATTTAAAAACATACGTTGCAAATAGAGTTGCATCGATTCAAACAAATACGGATATTATTTGTTGGTACCATATTGATGGTAAGGAGAACCCAGCTGACTTATTGACACGGGGAGTCTTACCAAAGGATTTGGTAAACAATGATTTATGGTTACATGGACCTAGCTGGATTACTATGGAACAAAGTATGTGGCCAAAAAGTAAAATAATGGAGGGAATACAAAAAGATATCAATCGTGTGTTGATGGGGTCACATCGTTTGATCACTTCTCGTTTAAATAAAAAGAAAAATCAATAACTTTTTCCTACAAAAACGAACTATATATAGTGTAATTTTTTATTTTTATAAGAAAAAAGTTTTTTTTTCTTTTTTTTGAATCTAAAAATGAAGTGTGCTTTGTGTGATTTAACTATTGATCGAATTGATCTTAAAATACGATGCAAAATGTGCAATAAATATTGTCATGCTAAGTGTGCAAAATTAGATAAATCTCAAGTTGAATCTATCCTAAAGAATAAAACTGGCTACAAGTGTGATAATTGTCTCAAACAACGACGGGGTTCTTTGTTGCTCCCTTTACCGCCTTTTTCCAACAATCGTCATAACTCTTCGATTTCGAGCTCTCCATCTGCTTCCTCCTCTGCTGCTGTTGTTGTTGATGCCGCTGCCTCACCTCTCTGCGCTGCCAACCAAGTGCATGGTACTGGATCTCTTGATGACATCGCTTCTGCGAATTCCATGGTCGTTCTTGATGTAAACAGAACAATAACTCTCGATGTGCTATATGACGAGATTAAGAAACTACAACATCAAAACATTATCGCACATAATGAGATTATTAAACTACAAAATCTCAATACAGAAGCAATTGTAAAAATAAAATGTTTAGAAGATAGTAATGCTGCACTTGTCACAACAGTAAACCACTTAGAGTCTAAACTTAATGCGTTTGAGCAAAAAGAAAAGCAATTAGCAGTCGACATTGTTGGTATACCTGGTGTTAATAATTCGAATGCAACGGATAAGGTCATTGATCTCATTACAACTGGTGTTGGCGTGCAAATAGATCGAAACGACATCGAAACCTGTTTTGTGAAGAATATCAATGCGAAACGAAATACCCAAAACAATTCCAATGATGCTGCTGGCTCGTCGTTAAGCATTGTTTGCGTGAAGTTTTCTTCTCTATCTTGCAAAAAAACTTTGATGCAGAAACTGCGTGAGGACAAAATCAAATTGCAGGCGGATTTATTTGGCGACAACAATAATAAAGCTCGCATATTTATAAATGATTGCCTCACTACATATACAAGATCTCTTCTTCAGAAGGCAAAACAATTGAAACGACAAGATAAATGCAAATTTGTATGGATAAGAGACTCAACTATACTTATTAGAAGGAAGGAAGGCGAAAATGTAATTAAAATTAAGAATTGTGAGGATTTTATAAAGAATAATTTTGTTTTAAATTCTTAATTTAACCTTTGAAATGGTAACTCTTGATAATTCAAGTATTTCTTTATCTGATCCTCATAACAATAATTTAAGTTATTCTAGCTTTTCCTTATTAAATAATAGTTTATCAAACTGTTTTTGTATCAATCATCCTAATAATGAATTATATTTAGGTTTATCAGTAATTCAACAAAATATTCGTAGTTTACGTAAAAACTTTGATGCTTTTCTTGCTCATCTTGCATCTTTAGATCATTTACCTGATTTTATATTCGTGTCTGAAATATGGATTTATGAATTTGAAATTTCAAATTTTAGAATTCCTGGATTTACTTTTGCTGCTGCTTGCAATAATTCGTATGCAGCAGGTGGGGTGGCGGTGTTTTATAGAAGTGATATTGTTTGTGAAGTTTCAAGACCCAACCTATTAACTGCAGATTTAATTTGCTTAAATTTTTTAATATCTAACGTTCGTTACTTTTTTGTTGGTGTATACCGATTACATCTTCACCCTATAAAGGCTTTTGTGGATGAATTCTCGGTGTTTTTGGATAACCTTAGCTGCAAAAATGTTGTTCTTTTGGGTGACTTCAATATTGATATTTTGTCTTACACAAATGATACTGAATATTTTCTTGCGGTACTTTCTTCATTCGGTTTTACCTCTTTGATTAACATACCCACCAGAGATCAGTCTTGTTTGGACCATATTTTTTTAAGATTGCACAGGAATAACAATATGTGCTACAAGACGGATGTTTTTGAACTTGGAATAACTGATCACAGATTAACTAGCATACAATTTGAGTGTAGTTTACCAAGAATAAAGCATCAAAAAAATGCAAATACTTTTCAAAAAATAAATTTCTCTGCTCTTAAATCAGCTTTGACTTTTGAATTTTGGAATGAGGTTTATAGTGCTAGTGATCCATCTGTAGCTTTTGATCTTTTTCTTAAAAGACTTCAATCCTTAATTTCAAATAATAGTCAAGTTACTCATACAAAATTTAAAAAATTTAAAAAATTATGCTTTCTAAAACAGTGGATGAACTTATCACTACTCAAAAAAATAAATAAAAAGAATAAACTTTCTGCCAAAGTTAAGAAACATCCTCAAAATATAAGACTTAAAAAATGTTTCGATAACCTTTGTAAGGAACTTAAAAATGAAATTCCGCTCTGCAGAGATAATTATTTTAAGAGTAGACTTCTTGAAAATGTGGGTAACTCAAAGAAGGAATGGGAAGTTGTTAATGAAATTTTAAATAAAAATAAGCAAAAAGTTGATATTTCATTACAAAACGGTGACTCTTTAGTCAATCATCCTTCAGCAGTTGCCAATTTATTCAATGAATACTTTTGTAATATAACTCAAAACATTGATTTACCTTCTATTTCAAATGAATGTCATTGTTCAGAATTTATTGTCCAAGAAACCGTTTGTGCTGAAAGTTTTTTCTTTAATAATTTTTCCTCATTGGAAATTCATAAAATCATTATGTCTCTTAAAATGTCTAACTCTTCATCTGATGATATGATTTCAGCTAAGATTTTGAAAAATATTTCCTACTATGTTTCTGATGTTTTGAGTTTCATATTCAATCTTAGCATTACAAAAGGAATTTTTCCAGATTCGCTCAAGTTATCAATAGTTATTCCAATGCACAAAAAAGGGGAAACTACTAATTGTAATAATTATCGACCTATTTCGCTTTTGTCTGTGTTTTCAAAAGTTTTTGAAAAAGGAATAAAATCAAGAATGCTCTCCTTTTTAGACAAAACTAATCATTTTAGTAATTCGCAATTTGGATTTAGAAAAGGAAGATCAACTGAAAATGCAGTCCTAAAACTTTGTGGTGAAATCTATGCAGGCTTAAATGAATCTGACATTCCGGCTTCCTTATTTATTGATATAACTAAGGCATTTGGGCAAGAGTACGATAACTTAGGCGCCAAGAAATTATAACGGTTTTTTGTAGAACAGTTCAATACAAGCATTTTTTACTACGGGAGGGGGGGGTCTATCTCCCCCCGTTTGGGCGGGAGGGGCAATTTTATAAAAAAGGTTTTAAAATGGAAACAAAAATATTAAAAAATAACGGTAATACTTACAACTAAGTATTATACCTTTTTTTAAAGCCAATACTCTGATCTATTCGATAATTTTTAAATCAAGTAGAATCTATGCACAGTTTTTGAAAAAACGAGTTTTAAACTAAAATTTTGGTGAAAAAAAACATAAAAAAAAAAGTTTAAGGTTTAATTTTTCAAAACTGCAAAGTTATATATTATTATTTTTCCTAAAATTCGTTGCTCTAATTTATTCTTATTCAAAAACTGAAAACTAGATGATTTTATGTCATCTAGTTTTTGAGAAAATTGAAAATAACTAAAACTACTTTTTTATGGGATATTTGCTTTTTTTGCTTGCTTACGCATATTACGGCGTATAAACAGTGAGATATGTATGGGGGGGCATGCTGCCCCCCTGCAACCCCCCTGCCAGGGCACACTATAGGATTTGGGGTAGGTGCGAGGTTGGGTGTATACAAGGCTTCTTTTGCATTTACAGAATCTGGATTTAAAGAAACTTTGAATTTACCCTATGGTCTATATCCAATGTCTACTAAATATATGTATGTACGTAGCCGAAAGTTGCACATTTAAAATGTTCAGACATGAAAATTTAATATATTATGAAAAATTCACATTACCTAGGTACTACTGTACGAATGCAGCAAATTTATATAATTCCTTAATTAATATGTATGTTTATTGTTTGTGTCTAACATTTTTAATGCTAATATGGTACAGGTTATTGTTTACCAAGGTCATTCGTTATTCAACCTTTGTAAGAGTGAAGTATTTTTTTCTTTGAATAAAGAATGGCGACTTAGCATCCACTACTTCATCCTAAATTAAATAACTTTTCAATATTTCAAAAAAAATATTTCAAAAGCATCGCGTTCTTAGAAGAAATTGGTCTAATTCCAACTAAAGCGTCAACTCCCTCAACTCCAACTCAAAAAGGTGACAAAAATTGTAAGAATACAATATTACTCGTATTATTAATATTTATTCATCAAGCAGAGCATATTATACTCTTACAGACTAAGATACATAAGTAAATATATAGTTACAAATTTGTAGGTGGGTATATAAAATTCAAATTACATTTAAATGATTTACATAGTTAATCTTTTACTTTAATTTTCAAATTTTGCTTAAAACTAATGATTTAAAAAATTTCTCTGGTGCAATCCATATAAAAGTTAATCTCAGAGTAATAAACCCATCTATCGGCACATTTTTCCATGGGCCTCAATATTGGCTAGAGATTCGGGAGGTGCTTGCTATAATTTTTTTTTGTGATCAAAATGCCTGTAAACACGGTTTTAATACATTGAACATTGAAAAATTGACTTGACTATTTTTAAGTAACACCTGACTTACTCACAAACTGAGTGACTGAGACGCGAAATGCCATGCAATTCTACCTCCTCTGGTGCATTCTTGGTAACCCTAAATGATTTGCTGTACTTTACCTACAAATGAACCACATTAACATTAATCCTCAAAATAAAATCACCGTAGTTAAATACCAAAAATCAAAAATTTCATAAAAAGTAGTTTTAGTAATTTTCGATTTTCTCAAAAACTGGAAGGGACAAAACCATTCGGTTTTTTGTGTTCGATTCAGAATTAATAGTAGCATTGACCACAAAAAGCCAATTAAGCACTTCATTTAACAATTTAAAAAAAAATTGGTCTAAACTTTTTTTTTTCATTTTTTTAACAAAATTTTGAGTTTGCATGCAAATTTTTCAAAAACTATTGACCTAAATAATTTAATTTAAATTTACGATTATAGAACAGACTTCTGGCTTTCAAAACCGGTATAGTATTTTATTGTAAGTGTTGCCGTTGTTTTTTAATATTTTTTTTTTAAATTTAAGTCATTTTTTCTAAAATCGCCCCTACGTCCTAAACGGGGCGAGATAGAACCCCCCCTCCCATAGTAAAAAACGCTTGTATTTAACCCTTCTACAAAAATCCGTTATCAATTTTTGGCGCCTAAGTTATCGTACTCTCCCCGGCATTTGATATGGTGGACCATGCATTGTTACTGGAAAAGCTTTATAAGGCGGGATTTCGTGGGTTTGTTAATGATTGGTTTGGTTCGTACTTAAATAACCGTAAGCAAAAAGTAAAGATTAAGGACTCTTTTAGTACGGAAAGTAGACTAATTTTAGGTGTTCCACAAGGTTCAGTTTTGGGCCCAATACTGTTTTTAGTTTTTGTGAATTCGCTTTTTGTGCAAAAGTTCAAAGGCAAAATAACAGCCTTTGCTGACGACACTGCTTTATCATACTCGTCTAAAAACTACTTTAATTTATTTGTTGATATCAATAATGACTTAGAGATACTTCGTCAATGGTTCTTTCATCATAAATTAATTATTAGTGCAAAAACTAAATTCATGATATTTAACCTTTCGGGTTCAATCTGCGATGATGTGGTACTGAGATATCATGCACCTAATTGTTCTAAGTATCATTTGAAAAATTTTTGTGAGCATTATTTTGACACAGAAACATATAGCTCTGATAAAAATTGTTGCATTGGCTGCTTTAACATTGAGCGGGTTGACAGTTTTAAGTATTTAGGTATCCTTTTAGATAATAGGTTGAATTGGAAAGTTCATACAACTAGTTTAACACAATACTTAAATATCGTCATAAGACATATCTACCATCTCAGCCTTTATTGTAGTCAACCTGTCCTAAAATTAGTTTATAATGGTTTATTCAAATCCAGGCTGCAATATGGGTTGACTTGTTGGGGTGGTACTCATTTTAATAAAATTGAGCCCCTGCTCATCAAACAAAAGCATGCAATTCGTATTTTGTGTAAGGTTAGTCGTAGAACGTATAGCTTTGAGTTGTTTAAAAGCCTTGAGATTCTGCCACTAAAGCATTTATACTTTTACAAAGTCTTAAAAACATTTTTTGTATGTTCTGGGTATTCGGCTTCGAGACTGTATGATTCTTATAATTTACGGGTGAACAACCGAAATCTTGTAACTATACCCATTGTTAAAAAAACACACTTTTCTCTTTTCTATAATGTAACCGCACCTCGCTTGTTTAATAGTTTGCCTGAAAGCTTAAGATGTGAGAGAGTACAATCGGTTTTCTTAAAAAATATTAAATCGTTGTTATTTACTTTTAACCACACTGAAATAAACACATTTATGAATATAATTATTTGATTTACTCTTTTCGATCATCTTTTAAACTGCACTAATATTGTACATATATATTTTTGTTTATAATATACTAACAGCCTTATTTATTAGAATTCGCTGAACGCGTGTATAGTTATGCACTGCATAAGGACTTATGCATCCACTATGCAAATTCATATTTATAAAACATTTGCCTACCCTGCATAGTTGTAATGAGCTTATGTCAAATAAAGTACCAAAAAGTAAGAATCTATTACATTTAGCCTTCATAACACTCAGCTGTTTATCAAAGGAAAAAAAACATCTTGAATTTAAGGAAATCAAGTTTTTATTTGGTTTAATGCAACTGCGACTGCGACGTTCCTTGACATGCTGCAAGGCGTGATGGAACTTCCAGTTGTAAGCTTTCATGGCGTACGCTGATCGACCTACTCCCATTTTACAATGGACAAGTACTTTTGAGCCTTCCGATTTAGCACGCGTTATGTATTTGAATGTGTTATCCCAATGTTTCTATAGATTGGTTTTTTCATCATCATCCAACCAAGATATACGTGTTCAAAGATTTCTGTTGGAGCATCCATCTGGCCAAGGATCATAAGCATTTCTTTGTCAATAAATGATTTGTATTCGCTCAAGTCCATATCATCTTCCAAACGTCCTCGAATATACTTAGATGTAACTTCATCTAAATCGACAGGCATCATAATTTCTTTGAGTTTCATCTTAATAACACGCTGTGTTTCTTCCTTTTCTCTTGGTTTATTTCTTATGGCATCAGGCGAAGGAGGACGTCTACTTTCTATAGAATCCATGGCATTCCACTCATTTAAACACGATTGTTCGGACTCAACACGCCGTTCATAATTTGACAACCAATCATGCGTAGGTCCACCTGGGTAAAAATTATTCTCTCGAGGCTTTTGAGATACTTTATGAAGCGTTTGTAACGCCGACCACATTGCTTGAACAGAAACTTGTTTAAAAATATGCGTTTTACCGAACACACTTACACTAAATCCCCCGTCACCATCTAAATGAATTGTTGTATCGGCGAGTATTGGAACAACCAGGGCAATAGTGGTGTTCTCATTGCAGTCTATGCCCAGTAAACAAGATTCTTCTATATCTTCCGCACAAGATTCATATTTATCCGAATCGGATTTTGAACAGCGATTTGTCGAGCGCAGTTGATTGCTCATAGCAGATCGCCGTTTGTCCAAGACATCTTCTGCCTCTAGAGAAGGGTTTTGCTCCTCCTGTTGCAATCTGTTCTCATTGACACTCTGATTCTGATGTTGTTTGTGAAGGTGAGATCCTGTTCAATGTTTTCTCTCGGAACCGTTTCTCAGACAACAACGAGATGCAATTACTAGATATCGCGTACGGTTGGGTCGCTGGGATTCCAGTTTAACAGCCATTTTAAGAGTCTTCATGCCTAAGAAGATTAAACATGGACTGCAAATGCTGTTGAATATCGGAATTATTGCTTTGGGTACTATTGGTGGATCTTGTTGAATCGGTACTCAGTCGACGCTCAGCATATTGAGGAATATCCTTGAGGGCCAACACTAATGCTGTACCTTTACCAGCAAAGAAGCACTCAATTCTTTCATATTTGACACCATCTTCTTCGTCAGCCTCGCCATCCGAGTTGGAACATTGTGGAGAACCAGTAACACTACTAGGCTATCTTTGCACTGTCACCAATGCCATTCTTGCAATTGCATTCGATTTAACTTATAACCTTGCTCATTTTTTTTATTTTTGAATAAATATATTGATATTTCTACTCCTCAGAGAAACTTATTGAGGATAAAATTCAATAATCCAAAACAAAACTAGCAACACTAACACCGGATGAAGTCTATTTATATATTTGTATTTCTCAATAATTTGTTTTTAATATAATAATATAACATTTTAGTTTTCAATAAATAAAATCAACAAAGCTTTAGTTTCAATATCAAGTAAAAGTCATTTTATTTTGTTGATAATCTTTACAATTCAATGTGATGTCAAAGTGAATGTGACAGTTCAATACTAAAGTATCCTTATGTAGGCACTATTCAACCTCCAAACGCGTTTAGCTTATAATGCCTCTATTCAACGTCACATAAGTTTTATAAATAACGATTTTGCGTTTAGAGGCATTATAAGGGTTGCATAGCCTTATGTACTCACTATAATGAGTTTATAAATATGGCTGTAAACATTTTTTTATTTATTTATTTAAATCTATATTTATATTGATCCCCATCAATATTATAACTAATGAATTTTTTCAATTAATGGTGCATTCGACTCTTACCTTTTGGTAATTGAATGCCCCTAACTATTTCATTTTCCTAATCATAGTAAGCATTTATTTTGTAACTGAAAGTTTCTAATTAGACTTAAGAAAAATGTTAGCTTATAAAGTTTTGGTTGTATGAAATAAAGTTATATGAAAAAAAAAAAAAAAAAAAAAAAAGGAAATGAAGATATATACTATATCTGCATTCAAGGAGTTGCTACACATAAGACTTAAAGGATCTAAGTCAACTGTGCCGCTATTGGAGTATACAAGTAAAATAGAACAGGCAGTTAATATTTAAGGTTTTGCCAGGAGGTATATAGAAAACTGGATAAAATGGAGAAAGGAGAAAAAACAAAATCTTAAAAGGATGAAAAGAGAATCTAGAAGAGGTGTGATCCAACGGGAAGTTGCACCACCGACTTTAAAGGAACAAGCATTAGCTATGGAATACCTGATAAGGAAAAATCAGGAAGAGTATTATAACAAGGAGTTAACGGCATTGAATACTGGGAAGCATTTACCGGACAGGAGTCCCATAGAAGGGTTGAAACCAGTTCTAGACGAGAACGGTTTACTCCGAGTAGGTGGTAGGTTAGGTAGGTCAGAACTGGATTATGAAATGAAACATCCGGTAATTATAGCAAACAGTTCAAGGTTGTCTGAGTTGGTGGTTGATTATGCTCATCGGGAGACGAAGCATGGAGGCATCCAAGTAATGATGCAATTTATTAGACAAAGGTATTGGATACCAAAATTAAGGAGTGGAATACGGAGTCACATTCATAAATGTATTGTATGTGTACGATTAAATGCACGAATGGACAATGGAGGGACAACTGATGGCGGAATTACCATCAGAAAGAGTACAGGTTGGGAAACCATTTTTAGCTACAGGAGTAGATTATGCTGGTCCTTTTGAATTAAAGGTGACCAATGGAGTGGGAAGGAGAAATAGGAGAAAATGTTGGGTTGCAATATTTGTATGCCTAAGGACTAGAGCAATACATATTGAACTCGTTGGAGATTTATCTTCTTTAGCCTTCATCGCTTATTATGAAAGATTCATAGCAAGGAGGGGAATGTGTGAGAAAATGTTTAGCGATAACGGAACAGCTTTCGTTGGAGCATCTAAAGAACTAAATAAAGCTTTAAAAGTATTTTCAGATAAAAATGTGCGGGAGCATATTCATCATAAGGGTACTAGTTGGCATTTTATGACTCCAGCAGCGCCACACCAAGGAGGTATATATGAAGCGGCGGCTAAATCCATGAAGTTCCATTTAAAACGGATCGTTAGAACAAGGGTTTTGCCATCCGAGGAGTTTGGAACATTACTCACCCAGATTGAAGCGATACTCAACTCGAGACCCCTTCTTCCCCTGAGCGATGACCCTATGGACGTTCAGGCGTTAACGCCGGGACATTTCCTGGTAGGTGAACCATTAATTTTACCTCTTCCTTTCAGATTAGACGAAAGACCAGACATAGCAGGAGCTAAACAATGGAAGGAGAGACGGCAAATGATCAAACATTTCTGGGACAGATGGCAAGGAGAATATTTAACTACTCTGCAGGAGCGGAAGAAATGGAGAAGGAAAATCTTAAGGTTGGCCAATTGGTGGTCCTCAGGAGCGAGAACTTTCCCCCCACCAGTTGGGCTATGGCACGAATCTGCGAATTGCTGCCAAGTAAGGATGGTCTTATCAGAAACGTAGTTGTCCAAACTGCAACCAATAAATTGAAGCGACCTGTCCAGAAAATTTGTATATTGCCTGTCAACACGGAGTAAGAGGAGTAAAAACGAGGTTTTTAGCCGGGACTGTTACGAACGGCAACACTGCCATTCGAGTCTCTACCAGTTCGCCACCACTTCAGCCATAAATAAACTCTGTACTGTCTAAGATTGAAATGTAGTAGTCAGTCTTGATCGGTCTCTCGACCGTGACAGATATGTTTAAATATTCGAGAAAACCCGGCAAATAAAAGTGGGTTTTTTTATATAATTTTTCCCACAGAAAAATTCGAAGTGTTTTTATTTAATCGGATATTAAACACTATCCCTAAGAGCCAATATTGTTTAGTTATAACATATTTATATTAATAGCAATAAAGATTATGTAATTAGCAAGTACCTTCAATAAAGTAATAAAATAATATATTTATAAAAATTTGATATTTTTTTCTAAAACCCCCTCCGAAATCATTTTCTGCGTCCGCCCCTGATCGCTCCCAAATAAATTTCTTCTTATTTCTCGCAAAACTGGACACATTCCCAAGAAATAAATGATATTTTCACGTTCTCTTCGGTTGGTATGTAATTGAGTTGCAGCAATTCGCCTCGTAAACGGAACATCATTGAAATTGTGTTTATATTATTTTCATCTTTGAAGTAGTTGTTTTCGTTGAGAGTGTAAAACAGGCGATTATATCGACGCCCCAGACGAAAAACATTCTGTACCTGCACTCCGACGAAAAATATTAAAATTCAAGAGCTTAAGCGAAAAACATTCCAACTTGGGAAGACTGGACGAAAAACATTTTAATTCGGGAAGTCCAGACAAAAAACATTTTAACTTGAAAAGTCCGTTGGTAATTTTGAAAATTTCCTCTTTCTTTCTTGTTTTTCGTCCGAGATTTTCATGTTAGAATGTTTTTCGTCCGAGATTTTTGAGTAGAATGTTTTTCGCCCGAAATATTTTTTCACGAAATGTTTTTCGTCTGGGGCGTCGATATAATCGCCTGTTCGGTGAAGAGATCTTGCTGCTTCTTCCTCATAGTTTTCCCTATATCTAAGGTCTACTTTTTTTATTAGATCGTACAATAATGGTCTCGCTGTACTTGGGTCATCTCAATTTATATTAAGTACAAATCCACACTTTTTTTTTTTTGTTAATTCATTTTTATTTTCATTAATCTTAAAACTATCTTAAAGCTAGACAAAAATTCATCAAAACTAGCCTAATTATCCAATTACTTAAAAACTTACTTACTGGCCCTATGTGGGCGCTCTAAGCTAACAAATCCACACTCTTCAGCTAAACATTCCCATTCTTTATAAAATCCTCTTTTGTTTCGCACCACTTGCATGGCCACCGCCTTGGGTGTTCATGCAATTGCATGACACGGAGAACATAGTCAACTTGTAGTTTGAGTGTCTTATCTATCAACGGAGGCAATCCAGTCTCGATCATAAGCGTATAGTTTGGTGAGTTGGGAGGGAGATGAAATGCTCTTTTGAGGTAGTATCTTAAAAGTTTCTCAACCGACTCATATTCTGAACCTCCCCATACCTGTGCAGCATAATAGAGGATTGATTCCGCTACAGTTTCAAAGACACGATATTTACTTCTGTGCATTATGAATTTGTTGTTGAAGCAATTTTTCCAAGTAGTGTTTAATGCGGTTTTCGCCTTAGATAATTTACCTTTTAGATGTTTATCCATTTTCATATTTTGAGTGAATAGAACACCAAGATATTTGTACTCTTTTATAACCTCAACTGCATTCGCTTCATAAAACCGTTTTTCGTTAGCGCTAGATCTGCCTCCTCCCTTTCGAATTACCATAACTTTGGACTTATACGGATTAACCACAAGATTCCACAGCTTACAATATTCTTGGAACTTATTTAACATTAGCTGTAGAGTTTCAGGTGAGTTTGCCATCATAACTACATCATCTGCAAAAAGAAGGGCTTTAATTAGCAGTCCCGCAAATTCTATGCCACCAGGTAGACAATAGACCAAGTCATCTATAAAAAGTGCAAATAGATCAGGGCTAAGTGGGCAGCCTTGTCTAACTTCTGTCTTGGTTGCAAACCACTCCGATTTGTCAGCACCATTCCAAACTGATGATTTCGTATCTCGATAGATATTTTGAATTAGCTGACCAAATTTTAAGGATATTCCAAGCCCATATAGCTAATACAATAGGGCATGCCGGTCGACCGTATTGAACGCTGCTCTAAAATCCACGAAGAGGACATACAACTTTTTACTTCTTGCAAGGTATGAGTCGACAATACTTTTGAACACAAAAATGTGATGAATAGTAGAGAAACCCGGTCTGAAACCCGCTTGAAATTCACTTAAAAGATTTTTTGATGAAATCCACATTTTGAGCCGATTCTGTACTGAGGTGAAAATTTTGTAGGAGACATTTAGGAAGGAAATACCTCTGTAGTTCGCAGGATTCATTTTTCAACCTTTTTTGTAAATTGGAAACACTAAAGCTTCCTTAAACTGTTCAGGTATTATACCATTTTCTATAACGTTATTCATTAGGCCAGTCTGCGTTTAAATAAGATTAAACGATCCGTACTTGTAAAATTCAATAGTTATTCTCTCCGATCCAGCTGCTTTGCCATTGACGATACGAGAAACCTCTTGCATAGTGATCGGCGAATCTAAAATAGGATCGTCTAAGCCAGGTGGTGCGTAGTGGTACTTAGATATCTCGTTTGATGTTGGGTTTAAAAGATGCTGAAAATGGTTCTGCAAAACTTGAGGGCTTAGGCTGATGTTAACAATATATTTGGTACCATTTAAATTGCGAGCTAAGGTCCAAAATTCTGAAGAGTTCATAACTAGACTTAGTTTACGAGCCTCAGATTCAAAAAACTGTTTCTTTTTTTCTTTACATAAGGCTTTAAACCTCTGATTGGCTTTTAAGCATGATTCCTTAGCAAACCTGGTACTGATTTTTCGGGAACATTTTAGACAGGCTTAGGACACATCTCTTGCTTTTTTACAGCTTTCATCAAACCAGCGCTCCTTGAATGCTATGCGTTTTTTCTGCAACCTGCTGTGTGGATAAGCTAGCTTATTTTTTTTATATTTCGCATTAAATAAATTTTAGTACATAATTTTAGCACATAAGTATTCAGTATTGTGTAGGAGTAAGTTTTTAATGTTTTAAATAAATAAAACCATAAAAAAGGTGTATTTGTTTTTGTTTTTTTTTTTTATTACGTTTAATGAAATTATGTTTCTAATTGTTTTATTGATTAGTTGTTGTTTTTTTTATTAAGAGAGCATTCTCTTTCGGTGATAAAAGGTATTTTTTTTACGTTTTTTAAATAATCTCGAACAAAGTTCTGACAATAATTGTAAAAAACATGTCGCTGTCTTTGAGGGATAACGTGTCGTTTTGACATGTCACTGACAACTGCATAGAACATTTTTTACCCCCAACGCCGGAAAAGAAGTTTTACTTCAATAAACGAAAATGATATTCGTGCTCAATTTATGTTAAACAATACTTTTATTACAGGAAAGCTTCTGAAATAAGCCTGAGCTAAGATAGTGTATAATATTGTTCGCTTTATATTTTCAGGATAACTGCCAAACTGATAATTTGAAAAAGAATTACAAGAAATATTCTAGGTACATACTACATTTCAAACATAAATAAATGTTTTAAAATTTTCACAGCGTAGTGAAAAATTGTGCCCTAGGCTTAGAAAAGATCAATTTAGGGCGTACAAAAATCATACAAAATGCTAAATGCGCTTGTGCGTTACGAACAGACAAACATACCGACGCGATGGACGCTAGGTGTTAGAAAATCCCCTTCAATTCAATTTCAATTTTGAACATACTATATAGAATTTGGCTTACAGCTAATAAGATACCATACATATGTATGAACATTTAAATTTTTTGGCTCATAGGGGGCCTGTGACTCAAGTTTCATTAATCTTGTATAAAATTTAGGTACATGACGAAAAAAAGAGATTTAAAAGGTCGGTTGACTGTATCGTCTTTAGGGTGTTCATTTCCGGTTGTCAGTGATCCCCTTCTCTTATTTCAAAAAACTTTGTTATAACAAGAGGTTTCACTTGTCAAATCGCCACCTGAATAAGTAAGCTTGATTTGAATAATTTTGGAGATTGCAACCTATGTACCTGAAAATGAATATTTTTATTTTCCTCTTTGTTATTCTTCTCAAATATTTGGCTATTTCGAAATTAAATTATACTAAGAGTCTGGCATCCTAAACATACGAGTACATAAAAAGGCATTTTTAAATTTCAGAATTAAGTTTTTTAGTTTAGGCGGGGATAATAATTCCAAGTCATACTACCTATCACCACACGGATAATACGTCATTTTCTTACTTGCGACTCAAAGGTATTGTAAAGCAAGTTATGCATTCGTAACAAAAATCGAACTCGAGATTTTGATCAAAAATGTTTTGAATTTTTAAAAAAATTTCAATTTGTTTTTTTTTTTTTTAAACCCAATATTTCGAAAGCCCCATGCTCTGTTTTGTTTAAACTTGACAAAAACAAGTTATTTAATACAATCTACACAATACAAATGTTAAAAAATGTTTTCAAAAATCGTATTTTCTCGAAAACGGAACCTAGAATTTTGTTAGTTTTGTTTTTCTTTCAATTAATTTTTTGATCTATAATTTAATAAAAAAAAAACAAATTGAAATCAAGATATTACTGACTGTACTTATCATAGAACCATTTTTTTAAATTTTAAATTTCTCATCATCCGCATAAGGGACGTTAATGAATTTTTTTTATAGAAAATCTTCTAAAAAGTTTGAAAAACATTGCGTGTTAAAACTTAAGAAAAAATATTTTTGAATTTGGAAAATTCGAAATCTCAAAAACGGCTAAATATTTTGTTTTTGGTAATTTAAGTTTTATTCGTTCAATTATAAAGGCTATAAGTTGGTCTACCAAAATTTTGTATTAAAAATGGTTTTAAATTTTTTATATAAAATATTATTTTCTTAAGAAACCACTACAACGACTTATAATTTTTGTTCTTGCATAAGCTAATATTTGCTTGAATCACATGGTATTCTGTTTTTAGCTCACACTTCGATTTAAAAAATGAATTTTATGCTTATGAACAGGTTTTCTCTAATAACATTCAATTTTGAAATACTTAGGCTTTTGCATAAGATCAAGTTCGTGCGACCCAGCAGTGCTTTTATTTTTTAATTATGTGCAACTAAAGTTTTGTGTTAATAAGAGTAAAAGCTTTTGGGAGTTAAGGGCATCACGCGCATGCTATATAAACATGTTCATAGTGTTCAAATTAAAATGAAAGTGAATATTTGTTCTTCGATTGGAAAATATGAAGAAAAAAAACAGTATAATAGTTTATGAAAATAGTGAAAAATAGTTCAAGAAAATGATAATTAAAGGCTACAAAACTTTAACGAAAACATGGGTTTTAAATAATTTGAGACTTGCAAAAACAAAGCAGTGAAAGTTTTGAAATGATTTTAATGTTACCCTGACTTAAGGAAAGACACAACAAGAAAAAGGAACTTAAACTAATATCAGATGATATCCTTTGCAACCAAAAGAACATTACTCTGTCGAAAAAATTTAAATAGCTTACATTTATAAGTTTATGTGAACATATAAATATCTAGAAAATTGCAAAGAAGAACTGTAGGTATTCATATTTCATATTCATATTCATATTTATGAAATTCAAGAGGTTGAGATAAAAATGACATGTCCTCGAACACAAGTCAACGTTTCCAAACCAAATAAGGTAAGTGAACGTTTATCGTATTGATTAAATTTTATTATATCTATTAGTTTGTTATTGTTTGGTGCAATTGACACCACCGACGACGGTATTTATATGGATTTGTGATCTGTAGCTCGAGAAATCATTCGGATAGGGAAGATAAGTTATCGAGTACTTTTTAATGATAGTATCGGCAGAAAGTATTGATATACATTTACATATATCTACTTCAATTAAATAAAAAAACACCTAAGCCCGTATTTACATGTATTAGCCGTGTATTTTCGTAATCCCTTTCAAGAAACAGGATTAGACAACAAAAATGTATGCAAGAACAATAATTATGAGTTGGTGTAGCGGTTTCTTAAAAAATAAGGTTTTGTATGTTCTTATTATTGTACGAATAAAAATTTAATTTAAACAAAATACTTTTAACTGTCAAGTTCTTAAGAGTTTATATACAAGGGTTACTGGGATCTTATTAATTATTATTATAATATTATATAACTGGCAGTTTAATATTCAAATAAACTTATTTCCTTGATTCATCAATATTTTTTCAATAAATATCAAATAATAAATGTATTGCAAAGCTAAGACTACACACATACAGTTCAATTACATACCTGACAAGATGATTTTTTAGTTAAGATTATAAGACGGTGTTTTCTTACTACGATAAGTAAGTAATTATTGGCCGCGTTCGCCTCGTAGTCCAATAGGGTATCTTAGATACTTTAGTATCTGATACGTTGGGGAACGACCAAAACCGGATAGGTAACATTTACTGCCAAAGTCATAAAAACGACGTGACGCGACCATAGTTGGCCGAATCAACTACATGTCTAATTTACTACCATTTGTCATGTTTGCTACATACGTAGTTAATTCATAAAAAAAAAATAGAATAAAAGTGGATTTACATCTGCAAAATGCAGAAAAGGAGAGAGATGTATGTCGGAACCCGAAAGTGGGAGACAATACACAGGTGGTAACTCTTTTTTACTTCCTATAAACTGCTATAATTTGTTGGCCTGTTAATACGAAACTATGCATGGAAAATTTAACTTACCTCCATTTTCTTACATTTCGATTTAATGTTTTTTTCCATATCATGCGTCCGACAACAAAAATTATAGAAAAATGTGAAAATATCGCAAATTTACAAAATGCAGACGAAGATGCTATAATAAAGACGAACATGTTCGTCTTTACTATAATCTTGGTTTCTGCATTTCTTGAATTTCCTATAAAGCAGAAATGAAGTTCTTCTTCATTTTTCTCTTTTTCTCTTTTTAGAACATATATGAATTCTGTATTTTGGCATCCCTTTTTTTGCAGAAATCAAATGCAGATACATGTAAGTCCACCATAATGGAAACCAATCATTTTTGCACATTTATGATCTTAAGTGCTTTACACATGAGACTCGAACTGCGAACTGCGAATTGCGAATGGTCGCGAATTTTGACATTTCTTTCACATGAGTAATTTGTTTGGTCGCCGAACAGTGCGAATTGTTAACAAAACAAAACCAAAATAAATTAATGTAAAATGAGTGCTAAGACAAAATATTTAAAGAAAAGGAGGTTTTTATGCAGTTTCATTCGTTATCAATTATATTATTTTAAATTATTTTACCCTTTTTTCCATAGATTCACTCATTTTTTTTTTCAATTTTCCGTCTAGCAACACAACACAGTAGAGATGTTATACATTTGAGGTTAGGTTCGAACGAATTTTTTAGTCGCCGGTCTGTGGAATGCGTTCACTAGTTGTGGATTGCGAATTTACATTTGACAGTTCGCAGAAGATACGTGTTGGTCGCGTAAAAAATATTAAAATACAAAATATTTCAATTTATAACGGGTGATTTTTTTGAGGTTAGGATTTTCATGCATTAGTATTTGACAGATCACGCGGGATTTCAGACATGGTGTCAAAGAGAAAGATGCTCAGTATGCTTTGACATTTCATCATGAATAGACTTACTAACGAGCAACGCTTGCAAATCATTGAATTTTATTACCAAAATCAGTGTTCGGTTCGAAATGTGTTTCGCGCTTTACGTCCGATTTATGGTCTACATAATCGACCAAGTGAGCAAACAATTAATGCGATTGTGACCAAGTTTCGCACTCAGTTTACTTTATTGGACATTAAACCAACCACACGAATGCGTACAGTGCGTACAGAAGAGAATATTGAGTCTGTTTCTGAGAGTGTTGCTGAAGACCGTGAAATGTCGATTCGTCGCCGTTCGCAGCAATTGGGTTTGTGTTATTCGACCACATGGAAGATTTTACGCAAAGATCTTGGTGTAAAACCGTATAAAATACAGCTCGTGCAAGAACTGAAGCCGAACGATCTGCCACAACGTCGAATTTTCAGTGAATGGGCCCTAGAAAAGTTGGCAGAAAATCCGCTTTTTTATCGACAAATTTTGTTCAGCGATGAGGCTCATTTCTGGTTGAATGGCTACGTAAATAAGCAAAATTGCCGCATTTGGAGTGAAGAGCAACCAGAAGCCGTTCAAGAACTGCCCATGCATCCCGAAAAATGCACTGTTTGGTGTGGTTTGTACGCTGGTGGAATCATTGGACCGTATTTTTTCAAAGATGCTGTTGGACGCAACGTTACGGTGAATGGCAATCGCTATCGTTCAATGCTAACAAACTTTTTGTTGCCAAAAATGGAAGAACTGAACTTGGTTGACATGTGGTTTCAACAAGATGGCGCTACATGCCACACAGCTCGCGATTCTATGGCCATTTTGAGGGAAAACTTCGGAGAACAATTCATCTCAAGGAATGGACCGGTAAGTTGGCCACCAAGATCATGCGATTTGACGCCTTTAGACTATTTTTTGTGGGGCTACGTCAAGTCTAAAGTCTACACAAATAAGCCAGCAACTATTCCAGCTTTGGAAGACAACATTTCCGAAGAAATTCGGGCTATTCCGGCCGAAATGCTCGAAAAAGTTACCCAAAATTGGACTTTCCGAATGGACCACCTAAGACGCAGCCGCGGTCAACATTTAAATGAAATTATCTTCAAAAAGTAAATGTCATAGACCAATCTAACGTTTCAAATAAAGAATCGATGAGATTTTGCAAATTTTATGCGTTTTTTTTTTAAAAAAAGTTCTCAAGCTCTTAAAAAATCACCCGTTAGTTATTTTATGCAGTGTTTTCCTTTTAAATCGTTGATTCGATCATTAATTCACTTCGTCGTAAAGTTAAAACAAAACAAAAATTGATATTAGCTGTGAAAATTGCTTAAAAAGATTTATTCGCATTCGCAGTTCGCAGCTCATGTGTAAAGCACTTTATGAAGGTTTGTAAAAAACTAAAAATGTTTCATTTACCACAAGGATGAAGAATTGTAGGGATTATACATGATAGATGGGAAGTTTATTTTTGGAGACAAACAATTTTCTTTGACATAATCAAAGGATTTGGATTATGAACACATGATTAAAAGATATTTTTTAATGCTGAATTTACTGTACAAGGTACATACATGTAAATATTACTGAAAAACTTTTTAAAAATAATGAAATCCAAGAACTGGTATAGTTATATTGAAACTTTTTATTTTTAAGAAGCGAAGCATCATTGCTAAACCTAAGTATCAATATCTTGTTATGAAACTGAACTGGGTTTCATAACATTTTTACTTTAAGAGTTAAACACTTTTGCAGCTTAAAACTACTTCAATCTTATAGCTAAACTATTTTCGCTTCTTGCAATAAGATTTATTTATTTATTCATTAAACAGAGATACAGCTCTTATAGATTACTTTCAAAAATAATTAACAACATTATGACAAATATATAAAATAATAAATACTAACCACCGTAATTAAAATTAAATAATAGCGTAATTCCAAGGATTGAATACCTAATATTATATTGTGGCATATCAGTATTCCATCGTAAGATCCGAATTGCAGTTCTAGTGAAGCGTTTCTGTATTCTTTCAATCCTCATTGAATGAAAAACATACATAGGATTCCCGATGGAAGAACAGTATTCTAAAATAGATCGTACATAACAAAAATTTAAAGATCTTAGAGAACTATTTAGCATTCCGAGAAATAAATATAAAATATACATATAAGCTTATAGTCTTAAAAGAATCCTTTTCTGAAAACTCAACTCTAAATATGTCCATATAATCCCATAACAAGTCATGATTAAGAGTTAAGGTCATTTCATACATCTATGAAAACCCTAAAAGAATATGAGTTTATAACCTCCTATATTAAGAAACAATCTGAAGTTCAAAGAATAAAAGCTTCGGTAAGAAGTTACAGTTCGGCCAACCCTGTACTCGACACAAAAGAAAATAGATCAGCTGAAATGTTAGCTGTTCTTCAAAATTCCCCTTCGATAGTTTAGTATACCAAAAATTTTTGGATAGCTTTAAATTGCTGCTTGACATCAGCTCTTTCGTTCATCAGCTGATTTTTCCTATGGTATGGGATTACAACAACACAAACATATCCGAATACCCTTGGATACGTAGGCGAATGCGGCCATTTACTTCTTTACTTCAGGTGACACTACAGCCAGGAGCAGTGATACCACTTTACTTCAATTGAAATAGATCTACTTCTTTTTTCAAAATATTTTAAAATCTACTTCCTACTTTGCAGCATCCGCAAAATACTAAAATCTGCTTCATTTTAAAAATCTCTGTTTCAACATACTTCAATTTTACAAAAAAGCCGAAATCTACTTCTTTTTATCTATTTCAGTCTAGGGAGTGTGTAACCTCGGAATTTCCATAAAAAAATGATCGTTAACACAATCAAAAATACAAAAATGAGACTTTTAATATGTGCAAATATACGAATCTTAAGAGATTTCTCTTGCGTGTGTGTTTGTTTTTTAAAATTAAATTATATTGAATTATAGTAATAAAAGAAAACAAGTTACGCTAATTGAAGGTATACAAACATGGATGTTATCAGAGAAAAATGTTCAAATGTATAAGATACATTATTTTATTCAAAACTGTGTTTAAGCTTAAAAATACAAATAAAATATGCAAATTAAATTTAAAAATTTCTTAGAGAAGTTTTATTAATTAATTAATCCTTTACGAAATTTCCTTAAAATAAAAAAAATGGAATGACAATTTTAAGTATTTAATAAAATACATTTAAGGAAAAAAAATTGTGTGTACAATATTATTACAAAATCAAAGAACCCAAGTAACATCGTTGGAGCTAGCTGTTATATAAATGCTATTTAAATGTTCTTAAATAGCTCTGAGAGAGTTAAATACAAGGCCCTAGCTCTATTTCAAAACAGATTGCAGCTCTTGGTAAGCGAATTTAAAAATCTAGCTCTATAATGGAGTTTCTTAACAATCTTTAGCTCTGTTACGTTTAAAAGATTTCTGCTCGATAAATATGCTTCATAATAATGTTTTTATCAGCTGTCGGAAAGTATTCCCAACTAACATTTCAGCTTCGATTCGGTCTAACTAAATATATTTTCGAAGTTCTTTAGTACATTTGTAAAGGTTGTTTAAGAACAAAAAGGAGAATATTACACAAGCTCACAAAACCTTTTATGTACTTCTATAAGTGATTCTGAAAATCCTCTTAGAAGTACCATGCACAGATCTTTTAAAAGTGCCAGTTTCGTGTATGAACTATTAGAAGTTTAACAGAGTCCTATTCGAAATTGAACTGAAGTTCAAGTTTTGACAGATGGCTTCAATAAAGCTTCGCAAAAATTACAAACGCACGGCTTTTTATGTCTATTACAAGCTTACACTAGAACTTTTACCGAGCCTGAAAAATACGAAAATAAAAGTAAATTTTATATTTCTTTGAAGACGTTTTTCCGACATTTAATCAATTTTGAACCTGAAACTATGTTATCACATTGGAATTTTTATTAATTAATGTATTTGGAATAATTTTAAAACATGAATGACATTATACCTTATTTAGGGATCTTGTGTAATAGTCCATCTCTCTACGCACTGGGACATATTGAATATTATTTGGAAGATGCAAAAACTTCAGCCTATTTCTTTCTCAAACTTCAAAATTAACACAAGAGTGCGATATACAATTTTGCCAAAGCCACGTTTACATAAGAAAAACAAATCCTAAACAAATGTCTTAAATTTCCTTTGTTTACCTTTTGAGCCTAAATCTTCTTACCTAATAGGAGCGCACAAAATATCTTTAAATTGCTGACCGTAGTGATTTGTTTTATGTTTTACTTAACTACTTCTTTGTTATGATTTGTGTCCTTAAAAACGATTCATTCATTCATATAAAATGTTTGTATTCCGTTTCGTTTTACATTTGTTATAATATGTTAAGTATACATATACATATGCCTTTCTTTAATATCGTGAATTATTTTCATGTAATATTTTTTTTTTATTTGAAATAAAACCATCAAACATTTTGGTCAGTTTACCCATCTATAGTTGTATGCATTTCCACTTTGAGGGATATATAGAGATAGAGATACGAGTATCATGCTGGACTTACATATGTTTCTTCCAAAGAAATTCACATTTATATCTAATATATGGGCACAGAAGATCAAAATGAAGGTAATCATATAAATGCAGCTACAATATACTCGTATGTTTGAAAACAAAAAAGTTCTCGGATATTCAGGTTATGACTTCGCACCTGTTTCGAAACGTTCGTTTATAATTGCAATTCAACTTTTAAGAGCCGAATGGTTCATCTGAAATTCAGCTGCCTGCTTTCGAAGGTATTTTTTTCTTAAATTTTGGTTATTCGTCACTTAAGCTTCATCTTCGCTAGACTCTTATAGTCCAGTCAAAGCGTCATGAAAGAGGGCCTGACCTTGCGCGCAGAGGCATGGTCAATTTTTTTTCAATGGATCAATAGGTCCTTATTAAGAAAGCTTAAAACCAAATTTGCACCACATGACAACTTTTTTTACCAAAGTTATTGGTAAAAATGTGTTTTGTGTCATTTTTTGGTCATTTGCGAATATCTCGGCTCCACTATCTCGCACAAACAAAAATTTAACATGTTTTTATTCCTTATAACATTATCTATTATGTTCTAAAAAAACCATTTGTTTAAACAAATGAAAAAAAAAGTTATAGTAAGTTAAACAAATTTTTTGTTGTTTAAAAATCACTTTTTCGTGATTATTAAGAAAAAAGCTCATTTAACGATGAAATTTTTATTTTTTATTATTAAAGTTCTTATAATTCCCTACAATTTAAAAAAAATCAACACTCTACGATGAACGAAAGCCGAGTAATAAATTATTGAACATGGGTAAGTCAGCGCACCCACGCATTTTATGATTTTATGTTTTAATTAATATTGTTAAGTAAAATTTAGAATAATGGAAATGAATTATTTTAAAACATTATTTTGTCAAAATTGCAATTTGAATTAACAAAACAAACACAGCTTTTTCTGAACAATTGTAAATTAATGTCAAATCCATACAACTTCACTCAACTTAACGTAATTAACTTAACTAACCTAATTCTATAAATTCAATAGCATCATTGTTAAAAGACCTCTTTTTTCATTAGACTCTAACTTGTTATAAAGTGCACTGACCGTGTCAGCTATTAATTGAAATAAAGATACATAATATATAAGTATAAATCTGAATCTTCAATTATTTATTCGAAATTAAAAAATATTAATTTCACGTTAAACATTGGTGACCCCGACGTTTTATTTATTCGAAATTAAAAAATATTAATTTCACGTTAAACATTGGTGACCCCGACGTGATTTCGCCAAGGTACACGTCAACTTAATTTAACATTGGTGACCCCGACGTTTTATTTATTCGAAATTAAAAAATATTAATTTCACGTTAAACATTGGTGACCCCGACGTGATTTCGCCAAGGTACACGTCAACTTAATTTAAAGAAAAGCCTACTCTGTGCACATAACCTTACTACAATCACATGGCTAACGACAACTTAGATGAAGAAGGGCAGAAAGCTTCGTTGTCCGATAAGAAACAGAAGCAAGTGGAACAATTCCGAACACGTCGATCTGTTCTCATCGATCAAATAAGGCGATGCAGTGAATTTGTTTTGAGAGTTGAGAAGAATCCTGACATAACCTCAGTTCCTGAAATCAAAATTCGACATGAGGCATTAATGGAATCATTTACGAACTTTCAAAAGATTCAATTTAAAATTGAAGAGTGCGATTCTACAGAGATTAACACAACAACTCGATCGGATAACGAGGAATCATATTACTCCACATCGTCATCGCTACAAGTTATGTTAAATAAATTGGAGAGCCCGGCCTTGGATTCATCATCGTCATTTAACATAACTCAAAACAGGTTTGATCCAGTAAGACTTCCAAAAATTTAACTTCCTATTTTTACAGGCGACATAACCACGTGGATGTCATGGTTTGAGAAATTCAGCTCTCTCGTTCACAACAACCCACACCTCAACAATCTTTCCAAATTTCATCATCTAGTTAGCAAACTAGGAGAAGCAGTGTGATCTTCGATTGACGGACTGAAAATTGTAGAAGAAAACTATGAAGAGGCTCTGCAGAGGCTTAAGGAACGCTTTGAAAATAAGCGCGTCATTGCTCAAGAACACCTCCATCGCATCTTTAACTTACCACGCGTTACAAAGCCTTGTGCTGAGGAGTTGATGAATTTAATGGACACAAGCAACAACCATTTAACCTGTCTTAGGAATATGAAACGTCCCGTCGATCAATGGGATGATCTTATTGTGTACTTGTTGACATCGAAACTGGACAGCTTTACTGCAAATCGCTGGAATGAAGAATCACCTGTCGATCGATTACCAACCCTCTTGGAGTTCAATGCATTCATAAAAAAAAGGTGCCAAATAATAGAAGGTAACATCTTGAATAACTCATTATATAACACAATTTCACTTAAGAAGAGTACTAATAGTAAGGGAAGTCCCATTATTCAACGTCCTATACAAAGGTCTTTAATTACAACTACAGCATCGAAAATCAAATGTTCATTCTGTCTCAAATCTGGTCACTTCATCTATAAGTGTTTTAAATTTTTAAATTTATCTATTTCTGAACGTCATGATCAAATAAAGGAACTTCGCCTGTGTGAAAATTGTCTAAAAACAGACCAACATACATTATCTAATTGTGGTGCTAGTGGTTGTCACATTTGTGGTCAAAGACATCACACTTTATTGCATTGCGACAGTATTCTGTCGTTAAACCCCGTCCTCGTCGATCCAACGACTTCACATTTGGATTCGAACGCAGCAGTATTTGATCCCTCCTCCTCAAGTGTTGATTTTAAAAATAGTCTCACGTCATCATCTCTTGCTTATGAACAAAGCCCAAATTCAAATACACTTCTTGCTACTGCTTTGATTAACGTTTACAACAGCATAAATAAATTAGTTCCATGCCGCGTATTGTTAGACTCAGGATCTCAATTAAATCTTATCAATGAAAATTTTTCTCGCCTTCTCGGACTTAAAATGCTAAAAACAAATCAATTTATTAGTGGAATAGCGCAGAGCCTCTCGTCATCACAATTTAAAAGTTCTTTAACCTTTAGTTCAAGATCATCGGAATTCAAAACTACTGTCGAAGTCTTTATTTTAAAAAGATTAACTAATAATATTCCTGAGCACTATATTGATATCTCTAACTGGAACATACCAAAAAATATTACATTATCTGATCCTCTATTCCATGTCTCACAAAAAATTGATTTGGTGTTAGGCGCTGATGTATTCTTTGATTTGATGTCCATCGGTCAAATTAGATTGGGATCCAATCTCCCAATTCTTCAAAAAACTACACTTGGCTGGATAGTTTCAGGACCATATCAACTTAGTCAGGATAAAATGTTATACAGACAGATTACCCTTTTTTCCCGCCAGTTCCAAGGAGACACGACTTTATATGAGGAACTCAAGCAATTTTGGGAAATCGAGAATGGAAATGACACGATTAACAAGAAATATGAATTTAAAGGGCTAGAATTAGAGTGCGAGAAACACTTTGAAAATAACTTTTCTAGACTAGATAATGGTAGATATCAGGTTCGCTTACCTTTTAAATCAACCTCTTTGAAGTTGGGTGACTCATTTTCTCAAGCTCTGAACAGATTTAAATATTTGGAAAGACGATTACACAAAAACAATGAACTGCGTCAAGAGTATTCTGCTGTCATTAATGAATTTATAACTTTGAATCATATGGAAGTTGCACCAAAAATAGACTTCTCTAAGCCCCACTTCTTTCTGCCTCACCATTGTGTGCTAAAACCATCAAGCTCAACGACTAAAATGAGAGTTGTATTTGACGGCTCTGCAAAAACTACAACGGGAACATCTCTCAACGATACTCTTCTCACTGGCCCAGTTATTCAAAATGATTTATTTTCAATTATAGTTAAATTTCGATTTTATGCTTTCGTCTTTACTGCTGATATATCAAAGATGTATCGTCAGATTATTTTACATCCAGATGATCGCTGCTTTCATCTTATTCTCTGGAGAGAGAATGAAACTGATGAGGTAAAAACATATCAACTCAACACGGTTACATATGGAACCGCTCCCGCCTCCTACCTAGCCACAAAAACATTACAACAACTGTCCGTCGATGAAGGTCATCATTTTCCTAATGCTGCAAAGGCTGTTAATATGGATTTTTATGTTGATGATTTATTAACTGGTGCGGCAACGCTTGAGGATGCTTTAAGGTTAAAATCCGAGTTGATACAATTGTTAGATAAAGGAGGATTTATATTGCGAAAGTGGTGCTCCAATGACAAACATATTTTGGAAACGGTGAATGAGGTTGATAGGGAGCTCTTTTTTAGAATTTCTGATTCCAATGCGATTAAAACTTTGGGAACATTTTGGGATCCAGCATCCGATAAGCTGCTTTATGACTGCCCTAAGAATAAACATAACTCAATTACTAAAAGAACAGTTCTATCTGAAATTGCGAAGCTTTTTGATCCGTTGGGATTAATTAATCCTATTATAGTACTAGCAAAGGTTTTCATGCAACAACTCTGGAGACATGGTCTTGCATGGGATGAAAGTTTGCCAATAGAATATCATAGTCGTTGGTTACGCTTTAGAGAAGAATTAGCAAATGTTGGAAAGTTTCAATTCGATCGTAGAGTTTTTTATGGCACTGAAAATACGCAACTTCATGCATTTGCTGATAGTTCTGAATACGCATATGGTACATGTTTATATGTTCGATCGATTAAGGAAAACGGAGAGATCTCAGTAAAGCTCTTATGTTCCAAATCTAGAGTTGCTCCTGTAAAGAAGGTCTCAATTCCTCGTTTGGAATTATGTGCAGCTGTGTTGATGGTTCGTCTCGTAGACAAAATTCTACATATCTTCAATGGCGAGTTTTCCCAAGTATTTTACTGGACTGATTCCTCTATTGTGCTTAGTTGGCTATCAGAAGAATCCTCAAATTTCGAAACATTTGTTGCAAATCGAGTTGCAATTATCCAGAATCTTTCAACGGTTGATCAATGGCATCATGTTCGTTCCAAACTTAACCCTGCAGATATTATTTCCCGTGGAGCATACCCACTTGAATTACTGAAGTCAGATCTATGGTTTTCTGGACCAAATTATCTTAAATTGGAAGCAAATAAATGGCCAATGACAAGTCTTAATTATAAAAGTACAACTGATGAATCATTGCTTGAACGAAAAAGGCAGAAAATAATTCTTTTAGGACTGAAATCTGAATCTTTTTGGAAAACAATTAAATTTCACAACGACTATCTTAAGCCACTCAGAGTTGTGGCATATATGTTAAGATTTAAAAACAACTGTCTTGCAGTCAAACGAGAATATCTTGCGCCCATGTATGGAGAGATCACACCAAAGGAATTGCATCAATCACTAACCTGCATAATCCGAACAATTCAACAAGAGAAATTTCCATCAGAACTTGAACTTATGCGTAACAAGAAACCTATCCCTGGAAGATCACACCTAGTATCCCTTCGCCCATTTATTGATGATAATAACCTTTTACGCGTAGGTGGAAGAATAAGCAACGCTGACATTGATTATGATGCAAGATTTCCAATATTAATACCCAAGGATCACGCATTTACTGAGGCTATGGTGCGCTATTATCATAAAAAATGTTCACATGTTGGTCCCCAAACCCTCCTTGGCATAATTCGCGAGAAATTTTGGCCTATACATGGAAAGGTAATTTGCAAAAGGGTATGTCGTCGTTGCATAACATGTTTTCGTGCTCAACCTGTGTCAAAATATTATACTATGGGAGATTTGCCTAGGGCTAGAGTTCAACAATGTCGTCCTTTCTTAATTGTTGGAGTTGATTTATGTGGACCATTTAACATACATTTCAAACGACGAGAAACATGCCCTGTAAAGGGATATGTAGCCGTATTTATATGCTTCAGTACGCGAGCCGTTCATCTGGAAGTCGTAGAAGATTTGTCTACAGTTGCATTCCTTGCGGCATTAAAAAGGTTTATTGGACGTCGTGGTTATCCCTCCACAATTTATAGTGATAATGCAACCAATTTCATTGGATCTCGTAATGAACTTTCTTCCGTCTATAAAATGCTCCAAGTTGTGGAAAATCAAAATGCAATATCTCGTGCTTGCGCCGCAGATAATATCACGTGGAAAACAATTCCTCCAAGATCGCCACATTTCGGCGGTTTGTGGGAGGCTGCTGTTAAATCAGCGAAATTCCATATGAAACGTATATTACACGACGCGTCTCTCACCTTTCAAGAATTGAACACGATCAATTATTCAAATCGAATCCATTTTAAACTCACGCCCTATCACGCCGTTATCTGATAACCCTTCTGATCTATATGCACTAACCCCAGGTCATTTCATTATAGGTTCTCCACTTACCTGCTTACCAGATCCAGATATCACTGAGGTTAAATCCATCAACTCTTTGAGTCGTTATCAGCTCCTTCAATGGTACTTTCAAATGTTTTGGAAACGTTGGTCGACAGAGTATCTGCAAGGCTTGCAACAGAGAACTAAATGGAAAACGTCACAAAACAACCTCAAAACCGGTGATGTCGTACTGATAGTTGACGAAAATTCTCCGCCACTTAAATGGAAGCTTGGCAGAATTGTAGATACACAACCGGGAAAGGATGGCATCGTTCGTGCAGCAACCATAAAAACTTATAGATTTTGAGGAATCTAGTATACTCCCTCAAGGTGGGGTGGATGTTAAGTAAAATTTACAATAATGGAAATGAATTATTTTAAAACATTATTTTGTCAAAATTGCAATTTGAATTAACAAAACAAACACAGCTTTTTCTGAACAATTGTAAATTAATGTCAAATCCATACAACTTCACTCAACTTAACGTAATTAACTTAACTAACCTAATTCTATAAATTCAATAGCATCATTGTTAAAAGACCTCTTTTTTCATTAGACTCTAACTTGTTATAAAGTCCACTGACCGTGTCAGCTATTAATTGAAATAAAGATACATAATATATAAGTATAAATCTGAATCTTCAATTATTTATTCGAAATTAAAAAATATTAATTTCACGTTAAACAAATATCTCAGACCCAGTATGTCGCAAAGTGAAAATAAAAAACTGTATTGCTAATAACAATATTTTCTATCAACTTGCATTTAATTTAATATTTTTGAGCAAAAACATAAAAAGTTACCGTTGGTTTCAACGTTTTTTTCCTTGTTTTTAATACCTTTTTTTCATAGTTATTGAGAAAAAAACTGTATTTCACGGCAAATATTTTGCAGTTTTGAATTTTTATTTTATAGTCCTGCTAATTTTCTTCAAACTAAAAAAAAAATTAGTCCATTACGACAAACGGGAGCCAAGATATTCATGATTTAAAAACTTAGGAAAGCTTACAATTTAGTATTTTAACATTGTAGCTTGTAATTTTGGTGTCGCCAGCAAGAAGATAAATATTGGTATCCTTCAAACACCCCACACATACTTGTTGCTTCTTGTTGCTGGCGACACCAAAATTACAAGCTACAAGGTTAAAATACTAAATTGTAAGCTTTCCTAAGTTTTTAAATCATGAATATCTTGGCTCCCGTTTGTCGTAATGGACTAATTTTTTTTTTAATTTGAAGAAAATTAGCAGGACTATAAAACAAAAATCCAAAACTGAAAAGTATTTACCGTGAAATACAGTTTTTTTCTCAATAACTATGAAAAAAGATATTAAAAACAAGAAAAAAAATGTTGAAACCAACGGTAACTTTTTATGTTTTTGCTCAAACATATTAAATTAAATGCAAGTTGATAGAAAATATTGTTATTAGCAATACAGTTTTTTATTTTCACTTTACGACATCCTGGGGCTGAGATATTAATTAAAACATAAAATCATAAAATGAGTGGATGCGCTGACTTACCTATGTTCAATAATTTATTACTCGGCTTTCGTTCATCGTAGAGTGTTGATTTTTTTTTAAATTGTAGGGAATTACAAGAACTTTAATAATAAAAAATAAAAATTTCATCGTTATATGAGCTTTTTTCTTAATAATCACGAAAAAGTGATTTTTAAACAACAAAAAATTTGTTTAACTTACTATAACTTTTTTTTCATTTGTTTAAACAAATGTTTTTTTTTAGAACATAATAGATAATGTTATAAGGAATAAAATCATGTTTAATTTTTGTTTGTGCGAGATAGTGGAGCCGAGATATTCGCAAATGACCAAAAAATGACACAAAATACATTTTTACCAATAACTTTGGTAAAAAAAAGTTGTCATGTGGTGCAAATTTGGTTTTAAGCTTTTCTCATAAGCACCTATCGATCCATGAAAAAAAAATAGACCATGCCTCTGCGCGCAAGGTCAAATGACGCTTTGACTGGACTATTAGGCTAGGCGCGCACATTCAATTTTTAGTTTCGCAACTGCTTGGTTCGAGCAACTAAAACGTTTGTGTTTTGACAAAAACTAAACGATTGCCTAAAATGAGTTCGCTATTTTGTGTAACATATAATTATATGCACCTGCGTGGACATTCAACCAAATAATTAATAATTCATCTGTTTTCTATAAGCAACCAAACAGAATTGAATGTGCGCGCCTAGCCTTAAGGTTCAAAAGGCAAACAATCAAACTAATTGTCTATGCTATATATCATAGGGATCTCGATTTATACTCTTATACTTGCCTGAGTAATATCTAAAAAGTACATAGATGGATTACAATAAATGTGTACAAACATACATCAATTAAATATTCCTAACTTTGATTAAGATTAAATGTATTAGTTTCTGTTAAGTTTCATTAGCAGAGTTCTTAGAAGTTTGAACATTGACATTTTCTTTAAAGACTTTTTGTTAAAGTCTGCCAGGCTTAAGAGACGTATTCTATATATGTAGCTCTAAGGAAATTGTTATAGAAACCTTTTGAAAACTGACTGATTAAAAAATCTAAATCATATCATATTGCAATCTTTATACAAGTTCCAGCTTCTCTATTTTCATTTATAAAACCATATCCGAAAAATTGACTCTAGTCTCTGAAAAACTTCTGTGTCTTACTTGCAAAAGGTTTAAAAGAAGATGATATTGAAACCGTGACTTCTATAAGAAAATTATTTTTGAAGAAGGCTCTTTAGAAGCATTATACAGGGTGATTTGCATAAGGTGTGACAAAAAGCTAGGGCGTGTAGGTTGGACTTAGACAAGAAAAAAATCGTATGGGAGGGGGGGGTCTATTTCCCCCCGTTTAGGAGGGAGGGGCAATTTAAGAAAAAAATCACTTAAAACAGAAAAAAAATTATTAAAAAATAACGGTGATACCTACAGAGTAGTGCTATAGCATTTTGAAAAGCCAGAAATACATTCTTTAATTTTGCTTTTAAATAAAGTTGTTCGAGTGAATAGTTTTTGAAAAATTAATTTTCAAAATAAAAATTTTGAAAAAAAAAATGAAAATTTTGTTTTTAAACAATTTTTGTTCAAAATTTTACGTAATTAAGTATCATTTTTCTATACAATATTCAATGCTCTTATTAATTTTTGATCAAACTCAAAAAACCGGATGTCAAAACGTTTTGTAGTTTTTGAGAAAATCAAAAATAACAAAAACTACTTTTGTTCTAAGAAAAGCCTTTTATTATAGTTTTTGGATTCTTAGGTGAATTTACGATTGAAAGGATTAACTTTCTTTTTACTATTTTTTTAATTATCGGTCTTATAGGCATACAATAATGTGACAAAGTACTGGATTAATCATATTTCACAATTTTTTTCATTGAGAACACCTGTGTGAGAGCATTGGTTTAAAATTGACCTGCCACTTTTTTATTATGGTGGGGTCGGCTTGGCTTAGGTGCATTTACGAAAGAAAGGATTAACTTTTTTTGTAATTTTTTTTTATTATCAGTCTTATAAGCATACAATAAAGTGACAAAGTACTGGATTAACACATTTTTTCATTGAGAACACCTACGTGAGAGCATTGGATTAATATTGACCTGCGAATGTTTTTTAAATAATGCAACGTTACACTAGTGACAGAAAAATGCATTCTATTGGACCTCCTCTTCCAATCCAACGGTCACTAAAATGTTCATCAAGCCAGTTCCTTACAGTGCGGCTGTAGTGTGCTGGAGCTCCATCTTGCTGGTAGATTAAATTGTCTGCTATGGCCAAGGGAACGTTGTCATTCAAATCGGGCAGAAGGTCTCGTAGTAACTGCAGATAGGATTCTCTATTTATGACTGAATTCAGGAACCGTGGTCCAATAACTGTTCGTCCAATAATACCAAGCCAAACATTACAGCTAAAGCGGTGTTGCGATTTGGGTTGTTTCTTGTTATGCAGATTGCTGTTACTCCAGTGATGTAAATTGTGGAAATTTGTTACTCCATCTCTGGTAAACTGAGCTTCATCCGTCCAGAATATCCTTCCAAAGTAATTATGTTCAGTTTCATCTCTTAGCAATAATGTTCGACAAAATGCAGCTCTCAGTAACTAGTCGTTTGCGGTTAGCTCCTGAACTGGTGTAGTGTGGTACGGGTGTAAATGCTCGGTATGAAGCACTGCCCATACTCTAGTTTGGGGCAACTGAAGCATAGTAGCATGTGTGAAATATGATTAATCCAGTACTTTGTCACATTATTGTATGCCTATAAGACCGATAATTAAAAAAATAGTAAAAAGAAAGTTAATCCTTTCAATCGTAAATTCACCTAAGAATCCAAAAACTATAATAAAAGGCTTTTCTTAGAACAAAAGTAGTTTTTGTTATTTTTGATTTTCTCAAAAACTACAAAACGTTTTGACATCCGGTTTTTTGAGTTTGATCAAAAATTAATAAGAGCATTGAATATTGGATAGAAAAATGATACTTAATTACGTAAAATTTTGAACAAAAATTGTTTAAAAACAAAATTTTCATTTTTTTTTTCAAAATTTTTATTTTGAAAATTAATTTTTTAAAAACTATTCACTCGAACAACTTTATTTAAAAGCAAAATTAAAGAATGTATTTCTGGCTTTTCAAAATGCTATAGCACTACTCTGTAAGTATCACCGTTATTTTTTAATAATTTTTTTTCTGTTTTAAGTGATTTTTTTCTTAAATTGCCCCTCCCGCCTAAACGGGGGGAAATAGACCCCCCGCTCCCATACGATTTTTTTCTTGTATAAGTCCAACCTACACGCCCTAGCTTTTTGTCACACCTTATGCAAATCACCCTGTATAAATTGAAACTTCCAGCATGTCCATATTTCTAAGCTAATAGACACTGAAATGTTAGTTGGGTTATAAGCATTTTGCAACTGCACCCTTTAAAATAGCTCTTTAACAGTAAAAGAATTCTTAAACTGTTATTTAAGAGCTGCAAGATATATCTTCATGCATGTTTAAGAAAATGGCGAATCTTTAAGAAATTTTATAAAACAGGAAAAGAAAACTATTACAGTGCTGTGATGACTGAATTTTAAATAAAAAAATACAGAAGCTTTATTCAAAAATGTGCACGGGCAAAATAAATATTTTTTTCTCAAGTTCAAAATTAAAATAAAAAAATGTACTATCCAATAAAAATAGCTAGCAATGGAATCGAGATTTCACTACTCAAAGCTTCCAATGTAAGGACGATGTAGTAAGACGCAATGTTCTTAATGTTAAAAGGGGCTTAAATGCAATCTTCCATAAGGGCGTTGCAATATTTCGAAGTACAATATCAACAAAGAAATTATTATTTGTATTGGTAAATCATCTTAGCATCAAAATTTATTTACATAGAACAATGAGTAAAGGTAAAAATTAAAAGCCATAATACGTTCAATGTGGGGTGATTTCTAAGTGCGATTTCATTTTTATCAGAAATGTTGATATTGTACTTCGAAATATTACAACGCCCTTCTAAAATAATTTGTTTTAAGTGGATAGGGTAAACTATCCAGTGACCGACATCCTTTCAGTTATGGTCACCTATCACTATTTTACTTGCGATATAGGTACTATAGGGCAAGTTCTGCATTTGGAAAAAAAATCGAACTCGAGATTTTGATCAAAGTTGACATTACGATGATAGCGAAGACGAAAAAACGATTTCGATAAAAAAAATTAAGTGTGATATTATGGACATGGACTATATTTTGTTGAAAAAAAAAATTGGGGGGAAATGTTATAAGGGGTACCTGTCATAGAACGGTTTTTTTGATTTTCGAATTTCTCACCAACGGCTCTAACGATTTTAACCAAAATTTTTATTCAGGAGCTGCTTTGCATTTGAAAAAATATAAACTAAAAATTTTTTCGAAAAAAATAGTTTTTGGATTTTTAAAAAAATAATACATATTTTTTTTTGAAAATTCAATATCTTGAAAACCGATACACGATTAAATTTTTAAATTCCGTTTTAAAATGTATTTTATTAAATACTAACAATTTGCATATCAATTTTTTTTATAAAAATTTTAAGGAAAATTTAGTACACAAAAAACATGTTTCAGTGTGTCTGTATGTCTGTACCTCTCACTACAGCCTAAACCACTGGACCTATTTCTTTGAATCTCGGTAGTTAAGAGTCTTCGGTGATTCCCTAGAGGAGAAATTGAAATTTTTTTTTTAGCTCCAAAACTAAGGGTACCCCCCATACACCCGTAATGCAAAATCTTATTTATCTCGAAAACGGCTCTAACGATTTTGATAAAAAAAAATAGGTGTGATATTATGGACATGGACTGTATTTTGGTGAAAACAAAATTTGGGGGGAAATGTTATTAGGGGTACCTGTCATAGAACGGTTTTTTTGATTTTAGAATTTCCCAGCAACGGCTCTAACGATTTTAACCAAAATTTTTATGCAGGAGCTGCTTTGCATTCGAAAAAATATAAATTAAAATTTTTTTCGAAAAAATAGTTTTTGGATTTTTAAAAAAATAATACATATTTTTTTTTGAAAATTCAATATCTTGAAAACCGATACACGATTAAATTTTTAAATTACGTTTTAAAATGTATTTTATTAAATACTAAGAATTTGCATATCAATTTTTTTTATAAAAATTTTAAGGAAAATTTAGTACACAAAAAACATGTTTCAGTGTGTCTGTATGTCTGTACCTCTCACTACAGCCTAAACCACTGGACCTATTTCTTTGAATCTCTGTAGTTAAAAGTCTTCGGTGATTCCCTAGAGGAGAAATTGAAATTTTTTGTTTAGCTCCAAAACTAAGGGTACCCCCATACACCCGTAATGCAAAATCTTATTTATCTCGAAAACGGCTCTAACGATTTTGATAAAAAAAATTAAGTGTGATATTATGGACATGGACTACATTTTGGTCAACAAAAATTTTTGGGGAAAATGTTATTAGGGGTACCTGCCATAGACCCGTTTTTTTGATTTTCGACTTTCTCATTAACGGCTCTAAGGATTTTAACCTAAAATTTTTACCAGGAGTCCCCTTAAGTTTAAAATAATATTGTCTATAAAAATATTCGAAAAAATAGTTACTGGGTAAAAAAAAAAAAAAACACTTTAAATCAATATCTTCAAAACCTATGAACGATTATTTTTTGAAATTATTTCCTAAAACCAATATTATTAAATACTTAAAATTCGCATCCCAAATTTTTTTCTTGAAAAATTTTAGAGACAATTTTTATATAAAAATTCTATTTAATAATAAAACGATTTTTTAAAGTTTATTTGCATAAATTCATACTTTTCCGGAAACCAGACTGCAATTTTATGCATTTCAACATTATTATCTCATTAAATCCATGTTTTATATTTATAAAATGTATCTTAAATTCCAAAGTACTTTTACATAGAGCAAGTTCGTGCCATCCAGTCGTGCATTTTATTTTCATTTTATTAAGGTTTCCTGTTGTTGGATACAGCCGACGCTATTTTTAACGTGCTTAGACATGCAAATGTCATAACAAAAGACTTCAGTTGATATTTTGTAGTCAATCGTTGATGTGTAATAAAAGAAGTAAAGCGAGAACCTCTGTAGATCAAAGAAATCTTTTGAATTCCTTAAGAAACACGTTATCAGTAATCAGTATTTTATTAACTTATCCGTGTTTTGTATATGAGTTTTTTTTTTTATTTTAAAAGAATAATAGTAATAATCTGTTTGTTAACTTTTTACGTAAATAATAATATACGGTAACTTAATTTAATGTGAGGTGTTCATAACTAAAATGTAATGTTCAATAAATTCAGTGACCGACAAGGGTGTCTGTTCCTGGCGCGATTGGACGTTTTTGAGAATGTCAGTTACGAACACCATCGATTTTGCCTTTCTTTTTTCCTGTCATTATTTTCAAACCGCTTTATATTTTGCTAATAAAATCTTATTTTCAAATCTTCGACTGCTCGTCCTTATTTTTTAGGACTTAATTAGAAAATAACAAAGCAAAATTAGTTTAAGGAAAATTTGCAAAATGAAGTTAAAAAATAAATCCGCGACTAAATTCAATGTTTACTTTCAGAAACTTCCATGTTAAATGTGCTGCAGCAAAAACAGAAAACACCATTAACAATTTCTTTACCTTGTAAATAGATCACTTTACTAATGACATAAATGCATTGATTTTTTGCATTATTTATATAAATATATTAAATTCAGTAACTAACAATAAATAAAATCCTAATTATATTAATTTTGTTTGTAAAGTCAATTATTTTTTAATAATTCCCAATATTACTGGCTGAAAACTGTTAAGTGCCTATACATTTTTGTTTGCTTGTTTTTATTTAAATAATTAGGTATTTATCTATACAGTTCCTACATACTAAATAGAAAGGTTTTTTGTATAATATCCCCGCAATAGGGGTTTGTAATTAAATGGATTTCTTGATTTCTTGAATACATAGATAGATTTGTTTTTGGGTGTATTAACATTTATTTATCTTATATGTTATATTAAACAAAAATTATAGTATTTTGAAAAACCTTCCAAGTTGAATATGTTGTTTTTATTTTTCTTAGTTTTAATAGTTTGAAACCCACTTACGTGAGGGTTTTCACACCAAGCCCAAAACGTGGTTTACACGAAAATATGGGTTTTGGTAAGAAACCTACATCAAAAACAGAAGTTTTCGCATACATTTTTGATGAACCACAAGCTTTTATAAACCACAAATTTTGATAAAACCTATCAAAATTAAGTACAAATTAAAAGATGAACAAATCAAATACCATTTTTGAAACAATCAGTGTTCAATTGAACGATAAAGGAACAGCTGACAGAATGCTGGCAAGAGAAATAAATTTCACTGCTGGAATACAAAAGACCCGAAGCGGGATCGATTATCTCTACTACTAAGCGTGCCAGTTCGCTCACGAAATGAATTTAATATCATGAGTCAGGATTCATTGTATTCCCATTTTTAGTTATAACTCTTGTAAATTCTCTTCCATTTTTGTCTAAAATATTTTCGCGTTTAATTTTGACACTGCGATTTTTTTTTTCAAAGCGGATGCAGCTGGGTGTCAAACAATTTAAATGTAAAATGAAAACTTGTAAATGTTCGATTTCAATGCATTACGAGTTTATAAACTTGTTGCCGAAAACTCCTCTTATTGTTTAGTGTGAAAAGCTATACAAAAATGGTGTCCATAACTAGAATTTTACGGGTGTTGGTTACTGAAAATAAGGTGTCCGTAACTACAAAAGTGGTAAGCTATTACGATTTTGTGTTTTATTTATGTTTGGAATTTCCTACATATACCATTCTTTAATATTATAGAAGAAATTATGAACTGTTATAATAATATATAAAAATCATTAAAATCGATCCAGCGAAACAAAAGTTATGAATTTTCTAACTCAAAATTTCTCTTAAGGGTGTCGGTCACTGGGTGTCTTACCCTAGTAAATTTGTTTATTTTAATTTTGAACTTGAGAAAAAAATATTTATTTTGCCCGTGCACATTTTTCGATAAAGATTCTGTGTTTTTTTTTTATTCTTTTCAAAATGCAGTCATCACAGCACTGTAAATAGTTTTGTTTTTCTGTTTTATAAAAATTCTTAATTATTCGCCATTTTCTTAAACATGCATAAAGATGTAGCTTGCAACTCTTAAATAACACTTTAAAAAATTCTTTTGCTGTTAAAGATCTATTTTAAAGGGTGCAGTAGCACAGTGCTTATATGCTTTCCGACAGCTGATAAAAACTTTATTATGGAGCAGAAAGCTTTTAAAAGTAGGTTAGGTTAGGTTAAAGTGGCTGTCATTAAAGCATCTGACCCACTTAAACTAGTAGAGGTCCATTGTTATACCACGATGACGATCTAATAGGGAACAAAAGGTTCCCTACCAGTTAAAACCATTTGGACGGGGAGAGTACGATAACTTAGGCGCCAAAAATTGATAAGGAATTTTTGTAGAAGGGTCAAAAACAAGCGTTTTTTACTATGGGACCCCCTATCTCGCTCCATTTAGGGGGTAGGGGCGATTTAAAAACAAATGACTTAAATTAAAAAAAATAAATATTAAAAAACAACGGCAACACTTACAATAAAGTACTACACCGGTTTAGAAAGCCAGAAGTCTGTTCTATAATCCTAAATTAAATTAAATAAATTAAATTAAATTATTTATGTCAATCGTTTTTGAAAAATTTGCATGCAAACTCAAAATTTTGTTAAAAAAAAATGAAAAAACAAAATGAAAAAAAAAATTTAGACCAATTTTTTTTCAAAATTGTGAAATAAAATCTTTAATTGGCTTTTTGTGGTCAATGCCACTAATAATTCTAAATCGAACAAAAAAACCGAATGGTTTTATGCCTTCTAGTTTTTGAGAAAATTGAAAATTACTAAAACTACTTTTAATGAAATTTTTGATTTTTGATATTTACCTACGGTGATTTCATTTAAGGATTAATGTTATGGTGGTTCATTTGTAAGTTAAGTACAGCAAATCATTTAGCGTTACCAAGAATGCATCACGAGGACGTAGAATTGCATGGCACTCCGCGTCTCAGTCAGTCAGTTTGTGAGTAAGTCAGGTGTTAATTAAAAATAAGTAGTCAAGTCAATTTTTCAATGTTCAATGTATTAAAACCGTATTTACAGGCATTTTGATCACAAAAGAGATACTAGTAATTATAGCAAGCACCTCCAGAATCTCTAGCCAATATTGAGGCTCATGGACAAATGTGCCGATAGATGGGTTTATTGTATTCTTACAATTTTTGTCACCTTTTTTTAGAGCTTTTTTCGGAGCACCGCCACAACCAACCGAACTTGAAATTTTTATATTTTGCTACCTTTATCGGTAAGTTGCGACACCAATTTCTTCGAAGAACGCGATGCTTTTGAAATATTTTTTTTGAAATACTGAAAAGTTATTTGATTTAGGATGAAGTAGTGGATGCTTAGTCGCCATTCTTTATTCAAAGACAAAAATACTTCACTCATACAAAGGTTGAATAACGAATGACCTTGGTAAACAATAACCTGTACCACATT
The DNA here is from genome assembly GCA_963931855.1 of Philhelius festivus. NCBI lineage: Eukaryota > Metazoa > Arthropoda > Insecta > Diptera > Syrphidae > Philhelius > Philhelius festivus. The sequence continues at coordinate 104,504,917 of OZ007554.1, forward strand.
AGCATTAAAAATGTTAGACACAAACAATAAACATACATATTAATTAAGGAATTATATAAACTTGCTGCATTCTAACAGTAGTACCTAAGTAATGTAAATTTTTCATAATGTATTAAATTTTCATATCTGAACATTTTAAATGTGCAACTTTGGGCTACGTACATATGTATGTACATATATTTAGTTGACATTGGACATACATATGTAGGCCATAGGGTAAATTCAAAGTTTCTTTAAATCTAGATTCTGTAAATGCAAAAGAAACCTTGCATACACCCAACCTCGCACCTACCCCAAATCCTATAGTGTGTCCAAGCGGGGGGGTTGCATACATATCTCACTGTTTATACGTCGTAATGTGTAAGCAAGCAAAAAAAAAACAAATATCCCCTAAAAAAGTAGTTTTAGTTATTTTCAATTTTCTCAAAAACTAGACGACATAAAATCATCTAGTTTTCAGTTTTTGAATAACAATAAATGACAGCAACGAATTTTAGGAAAAAATAATTATATATAACTTTGCAGTTTTGAAAATTTCAACTTTAGACTTTTTTTTAATGTTTTTTTTTACGAAAATTTGAGTTTAAAACTCGTTTCTTTAAAAAACTGTGCATAGATTTCACTTGATTTAAAATTTTTCTAATAGAACAGAGTATTGGCTTTAAAAAAAGGTATAATACTTAATTGTTAGTATTACCGTTATTTTTTAATATTTTTCTCTCCATTTTAGTACCTTTTTTATAAAATTGCCTCTCCCGCCCAAACGGGGGAGATAGACCCCCCCTCCCGTAGTAAAAAATGCTTGTATTGAACTGTTCTACAAAAAACCGTTATAATTTCTTGGCACCTAAGGCCGTGGTTACGGCCAAAGCTAGTAAGCTAGTGCGCTAGTCCGCGCTAGTAAGCTATTAAATCTAATGTTTGGATAATGAATAACGTGGTCATAGATCACGCTAGTTACTTTAACGCTAATAAAAGAGTGTGCGCTAGTCCTTTCTAGTAAGCTAGTAGATCAAAGCTCATTTGATTTTCAAGCTTACTAGCGCGAACAGTGTTTTAATTTTTGTCGGAATGGACATCCAATTATTGGTAAGTAAAGTAAAAAAAGGGAATTCTTGTGGGATGTAAAGTCCAAAAACTACAAAAATAAAAGTATAAAAAAAACATGGAACGATTAATAATAACAAATACAAGTTATTTATTCATATATTCATTTTTTTTATTTTTAACAAAAGCATGAAAAACATTATATTAGATTCTGCAATCAATTTTTGTATTCATTGTTTAATTAAAAATATTCCATATAAATATTGCGAGTATTGTTTGCTGCGAAGCTGTAATTTTTAGCAGAAGTTGAGACTACAGGTTCGGCAGCTGGACTTTGTCTATGAACATTCAATAAAAGACATCTGTCTACGCCTTCAATATGGATGGTAATATTATGCAATAAACAAACGGTCTTAGCGATAACCCTTGCTACATCAACACTTGTTTCTTTCTCTTTTGTTAATATATGTCACTTTCCAGCATTCTATAACTTTACTTTTTTTGTATAATGTTCATTGAAAGCTCGCTTCATCTCCTAATAAGACAACAGGGATGCAACCTACACAATTCGGAAATCCCCACCAGGTATAAAATTTATTTGCAAATTCCCTTAATTGCTTTTCACATGGACGTGGCAAATGTTTTTTTCACAAATCTGTTCCAAATTGCTGTGCACACATTTTTAACAATACCAGAAATTGTGCTCTGTGCCATTTTGTAGCTGAACGCCAAACTTCAATACGATGCTAGGTATCTTCAAAGGAATCAAAGATGTTAAATTTGAAATTATTATACATTTTTTAGGAAAACTGAAAACGAGTCCTTTTGGGTATAAATATCTGAGCTTACTGACTAATTATGATAAAATGAGGAATTTATGTTTTTCCTAGTTGGTTTAAATCTTTCACATTTTATTACCTTTGTTATTAATTTTCAGATTCAACTTCCAAGTTCACATCACTTCAACGCATTTTGATGTAATCGATACAGACAACATATTAAGAGAAATAGTTTACGAATAAAATTGTATATATTTATTTTTTTGGAATTATATTTAATTTTTTGAATAACTACTTTATTGTTAACTTGTAAATGGGCACAATAGATCCCCAGGTCGCAGTGCAATAACCCCCCAGTACAACTTATGTTGTAGTCGAGCTGAGCCGTGGAATAAGCAAGCGTGCCTTTGCTCTTTTCAGCACTGAAGATTCCTCCGTGGCTTACCCTAGACTCGCAACAATACGTTAAACAAAATTTCTAAGAATTCATATTTATTTTTGTATGCTTTAAAAGCCCTTTGTGACGTAAATCGAGCTTTGGTTTTAAATCAAACATGACTTACTTGCTGGACTTAAGCATAACCTTTGAGCATAAATTGGTTGACCCAATACTTTAAATTAAGAGGCTTCAAAAGAAAATGTATATACATACTCGTACATACAAAACATTCATGTATATATTTTCTTTAAATTTGACTACATAAAAGCATTTTTTGATATTCACACTTGTGAATGTAGAAAATACCTCCTAATAATACAACACCTACTTATAACACTACTCAACACATTTTTTGAGACCATCAGACTACACTTTTCGCAAGGTTCTTGATGCCCTGAATTCGACCTCAAAATTGTTTTATAATTTCAGGATTTTGAGATAATATAACCGAAAAGTGCAAAAATTTGTTTTTTTCACAAGTTTTAGATAAAATTAAAGTACGAAATAATTTTCCAAAAAACTCGTTACAGACTTCCGAAAGTAGTAATCTTCTTACTAAATATTCATAAAATATTTTTTTAAAATGTTTAATTCCTTTCGGAGAATTGCCAAAAACGGTATTTTTGAACTTTCAGCTTTGTATACATATCTCAGTGATGGAACAATTGTTAAGGTCTTAATTTAAATCCACAAGATAAACATATGAAACGTCTTTCTGTAGATATAATTGATAGTTTCGCTTCTTGAGTTTGAATGATTGGATCTATTTCTTTCAAAATGTAGGCAAAAGTTTTTGTGGTTATTATGTGGTACTCAAAAAAATTTTGTTCGTCCTTCCTCAAACATTCATATAAACAGTGCAACTCGCCATGCTTTCAGCCAGCGCACAGTGCGGTATTTTGGTCGAAAACCTGGCAAAAAATATTTGGACATATTTTTTATATCAAATAGGTACCAAAAGACTAAAAAGTTATTTGGAAGGATAAATTTTCATTTTTTAGGTACAGTAAGACCCACTTAAATGCCCATCCCGATTAGCCGAAAGAAAAAAACTATTAAAAATCAAAAAAACACGTACAACACTGCCCTATAATTTTTTTTGAAGCTAATATTTTATTCTTTGTTTTGTTTTTTGATTCAAGTTGTTTAATTAAATAGTTTTTGAGAAATTAAGTTTTAAATTTGAAATTTAGAAAAAAAAAATTTTAATTTATTTTTTAAAAAAAATTTGTTTATCAAGGACATTTTTTTTTTGTCAATATTCAATGACTTGATATATTTTTAGTCAAATACTAAAAACATCATTCCGATAAATGTCATAGTTTATAAGAAATTAGAAAAAAATTGAAAGATACTTTTTCCTAGAAAATCCCTTTTTTCCTTTTTTTATGAGTGAAATTTTCTTAATCCGGGCGTTCAAATTTCATTCCAAAATTTTATGTCCCAGTATGCAGGTAACCAAGTCTAAAATACCTGCGACCCTCTTAATCCAAAATACGAAGAATTCGAGATGTGGATTAGTTGTATATTTTATGAGTACAGGTCAAATATTGAATAAACAGATTAATCCTTTTTTGTTTTTCCTTCCGCAACTTTTGTTTTATAGCAAGTAATAAAAAATGACCAGGATTAATTTAATTTTATAGTTTTTATTTTATTATTTATTCTTCATCTTTCATCAGAAACATCATCATTAACATCTTCATCATTGGTATTTGCAATCAAAAATTCGAGAGCCTCCTTTGAAAACGATTGTTTTTTTGTCTTGCTTGTCCTTAAACTACTGAGATAAAGGTCTGACATCAATAGAAGCCGGTTAAGCACATCCTCGTTGCATGCAGTCCTGGAGAATTTTCGTGAAAAGTGTTTTCTGTATTGGCGGAAATGCTTATTTCTAGCTTCAGCAGCTTCTTCGGACAACTGGCCGATTGGCAACAATGCATGGGATATGACATTGGTAGAGTGGATTAAAATCTTATGCACTGTTGGAGACATAAGCTGCCATGGATACAAGTTTACGTAATATTTAGCAGTATCCATCGTAAATTTTGCGAATTTTTGAAGATCTATCTCATAACCAGAGGATATCACCTCTAATATAAATTTAAATTTTTGTATTAGTGATAAATCCACGCTTGTAATGGAAGTTGCTTCTTCTTGGCTATTAAAAAATCTGCGCGAGGTGTTGCCGTCATTAGTGTTGCCATACCCAGCCTTTGGAATATCCACCAGTAAGCCTATTTTATCGTGGAACTCTTTTTGTATTTGTCTCTTGGCTGCTTGCATTTTTTCCCGGTCACTTTCTGTTACGCGAACCTTATGCACTTTCGCTTTTAGTTTGTACGACAGATGCAGTAGAAATTCAAAAAACCTAATCCTGGCGTGTAATATTGATAGCCCAAATCTGAAAGTATCTGGATTCTCCGGTTCTGTAGTATCCAAGTAGTTGAAACTTTTTGAAGTTTTTCCGCATATGTAACAACGTAATGTAGATGCAGTATTCGTAGCTGTGTTACACACTTTTCCATCGACCATTGTTGGAAGCAGTACATGGTTGACTCTTATATTGTCGCTTACTTTTGTTGCTTGAAGATTTTGGGCCTGGTTTTCAACGTATTCGATTTCTTCATTGGTTATGTCCTTATTTTCTTTTACAAAACGAATCCGTATTGGTCTGCACCATCTCGGTGATGAAGAGTGAATGAATGCCATAAGATTTGACTCCCATACTTGAGACGAAGAGGTGCAAGGGAACTCAAAAATATATTTGCATCACTATTATCGTCATCTTCGAATTTCTGCTTATACTGGCTTTGAGTAGACCCATCGCATCCCCACTTGTATATGAGCTCTAAATCTGTTTCACTGGTCTCAAGGCACTGTTGGAGTTGTGATTCCAAATATTTATATAAACGCGATGTTGTGTGATCCACTAAATCTTGGAGCTTCACTTCGGCAACTGTCTCACTTACGCTTTTTGGTGGGTAACAATCCTGTTTAGCTTTATACACGTAGGTATAGCACGGATAACTGCCAATCGCAGCTGCTTTCCGGAACTTCATAGCCATAGTTGGAGTTTTGGTCACAACCTCCATCACTTTTGCGACATGAATATTTCCCGCTGCTCGTTGACTCATCTGTGCTGCGTATGTCAGTTCATCAAAGGACCCACTCTTTCAAAGTTCCTCTGTTTTTCGACATTTTGTTCGGTCACTTGATTCCCCGAACTCTTTGGTTGGGCGACCTTTACACCTTCCGGGAAGTATGGCAACAGGTAGTATTACTTCTTCGCTAAGCCACTCTTCATTCTTATCCAAGAAACGCTTTTCTGTGCAGTTGCAGAGTTACCATCTCCGTTTATATATTATATCCGTTGAACGCCTTGATAATTTTTGTAAGTTCATCTATTTTCTCTGGGGGACAGTTTGTGATATCCATACATTTTTTATCCAAATCTTCAAGTTTACCGTCAAGGAGTCTTTGTGAGCTTCCTCTTACCAACTCATGGAGCTGTTTCCTGGTCAGAGACAAGGTAGAATTAGAGTAATCTGGAATAATATAAAAAATGTTTAGTTATGGTCGCTTGAAACGAGTTTTTTTCAAATGCTTTGTTTTTTCTTAGGTGAAAACTTGTGAATGGTTCTGAAATGCAAGATTGTTCTACATATCCAGAAGTTAAATAATATATATGACAAACTTTGTTGCAGGGTGTTGCCAATATTCGAAAACACTAATGTTTGGTAAAAACAACAGAAAAAGTGCAAATTTTGTAAGTACATTCTTTAACTCATCGATATGAAGAACTTAAGTTGAATATATAAAAATTTCTTTGCTTAAAATATTGTACATACCTTGATTTACGATATCCATATCAAATTTTTTCACAAAAATCACTTTTAAGATTAAAAAAAAACACACAGAAAATACACTTTTTTTTTTTAAATCGCAAAGAAACTCGTGCTTATTCAACAAGTGTAAGTTGCAACTGATGGTGTCGCGAACGGGGCCATGTAGAGTCCGAAATGAAACAACCTCTTACTTTGGTGTCTGGATTACAAGTGATCTTTATTATATAATTCATATGTCATCGAAGTGGAAGTGTGTAATAGAAATGTAATAGAGTTGTAATAGAGTACAGTAGAATACAGTAGAACTCTTTTATATGCCACATCTCCCCCATAAGCTCTTTATAAAATAAAATTTTAGAAATTCAAAGTTAATTTTAACAAATATATGCAAATCAGTTTCCATTTCATAATTTTAAATTCATTTTTATCTTATAGTAGAAATAATTATATTCTTTGTACAAGTTTTCATTTCATAATGTAAGAATTCAAATTTACATAAGATTTATTTTTTTTTTTAAATAAGTTTGGTTGAAATTGATTTCACAATTTTAAATTAAATGACATTTTATGTTCTTAATTTTTTAATATTTTATAGTGTTACAATACAAAACACAGCAAGTTAAATTTTCATAATTTTATATGAAGATTTGTAATGTTATAATAAGAAATTTGTTTTTAAATTTGCATTTCATAATTTGAAGTAAAATAAAAATATGTTCACAATTTTCAATTGCACATTACATATAAAGATATTATTTCCATTAATCCATCGATTGCTTTATATAAAATTTTAATTAAATTTTAAAAATTTACCAAATTACTTATTTTGTTTTATATACTGTTCCTGACCTTGTGCGAGATGGACTGAGATGTAAATTCGGATATTTTAAATTACTTAAATTATTACTTTTACTTTGAAGTTGATTTTTGTTTCCAGTTTGCGAATCATCTTTAAAAGTATTTGAATTACCTTTAAGAGTATTTGAATTATCAAAATAATGATCAAAATTATTACTATCATAGTAATGATAGCGTGATTTTTTTTTGCTATCGCTTTTTTTTAAGAATTTAGAATTTCTTCTATATTCTTTGTTCTTTGACGGAACAAAAACTATTTAAGATCGAGGTTGAGTTAATTTTTCTTTAATATAACCGATTTCCCAATTATTTTGGATTTTGCAATAAACTTTTTCATTAATACAAAAACTCCTTTCTTTTGGTCTTGCTTGTCTATTGTAATATTTTTCGTTTTGTAATTGTTTGTATTTAATTGATTTCATAATATTTTTGTTCAATCCAGGTTTTCAAAGGCTCGAATGAATTGGTAGCTTAGTACGTAGTCTTCTGTTCATTAAAATTTGAGCAGGTGAAACATCTAAGTATTTCACAGGAGTATTATTGTATTCTAAAATAGCCGAATAAAATTCTTCAAGCGTTGAAGATTTTTAAATAAAATTCTTTGCTATTTGAACTCCTCGCTCTGCGAGTCCATTTGATTTGGGATAATGAGGACTACATGTTACAATTTCAAAATTCCACTTTTTAGAAAATTCCGTACATTTATACGAACTCAATGGCATATTATCAGCAATAACAATTGCAGGAATACCTAAACGAGAGAATATTTTTGTCCAGCTTAAACAAATATCAGAAGCAGTTTTTGTTTGAATTGGTTCGATCTCTATCCATTTTGACAAATAGTCAATGACAATCAGAAAATTTTCCCTGTTCCACTCAAATACATCACACCTTACTTTATGGAAAGGTAAATCAGGTATATCATGACTTATCATTTGTTCATCATGACTTTCAGGTCGATTTTGTATACACGTCCAACAGTTCATTATGTGCAGTTCTATATCAGCTGACATGGCAGGCCAATAGAGTAGTTCTCGGGCTCTAATTTTTGTTTTTGTGAACCCTAAATGAGACTTATGTAATTTAAGTAACATTTCGTATCGTAACGAATCTGGCACAATTAGTCTGTGGTTTAAAAAAAACTAAACCATTTTCAACAAAAATATCAGATCTTTTTTGAAAGTAGGATTTGATATTGTCGGGTATTTTACTTTTTGAACTAGGCCACCCTTTTTGATAAAACTTTAAGACCTCTGAAAGAACAGCATCTTTTCTTGTTTCTTCTTTAAATAAATCTTGCTTCTCGTTACTTACATTTATTGAAAAAATCATTTCACTTCTTTCTTTTACTTCATTTTCCTGAACAACAAAATTTCGTGACAAATAATCAGCAATGTGCATGTACTTATCTGGTAAATACTGCACCTCAATGTCGTAACTATATAAAAATAAACGTGTGGGTCGTAACTTACTTGACATTATTTTATTAATTTCTTTCTTCATAATGGCCTCGAGAGGCTTATGGTCGCTATAAACTAAGACCTTACTACCATAAGCAAAGTTATGAAATTTTTTACACGCATATGCAATGGCAAGAAATTCTTTTTCTATTTGGGCATACCCTACTTCAGCATCACTCAAACTCCTAGAAGCATAACAAATCGGCCTATTTTCTTGCAACAAACAACACCCTATTCCATACTGAGAAGCATCAGCTTGAATTGTAAGCTTCTTCATAGGATCGAATGGTTTAAGGAATGGAATTTCTTTCAACTTATTTTTTAAAACGTCTACGCAGTTTGTATGACTCTTAAGCCAAACAAATTCAGCATCTTTTCGTAATAATTGCCTTAACGGTGCTGTGAGCTCTGATAGCTCCGGAATGAAACTCCTTAAATAATTAACAAAACCTAGAAAGCTTTGCAGTTCTTTCTTTGAAGAAGGATTTTTTAAATTTTGAATAGCAGATACTCGATTATCATCTGGCTTCATTCCATTTTCACTAAAAACATGACCTAAATATTTCACAAAATGTTGCCGAAATTGAATTTTTTCTTTGTTAAATTTCATTCCTAAAGTTCTCGCACGTTCTAATAATCTTTCTAGATTTCTGTCATGTTCTTCAATAGTCTCCCCATGCACCAAAAAATCATCAATATATATTTCAACTCCTTCTAGGTCCCCATAGTTCTCATAATTAAATTTTTGAAATATTTCCGGTGCTGTACTTAAACCAAAAGGTAGAACATTAAATTCATAAACACCGAAGGGTGTCCAAAAACAACAAAATTTCCTTGAATCTTCGTGTAAGGCTACTTGCCAGAAGCCATCTTTTTGGTCTAACACAGTGAAGTACCTAGAGTTCCTTAAATCTTCCAGAGTTGCAATTAAAAACGGTTCTTTTTTAATAACTTTATTCAAACCCGAAGGATCTAAGCAAACTCTCAGTTTTCCATTAGTTTTTTCAACTATAACTAAGTTATGAATCCATTCTCTGGGATCTGTTACTTTTGAAATAACTTTCTTTTCCTCCAGATCCTTCAGAGTGTCGAAAAGCTTGTTTTTAACCTTCAATGCTACATTTCTAGGCGGAGTTGTTTTAGGAAAAGCATTTTCTTTAATTTCAATTTTATATTTTTGGGGAAATTCCCCAATTCCCTCAAAAAGCTCTTTATTTGATTCTATGAAGCCCTCCTTTGAGTCGTATGACCCCTTACTCTGATTTAAACTATTGACATTTTGTATTTTTACTAAGCCCAAACTCAAACAACTTTTCAAACCTAGGATTGGGATTAAGTTTTCATTAATGTTCTTATTTTCTTTCACAATAATAAAACTTTGTACTAATATTTTATTTTTAAAACGGCATTCTAAAGTAGATTTGCCAATAGGTTGGATTTTAGGACTACCATATGGTTGTATGACGACTGAAGTTGATCTTATACTGTTCTTGCTTTTTATCTCGTTATAATATTTTAATGGAATAATATTTACTTGAGCACCTGTATCTATTTTAAGTTTTATGAAAGAGTCTTCAACTCCAATTTCTTCAAGCCAAGTACTTTTAATGTCACCTGATTGTAAACTGTCAACAACAAAGGAATTATCGTCACTATCAGAACTAGAATCACACGATTCACGAATACATCTCACATTACGCACATTACAACAAACTGCAAAGTGGTCTAATCTCCCGCAATTATTACATTTTTTTTTCCTAGAGCAGGGCAGGCATTTCTTGTGTGACTTAAATTACAATAACGACACTTAAAATATTTTGAAGTTCTACTATTTAATTGATTTGAAAAGCTCTTATTTCTAGAAGTATAATAATTATTATTATGAAATTGATTGTTAGCTTTCTCAGAATTAACATTACTCGAACTTTTGTTCATAGATTTTTTATTGTACTGCCTGTTACCTCTTTTAATTTCCTGATGATTCGCTGAACTTTTGTTGATGACATCTACGCTGGAACTATTTTCCGGAGACTGTATTTCTTTTGTCTGCTTCTGGGCGACTTCTGATGCACGACATATTTCCATACATTTTTCCAAGTTTAAATCTACTGCACTTAGTAACTTCTCCTACAGCCTCTTATTGTGAATGCCTAGGACAATTCTGTCCCTAATAAGTGACTCCTCTAATGACGAAAACTCACAATTCTTGGCTAGCAACTTAAGGTCTGTCACAAAACTGTCAAACGCCTCCAAATTTCCTTGGTTTCGGCTGAAGAATTTGAACCGCTCATATGTTTGGTTTTTTTTTGGTAAGCAATACTCGTCGAAAGCTTTCATCACAGACTCGATCTTCTTTTTGTCATCATCAGACAAAGTGAACGAATTATACAGATCGAGGGCATCTCCTCCAATCGTATTCAAAAACGTGTTCACTCGAATAACCTCATCTTTGTCCTGAACGCAAGCTGCAATCTCGAAGATTGTGTAATTTTGACGAAATCGTTTCCAGTTTTCTGCGAGGTTTCCCTCCAACTTCAGTGGCTGGATTCTTCGTACGTAATCCATTTTAGGCTGCTTTTCGATTATGACGACTTCACTTACGGAATCTTGAATTGAATCCTCATCAGAATCCTCAAGAGATGAGTTACTATCAGATAAATCACTGGATGAAGATTTAACCATAAATTCTTCAAGTTAAAATCACGTATACGTCACAAATAGTTTATGACTATTGTAGATTAATTGATATTTTATCAAATGAAGTTAATATTTTAAAACTTTAATTTATGATGCCTTTAATAATTATAGATTAATTTTATGAGCGTTTTTCCAAGACCGGCTGCGCCATGTAGAGTCCGAAATGAAACAACCTCTTACTTTGGTGTCTGGATTACAAGTGATCTTTATTATATAATTCATATGTCATCGAAGTGAAAGTGTGTAATAGAAATGTAATAGAGTTTTAATAGAGTATAGTAGAATACAGTAGAACTCTTTTATATGCCACAGGTGACGAATTTATAGATCGACTTCACTAAACAGTAGCCTGGTTATATACCTATTAAGGGACACATGCTTAATCCTGAGAGTGAAAATTGACAAAATTGATTTATTTTTAACGCCATCAGTACTGCTTAATGCAAGCATTTGTAACAATATTTCTTTTCTCTTCGGGTTTTTTCACCTTTAGATACTTGGAAACATCAGCTTGTCACAGTCATCATTTAGCGTGGTGTTAGTTGTTAGTAAATAAATATACATACATATAGCCTAACACTCTACTAAAAAACTAACAAATATGACAAACAAAGAAATAATAATTATTAATCTACTATCTGTAGCTACAAAAATAACTACAAGTCAAATAGTACTAGCTATAAAAACAATAACGTTACGAGTAGTTTCGAATACTTAATGAGAACGCCCATACAACCTGTGCTTAAGTGTAAGCTTTGAGTAACTTAAATCGAAAACATCATGGTTTATATTAGCCTCATGTTTCATACGTGTCAAAGGCTCATTGAGACCATAATTGGTACGGTGGAAGTCTATATGAAAAATTTCAGAGTTCCGAGAACTGTGGCTTCTAGCTTTAAAATGGATTTTTTCTAGAAGAACCGGTGAATCTATGGAACCAACCAAGAGCTGGTGTAAAAACATAACATCGCTAACTTTCCGGCGTTTTTCTAGAGAATTCATGTTTAAAAGAAGAAGGCGACTGCTGTATGGAGGAAGATGATTTGGGTCACTCCAATTAAGATGACTTAATGCGAAGCGTACATATTTACGTTGGACAGATTCGATTCGATCAACGTGTATTGAGTAAAGTGGCGACCATACAGAACTAGCATATTCTAATTGGGGACGAACAAAGGTGTTGTACAACGAAGATGTTATAAGACTACAAGAAAATTCCTTACTCCAACGCTTAATAAATCCAAGCATTGAGTTTGCTTTACTGACAATTTTCTCAATGTGAAGTGAAAAGTCTAGATTTTGCGAGAAGTGAACGCCCAGGTCGCATGTTGTTTCTACCTTACTTAGAATTGCTTGATTAATGCTGTAATTGTAACATATTGGGTTTTTTCTTCTAAAGAAGGACATTGATTGGCACTTTGAAACATTTAGAAAAAGATTGTTATATGAGCACCATTCAGAAAACATATTTATGTCATTTTGAAGAGAAACACAATCGGATTGGCTTCTGATGATTTTAAATAATTTAATATCATCTGCGTAGATAAGAACCCTACATGATTTTACAATTGAAACAACATCATTGATTGATACTATGAAAAGAAGTGGACCAAGGTGACTACCTTGTGGAACACCAGAGTCAGCATTAATTGGATCAGAAACGATTCCTCTAAAGAGAACTTGGTATGTCCTTCCCTTCAAATAAGACCTGATCCATTGAACGAATGCAGAAGGAAATCCAAGAGATGAAAGCTTATATAAAATTAGACTATGAGACAACTTGAAGGCTTTACTGAAATCTGTATAAATGCAGTCAACTTGATGACCATCCTGGATAGTTTTATTTGTAAACGACGTGAATTCAACGAGATTAGTAACAGTAGATTTCTTTTTCATAAACCCATGTTGCTCGCTCGCGAGGAAAGGTTTGCAGCTGAAATAAAAACTCTTAAATATGATAGCTTCGAATAGTTTCGGTAAGCAAGAAAGTTTGGCTATTGGTCTATAATTAGAAATATCACCGCGATTTCCTTTTTTGTGAGTAGGTATAATGAATGAATTTTTCCAAATTTTGGGGAAAACAGCTTGTTTTAGGGAGTTTTGAAATAAAAACGTTAGGGGTCTTGCCAGAGGTTTGCAAAAATTTTTTAAAATATACGCCGGAATTCCATCAGGTCCACTGGACGTGTCGTGGTCTAAGCCCGAAAGATGATCTAATACATCCTCAACTGTGATAATAATATCACTCATTGAGCTTTGAGAAAAGCTATTCAAATGAGTAAAATTACTCTCACAAGGTTCAAAATCATCATCACAAAACGAAAGTTTAAAGAAGGAAGAAAACATATTGCCAATAACAAGAGGGTTGTTGTTGGTTTCATCCAAGTACTTCATAGTAGATGGATATCCGTCAGATTTTTTCTTGCTATTAACAAATTTACAAAAAAGTTTGGGGTCAACAAGAAGTGAAGACCGCATTTTTAACATATAACAATCATAGAGGATTCTGCATAATGATTGGAATTCTTCATATAACGATAAATAACTGTTGTAATCATCCAATTTATTAGATATTAGGTACTTTTTCCATGTTCTATTTCTTAAGTTACGTAGACTACGAAGCTCATGGGTGTGCCAGGGGGGTGTTGTTAGGGCCGAGTGCCTCGATTTTTTTACAGGTACAGATGCAATGAAACATTCAAAGATACTTAAGTAGAAATTGGAAACCATCACATCAATGCTCCCATTCAAAAGTAAGTCAAAGTCCATGTTTGTAATTAGTTCATTGAGTAAAGGGAAGTTCGTTTTCTTGAAGTCAAATTCAAGAGAGCCACTATCAAAGTCATAATCAGTTGTGTGAGCATGGGAAATCAAAACAGAAAGTGGGGGATGGTAGCTATCAACTTTCGTCATGGGAATTGGACATAGTTCAACAACACAATTACAAGGGTTAGTAACGAATATCAGATCTAACTGTCGAGAAATACTATTTTTTATACAGCTCACTTGCTGTAAGTCACAAGATATCACATTGTCAACAAACGCTTCCTGCGGAGAAGAGACGTTGGTGGGTATTAAACATATTTCGTCATCAGAAAGAGTCCATTCTAGGTCGGGAAGATTAAAGTCTCCTGCAAGAAGAACATCGTCAAGAGGTTCGCAAGTATCAGAAATATAGTTAATGGCATTTGAAGCAATATTATATATTTCCAATGGGCTTTTTGGAGGAATGTACATATTTATTATGTAAATGAATTTATTTCCGATACATACTTTAACACAAATAATATCAACTGAGTCAGTATTAGGGATTGGGAATATACAGCTATGAAAAACGCTTCGCACAGCAATGATAATTCCACCACCCACGGAAGCTAAGGGATCAGAATATCTATCTTTACGGTACACCACAAAATCGGTGGTAAATAGTTCATTATTTAGAAATGTTGAGTTCAGCGAAGTTTCTGTTAACAAAATTACATCGAAATCAGATGCATGAGATGCTAAAAGAAATTTTTGAGTTTTCGACCGAAGTCCCCTCACATTTTGGTAGTAAAGGACAGACGATCTAGTTTTTTGAAGGTTTTGGTACATTTTTAGCTTGCGAGGTCTTAGGTTTAAATTCTCTTACAATGACATTTTCAGGCCAGAGTTCAGAACACATTATCTTTTCATACTAACAAAATTCCGTTGTAAGTCTGAAGGACGCAAACGGACTACTTTCTTTATTAATCTTTTGACATTTAAGTTTTTTAACATCAATGTCGAAGTGTTTTAAATGGTCGATTATGTCTTTGATTGAAGTTTCCGGCTGAAGACGTGAGACGTAGATTTCCTTCGGTTTAGGCAAAGCAGAGAGGCGGTTTTTAATAATAGGAGGTTCGATGTTAACTATAGATAATAGATGGTTCGATGTTAATTATGGGGACATTTGAAACGATAATAGGAGGCTCATTATTAACTATGGGAGCATTTGAGATGGTTCTTGGACTATCAATAGAACTAGAAGCAGACGTAGATGGCAATTCATTCAGTAACTCAAATCTTGGTGATTTTATAGATGTAGGTTTCTTTTTGGATGGATTTTCTTTGAAAGGACTAACTGACCTAGAGCGTTTTTTGGTTTTTGGTTTTTTATTACCAGAAGAAGGGGGTGGTTTATTAATAAGCAATTGATCATCATTACTTTCAAGGGCAATAGCTGGCAAGGAAACGGAGTCATTATAATTCGTTATCTTACTATCGGTAGAGGTAGAAGCATCAGACCAATTGATTGGGTCTTCGTACAGTTGTAAATTTGCGACAGTTGACTGAAAGGTAGTAAAAAAACTATCAAAACTGTTGGAAAGCTTTAGTATGTCAGGTTTATAAGCCGACATTTTGAAAGCTAATGAAGAGATGGAAATTTTTCGGCAGGTCTTACAAAACCAATAAACACCTTCGCACTTATTAACTTTCTCAATGGTCAAGATGGGAATTCCACTTTGCGTGGAAAAATTTACCGCAAGGACCAAAACATGGGAAAGTTTGCGCACCAATCTTGGTGTCGATACACTTTTCAGAGCAATCCATTATAACAAAAGTGAAAAAAAGTGTTTAAAAACAGAATTAAAATTAGGATTTTTTAAATTAAAAATTAAAAAAAAAATTAGGGAATAAAAATGAGAAAAAAAAATTTAACACAAAGTTTTTACAGATTTTTAAATAAAATAGATAATAAAATAATAAATAAGAGAAAAAAAAAAAAAACGTTTCAGGTCAAAATACCACACTGTGCAGCGGTCAGAAAAAGTACGATGTGGTGGGTCCTTGTTTTTATAAAACAATCTCGAATTCTTTTCGTGAAAGTTACATTTTTTAAGACATAAAGAACCGATTGATATTAAAAGCGACCTCACGCCACGATGAAATTAGTACCATTTGAAGGTTTTTAAAATGTCTTTAACAAGACATACATATATATGTAAATAAATAAATTCTATAAATATTGTCCACTCTTTTCTCTTCCCAAATGAATAACTTAATATTACCTGATGATGCTCTCAAAATAAACAATACGATGAAATACCAACTAGTGCAAATGGAACTAGCATGAACGAACGTCCACGATTTTCTTACCAGCGCACTAGCACAAAATAGCGAGAACTAGCGTGGGCTAGCGCACTAGCTTACTAGCGTTGGCCGTAACCACGGCCTAAGTTATCGTACTCTTGCCATTTGGAGCTTCTGATGAAGCGAAGGAGACTTTTAATGTCTGTATTTTTGAGATCGCTTGGTGCGTTATAGAAATATTCTCCAAGATGAAGTTTGCGTGTGTAAGAGAGAGCAGGGCATGTACAAAGAAGGTGTGGGATTGTTTCCTCTTCCTCCTCGTCCAAGCAACTCCTGCAAAAATCCTTTGATCGTAAACCGAGTCGTGCGGCGGGGTGTCTACCTATAAGACAGTGTCCAGTTATGACACCTAGTACTGAGCTGATCTGAGATCTGCTGAGGGACAAAAAAACACTTTGACCGCTTGGGCCAGATTCGTTTGGTCGCCAAACAAGTGGTAGTGTTAAGCCATCTTGTGTTTGATTGTTCCAAAGCAATTCGCTCCAGCATAAGTTAACTTGTAGCTATAGGCATACCTACACTGAGAAAACTGTACTATGAGTTATTTAAATAGAAACATGTTTAATTATATGTTTAAATAAGGACAAACAGAATTCGTTTATAAATAAACTCAAATCTGTTTAGATTCGAAAATACTATTATTTTTCAGTAAAATATGTTTAAATCAAACTCATTCATGTTTAAAAATTTCATTGAGATCTGCACTTCATTTTTTGTATGTATTCAAATTAGTTTGAGTTTGATTTTTAAAATGCATGTTTAATTTATTTTACTTACTTGAAAATTTTAACATAAAATGAACATGAACGAGTTTAATTTAGATATAAACGGAGTTAAAATATTTACAAGAGTAAGAGATTAAACATAAATGTTAAATTTAAGCCCGAACAAGTTTGAATTGAATTAAAATGAGGTAGCTAAATACATAACTTTTCTTATTTTTGGCATCGAAAGTCATGAAGTGTGTTTATGTTCCGCGAGTGTTTGTGATCTTACTAAAGTGAGTAATTTATAAAAAAAATCATGAAATATTTGATATATATCTACCAATACAATGTTAGATACCTGTTTCACGCAAGAACATAAAGGTTAAGATTACTCGAGGAGTGGAAGTTAATTTCATAGTTCCCTGTTCTCTATTGAATGTAAGTGTAAAAAAAACATATTTGTTTCAAAAACTGATTATTTGTAAAGTTTTTTTTTTAAATACTGATTAATAAGTATGTGTTATATTAAATTATCATTTGACTTCTATATTCTTTCCAAAGGACGACCAGAAGATGACGAAAGAAGCAAAACAAGAAGCAAATTCCAGAAGACAAATTACATATTATATAAACCAGAATTTGACGAAGATGTTCTCAAGATGTGACAAAGATGAGATCTCAAAGCACTCCACAACAATTTAAATACTTTTTGGAAAAATGTTATCACAAAATGTTACTTAAAATAAAAATATAAATACATATGTAGGTACTTATTATATAATTTTTATTTGTGTTGAGTAATTTTTTTAATTTCTGAATTTCTGAAAAATCTGAGGTCAAAAAAAATTAATATGATTCTATTTGAAACATCATCAAATAAAGTTAATAAAAACAAAGATAAGCATGTTTAAATCAAATAGAAAACGAGGTAAATTTAAACCAAATCATGTTCAAATCGAGTCAAACATGGGTTAATACGTTTCTATTTAAATTAAATAGATATCGATTCCATGCCAAATCGTATGTGTTTGAGTTTGATTTAAATATGAATATGTTTGATATTTTTCTCAGTGTATATTTACCATATTATTACAATTCCCCGGAATTTACCTGTGTCCCGGCACTCAGAATAGGTGAATATTTAACTGTTTGGCCATCTCCATCAGAGACGAACGACAGTCTTGGGTTGTAATGGAGTTTGAAGAGACTGATGCAAGGGATTTCAAAGCAGCCCGACTATCTGAGAAGATGCGGATATCCGTACTAGATATCCCATTTTATTTAAGCCAAGACAATACTTCCTTTATCGCCAGAATTTCCGCTTGGAATACGCTACAATGGTTTGGTAGGCGGAAGGAGAGACTACGGTTTAGTCCATCCGAGTACACTCCACCACCCACTCCGTTTTCAGTTTTAGATCTATTTGTAAAAAATGTACTGATTTATTTTCTTTCAAAGCCCCTTCCCCCTTTTTTTTCCTTGATAGCCTCTTTACAGTTCAAATCAAACCATGACTTAGCCTTGGGTCTGATACTTTTAACCCTATTCGGGATAAAATTTTTCATTCCCAAAAGAATCATTTTTGTCATCATGTCTGCGCTGGAGTCTACGTCACTACCGAGGAAGCATAGTGACCAGTTAAAGATCCTGAAAAAATTATTTAAATCATTCTACTTGGCTTTCTCGTACTGCCATACGGTTCTCCTAGGAGTTCTTTCTTTAAGTGGATTTGTTTGACACAAGAAATTTGCAGATATAACACTGTGGTCAGATGTGACTAGGGGTGTCAACACACGGATTGTGTATTTATCAGGGTCAGAGGTAAGGAACAAGTCGAGAATATTTTCTGCTCGGTCATTAACGTCCGATATTCGAGTGGGCTCGTTGACAAGCTGAATAAGGTGGTTAAACTCAGCAAAAATCTCAACACTCATTCCTTCGGGTGTTGTCGGCCCGAATGAAGAAGCCAAGAGGAATTGTGAACATTGAAATCGCCCGTAATGACGATTTCAGTGTGAGGATATAGGTAAACAATTCTCTGAATGGAGGCGGACAGAGCATCAAATTCGTGAGAAGTTGAAACTTTATCCAGATTTGGGCTTCGATAAAGAAAACAATAGTGAATGATGTGCTTATTATAATGTAATGTATATTATGGCGAGACCATGGTAGGAAAAGAATAATGGCACCAAGCTATACCCATGAATAAGAAATTCAGCAGGATCGGAAACCTTACCTACTTGGGTTTCACTTAGTGCCAAAACAGCTGGCCTGTTAGAAACAGTGTGGATACGAGTATTACAATAGTCTACTCTAAAATAACCAGCCATTGCAATATAATAAAAACACTAAAACCAAAACAGACAAAATCTGTAAATACTGTAAATATTAAGGGCTGTGAGGTTGAGAAGTACATATGTCTAGTGCAGCGGAAGGTATCGATCGGAGGGCTCTGCTAATGCATATACACGCTGAACGTTGCACTTTGCTTAGTTTTTCGCGATATGTCGCTTTATCTAAGGCCGTCCACCATACAGTCACCCCGTATGTGAGTATAGGTCTAATCACCGCAGTATATAGCCAGTGAGTGATTTGTGGAGTCAAGCCCCACTTGTTCTCCACGGCTTTCTTACAAGAAAAGAGAGCTACTGTGGCTCTTTTTACTCTTTCGTGTATGTTAGGTTTCCAACTTAACTTTTTGTCTAAAATAAGACCCATGTATTTAGCTTCATCTGAGAAAGTAAGTGGAACTCCTTTGATCGATGGAGGGTCTAGTTGTAGAATTTTGTATTTCCTTGTGAAGAGGACTAGTTCAGTCTTGTGGAGGTTATCACCTAGTCAACAGCGATCCGCCCATTTGAGTAGCTTGTTGAGAGCGGCTTGTATGAGTTCTATTAGGGTTTGAAGATGCTTTCCTGATACGGAAATGGTAATATCGTCAGCGTATGCAATCAATTTGAATCCCTCTTCTTTCCATAGAAGTGGGAATAGGATTCCACCTTGTGGAGTACCTCTACTGACTGACCTTCTTGCTACATAGTTCCGCATTTAAAATTCTACTTTTCAAAATGAAATTTTTCAGGTCACCAAGTGAGCTATCTACGTTGAGATTCTGTAGTGCCTTTGATATTGCAGCGCTGTCGACAATGTTGAAAGCGCCTTCTATATCTAGGAATGCAACTAAAGTGTACACTTTGTGATTTAGGGAGTATTCGATTATGCGTACCAAGGTATGTAGCACAGTTTCTACCAATTTTCCCTTACAGTTAGCGTGTTGTGCTGTAGAAATAAGGCTTGGCTCTATAGCGCTACGCAGATGAATACCAATCAATCATTCCAAAGCTTTAAGAAGAAATGACGACAGACTGATTCGTCTAAGATCGTTGGGTGTAACGTGGGGGCATTTACCATGGGTATGAAGATAACTTTAACTTCTCTCCATATTAGTGGAATATGTACCAGGCTCAGACAGCCGTTCAATATTATCTCCAGAGTGGGTAAGATAATATCCGAAGCAAACAGCAGTTCAGCTGGTATTATGCCATTTGGTCCTGCAGACCCCGTAACAGAGCTAAAGATTCTTAAGAAACTCCATTATAGAGCTAGATTTTTAAATTCGTTTACCAAAAGCTGCAATCTGTTTTGAAATAGAGCTAGGGCCTTGCATTTTACTCTCTCAGAGCTATTTAAGAACATTTAAATAACATTTTGCTCCAACGATGTTACTTGGGCTGTATATAAATTTTGATCGAGATCGATGGAGTCGAAAAAGAGAAAGTTGAAAATCAAAAGAAAAGTTCTATGACATGTTAATGATATTTTTTTACCCAATATGTAGACCATTGGTATGTAATAATTTTTGTAATCAAAATTATAAGTGCCGTTTTTGAAATAAATAAGATATACTCCTCTGGGCTGCAGGTTGAGTTACAGACCTACAGACAGACTGAATCACTACTTTTTCGTGTTGTAATGTCAACTTATAGAAATCTCGAGGTCAGTTTTTTTCTAAATGCAAGTAAAAAGTCATTTTAAAATCGTTTTGGATTTTTTTGCAAGTTACCTCACTTTTTTCTTTAAATCGACTTCGATTTTTTTCGGGACCTGGTAACGCTGGCCTGGAGTGGACCAGGACCGCAATCAACAAGCTTCTTCCAGACAGCTTGGTTCCTAGCTAACTGCCTTAAGTTTCCCGCCCCAGATTGATTGATTTCTTCTTTTACTTGTGTGCAGCACCTGAATCATGGTCTTTTCTCTACTGTTTCAGATTATAATTGGACCTCATTGGCCATTTACGTTTTTTTTTTAACTTTGAAGGAATATGCTTTTTACGACTAGAAATATCTTGGCTGCCTTAACTTTATTGCGCAAAACTTTATTTGAATTAGTATGATGCCAAAGATGTTTGGGTTAAATGATACTGGGTTAAAATAACAAATTTGCAAATTTTAATCGAATATAGCATCATACTTTCTGTACCCTTTTATTAAAGTTGAAATCATCGAATACCTACTCTATTTTTTTAAAAAAAGGTTCGTGTACTTACTTTTTTACACGAAATGTCATTGTTTTAGGTGTGTTCAGAAGCAATTTATTAAGAAAATTCTTTTAGTACGACACTAGTTAAAAAATGTTAAAAATTAAGAATATGTTAGTAAACTACTATAAAGTTAGCAAATTGTTAAGTATAGTATCATACTAATACCTTAATAATAGGCTGTTTAAAATTTTGCGCCATTATTGTTATTCCGTAAACATCTTCTTTCAAATAAAAAGTATTCCAATAAAACAGTTCATGCATTTAATATTTTGCGTGCTTTTTTCAGGGACCAAAAAATGTGTTCTACTATTAAATATTTCCTTGTATTGACGTTCTTGTACATTTCTATTGATGGTGAGAAAAATAGTAATAATAGATAAAAATAGAATGTTAAGAAACTTTGTATATTATATAGGTAATCAATTTGAGTTATACAGCTATGACGATATTTTTACAACTCCGATATTTACAAATAATGAAAGGCACTCAAAGATTTCGGGATTTTTCGATCTCCGATTTTCCCACAACATCACAACGATTGCAGGACAGGCAGCATTTCTTAATTGTAGGGTGCGAAATATTGGAAGAAAAACAGTGAGTAAAAGAAATTACAAGAAATTAACTTCATCATTGATGCTATACCTACATCGATTTTTGTCTTTTTTTTAGGTTTCATGGGTACGACACGCAGATATAAATTTATTAACGGTTGGTGAATATACATATTCTTCAGATGAAAGGTTTGTTCCTTTACAAAACGACGAAACAGGAGATTGGACATTGCAGGTACAAAATTATAATATAATAAAGGTAACGGGTGGTTTTTTTAAGAGGCGAAGAACTTTGAAATGCAACAACATGTTCTGAAACAGTGGACTGGGTTGTTTTAAGGTAAGTTTGGTTTCTTAATTCATCATCAAAAGACTCACGCCGGAGCAACGATTCCAAGTAGTTATTATTTATTTTGAGAACATCGTTCAATTCGAAACACACATTGGGCGTTACGTGTGTTTTATGGTGTTCATATCCGTCCATCAGAGCGAATAATTCAAGAGACTGAATCGTTTTCGCAATACGTATACTCAAAACGATAATTCGCAAACCGTAAGACGACAGTGTGCCCAGGACAAGCGATTGCTAATGTGCAGTCTCTACGCCAATAAACCAGAAACAATTGAGCAATTTGAAGTTGAAATACGACACGCAAGGAGTCTTTGAAAA
This sequence comes from Philhelius festivus, assembly GCA_963931855.1. Classification (NCBI taxonomy): domain Eukaryota; kingdom Metazoa; phylum Arthropoda; class Insecta; order Diptera; family Syrphidae; genus Philhelius; species Philhelius festivus. The sequence continues at coordinate 104,527,625 of OZ007554.1, forward strand.
TTGGAGCTCCAGATTACATGTACGTGCTAGCCGCGGCGGCCATATATGCACAAACTCATATTTTAAATAAAACTAATTTCGTGGACATTAAAAACATTTTTCGGCAAGAGTACGATAACTTAGGCTCCAAGAAATTATAACGGTTTTTTGTAGAACAGTTCAATACAAGCATTTTTTAATACGGGAGGGGGGGTCTATCTCCCCCCGTTTGGGCCGGAGGGGCAATTTTATAAAAAAGGTACTAAAATGGAAACAAAAATAAAAAAAATAACGGTAATACTTACAATTAAGTATTATACCTTTTTTTAAAGCCAATACTCCGATCTATCAGATAATTTTTAAATCAAGTGAAATCTATGCACAAAAAACATAAAAAAAAAGTTTAAGGTTTAATTTTTCAAAACTGCAAAGTTATATATTATTATTTTTCCTAAAATTCGTTGCTCTAATTTATTCTTATTCAAAAACTGAAAACTAGATGATTCTATATCATCTAGTTTTTGAGAAAATTGAAAATAACTAAAAATATTTTTTTATGGGATATTTGCTTTTTTTGCTTGCTTACGCATTACGGCGTATAAACAATAAGATATGTATGGGGGGCATGCTGCCCCCCTGCAACCGCCCTGTTTGGGCACACTATAGGATTTGGAGTAGGTGCGAGATTGGGTGTATGCAAGGTTTTTTTTGCATTTACAGAATCTGGATTTAAAGAAACTTTGAATTTACCCTATGGTCTATATCCAATGTCTACTAAATATATGTACGTACATGAAAATTTAATACATTATAAAAAATTCACATTACCTTGGTACTACTGTACGAATGCAGCAAATTTATATAATTCCTTAATTAATATGTATGTTTATTGTTGTGTCTAACATTTTTAATGCTAATGTGGTACAGGTTATTGTTTACCAAGGTCATTCGTTATTCAACCTTTGTATGAGTGAAGTATTTTTGTCTTTGAATAAAGAATGACGAATAAGCATCCACTACTTCATCCTAAATTAAATAACTTTTCAATATTTCAAAAAAAATATTTCAAAATCATCGCGTTCTTAGAAGAAATTGGTCTAATTCCAACTAAAGCGTCAACTCCTCTCAACTCCAACTCAAAAAGGTTATTCATCAACCAGAGCATATTATACTCTTACAGACTAAGATACCTAAGTAAATATATAGTTAAAAATTTGTATGGGTATATAAAATTCAAATTACATTTAAATGATTTACATAGTTAATCTTTTATTTTTATAAATACCGTTACTTAAATTTTGCTTAAAACTAATGATTTAAAAGTTTCTCTGGTGCAATCCATATAAAAGTTAATCTCAGAGCAATAAACCCATCTATCGGCACATTTTTCCATGGGCCTCAATATTGGCTAGAGATTCGGGAGGTGCTTGTTATAATTACGAGTATCTCTTTTGTGATCAAAATGCCTGTAAACACGGTTTTAATACATTGAACATTGAAAAGTTGACTTGACTATGTTTAAGTAACACCTGACTTACTCACAAACTGACTGACTGAGACGCGAAATGCCATGCAATTCTACCTCCTCGTGGTGCATTCTTGGTAACCCTAAATGATTTGCTGTACTTTACTTTCAAATGAACCACATTAACATTAATCTTCAAAATGAAATCACCGTTATTAAATATCAAACATCAAAAATTTCATAAAAAGTAGTTTTAGTAATTTTCAATTTTATCAAAAACTAGGAGGGAAAAAACCATTCGGTTTTATGTGTTCGATTCAGAATTAATAGTAGCATTGACCACAAAAAGCCAATTAAGCCCTTCATTTCACAATTTTGAAAAAGAATTGGTCTTAACTTTTTTTTCCATTTTTTTTAACAAAATTTTGAGTTTGCATGAAAATTTTTCAAAAACTATTGACATAAATAATTTAATTTAAATTTACAATTATAGAACAGACTTCTGGCTTTCAAAATCGGTATAGTATTTTATTGTAAGTGTTGCCGTTGTTTTTTAATATTTTTTTTTTCAATTTAAGTCATTTTTTTCTTAAATCGCCCCTACCTCCTAAACGGGGCGAGATAGACCCCCCCCCTCCCATAGTAAAAAACGCTTGTATTTGACCCTTCTACAAAAATCCGTTATCAATTTTTGGCACCTAAGTTATCGTACTCTACCCCATTTTTCTGTGTGTTTATTTTAAATTAAAGTTATCCGCCTCTTAAAAACACCATTTACTTTAGAATCTTGTTGGAACCATATCACATATTTTACAAAGATTAAATCCAACTATTCCTTAATATTGCAGAAAAAGCTGTCTTATTCTGTCTCATTTTTATTTATTTATTTGAATAAAGAATATAGCGTATAAGAATATTTCTTAGAATTAAGAATTATGAATTTATAAATTTATTATAAAATATTATAGAACATTTTTTTTAAAACCAGTATTTGATACATCAGAAAAATTTATAAATAAATTATGATTAACGTTATACAAATTAAACATGTTATTCAATGGTGAATTCTGCTCGTACGAGTAGTTAATACGATAGTGTTTTATGTAAATTGGGTCACAAAAACCTATTAGATTACGATTTGGAAAATTTAAATTAACGCGAGACAAAAGGTTCAAAGCATCGATATTAGCATCAATAAGATAAACAATAAAAACAAAACATAAATAAGAACGTCTGCGCTCCAGACTGGGTAAATCTATGAGTTTCAGACGGATACTATATGAAGGAAGATTCAATGGATTCTGCCAGTCTAAGCCTCTAAGATCAAATTTTAGGAACCTTTTTTGAATTTGTTCAATTCTTATTTTGTGGCAACTGTAATGGGGGGTCCATACCTGGCAAGAATACTCTATAATGGGTCTGACAAATGTGGTAAATAGTTGTTTGATAACATAAGGATCAGCAAACTGAGGTGATTTCCTTTTAATCCAACTTTATTATACATATGTCATATTGATATGCAATGTGAATTCGAGTTTTTTATCAAACAACACACCAAGGATAGGATCATTTATCAAAAGATAAAACGGATAATTTTCTTGTAAAATTTATAATCTTACACTTGTCGATATTTAACAACAAATAATTAGGTGCACACCAATTGTAGAAAGCATTTAGATCAATTTGAAGCTTTTCACAGTCAAGATTGCTAGAAATGGTTTTAAATATTTATGTTAACATCGTCTGCATACATAAGACAATAAGAGTACTTTAAAACTGAAGGAAGATCATTTACAAACAATATAAAAAGAACTGGACATCAGAATTTACGACAAAAATATTTGAGTGGTAGCTGTTAAAATTCACTGAATAGGATCTGTCAAGTAAATACGATTTTAGCTTACCAATGAATTTTACGCTTACCCCAGCCTACTCATTTTATTGAGCAAAACTCTATGCGACAGTTTGTCAAATGCCTTACACCCCGACTCCACAGGAGATAAATTCTCTCAGGATGCTCATCATGATATGAAATCTCCAATGGAGACGCGATATTTCCTCTTATGATGTGATGTCAGCGATCTATGTCAGCGGTTTTGTCTTGATAATATATGTAGATGTCTGATATGAAATTTGACAGATGGTTTTTTCGTACTTTTGTCTCATTATTTCGTGTCTTCTCATTTGGTTGGTTCTTGTCAAGTACTCCGTCGGCAAATATTTTTTTTTTATTTTGTAAGTAAATACATTAACGTGTCATGTTATTCACTTGTTCGTGCGTTAAGTTATGTTTGGTGTTATTTATTTATACTTTAGGTAGATGCGCATTCTTTTCTTTGCAAATATAGGTACAGGGTGATTTGCATAAGGTGTGACAAAAAGCTAGGGCGTGTAGGTTGGACTTAGACAAGAAAAAAATCGTATGGGAGGGGGGGTCTATTTCCCCCCCTTTAGGCGGGAGGGGCAATTTAAGAAAAAAATCACTTGAAACAGAAAAAAAAATTATTAAAAAATAACAGTGATACATACAGAGTAATGCTATAGCATTTTGAAAAGCCAGAAATACATTCTTTAATTTTGTTTTTAAATAAAGTTGTTCGAGTGAATAGTTTTTGAAAAATTAATTTTCAAAATCAAAATTTTGAAAAAAAATGAAAAAATTTTTTTTAAACAATTTTTTTTCAAAATTTTACGTAATTAAGTATTATTTTTGTATTCAATATTCAATGCTCTTATTAATTTTTGATCAAACACAAAAAACCGGATGTCAAAATGTTTTGTAGTTGTTGCGAAAATCAAAAATAACAAAAACTACTTTTGTTCTAAGAAAAGCCTTTTATTTTAGTTTTTATACGTCTTTGGATTCTTAGGTGAATTTACGATTGAAAGGATTAACTTTCTTTTTACTATTTTTTTAATTATCGTCCTATAAACATACAATAATGTGACAAAGTACTGGATTAACCATATTTCACACATGTTTTCATTGAGAACACCTGCGTGAGAGCATTGGTTTATAATTGACCTGCCACTTTTTTATTATGGTGGGGTCGGCTTGGCGTAGGTGGATTTACGAAAAAAAGGATTAACTTTTTTTGTAAAATTTTTTTATTATCAGTCTTATAAGCATACAATAAAGTGACAAAGTACTGGATTAACACATTTTTCATTGAGAACACCTGCGTGAGAGCATTGGATTAATATTAACCTGCGAATGTTTTTTTAAATAATTTTTTGTAATAAGCTTTAGTTAAAAAATAGTTAAAAATTTAAATAAACAGTAATTATGTATTTTATCTAAATATGCATGTATTTCTTATTTTAATTCAGGAACATTCTTGTTCTTATTTCGCAATTGCACTTTTTTGTCACTAGTTAGGGCGTGTAACGTTGCATTATTTAAACAACATTCGCAGGTCAATATTAATCCAATGCTCTCACGCAGGTGTTCTCAATGAAAAATGTGTTAATCCAGTACTTTGTCACTTTATTGTATGCTTATAAGACTGATAACAAAAAAAATTTACAAAAAAAGTTAATCCTTTTTTTCGTAAATCCACCTACGCCAAGCCGACCCCACCATAATAAAAAAGTGGCAGGTCAATTATAAACCAATGCTCTCACGCAGGTGTTCTCAATGAAAAAATGTGTGAAATATGGTTAATCCAGTACTTTGTCACATTATTGTATGTTTATAAGACGATAATTAAAAAAATAGTAAAAAGAAAGTTAATCCTTTCAATCGTAAATTCACCTAAGAATCCAAAGACGTATAAAAACTAAAATAAAAGGCTTTTCTTAGAACAAAAGTAGTTTTTGTTATTTTTGATTTTCGCAACAACTACAAAACATTTTGACATCCGGTTTTTTGTGTTTGATCAAAAATTAATAAGAGCATTGAATATTGAATACAAAAATAATACTTAATTACGTAAAATTTTGAAAAAAAATTGTTTAAAAAAAAATGTTTTCATTTTTTTTTTTCAAAATTTTGATTTTGAAAATTAATTTTTCAAAAACTATTCACTCGAACAGCTTTATTTAAAAACAAAATTAAAGAATGTATTTCTGGCTTTTCAAAATACTATAGCATTACTCTGTAGGTATCACCGTTATTTTTTAATAATTTTTTTTCTGTTTTAAGTGATTTTTTTCTTAAATTGCCCCTCCCGCCTAAACGGGGGGAAATAGACCCCCCCCTCCCATACGATTTTTTTCTTGTCTAAGTCCAACCTACACGCCCTAGCTTTTTGTCACACCTTATGCAAATCACCCTGTATATAATTTTTGTTAGATTTACCTTTTGCTAATTTCTGTTGTCCGCACAAAACACATCCCGTACAGTAGAGATAGAAATGAAAAATCATGACATAATTTGCCCAGCGAATCAATAACAAAATGTAGAGATAGAGTCAAACATTGAGTTGGAGAGACAGATATCTTGTGGAGTCGGGGTGTTAAATGGTTTTGCAATAGGTACAAAATCGGTTTTTATAAAATTTATATTAGCCCCTGTGTCTATTAAAATTTTTAAAATGTTGCTGGTTTTAATTTTGTATTCTATGTATGGTATGCTAGAGAGGCTTATGTTGTAAAATTTACTTCAGTATCGTCCTCATCATCCATATTAAGATTATTTTGATTTCTTTGGTCATTGTATGATGGTTCATAGCATTCTTCATCATACTCGTTTTTATATTTTTCCAAGTACTCGTATTCTTCTTCTTCTCGAGTTTCTGTGTTAAAAACTCTTCGTCGTTTTAAGGGAATATTGCTTGACTCATTAGGATGTGCAAAATTTTTTCATTATTTTGTGAGGGTCTGTTCATGTAATTCAGGTTACGTGTTTGAACTGAACTGATAAGTCAATGGGGACTGGCGGTTTTGTCTGTGTAGGTATTGGAGGTGGATTATTATCCTGTTGATATCGTAAGAGATATCTGGGTTGATATTTTGGTTGTTATGCATTCTTTGATTATATTGATGCTGTAGGTTATAAGCCAAATTCCTTTGTTGGAGCTGTAAGGGTTTAGGAGTGAAGTCATCTCTTCTATATTGTGGTTTTTGTTGTTGGAAAATTTTGTTGGCAGGAGATGAAATTGCATTTGTAATATCTCTTCTATGAATTGAGATGTTTCTATAGTTTAAATTCTGTATCTCAAGGCAAGTTGCATATGCCTCCAGAAATGTCTGAGGTTTTTGTATTATTAAAACTCTTGAAAGCTCGCCATTTAGACCACGAATCAAGACATCCAATGCTCAGTTTCTATAATTTTCAATCAACGCTGTTATCGTTTCAGCTGAATAATCTTTTGATTTTATTTTATTTATTATAAATGAAAACTGGTGGTTTACACTGGCATAGAATTCGTCTAAAGAAGAATTCTTTTGTGTCATGAAAGATAATTGATGTTCGAGGGTACGAATATCCCTTTTATCGGCGTGGTGTAAAGAAAGACATTTCTTTATCATAATCCAATCTTCGTTAAAAATGTTGTATGATATTAGAGCTGTGTCGGCATGACCTCTGATTTCCTGCCTAATGCTTTGCAAAATTGGTCTGTATAAAGGCCTATTTCTTACACATTCGTAATCTCTTAAAATGGTTTCAACTGTATGAATCCAAGATATATATTGGACGGGATTACCGCCGAAAACTTGAAGTTCGCGAACGCAATCTGGAAGTTTTACAACCTCCTTTAGATCTTGTTCTGTCAAGGGAATTGATAAGTTTGAAGTAATGGGCTGTGGAGCGTGAAGCTGCGTTTCAAGTGTACTAGTTCTTGCTTCCAGTTTTTTCATTAAATCTGTATGCGCATTTACAGCACCTGTGAGCTGTGTAATTTGATGAGATATTTCTGATAGAGACATTTTTGACGTTTTTACTGGTTTAAGGATAAAAGGCTAAGGATAAAATTTTCACAGATGAGTTATTTTTCAATTAAATGTGTATTTTAAATTTTTTGAACTTATAAATTGGAACTCGTATGAGTCTAAATTTCAAACTTATACTTTTTATGCATACAAATTTTGTTAAAGTTTTCGTTAAAAATATTTAATATAATTCTAAAAAACGAAAAATTTTAAATTTCAACAGCTTTTTTGAAGATTCGGAATCGATGTTTCGTTTTCGTTGTTTATTATTTATTATTATTATTATTTCGTCTTTATTTTTTCTTGATTACTCTTTAAATGTTAAAAAAAAATCTAATTTTAATTTTTAATTATGTTTCTTTTTTCTTCGATTTTTATACTTTTACTTTTATATCGTTTGTTCTTTTTATAACAGTTAACTTGAACATGTCCCCACTTTTTGTAAAAGTAGCACTGCGCGTTGTCGAAATTACTGCACGTGTTGGATATCGATATGTTCTGTCATCTGATTTTTTGCTGTCCACCGAACCCTTCTCGCATCTCCCACGATCAAAATCCTCTTTTAGAACTCTTTGTTTTAGCATGTGCAATTGTGCACTGCCCCCGATGTGAAAATTTCACACATATGCTCCATCTCCACCTCGATCAATTCCATATTAAGCGCCGTCTCACATGCTTTTTCAAAGGTCAGGTCCCCAATGTCAATCAGTTTTTTTTTAATCTTTATTTTTGATGCCCATCAAAAGTCTGTCTTTTACAGCTTCTTCGAGGAAAGCACCATAGTTGCAGTTTGTGGCTAATTGCTTTATTGAATTAAAACTTCTTTTCCGGCGTTGGGGGTAAAAAATTTTCTGTTCGGTTGTCAGTGACATCTCAAAACGACACGTTATCCGTCATGGGACATGTTTTTTTGAAATTTATTGTTCGAACTTTGTTCGAGGTTATTTAAAACACTTTAACACATCCCTTATCGCCGAAAGAGAATGTTCTTTTAATGAAAAACCACAACAACTAACTAACAAAACAATTAAAAACGTGATTTTATTAAAAAAGCACACAATGGGTGATATGCATAAAACGGAAGTATTTACTACAAGTAAAAGATAATAGTAAATACTATAACTTAAAGCAAATGGTTAAATTTAAAGTATTTACTTCATTCCATATGCATAAAGTTTAGTACTTACTAACTGGCAAATATTTTCAGTATATACTAAATTCATCCCAGTAAATACTAGAATTCATCGGAAATTGATAGTAAATACTTTTTTTTTCTTATCGGGTTAGTAAGCAAATAGTTTTTTGCCAGATTAACCGTTTAATCCCTATATTAAATTACTGTTGCCCTTCTTGTTGTTTTCTAAACATCTGCTACAAGTTGCCTGGATATTGATGGAAGCATATCCTTTTCGGTTAATGTATTCTTCCGAATGAAATCTAGGTTGTAATATTTCCACGTGAGTACAGTCCAAGGCTCCTATGCATAATGGGAACCTGTATTTGCTTAGCCAATCATTTTTTGCTCCCAGCTGTTCTTCATAGCTCGATGGAAATTTTATCCAATGAGAAGCTTTGTCTTTTATTAATTTTGCAACAAAATTAACTGTTCTGGATACAGTACTCTGATAAACGCCTATATCTTCACCAACGCCAACTTGAAATCCAGGATCTTCAACGTATCGTAAAAAAATTCGCATCTTTTCTTGATGAGTGATTGCCCCTCCTCTTGTTTCAGTTTGAGCTCCTTAAAAAGTATTATATATATGAACCATTTGTTCAACATAAGACTCTATATAAACTTGGCGACTAAGGGCAAGTTTTAAAACTTCGCCAGTAACTAAAAACCACTAACTCCTTTAACTAACGGAAGCCTATTGGTATAGTATCGCAATATACCTATACAACAGTTTTCATAAGTGTTTGCTTCTTGTAAAATTATAAATTATATTTTTAAGTTCACAGGCGTATAAGAAAATAGAAAGTTTTACACCATTTCCGCGAACTAACAAAAGGCTCCAAATAGTAAGGGTGTGCAAATTTTAAAACTACAAATTACGATTTTGCAATGACTTACAAATGAAGTATTCACTCAACCAATCTACGTTTTCCCTCTCAAAACGATAGAGTTGTTTAAAATTTGATTCTGAACCCGATCTTCGACTCTTATAGACTTTTTGTGAACTAACGCGTACAAATTCCGCCATTTCAGTACAGTCAACAGTAACTTAATTTTAATTTATATCAGCGACGTGAATCCTTTGAGAATAGAGTTAAGACTGTAAGTTTTTATGGTTTCGAAGCTACATAGTTATGTGTTTAAATCAAAAAAAGTATGTACTTTTAAATTTTCATGTTGCTATCCTTTGACTTTGAAAAAAAGAAGTAATTCCTACAGAAAAAAAGTACTTGCTACTTTTTATGCATACGGAATAAAGTATTTACTGAAAAAGTTCATCCGAAAAAAGTAAGTACTGTGGCCTCAAGTAAATACTTTATTTTCAGCATTTACTGCATTTTTGTGCATATCAAAAAAAGTAATTACTTAGAAATTCTCAAGTAAAAGCATTTACTATCTTTTATGCATATCACCCAATAAAAGCTTTTTTTTTTCAATGAATTATGTGGCCGAACAATTTCTCAATAGAAAACCACTTCCCTTCGTAAAAAAACACAAACAAATATATCTTGTTTATGGTTTTATTTATTTAAAACATTAAACACTTTATTCTACACAATACTGAATACTTATATAATATTTAACTTAAAAACTAAGCACTAAAATTTACAAAATACAATTTGGACAATCATTTGGCTCGAACACAATGAACGCGATAAGAAATAAAATGCACGACTGGGTCGCACGACCTTGCTCTTATGTAAAAGACTAAGAATAAAATAATGAATGTTATTAGAGAAAAACTGTTCATAAGTAAAAAATTCATTTTTTAATTGAATAAAACAACTTCTTTAATAGTTGGAGGTAAGAACAGGATGCCATGTGATTCAAGGATTCAAGCAAATATTGGCTTATGCAAGAACAAAAATTATAAATCTTTGTAGTGGTTTCTTAAAAAAATAAGCTTTTATTTACCAAGTTTAAAAAATCAAGCATGTGGTTTTCAAAATATTGAGTTTCCAAAAACAAATTTGATTTTTTTTAAATCCAAAAAAAAAATGAAAATTAGAATGTGTAATAATATTCAAACTTTGGATGAGCTTTAGCATACACAAAAATTATTTAAATCGGTTGGACCGTTTTCCAGAAAATCAAAAACAAAAAAAATGGTGTGGAGGAAAAAAATTAAAAATGATGTCTATGAAGTTTAAAAAAAATCGGTCGAGCCGTTTAGGCTGTAGTCGAAAAGACAGACAGACAGAATTGCGAGACCCAGGTTTTTGGTGTTCGCTTTAATCGCAATGTCAACTTTGATCAAAATCTCGAGTTTAATTTTTTAAGAATACATAACTTGCTTTATAGTACCTATAAGCCGCAAGTAAAAAGAGATGTGGGCGTGATGAAACATCGTCTATGTTGTACAGTCAGTTTCACACTATGAAAGCAGACGAGGATTTAAACAATAAGGCATTTCTCGTCGTCACGTTAAATGAATTATAAGGACAGTCGCGCACATTCAATTTTTAGTTTCACATCTGTTTGGTTGCTAAAATGAAACATATGTTCCATTTTACCATATGTTTTATTTTATCAACCAAACAGTTGCGAGAATGAAAATTGGATTTACGCTCCATGCCTAACGAATTGCGGAACGATTTTAAAACTACAAAAAGTTGACAGTGAATCATGTCTCGCTCTCGTCTCGTGTTCTCGTCGCATTAAGTATCGGCCATAGTTATCACAACTTTTATCGATTGATAACGATTGTTTTCGTTTGGATTTTAATATCGACATCTGACAAAATCGCATACAATAATTTTTGACTCACGACTGCATTCAGCGTTTCCCCCCTACTACAATCGTAGTGTTTTTACTACACTTTATTTTCAAAAGCACACACTACGCACGCTCCTCCAAACACTACACTTTTTTTCAAAGCGATAACACCAAAGTGCATTTGATATACAAATCCACAAAACAGTTTTTATTAGAAGTTATGAAAAATGTTTTCAAACTTGATCTTATGTATATCAATCAATTTACATTTCTAAAACAAAGTTCATCACGTTGCGTATACGTCCATGTATTTTGGATTTAAAATCGACGAATTTTGCTGTAGAAACGAAATTGAAAATAATATTTTAGAAAAAGTTAAAACGAAGTCATGCCAATTTTATGTAGCTTTATGCGAACAAATAAGTCATTTAACTCTTCTTGACCCTATCGAAATTTCAAAAGCAGACATTCCAACTATAATTCCCATTTTGAAAAAAATTCCATTTCATATACAAGAAAATGAAACAAACCATGATAAATGACGAATTTTGTTCCATTATAGATTCACAAGAAACGTTAAAAGAATATTTCAATGAAGACATTGTTAAAGTTTGGGTCAATTTATTGAGTGCCAAAAATTTTCTTGGAAAGCCAGCTTTTGAAAATGTATGCAGTTGCATGCTTACTTCGTGTAGCTTGCCTCATAGCAGTGCAAATGGCAGAGAGGTTTTTCTCAAGTTTAAATATAATAAAGGAGTATTTAGGAAATAATTTAAATATTTCAACAGTTGATGCAATTATTCAATCAATAAAACTCTTGAAACACTTTAGAGTGAATTTTTGAGCCCCCCGCAAAATTAATAAAATTTGCACACAAATTCAATTACCACAATGCAAGTCATAATACAAAAATTAATCCTTAAATGTATATTTTTAGTTTGTAAACATGTTAATAGTTTGTTTATTATTATGTAAAAATTTTTTATGAGTTGTGTATACATATAGTTTATTATACCTATCTATATTTAAAAGTGAATTAAAGGATTAAGAAATTTGTAAAATTATTTTGTTTTTTCTTACTACGTTTTTACTACACTTTTTTTTTCCTAAACATTACATTTCAATCAGTTGGGGGGGGGGGCAACACTGACTGCATTACAAAACGACTAGTATTGAAATTTTGATATCGTAGGCGTCAGGTCCTTTCACGATTAATGATGTGTACACGGCTTAGTAATCATTTGCGTTAAAAAAGCACCATCTGCGCGTCATAAAAGACGCCATCTGTTCGTCAAAAAGAGGGCCATTCATTTTGTTCAATCTTGGTAACAAACAAGTTATACGTGATTTTCTTGATTTTCTAAATAAATTCAAGTCTTCAAGGTCTTATTATGCAAGCAGAGGAAAAAATCGAAAATTTAAATTTTTCCATTCAGGGGGCGTAGTATCCGTCCACTTTCTCCGAATTGGTGTAAGACTGCTGCAAAAAGATTAAATTTGGTGAAGTGGTAGGGCTTAAATTGCATACTAAGAAAAAAATATAAAATTTTAGGTTTCCATTCAGGGGCGTGGTATCCGCCCACTTCCTCAGAACTGATGTTAATTATATGGCACACTTCCGATTGCAGTAGAACAATGCAATTTTGCAGAACGACAGGGCTCAAATTGCATATAAAGGACCAAAAATAAAAATTTAGGTTTTCCATTCAGAGGGCGTAGTATGCGCCCACTTCCTCAGAACTGATGTAAATTATATATGGCACACTTCCGATTGCAGTAGAACAATGAAATTTGGCAGAACGGTAGGGCTTAAATTGCATATAAAAGACCGAAAATTAAAATTGAAATTTTCCATTCACGGGCGTGGTATCCGCCTTCTTTCTGAGAAAATGTTTAATTTATATGGAGCAATTCCAATTGATGTAGAATGATGAAATTTGGTTGAGTGGTATAGCTTAATGTACCTACATTCAAAGCGAAAAATAGAAAATCTAACCTTTTTCATTCGAAGTGTCTTTTTATTGTCATTTTGAAACTATACATGCGTCTTGAAAAATCATGACTTTTCTCAGAACTAGAGTACTCGATTTGGTACTCTATGTTATGTTAACATGAATGAAAAAAGAAAACATTTGCATACCTGAAAAAATTATGAGTTTACATAAAAAAAAACTCTTAACTATGATGTGAACTATAATCAAACCACTAATTAAGCTATTAGTTGGTGGGCTACCTTCATTTAAAAAAAGGTGCAACAAAAACATAATCGCATCCTCAACAATTATTGCTTTTTTATGACTTTGAGCGGATATAGGTACTAGTATAATTTTATATATAACTTATAACATTATCAATTGACGTGTTTTTATGATAGAGATATGTGATGTCGCTGAAATCAACAAAATTTGACAGTGGAGAATAGGATAAAGAAGATAGAAACAAGTAGTAAGAAAGAGAAATTTTATTATTTTGATTTTTCAACGAAAGGCAGATTAAGTGAAGTTTCCGAGTGATGGTGGAAATGTAAAGAAAAATGTTCTTTCTGTTTTGACCTTTTTCTGTTGGAATATATTTCATTGTTTCTATGTATTTGTGAGTATTGAGGTTGATATATTTTTTGCTTGAACGTTTTTGTCTGAATACCTACATTTTCTTGTTTGTATGTTTTTTTCAGGTATTGAAATAAAGAGATATACCTACCTTTTGATTTGAAATTTTCAATTTTGGTGAAAAATCAAATATTTACTATCTGAAGCGAGAACTCTCAAGTCTCAGCCAATGCTACAAATATACAGTGTGTTCTAGAAAGCATAATGATTACAATGACAAACTTTATAAAAAATATATTGGCGGTAAATTTTATGGAAATTAGTAATTAAACTATTTTAATTTTAAATAAGTATATGCCATACATTTTTTTTTCTAAATTTTAAAAAAATATTTTTTGTTCTCTAGAATGTTTTTGTTTTATTTTGGTATTTACGGCGGATTGATGAAAACAAAGTTCGAGGATGAAAAAAAATGTTAATTTATACTAGTTTCAGGGCTTCAAATGTTTGTGTAAACGCACTTATTCACGTATAATTGTTAATAACTTTTTTTTACAAGCAATGGAATGAAGTTTTTATATTAGTATATTCTTATATTTTTTTCATAATCTACCCAAAACAAAAACAACAAATTAAAAGAAAATTATAAAAAAATGTTGATTTTTCATGTTTGTACAATTCAAAATAATAACAATTTCTCTCAAAATTTACCTTTTTAACATATCACTTGTACCTTTTTTATCAAATCAAATCGTTTTTTTTGTAGATTAACAAAAATAAAATGCACGACAAGGTCGTACGAACTTGCTTCTATGTAATAGACTAGGAATTTTAAAACGAATGTTATTAGACAAAACTGTTCATAAGCATACAATTTATTTTTTAAATGACTAAAACAACTCCTTTAGCAGTTGGATCCAAAAACAGGATGCCATGTGGTGGATATGGGTTCTAATTTTTTTCCCCCGTACCTGCCATACGATTTTTTTCGAAATTTTATAAATATTTTTTTTCTCAAAAACTGTTCAACAGATTTAAAAAATAAAAATACAAACAAAATTTCATTTAGTTAAAGCAAGGTAGTAGTTGAAAAAAATTTTGCGAAAAATGGTTATTGAGGGTACCCCCATGGAACCATTTTTTTTCGTTTTTGATTTTTTCAAAAACGGTACAACCGATTTTGATATTTTTATATTATATTTTTTTTTTGCTAAAGCTCCCCAAAAATTTAAATAGAATTGTGTGTTCAAATTTTCCAAAAAACTTTTTTTGGATTTTTAAGAAAAACTTCAAACTTTATTTTTTTCAAAACTCAATATTTCGAAAACCCCATGCTAGATTTTTTTTGAACTTGACAAATAAAAGTTTCTCAATATAATTTATAAGATGTGAGAAAAAAAAATTTATTTTAGTTAAAAATAAAGGTACCTACCCACCATACAAATATAAAAATATTTTAAAAATGGTTTTCAAAAATCGTATTTTTCTCAAAAACTGCATCTAGAATTTTAATAACATTTTTTTCTTTCGATTAATTCTACGATCTATAATTTAATAAAAAAAAATTTTAATTAAGATATTACTGTCTGTACCTACCATAAGAACCATTTTTAGAAATTTTGAATTTCTCATTATCTACATAACGAATTTTAATGAAATTTTGTATAGAGAAGATTTTAAAAAGTTTGAAAAATATTGCATTTCAAAACTGAATTTTTGAAAAAATATCATTTTTTTTTGGAAAATTCGATATCTCAAAAACTTCTCAATATTTTATTTATGTTTATTCGTACAATAATAGAAGCTTTAAGTTGGCGTACTAATTTTTTTCTCAATTCATATTTGCATAGCATTCTTTTTATCTCTTACTACTTGAATAATTAAAAAAAAATAATTTTATGCTTATGAACAGTTTTCTCTAACAAAATTGGTTTTTAAAATTCCTATTCTATTACATAAGAGCAAGTTCGTGCGATCCAGTGGTGCATTTTATGTATTTAAAATAATATGAGCCAGTAAGTGCAACAAACTCAGTTATTGCAACTGCCTAAACTTCTATTAGTTTCGTAAATCGAGTTTGTACTAATTTGTTCTAATAATGTACTGTACACATATTCATATATTTTTTATTTTATTTACAAGTGTTTAAGGTACTAAGTAAAATAAGGTTAACCAAAACATGAAAAACTTTCTTTTATTATATATGTCATGATTACATTCTATATTTATATTTATTTGTTTGTGGCAACCATGGTCACAGATTTATATTTTTTCATACAAATATATTTTTTACTATCCTCGCAAAACGTCACATATACATCCATGAATATAATTTTCTCATTCTGTTATTATTCCTATTTTTACTTGCGACTTATTTCTGCTGTACACATTCTCAACACAATTTATTTTTTCTCACTCTTCCATTATCTCTACAACCATATTTTGAAGTCTCCAAAATTTAGTAGAGACAAATTTAACAAATGGGGTCCGTAGCCTGAAGATGCCGCCACAATCGTTCGACTTGACGATATTACTTACTTACTTAAGGTAGCGCTACAGTCCGGGGTGGACCAGTACCTCAACCAACAAGCTTCTCCAGCTAGCTCGGTCCCTAGCTAGCTGTCTCCAGTTTTGCACGCCAAGTTGTTTGAGGTCCTCCCCCACTTGTGAGCGCCACCTGAGTCGCGGTCTTCCTCTACTTCGCCGTCCCTCGGGGTTTGATTCGAAGACTTTCCGGGCCGGAGCATTCGGGTCCATTCGCTCTACATGACCAAGCCATCATGTTCCCGTGATTATCCTTGCAGGCTTCGGCTCGGGGTGATGTTTTTTTTACCTTTTGGTAAAACTTCCGAACCTCATTCCTGCCATGGCATCCTTCTATTTCCTCGATCAAGCGCTTCCCATGCTCCTTCTTTTTCTTTCTTAGAAGCCGGTGTTCTTCTCTCCTCTTCTGCTCGTAGAGCTCGCGAGCAGCTGTAGTCCTTCTTTGCAGCGCCGCTTTATATGTATTTTGTTTTGCTGCATGTGCTTGCCGGCACTCATCGTCAAACCAGGGGTTTCGTTGTGGTGGTCGTGTAAAACCCAGCACATCAGGGGCGGCATCTCTGATGGCTGCTTGGCAATGTTGCCAATGGTCATCAATACTTTATGCTGGCGGCAAAGGACTCCTTAAAAGGTTGTTAGAAACTCGAGCGGAAAAGGACCTTGCGATCTCTTGCGATTGTAAGCGTCCAACGTCGAACTTCCTCGCAGTACTTCCTTGTTTTGGCTTGAGTCGGGATATCCGCAGCCGAACATTGGCTACAACGAGGTAGTGGTCCGAGTCGATATTAATCCCTCGGAACGTGCGGATATCCTCTATACTGGAGAAGTGCCTCGAATCGATCGCAATGTGGTCAATCTGGTTTACGGTTGATTGATCAGGAGAACGCCATGTCCCTTTGTGAATATCCAGATGTTTGAACTGCGTACTGGCTACAAGAACGTCTCGCCCCACAGCAAAGTCGATCAGCCTGAATCCGTTATCGGAGGTGGTGTCGTGCAGGCTATATCTTCCAATTGTGTCACCAAAGATGTCTTCTCTTCCTAGCTTGGCATTAAAATCTCCAAGGACAATTTTAATGTCATAACTAGGGCACTGCTCGTATGTTCTGTTCAGGAGCTCGTAGAATATGTCTTTGGTGTCTTCATCTTTCTCCTCTGTTGGGGCATGCGCGCAAATCAGGCTAATGTTGGCGACTTTGGCCTTGATGCGGATTGTCGTGAGGCGCTCGTTCACACAGTTCAAACTTAAGACTTTTTGCCTGAGCCTAGTTCCAAAAACAAATCCAAATCCAAATAAACGCTGCTTTTGTTCTCTGTAGCAGTCGCCATAGTAAATATCGCAGTCTTTTAATTTTCGTCTCCCCGGTCCGTCCCATCGCATCTCTTGGATGGCGGTAATATCTGCTTTGTAGCAGTTTAGGGCTTCCGCTAATTGTTCTGCTGCACGTGGTCTATTAAGGGACCTAACATTCCACGTACAGATCCGAAGTTCGTGAATCCGGAGAGATGCCTTAGTGGAAACACCTCTCCCCCCTCTCTCGTTTGCTACCCCCAACAACCTTCCACTGGGGTTGTGACCCAATCTCCAGTTCAAGTACTAGGCACCCGATGTTCACCGCGAGGAGTTGAGAGTAGGATTCGATAGACAGAGGTGGGTTTTAAGAAAAACCTGTGGACGCTTGTGTCCTCTTGGGTCCACGTGTCTACCATTCGAACATATTATTATAATTTTTATATACAAAGCTATTATTTATAATTAAGGTAGGTGGGTACATACCACCAATAACAAAAAGAAAATTTACCTAAAGAAATAGGAAGCTATAAACTAAGTTGATTTTAGTAGGTAGAGTCCACCTTTCTATCTTTCCATATCTTTCGAGATTTTGACATGGCAAAATATTAAAATCTTTGCAAAAAGTGAGTGAGATCAGATCAAAACCATAAATGTTAAGAAAAGAGCCAAGTTCTTCTCTACAAAAACCTTTGTGTAACAAGTCAGCCGTGAAAAGTACTGAGATCTAAAAGTACGCCAAGTTCTTACTTCATGAAGGTTTAATACCGAATATTTAAAGTAGAATAATATTGAAACAGCTACAATGTAATAGAGAAATTTTATTATTTAATGATTACTGACTAAAATTTGATGGGTTTACTTGGCAAGTTTTTTTTATGCCCAATTCGAAAGGTTTTAAAAAGTTGACCAGTGAACCCATAAACAAAAACTACCATCAATCCGATCGGACGTGTTCTATTAAGCTCTTGTATTCAAAGTTTTCTTATTAATTTCCCTTTGCCCTTTGTTAAAAATGTCAGGAAAAATGTGTGTAATTTATGTAATTTAGAGATTGCCCATTCAAACTTTATTCAATGTGAATCTTATTGCAAAAATAAATACCAGAAAAAGTGCGCCGCCATATCCGAAAATAATTGTAAAGTTCTGGTCGCCAACCCAAATATGATCTGGCGATGTAATTCATGTATTGTATCACCTCAGATTGAAAATATTCTCGTTGATAAACTAGATAAACTAACATCTGATGTTAAAGATCTGAAAGATCAAATAAACTTGCTATGTGAATCTAAGAGAAACGATCTATCAAACCAATCAGTGAACAGTGCAATGACAAAAAAATCTACGAAAAAAAAACTCTAAGAAAAACATAAAAAACAATCCCAACGTTGCATCAGGTCAGTGTCCCCAAAGCTCTACAAATCCACCGTTGATAAATAATACTCAGAATGGCTCTGAAGAGAACAAAAAAACAACAATTCTACGGAATCTACTGGTGTGAGTAATTATTCAACTACTGAGCAAGCCATTGCACCTATCAAAGCTGCAATTCCGGAGAATTTCATCGAAAAAATCATGCTGGCTTCAATTTGGCCAACCGGAGTTCGTGTAAGAGAGTTCATACACGTTGCAAAAAACGGAGAGCGAGAAATACCACCAAAACCACCAATATCTTCTGTTTAAAATCATTCTCTACCACTACTTCTGCAAATTCAAATGATGATGAAGTTTCTGCTGTTGATGATACCGATGTTGCTGATGCTGTTGATGGAGGTGCTCTTGTTGATGATGTTGTTGTTGTTGTTGTTGCTGCTGATGATGCTGATATATCCAATGCTCTTTCTGTATACTACCACAACGTAGGTGGAATGAGACCAAAATTTGGATGTTTTTATTCTGCTGTCGTTGACTGTTCGTATGATGTCATTGCTCTTACTGAAACCTGGTTGAGCGACGATGTTCTTAATGGCGAAATATGTAATGATGCACGGGATTAACTAGAGGAGGTGGAGTGCTGCTTGCGGTTAAGTCTAGCTTTAAGAGTAGGCAAATATCTCTTCCGGATTCTTCAGGTTTGATCGAACAAATATGTATACAAATATTTTGTTCATATTCTAATGCTAATGATTGTTCAATTTCTCTATATTTTTTTGTTTCATACATTCCCCCAAAATCAAACTTTGAAATGTATGCTTCTCGTATTAACAATATCCAAACAATTGTTAGTGAATTAAATTTAAATTCTTATGTGGTAGTGTTAGGAGATTTCAATTTAAGCACCGTAAAATGGATTTATTCGGATGATGAAAAGACTCTACTTCCGTTTAATGTTTTAAATGATAATGAAATATTGGTTTTAGACACTATGTCAGCATTAAATTGTTTTCAAATTAATAATATTGTTAATACTATTGGAAGGATTTTAGATCTAGTTTTCGTTCATGAAGACCTTAATGTATCTTTTGTAAAGAAGATTTTCCGCTGTTAAATAATGAAAAAAATGATATTCATCATATTGCTTTGCAGATTTCTATTGATTTTATCAATTTTAATAAAATATATTGTACAAGCCAAGATATAAATTATAGATTTGATTTCAATAAGGCTGATTACATCAGTATTAATAATTACCTGAGTAATATTAACTGGAGTTTGGTCTTATATATAATCAGGATCTTTCGTGCAATTATAGTAACTTTCTTAATGTTTTGCATAATGCGATTTCTAGTTTTGTACCTGTTAAGCGGATAAGAAATAAAATGCACGACTGGATCGCACGAACTTGCTCTTATGTAAAAGTACTTTGGAATTTAAGATACATTTTATAAATATAAAACACGGATTTAATGAGATAATAATGTTCAAATGCATAAAATTGCCGTCTGGTTTCCGGAAAAGTATGAATTTATGCAAATAAACTTAAAAAAAAAACGTTTTATTATTAAATAAATTTTTTATATAAGAAATTTCTCTAACATTTTTCAAGAAAGAAATGTGGGATGCGAATTTTAAGTATTAAATAATATTGATTTTAGGAAATAATTTCAAAAAATAATCGTTCATAGGTTTTGAAGATATTGATTTAAGAAAAAAATTTTTTTCAAAAAACCCAACAAATATTTTTTCGAATATTTTTGTATACAATATTATTTTAAACTTAAGGGGACTCTTGCTGAAAATTTTGGGTTAAAATCCTTAGAGCCGTTAATGAGAAAGTCGAAAATAAAAAAAACGGGTCTATGGCAGGTACCCCTAATAACATTTTTCCGCAAAATTTTTGTTGACCAAAATGTAGTCCATGTCCATAATATCACACCTAATTTTTTTTATCAAAATCGTTAGAGCCGTTTTCGAGATAAATAAGATTTTGTATTACGGGTGTATGGGGGGTACCCTTAGTTTTGGAGCTAAAAAAAAAATTTCAATTTTTCCTCTAGGGAATCACCGAAGACTCTTAACGACCGAGATTGAAAGAAATAGGTCCAGTGGTTTAGGCTGTAGTTCGAGGTACAGACATACAGACACACTGAAACATGTTTTTTGTGTACTAAATTTTCCTTAAAATTTTTATAAAAAAAATTGATATGCAAATTGTTAGTATTTAATAAAATACATTTTAAAACGTAATTTAAAAATTTAATCGTGTATCGGTTTTCAAGATATTGAATTTTCAAAAAAAAAATTGTATTATTTTTTTAAAAATCCAAAAACTATTTTTTCGAAAAACTTTTTAGTTTATAATTTTTCAAATGCAAAGCAGCTCCTGCATAAAAATTTTGGTTAAAATCGTTAGAGCCGTTGGTGAGAAATTCGAAAATCAAAAAAACCGTTCTATGACAGGTACCCCTAATAACATTTCCCCCCAATTTTTTTTTCACCAAAATGTAGTCCATGTCCATAATATCACACTTAATTTTTTTTATCAAAATCGTTAGAGCCGTTTTCGAGATAAATAAGATTTTGTATTACGGGTGTACGGGGGGTACCCTTAGTTTTGGAGCTAAAAAAAAAATTTCAATTTTTCCTCTAGGGAATCACCGAAGACCCTTAACTACCGAGTTTGAAGAAAATACCTCCGGTAGTTTAGGCTGTAGTTCGAGGTACAGACATACAGACATACAGACATACAGACATACAGACAGACAGACGGAATTGTCGGACCCACTTTTTTCGTCTTCGCTATCATCGTAATGTCAACTTTGATCAAAATCTCGAGTTCGATTTTTTTTCCAAATGCAGAACTTGCCCTATAGTACCTATATCGCAAGTAAAAATTGTAAACCTTATTGGTTTAGCAAAAGCTTATCGCGTTTGAAAAATGCAATGATGAAAATGCAAAAAAAAAGTAAGGTTGATGTTGGCTGTCGAATTCTTACATAGTCAATATGTTTGGTCCCTTGATTTTCATTCTCAACTATATAAGTGGATCAATAGTTATCTGACAAATCGGGTTCAATATGTGGAAATAGGCCCAGAAAAATCAGAAATGGTTTCAAATGTCTCGGGACTTCCTCAAGGCAGTCATTTAGGATCGCTTTTGTTCTTACTATTTATTAACGACTTGCCTCATATCATTTCATATTCTTCATGTTTAATTTTTGCAGATGATGTTAAGATATACAAAGTGATTAAATCTTCATCAGATTTCCAACAACTTCAGAGTGACCTAGATAACTTATCTGAATGGTGTTTTCTAAATGACCTTTCATTAAATACCAGCAAATGTAGTATAATTTCTTTTTCAAGATCTTCTTCTCCGTCCGTTTTTTGTTATAAAATTTTAAACGACGAGCTTCAGAGAGTTTATAATCATAAAGATTTAGGAGTGATATTTGACTCTAAGTTAGAGTTTAAGATGCATATAGACTATATTATTTCTAAAGGCAACTCTTTGCTTGGGTTTCTAACTAGGAATTCTAAAGATTTTAAATGTCCATATACGTTGAAGTCTCTTTATGTCAGCTTCGTCCGTCCTGTTTTGGAATATTGCAGTGTGGTTTGGTGTATTACAAAAACGCTTCAAATCGAATTGAAAGAATCCAGAAAAGATTCACGAGATTTTCGCTTCGGCAGCTAAACTGGAATTTGCCCCTGCCTTCATATGAAACTCGGTGTATTTTAATTGACCTAAAAAGTCTTGAAGCAAGAAGGGTTTACTTCCTCGTTTCTTTTGCGAGAGATATTGTGACGGGACATATAAATTGTCCACCTTTAGTATTGTTGCTTAGACCATACAGTCCAGCTCGATATTTAAGACCTAGGGTAAACAATTTTTTTTTAATCCCGCAACATTCAACAAACTACGGTAGTAATGAACCAGTTACAAAAGCTTGTAAATCTTTCAAATAATATGCTGATGTAATCGATCTAAATTGTTCTAGAGATGTTTTTAGAAGAAAAATAATGAACGTTATTGTAATCAAGTAAAATTAAGTAAACCTATGTTAAATTATTATATTTATA
The DNA here is from genome assembly GCA_963931855.1 of Philhelius festivus. Classification (NCBI taxonomy): domain Eukaryota; kingdom Metazoa; phylum Arthropoda; class Insecta; order Diptera; family Syrphidae; genus Philhelius; species Philhelius festivus. The sequence goes on from OZ007554.1 coordinate 104,550,682, forward strand.
GTAGTTATACTTTTATTCTATTTTTGTATAATGAATTGCAATAGTAATAGTTTTCTAATTATAGTATTTTTAATTGTTAAGTCTAAGGAAGTTTATACTTATAGGCAATATAAATAAATAAATAAATAAATAAAGTTGACCAGTGAACCCATAAAATTTTAATCAGTAATCATTAAATAATAAAAGTACTCTATTACATTGTAGCTGTTTCAATATTATTCTACTTTAAATATCCAGTAGGTATTAGACCTTCACGAAGTAAGAACTTGGCGTATTTTTAGATCTCAGTACTTTTCACGGCTGACTTGTTACACAAAGTTTTTTGTATAGAAGAACTTGGCTCTTTTCTTAACATTTATGTTTTTGATCTGATTGTATTTAATAGAAAGAGACTACCGGTTAGGTAGAAGAATATACTGAGAGCATAAAGATGTGATCCTGATCAGTTGTTGTGGATCTGTTAAAGAGGAAAGACCTTTTATTTGTTCAACTGAATATTGTTTTAGTTTTGTATTAAGTAAAGTTAAACTGCGTACAACTTCAGAAATGAGATTGAATGTCTCCCATCGGTTACTTTCTTTCTTTATGACGGGTGTTAATATGGAATATGAAAGATTATCAGTCACACAGCAGCTGCAAAAAAATTGGAAAAGAAAAAAAATCCAACGGCAGTAAAAAAAGGAACTATTGTTAAGGTTGATTGCAGTTTTGGAAGAAGAACGTGGCAGTTTCCCCGCAGATGAAAGCAACAGACGACACAACGAGAGCAACAACAACTCACAAGCATCAAAAACGGTAATAGTTGATGGTGACGAGATGGCGCACAGTGGTTTGGTTTGTATGGGAGAGCGGAAAAAAATCTGTAAAATCTGAACTACTTAACGGATTTAAATAAAATTTGGCACACATGTTTAGATCTATCTTAAACATACATGAGAAATAATTATTAGAAAAAAAGTTATTGACATTTTTATAAAATTTAAGGGTTTTTGATGTTGTACTGAACTATATATTTTTTTTTTAGTAAAATATGACCTTTTTATTTTGAATAAAGTAGAACAAACTATGTTTGTATATTATAAACATAAAAACAAATTCTTCAAAAATAATATTAAAAACATAAATAAAACATTTGCATTAAATTAATAAATAATATAAAAAAGTCGAAGTAGCTATTTTACTGTGCTAAAATGAGGTTTCTGCACTCATTGGCAGATCTGAGGATACGGTGCATCACATCTTCATTCGTCGCAATCCGACTGCATTTTCTCGAATTAAAATTGCGATAGATTTTATAGTCCTTATTTCGGCATTCTTGGGCTTCCTCGGAGAGTGATCCAACAGGTAATGCACAATTTTTTTATGATTTCTTCTTCGTGGATCAAAATCTTATGGATGGTCGCTGGCATATGGTACCATTTATAATTCTCTAGAAAAAGATGTGCAGTTTCCCAGGCGTACTCTGCATATTTTTTTAAATCTATTTTTTCATTCGATATAATTACTTGAACAATAACATTAGTCATAAGTTCGGAACACAAAACCGAATAAGAAATTGCGATTGTTCCATTTTAATGGAGGGAAATTATCGCTCGAACAATTCAAAAACAGCCGCTGATTAAACTTTTCTTTTTTTTTATTTTTTTTAATCCTTTATATATGTATATAGTTTTAAGTAAGAACTTAAACATTCTTATGGGGCATTACCTACTAATCCTTAAAGGTCATACAAAATTGCGCAATACACTATAAAAACAAAGCAATAAAACTTAAAACAACAATAAAAATTGTTAGTTTTCGATTTATGCCGGAAACGGAACAGGTAGAGAAAAACTCATGTACAGAAAAAAACCCTTTTTTTGTATTTCAAGAAAACTGTGAGATTATCCCTAATCCTTTTAATTATTTTTTATTAAGCTCTATCATTTAATTCTAATTGTCTTAAAATAATAAAACTTTTAACATAATTTTGCCAAGAAAATTGAGTTGAAAGTTGAAAAATTTTCGAGGCAGAAATAAATTGTTTTGCAAAAAATCGAATTTCACAGACCTTGGTAAAGGTATGGATTTTATTTTTAAAATAAAGGTACACATTTTTTCTAAAAAAAATGGGTTTAAACAGCTCGTTTTGATAATTTATTTGATATACACCACCCTCAAAACCGAGTTTTTTGAAAACCGATGTAATAAGCTAAATTTGAACATAACTTCCAGATCCGCAGGCATCCGCAGCTGATTTTTTCTGTGTTGTTACTTGAAGGTATGGAGCACACCTTGGCGTACTTCACTACGTGTAGGCAAGTTCTAAAATTGAAACTCCAAAAGTTTTCATCAAAACCATTTTTTGTTAGTATTTTTTTTTAAGATAACCAAGAATAGAACAACAAAACGGTATATAAATTTTAGGAATTTAGTTTAAGGAACTTCGATAAAAGACATCTTAAATTTTGTTGAAAATACGGTTCGCGATTTGAATAAATTTTCCTTTGACTTTAAGGGTTTGTAAATATGTACATATATAAAATATATATATATATATAAATACTCTGAAATCATATGCTCCGGATATATAAAAGTACTTAGACATAAAACTTAAAAGCCTACTCATTACTTTCTGAAATGGATTTTTTTCCGCTCTCCAACCACTGTGCGGCACCGGCGGCGGTGTCGGTGCCAACAATTATGAACAGATACACGAATGAAAGGTGGAAATACTAAAGAAAGAAAAAGAACTAATAGAACGAGATAATAAAATTCTGCGACAAATGAGTCAAATGTATTTTCTACACAATGACAATGACAACAGATGAGTGAATGAATGAATGAAATTTTATTGAGTCTTTAGGTATCTTTTACAAAGTTGTTTCATCTTATTCTATCTTTAACAAAAGTACAAAAGTGGCTGTAGCGTTTGGCCTTCTTTAACAATCTTTCTTTATCCTAGTTAAGCCTCGTGGCATGTCAGTTTTTATATACGAATAAGGTTTTATTCTGCTCTTGCTCATGAGCGTTATACATTGCGTGAAACGGAAGTTTCGTTAACTATATACATATTTACAAATTTAATACACTAATATTAACTTAAAAACTAAATATAGCGCTGTGCGCTATTGTATCTTTTCTTTTTTTTATACATTAAGTGTTGATATTTCTTGTCTTTTTTTTTTTGAAAATGAGAGCGAGAACGCTCTTTATATTTGAATATATTATAGTTAGTTCACTAGAGGAGTGAGAGAGTGAAAAAGATAGTCAGTTATGAGCGATGGCTCTATACTGCTTACTTGTATTTAGAATGAGTGAGAAGAATCGTATATTTCACATGAAAGAGATAATAAGTTGAGAATGATGGCTCTATACTTATACAGATATAATATAAATATACATTTAGGACGCATGAAAGAAAATATAAGTATACTAATAAATGTGTTTAAAATGTAGGTTATATATAGAATATATAAAATATTATGAGTGTTTTAACACAGAAATTGTCCATTCCGTGTCTTGCAGCATTTGGTGGTCAATATGTAAGCACCAGTTGTTGTCTTGCGACGTAAGAATCTTCAGTCCCAAACCCAGGATTGAGAATTGGTTGTTGTTTGGCGGACTATTGCCCGCAGAACTGCAGTTGCGGCTTTTTTTTTTTTGTGCAGGTTCGCGTCCTGCTAGTGGTGAGCCAAGTGTCGGCATCGTCGATTTCCTCTGCACCCATTACTTTTTCGGGAGCTTTCGAGAGTAAATTTGTATTGGTGGCACTGTTGCTTAATCCAAGGAGTTGGTGGGCTGCATCAAGCTTCCTTTTTCCGGGTTTTTCCCCTTGTCAAATTTATACCTCATGGGCACTTTAGGTTAGGAAAGTGATCCTATTTTTTCGTCGTAATCACTGCACCATCCGGCGTTGAATTTAATTTTATGATGTTAAGGAGGTTCACTTTTAATGTTAGCGAATAATATTTAATCAAAAAGACATATTAAAAACGGAAAAATTTTAATTTAAACCGTAACACGTTTTTACTTTTGGTTATATTATTTTATTTTTTTTAGAGTGCAGAGGAACGTCTGCAGTCTCGGAGGTTAGCTCCAACTCTCAACAAATGAGTGAAAATCAAACGAGTGGAATTCCAAATGACAGGAGGCAAATGACAGGGTCCGGAACTGATGAACAATACCTTTTAGTACCTTCAGGGAGTTGCTACCTGAGTACGATGGCGGTCCGATGTTGGATGTTTGATATAATCGGAACGATTATTTGTCAGGATGGCCGAATTGTGGCAAACACTTTCAAAAGAAAGAATAAAGAAAAACAAATGAATATGCAGAAAGAAGATATAATGAAAGAAAGATACATATAATGACTGTATTTAATAGAAAGAAACAACCGGTTATGTAGAAGAATATACTGAGAAAATAAAGATATGATCAGTTATTGTAGATCTGTTAAAGAGGAAAGACTTTTTATTTGTTTAACCGAATATTGTTTTAGTTTTGTTACTGCTTACACTTCTATGTGAGTCTTAAAAATAATAGGTGACAGAATTGTTTCGGATGCATTTGAATCTCGAGCATTGTCGCAATGTTTCTCAGTCTACCCGTGAGCCTAACCTTGGACGTACAGTTAAATTAAGGGATTCTTTCTTTAGCTGCACTACACAAATGTGGAATGCTTTACCCGACTCTATATTTCCCTCCCATTATAATATTCATACATTGAAAACCAATGTGCATCGGTATCTCCTTTTAAATCCCGTCCAACTTTCGTAAAACGCTCTCAAGGGTAATCAAAATCCCTTTATTGCGTGAAAATTATAAAAAAAAAAATATTTAAAAAAATTCAATTGTACACTCCAAAATAAAACACTCATCAAATATACCTTTCTATTGCGACGTTAACTGGTTTCTTTACACACATTTGACGGTCACAAAATCCCATTCTTTATGACATACATATGTTAATAATTTTTTGGATAGCAGGTATTTACTTACTTTAAATTTAAATTTAAGAAGCTTGTGAGGTAGATGTGGAAATATCAACTTTTTAAGATTAACAAACTTTTTGTTTTTCTTCCAGATAAAATATGCAGTACCAAAAGATTCCGGAGCCTATGAATGCCAATTGTCTACTACTCCACCTGTTGGCCTCATTATATTTTTATCAGTTGTTGGTAAGTGCAAGTACTTATATAAAAGGGGTGTAAAATTTTAAACAGTCTATTTTCAAGATATTAGCATGTTACTACCGAACATTTTTTAATTTTAAAGAATTTTACTGTTTCCTTCTTACTTTAAACCGTATGAAATATGTAAATTAATTAATAATCTAAATTCCAATTTTTAACGTTTATAAGATTTAGAGTGGCATTTAACGTTATTACGATACTTTTCTTTTACATTTATTATTTTTTACTAATACTGGGTTCAACCTCGGAAATGAATGTACCAACCACATTACGTCCCCAATACCGTTCAACTGTTAGAGCGCTTGGAAAATATAAATAAATTTATTAATGCAAAATATCTATCTTTTTTGTCTTAGTATCTTAGTAAGAAACGAACAAAAATAGCTTACACTCCTTTTTGTAAATTTAACAAGATGTCATCTCAAAATGACATTTAGATACTAAAACGGCCTTATGTGAACCAGTTTTAGCTTATTCCACCGCTATTTCTCGTGCATTTTCATTATAAATAAGGTTTTCAGGATTAGAGTCGTTGTTAAGTCGAAGTAACTTTACTCCGTCGCTAAAACGAGTTACTAAATAAGACTGTTAGAGTATATGTGAACATTGTAGTCCTAATACTTCCCTTATAAATGCATTTCAAACACTGTCATATTGAATTGAATTTTAATGCACTTTAGAGGAGTTTTATTTAATTTTTAAGAAAATTGTTCAGTTCAGGGGATATAAATCTTTGATTAAGAAAATATTTACAAAAATTAAAAAATAAAAATCTCAATTTTCCAGGGAAAGGCGCAAAATATTTGAAAAAAAAATTTATATTTTTTGACTTTTTGTTAGTCAAAAGTTACTGTAAAAATTGAAAAAAAAAAATAAAAAAATATTAAAGTAATTGCACATATTTATTGGCTTTGGTATAAATAAAAAAAAATAAAAAAAAGAAGAACATTACTCAGTATAAGGATATGTTGTTTCTATAAAAAAAATATGAAAAAAATAAAAAATATATATTTTCCCAATTTCCCTATCATTTGCGTAAGAACCGTTCTAAAATGTATGACTTTTCCACACGTGTGGCAGTTTCTGGGCACAAAATTTTCTTATTTTTTTTCAAAGCTTCAAAAGTATTTTACTTAACATTTTTCCAATCAATAACTGTTTATTTCAATGAAATATTCGAAAAATTGTGGAAGCTATACAGTTTAGCGCAAAACTCTAACCTATTTTTTCTTGTGAGACATACGCTTATGTAAGTGATGAACCGAATCCGAAAAAAATTGAGTGCACGACTTTAACGCACGAACCTCCTAATACGTACAATAGGGTGGAGTGATAATGTATGAAAAAAAAATTGTGTGTACTGACGTACGCGCGGTTGAAGTAAAACTTCTTTTTCCTCAAGCAAAGCTTCTGTAAGATTATAACCTACGAACAAACATTTTGTATTCTAAAAACATGTCGCTGTCTTTGACGGATAACGTGACGTTTTGACATGTCACTGACAGCTGCATAGAAATTTTTTTACCCCCAACGCCGGAAAAGAAGTTTTACTTCATCCTGGAGATAAAATATCTGAGACAACAACCTTCAGTCTCAGAACATCGTGCCACACATCTTTCCTATCTTTCTTTCTCTTCCTTAATTTCACGCCCGCGCTGTGTTGAAACATTTAAAGGGTAATCATAATCCCTTGAAAACAACATCAAAAAGATATGTTTGTTTGTTTTTTTTTTTTTTTTTTTTTAAAAAGGATAGTGGTTTCTGCTTGTTAAATTGGTCGACAACATAATTCACAAACATTTTGTATTTTTAAAACATGTCGCTGTCTTTGACTGATAACGTGACGGTTTGACATGTCACTGACAGCTGCATAGAGAATTTTTTACCCCCAGCGCCGGAAAAGAAGTTTTACTTCAAAAAATTGAATGTGCGCGCGAAAAAAAACACAAAACTCCCATGCCACTTGACAAGCAAGTTGCCTCGCTTTGTTTGTATTACCCTAGGGCTGCACGTGCAAGTATTGGCAAGCATGTTGTAATCTTGTAATGTACACAAGCATTTCTGGCATTAATTCAGTATCCAGGCAACTTGGAAAGCAAGTACACTGACAGCGGCACTCTTGTAAAATTAATTATTAAAGTATTTGATTGATTAGTCGGGTGACGTTCAAATTTATAAATACCAAAACAAATGATGTCGGTGGCGTGTGCGATTAAGCGAATAAATATTATTAAAAAGTATAATTTCAAAACTTTCAGGCAACCTGATGGTCATATGGCATGCCGTCTATGACAGCAAGAATACAAATGGTAGTGGATATACCCAACTTTTTGGCCAGTACTTTGTATGCGAGGGTTAGGTGTTGGTAAAATGTATTTGGATTGCAATATGCTTGTCAATAATTATTCGTGTTGCATAGCCATTGCGCGTCTGAACCTATAGTTTTATGTTTATCTTTGAATGCAGCTATTTGAAATATGTAAATTCTAAATCGTATTCAACTTCATGTTTTACTTTGCACATGCTAAAGAAACGTCAATAAATAATTCGTTCATTCATTGTGTTATAAAATTTTGTTTTCTCTTACAATTTGTGCGTTTTTCTTTAAAAGAATCCAACTTAAAATGTCTGGTAGTGAATCTGGCGATGATATGAAGGAATTACAATCCATCCTCCATGACTATTCAGCAAAGGAAAATCCATTTGATAAAAACAAACCAGTGGGAAATGAGATCAAAGAAGTCAAACCAACAGAGTGGATTAGATCTGAAGAAGAAATCCGTTTGGATAAACTTATTTTCGGCGACAACGAAGGATTGTTGGAAAATTTTAAATTATTTTAATTTGTTGGGAAAAAAAACAAACTCAACTCGTGTTCAAAGAGAATAGAAAAATACTACTGTTAAATAAGATATGTGTCCACTCAAAAAGAGCCTAATTACTTTGTATTCTAAAAACATGTCGCTGTCTTTGACGGATGGTGTGACGGTTTGACATGTCACTGACAGCTGCATAGAAAATTTTTTACCCCCAACGCCGGAAAAGAAGTTTTACTTCAAAAATAAAAAAATGTTTTTTTTTTTTTAATGGAATAGCAATACAAAGTTGCCTTTTAATGTGTAAATTCAGCATACAAAAGATTGTTTATCTACTTGTCTTGATGTTATGAGGTGCCCCAACCCAATTGAAAATTAGAAAAATACTAAATTTTTAAAACATTGATCTAGTTTTGATTTTCTTCAAAGGCGCATTTAAATCAATCTGTGAACAGGGGAAATTAAAAATATTACTTACATGAGTCTTATTTTCTTGACGGCAGTGGTTAAAATCAATGTTTTTCACAAGTAGAATAACAATAACACGCGCGCACTTAATGGCGTTCGAACAACGTTTGACAGCGATTGAATTGAAATGAAATGAAAGTGTCATTGCTGTCGCATAGACATGTTAAAATAAAATTAAATTCCGTTACGAATATTAAGAAAAATGCATTCATAATTATGGTTAGCATGTGAACATCATGTGGTAGGCAAATTTTACCGTTTAACACTTGGTTTATTTGCAGAACATCACTGTTTGTTCAGTTAATCGCATTTCTATGCCACAAAAGTAAGTAAGCCCCTGCAGCATTTTAAGGTTAAATATTTAATGGTGTAGTTAACTTCGACTTTTTTTTAGTTTTTGGGTTCTTATCTCTCTTATCTTTCTTTTCTATAATTTTTTTTCCAATTTAAGATTAATTAATAATTAATAAAAGGAAATGGCTCCAAGTGTAATCAACTTAGCTTAAATTTAAAAAAAAAATTATAATCAAACACTTTTTGGAAAATAAATCGGACCGCGAGATTAGTAAAATTGTTAACAAAAGTCTATCTACTATACACAAAATAATAACCAAATATAATAACATTGGAAGTTTGAAAAATGACCCTCGATCTGGACGTTCTCGAGACCTTACTCAACAGGAATGCCGTATTATTGTTAGGAATGTGAAGAGAAATCCCAAAGTAAGCGGATCAAACATATCATCAGAAATAACGAAAGAAACAGGTAAGTCATGTAACCCTCAAACTATTCGACGAGTGCTCTACCAATCTGGTTATCATGGTCGAAACATTAGAAAGAATCCTTAGATAAGTAAAATAAATCGCCAAAAGCGGCTCTTCTTTGCAAAAACACATCTAAGCAAGCAGAATTTTGGAACACAGTTGTTTTCTCCAATTAAAGCTAATTTAATATCTACGGCTCAGATGGACGCGTAAAAGTTTGGAGAAAAAAAACACAGAGCTAGAATCATCGAACATGTCAGGAATCGTGAAGCTTGGAGGTGGAAACGTTGTGGTGTGGGGGTGTATGGTAGCATCTGGTATCGGCAATTGAGTGTTTACAGATTCTTTGATTCTACTATTTGAATATTTTAAAGTATAACCTTCAGAAAATTACCAATAAGCTGGGTATGGGTAGGTCATTTGTCTTCCAGCAAGACAATGATCCTAAACATACCTCAAATGTTGTCAAAGAATGGCTGCTTTATAACGTCCGAATCCAGATCAAATCACCACCGACTTGACCGACAAGTAAGAAAACATGAAATCAGGACGAAAAATGATTTAAAGCGTGTTCTTCAGGATGAATGGTCTAAGATTGGATAAAACGTTGCGCAAAATTTGGTTAACTCAATGCCTCGTAGTATGGACGCAGTTATAAAAGCCAAATGGTATCCAACAAAGTACTAATTGGATAAGATTTACAAAATAACTGTAATGAATTCAAGGTTTATTTGAACTGCTTACTTACTTTTGTGATATAAATTTGTTAACTTTTTTAGTTTAAGTCGAATATTTCTTAAGTTTTCCTTAAATTTTTATTTGAAATGTTATTTTTTAGTTCGAAATACATAATTATCAATTACAGACAAAAATAAAAAGTTTCTTTTATAACATTACTATCGATTGTTTAAAGGAAATGATATTTAAACTAAGAGGTGCTTACTTACTTTTGTGATTCACTGTATGTATCAGTGGCGTCGGGTGAATTATTTAGATGGGTGTGCAATTCTTGAAAATTATATATTTTTTAAAAATATCAATTAATTGCGATTGTGGCAATACATTGCCTGAAAACACTTCCTATTTATTGTTTTCTCAACCAAAATTTGAAAAAAATAACAAGAAATATCATGAATTTTTTTTATTGTAAAAAGACTCCACTAAGAACGTAACAAAAACTTAATAAATTATACTCCAACAAAAACTTTATACAAAACATAATAAATTATATTTTTTTATACATTAAATCGATTCTTCTATTTTTTTTGGTAAATTCTTCAATTACCTTCTCAACAAAATCAAAACTTTGGCAAATCCGCAAAGATGTCAGGAATTCTTTTTCAATTGTAATGGAAGACAACGCAGAGAGCCGGTCTTCCCCCATTGTGCTTCTATTCGAAGTTTTTATTCGCTTTAAAGTTGAAAAGCTCCTTTCTGTTGTTGCTGTTGTTGACGGAATTGTCATGATCAAATGGCATAGTTTTAAACATTCAGAAAATGTTTGCTTTAAATTAGCAGATGTAATAAGATTTGCGATTTCCGTTACAGTTTTTTGCTTATAACATTCAGAACGATATAGCACTTTTAGTTCATTTTCTAACTTTAAATAATTCATTTTTAAAAAATTTGCATAGATTTCCTTAAGGGAAAGTAAGAGTTGGTTAGGGAACTTAGCGTCGTAGGCTGAAAATTTGTCACTATCTAATAACTGTACAAACTTTATGTTTCTCAAATCTTTGTACCGCGCACTTATTTCAAATAAAACTTTTTCGAATATATATTATTATAGATTTTCTTGAAAAAGTCCTTGTTTTCAGAACGTTTGACTGGCAAACTTCCGAATAAATCCACTGATTTTTTTTATGAATTCGGAACAATTCGCAATTTCTTTTATACACTTCTCAATATCCAAGGATTTCTGTTGAAGCAAGTTATATAACACGTCGGTTTGTGCGAATATAGATGAAAATAAATTTAAAAAAAAAATTGTTTTAAACTCGCTTAAGAACTGTAAGTAACCGCGAGCAGCAACAGATGTATTTTCTCCCCAACTTTGTACTGTGTCATCAATTATGTATTCGAACACAGCAATTAAGTTCAATCTTTCTTTTTCAACTAAATTGAGTAACCGCGAGTTAAAGGACCACTTCACACTACAAACTGATGGAATTTTTTTGTTTAGTGTTTCTTTTAATAAAGTATCTCTCTTTGCTGATGTTGAAAAAAAAGATGCTAAACTACTTAAAGTTGCAAAAAACTGCTTTGTGTCTTTAACACTTTGAACTGATTTAGAAAGCACTAGATTTAAAACATGAGCATTGCAGTGGATAAACAGAGCATGACTATATACTTTTTTTATCTGAGCCTGCACTCCATTGATTGGACCAGACATTACAGGTGCACCATCATAGGTCTGAGCAACAAGTTTTGCACCAATATCAAGTTCGTCAATTACATGTAAAACAACTTTTGTAATTGCATCAGCACTTTGGTCATTACTTATATCAAAAAATTTATAAAAACGTTCTTCACATTCTCCGTTTTCCTTAACGTAAAGAACTATTGACGAAAGTTGTGCTTTTCGAGAGATGTCTGTTGTTTCGTCAAATTGCACTGCGACAAACTCGGTTTCCTGAACCTCTCTTTTAATCTGCCTTATCAATACATTACTTACTGCTTCAATCAAATCATTTTGGATAGTTGCAGAAGTTCCCTTAAAAACTGTGGAAGTTTCCAAGAATTGTTTAAATGCTTGATTGTATTTAGCTGTATATTCACATAAGTCTTTAAAATTGCCTTTATTTAAGGATAGATTGGATTCGTCGTGACCCCTGAATGGCAACTCATGAACAGCCAAAAAAATAGTTGCATCAATTAAAACTTCAAAAGCCCTTCTATTTTTTAAAACATTTTCATTAAAACATTGTGCAGACATTTTTTTTTGATGATCAAATAAATACTCTATCCTAGTTTTTCCAAAAGTATTCAACGACAGAGCATTTGTTATGTGTGAAATGGAAAGTTCGTGCTTAGGGATCTTCTCATGCAAATGATTCAGATCAGTATAACCAATAGTGCTCCACACTTTTTCTTTTTCATTAGTTTGAAAAATTAAACACGGCCAACAAAACAGTTTATTTCTCTTAACCGACCCCGTCAACCAATCATGTTGTTTATATAAATCGATATTAAATTTTCGCGTATACTCCTTTCCACCTCTTTTATAGGTTGATTTTAAATTCTCTAAATTTGGTGTAGGTCTACCGGCATCAATTATTGTTTTTTTTTCGTCATACGTATGATAACTAAACGCTTTTTCTAATAAGTTATTAACACGATCTTCGACTTCACTTTCACCCATTGTTCTGATGTTATTGATATAATTATTTTCTTGAAAATTTAGTTTATAAAACAAATAACTTTCGCATAAAAAATCAAAAGCACCGCACGAAACTGTAACCACTTGAAAAATATTAGGTACCTAAACGAAAAGAAATGTTCAATCATTCATAATTTACATTTTTTTATGAAACTTGGTGTTGATGTTTGTACCTACAACAGAAAACAAAATAACATCGAGACACAGACTGCCGTGCACTACTTTTTTTCGCACGAGCGTCGATGTAATGCGTTGTATATTTGACGTATGACGCTTTACGGAAACAGAACAGAAGAGATACAAAATAAAATAAAATGAGAATACAGCGCGTGCACAGAAAACCATCGCACGAGTTCGCTACTACAAGTTCATCAAAGTAAAAATTGTATGTATCCTTGGATTGCAGGTGACGAATGACGATAGGGATAGATAGTATACTGTACTGGGGAAATCTTGTAAGTATACATACATATTTTGGAGAATATGTGCACAGTGAGATTTCGGGCGAGTTAATTATTTTTTTTGTTCCTCAACGATGAAGGAATTTTGAAAGAAAAATTACAAAGGATGAATATGGTGTAGGCTTTGTCATGGAGGTTTTATGGGTTGGGTTATTGTGCATATTTGTGTATGTTATTATTATTACACAGTGTTCGATGACGGATTTTTGTTCGTTATATCAGGGTGTGCAATGCACACCTTGCACACCCTGACGAGACGCCACTGGTATGTATTTATTATTTTTTGAACTGTGGGGTTTTGGGATTAATTGTAGATTAGTGTTAATTAGTTAGATTAGTGTTTACGAGTTTGAATAATTTTTACCTACGAGTTTTTAAGAATTTATTTTACCTTAAAATAAATATTATAAATTTGTACTTCAGAAATAAATATACAATACAATAATAAAATAAAACCAATATAAATAAGAATAATATAATTTAAATAATAAATGTTCATTTACATATACTTAGTTTTAAGAACTAATGTCGCTTTCATAGTCGGTTGCAGAATCGTCACCTGGATTAATTATAATTGAATCCGAAATTGTGTCCCACGTCAGGTCGTGAGAAAAGTATTCGGCCGTAATTTTTAAAAATTCTTCCTCTGCTAATTTTTGAACATCCAATAAATTGAATGTTGTGTTTCGTGAACCTACTCTTACCTTGACAGTTGCCCAAATATTTTCAATGGGATTTAGATCTGGATGATAGGGTGGTAAACGTAGAACCTCATGTACCATGACGTGAATTATATCGTCAATCTTAAGCTTTGGGTTGTATGTAGCTCGGCGTCGTTTTATTACATAGAGTTCAAGTTTCAACATCTGTTAGTATGCGGAATATTGTTTTCGGTTAGCCATTGTATCATCACGGATTTCTTGCTAGCAGAAGTAATTTGTTTTTTTTTTCTAATTTATTGTGGTACGAGGCGTTTAGTGATGTGTACCTCATACATGAGGCAATACAAAATGTCCCATACAGCAAGCTGAAATGTCCCATCACCTCAAAACGAAAAAATGTATTACCTCACACCTCACCACAAAAGTAACGAAAAATATTTCTCTTTACTCTTTCATGGAAAAAAAAAACACTATTCGTTTTGTGCTTCTCACTCATCGGCCTGATGCTGATACTAACACTGAGACTGATGCAGAATGAAGTTGTATTGTAGTTGATTGTATGATTGCAACGCCAACAGCGTCGTTAGGCCAAAGTCCTAAATTTGCTGTTGCTGGTGCAGTGTTGTCAGCTTATTCAGTGGCACCGCAATGAAAAACTTTTTTTTCGATATGAAATGTCAAGCAGATGAAATGACGTTGCTGGTAGCAATGTGTTTGAGAAATGTTTGCTGGTCAGCGTGCTGTTTGCTGTTGACGATACTGGTGCTGTTGCTGGTTTAATCTGTTTCGCGCATAAAACTTTCTCCCCACCAAAGACCAAACCAATGGAAATAGAATAAGGTTTGTGGAAGATGAGGATTTCAAATGAAATGAATGAATGTGTTGTGAGTTGAGTTGTTGAGTACTTTTTACTTAAACGTCCCATTCAAACAAAATTCATGACATTGTCGCAGGCTGGGTTTTTGTATCAGACTGGGACTTTGTACCAGGCTAGGACTTTGTACCAGACTACGACATTTGTCATTTGAGGATTGAGGTTCTTTTGCATCTGTTTGAGGAGACAAAATGATGAGAGATAATGAGTGGGACTTATGAATGAATGAATGTTGCACTGACTACAATGTAACAAACAATGAAGATAGGTATGTAGCATTATCGAAAATTATACAATCAAAGGTTTAAAAAAGGAAGGAAGTTTTTTACTGTTTGGAGAAAGAGGTTTTGTTAATTTTTGAAGGAGTAGGAATTTTTTTTTGATATGCAAATGCAAGTGCGTTCCTTTTATTTGTATTTGTTTTGTTTTTAGTGTTAGAAATTAGAGATTAGGGTTTAGAGATCAAGATCAAATATGAGAATTGAAAAAAAAATCAAGCAATCAATTGTCCTGAGTTTGCGTACGTGAAAAGTCATTGATGTTTTATTTAGTCCAGTGTCCTGTCATCAAATTTGTTTGTTAAAAAAAGTGATCAGAACAGGTCTTAACAGAAAGAAGAAACAAGTTGAATGGGAAGAAAGTAGGGCAAATATTGTTTTTAAATGCAAACATATAATGATGTATTTTTTTAAACTCAGATTCAATTTATTTTGAATGTGATAAAATATTTGTTTTTTGTTAAAAAAAATATATTTTTGTGTTTTTGTGTTATCAAATGCTTTTGTTTTCTTTTAATAGCTTAAATAAAATTTAAAAACACCACTTTTTCTTTTAAACTTCTTTTTAAATTAATTTTTTATTATATCGTTTTTTAATAATTATTTTTGTTAAAAACTAAAACTTTTTTTTAATTTTGTTTTTAAATGTTTTATTTTAAAATAAAGTGCTTTGTATCAAGGATATTTAATTAAATTTATTATATTTATTGATATTTAATTTTTGTAACCTTTTTATTTAATGCAATTTTAGAAACCGTTTTTGAAAAAATATATACTATTAAAAAAATACGCATTGTTTAATTCAAATTTCAAAATATCCATTTAAATAGGGATGCACCATGGGACATTTGAGGTGGGACAAAGGCGTTGTCCATTACAATAACTGAAGGTTCCTCCAAGTTATTCAAAACTTGTTCTTGGATCCATTTGCAGAAATTTTCGAAGTTCATATCGTCGTGATAATCTCCCGTTTTCGTTCCAGATTTGAATTAAAGTAAGGAGTTTTTCACGAAACCTTTTTCACCACCAGCATGCGCCATTATCAGCCTCTTTCCTTTTGAAATTGGTGTCTTTAACCCACTGCTACTGTCATCAGTCCAAGCCCGTGGCCTTGTATGTGAGCTATGAATATAGCTTTCGTCCAAATAAATGATATCATATCCTTTTGTTCTGTATTCCCGGATTTTTTTCAGATACTTCACTCGCATGAGTTTAATATCATTTCTTTCACAGATAAGTTTCCGGTTGTTTTGAGTTTTTTTGTAGCTAAATCCGTTTCTTCTTAGAATCCTGTTGAGAGACGTAATACTTAAGTTAAAATCCAGATCTTCCTGTACTCGTTGTTTCAACATTTTTATTGATATCATCATTTTTTCCTCCTGGTGCCGAATAGCTGCGATGTCAAATTCGTCTAGTCCAGTTTTCCACATTGTGTGCTGCACTTTTTTATTTGGTGACTGCACAATTCCTGTCTCTTCGTATTCCTTGATAATCCTTCTGTACTCTTAGGTAAGAATTGTTCAAACTCGTAAGCACTAATCTAACTAATTAACACTTATCTACAATTAATCCCAACCCCACAGCTTAAAAAAAAATATATATCAAACATACACTAACGCCATAAAATAAATATAAACACAACGCCCCCGGAACATTTCTGTTACTAAGCCACAAATCATAAAACATAGAAATAAACAATAATCCCTAAACTTTTTGTCATTAATCCTATGTCGCAGCTTTCGAAGTAAAGTTTACACCTAAAAATCTTTTCTTTTTATCTCACCAGAGATGAAATAGTTTTTTAGACATCAAGCTATGAAAGAAAAATAAACCATGATCATATCTTATTCAAAGAAAGTCCATAGCTGGAAATTCATTTCTATTTTACTGTGAGCGAGGCTATAAACAAAACTCGCCCTCCTAAGTGCTTCAGCTTTAGTATGATGGCAGCAGCGTCATTGACAACAACGTCGGCATGCACATCTTTTTTTTTTTCTTTTTTTTTGTGATTTTTTTATCTCTTTAAGAATTAAAAAGTAGAGCAGAGAAATTTAAAGAGACCTGCGCAGTAGAATGGCCAACTGAATTGGTTCAAGCTATAAGATGCTTAAAGATTAGACAACGCATTCGAAAGGAAAAAAGAAAAAAAAATAATCAAAAGACTCTTAAGAAGACCAAAACGGAAGTGTGGGTACATATTTTATTTGATATAAAGATTAGATTAGTATAATACTTATTTAAGTACAAGTAAATATAACATGTTTAGTTAGAGATGTGTATACTTTAATTCGTTAGTTATAATACTTGGGTGTAATCACATCCGAAACGTTACGACTCAAAAAATAAACACAGTCTATAATAATTGACCTTGAGCCTAGTCTAGGACAAACATCATTTTTTTAAATAGGAAAATATTAGTTCAAGAAAAAATTATATATTTCATAATTTTATTTTCTAATAATATTTTATTCTGCTTAAGAAAAAGTCAATTTAGCTTTTTACTAAAAAAAAAATGGGTAATGTCCTAAAAATTCTAATATCTCTTCTCAAAATTGCAAAAACTAATACCTACCTTGAAATGAAAAAGTTAAAAATTTTATTTGCTTGAACAGAGCACTTTTTAGCTCAAAAATGAAAAATTTCAACATTTTTCAAATAGAATAATTCCCTCAAAATCCAATATTTGTCTTCAAAATTATAATTATTACAAATCTAATATTCGAAATAAGTATATTCACCTCGTCTTCGTTATCATAAGCAATAAAAAATAAAAAATAAGATAGGTACAAACCCGATTTCCTTCATAACCATACAATGCTTTTCGCATGCCAGCCAATGTGCATAGTTACTTTTCTACCTAATAACACACAAAACAACAATCCAGCAAGTTCCATCTACTCATTTGCTTCATTTCACACCAGATCCATATACTGATCGCTTATAAATCCCAATTTACCATAGCCCTCAAATTTAAGATACGGTCAAAATAGAGCCCAAACTTAAAAATCCGCTCCGACGATCCTCAAGCTCTATTCATTACCTGTAAGATGACGTAAAAATATTATAAGATTTCCACTTCAATTTCTCACAAATCTTGCACAACCTAAGCATTTTTGTGAAATTTTTCGAAAGAAGCAACCGGAATATTAAAATTAAATAAGAAAAATATAAAGAAAAAATTAAAAAAGTTACTCGACGATCCGCAAGCTAAAATGTAATTCTTTCATATGAAATTTACCTTTTTTCAATAGGTCTTGTATGGACTTCACAAACCTTGCAGCAATTTGCCCAATTTCAAGTTTTTCTCTACATTTTGGGCGGACGCCTCTTAACGCTTCACGTCTGTGGAATTCTTTTCCTCGCCACATCAAGACAATCAACAACAATACACGTTTTAAGACCCAATTAAAACAATTTTTGTCAGTATCTTAAAATTTATTCTTGTGTTAAATGTTATCCTTTTGTATTACTCTCATTGTCAAATTTTATAGGTTAACACTAGTTTATAAGATATACAGTGCAACCTTCATCTAACGTACCTCAATATAGCGACTTTCTCGATTTAACAAATTCCCTTGAATTGTCCATAAGAGTCAATGTAAAATATACCTTTACATTGCGAACATTTTTTGCGAACAACCTCTTTATAACGAATTTTCAACTATCAAGAAAAAGTATAAATACCTCTAATTAACGAATTTTGTTAACCCAAAACCTTTATATAAAGTTCCCACCAATGTTTGACCCTTAATCTCATTGTATGTGATTCATGTCGCTATAGGTTTCGACACGCTTTTGTTATTAGTAGAAGTTGTTCGTTATAACAAGATGAGTACCTACGTAATGTTGAGGTGAATAAAACTATTTTTTTAACTCTTTATAACGAATTTTAGAATAACCTAACGTCAACATAACAAACCTCAGTTCAACGAATTACTTGATATAACGAATATTTACTTGTTCCCTTCCGATTTGTTATATATCGAGGTTGCACTGTATATGTAATTGTGTATAGCCTTTCGAAATTGAAATAAAATAAACGAAGAAGAAACTACTATCTTATGAATACAAGTGGATGATATCATAATATCCTATCAATCTCTCAAACTCGATACATAAATAATAATCTTTCATTAATCTATAATTTTCAAAGCGCAGGTTAAGATTAAACTTAAAAAAGTATCATCTATCAATGGAAAATATGAGGCTGATGATACCAAGAATTATCAGTAGTTAATTATATCTCTGATGCATTTTTCAGTTTTCAGTCGGCCTGACATTACATACAGCGTAAGCAGTTTAGCATAATCTGCTCAAAATCCTAAAAAACAACACTGGGATGCTGCTCGTTATCTTTACTATACAAAGCATGCAAAGTTAGTATATAAAAAACAGATTAACCTCTGATATGCTATGTTGACGCCGTTGGGCTTAAGATACGAGGTCCGATAAGTACTTAGTCTATAAAAGAAAAACAAAAATTTTGGAAAAGTGGCAATTTATTTCTCAACATAGTCTCCTTTTAGCTCGATACTCTTGATACAGCGATGCTCCAACTTCTTTAACCCATTCGAAAAATAGGTTTTCTCGAGGTCTGCAAAGTAGGCCTCCGTGGCGGCGATGACCTCCTCATTCGACTCAAATTTCTACCCAGTGAATGATTTTTCCAAGTTTGCAAACAAAAAAAGTCGTCGGGCCACATCTTTTTTCTCGATTGGATAGCAACTCAACTTCTAATGAATTTGATGCGCTATCTGACTCTATCCAAAGAATTGTTTCTCATTTTCCACACAGTGAAATCGTTATTACGGGCGATTTCAATGTACACAATTCTTCGTGGCTGCGCTATTCTGGTCAGACAACACCCGAAGGAAGGTATGTCGAGATTTTTTCTGAGTTAAACAGCTTGACTCAACTCGTTCACGAGCCTACTCGAATTCCTGACGTTTCAGGTCAATCCGCTAACACAATAGACTTGTTTCTAACCTCTGACCCTGACAAATACACTATAACAGCCTTATTTATTAGAATTCGCTGAACGCGTGAATAGTTATGCAGT
Organism: Philhelius festivus; assembly: GCA_963931855.1. NCBI lineage: Eukaryota > Metazoa > Arthropoda > Insecta > Diptera > Syrphidae > Philhelius > Philhelius festivus. The sequence continues at coordinate 104,570,618 of OZ007554.1, forward strand.
GCATAAGAACTTATTCATCCACTATGCAAATTCATATTTGTAAAACGTTTGCCTACCCTGCATAGTTATAATGAGCTTGTGTCAAATAAAGTACCAAAAAGTATAGCCCAGTCAAATTAAATTAATTAATTCGAAATATCTACAAAAAATATTGCGTCGAATTTTTTTTTGTTTCTTAAAGAGTACCCATTGGAGAGTGTAAATCCAAAAAGTTCGAACAAAAAGCGCCCATGCGTTGTCCGCCATTTTGAAAAAGGCTTTGGAAAGCGTGAACTCGATTTTCTCGGCTCCTATCATATATAGAGCTGTATTTTTTTTGTAGGTTTGTACGTTAAAATATCTTCTTTAACTTTTGCTGAGAAAAAAATTTGAAACCTCTTTCCAAAAAAAAGTTATCGACGAAAAACTGTCGAGATTTTGAAGTAAAAAATGGTTTTTAACGTTTATCTCGCCTCATGTTCATCTGACCGAAAAAATACTTAAGTTGTTTTTTATATATCACTTTATTTACTACGTTTTGGTATATTTAAATTTTCTGTGCGACAAAAACTGCCAAAATGGCCAATATCCTGCGAAAATTAAAAAAAAAAAGGAATTTACTCACGTTTGAAAATTTTCAAATTTGATTATTTTCATTATGAAATTTAAAGAAACAGTTCAAACTCTTTTCTACACCACCACCGAGGTAGAGTTACGGCGCATTTTTCTTAATGTGGTGTTCCCAGGAAGTATAATCCACGATTCAATCGTTTTCGTTTCTATATCAGCCTATCGATAGGTCAATGTGGCATAGTTTTTTCGTGTCGTTCTTATCTACTTTTTTTTTGGGCTAGGCGTGCGAACATCAATGATCATATTAACGTTATTAGTGCTGGGATCGTCATTGGTAGTTTCTTCAATGTTTTCAGGTGAGGAAAAGTCTTCACATGCGTCTTCATCGTCCAGTAAATTTTGCAAGGAAGGAACATTCTCGCATGTTTTTCCACTGTAGAAACATATTAAGGAACAATTCAGACCAGATTTCCGACAGCCACAATCTCGACCACATTGGCCCTTGCATTTGCAGGATACAGTTTGCAATATGCTAGATAGATAGATAGATAGATAGATAGATACATTGCTTTATTTCTCTGATAAATATTCAATAACACTTTATTTCATATAAAACAATATAAACAAAGAGAAATATAGTAGAAGCATTTATAATTTTTTAAAAATTGTTTTAAATGCCACTTCATATTCAAGAATTAAATATAATTAATTAATAATTGGGTGGGGTGACCCTTCAAAAGTATAAAGCTAAGAATAAATTCAAGTATACAGTGAATTTAAGTGATTGAAAATTGAACAATTCAAACATGATATACAATAATTAAGTAAATAACATTACACATATGATTCAATACAAGCATAATCAATACTGAACAACCATATTTTTAAATCTTTCAAAAATTTGTGGAGCTGGATCCTGAATGGTTGTAACTGGCTCTAATCCTCTCGGAGTTCTTTTCCAACCCCATTTTAGTGGGTCATGGTGAACATCGATCCAAGTCTGTACTTGATGGTAGGTACGGAATGTGTGTAGCCGAGCAGCTCCTGCACTAGGAGGCAATGAAGATAGATTAAACTTAGTTTTTTTGACGTTTCAACAAAGTTGTTATATCGAAAAGAATCCAGTGACTCATTTTCCTTCCATGCGAGAATGTTCCTTCCTTGCAAAATTTACTGGAAGATGAAGACGCATGTCAAGACTTTTCCTCACCTGAAAACATTGAAGAAACTACCAATGACTATCTCAGCAGTACTAACAACGTTAATATTATGATCATTGATGTTCGCACGCCTAGCTCAAAAAAACGGAGATAAGAACGACATGAAAAAACTATGCCACATTGAGCTATCGATAGGCTGATATAGAAACGAAAACGATTGAATCGTGGATTATACTTCCTGGGAACACCACATTAAGAAAAATGCGCCGTAACTCTACCTCGGTGGTGGTGTAGAAAAGAGTTTGAACTGTTTCTTTAAATTTCATAATGAAAATAATCAAATTTGAAAATTTTCAAACGAGAGTAAATTCCTTTTTTTTAATTTTCGCAGGATATTGGCCATTTTGACAGGTTATATTTCCTGCAGTTTTTGTCGCACAGAAAATTTAAATATACCAAAACGTAGGAAATAAAGTGATATATAAAAAACAACTTAAGTATTTTTTCGATCAGATGAACATGAGGCGAGATAAACGTTAAAAACCATTTTTTACTTCAAAATCTCGACAGTTTTTCGTCGATAACTTTTTTTTGGAAAGAGGTTTCAAATTTTTTTCTCAGCAAAAGTTAAAGAAGATATTTTAACGTACAAACCTACAAAAAAAATACAGCTCTATATATGATAGGAGCCGAGAAAATCGATTTCACGCTTTCCAAAGCATTTTTCAAAATGGCGGACAAAGCATGGGCGTTTTTTGTTCGAACTTTTTGGATTTACACTCTCCAATGGGTACTCTATAAGAAACAAAAAACAATTCCACGCAGTATTTTTTGTAGATATAAAATACTAATTTGACTGGACTAGTAAGAATCTATTACATTTAGCCTTCATAACACTCAAGAATCTATTACATTTAGCCTTCATAACACTCAGCTGTTTGTCTAAAAACAAAAAAAAAACATCTTGTCTGTCTATCAAATTTAATAAACTAAAATGGAACTACCAAAAGTTAAAAGAATTCGAACAATTAACTTTGATTCATCAGATAAGGTATGTAAATATCTCTACCACATACTGGAAATCAAATTGTTATGCGTTTTATCCTAGCTGGAATACTCCTCAGACAAGTTATTGAGGATAAAATTCAATAATGCAAAATAAAAATTGCAACACTAACACACCGAATGAAGAAGGATCCGTGGAGAGAGATCACGAACAAGTATATTTATCTATTTAATTCTAAAAAATTTTCAATTCAATATGTTTTTAATATATTAGTATAACATTTTAGTTTCAATAAATAAAAACAACAAAGCTTTAGTTTCAATATCAAGTAAAAGTCATTTTATTTTGTTGATAATCTTTATAATTCAATGTGATGTCAAAGAGAATGTGACAGTTCAGTACTAAAATGCACTATTCACCTCCAAACGCGATTAGCTTATAATGCCTCTATTCAACGTCACATACGTTTTATAAATAACGATTTAGCGTTTAGAGGAATTATAAGGGTTGCATAGCCTTATGTACTCACTATAATGAGTTTATAAATATGGCTGTAAATGTTTTATCACCTCTAGGCACATCCGATTTGTATCAGATCTGCGAATTTCTCATGCCAACAAAACCCAGTTAGAGAAATAATTCCTAAGAGAACCGTTTGGCAAAATGGCAATACGAGAAAGCCAACTGGGACGGTCTCGATTTCGATCAGGATTTCGATTTCGATTCAGGAATTTTAACTGGTCGATAAATAGATAGTGACGTGGACTCCAGTGCAGATATGATTACAAATTTTAGTCTTTTCGGAATGAAAAAATTTATCCCGAATAGGGAAAAATCTATCAAACCGAAAGAGAACTCATGGTTTGATTCGAGCTGTAAAGAGGTTATTAGGGTTAGAGAAGTAAGTTTACGATATTATAAAGCCAACCTTTCTGAGGAAAATCGGAAAAAGTTTAAGCAAGCTAGAAAGACCTGTAATGATCATATTTAAAGAACCAAATTCTTACATGATCAAAATGTACGGCAAAAAATACTAGAATGTCCCAAAGATAGTAAACATTTTTGGTCATTTATAAGAAATGTATGAAATACTACTTCGTCTTCGGTTCCTACGCTCGTTTTCAATGACACTCCTTATGTCAGCTCTCAAGAAAAAGCCAATTTGCTCGCAGCACAATTTGCTGTCAGTTCGACGCTACCAGAGAGTGCCATGATTCCTCCTGTAATAAAGAGCGTTAATCATTCTATGGGACAAATCTTCTTTCGCACTCGTACAATTGCAAGAGTGATCTCGATATACATAAACCCGCTGGCCCGGGTAGTATCACCCCAATTGTTTTGAAGAGGTGTTCTTCAACGCTGGCAAAACCATTGCGTAAGATTTTCTATCTGTCCTACTCTATACAGGTCTCTTTCCTAGTGGATGGAAAACAGCATTTGTCTAGCCTGTGCCTAAAAAAGGTGAATCTTCTTCCCCCTCTAACTATCGTCCAATTGCACTTACGTCCTCAGCTCTGGTTATCTGATGGTATATCTCACCGAACAGTGGCACAAATCTTTACATCGTTTTGGAGAAAGTAAGATTATTGCACTGGATATTTCAAAAGCATTTGATAGAGTTTGGCATCAAGCTCTTTTATCGAAAATGCGTGCATTTGGTATTGATGAATCTCTTCTTCGATGGATTAGACACTACCTTTCAAACCGCTCAATACAAGTTGTATTGGACGGTTTTATATCTGAAGTCCATAAAATAAATGCTGGTGTGCCACAGGGCTCCGTTTTGTCTCCGACTCTCTTTCTGATATTCATCAACGATCTTTTGTCTGAAACCTCTAATCCATTAAATTATTTTGCTGATGACAGTACCCTCAGCTTCTCATATTCGTTTCCAGATACATGTCCGTGTTCTTCGGATGTGAACCTAGAACGGCGGCGTATGATAAGCTCATTAAATTCTGATCTTGATAGCATTGTCAAATGGGGAATGAAAAACCGTGTAGAATTTAATTCAATTTTATTTAATACGGATGTACAAGTAAGACTTAGTCTTTTATAGTACTTAACATTTGGATAGTAAGCAACAATTATTCAATTTACCTAATCTAAAAAAATAGCAACAAAATATATAATACAAAACTGATATTAATATTACATATGTATATACATACAGTTGTGTTCATAAAAATAGCAGTGCTCCCCAAATAAAACAAAAAGGCCTTCATTATCAACGTTATAATCACCCCTATCACAGAGTCCCTCGGAATCAAAAAACATTTTCAGAATTTCGGAGTTTCAAAATCAGTTGATTTGCGTCAAAATGTGAAAAAATAAATAAATTTCCTTTGTTCATCTTTTGATTTGATTTTAATTTTGTTGGTCGTTAAAAATAAATACCATTGCCTGTTCTGAAATAGGTTCAAATCGAAAAAAATGAAACAAAGTAATTTGTATACGAGGAGCGAATTTAATTGGAATGTCTACTGTACGATGTCACAAAACGAATGAATTGAAAATCTATAAATACATAACATAGTATACAGATATGCAAACATAACATTTGTTTTTCTCAATTTCTCTTAACGGCTAATTGAAATTACATAACAAAAGAAGATTATAATCAGTAAGCGAGCTGAGAGCATTGAACAGTTTGATTTCCAAAAGTATTTAATAAAGTATTAAAACATAGGGTAATTGAATATTGTTTGGCAAAAAGAAAAAATATATAATAAAATTAATAATGTTTATAATTCCTAAACATTCCCCCGCCCCTGAACAACAGTTTCAGAGCACGGAAGAACAGCCAATTTGTGAACTGGTCGAACTAAATTGCCGTTGACAGTTTTTAAAGTAACTACTCGAACATGACCGTCTTTTCCGGGGTGGACATCTATGACTCGACCCATTGCCCATTTTCCTGGTGGTAAATTAGACTCTTTTATAACGACGAGGTCATTCACCTTGATGTTTATTTGTATTTGCTGCCATCGAGGACGATGTTGGAGTGACGTCAGATATTCCATATGCCAGCGTTTCCAGTATCCTTGAATTTTAGATTGTAGTTGTTGCCAGCACGATAGGCGATTCATAGGGATATCATCAATCATTGGCTCGGGAATAGCAGCATAGGACTCACCTAAAATAAAATGAGCAGGTGTTAGTGCATCGAGTTCGGTATCCGAAATTTGACAAAGCGGGCGCGAGTTTAAAATAGCTTCGATTTGGGTCAAGAGCGTATAGAGCTGTTCATATGTCAAGACGTCATTATTTATCACCCGGCGTAGATGTTGTTTTACCGATTTTACTCCGGCCTCCCACAAACCGCCGAAGTGTGGTGCCGAGGGTGGTATAAAATGCCACGAAATTCCATCACGAGCTAAAGAATCTGCAACGAGTGAGTTATGGTTTTGCGATAAGAGAAGTTTATGCATCTCGGATAACGAACGATCTGACCCGCGAAAGTTTGTTCCATTGTCAGTATAGATATGCGATGGTTTACCACGACGCGCGACAAATCGTCGAAGAGCGGCGAGAAAGGCGTCGGTAGTCAAGTCACTAACGAGCTCTAAATGAATACCTTTCGTAACAAGACACACAAATAGCGCAATATATCCCTTCGAAAAAGTTGATTTCCGTCCCGATTTCACTCTTAGAGATATAGGTCCAGCATAGTCACAACCACAATGCGCGAAGGGTCGACTGATTTGAACTCGTTGGGGTGGTAGGTTGCCCATCAGCTGAGTTGTTGTTGCTTTACGTTGTCGGAAGCATCTTACGCATTCGTGTGTAATCTTCCGGAGTAAGTTTCGACAGCCGATGACCCAATATTCTTGTCGTATGAGTGCAAACAGTGTTGTTATGCCTGGATGACAGAACCGAATATGCGCGTCGAGAATGATCAGCTTCGTTATGACGTGTCCTTTGGGTATGATGATAGGATGTTTAGTGTTGAAAGAAGCATCCGATTCCACAATTCTTCCACCAACCCTCAAGATACCTTCATCATCTAAAAACGGAGAAAGATTTATAATTTTGGAATTGTTAGGCAATTTACCACATTGACTTAATGATTGAATATCATCTTGGAAGTACCGACTTTGTAGCCATTTTATAATTTTCTTTTTTGCATTGAAGATTTCAAGTGGTTCTAGATGGATTGAAGAAGAAATGCACACTTTGCGACATTTATTGGTGATGCGATTAATTCGGGCTACAGTTCGGATCAGGATATTCCACGATGAAATCCTTGTTGAGAGTGACTCAAATGGGTGATCATCCACAACAATGAACAGAGATTTTGAAGAAACTTTCCTTTCCTCTTGTCTACTGATATTATCTTCTTCACTGTGGGCAACGATTGGCCATTTGTCAGAGTTTCCTCTTAGCCAGGATGGGCCTTTCCACCATAAATGGTGCTCAAGAAGTTGAGATGGCGAAACTCCACGAGATGCACAATCTGCAGGGTTGCAATCCGTTTTTACATGAAACCATCTGTTTCGTGGGATTGTGTCAAGTATTTCCGCTGTACGGTTGCCTATAAAAATGTTCCATCTACGGGGTGGTGAAGAAAGCCACGACAGGACAACTTGTGAATCTGACCACGCGAAGACATTTTCGAAAGTAATGTTGAGTGATTTTTGAAGTGCAACGAGAAGTCTTGATAAAAGGACAGCACCGCATAATTCTAACCTGGGAATGCTTAATTGTTTCAAAGGGGAAACACGAGTCTTAGCAGCGAGTATATTCGTTTCAAAAGTGCCATCGGGTAACATGTAACGCGAGTAAATAACAGCACTATAAGCGGATTCCGAAGCGTCAGAAAAAGCGTGTAACTGGAAACCGTTTTTTGCAAGGCCTATCGTTCGCGGTATTTCGATTTTTGTTAAGCATGGTAGCTCGTCACGATATTTTTTCCATTGGCAAACAATTGGGTATTGTAGTTCATCATCCCAGTTAACGTTTTGTTGCCACAATTTTTGTAACAGGATTTTAAGTGACACAACCGAAGGGGCAAGAAAACCGAGGGGATCGAAGATGCTAGCTATTTCTCTCAGAATTTGGCGCTTGGTAATTATTTTCTCAGGACTTAGATTCAGACGAAAACTGAACACATCACTTTCAGAGTTCCAAAACAGACCTAGCACTTTAGTCCAAGGATCAGTTTCTGTATCGAGCGAAAGGCATTGAAGCGAATTATTATGTGGGTCCTCACGAAGTTCTGGGCAATTACTGTGCCATTTACTCAAACGCATACCGCACTTTTCGAGAAGTTTAATCAAGGAATCGCGTTTAAACATTGCATCAGATAAATTATCTCCACCGGATACGACGTCATCAACGTAAAAGTCATTTAAAACGATATTTGAAGCAATTGGTAATTCGTTTCGGTAGTCTTTTGCCAATTGTTCAAGAACGCGAACAGCTAAGAATGGAGCGCAAGATGTTCCATATGTAACCGTACGTAAGCGAAAGTGTTGAAGCGGCGCAGTAGGCGACTTTCGCCATACTATACGTTGAAAGTCGCAATCTTGTTCAGACACCCATATCTGTCGAAACATCTTAACTATATCCGCGGTGAATACGAATTTATGTCGCCGGAATCGAAGACAAACCGAAAATAGATTACGTTGGATGGGTGGTCCAATCAAGAGCGTGTGGTTTAGACTATTACCTTGTGTGTCCTTAAAAGAACCGTCGAAAACAACACGAAGTTTAGTTGTGCTGCTGTCCGGTTTCAGAACGGCATGATGCGGTAAATAATAAACATTCGGGTTTAAGATGTCTGATGGTGGGATTAGCGACATATGTCCAAGGGCTAGATACTCATCGAGGAACCGTGAATAACTCTCAAATAGATTCTCGTTTTTCGAAAACTTTTTCTCCATCCATTCAAGACGAGATATGGCACCGATTAATGTGTTACCAAACGAAGGTGGCGATTTAAATGGCAAATCGACTATATATCTCCCTACTGCATCTCGGCGATAGGTTTGAATAAAATGCTCTTCAATTTGTTGGTCTTCAGTTGACACGAATGATTTGGGGTCGACTTCTTCAATATTCCAAAAAGATTGTAAAATCGAATCGATATTAAGATGAGCATGGTGCATGGATCAATGGTAAGGGACCAGCCAAGACCCAACCGAAAATAGTTTTCTGTGCGATGGGATACCCTTGGGTACTAGTTGCGCATTGGCCCTGTAATATGTCCCAGGCCTTATCAGCACCGAGCAATATATCGACGGGGCCCGATCTGTTAAAGAGTGGATCGGCCAATTCGAGTTGATGTAAGTGATTCCAATCGTCGATAGTAAATGAAATAGTTGGCAAGTTTGTCGTCACGCTAGATAGAATAAAAGTATCGACAGGAATACTATATTTATTACAACGTGAAGTCAAAACCAGCGAAAGAAGGCCTCTGGATTTACCAGCATTAGTAGATCCAATACCACTGATTGGTATACGGGCATTTTTACGTTTTAATCCGAGTCTTTGAACACATGACTCGGTGACAAAAGATACCTGTGAGCCTGTATCGATTAGAATCCTAACTTGTTGTTGCCTACCATTTATGTCCAAAACTTTTCCTAGCGCTGTAGGGAGTAACGTCTGAATTATTGGGTTATTTACATTGATCGAATGGTTGTTGATTAGCGATTGCGATGTTGATGGGAGATAGGACGAGTTTTGCGAATTGTCGATGTTGGTTGCAAGTTTAGTAGAACGAGGCGAAGTATTGTTTGCTTGTGTTTCGAATGGATGTAACGATGTTCTTTGAGGGATAAAATCCTTGCTTGGATCATGAACTAGCGAAGTTGTTTTAAATAATGAATTGGAGTTAGTATTAGATAGCGAGTTTAACGAATTGTCATGAACCAAAGAATGATGACGCGTATTGCATGATTTACAACGAAATTTAGATTGACAGCGTGCTGAGGAATGCCCACTGCGGAGGCAATTAAAACAAATTTTGTTATTCTTAACGAAGTCACGTCGAGATTGAATATTCATGTCAAGAAATTCTTGACACTGCGAAAGGTTGTGATTTGCTTTACACTTTTGGCATACAATAGAAGATGAAACATGCATGCTTTTTACAACGGGTTTCCTAGTGCGCAAAGGCTCACGACTACCTGTCCTACAACTTTCTAAGGCTTCACAGCGACGGTCCAAAAACTCTAGTAGCTGGCCTATAGTAGGGTCATCCTCCGAAAAATTGTCTTCACACCATGCTTGTCGAGTTTCGGGATCTAACTTATTTACTAGAATGTAAATAAGCCAAGGATCTCTGGATAACGAAGACATAACATTAAGACCCCTCACAATTTCATCGGCTCCATCAGATATTTTGCGTAGGACATTAACATTTAGCGTATGTATCGACGGTAGTTCCATGAATGCTTGGACGAAATTATTAATGATATGACGAGGTCTATTATAACGCTTTTCAAGTTTGTCCCATGCTTCGTCGTACGTCTCATCACAAATTTTGAAGTGGCTTAAAAGACTCAACGCCTCACCACAAAGACAAGAGATTAAAAACTGAAATTTTCGAACAGGTGATAATTTGGGCTTATTTTTGACCACGCTTTGAAAAGTATCACTGAAAGTTGGCCAATCTTTGTAGTTGCCAGAAAAAGGCTCAATTCGAACTGATGGAATAGATGTTTCATCGAATTTTCCTACACTATTTGATTGGCTTAACGTGTCAATTAAAATTTTTTGCTGCGAAGCTAACTGAGACACAACATCATTTCTTTTTTCTTCTTTTTCCCGTTCTGTGATAGCTAATAAAAGACTCGATTTTACAGTTAAAACTTTAACTTCGAATTCCTCGAATTCAGGAATAGGATCCGAATAATTCTCATGGTCACAGAATGTATATAATTGGTTTTGCGTTGCCGAAAATTCTTTCCAAATATCATCGACTTTATAATAGCGAATTTTAAGCTCAGAATATGACGTTGCTTCTGAAATGGATTCAACGTAAGAAACCAACCTCGTTAAAGAACCTTTCAAATGCCCACGTGTCGCACGGAGCACAGGCAATGTGATCGGCTGGGACTCAGACATTCTTTATATGGTAGATATTAAACGATGAATCAGTTATAGTTGAAGTTTGTATTATACGTTTGGTAAAAAAAATGAATTATATATCTACTTATATTATAATTATAATTAACATGCATTCACAAAAATCAATCATGCGATATGAATTCCCGTTAAGAGTTTACCAACGTTTATATCAAGCAACATGCATATACACTTACTATATAATATAATATAAAGTTTTTCACATTTCACATATAGTTCATCAAAAAAAATCATTCATATAGTCTTGTTAAGATTAATAAATATTTAACGCCAAAAATTGTCCATTAATCATGTAAACGTTTTACAAAATTTAATCCGTATTTAATCCGGCTCGAAGGACCATAATGTTCTGAAATAGGTTCAAATCGAAAAAAATGAAACAAAGTAATTTGTATACGAGGAGCGAATTTAATTGGAATGTCTACTGTACGATGTCACAAAACGAATGAATTGAAAATCTATAAATACATAACATAGTATACAGATATGCAAACATAACATTTGTTTTTCTCAATTTCTCTTAACGGCTAATTGAAATTACATAACAAAAGAAGATTATAATCAGTAAGCGAGCTGAGAGCATTGAACAGTTTGATTTCCAAAAGTATTTAATAAAGTATTAAAACATAGGGTAATTGAATATTGTTTGGCAAAAAGAAAAAATATATAATAAAATTAATAATGTTTATAATTCCTAAACAATTGCCGTTGCAATCTTTGTAATAAATGTAGAAAATACGCCAAGAAGACAAACACTAAAAATGAGATTCATTACGGAAGGATACCAATATTTATTTGTATTTACTTTATTTGCCCTTCAAAAAATAAAAAATATAAACAAATTCACAAATGTCCTTGCATGTCCTTTATCTTCGTTCGCTTAATTATATTTGTGTTTCGTTTTAAGTTGAGCTCCGATCAAAATATCTGTTCGTAGAAAAAACTGTCCAACTTCCTATTCATTCGGGGCTAGTGATACCATTATTCACGAACTCCGAATTTCATAGCAAGTTTTTTTTAGTACGACGGGAGCGATGATACCTTTTTTCGGGGTTCGTACTACGAATCTATTACGACGGGGCCTGTGATAAGGCTGAATATATTTCACTTAACTTCTGATGACAATTTAATGTATTTCATTTATTATGATTTTTTGTTTTGCTGAATTAACTTTTATATTTTATTTTACGTTTTGTTTTTCTTCATTTGAATCAAATGAAGAAAAACAAAAGGTAAAATAAAATATTTCATTTATATTAATAGAAAAAATTAGGATTAATTTTTTACCGTTACTTTTATCACAGTAAGAAGCGTTTTTAAAATTTATGGCTGTTCACAAAAATAGCAGTGCATCTAAATGTTCTGAATCTATAATGCAAAAAGTTAGAAAAACTGTAAAAAAGTTATATGAAACTATATTGATATTTTAGCTTATCATTAATTCTTCGTAGCATAATCATTGTTTTTTATAACGGAAATGCATCTGCGTGGCATGGAGTCCACTAAAGTTTGACACCTCTCGACTGGTATTCCGTTCCACGAATCTCGCACTACTTCCCACAATTCTTTCGAATTCTTTGGTTTCGCTTCATGAACCGCATTCTTAACATTTCGCCACAAATTTTCAATGGGGTTAAGGTCAGGGGATTGAGCGAGCCACTCATTAACGCATAACTTGTTCTTCTGGAACCTTGAGTTTGCCCATTTTGAAGTGTGCTTTGGGTCATTGTCTTGTTGGTATACCGAAACCAACGGCATTTCCTCTTCGTCTTCAGCATAGGGTAACATGACCTTCTCGAGAATTTTAACATATTCAGCTGCATCCATTATACCCCTAATGGGAGAGATAGGCCCAACCCCATGGTAAGAAAAGCAAGCCCATATCATAATTTTCCCTCCGCCATGCTTCACTGTTTTCACAATGTATCGTGAATCGTTTGCTGCATTTTGTAGTCTTCTCACATTCTCCCGACGACCCTTGGATCCAAAAAGAACGACTTGGCCAATCTCGATGCGCTTTGGCAAACTCCATTCTCTTTGTCACATGCCTTCTTGTCAACAATGGTACCTTGCGTGAACTTCAGGCTGGTAATTTGGCATCCAAAAGACGTCTACGTACGATTACAGCACTTACAGACAGTTCAAGCTTATCTTTAATTTCTCTGGAGCTTATGGAAGGGTTCTGTTTAGCTAACTAAATAATTTTTCTGTCCGTTCTAACACTCGTCATCCTTTTTGGGCCGCGTGTTTCTGGTTTATTCTGCCATTTTATAGCGTTACTTATCTTTTTTGCTGAACATCCTAGGATTTCCTGAATATCCTGGTAAGTTTTCCCTTCCAAACGTAGTTTTCTTATTAAACTTCGAGTTTCTTCGTTGCAATGTTTTGACCGACCCATTGTTAATTTTTGAGCTAATATTTTATAATTTTTTCTATAATATTATCTTGATAATACTAAAAACTACAAATAGTAAAATTTTTACTTACCGAAAAATAAAAAAAAAGAGAATGCTTAACACTTTTTAACTTTAAATGCAAGACACTGCTATTTTTATGAACACGCTATATTCAGAGAGCTTGAACAAATGCGTCTACAACGGAAAAAGTAAGGTTCAATTACAAACTTAAAGCCTCAAATATAAAAATGAAAGACCGTTAGATGCAAATAACAGGTTAGTTTTTTTTTGTAAGAATCTGCGTCTTTAAAATTATTGACTAATTAATAAAGTGTGACCAGCACTGCTATTTTTATTAACACAACTGTATATTACATTAAATGGTAAAAATAAAAACCTGTTTAATTTCCTTTGTTAATTACTAAATATAAATAATACTGTGAAGAGATTTAACTAAACACAGAAAAGATCGCATTTTTAAAGTTTCCAGCATTTATTATTACTTTAATATGTAAGGGGAGAGAATTCCATAGCTTGGTTGCATAAATAATAAAGAGCCGCGAAGAGTTCAAGTAGTTAAAAGTTGGAAGTAAGAGGTCTAAAGTTCTAAGGGATTGAGTGAATGTTAGTTTTTCAAAAATGTATCAGGGTTATTTATTGTGGATAATTTTGTTCAGAAACGTACAACACCTGGCATTAAGATATTGCTGAAGGGAACATCCAAGGACAAGCCGATGATAATGTGATATGTGCTCGTATCTCCGAAGTCCAAACACATATCTTATCATGTCATTAAAACCGACAAGGAGTTTGTGCTGCGATTGGGAATCAGGCTTGCAGTATGCGGTATTACCATAGGTTATTAAAGGCAAAATTAAAGTTTTAATAAGTCTTAGTTTAGTATCAACTGGAGTTATAGTAGAAAATAGCCAAAGTTTACGCAAACCAGTGTAAATTCTTTCTACTGTAAAATTTATGTGCTTTTGGCTGAAAGTGATTTATTTATTTCAATACCCAGACTCGTAACAGTGTCCACAAACAGAAGCTGAGATTGGGAGAGAAAGATTGGGGGAAGAAGTGCGGTATCAACATGGTTTTTTGATATAGAAATAAGTTGCGACTTTGTCGGATTGAGGGTAAGACCATTTTGAAGTGACCAATTGAATATTTCTGTAAGGTCTTCGTTTAATCTACATACCAAATCTTCTTGCAAGCCTATAGGACGAGATATATAAATTTGCACATAATCAGCATATAGATGTAACAGCACGTTGGAGCAAACTTTTGTGATATCATTTATGTAAATGCAAAACAATATGGGCCCCAAAATAGATCCTTGCAGTACACCCATTTTCAGATTCAAAAACTCAGATTGTAGCTGACCGAAATTTACTCTTTGACTACGGCTACCGAGATAATTTCGATCGAGACGCACAGCTCTCTCATGAAACCTAAAGTAGTACTTCAACTTTGGCACAGTATATCATGGTTTACTCTGTCAAAGGCCTTTGAGAAGTCTAGTAGACAGAGAATAGTAACCTTGTCTAGATCATATTGTATCCTTATGTCATCAAGTACCTTAATCATAGCAGTTTGACAGCTGTGATGTGCATGAAAGCCTGATTGGAGTGGTGACAGCAAATTACGTGTAGTGAGGTGATTAGATATTTATTTATTTATTTATTTATTTATTTATTGATCTACAAGCTTATGCTAACAGATATTAGAAATAATATTTACAAATAAAAATCTATAATTATATACAAAATAAATTACAATGAAAACCAAAAAGAAAAAAAAATACATAAATGAATTATATTAAAATTTCAATATTGACAATAATTTTGTTTTGAACAAATCTTTTGCCCAAGTTAACTCAACACTCTGGCAAACTTCATTGAAATGCCATATACATCTACAAATTGGTTCATTTCTACCGTAGTTTGTGCTGTGGTATTGTTCAAAAAGCAAATCTCTGGGACGTAAAGCTCTTGAAGGAACATAAAATGATATTTTAGAGAGCAAGGATGGGCATTTAATTTGATTATTCTTCTAGATTCAAGTGATTTAATTCCCAATAGTAAACAACGGGACTTATAATCCGGAATAAAAGGCCATTTCATTTTAAAAAATATAAATTTAGAAAAACGTCTTTGAACTTTTTCTATACGATCAGAATAGGTTTTCAAATCAGGATTCCGGACAATATCTGAGTATTCAAGTATCGATCTAACTAAAGATGTATAGAGAGAAAGCAAGGCATAAGGATCGCAAAAATCATTACAATTTCGTTTGATGAAACCAACAAGAAGATTAGCTTTTGCAATCATATAATCAATATGAAGTTTAAATGAAAAAGATGAATCTAACATAATGCCAAGGTTCTTTATTTTTTCCCCCCGCGAGAGGGGAATTGAATCAATATGGATTGTATTTTGAAGAATGAAATGACATTACATTTTTTTATGTTTAATTTCAAACAATTCAATTTACACCATTCAGAGATTTGATCCATATCACATTGCAAAAGGCGACAGTCATCGACACTGTTAATTTTTATAAACAATTTCAGGTCATCAGCATAGAGAAGGCAATGTGAATATTTTATAACTGATGTAATATCGTTTATAAAGATATTGAACAAAAGGGGGCCAAGATGGCTTCCTTGAGGAACACCAGACATACAATTCAGCGATTTTGAAAAAGAATTATTGATGAGAATCTTTTGTGACCTACCAATTAAATAGGAAGATATCCAACTTAAGAATGAAGAATGAAAACCATATAATTTAAGTTTTTGTATTAAACTAAAATGGTTTACAGAATCAAAAGCCTTACTGAAATCAGTGTAGATTGCATCAACTTGATTTTTCCTCTCAATATTCTCAATAACATACGAAGAAAACAGGGCCAAATTTGTAGTTGTAGATCGCCCAGACATAAAACCATGCTGTAATTCAGAAATGGATTCGCGAGTTAAAAACTCTAATTTTGTTTTCACAATGCTTTCGAATAGTTTAGGGATAGCCGATAGTTTAGAAATTCCTCTGTAGTTATCAATTAAGTTCTTAGAACCTGACTTATGAATTGGAATAATATACGAGGTTTTCCATTCTTTTAGGAAGATCCATTCAGAGAGAGATTTGTTAAAAATGCAGAACAGAGAAAGGCTAAGCGAATCAGCAGATTTTTTTTAGGAATAAAGCTGGTATACCGTCTACACCAGGCTTAGCATTCGGCTTAAGGGACTTAAGTTCTGAGAGAATTTCATTTATACTTAAATTTAACTCACCAATATTAACCTTACTAGGTAAATTAGGCAAATAAGATTTATTCACATCATTTGGATTTGAGTATACTGTTTGGAAGAAGTCCGCAAATAGATTGAGAATTTCTTTTGTATTTGAAGCATCTATATTCTTATATGACATGTTATTCGGGTATCCAGAAGACTTTCTTTTAACATTGACAAATGTCCAAAATGAGCTACTTTTGGACTTTATATTGCTTTCAATATTCATAATATAACATTTGTAAAGGAATTTATTAAGAGTAAAAAACTCTTTTCTCAATTTACTAAATTTAGCATAATCTAATTCACTATTAGGACTCTTATAGATTTGATAAATGATTATTTTACCATGGTAGCTTTAGATTTTTCTTAGACTTTGAAGTTTGGAAAAACAATCAAATATAATTGATATAAGCTTTGAATACATTTGTTCAATATTTAAATCATTAAATTCTTGAATCCAACCAAAAGAATCAAGAAAATTATTTACTTCAATGAAGTTAGCTTTGTTAAAATTATATGATTTTAAGCAATTCTGAGATATATAAAAAGAAAATATATACAATTCAATTTCAATATATAATTCCTGATGATGAATAGAATCATTTAAGAGAGAAAATGGAACTAGAGAAACTTTAGAATTAAGATACTCATTACATACAAATATAAGATCTAATATTTTGTTCAAAGCATTTGGAATTCTATTAATTTGGTTTAGATTTAGTGAATGAAGAGAATCAATAAAATAATATTCAAAATCTCTATTCATATTGGAAGCTAACAACATATTATCAATTTCTGATCAAGTCCATGTAATATTAGATAAGTTATAATCTCCAAAGCAACATACTTACATTATCGAAATTAGAGCAACTGTTATTAATATAATCGATATTCAAAAAGTGTTTTTCATAAACATCAAAAGTACTATTAGGTGGAATATAACTTACTATAAAAAATAACGAAGTATTATATGTAGAAAATAAGCTTATAGAAATACATAATTGTTCAATATCTAAGTTAAGTAAAATAACTTCTTTACTACAAAAATTAGTGCTCACGGCAATCAGGATTCCTCCTCCTCGTTCAGAGATAAAATTACATCTGTCACGACGATATACCACAAAATGCTTTCAATCAAAGAGTTCGGCCGAAGATATATCCGGGTATAGCCAAGTTTCAACGATTAAGATTAAATCATAATCAAGGTGACTTGAGTTGTTGAACAATTGTGATATTTTTGTCCGAATACCACCTGCATTGTGAAAATATACCCTAAGCGATGAAGAATGCTGTTGATTAGAACTAGAGGGTACCGAAGAACCCTCTAATTTTCCAAGTTTTTTGGCTTAAACACGAAATTTATTTTACTTTTTACATCAGTAGCAACAATAGTATCAGCATTTATATTCACATGTGAGATAGAAGGTAACACATCATCATTAATGAAAGAATTAAAATTGCAAGAATTATTTTCTATAGCAACCGTATTCTCATTAACAACAACAACATCATCAGCTACGTTTTTATTAGGAACAACATCAACAGCAACGGCATCAATCACGTCATTGGCACAAGGTGCAACAACAACTTCCAAGGCAGCAGGCACAGCAGGCACAGTGTCAACAGCAACGGTAGAAACATTTGTAACTACGTCATTATCAATAAGGCTATCACCTTTATTCACAACAACAATAACTTCAGAGCTATTTTTCTTCTTTTGTGAAACTTTTTCGTTGTTATTACACGCAGCATTAGGAAATGATGACGATCTACGAGAGGTAGAGGCAATAGATTTTATATGTCCCCTTTCGGTGCGAGTGACACTAGGTGAAGCGCTTGCATATGACGATAATCGAGATGAACAGGACGACGAAAGTGCACTCCTCTTTGCATTAGCAGTTTTAGCATTATTTGGGTCAATGACTTTGGGCTTTCGTTGCATACATACGTGTTTTTTCACGCACATCACGACTAAGATTTAGATTTTCATTTTGTTCTTCCTGCTTTAGCAATAAATGCATATGGTTATTAAGCAAATTAATATTTTTTTGCAAGAGGGCAAAGCTTTCATTAACACTCTTTATGCACTCTTCGAGGTTGAGTTTTTTACAATTAATACATTTAAGAAAAATGTTTTCATTGTCTTTAATAAATTTAGTATATTCAACGGATAGATCGGTACATTCATAATGGGTTGGAAAACCACACAATCCACACGAAATATAACTATCGTTTGTTATAGAAATTGAGCATTTACAGCACAGAGAATTATTCATTTTAAAGCATTAGTAATTACTAGGGCTAGGATTTCCATGCAAATGCATATTTTTTTTGAGAAACTTTAGAAACACAGGAATAAAATACAAACACGAATCAATCAATTTGCTTTAAAATGGCATTTAATCGTTAGTGCATATTTTTGCATATATTACTATAAATGCATATAAATGCATATTTGTGCATATTTTCGAAAAAAAGTAAAAAATGCACATACATGGTAATGGCCGCTCGAGGAATTAAAAATTTTATATCAGAAAATGATCATGTAACGTGCTTAGCACATGAAGTAGATAGAGTGGCAGAACAGATACTCATATAAGAAGTAATTTTAAAAATGTAGATTTATTAATCTTAAATGGAAACAAAAATATTTTTAAAAGCAACATCTCGCGTTGAGCATTTCTAAGCAAAGTATCCCTCGACCCCTCTTCCTCCCCAGCCAATTGTTACCAGGTGGGAAACTTGGTTGGAAGTTGTTGCTTACTACGCCAAAAACTATGAACACTTTGAAGATGTTGTGAATGATCTTGATAACTCGGATGCCGTTGCCATTAAAAACATAAAAGAAGCATTGAATAAGCCTTTGGTAAGGAGTCAAATCATATTCATCAGCTCCAACAACAGTTTCCTGCGCGAAAAATACGTTAAAAAAATCGATTTAATTGAAATAGTTTTTCAAAAATTAGTGCAGTTGAAGGACCTTTTGGTGCAGCAATTCAAAAAAAAGAACTGGATAATGTTCTAGGAAAAAATTAAGGTTTTGCAAAAATAAAAAATGTTTACAAAGAATTTACACTGAGTTGTGTCGATGAGAATTACATTGAGCCCTTAATACCTCAAGAAATATGTTCTTTAAAGAATGCTCCATTAATTTCAGTTGACGTTGTACTGTTTTTTCCATGCCAATGGTTCGCAAGGGATATGGTTTTAAATGCATATTTTAGGTGCATATTTTACATTTTTAAGAGCATATTTTAAGCGCATATTTTGAATTTTTAAGTGCATGAAAATCCTAGCCCTAGTAATTACTATGTGACTTAACGCAAAAAGAGTATGTCAAAGAACGTCGAATCACAGTGAGTACAAGAGATCGACTGATATTTGTGAGGCAAGAATTTTTTCAAAGAAGGATACTTATAGGACGAAAGTCCAAACAAGAGCTAGCATTTGATTTTTTGGCTACGGGAATGACTTAAGCTCTTTTCCAACTCTCAGGAAAAGATGATGAGGTTATGCAAAAATTCATTAAGTGTGCTAAAGTAGCCATAACATGTGGCAGAATCATTTTTAGAAAACTAATTGGCACTCCATCTTCACCATAAGCATCAGATTTTATTGAATGAATGCTTTCAAGAACATCATATTCAGATACTACTTCAAATTCAAATACCGTTGACGGTTCATATAGGATTTCACTGTTAGGCACAAAGTTGGTTGGTTGAAAGTCTCTCAAAACAAAAGTCTCATTAAGTTCATTGGGATCAGGGAAATTTTGAATATTTTCTTTTTTTCCAATTCCAATCGAACGTAGATTACTCCAAAGCTTTCGTGATGACTGGTTTGTATCCAACTTCGACATAAAAAAACTTTTTTTTGGCCCTGCGAGTTACAAACGTTGCATCATTACGATAACGGCAGAATAATTCCCAATTAGTCGCAGTGAGGTTAAGCTTCCACTTAGAGTATGATCTTCTTCTATTCTGGATTGACCTGTGCAGAAGTATTATATGTAGAAAATAAGCTTATAGAAATACATAATTGTTCAATATCTAAGTTAAGTAAAATAACTTCTTTACTTCAAAAATTAGTGCTCACGGCAATCAGGATTCCTCCTCCTCGTTCAGAGATAAAATTACATCTGTCACGACGATATACCACAAAATGCTTTCAATCAAAGAGTTCGGCCGAAGATATATCCGGGTATAGCCAAGTTTCAACGATTAAGATTAAATCATAATCAAGGTGACTTGAGTTGTTGAACAATTGTGATATTTTTGTCCGAATACCACCTGCATTGTGAAAATATACCCTAAGCGATGAAGAATGCTGTTGATTAGAACTAGAGGGTACCGAAGAACCCTCTAATTTTCCAAGTTTTTTGGCTTAAACACGAAAGGTCTTATTTTCACTCCGCTAGGCCAGAAAGATAAATATTTTTTGCGCATTCTACAGACACGCCAATTTTAAAATTAACGAATCTTAGATTACTATTGGATGCTTCGTTCTTAATTAGCTTATAACATTGCATATCTCCCGGGTGAAATTGAAGATTAGTCAAAATGTAGTTGACGATGTCATCCACAGATGTTGAATTGTGAAAACTTCCTAGGTGGAACCATTTAAGTCTTTTCGCAATTTAAAATCTTTGCACTGGAGCTTAGAACCATATATTATTTTACTTTTTACATCAGTAGCAACAATAGTATCAGCATTTATATTCACATGTGAGATAGAAGGTAACACATCATCATTAATGAAAGAATTAAAATTGCAAGAATTATTTTCTATAGCAACCGTATTCTCATTAACAACAACAACATCATCAGCTACGTTTTTATTAGGAACAACATCAACAGCAACGGCATCAATCACGTCAGAGGTAAACCAAGGACAGTTTTTGTTACGTACTGAGACAGATTTAAGAGGAACATGTTTGTCAAATAATTCAAGAACTAATGATTGAAAATAATCAACTTTGTCATTTAAATTTGAGGAACTGTTACACATATGACAGGGAAAGATGATTGCATCAGCCTGTAGTGCATCGTTATTAATAGACTTTAAGTCTCTGAACTGAAAGGACAATGATATATAAGAACGTGAGAAGTCAATGTTATATATGCAGAAAATTAGGTCATGGTCAGATATTCCATCTAATGATAATTGGTCCGGCAAGATAACGTTTGAAAGATCAGAAACGATCATGAGGTCAAGAAGACTCGAAGTAGAACTAGGGGCAAAGCGGGTGGCATACGAATTCGAAACATAAAGTCCGTTTGATGCGATTTCATCCCTAAGTTGCTTGGCGCGACTATCGGATAACAAAAGATCGGAATTGAAATCACAACAAATGATAATATGTTCATAAGTGGCCGATAATTCCTGAAGAGCGGAAAAAAGGGTTCTGGCGAAATACTTCTGTTGGGATTGTAGGAACAAACACTTACAATGGCCTTTGTATTACCATCCGTCACCTCTAAAATGATAAATTCTACTCCACCAATCACAGATTTTACCAAAACTCTACTTCTTAGTGATGCATTGCAGTATACCGCAACCCCACCCCTAATTGTATCAGTGACTCTATCGTTTCGTATTAAATTGTAGTTGTTGATGTCATATGTACTACTAGATATATCTGATTTGAACCATGTCTCTGTAACACATATAACATCCAACCCTGAAGAGACGAACACGTACTTCATAAAATAAAGCTTGTCCATGTTAAGGCTACGAGCATTAAGGCAACATATCTTGAAACCTTCGCGAGCTTCAGAAAGTATTTTGATAACTGATTTTACTGAGACGTCGCTAATCATGCTGCAAGGATGAAACCCTCTTCAAAAAACAACAAAAAAAATAAGGAAATTAAAAAGGCTTTACAAAAAAATCATGAATAAAAATTATGAAAAAAAATAAAAAATAAAATAAATAAAAATTAGAGAGAGAAAGAAAAAAAAATTATAAGAGAAATAATAGATAAAAGAGAGAATAAAGAGAAGAAAAATAATAATAATAACAAATAATTTCAAATTAATAATTTACCAATTTAATAATAAACACAATGATGATCAGCTCCGTATATAACATTCCAGTCTTCAAGTCGAACTGGAGAGAATAGATAACGTGCTTGAGTCTATTTTCACCTTTATATCATCACTGCTCTTCTTAATATATACACAAATCCATTCCTCATTCGTGTCGAAAACGAAATTCCTTCTTTTCGTAGCTGAATGGCATATCGAAACAGAGAACTATTAATCGGTGTTAAACTCTCGTTAATATAGATTCGTTTGTAGGGATACCGGAGTGTGTGTTGTTGGGTAACTCCCGATCATCGAACAGTTGTGATGTTGTTAAACAATTTACTGACTGGGACGCAGAGATAAATGACTCATGCAGTACTTCCAATTAGCCAGTTAAGCGAAGACCAGGAGGTGCGAAATAGAGATTTTCATATATCGGCAACAATTCAGCGGGAAGACATCACAAAAAAAAGAAGTATAACATGTGGGATGTTATAAATAGGTTGTTTATCTCTACCAATCCCTTGATAACATCAACGCCATCCAGTTGCGCACCCCAAGGTTTCGGGCGTCCTGGTCTACGCCATCTCTCCAGCGCAAGTATGGTCTACCACGCTGTCGTCTACCATAGAATGTACCACAAAGAACTTTCCGAGCAGGTTCCTCTTCGCTCATGCGAGCTAGGTGCCCTGCCCACCGGAGTCTACCGAGCTTAATTTTTGTCACGATATCTGCGTCAAGGTAGATTGCGTACAGTTCATGATTGTACCGTCTCCGGAATCGTCCTTTCTCACGTATGGGGCCAACAATTCTCCTTAAGACTTTTCTCTCCATATGTAAGTACTGGCAGGACCATGGTCCTGTACAGCAGCAGTTTTGAAGTTATGGTGAAATTTCTGGATTTGAAGAGCTTTGACAGACTTTAATAGGCTCTGTTGGATTTGAGTAGCCGCCCGCGTATTTCTTCTTCTATATTGTTATCGGCTGCTACTATTGACCCAAGGTATTGAAAGGATTGCACCACTTCAAATTCGTGCTCCGCAACCTTGATTGTTTGACCAACTGTTCCTCTCGCATTCGACGCCACCATGTACTTTGTTTTACCTTCACTAATGTGCAGCCTCAGATTTTGTGCCGCCTGCTCGATCTGGATGAAGGAATCGTGTACAGCTTGTTCGGTTCTTCCGATGATGTGGATGTCGTCTGCGTAAGCCAGTAACTGGCTGGATCTGTTGACGATGGTCCCTCTTGTTGCTTTCTCCAATGCCAGGTTGAAGAGGAGGCAGGCCAAACCGTCCCCTTGTCGGAGTTCATTAAAGATGTTGATTGGTCTGAATAGCAATCCGGCTATTTTTACTTGGCTTGTTACGTTGGTCATGGTCAACCTACATAGTCGTGTCAATTTATTTGGGATGCCGAATTCTCTCATGGCTTTGTAAAGTTCTACCCTGGCTATGCTATCATAGGTAGCCTTAAAGTCTATAAACAGATGGTATATTGGGATGTTAAATTCTAGACATTTTTCCATCGCCTGCCTAAGGGTACAGATCTGATCAGTTGTTGATTTGCCTGGAATGAAACCACACTGATATTGTCCGATGACGGTTTTAGCGTATGGGGTTATCCGGTCTTGTAGGATAGAGGAGAGTAACTTATAGGCGGTACTCAACAACGTGATACCTCTATAATTGCTGCACGTTGTGACATCTCCCTTCTTATGTATGGGGCATATTTTGCCTTTTCGCCAGTCTTCTGGCATTTCTTCCTGCTCCCATACGTGCACTATAATATCATGAATTGCTTGACGTAAGGCTGGCCCGCCGTGATGAAATAATTCGGCTGGTATGCCATCGGCTCCGGGGCTTTGTTTTGTTTAAGCCGGCCTATAGCCTTCTCAACCTCTTCTATGCTTGGTGGCGGCAACATAGGGTATTCTTCTTGAAGTAGTGGAACCTCCACTTCTGTAGTGAGCTGACCATTTAGCAATTCATTAAAGTACACTTCCCATCGCTCTAGTATGCTTTCAGGATCGGTGATCAGATTTCCCTCTTCGTCCTTGCAGTATGTGTAGCGTGGTGTGTACTGCGTCATATTTCGGACGGATTGGTAGAACTTCCGCGCCTGGTGCGCACCTCGCTCTCGGCTATTTTCTATTTCACAGATTAGGTTCTTTTCCCAGGCTGATTTTTTTTGTCTGTGTAGCCGTTTTTCTATTCTTCTGAGCTCTTTATATTCCTCTTCGCGTGCCCACGTTCTATGAGATTGTTGCATTGCTCGGTACGCAATATTCTTACGTTCAGTCGCTAGCTTGCATTCATCATCAGTAGTTTCGTTCCGATTTTTACGACTGCTGCCTAAGATGGAGTTGGCAGTACTAATGACAGTATTCTTAAGGCGTGTCCACTTCTCATCTACGCCCAGCATACTGGCTCCAGGACTTACTCTCCCTAAATCAAGTGATTCAAGGGCGAGTCCTAACGCATTACCAAAGGTGTTACTGGTGTTTTCATCGCGCAGGGCAGCCGTGTTGATTCGAACCTGATCGGCGGATGCAATGCGTCTTCGCAAGGCAATCCGCCCTCGGAAAACCATACCAACAAGATAGTGATCCGAGTCGATATTGGCACCTCGGTACGTTCGTACCGTCATCAAGTTCGAGTAGTGGCGACGGTCTATCAACACGTGGTCTATTTGGTTACGAGTGACGCCATCAGGCGATACCCAGGTGGCTTTGTAGATATCTTTACGCGGGAACCTGGTACTCGCAACGACCATGTTTTACGGCGCCTGCGTAATGCCTGAATACCGGCTCCTGACCTATTTTTGCGTTCAAATCCCCAAGGATGATTTTAACATCATACCTTCGACAGGCGTTGAGGGTCCTCTCGACTTGTTCGTAGTAAGTCTCTTTTTTTTTCGTCTGAGGACTCCTCCGTAGGCCCGTGAACGGTTATGAGGCTGATGTTCGTAAATATGCCTCGCACGCGAAGGGTGCATAGCCTTTGGCTTATAGCGTTAAAGCCGATGATGGTAGACTTCATTTTTTCGCTGCCTAGGAAGCCTACCCCGAGACATGGTGTTTTGTGTGACAGCTGTAGTATCTATATGTCATATTCTTTCTTCTGTAAAACACCATTCCATGTCCATATGATTTCTTGAAGAGCTGTTATGTCAGCTTTATATTTTGACAGGGCATCGGCTAGCTGCTGAGCAGCTCGAGCTCTATAAAGCGATCGTACGTTCCATAAGAAAATTCGTAAATCGTTTTTCAGTTTTCGTTACGTGGGTTGTCGTCGTGTGATCAGTCCATTTCCGAGGCTTGTTGTCGGTCCCGTAATTCATTTAATTTTACGGGACAGGGAATTAACCTGTCACCAACCTGAGGAACCAGCCTGATCATATTCGCCAAACCTTTTTAAAGGCTTGTTTCTAGCGGCCGCCGCGGATGATCAGCCGCTATGATCAGACTTCCACCAGTCCCAAATAGTTACGGCACGTGCATGTTTTCGTATGCTACATGTTATTCCCCCTATTCGTCTGATGGCTGACCGCCAATTTAATGTTTTAGTTCTTTTAATTTAGCAAGATTGTTAGACTTTTAGTAATGAATTAAGTTAGTATAAGCAAAAGAATAAGTGGAAATATAACTTTATTAATTACTTTCACTACTTTGGCACTGCGAAAAACGGATTTAAAGTCTTGGAATGTTAGGAGTAGATCAAAACCACGTCTACTTCGTTGACATTTCTAACTCTATAAAATGATCACAGATCACCTTGTGTGGAATGACCATCGACGTCGCTAAAAACGCTGCTAAGTGGTTAGGTTTCCTTCGACGTTGCAAGAAATTTCTGATCTGGCTGTCATCTATAAGGTCTATATTCATCCAAAGCTCGAGTATAATTCCCATATTTGCGCAGGTGCTTGAGTCTCTTGGATAGAATTCAAAAAAGAGCTTTAAGAATGATAGGTGATAAAAATATGACAGAAACATTTGAAACTCTCGAGCACCGTCGGAATGTTTCTTGGCTTTCACTATTTTACCGTTATTTTTATAAACACTTTTCTAGTGAAATATTCAGCTGCATTCCTCCCCTTAAACTATTTAACCGTAATACACGCGCTTCAAGGAATGCCCATCAATTTACCCTTGAGCCCAATTTTGGACGTACAGTTAAATTCAGAGATTCTTTCTTTAGCCGCACCACACGAATGTGGAATGCTTTACCTGACTCTATGTTTCCCTCCCATTGTAATGTTCAGACATTCAAAACCAATGTGCATCGGTATCGCCTCTTAAAACCTCTCCCACTTTTCTAAAACGCTCGCACTGTGCTAAAACATTTTAAGGGTAGTCATAATCCCTTTAGTGCGCGTTCGACCAATTTGGCCGTGGCGACGACAGTGCGGCACCCATCGCGCCGACAGCTTTCTCATGTCCAAAATTTCATGGAGGATATGACTAACCCCGTTACTTGAGATGCCTGCTATTGCAGCTATCTCGCGTACCTTCAATCGGCTGTTATCCCTCCTGGTAACCATTTTCGGAACACCTGGGCGGGGCTCATCAAAAACGAATGTGCGACCACGTTGAAACTCGTTATACCAACTTTTGACGTTCGCCATCGAAGGAGAAGATTCACCGTACACAGTATCCAAGCGCTCTTTGATTTCGCTGCGCGATTTCCCTTACAAAAACAAGAATCGAATCAACGACCGATATTGCTCTTTTTTCCATTTTTCTAAAATTCGCTAAGTACTTATCGGACAGCCCTCGTATAAATAATCAGAAATCTAAAACTAGTTTCTGATTTATACTTTCAGGTGTTGCTCTTAGCTGGGAATCCAAAAAAAAAAAAAAAAAAAACAGCGAACAGTCGTAACTTCTGCTGCAGAAGCAGAGTATGTTGCACTATCCGAAGCTGTCTATGCTTAAGAAGCTTACTCCCTTCGTTTCTTATTAGAGCAACTAAAAATAACCTACCTTAATCTATTGTGGCAATCAGATTGCAGAGCAAATTGCAAAGACACCAGTACAAGAAGTCACCAACCAACCATATAGATTTTAAATACCATTTTATTAGAGAAGTGATTGAGAATGGCGCATCGCCTATCTTCAAACATAACTAATAACAGATAGGTTCACCAAAGCTGTCCCAAGATATAAGCGCCTTTTCTGTTTCTGAAAATTTGGAATGTAATTTTGAATTTAAATATTGACGAGGGAAGAGTGTTAAAAATAACCATATTTATTTTTTTTTTTTTTTTAATTTAAAACTACTATTCTAAGCATTACTTTTAAGGTTTTCACTGTTGTTGGACATAATCAATAAGTATTTTCTGATTAGCCGCGTTATTTGAAGTTTAATAAGAGTGCAATTTAGAACTCACACCGAAAGTTTCGCATCAAATTGCATTGAGCGTGGTCACCGGGTAAGCGTCTTCCGGTGGAAAGATAATTCGCGGCCTGACAAACTTCAAGAACACTGCAAAAGTTTGGTATAGCTTGAACCAATTCAGTTGGCCAACGGTCGGAACAAAAATGGTGCACAAGATATTTAATGAGTAAAGATTTTTCCTTAAATCTTACAGTGCCTAACTCAACTTTGCTTTGATAAATAGTTTAGGGATTATTGTTTATTACTGTGTTTTATGATTTGTGGCTTAGCAACAATTTTATGGTGTTAGTGTTTATTTGATATATGCATTTATTATTTTTTGACCTGTGGGGTTTTGGGATTAATTGTGTAATTAGTGTTTACAAGTTTGAATAATTTTTACCTACGAGTTTTTAAGAATTTATTTTACCTTAAAATAATTATTTTAAATTTGTACTTCAGAAATAAATATAAAACATAATAATAAAATAAAAACAATAGAAATAAGAATAATATAATTTAAATAATAAATGTTCATTTACATATACTTAGTTTTAAGAACTAATGTCGCTTTCATAGTCGGTTAAAGAATCGTCACCTGGATTAATTATAATTGAATCTGAAATTGTGTCCCACGTCAGGTTGTGAGAAAAGTATTCTTCCTCAGTTCTTATGGCCTTTTCACACACTTTTCAGCCGTTATTTTTGAAAATTCTTCCTCTGCTAATTTTTGAAAGTCCAATAAATTGAAATTCACCACCTGCATGCTCCATTATCAGCCTCTTTCCCTTTGAAATTGGCGTCTTCAACCCACTGCTACTGTCATCAGTCCAAGCCCGTGGCCTTGTATGTGAGCTATGAATATAGCTTTCGTCGAAATAAATGATATCATATCCTTTTGTTCCGTATTCATTTCTTTCACAGAGAAGTTTCCGGTTGTTTTGAGTCTTTTTGTAGCTAAATCCGTTTCTTCTTAGAATCCTGTTGAGAGACGTAATACTTAAGCTAAACTCCAGATCTTCCTATACTCGTTGTCTTAACATTTTTAAGGATATCATCAGTTTTTCCCCCTGGTGGAAGTTGTGCATTATACGCCGAATAGCTGCGATGTCAAATTCGTCTAGTCCAGTTTTCCACTTCGTATGCTGCACTTTTTTATTTGGTGACTGCACAACTCCTGTTTCTTCGTATTCCTTAATAATACTTCTGTATGAACTTTCAGAAATTCCAGTAGTTTCCACTGTTTGCGTTGTTGCGTAACTCACAGGATTTTCAAGAAACGAATTCTTCGCTTCTTCCAGTTTGTCATTATATATCTTAACAATTATCTTACGCGCCTGGCTTCCAATAGGTTTTCCTTTTCTAAATGGATCCATTAAAATTTCTTTTAAATGTATTTCAATGTATTATTCTTGGTTGTTTTTTTAAAACTGAATTGCAAACCAAAGCAAATATCATTTAAATACGTTAATTCCCTCAGATGCAAAACTTCATTCTTAAAAACTCGTAGGCAAAAATTGTTCAAGCTCGTACACACTAATCTAACTAATTAACACTAATCTACAATTAATCCCAATCCCACAGGTCAAAAAAAAATATATCAAATATACACTAACGCCATAAAATAAATATAAACACAACGCCCCCGGAACCTTTCTGTTACTAACCCACAAATCATAAAACATAGAAATAAACAATAATCCCTAAACTTTTTGTTATTAATCCTATGTCGCAGCTCGCAGGTAGTTTTTTTCGTCTAACCCAATTGCATTTTGCAAAAGACTTATTTTTTTATTATAGGTGCACTGAAATTTGTCCGAATAATAAAAACAAAAATTATTAATTTTATTTTTTCGAAGTAAAGTTAACACTTAAAAATCTTTTCTTTTTATTTCACCAGTGATGAAATAGTTTTTTAGACATCAAGCTATGAAAGAAAAATAAACCATGATCAAAGGGCACGGTAGTGCCCAGCCAAGTTCTGGCACTACACCCTTTTTACAGGAACAAACTCAGGCGATTTTTGACCCCTCCCTATCTTCAGTACCAATGAAGTCAGAAACTTAAAACTCCGAATATTTGCTAAGGTAGTCAGGCACAGACGCCTCACCAAATTTCAATTTTCTAGCATAAGCGGTTCCTGAGATATAAGGCCTCAAAAATCACAAAAACCGTAACTGACTGACTGACTGACTGACTGACTGACAGATCATCAAAATTATGGAGCACTTCCCGACATCGTAGAATCTTGTAATTTTGCACAACGGTAGGTCTTGTCATGCAAGCAGAGGAAAAAATCGAAAATTTGAAATTTTCCATTCAGGGGGCGTGGTATCCGCCCACTTTCTCCGAATTTTGGAGCACTTCCCGACATCGTATTATGGAGCACTTCCAACCGCTGTAAAACGATGAAATTTGGTGAACCGGTAGGGCTTATATTGCATATAAAGAACCAAAAATAAACACCAAGGTTTTCCTTTAAGGGGGCGTGGTATCCGCCCACTTCCTCAGAACTGATGTAAATTATATATGGCAAACTTCCGATTGCAGTAGAACAATGAAATTCGGTAGAGCGGTAGGGCTTAAATTGCAAATAAGGGAACAAAAATAAAAATTGAGATTTTCTATTCAGGGGGCGTGGTATCCACCCACTTTCACCGTATTGGTGTTGGTTGAATGGAGCACTTTCGACTGCTGTAAAACGATGAAATTTGGTAAAGTAGCAGGGCTTAAATTGCATACAAAGAAAAAAATATAAAATTTGAGGTTTTCTATTCAGGGGCGTGGTATCCGCCCACTTCTTCAGAACTGATGTAAATTATATATGGCAAACTTGCGATTGCAGCAGAACAATGAAATTTGGTAGAACGGTAGGGCTCAAATTGTATATAAAGGACCAAAAATAAAAATTGAGGTTTTCCATTCAGGGGGCGTGGAATACACCCACTTTCACTTCCGAATTTTCTAAAACGATGAAATTTGGTAAAGTGGTAGGGCTTAAATTGCATACAAAGAAAAAAATATAAAATTTGAGGTTTTCCATTCAGGGGCGTGGTATCCACCCACTTCCTCGGAACTGATATGTAAATTATATAGTACACTTCCGATTGCAGTAGAACAATGAAATTTGATAGAACGATCGGGCTCAAATTGCATATAAAGGACCAAAAATAAAAATTGAGGTTTTCCATTCAGGGGGCGTCGTATCCGCCCACTTTCCGAGAAAAAGTTTGATTTATATGGAGCACTTCCGACTGCTGTAGAATGATGAAGTTTGGTTTAAGGGTATAGCTTAATGTACATTCAAAGCGAAAAATAGAAAATCTCAGATTTTTCATTCGAAGTGTCTTTTTATTGTCATTTTGAAACTATACCTGCATTTTGAAATTTCATAACTTTTCTTAGAACTAGAGTGCTCGATTTGGTACTCTATGTTATGTTAACATGAATGAAAAAAGAAAACATTTGCATACCTGAAAAAATTATGAGCTTACATAAAAAAAAACTCTTAACTGTGATGTGAACTATAATAAAACCACTAATTAGGCTGTTAATTGATGGTCTACATTCATTTAAAAAAAGGATTTAAAATTGCAACAAAAACATCATCGCATCCTCAGAAATTATTGCTTTTTTATGGCTTTGAGCGGATGTAGGTACTAGTATTTAACATTAAAGTAGGTATGTTAGTGTTAGGTATCTTGCCAGGACAAGAAGAAACAATTGAAGTGCAAATCAAAACAACCAATAACAAAAAGAAAATATACCAAAAAAAAAAAATAGGAAGCTATAAACTAAGTTGATTTTATAAGGTAGAGTCCACCCTTCTATTTTTCCGTATCTTTCGAGATTTTTACATGGCAAAACATTAAAATCTTTGCAAAAAGGATTGAGATCAGACCAAAAACATAAATATTAAAAAAAGAGCCAAGTTCTTCTATACAAAAACCTTTGTGTAATAAGTCAGCCGTGAAAAGTACTGAGATCTAAAAGTGCGCCAAGTTCTTACTTCATGAAGGTTTAATACCGAATATTTAAAGTAGAATAATATTGAAACAGCTACAATGTAATAGAGAAATTTTATTATTTAATGATTACTGACTAAAATTTGATGGGCTCACTTGGCAAGTTTTTTTTTATGCTCAATTCGGAAGGTTTTAAAAACTTGACCAGTGAACCCATCAAATTTTAGTCAGTAATCATTAAATAATAAAATTTCTCTATTACATTGTAACTGTTTCAATATTATTCTACTTTAAATATTCGGTATTAAACCTTCATGAAGTAAGAACTTGGCGCACTTTTAGATCTCAGTACTTTTCACGGCTGACTTATTACACAAAGGTTTTTGTATAGAAGAACTTGGCTCTTTTTTTAACATTTATGTTCTTGGTCTGATCATATCTTATTCAAAGAGAGTCCATCGCTGGAAATTCATTTCTATTTTACTGTGAGCGAAGCTATAAACAAAACTCATCCTCCTTAGTGCTTCATAGAGCTGTAAAAGTAACGACAAAATGAATACCCGTATGCATACGTTGCTTTAGGTATGAGTACCCGTTACAAAAATGTCGGTACTCGTTACTATCGTTACTTTAGGTATTCCAATACAATTCGTATGCATCACGTTATAGTATGAGCCAAATATGATTATCGTTACTGTAACGAAATACGTATGATATACGCAATGTTGTTTGTGTTTATTTGAGTCAAATAAGAAGATTCTTTTAATTAAAACATTACTCCTTGCCCAAAAATGTTAATTTGATTTTAATCAAAGTTGACATTACGATGATTGCTTTGGAAAGGTTGATACTGGGATGTACTGGAATGCATCTTTTTTTTTCAGAGATTTTTATTATGTCAGACATTTGGAAATAAAGCTTCATGTCTATTTTGTAAAAAAAGTACATTTTTTTCTGTCCCGGAAAATTGCGATTTTAGGCCTTTTGGAAAGCATGTAGAAAGAAATACTGTAAGAAGGTCAAAATATAGTATATTACCAATCAACCAAGCCATAAACTGTCAAATTCCATTGGAGGATGGCTGAGATCTCGATGGATTAAAAAGCTCTAAAAAATCTATTTTTTTTCAACGAAAAATCGAAATTTTTTGAATTTTTTTTTTATTCAGGAAAATTGCGATTTTAGGGCTTTTGGAAAGCATCTAGAAAGAAATACTCTAAGAAGGTCAAAATATAGTATATTACCAATCAACCAAGCGATAAACTGTCAAATTCCATTGGAGGATGGCTGAGATCTCGATGGATTAAAAAGCATCTAAAAAATCTAATTTTTTCAACGAAAAATCGAAATTTTTTGAATTTTTTTTTTGTTCAGGAAAATTGCGATTTTAGGGCTTTTGGAAAGCATCTAGAAAGAAATACTCTAAGGTCAAAATATAGTATATTACCAATCAACCAAGCCATAAACTGTCAAATTCCATTGGAGGACGGCTGAGATCTCGATGGATTAAAAAACATCTACAAAATCTAAATTTTTTTAACGAAAACGATTTTTTTGCTCATTACAATTGTGCAGAAAATATGAACGTCCAACGCGAGCTCATCTTGTGTGTATGCTTTACGCATATTCCGTATGTGGCAGTGGCGTGGCGTGGATAATTTTAAATGGGAAGACGTTATAACATTTTGTCACCTGTAAAAATGAAAATAAAATATCTTAGAACCTTAAAAACAACATTTCTAGTAGGGATATGGTATCTACAAATGCATTCCACATTGACTTAGCAAAAAATGTGTAGCTATATTTTTTATACTTCCAGACATTAATATTTCAATCAATAATGAGCTTGAAACACAATAAAAAAGGACCTCCTTTTAGACACCACCCCTTTCGTCGGACATAACTGCGGCACCTTCCTAGGAATTTTCTATTAATTTTTCCTTGCAATCATATGTGTCAAGAACACAACTCATCTGCATTAACACTCGCCCTAACGTCAAAAAATACAAGATATCTTTCTTGTATTCCATTCTCTGACAAGAACCGAAATATGGCACTCAGTTGTCCCCTATGACTTAAATTAAATCTGATGTTTCGTCGATCATAATCGACACGAACCGGGCTTCTATGATTTCTGTTTTAATTTCAGATTTAATAACAGCCGCGATACTATGTATCAAGAGGGATTTACATGTATTCATGAAACACGCACACTAAACAAAAAAATTTCGATCTGGGATCGAAATCCCTGGTGTGTAAAGGAAAAAAGGATACAATATAAACTATCAACTATCCTTACTAAAATTATTTGGTTTCTCCGATAGGTAATCTGTTAAACAGCAATCTACATTTATCAAAGACAAAAAACAAAATCTAGAACTGCACTTAAATTAAGGAGCCAATTTTTTTTTATCAATATAGTGGATAATGAAAGGAATTAAATCTTCACTTTAACATCTAACTTTTCACTATTTTTAATTAAGTTCAAATTGGCTTTTCAATTTATTTGAAGTTATTGAACCTGTGCAACACAGTCTTTTATTGAATGCCAGTTGAATCCAAATTTAAATTCCTATTAAAAAAAAAAAAAAATGCAATTTATTTGACCAGAAGTGTTCTTCAGCGATATGCTAAATTTACACTGCTGACAAATTGCCATATATTCTACCATAAGTTATTTCATGATTCAAAATTATCACAGTAAATTTGCAAAAATATCAATCGTGTATATTATAAACTATCACGAGAGAGAAAAATGAAAGCATTTTACATTAGCTTAGCATGCAAATCAACATCAAATTCAAAATCAAGAATCAACAATACCCACATGCCATAATTTATATTTACATATATGACATATGTATGTATTAAAGAAAAAAAAACAAATAAGTCGAAGAACACCTGAACTCCTGCAATGTATTATCTTCCTACTGAAATGCAATGCTAATTGCTAAAGGGAGAATAAAATACAAATAATTCCAACTCCTACTGGTATACATCGAAAATTTTATAAGACGGAATGTAGCGTCTTATTTTTTGCGGATGTTGAACAAAGAGGATCCGAAACACAATGCTTGGGAAAGAAAGGGATATAAAACAAATAAATAAGACGGTGATTGAAAAGTTTATGTCAGAGTATTTTTGTGACTCTCTTGGTTAATGTTGGTTGTGGATTGTGGAATGTGTTCGGATAAAGTATAAGATACAAACGAGAAGCAGAATGGAAAACTTACTTATTCGATGTTTATTTGTTAGATTGTGTTATATGTGGATTTTCTTAAAGGGAAGACGATAGGAATCGTGTTATATGGACGCCACGCCACTGGTATGTGGTACCTGCGGATACTGAATTTGTGCCAAAACAAAAGTAACGACGTCGTGCGAGTAACGACATCGTGCGAGTAACGACATCGTACGAGTAACGACTCTGATTTGTGTGTATACTTTTCGCATTCCGTATGTGGTATCTCGTATGTGGTACCTGCGTGAGTTATAAGATACTGAATGTGTGCCAAAAAAAAAGTAACGACATCGTGCGAGTAACGACTCTGATTTGTGAGTAACGTTTCGTTACTTGGTATTTCATTGAATACCCGTTACTCAGTAACGAATACATACGATTCGCTACAGCTCTAGTGCTTCAGTATGATCGCAGCAGCGTCATTGAAAACAACGCCGGCATGTACATCTTTTTTTTTTTTTTTAGTGATTTTTCTGTCTCTTTAAGAATTAAAGAGTAGAGCAAAGAAATTTAAAGAGACCTGCGCAGTAGAATTGCCAACTGAATTGGTTCAAGCTATATATGTTTTGATGTACACAGTCACACATTCTCTCACAATAAAAAAGAAAAAGAAGAGAACAGAAAGAAAACAACAAAAAGTATGCGTGCTGCAGATGTCGTCAAGTTTTTTGTTACTCTTTCTCAGTTAAAAATTGAATTTTAACCAGTAAAGTCGTTTGCGGGCAATAAAATAAATCAAAGTCTAAAATTATTAAAAAAAAAAAAGCGCACCAACAAAAGAATTAAAATTATGTCCAACCGAGGTAATTAAAATTGTAAAATATAAACAAAATGTACCGGAGATACGAAAGCATTATTGTCGTAATTATAGCTTGAACCAATTCAGTTGGCAATTCTACTGCGCAGGTCTCTTTAAATTTCTTTGCTCTACTCTTTAATTCTTAAAGAGACAGAAAAATCACTGAAAAAAAGGAAAAAAAGATGTACATGCCGGCGTTGTTGTCAATGACGCTGCTGCGATCATACTGAAGCACTTAGGAAGGTGAGTTTTGTTTATAGCTTCGCTCAGAGTAAAATAGAAATGAATTTCCAGTGATGGACTTTCTTTGAATAAGATATGATCATGGTTTACTTTTCTTTCATAGCTTGATGTCTAAAAAACTATTTCATCTCTGGTGAGATAAAAGGAAAAGATTTTTAGGTGTAAACTTTACTTCGAAAAAATAAAATTAATAATTTTTGTTTTTATTACTGGGACAAATTTCAGTGCACCTATAATAAAAAAATAAGTCTATTGCAAAATGCAATTGGGTCAGACAAAAAAAACTACCTGCGAGCTGCGACATAGGATTAATGACAAAAAGCTAAGGGATTATTGTTTATTTCTATGTTTTATGATTTGTGGCTTAGTAACAGAAAGGTTCCGGGGGCGTTGTGTTTATATTTATTTTATGGCGTTAGTGTATATTTGATATATTTTTTTTTTGACCTGTGGGGTTGGGATTAATTGTAGATTAGTGTTAATTAGTTAGATTAGTGTTTACGAGTTTGAACAATTTTTGCATCAGAGGGAATTAACGTATTTAAATGATATTTGCTTTGGTTTGCAATTCAGTTTAAAAAAAACAACCAAGAATAATACATTGAAATACATTTAAAAGAAATTGTAATGGATCCATTCAGAAAAGGAAAACCTATTGGAAGCCAGGCGCGTAAGATAGTTGTTAAGATATATAATGACAAACTGGAAGAAGCAACGAATTCGTTTCTTGAAAATCCTGTGAGTTACGCAACAACGCAAGCAGTGGAAACTACTGGAATTTCTAAACGTTCAATCAGAAGGATTATTAAGGAATACGAAGAGACAGGAGTTGTACAGTCACCAAATAAAAAAGTGCAGCATACGAAGTGGAAAACTGGACTAGACGAATTTGACATCGCAGCTATTCGGCGTATAATGCACAACTTCCACCAGGAGGAAAAAATGATGATATCCTTAAAAATGTTGAGACAACGAGTACAGGAAGATCTGGAGTTTAACTTAAGTATTACGTCTCTCAACAGGATTCTAAGAAGAAACGGATTAAGCTACAAAAAAACTCAAAACAACCGGAAACTTCTCTGTGAAAGAAATGATATTAAACTCATGCGAGTGAAGTATCTGAGAAAAATCCGGGAATACAGAACAAGAGGATATGATATCATTTATTTGGACGAAAGCTATATTCATAGCTCACATACAAGGCCACGGGCTTGGACTGATGACAGTAGCAGTGGGTTGAAGACGCCAATTTCAAAGGGAAAGAGGCTGATAATGGCGCATGCAGGTGGTGACAAAGGTTTCGTGAAAAACTCCTTACTTTTATTCAAATCTGGAACGAAAACGGGAGACTATCACGACGACATGAACTTCGAAAATTTCTGCAAATGGATCCAAGAACAAGTTTTGAATAACTTGGAGGAACCTTCAGTTATTGTAATGGACAACGCCTCGTACCACAATAAATTAGAAGAAAATCAAATTACTTCTGCTAGCAAGAAATCCGAGATGATACAATGGCTAAACGAAAAGAATATTCCGCATACTATACATATGTTGAAACTTGAACTGTATGAGCTAATAAAAGGACACCGAGCTACACACAACCCAAAGCATAAGATTGACGATATCATTCACGGCATGGGACATGAGGTTCTACGTTTACCACCCTATCATCCAGATCACAATCCCATTGAAAATATTTGGGCAACTGTCAAGGCAAGAGTAGGTTCACGAAACACAACATTCAATTTAT
This sequence comes from Philhelius festivus, assembly GCA_963931855.1. Taxonomy (NCBI): domain Eukaryota; kingdom Metazoa; phylum Arthropoda; class Insecta; order Diptera; family Syrphidae; genus Philhelius; species Philhelius festivus. The sequence continues at coordinate 104,608,526 of OZ007554.1, forward strand.
TGGATGTTCAAAAATTAGCAAAGGAGGAATTTTCAAAAATAACTGCTGAAGACTGGCGAAAAGTGTGTGAAAAAGCCATAAGAACTGAGGAAGAATACTTTTCTCACGACCTGACGTGGGACACAATTTCGGATTCAATTATAATTAATCCAGGTGACGATTCTTCAACCGACTATGAAAGCGACACTAGGGGCGGTATTCACCGAAGGCTCATAAATGGCTCTTAAGTTTAAGAGGCTCATAAATTGGAAATTATTTGTGCTATTCACCAACCTCTCATAAGTGTTTTTCGAAGCTCGAAAATGAGAGCCTCTCTCTCTCAATAAGTAATGTTCAAACTGTGAATTCAAACAAAATTGACAGCCGAGAGCCCGAGAAGTCAAATGTGAGATATAAAGCTGCTTTTAGACTTTCGGTGTTGTGCTCTGTGTACGTTTTTCGTTGTTGGTCATACGCGGAGCAACGAGAATCTAATAAAGTCAGGCCTATGCTGGGCTCTACAAATTCATCGGCAACCTGGGAAAAGAGTTGATCGTCGCGAAGCTTGCCATCGACAAAATTCGCGGAGAAGAGCTGCCAATCACAAGGGCAATGAAGCGGAATGAAAAATTGCAGGTAGTTTTGGGGAGGAGACCACAGACATGCAAAGTGGAATTCTTGTCTTGCATTGCCCAAAATTCTACCATCGCTTAAGATCAGAAGCAAAATGATTGATTGAACCGTCAAAATAGTCAATCCGTCCTTTACAGGACGACCAAAAATGAAAAAGAGATAGTTTCATATTTTTTTATAATAGGCAGGGTGATGTATTAACAGTTTTCTCGGGCAACAGAAATTTTTATGGCACTTCCTAGATCACGAATATGCAATTTTTAATTCTCTGGGATGAATAGTTTAGCCAGAAATCACGTTAGAAGATGCCAACTTTGAGGGGTCTACGAAGCTCCGTTTAGCAGCAAATCGCGTTTAAAGATAAAAATTTATTTTTCGTTTCATGCGATACGTGGATTGAAAGGTGGCTCTCCCTAGATCACGAATATGCAATTTTTAATTCTCTAAGATGAATAGTTTAGCCAGAAATCTCGTTAGAAGATGCCAACTTTGAGGGGTCTACGAAGCTCCGTTTAGCAGCAAATCGCGTTTAAAGATAAAAATTTATTTTTCGTTTCATGCGATACGTGGATTGAAAGGTGGCTCTACCTAGATCACGAATATGCTATTTTTAATTCTCTAAGATGCCTAGTTTAGCCAGAAATCACGTTAGAATATGTCAATTTTGAGGGGTCTACGAAGCTCCCAGAAGCAACAGTTTTCTTGGCAACAGTACCTTGCAAGCACCAATCGAATGACATCTGTTGCAGAGGCCAAGCACTATTATGACGATGAACACCATCATCGCCACCTGAGTAGCGTAGGTTGCAACCGAAAAAAGCCTGCGCGCATAAGCCAACCCTTTGGTATACAGAGCATGTGGTCATCACCACCTGATGAACGGTGGTTGCGACCGAAAAATACGAATTGCTTCGCATGGAATTTAGGATCGCAGCACAAAGCAAGAGCTTCAACAACAACACACTACCGGACCCAGAGCAAGGCATCACTTAAAAAACAAAGAAAATACATTATAATACTCGTATTTGAGCGTAATCCTTTTTCTTCATTAAAAATTCTGAGCTTTCCGAACATTCCGCAATAAAAAAATAATACAAATTAAATTCAGAAATCAAATTCCGACAGTGACAATTTAAAAAAATTCAGTTTGTTTCGAATGTTTTCGAACAAGTTTTCGAAGAGAGCACTCGTAACTTATGAGTGATCAGGAGCACTCATAACTTTTACGAGCGCTCATAAATATTCAATATTATTGCTTGGTGAATGGATTTGTGAGCCTCTTAAGTTATGAGGGTTCGGTGAATACCGCCCTAGTTCTTAAAACTAAGTACATATATGTAAATAAACATTTATTATTTAAATTATATTGTTCTTATTTATATTATTTTTATTTTATTATTATGTTTCATACTTATCTCTGAAGTACAAATTTATAATAATTATTTTAAGGTAAAATAAATTCTTAAAAACTCGTAGGTAAAAATTATTCAAACTTGTAAACACTAATCTAAATAATTAACACTAATCTACAATTAATCCCAAAACCCCACAGATCAAAAAATTATAAATACATATATCAAATAAACACTAACACCATAGAATAAATATAAACATAACGCCCCCGGAACCTTTCTGTTGCTAAGCCACAAACCATAAAACATAGAAATAAACAATAATCCCTAAACTATTTGTCAAAGCAAAGTTGAGTTAGGCACTGTAAGATTTAAGGAAAAATGTTTACTCATTAAATAGCTTGTGCACCATTTTTGTTCTCTTAAATCCTCTCTCTGCGCAACCGGCCGTTGGCCAACTGAATTGGTTCAAGTTATAAGGGCGTGCGTCGGCGCAGCCATCAAAAAGTATTGCGAATTGGGTTTTTTTTTTGCTGCCCTGAGTAAAATCGGAGAAATAATAAATGGAATAAGGTGAAGACAAAGATTTATAACTTGGAGTGATGGAAAACAAATTGGGCATATGGGAAAAAATGGAGGGAGAATTTTATTAAGAAAAAAAAAAGAGGAGAGATTATTTTTGGGAGTGAAAACTAATCGTTTAAATTGGATATGCAAAAATAAAAAATGGAGTGGAGAATTTTGTGTGATGTAATGGAGAAAATTTATTGAAATGGAGTTTAATTGATTTCCACAAAGGAAATTAAATGGAGTATTTTTATTATTTGGGACAATTAGGTAGGGTAATGGAGTATATTTATTTCCTCAAACGAAATTTAATGGAGAAAATTTATTGAAATGGAGTTTAATTGATTTCCACAATGAAAATTCAATGGAGTATTTTTATTATTTGGAACAATTAGGTAGGGTAATGGAGTATGAAGGCACAACTATTTTAGGACTAAAATGGTTGATAGAAGAAGACAAGTTTACCTTCATGGTAAAGAACCCTAAAATGGAAGGAAAAAGAAGAACGAAAAGAAGAATTGTAGGTCATGTAGCACAACTGTACGACCCAAATGGATATATATCACCGGTAACTATTATCGGCAAGATTTTGATACAAGAATTATGGAAATCTAAGATCGATTGGGATGAGAGACCACCCAGAGAGTTAGAAAATAGATGGATTGAATTCTGGAATTCGATTATTTACTTGGAAAAATTCCAAATAGATGGGTGGTTGGGTACAGGAGGCAATACGAAAATACAAATTCATGGATTCTCTGATAGCAGTGAATCGGCATTAGGGGCGGTGATATACATAAGGGTTGAGTATGTTAATGGTATGGTAACAAGCAAAATGCTTACATCGAAGACTCGCGTAGCACCATTAAAGATGGTGACTATTCCTCGTCTGGAACTATATACTTTAGATTGATTCTAGTCCAGCATATTTTTGGATAAAAAAGGAGACAAGAGATTTAAAAACATACGTTGCAAATAGAGTTGCATCGATTCAAACAAATACGGATATTAGTCGTTGGTACCATATTGATGGTAAGGAGAACCCAGCTGACTTATTGACACGAGGAGTCTTACCAAAGGATTTGGTAAACAATGATTTATGGTTACATGGACATAGTTGGATAACTATGGAACAAAGTATGTGGCCAAAAAGTAAAATAATGGAGGGAATACAAAAAGACATAAAGAAGGAAATGAAAATATATTCTATAAAGGCATTCAAGGAGTTGCTACACATAAGACTTAAATAATCTAAGTCAACTGTGCTACTATTAGAATATACAAGTAAAATAGAACATGCAGTTAATATTTTAAGTTTCGCCAGGAGGTATATAGAAAACTGGGTAGAATGGAGAAGAAGAAAAAACAAAATATTAAAAGGATGAAAAGAGAATCTAGAAGAGGTGTGATCCAACGGGAAGTTGCACTACCGACTTTAAAGAAACAAGCATTGACTATGGAATGCCTGATACGAACAAATCAGGAAGAGTATTATAACAAGGAGTTAACGGCATTGAATGCTGTGAAGCATTTACTGGACAGGAGTCCCATAGAAGGGTTGAAACTAGTTCTAGACGAGAACGGTTTACTTCGAGTAGGTGGTAGGTTAGTAGGTCGGAATTGGATTATGAAATGAAACACCCAGTGATTATTGCTAACGGTTCGAGGTTGGCGAATTATTAATTGATTATGCTCATCGGGAGATGAAGCATGGAGGCATCCAAGTAATGATGCAACTTATTAGACAAAGGTATTGGATACCAAAATTAAGGAGTGTTTTATAAACTTTCTCTTGAGGACTCGAGAATTAATTATTTCAGGAAAAAATAGGTTATAGAAAGTAATTTGTCTGGTGATCAGGAGAAATATCTTTTCTAAAATCGGAGGGAGTGTTTCGCGCGAGCATTATTGTTTTGTATAGGAAAATTCTTCAGGAGACCTGTGGATATTTCTAGGAAGAAAGGATGTAGAAAAGGAAAAATATTTTAGTGAGGAAATTACAAAGTATTTAAAACCAAAAGGATTTGAGAATTATTCGGATTATATTATATTATTCTCAAAAGGATTTGAGAATTATTAGTATTCTTATTATGTTCTCAAAAGGATTTGGGAATAGTTTTCATTTTATCTCAAAAGGATTTCAATGGCCTTCATGGCTTCTTTTGAACGGTTCATTGCTAGGAGAGGGAGATATGAGAAAATGTTTAGCGATAACGGAACAGCTTTCGTTGGAGCATCTAAAAAACTAAACAAAGCTTTAAAAGTATTTTTAGATAAAAATGTGCGGGAGCATATTCATCATAAGGGTACTAGTTGGCATTTTATGACTCCAGCCGCACCACAGCTGCTGTCAAATCTATGAGGTTTCATTTACGGAGAATAGTGGGGCAAAGGATATTGCCTTATGAGGAATTTAGAACTCTACTCACACAGATAGAAGCCATCCTCAATTCTAGACCGCTTCATCCCCTTAGTGATGACCCAATGGACGTTCAGGCGCCGACGCCGAGACACTTCCTGGTAGGTGAGCCATTAATTTGACCTCTTCCTTTCAGATGGGACGAAAAACCCGATACAACTGGAGCTAAACTCTGGTAGGAGAGACAACAAATGCTAGGCATTGGCCAGGATATGCGAACTCCTCCCCGGATGGGACGGGTTGGTCCGAAACGTTATCGTCCAGACTGCTACCAACAAACTGAAGCGCCGGTGCCGGTGCAAAAAAATATACATCCTGCCTATTGGCCCGGAGGCCACCATATAAAAATGATGTTTTTAGCCGGGATTGTTACGAATAGCAACACTGGCCATTCATGTCAGCGGTCGATTCAGCATGTCAGCATCATTATGTCTATTTGCATTGTATTCTCAATATATCTTAATATAGAGTAGTCTTGTTCCGTCCCTCAGACGGGCAAGTCATGTAATTCGTCCTTTCAAACTCGGAGATAATAAATGTGGGTTTTTTAATTAATATTTTTCCCACAATAAAAGTCGTACTGAGTTTTTATTTAAGAAGGGATCGATACAGAAGCTTCAGGGAAGTTTGCATTGTGCGGTTATACTTTTACAATATATAAAAATCTGTTTTTAATTTTTAAACACCAGAAGAGAAAATAACGGAACTTTTTTTCTTCTCAATTTACTTGATTAGTTATGCCATTCAATAAAAAAAATAGTAAAGTGTCATTCCCATTTTAATTTTCTACAAAACGCATTTTTAAAGGTGCGGTTATACTTATGCAAGGCACTGTATACCAATATTTATTCTAGTTCATATTCAAATTAATGCGTATAATATATTATCTTTAAAAAATATAATTTTTGTATGGCATACATAATGAATTCAATGAAGTCTTGTTATTTGTTTTTTTTTTTAATTATTAAAATGTAAAAAAAATGAGCGAACTAGATCTATCCCCCCCATAGCGAAAAGCTATCTACGCCACTGAATCAAAAACCATGCAAATCGGTCCAGCTGTTCTAGAGTTATAAGTGTTCGAACAAATTCGACTTTGTTTTATACATTAAGATATATTAAGATATAAGCGGACCCAATATTTAATGTTCTTTATTGTTTATAAAGTCATAAAACACTATGACTATAGAAATTATGGAACCTTACAACTGTACAAAATATCTACTGGTAAAATTCTCTTACAAGTCTGTTTAGTGACTGAACTTAATTCATTTAGCACTGGACTTGGTTTTCGCACTTATAGATTTTTAGCTCTAAATAATTTATTAGTTATGCAATTATTGCATTATATTTTTTGATACACATATAAAGATAATACTCTCTGCTTTGCTAAAATTTTTTATAGAACCAAAAACAACAATAATTGGTGGACCAGATATTTATATAAACACAGGATCAACGGTGAATCTCACTTGCATCATACTTCAAAGTCCTTTTCCACCACAGCAAATTCAATGGACACACAATAATAAGGTGGGTTGTTAACTTCAAATATTTTTAAGTTTAGACTAACAGCGTCTTTTTCTAAAGCTGTTACCAAAATCGGAATCTTACATGTATAGTTTATACTATATGTCCTCAAATGGGACATGCAGTCTAGCCGTGCAGCGCAGCGGTTCGAAATGTTGAAATTATTTTATCACTTTTTTTAGGTTATTAACTTACCCCCTTCGTCTCCATATTTTTACTGAAACTTTATTTATGTTAAATGTATGAAGCAGACAATTTTCTAAAATATTAGCATAAACAGGAAAAATTACAATTTTATGCTATGCCTTTTTTTTAAAGCGAGAAATATTTTTTTTTATTTCAGTACTAAATAAAGTGACACTTTCAAGCCCAAAATTTCTAATTTTAAATTTTATTAAAAATGTTAATTGAAGCTTTTAAAATTTCTATTATTCTGCTTTTAGGGTAACTCCACCGACACGGGTGGGACAATTGTAAAACAATTTTTTTATTTTTCTTTTCAAATCTTGCACTGATTAATGTATAAAATCTAAATGGACTAATTAACCAATAATTACATTTTTAATTTTTATTTTTTTTTTTCTGAAATGAAAAGAAACCCACCTTAAGACATAAGACACATGATTTTCTAACAGGGTGTATTTTTACAGAAACTCTGAAAAATTATTTAAAATTCTTATTTGGATCCTTTGCTTTCTTACACAAAACATTAATAGGTCCATGCTTTTATAACAAGATCAAATAAAACAAAATGCACGACTGGATCACATTTACAAAAAAAAATTGGGATGTCAATTTTAAGTAGTTAATAATATGCATTTAAAGAAATAATTTCAAAAATCAATAATTTTTTTTTAATTTTGTATATCTAATGTATTTTCAAATTTAAAGGAGCGCCTGTTAAAAATGTTGATCAAAATCATTACATCCGTCAATGAGAAAGTCGAAAATTAAAAAAACATTCTATGACAGGTACCGTTAATAACATCTTTTCTTAAAATTTTTCTTGACGAAAATGAAGTCCATTCCTATAATAGTATGTATATCTACGCAATTTTTTATCAAAATTTTAAGAGCCGTTTTCTAGATAAATAAGATTATACAAATAAACACACCACACTCCTAGATTTTGATACAGTAAAACTTATTGCTAGCTACAGCACTAAACAAATGAAACTTTGCCGGAAATAGAAAAACAATCGCACATTAAAAGAACAAAGACCCGATTGTTTCCAGAACAATAGTGTTATCAGCATCTGCACATCCCCTATAAAATTCAAATGGTAGAAAAAACATCATGCCATTCGATAGCGTTAAGTAGAAAAAAAAAATCCATTGGCACAAAATTTTAAACGATTTAGTAATGTTTTTTTTCTTTTTTTATCCGATGGAAATCTTCAAAAGACACTCGGTAAGAATCGGTACCGAGTAGTGTGGGACTCTTACCACAATAAAACCACCGGTAAATCAGGACCAATCTATGAAAGATCGACAAATGATTTTTATTTCTTAATTTTTAAATCGCGTTGGGGGAAGTTTAAGGTAATAACACTTTCCCATAGCTTTTAGACCATCAGCTCATGAGGCCTGGTTCTTCTTAATCTCCGAACATTGTCTCGTACATTTAATACGGTCTCCATTTCGGAGTTAGTATGACTTTGCAGTCGCTGATTGTGTGATACAGCGTGTTTCTTAACCACTTCTGTAACCATTTCAATTTGAAGGTCACGATGTAGATCGCTATTTCTTATATACCAAGGGGCATTTATTATTCCACGAAGGACCTTGCTTTGAAGTTTTTGGATGGGTTCAGCATTTGTTTTCTTTGTACAGCCCCATAGTTGGATGCCATATGTCCAAACGGGTTTCAATACTTGCTTATATAACATTAGTTTGTTCTGGATAGATAGGTCAGAGTTCTTTCCTAGTAACCAGTACATTTTTTTGTACTTCAATTTTAGTTCTTCTCTTTTCTTTTTGATGTGCTCTTTCCATTTAAGCTTTGCATCCAAATTCATTCCAAGGTATTTCGCGGTATTGGAGTAACGTACTTCTGTACTGTTTATAAATATTGGAACATTGTTTATGGTTTTGTTTGTAAAGTTTATATGCGTCGATTTTGTTTCGTTTAATTTGATACGCCATTTCTGCGTCCAATCACTAACTTTATCGACGGCATTTTGCAATTTTTGTGAAGCCTTCGTAACGGATTTATCTGGCACCAATATAGCAGTATCATCAGCAAAGGTCGCAATGATAGCATTGATGTCCACTGGAATATCCCTTGTATATAACAGATACAGGGTTGGTCCTAGGACACTTCCTTGTGGTACACCGGCTTCAATTTTCTTAAGTTACGAGTAATTTTGGTCGTACCGTACTCTAAAGAGTCGGTTCGTAATGTAGGATTTCAGTATTTCGTAGTACTGCCTGGGAAGGTCCTTATGCAGTTTGTACTCAAGTTCCAAGTGCCAAACCTTGTCCAAAGCTTGAGCAACATCTAAGAATAAAGCAGATCATACTTGTTTTTCTTCAAGTGCCTTTTCCACAACATCCGTAATTCGATGCACTTGATCTATCGTGGAATGTTTATTTCTAAATCCAAATTGATGGCTTGGAATTAGTCTCCTTTCTTCAATTATTTTGCTAAGCCTTTTCAGTAGCAGTTTTTCAAAAACTTTTGCCATGATTATTATAAGCGATAATGGTCTGTAAGATGTTACGTCTGTTGGTGGCGGCTTACCTTGTTTAGGTATAAGAATGACTTCTGCAATTTTCCAATGATGTGGCACATATCTTAGTTTAAGGCATGCATTTATTATGAATTGGAGTTTCTTGAAGGCTATTAGAGGCATTTATTTCAAAACCTGAGCAGTTATAAGATCATACCCTGGTGATTTTTTGTTAGACAACTTATGTTGACACATGCTTCTTACTTTTTTGAGCGTGAGAAAAGGTATTTCACATTTTTTTCGTCGTTTCTGTCAACAAACTGTAAGGGATCTGTAGCTGTGTTTGCTGGGAATGGCTTGAAAACATTAGCGAGATGTTCAGCGAAGAGATCACCTTTTTGTTTCGGGTTTCCGATCCATTTACCATCTTGAGATTTTATTGGCGGATTTTGTAATTTTTTTTTTCTAATTTTAAACGATTTCAACATATTACTATCATTTAATATTTTACTAAAGTTAAGATCACAAACTGGTTACTTTAACTTTTAGTAATTTGATAAATCCATATGAGCTCTGTCATTTTCCCCGGAAAAAAAATTCTTAAATGTTTTCCGAAGGCGACTATTTCGATATGTTTGAAGACTCAGCTTTGCGCAGAAAAGTGCGATGTCTTAAATGCAAATCCTTTTGTAGAGCTGGCTAGTTGAAAACCTGAAAATCCAAGACCGAATTACATATAACGTGGGCTGGAAGGCTTGGCAAGTGAAGTTTGAACTTGTTGAAAATAAAATAAAATGCACGACTGGGTCGCACGAACTTCCTCCTATGTGATAGACTAGGAATTTTAAAAACGAATGTTATTAGAAAAAACTGCTCACAAGGATAAAATTATCATCATTTTTTAAATGTTTTTAGTAGTAAGAGACAAAAACAGAATGCTTTGCAAATATGAATTTATGCAAGCTCAAAAATTATAAGTCGTTGTAGTGGTTTCTTAATAAAATAAGGTTTTATATATAAAATTTTTAAAATATTTAAAAAAAAAAACTTTGTACGTCAACTTTAAAATTAAATTTCCAAAAAAAAAAGTTGACCAATTTTTGAGATATCGAATCGTTCTATGGTAGGTACAGTCAGTAATGTCTTGTTTTCAATTTTTTTGTATTTAATTATAGATCTTAAAAATTAATCAAGAGACTAAAAATTTAAGCAAAATTCTCGGAACCGTTTTCGAGAAAAATACGATTTTCGAAAACCAGTTTTTAACATTTGTATCGAGGGTACCGTTATTTTTAGTTAAAAAAAAATTTTTCTCATATCTTGTAGATTATTTAAAGAAACTTTTATTTATCAAGTTTTAAGAAATCGAGCATGGGGTTTTCGAAATATTGAGTTTTCAAAACAAAATTTTGAAATTTTTTTAAAAAATCCAACAAATTTTTTTTTGAAAATTTGAATAGACAATAATAATAGAAAAAATAATAATTTTTTGGAATTTTTTTTTCATTCATTACCTAGGTTTAACTAAATGAAATCTTATGAATTTTTTTGAAAAAAATCTGTAGGACAGTTTTTAAGAAAAAAAATATTTATAAAATTTCGAAACAAAAATCGTATGGCAGGTACCTACTGTTATTTTTGGTCTTAAAAAATCAAATCAAAATACATCCGAGAAGAAAAAAATAAAACCCATATTTACCGCTTAGCTGTAGTCGAACAGACAGACAGACAGACAGACAGAATTGCGAGACCCACTTTTTTGGTCTTCGCTATTATCGTAATGTCAACTTTGATCAAAATATCGAGTTCGATTTTTTTTTCCGAATGCATAACTTGCCTTATAGTACCTATAAGTCGCAAGTAAAAATAGAGTAATAACATAAATATTTTAAGAAACACGAATCAAACGATCTACCACTTTATTATTGTATTCTACTTCTGCTCCATTCTTTTCCTAGTCCGAAACAGCAAACTTTTCGCTTTTTGGTGAAAAGGAGATTATTATTTTGAATTGAAATAATAACAAACAGGAACTAGGCAAAATAAAATTACTAAATAAATTGATGAGGTGCCACAAATATACGAATTAGAAAATAAATTGTAGGTTGTCACTTTGAAAATCAAATTATTAGGTCCGTTCCTCATATTAATTCACGAACTGTCATTGTTTGGACATTGATCTACAAAATTCATAATAACCTCGAACGCGGTATTTCGCATAGAAAACGAAATAATTGCAAAAAACCGATTTACCTGACCTTTGACCTCGAATAACTTGTGACGCGGACACGATATGATATGAGACTTTTTTGTCAGTCATTAAAACATCAAAATAAAGGTTGATGCAAATTTTCAGCTTATTCGCTTCAATTCCGAGGTTTGCCCCTTTTTCTGCCTTATTTGACTGGGCTATTAGGGATTATTGTTTATTTCTATGTTTTATGATTTGTGGCTTAGTAACAGAAAGGTTCCGGGGGCGTTGTGTTTATATTTATTTTATGGCGTTAGTGTATATTTGATATATATTTGTTTTTGACCTGTGGGGTTGGGATTAATTGTAGATTAATGTTAATTGGTTAGATAAGTGTTTACGAATTTGAACAATTTTTACCTACGCGTTTTTAAGAATAAATTTTTGCATCAGAGGGAATCAACGTATTTAAATGATATTTGCTTTGGTTTGCAACTCAGTTTAAAAAAACAACCAAGAGTTATACATTGAAATACATATACAAGAAATTTTAATGGATCCATTTAGAACAGGGTTGCAAAAGCTTAAGTCACTTGTTAGCTTAAGCTAGGCTTTAATTCACAAGCTAGTGAGTGACTTGTGAATTAAAAAAAATATAATTCAGCAGCTACGAACTGACTTATGAATTAAAAAAAATTTAATTCACAAGTCAGTTGGTGACTTGTGAATTAAAAAAAATTAAATCATAAGCTTCTTAGTGACTTATGAATTAAAAAAAATTAATTCAGAACCTACTAAGTGACTTATGAATTAAAAAAATTTAAGTCATGGGCAAGTAAGTGACTTATGAATTAAAAAATTTTAATTCCCAAGCTACTAAGTGACTTAGGAATTAAAAAAATTCAAGTCATGAGCAAGTAAGTGACTTATGAATTAAAAAAATTCAAATCAACAGCAAGTAAGTGACTTATGAATTAAAAAAATTTAATTCAAAACCAACTTAGTGACTTATGAATTAAAAAAAATTTAATTCATAAGTTAATGGATAAATGCTGATTAGAAAAATTATGAAATGGATAATTTATAAGCTAGCGTGATAATCTTATGATTTAAAAACTAGATTTGAAAGCTTTCGTTAATAATTAAATAATTATGTAGTCAAAACAAGCTTAAAAATTTCCAATCTACCAACTAACTTATGAATTAAATTTTTTTTAATTCACAAGTCACCAACTGACTTGTGAATTAAATTTTTTTTAATTCATAAGTCACTTACTCTCTGATGACTTGATTTTTTTTAATTCACAAGTCACTTAGTAGGTGGTGAATTAAATTTTTTTTAATTCATAAGTCACTTTGTTGCTCATGACTTAAATTTTTTTTAATTCATAAGTCACTTACTCCCTGATGACTTAATTTTTTTTAATTCATAAGTCACTTGGTAGGTGGTGAATAAATTTTTTTTTAATTCATAAGTCACTTATTAGCTTAGGATTTAAATTTTTTTTAATTCATAAGTCACTTTGGGGGTTGTGAATTATTTTTTTTTTAATTCATAAGTCACCAAATATCTTATGAATTAAATTTTTTTAATTCACAAGTCATCTATAGACTTATGACTTAAGGATTTTTTAATTCAAAAATTCGCAACCCTGATTTAGAAAAGGCATTCACGGCATGGGACATGAGGTTTTACGTTTACCACCCTATCATCCAGATCTCAACCCCATTGAAAATATTTGAGCAACTGTCAAGGCAAGAGTAGGTTCACGAAACACAACATTCAATTTATTTAATGGTCAAAAATTAGCAGAGAAAGAATTTTCAAAAATAACGGCTGAAAATTGTGTGAAAAAGCCATAAGAACTGATTAAGAATACTTTTCTCATGACCTGACGTGGGACACAATTTCGGATTCAATTATAATTAATCCAGGTGACGATTCTTCAACCGACTATGAAAGACATTAATTTTTAAAACTAATTGTATGTAAATGAACATTTATTGAATTATATTATTCTTATTTATATTGTTTTTATTTTTTTATTATGTCTTACAAATTTATAATAATTATTTTAAGGTAAAATAAATTCTTGAAAACTCTCTATAAAGTTAACCATACATGTTATGAACTTAATATTTATGTGAACTCTAAATTATGAACCTTTTATTGTACGGAACCTAAAACAAATGCAGCATATATGGTCAGTTATATACAGTCCAATAAATAATGCTTCATTTCGCTCAAATATTAAGGTCGTCTCTTAATTTGATTGTTGGTAAGGCCCAATATCAATAAAATAACCCACAATGGGAATTCATTGCACGAGTGGCGAGCCGCACACGCAAGACGAAACGCACAAGCATCGAATCGACTGGGACTGCGCACAAGATAAACATAAGCTTGAACCAATTCAGTTGGCAATTCTACTGCGCAGGTCTCTTTAAATTTCTTTGCTCTACTCTTTAATTCTTAAAGGGACAGAAAAATCACTGAAAAAAAGAAAAAAAAAAGATGTACATACCGGCATTGTTTTCAATGACACTGCTGCGATCATCATCATACTGAAGCACTAAGGAGGGTGAGTTTTGTTTATAGCTTCGCTCACAGTAAAATAGAAATGAATTTCCAGCGATGGACTTGCTTTGAATAAGATATGATCATGGTTTATTTTTCTTTCATAGCTTGATGTCTAAAAAACTACTTCATCTCTGGTGAGATAAAAAGAAAAGATTTTGAAGTGTAAATTTTGGTTCGAAAAGATAAAATTAATAATTTTTGGTTTATTGGGACAAATTTCAGTGCACCTACAATAAAAAAATAAGTCTATTGCAAAATGCAATTGGGTTAGGCATAAAAAACTACCTGCGAGCTGCGATATAGGATTAATTGACAAAAAGTTTAGGGATTATTGTTTATTTCTATGTTTTATGATTTGTGGGTTAGTAACAGAAAGGTTCCGGGGGCGTTGTGTTTATATTTATTTTATGGCGTTAGTGTATATTTGATATATTTTTTTTTGACCTGTGGGATTGGGATTAATTGTAGATTAGTGTTAATTAGTTAGATTAGTGTGTACGAGCTTGAACAATTTTTGCCTACGAGTTTTTAAGAATGAAGTTTTGCATCTGAGGGAATTAACGTATTTAAATGATATTTGCTTTGGTTTGCAATTCAGTTTTAAAAAAACAACCATGAATAATACATTGAAATACATTTAAAAGAAATTTTAATGGATCCATTTAGAAAAGGAAAACCTATTGGAAGCCAGGCGCGTAAGATAATTGTTAAGATATATAATGACAAACTGGAAGAAGCAAAGAATTCGTTTCTTGAAAATCCTGTGAGTTACGCAACAACGCAAACAGTGGAAACTACTGGAATTTCTGAACGTTCATACAGAAGGATTATTAAGGAATACGAAGAGACAAGAGTTGTGCAGTCACCAAATAAAAAAGTGCAGCATATACGAAGTGGAAAACTGGACTAGACGAATTTGACATCGCAGCTATTCGGCGTATAATGCACAACTCCCACTAGGGGGAAAAAATGATGATATCCTTAAAAATGTTGAGACAACGAGTATAGGAAGATCTAGAGTTTAGCTTAAGTATTACGTCTCTCAACAGGATTCTAAGAAGAAACGGATTTAGCTACAAAAAGACTCAAAACAACCGGAAACTTCTCTGTGAAAGAAATGAATACAGAACAAAAGGATATGATATCATTTATTTGGACGAAAGCTATATTCATATAGCAGTGGGTTGAAGACGCCAATTTCAAAGAGGCTGATAATGGAGCATGCAGGTGGTGAATTTCAATTTATTGGACGTTCAAAAATTAGCAGAGGAAGAATTTTCAAAAATAACGGCTGAAAATTGTGTGAAAAAGCCATAAGAACTGAGGAAGAATACTTTTCTCACAACCTGACGTGGGACACAATTTCAGATTCAATTATAATTAATCCAGGTGACGATTCTTTAACCGACTATGAAAGCGACATTAGTTCTTAAAACTAAGTATATGTAAATGAACATTTATTATTTCAATTATATTATTCTTAATTATATTGTTTTTATTTTATTATTATGTTTTATATTTATTTCTGAAGTACAAATTTATAATAATTATTTTAAGGTAAAATAAATTCTTAAAAACTCGTAGGTAAAAATTATTCAAACTTGTAAACACTAACCTAACTAATAAACACTAATCTACAATTAATCCCAAAACCCCACAGGTCAAAAAATAATAAATGCATATATCAAATAAACACTAACACCATAAAATAAATATAAACATAACGCCCCCGGAACCTTTCTGTTGCTAAGCCACAAATCATAAAACATAGAAATAAACAATAATCCCTAAACTATTTGTCAAAGCAAAGTTGAGTTAGGCACTGTAAGATTTAAGGAAAAATCTTTACTCATTAAATATCTTGTGCACCATTTTTGTTCTCTTAAATCCTCTCTCTGCGCAACCGATCGTTGGCCAACTGAATTGGTTCAAGCTATACCACATATAATTATTATTATATTATAATTATCTGTGCATATACCCAATGAAAGTTTTTTTTTCCCTGTTGTGTTTTAGGTAGGCAAAATAAAGTATAGCTTGAACCAATTCACTTGGCCAACGGTCGGTTGCGCAGAGAGAGGATTTAAGAAAACAAAAATGGTGCGCAAGATATTTAATGAGTAAAGATTTTCCTTAAATCTTACTCGTACAGTGCTTAGCTCAACTTTGACAAATAGTTTAGGAATTATTGTTTATTTCTATGTTTTATGATTTGTGGCTTAGCAACTGAAAAGTTCCGGGGGCGTTATGTTTATATTTATTTTATAGCGTTAGTGTTTATTCGATATTTACTGAGCGTCAAAAGTGAGTAAACACCTAAATGATTTCTCGAGTTATGTACATGGAACTGAAACCAAAAAATAAACAAAAATTGAATTCCAATAATACAAAATAAAATTTGTATTTAATAGCAATAAATCGAAACCAAAATAAAAATTCAAAAACGAACTAATGCTTTTTACCCAATAAAAACTAAATAAACTTCATATTTTACGCGTCAAAAGTAAGTAAACATCTGTTATATCTTAAAATTATTTATAAACATACTACCTTAAGTAAACGACTGGGTATTTCATTTGATCACCTTTAGACTTCATAACATCTCTTAGTCGGCGTGACATGGAAACAACAATGTTATTTCTAACATCGGAGGATATCTGGGACAGTTCTTCAATTAAAGCCTTTTCAGGTCATCTTTGTTCTTGATGGCCCGTTTGTGAAATTTTCCGGTCCAAATGATCCCAGAAATGTTGTATCGGGCTTAGGTCTGGCGATTGGGGAGGGTGCTCGAGGTTCTTTGAGGTCCTATAAAGTATTCATTCTTTAAGGATCTGCTAGGTATCCTTAGGATCACTGTCCTGCTAAGAGATCCAATTGCTAAGCATCCCTAATTTGCTTAAGGTCTTGAAGAGTATTGCTTAGGATGCTTAGATAGTCTTGATTATTTATTGTACTTTCAATGAAAACGAGATTCCCGATCGAATATGCTGCCATACATCCCCACATCATCATGTTTTACTGTGCTTCTTATATTCTGTTTATGATGTTTTCTTACTTCTGACGCGTTAATATGGAGAAGGTTTTGTTTTTATTAGGAAAATCTGTAAGAGGCTATATTTTGAATTTTTAGTTGTGTTTTGATTTATTTTTATTGATTTTTATTATTAGAATCCATTGTTTATTTGTTTGTTCGAATTCCATGTAACTGCAGAAATCATATTGGTGTTTACTAACTTTTGACGCTCACTGTATATGTATTTTTTATTTTTTGACCTGTGTGGTTTTGGGATTAATTGTAGATTACATAGTATTAATTAGTTAGATTAGTGCTTACGAGTTTGAATAATTTTTACCTACGAGTTTTTAAGAATTTATTTTACCTTAAAATAATTATTATAAATTTGTACTTCAGAAATAAATATAAAACATAATAATAAAATAAAAATAATATTAATAACAATAATATAATTTAAATGTAAATGTTCATTTACATATACTTAGTTTTAAGAACTAATATCGCTTTCATAGTCGGTTGAAGAATCGTCACCTGGATTAATCATAATTGAATCCGAAATTGTGTCCCACGTCAGGTCGTTAGAAAAGTATTCTTCCTCAGTTCTTATGGCTTTTTCACACACTTTTCGCCAGTCTTCAGCCGTTATTTTTGAAAATTCTTCCTCTGCTAATTTTTGAACATCCAATAAATTGAATGTTGTGTTTCGTGAACCTACTCTTGCCTTGACAGTTTCCAAAATATTTTCAATGCGATTGAGATCTGGATGATAGGGTGGTAAGCGTAGAACCTCATGTCCCATGCTGTGAATGATATTGTCAATCTTATGCTTTGGGTTGTGTGTAGCTCGGTGTCGTTTTATTACATACAGTTCAAGTTTTAACATCTGTGTAGTATGCGGAATATCGTCGCCTTTCTTTCTCAACCTCGTATCTGCAAAATTCTAGTTTTTTGTTTTTTTGCAGATTTGGCATCATTCCTGCCCGCCTCATAAATGTAACGAACCCGTATCTGAATAGCAATCTCAAGTTAGCCGTAATAGACGATGCAATTTCCTCTTATCGAACTTCCTTTGTCCTTATTTACTGCAAGAAACTCATAACTCGCTGTTACGAGGTTTTCAACAATACATCGTTACCCAAACTCGAACATACGAGGTTGTTGCTCTTCATAGATTGCAAGAGAGACCAAAGATATTACTGTTGTCTCGTTTTAAAAAGAAGATTTAAATAGAGTCAAAACTTTTTCTTAAATTCTTATCGTATAACCGTCAAATTTACCGTAATGAGAGTGGTTTGTGCAAGCTTTGTTGATTTTCTGGCGGCGCCGTGTTTTGTGAAATCAATGTGATTTTCTTCATCGCATTTTCGTAAAATATCTATAAATCGGTACCTAAGTGCTTTTTTTACCATCAGTAAATTTCTTAACCGAAAAGAAACCGTAAACAGGTGATATCTATAAGATGAAAAGGTGGAGCAGGGGTGCAGAGTTGGTGAATTTGGCAAGAGGAAACGCTAATGAAAACGAAGCATCTACCTCGAAAAAGAACACACCTGGTAGGTATATCATGCATTTATTCCTCCATTTTTCTACTAATGGCATGAAATGTGCTGTATTTACTTTTATCGTCTTCAAAATTATAATAGAGAAGGAGGAGAATTTCGTTTTAGATGAAAAGACTGGCCAGTTTGTTTTTCAAGATGCAAAACCGACAACAAGCGATATTATCAATGACGATAACTGTATTTTGGATGAAACAACTGGCGAACTAAAACAAAAACCTCCTTCTTTAAGCCCAGATAACGATGATTCTCAATGTGACTTTTCTGCTTCGACTGACGATACAGATTATAAATACAGCGAATGTTCCAGCAATTCAACCGACTTTGACACGTCTTTGAGGACATTAGATGAAACCAGTGGTCTATGTTCTTACAAAAAAGCCAAGAAAGGCCAAGGAAATAAAATCAGATGGTTGCGAAATCAATTGAAACGTAGAAGACAAAAGGGAAAACAGTATACTTCAGTAAAAAGAAAGATAGGTGAGGGGATTATTGGAATGGAAGTTCGGAGACAAAGAGCAATGAAACCCAAATGTAATTCAGTGAAATGTGGTAATAGTAAAACCAGAAAGTGTCAAGAAATAACAGAAGAGGACAGAGATGAAATTTTTCATACATTCTGGGACGTTTTATCTTGGGAGCAACGAAAATTGTATGTTAACTCGATGGTTGTGCTCAAGCCTGTTGGAAAACAAACCACAAGCGTTCCAAGTAAGAGATCTCGTACGCTCGAGTATAATTTAAAAGTTAGTGTTGAGATGAAAGCTGTGTGTAAAAAAATGTTTATGAATACACTCTGTATCGGTGAATGGTCCGTTTTAAATTGGGTCAAGAGTGCTAAAAACGAAATCTGTATGACGAATAAAGCCCCAAATGTGAACAGGCTCAAACCCATTAATATTACCAAAAATGAGCACATCAAAACATTTTTGAATGCAGTCCCTAAAATGCCATCACACTATTGCCGAAAAAGTACAAGTAAACAGTACGTTGATGTGGATTATGCGACTTGGATGGAACTATATAAAACTTACGAGGTTTACATGAGAGACAACAACATCCCTTATGAAGAAAAAGCTTCCTATAAATGCTTTTTGGCAATCGTACATGATATGAATCTTGGTCTTTATAAACCCAAAAAGGACCAGTGCGATTTATGCTACGCATTTAAAAATGGTAATATTGAAACAGGGGAGTATGAGGCGCATATTCAAGCAAAAGAAAGAGCAAGACAGGAAAGAGATTCCGACAAAGAAAGATGCTTGAAAGGTGAGGTACAGATATTTACTGTAGATTTACAGGCTGTACAAAATATTCCCATGATCTCTGCCGGTGCGCAATATTTTAAGTTGAAACTATGCGTTCATCAATTTACCTTATACAATGAGAGAGATGGCAGTGTACTTTGTTATGTATGGCACGAGGGAGAGGGTGGCGTCGATTCAAATGTTTTTGCATCATGCATTATCGACTTTTTGGAAAGATTGGAAGATAAAACCAAACCAATCATTATCTTCAGTGACGGCTGCTGTTACCAAAATCGAAATGTGACTCTGTCAAATGCTTTACAAAACTTCGCTATTAAACATAAAGCTGAAATTTATCAGAAATATTTAGCAGTAGGACACACCCAGATGTCATGTGATTCGGTCCACTCTACTATTGAAGTTAAAAAAAAAACCAAAGAGCTCTTCGTTCCTGCAGACTTTGTACGGATAATTAAAGAAGCAAGATCTGCAAAACCATATCAAGTTCGCTACCTAAGTCATGAGTTCTTCCTTAATTATGGAGCAGCAATCAAGTACTACAAATCTATACGACCAGGGAAGAAATCTGGTGATCCTTGTGTAGTTAATATCAGGGCAATAAAATACACACAATTTGTAATGCATTACAAGGTAAACTTCGACGAAGATTGGAAATTGTTGCCTCAACGTTTCGACAGCATTGCCTCACGTGAAGTTGAAAGACTTTACAATCAACCCTTACCAATCACAAAAAAAAAAAAAAAATGGATGATCTTCAGAGTTTAAAAGAGCTCTTACCAAAAGACTACCACTCCTTTTATGACAATCTGACTCATGAAGAATGATGCTCCAATACATTTATTAAAACTTGTTAGTTCTTAAAACTGTTCTTTCTTTTGGTATAATAAATAAAAAAAATGTTCTTGGATCTTTTACTACCTGTTTGAACGCAACAACCTCGTATCTCAAATTTACGGTAAAACGATTGTACTGGAACACTTTATACTGTAACCTCGTATCTGAAAATACTTCTCTTACATGGAGTGAGTTGTTTAATGTAGCATTGAATCACCTGCAAACCATGCGTCTTGTAAGTTTAAACGAAATGACATTCACAAATTTTGTCAAAAAAATTCTATTACAAAATAATACAGTTTTTTTTCTCTACTGTAAACTTGATGAAAGACAGATACGAGGTTGAGAGGTTGAGAAAGAAAGGCGACGATATTGTTTTCGGTTAACCATTGTATCATCTCGGATTTCTTGCTAGCAGAAGTAATTTGTTTTTCTTCTAATTTATTGTGGTACGAGGTTCCTCCAAGTTATTCAAAACTTGTTCTTGGATCCATTTGCAGAAATTTTCGAAGTTCATGTCGTCATGATAATCTCCCGTTTCCTGCCAGATTTGAATAAAAGTAAGTATTTTTTCACGAAACCTTTTTCACCACCTGCATGCCCCATTATCAGCCTCTGTCGCTTTTAAATTGGCGTCTTCAACCCACTGCTACTGTAATCAGTCCAAGCTCGTAAACACTAATCTAACTAATTAACACAAAATTAATCCCAACCCTACAGGTCAAAAAATAAAAAATGTATCAAATATACACTAACGCCCCCGGAACCTTTATGTTGCTAAGCCACAAATCATAAAACATAGAAATAAACAATAATCCCTAAACTTTTTGTCAATTAATCCTATATCGCAGCTCGCAGGTAGTTTTTTATGCCTAACCCAATTGCATTTTGCAATAGACTTATTTTTTTATTGTAGGTGCACTGAAATTTGTCCCAATAAACCAAAAATTATTAATTTTATCTTTTCGAACCAAAATTTACACTTCAAAATCTTTTCTTTTTATCTCACCAGAGATGAAGTAGTTTTTTAGACATCAAGCTATGAAAGAAAAATAAACCATGATCATATCTTATTCAAAGCAAGTCCATCGCTGGAAATTCATTTCTATTTTACTGTGAGCGAAGCTATAAACAAAACTCACCCTCCTAAGTGCTTCAGTTCTTTCAGAATTAAAGAGAATTGGTTCAAACAATATCCTGATTGAGGCTTAGGACAGGAAAATAGAGTTTTTGTAAATTCAGCGCTCACATAGCCAAAATACTAGACGGTTTGTTTTCTGATTCGTTTTTGGTTGTAGGTAACTTTTCGTATTAGGTATGTTTTTATGCTTTGAGGATTTATACAAGTTTAACCTGTTGGTTGGAGCACAGATATATTACGAATCCGAGGAATTCGCTCCGATATTTATAAATTTTTTAATATAGAAAAATATTTAAAATTCAAGATTTAGTATTAAATTTCCTAACCAAAGTAAATTAATACACTTCACCAAATAATAATGGGAACTACCTATACCTATAAATGTTTTGCAGTTTTTTTAGTCTTTTTCGAAGGGCTGTAACTCTGTGAAAAGTGGTCGTATTGGGATGAAACCAAAAGCGCTTTAAAGATATCTTTTTCTTATTTCAGAAAATAAGAACTATCCATGGTCAAACATTTTCCCTTTTCATTTTTTAAAGGGCTTCATTGACTTGAGATTATTTATGATTCCATCAAATTAATTAACCCAAAAAAATATAGTCTCGAATTAAAAAAAGTACTTCTGTCTTTGACCACCAATTTACCAGCAAACATTGAAATTATAATAAAATGAGCAGTTTTGAAAACATGAATAAATTCTTTATAGATATTGGATTGTTTGAAACAATTTATGGAGATAGTTGATTTTTTACACTTTACCGCTATATTCAACAAATGTTGGCTACTGGTATGGGTTTGTTTTTTTTTTTTAAACAAGCAGATAACGAATGTTCTTTTAAATTTTTAAATTGATTGATCAAACCGTTTGTCCATACCAAATGTCCAAATTTGTACAAATTAATTAAAGGATCGAAAAGTTTTAATTAGAATATTATTCTACTGTTCCTAAATATCTATTATGTAATCATCAAAATGATAACGATTGTCATTCAATCTTTTTCACAATTTTGCATTATTTACGAGTATACTTATCTTCTTCTTAGACTTGAAGTTTCCATTGGCTGAAACAAATGTTGTCGAAAAAGTTTGTCATTTTCATTTCCAATAATATCATTATATTTTAACTTTCCTTTGTATACTACTGATCTACTTTTTAGCTTCTATTTTATAATCCATAGACGTAACAGATAAAGATATCTTAGCCGCTATCAAGGAATTTAAAAACATACCGATAAATAAATAACCTCTTATGCCGTGCATTGAAATCATCTTTATTTTTTCTTATTTCTCAATAAAAAATTTAAAATGACTATCTGCCTGCCCTCTGGAACAAATCTGCAGTCCTTTACAGTGTTTTCCACTTCAATGGGGATATCCAAATTTTGGGACGGAACTTCCAGACCTCGCTGCTCCAAGTCATTAGTTTCAACGTTAGCTAAAACTGTTGACGTAGAAGGAAGATTTTTCAAAATATGTTTTTTAATATATATGTATTTATGTATGTACCATACCTGCAATCAATATGAAAAAAGCAAGTTTTGTTTTCTTTTGTTTTTAATTTTTGTGTGATCACAATCAATCTCAGTCAAGAAACAAAAACCAATTTCATCAAGTAATTTCAAAATTATTCACAATCAGTCAACTACAAACCTACCCATTGTAGTCGCAAGTAAAACATGGCAGACATGTAAGCTAAGCTTTAATATAAACGACCTTTATATTGATTTTTCAATATTTGTTTTTGTGTCAAAATCATTGAAAAAAAAACCGAAAAATGTGTACACATTTTTATTTTATTTTTAAAAATGTTGACACCAACATCATTGAAAAACCAATATTTGGCTTTGTATATCATATAACGGTCGTCTTATTATAGCTGGGCCAGATTTGCCTATTATCCTTTGTTGAAAATTATCTCATTTCGAAATTTCCAACGAAATTGCATCACTTGGCCTAATGAAAACGTAGTAGCCAGGTAGGTATTACATATATATTTTCTATTTGAGCGTACACCAAGTAAAAATTGATTATTTTTGCGCTTTTAATGGTACAGACATTAATTTTCAATAATTTTTTTTGATTTTATTTTTATTTAAATTAATATTTAAGAACTGATACGAGTATTTGAAAGAAAAACTTTTACAACAGTAAACAAAACAGTGCAACAATTAAAATACTAAAAAATGCATTATTTCAACTCACAAAATTGAGCGTACATTTATACAAAACTTAAAAAACAAACAAAAAATGCAGTATAATTTTCAAATTCAATATTTTTTGTTATAGCCTTTAGTATCTACCACTGCTCTTAATTGACGAGGCATTGATTCCACCATTATTTTAAGTGAAGGATGGAGGAATACTTTCCAACACATGTTTCACCTTTTCTTTCAACTCGATTTTATTTTTTTCATTAACATTTTAAAGTTTTTTTATTTATTTTCCCAAAAAATAATCAATGAGATTGAGGTCCTTTGATTCAGATAGAGTCCTAAGCTGATTCTTGACGTTATAATGCCACCATTCCCTTACAACAAGCGATGTGTTTTTGGGGTCGTTGTTCTGTTGAAAATAGAACTCTGTAGGTAAACTCAGCTGTTCCGCTGATTGGATCATATTTCTTTTGACGATGTCAAGAAACTTTCATCTATCCATAACGGTTTCTATAAACTCGAAAGTTCGTGAGCCACTAGCAGCTATTGAGCCCCACAATATACAACAACTACCTTTTTGTTTAACAGTACGAAAACATTTTTTTTTTTTAATTCTGTGCCTGGCTCTCTCTAAGCGATCTGCCTGCCATCAGGACCAAATAAGTTTATTTTCGTTTCTTCAGTAATCAAAACACTCTCCAAGAAGCTTTGTTGATTATTAATATGTTTTGTAGCGAACTGTAACCGTTTACTTTGATTACTCAACGAAATGAAAGCTTTTTTGCGAGCAACTCTTCCGTTTAGATTTTTTGCGTAGGGCGCATCGAACGGTTTCGTGATTTTTTATAATGTCGGCCTTTTTATGATATCCGACGCTTAATTTGGAACACTTGTTTTTGGATTTTGGATTGGCATAATAGCATAATAAGCGATTCATCGTATTGAAACGGATTTTTTTCGACATCTACCAACGCTATTAAATAGCATGCTATCAAAAAGATATTTGTTAACGATTTTTTGGACAGTCGAATGTGTTCGCCCGATGATTTCACCAATTTACCGCAAAGATTTTCCTTTGGAATGCAAGTTTGTTATAAGTTTTCTTGTAGAAACGTTAGAAATTCGGTTTGTTTTCGTTTTTCTTTCATTTTTTTTTATAATCTACACACGCTCGAGGGAATATGATTACCCTTCAAATGTTTCAACACAGCGTGGGCGTGAAGTTACGAAGAGAAAGAAGGATAGGAAAGATGTGTGGCACGATGTTCTGAGACTGAAGGTGGTTGTCTCAGATTTTGTATCTCCAAGGATGGCGGCTGAACTAAAGCGGAGAATTGCCGTGTCTTTTTTCTATGTCCCTTATAATTCGCATTATTTTATTCGTTTTTCATCCTTGTTGGGCATACTAGTTTAACTCAATCACATGTTGTTAGTGTTATGCCTAAATAACATGTAATGAGTAAACCAGCAGCCCATTGATGACAATTTATAGAAGGTTTTAATGGAATTAAAGACAACAGACGACGGCAGGGATCGAACCTGTGATATTGAGGTTGACAGGCGAGCATACAACCATCGCGCCACGGCCACCCCCAAACAAATTAACAAATTACTAAGAAAAATAAAAAAACCGTAGGCTAAAATGTCGCGAGGTAAACTAGAATGTATTATAATATATACTGCAAAGTAAAATACTACAGCTAAGGTAGGGTTAATTTAGGATCATACGATTTTACAATGCTTGCTAACAGGGTGTACGCTCATTTTGGTGAGTAAAAATAATGCATTTTTTTAGTATTTTTATTGTTGCACTGTTTTATTTACTGTTTTAATAGTTTTTCTTTCAAATATCAGTTCTTTAATATTTAAATAAAAATGAAATAAAAAAAAAATCTTGAAAACTAATATTTGTACCATTAAAAGCGCAAAAATAATAATTTTTGCTTGGTGTACGCTCAATTTTGGGAGTAACTGTATAGATTTTAGATTAGATTAGATTTTTATTCAATGTAATAGTTGTACAGTTGTTATTACTGAAAAAAAAGAACAATTGAATAATTAAGGCATGACAATATCTGTCGTTTGCCTGAGTGGCACATTAGATAAGTTTTACAATAATTTAAATTTTGAGAGTAAATTAGTAAATATATATACATATATAATTATGGTTTTTGTTTAAATAAGTTTTACCATAATTTAGATTTTGAGATAAATTTTAGCAAATATAATTATTATTTTTGTTTATTTTTTTTTTTTTTTTTTTTTTTTATGAGCTTTTAGTTTAGCAAAAACAAAACAAATTTTTTTTTTTTTTTTTTAGACTATTAGTTTAGTTAAAACAGCACAATAAATTAGTTTTAAATAGTTGTAATTTTAAAAGCTTTCTGAGATTATCCTTCCTCTGTAAGCGTTAGCCTTTTGATAGTACTGTATATCTTTTGGCCATAAATTAAAGGCTTCTTTTTTTATAGGCATTATACTTTTGCAGATATAATGTTGAAAAAAATATTTAAAGGTATGTGACAAAAAGATTTGCCGGTAAACAAAAGAAAACAGTAAGATAATTGCTATTATAACTTTCATAAGATTATAAGTAAGTATATGTATGTTCACATAATTTTCAAACCGCAAAGTACGCAATTTGAAATTGCAATTAAAAGTTGAATAGGTACCTAGTGTTTAATTCACTTCACATAAATAAATAGCTAATCCGTTTATTAAAATTGAACTTCATAGATAGAGTTACGAATTCAAATCATATTGAATCGGTAACAAAGAATTATGTGTAAATTTTCTCCTATTTGCGAACGGTCATTTTATCCCACTCATCACCATGACATGTCACATGTGGAATATGTCACCACCGAAAACATAAAAGTGATCGATTTTACCCTCTTTACTTAGTTATATAAATCGCATTCATTCACAAAGTAATAATGTTAATCACTGACCAGGATAAACATGTACTTATCTAATGTATTTTTCTGGTACATCCATTAACTACCTACGCAAAATTAAATCAAAACAATCCTTCAGCAAAGATAAAAAACATTTCAATCACGGGCGAGGCGTTGCACCACTACATTACATTTGTACCTACCTTTCGGAAAAAAAAACAACACAAAATCTATTGTATATATTTATATGCATATGTCTCTAATTCTATACACAATATCGTAGATTTAATTTCTTCCTTCATGTATACACTCGTTGACAAAAAAAAATTAATATCACTACCTATCGCGATTTACATAATATTACTATAATATGTGTACCTAATATGGCTTTCCATAGAAGAAACAAAAAAAAAAAAACACAGTAGAAGTGATGAGAGTTCGCAAACAAAAAAATACAAGAAAACAAAATATATGTAGGTACTCGTATAACAGCGAGTGTGTGATAGACCTAGACTACATACTTACCCTTTTTACTTGCGATTTATAGGTACCATAAGGCAAGTTGTGCAAGCAAAAAAAATCGAACTCGAGATTTCGATCAAAGTTGACATTACGATAGCGAAAACTAAAAAAATTGGTCTCTCAATTCTGTCTGTCTGTCTTTTCGAATACAGCCTCAGCCGATTTTCTTTAAGCTTGGTAGATAGTATTTTTAAGGGTTGGGGTCAAAATTCTGCCGGGGTCAAAATTCTTTTGTCAAAATTCTGCTTTCAAAATTCTGCTTTTCAAAATTCTGCTTTCAAAATTCTGCTTTTCAGAATTCTGTTTTTCAAAATTCTGCTTTTCAAAATTCTGTTTTTCAAAATTCTGTTTTACAAAATTCTCCTCTCGCTTGCATAAGCGAGATGTTTAGACGGGGTTGGGGTCAAAATTCTGCCGGGGTCAAAATTATATTGAAAAACAAACAAATAAAGAGAATAATTAAAAAGAGAACAGATCTCAGCCATGTAGGTTATCTAAAGCGTATTGCTAAGAATATTAATCTCTCCACTTTAACGTAATTTGCTTTTCGTTTTTTAATTGTTGTTATTATTTTTTGTTTACATTTTGTTTTTGTTGTTGTTATTTTTGCTCTATTTTCAGTTATTGTTTATAATTATTAAAAGACGAAATTTTGATTTTTTTTTGTTAAAATTGAAACAAAAACCATGGTAAACTGACTTTTCCGTTAATAAATATACTATTAAAAAAAAAAGCAGAATTAGCAGAATTTTTTTTTTAATATAAATTTCCAGAATTTTGAAAAGCAGAATTTTGTAAAGCAGAATTTTGAAAAGCAGAATTTTGTAAACCAGACAAAAAAAAAACCAGAATTTTGAAAAGCAGAATTTTCGTTAAAAAAGCACAATTCTGAAAAGCAGAATTTTGAAGCCAGAATTTTGACCCGATCCCTATTTTTAATTTTTTTCCCCACACGTTTTTTTCTTTTTTTTTAAGATTTCGATTTTTTCCGAAATTTTATAAATATTTTTTTTTCTTAAAAATTAGATTAAAAGAAAAGATTAAAAAACAAAAATCCAAAAAATTTTATTTAGTTAAAGGAAGGAAATGGTCGAAAAAAAATTTCAAAAAAATGATTATTTTTGGTACCCACTTTCGAACCATTTTTTTGGATTTTTGATTTTCTAAGAAACGGTACAGCCGATTTTGATATTTTTTTTATGCTAAAGCAGTTTGAATTTTACTGTTTTCAAATTTTGCGAACATTTTTTTTTTGGATTTAAAAACAAAATTCAAATTTTTTTTTTTTCAAAACTCAATATTTCAAAAACCCCGTGCTCGATTTTTCTAAAACTTGATAAATAAAAGTTTTTTAATATAAATTACTAGATGTAAGAAAAAAAAATTTTGCTAAAACTTTTTTTCTTCCTATTAATTTTACGATCTTAAATTTAATAAAAAAAAATTTGAAATTAAGATATTACAGCTTGTATCTACCATAGAACCATTTATTCAAATTCTAAATTTCTCATTATCGACATAACGGATCTTAATGCGCGGTTACTCGACCTGCAGTCAGCTTCGCAGAAATGATGAGAGGAGGACCAGCACCAACACCAGCACCCCCAAAGACCACACTTCGACCAGCTGTGCCAAGGACCATGGCTACAAAAACTCGACCAGCCAAAACACCAGCCCCGGTAAACCTCAACAATGAAGTGCCGAGGATCTTTGGTTCCGACCTGCTCACAGTCATGGGTAAAGCTAGGAGCGCGGTCCCACAAAATTAAGCTCAGCTTAGCGTTGTAGAGAAGTCCGTTGCACTGGCCACCTTCCTCTTCCAAATATGCAACTAAAGACCCTACGAATACTACGAATAGTGAGGTATAACGTGAATTTGTTATACATCATGGTAAAAAGGACGTCATTCAACATGTCTATTAAGAAAAAGATCCCCGATATTGCACTCATCAGCGAAACCAACGTGACAAGGAGGAATAACATCAACATCACCGGATACAAAACCTACCAGCAAGACAAAACGGAGAACGAAGAGGGACGGCCATCTTTGTAAGGAATAAGATTTCACCCAACACCAATGAAACCATCATCACATGACTACAAACTAGTGATGTCACCGCCATCCGGATACGACTAGGAAGAGGACTAGGACAGTCATCAGTGCATACTTCAAGTGTCGCTCCACCGCTGAAAATATAGATAATGACCTGCATATTCTCAACCAGACTCTTAAGCAGACTCATTGGCGGCGACTTTAATGCGAGGCATCATCAATGGCTGGACACCACTATCGACTCCGAAGGAAAGGCGATCATAGACTGGATCAATATCAACAGCGAAGAGTACTCATTGGTTGTTGTGTCACAGCCAAAGCCTACCTTTCCTAGGACTCCATTGACTCTAGATTTTTTCTTACTAACCTCTAATTTTAATTATTTAATTCCAGAAATCATCAACTACATTTGCTCAACCTTACCCAGTGACTCAGACCATGAAGCAGTAAAGCTCTCCATTAACCTCAGCCAACCTGTTCTTTTGACAACAGTCCCACCTGTGAACTACGTCAACTACAGGCGACTGGATATTGAAAAAACTCCAGAGGGACATAGAAGACAACGTCTCACCACCCTCCAATAGGAACCTAAGAAATGAGGAAATTGACAGTGCCATCGACCACACACACACCTAACACCTAACCCATCAACGGACCCAGTGTTTCTGGAAGAAATCAGGACATCCGTCCAGCTGACTCTACAGTCAAATTTGGAAGGAGTGGAGTTTGACGACCATCTTTCAGCTAGTTGCCCAACGGGCACCCTTCAACTATGCTAACCAGAGGAAATTGCGGAAATCATCGTCAATTCCAAGCCAAAGAAGTCAACAGGACCGGATGGAGTCTCCAACTACGTCATCAAAAGGCTTCTACATGCAGTGATAATACTAATCACTATCATCATAAACAACTGCGTCACAACTCCTACTTACCTCATAAGTCGAAAACGGCAAAAATCGTGGCAATTCCGAAGAAAGGCGCTAAAAGTCTGGTTTCAAACTATAGGCCTATATCCCTCCTCAACAATATCAGCTAAATTCTGGGAGAAGTCATACTAAGGAGGCTCAAGAAGTACTGCAATGAAAACAACATCATCTCAGACATGCAGTTTGGCTTCCGTTCAACACTGCATCCGTTACTAAAGTTCGAGTCTGATGTCTCCTCAGCACTCAACAGCCATCGTGCCACTGTAGGATGCTTTTTGGATGTCGAAAAAGAATTCGACAATCAACAGCGTATGGATAGAAGCCCTTATCCATAAACTTCGAGTACTTGGATTACCTTTACCACTAATAAAAATATTATTTTCTTTTCTCTCTTTCAGAAAATTCTTCGTTCAGCTAAACAGCTGCAAGTCTTCAATTAAATCCATCAAAGCTGGAGTCGCTCAAGAATCGAAGCTGGGTCCCTTCCTATATAGCCTGATAACGTGTGATAAGCCCGTGCCAACTGACTGCGAGAACCTGCTTTTTGCTGACGACTCGCTGACCTACGCCTCATCGGTAGCGCCAAAAATTGCAGCTCGGAGAAAGGAAGCCCACGTCTCAAGTCTCTACAATTACTACATAAAGTGGGGTATCCGAATAAACACTGCCAAATCTGAGCTTGTGTGTTTCAGGAGACCCACCATCAATGGCAACCGATGTCGTTCAGCAGCCACTTGCAGAAACCTGACCGTGAAGCTCCACGATGGGTCCACTTCAACGAGCTGTCCAAATTCAACCCGCACTCAAGGCAGGTACTAAGGAAGGCCAACTTCGAGTTTCACCGCTTGCACCCATTGCTAGTCAGAGAAACCGGACTAAGCCAGCCAGTGAAACTACTCATATACAAGCAGCTTATCTGACCCGTCATCAGCTATAATTTTCCTGCATGGTACTCCATCTCGAAGACAGTAATGCAGAAGTTCCAACTCTTCGAAAGGAAAATTCTGAGGATAAGCAACGGACTTATCTTCGATCTACAGCGAAAGAACCACTACAGCAACGAAAGAGTCTACGAAGAAGCCAAAATCAAGCGACTGGACAAGTTTCTCGTGCAATTAGCAAGAAAGCTTATACATAGCACCTCCAACCACCCAGACCCGCTAATGAGAAGGATGACCACCCAGGAACGACATCCAGAGCCTAGATACCTTAGTGCTTTGGATATATTAGAAAGGATCTCAGCCGACAACGAAGAAGCAGTACGATTTTACGCTGACGCGGAGTCAGCATACCACCGTGGCTGAAAACATAAACAAAAACAAACCACCAACAAACCCACTAACTGGACAATCGGGACTTAATAACCCGAGAGATAAACCATGCCATAATTTTAATTTAAAATAACTAGTCATGTTTATTATAGAGATGAGCCAAAAATCACGAACTGCTACTTATTCGCAGCTAATGAAAATTCACATTCACAACCTGTTAACAACTTGCGAATAAACTGTGAATGGCTAAACTGTGAATGAAAAAATATCTCATCGCCATTCACAACATAACATCATACATCACACAACTGCGAATAGTGAAACCGTGAATGTGAAACTACATTCGCATCGCATTCGCAACCTTGTGAATTGATATGAATTGGTTGTGTGGTTGTGAAAGCAGGAGATAAGAAGTTGAATTCGGTTGCTGTGACGACAAGTAGGTAAGATAGGTAAGGTAGAAAAAGGGTTGTAAGCTCGAAAATAGAATGTATTATACACGTGTTTGACTGGAAACTAAAAAAATGCGCTCGGTAGGTCCAGTCTATTTAGGGGTGTAATTCAGTTGTAAGTTGTAACAATATTTTGTATGATACATTCATGGTGGGTTTATATTTTTAATGGTTGCAAATTGCAATCTGTGTTTTTCGAACCGTTTGTTGCCTTGTAGGCAGAGTTGCCGGATAGAAATATTGTAAGGTATTACTGCAGCATAAAAAGAGGAGTATTTGGAAAAAATAGTAGTACAGACATTTTTTTAAGGGTACATCATAAATAAGTGTGTGCACCAAAATATATTTTTAAATCTTATTTAAAAAAATAATCAAGAAAAAAAAATCAGTTAAAAAAAATATAAATCAATAAATTAATTATGTATTTTAATAACAAAAGTAAAAATATCTTTTCAATTGTAAAGTGTTAGATATTTTAGGTCTTTAAAAATAAAATCCACGGCTGGGTCTCAAGAACTAGCACCAATGTAATAGACTACGAATTTTAAGAACGAATGTTATTTGAGAAAAGTGTTCATATGGATACAATTATTTTTTAAATTCTTTTAGTAATAAAAGCATTGTATATAAAACTTATAGTATTATCAATAAGAGAAATATTGTGGCGACATCTTCTAAATTTAATAATAAAATATTCTCTTTTTACTTCTTGTTTTGTATCTACTCTCTATTGTAAAATCAGCGCTAATTTCAGCTCCACCACAGGCTAGCGTTCGCAATACTAAATTACGCTCCATGATAATACTATAGGTTATGTATACAAAGATAAGAGATCATAAAACAGAATGCTGTTCAAATTATGTTAAGACAAAAGTTATAAGCCGTTGTAGTGGTTTATTCAAAAAAATAAGCTTTTATGTATGACATTTTTAAACTAAAGTTTTTATAATTGTACGATTGAAAATTAAATTTCCAAAATAATATCGTTTTGGAAATATCGAATTTTCTAAAAAACACTCTTTTTCACAAATTCAAAACATTTTTTTTTAAGTTTTTTTTAAAAAAATTTTAAGCTTCTTAGAAGCATCTCTAGATAAATTCAAAATTAGAAAAAAAATGGTTTTATAGCAAGTACAAGCTGTAATATCTTAATTTAATTTTTTTTTGTTGCTCAGGAACGGCTAAGTGCGATCGCCACATCCGTGCCTTGCTAGAGGTTGTTTTCGAGAGCTAGGCAAATTGTATCGGAGAGTAGAACCCGACTAATTTAATTTGTCACAGTGAAGTGAATCCTGTTTTTTGTTTACTTTTAATTTCGACATACCTACTTGATTCTGGGTAAATAAAGTAACAATCGAAGCCAGCGGTTTTAAAGTTCCTTGTTTTAACTTTTTTTTTGTTTTTGCATAACGTTGTGCAATAAATAATGAATTAACTCTATTAAAAAAAAAAAACTTTAATTCTCTATAATTAAATGAATTAAAACACGAAAAAATCGCTTTTTCTTTAAAAACTCTCTATTTCAGGTAAGCAGCGTCTCTATTTGTATGAGATTTTGCATGTTTGTGTTTTACTTTTCAGTACCCACTGAAAGTCACGGAATGAAATTCACAGTTTACATTCACAGTTTATATTCGCAGTGAATGAAAATTAGCATTCACAGTTATACCTGTGAATGCGAATTCACGACTCAGCTCATCTCTAGTTTATTATAATTGTTATAATTTTAGAAACAATGTCATAGCTTAAGTAGGGGGTTACTATGTGCCAACAAATTTTTTATATTCATATTATCCTTAAGTTTAAGTTTTCCAATTGTAAATATTTAAAGTTTAATAAAAAACCTTCAAAACCCTTGAAAACCCTTACTCTTCTCTAGTCAAGTCGTTTGATCTTCAAAGACTGGCATTTAAAAGACACCAATCAATAAATTATTTTGACTTTTCGGATAGGTTTGTCTATTTTTATCTCTTGTTAATATCTTCTTAAATTTTATTTACTTCTCCTCAAGCCTAATACCATTTATTGTTTAAGAACCAACTACTTGAAGATTTGAATAAATTTAATTTCTTAGCTTTAAAGCTAGACCGGTAATGACTAAGCCACTTTTCCTTTGGTAGGCTGTATCGTTGAATCGAAATATTGTATTTAAATATTTTCTTTCTTCGTGACCTTTTATTTAATTAAATAATGTTTATCCTTAAGCCCACTTAAGGATAAACATTATTGTATTTAAACTCAAACTATGTAAGCCATCTAATTTTTATTTTATTCTTAAATAGTTTTTTAGCTTTTGAATTTTTTTGAATACTATTAACTCACAATTATTTTTACTTTAATAAGAAAATACCTAAATAAAGTTCTTTTTGAAACACATTAACTATAATATTTTAAGTGTTGAAGTTGTATCATAATATTTATTTTCCATTTTAATTAAATTTCTTAGAAAATTGTCTCTGTTCCTCCGTTTGTCTTTGGCTACGCATTCTAGCATTTTATTAATTTGATGTGCAAATGAGTATAATGAGAAACACAAAAAAATAGGATTTTTTCGCAATTTCGAACCGATTGATGCGCACATTTCTAACGCATGATATCAAAAATAAAATAAAAATACTATATAAAGATTTACTTAATATTTTTAATATAATATAAAATACTTCAATTAAACATAATATAATATAATATAATAAAGGATGTCCGGTAATTCGTGTGCCATACTTTGGGATGTGATTCTTGGTCATATTTTAAGAAAAAAATTGTTTTACAGTAAAGTCTGATTTTAAACTTTGACATCACTTTTTGACGATTTAAAAAAAGGCTAACCTTGGAGTACCCTGACCCATGTTAAGGTCAATTTCTCTTCGGCACTAATGGTAGAGACCTTATTTTAGACTTTTTTATTAGTACAAATACTAACCTTTAAGACTATGTTTAAATTGAATGGTGTTCAATTTTTCTTACCCAAACAAAATTTTGAATTTGAGGTCAATTTAAAAAAAAAATGCGTGATAAACATAAAGTTTTCTTATTTTTATCTGATGAACAAAACAATAATAAATAAAAAACTCATTAATAAGTGCACCCAAAAACCCATACCTTTCATGATACTTGGGGAAAATATAAAGCAGGTAAAATTGAAAAAAAAAATGATTTTGTGCTCTGAGGTGCAAAGGGTTTCAATAAAACAATAATTTGTGTAGTTTAAACTATTTTTTTTTTCATATGCCTTATTGACCACCCCCTCCCCCCACCATAATGAACTTTTTTTCTTACGAATCGATAAAAAACTGTTTGCTGTTGATAAAAAACATCAAATTATGGAGGAGAAACACTTTTTTATGGTAAAAAAGTGAAGTATAAGGGGACTACCCACAGTACTATAACTAAAACTACTTTTTTATGGGATATTTGCTTTTATTGCTTGCTTACGCATTACGGCGTATAAACAGTAGACTGGGCCAAAAAAATTGACTATTTTTTTTTTTGAAAGATATATCGAGAATATCATTCAGAATGACAAAAAAAAATTTTCGTAAAAGTTTGAGCCCTTAATATCAATTTTAAGAGGGCTATCATCGCTAATTTTGATTTTTAGTCATAATTTCATGTTTTGCGTCAGAACTGACAAAACATTGAAGTAAAAAAAATTCATTTTGACTTACTTTTATATAAAATTAAATTCCCTACAAAAAAGGTCTAATTGAAAATTTTCCTCAGACAAGCCGTTTTTGAGTAATTAAGCTTAATAAATTGTTATTTTTCGTTAGTTACAAAATTCCAAATTAAAAAAGTAAAATCGAAGAAAAATAACAATTTATTAAGCTTAATTACTCAAAAACGGCTTGTCTGACGAAAATTTTCAATTAGACCTTTTTTGTAGGGAATTTAATTTTATATAAAAGTAAGTCAAAATGAATTTTTTTTACTTCAATGTTTTGTCAGTTCTGACGCAAAACATGAAATTATGACTAAAAATCAAAATTAGCGATGATAGCCCTCTTAAAATTGATATTAAGGGCTCAAACTTTTACGAAAATTTTGTTTTGTCATTCTGAATGATATTCTCATTATATCTTTCAAAAAAAAAAATAGTCAATTTTTTTGGCCCAGTCTAATAAACAGTGAGATATGTATGCCCCCCTGCTTGGGCACACTATAGGATTTGGGGTAGGTGCGAGGTTGGGTGTATGTAAGGTTTCTTTTGCATTTACAGAATCTGGATTTAAAGAAACTTTGAATTTACCCTATGGCCTATATTCAGTTTTTTATACTTCACTTTTTTTATGGTAAAAAAGTGTTTCTCCTCCATAATTTGATGTTTTTTATCAACAGCACACTTTTTTTATCGATTCATTAAAAAAAAAGTGCATTTTGATCGAATTCCGAATAAGGACCATAATAAGTGCTCAAAGTGCCTTTCTGTGTTTTGAATGCATGCTAGAGCCTGTTTTCGGATTTCATTTTGAATGTTTATTCTCGATAACTCTAGCCATACTTTTAGTGTTCCTTCTTAAATACGCTGTTCTAATTCAGTTAAAGTTGTTATTTCAGTTGAGTAAACAATTTCTTTCATTCGTCCCCGTACAAAAAATTCCAGTACAGTGAGATCGGGAGATTTTGCAGGCCAGTGAATTGGTTCATTTCTGCCTATCCATCCAATCCTTAACTTCACGAGCAATGTGGGCCGGAGCATCATCTTGTTAGAAATATGATGAAGCTAGTTGAAGCAGTGGAACATTCTCTAATAGGTCTGGTAGATTATTTTTCAAAACTCCAGATAGTTAGTAAAATTAATTCGGGGTGGTAATTTGAAAGTCCCTGCACACATATTGACACTGGATCTATGCTGAAATGATCTTTGTCGTCTTGAATGTGGATTACTCAAATCCCATGTATGGAAATTATGGAAATTCGTAATATCATCTCTTGTGAATTGAGATTCGTCTGTCCAAAGAATTCTGTTCATAAAATGGGTTGTCATCCAAGCTTCTCTCTAGCAACCAGTTACAGTAGTTACAAGTCCCTTTTTGTTGAAAGACCAATGATATCATACGAATGATGATAATTTAATGCAGTCCAAATAATAATTAAATAATAGTTTATTTATATTCTTAGAACATGTTGTTCATTGAAAAGATGAATATTGAGTGGAAAATAATATTCCAGTTTATTTATTATTATAAAACAAAAGTCTGAGCTATCTTAAAAATACTTTATAAAGTAGAAGCTGCTTACACTTAATTTAGAGTGTAGCTTTTACGTTCTCCAACACTCTTCCTTAAGCAGCTTCAGCCGAAAAATCTTGAAATACTTTCTTGCTCAAGGCTTTTGTGAAAATATCAGCAACTTTTTGTTTAGTGTTAGTATAAACAAGGTTCACTGTGTTTCCAATATGTTGATTAACAAATTTCCGACGTATTTCGATGTGTTTCTTCCCTTTAGTCATCTTTCTTTCCTCATTTCAAGCATATGAATAGCTGCTTTATTGTCAATAAATAAATCAGTAGGTTCTTTCATAGCGATTCCTAGCTCTTTCATTAGCCTTTGAATCCAACTTCTTGTATGCCAGTTACTGCCGCACGATATTCGGCTTCCACTGATGAAATATAAATTACTGTTTGTTTCTGAGTCATCCAAACTATAGGTCCTCCATATTCCACAAGTATTCCACTAGTTGAAAACATATGTGGTTCAGTTCCCTTAATTTGAATCCGTGTTTGCTTGTAGCTTCGCTTCACCTTCAAAAAATATTCCGAAATTGCTTGTTCCATTAAGATATCATAAAACACGTTCTATCATTTTCCAGTGACATCGTCTAGGATTACTGACTTGTCGGCTCAGGGAATTTATAGTAAAGCTTATGTCTGGTCTGGATATAGTTGATAAATAAAGTAAGCTTCCAATAACTTCACGATAAGGCTTGTTATTCAATGGGCCGTCATTTATTTGTTTTTCTGTTAATATTGATGGTTCAATTGGTGTTGTAACAGAATATGCTTCTTTGAATCCATACCGATCTAGCACTTTTTGAGTGTATTTTTGCTGTGTTACCATTAGTCCATTTTCTTTTACGTGAATT
The DNA here is from genome assembly GCA_963931855.1 of Philhelius festivus. Classification (NCBI taxonomy): domain Eukaryota; kingdom Metazoa; phylum Arthropoda; class Insecta; order Diptera; family Syrphidae; genus Philhelius; species Philhelius festivus. Next base: position 104,646,624 of record OZ007554.1, read on the forward strand.
TCCATTCCGAGATAATTTAATCTTCCTTCTTTTGGTTCTGTGGATTTCATTTTGAAGTTGTTTTCTAGCTCTGTTTATGACTGATAATAATTCCTAACCTCATTATAGAAAATACAAGGTGTCTTTTAATTGCAGTCTTTTCAAGGTTTTGGTAAATGTGGCATTCCAGTCCTTTGGAGTTTGTTTAAATCCGTAGAGACTTCTGTTAAGACGACAAACTCTTCCAGAATTATCATCAAATCCTTCTGGTTGTAACATGTATATTTCATCCGATAACTTTCCGTTAAGAAATGCTGTATTAATATCGAAAGTATGAATCTTAAGTCCTTTGTTGGCAGCATGACTCAATAATAAGCGAATATTTGCATATCTTGCGACCGGTGCAAAGGTTTGGTTGTGGTCTACCCCATGAATTTGATCGAAACCTCTAGCAACAACACGTGCTTTCAGGCGGCCATCTGCCTTTTCACGTAAAACCCATTTACAAGTCAGTGGCTTACGGTGTTTTGGTAGGTTTGCCAGCTCCCATACTTGCATTTGTTTTAGTGCTCCAATTTCATCTTCCATCGCTTTTCTCCATCCAGGATCTTTTAGTGCATTCTTTACTGAAATATCTTCAACAGCACCGATCATAGCATAATTACTATACTTTGGATGCGGTTTGATAGCTTGACGATTTCGTAGATCATATGTTGGATTTTCATTTCTTTCTTGATGCTCTGACAGAATATTTTCACTGCTTTCAAAATTCTCCTCCTGAGATTGATTTTGTCCTTCTTCAAGTATGTTTTCATTTGTTTCTTCGCTTGACCCCAATTCATTATTTTGTAAATTCTCCTCTTGCGATTGATGTTTTTCTTCATGAAATAGAAATTGAATTGAGTGCAATTTTTCTGGAGCTACTACATTATCTGGACTTGTATTAAAATTATTATCAGCTATATTATTTGTCTGACTTACTTTTTCTTCAAAGATAACATTACAGGAGATTTCGACATGTCTTTCGGTAGAAAGATAAACTCGATATCCATGCTCTTCGATATCATATCCGATGAATTTTTCTTTCTTGCTCTTCTTATCGAATTTCTGCCGTTTATTATTTTGAATTACGATATAACAATCACTTCCAAATGGTTTCATTGACTTAAGACTGACTTTACGACCAAACCATAATTCAGCAGAAGTTTTACCAGGAACACTACTATTTCCTGTTTGATTAATTGTAAAGACTGAATAATTTATTGATTCTGCCCATAAAGATGTTCCAAGACCTTTGACGTAAATTTCTGCTCGTGCCGCTTCAACCATGGTACGCATGTCTTTTTCTATCCTGCCATTCTGTTCTGGAGTATAAGTAACTGATCGTTCATGAAATATTCCAAGTTCTTTTTTTGATTTCTTTTCCATTGTCGGACATAATAACTTTGACTCTTCTTCCAAATTGATTTTCGACTTGATTCAAAAAAATGTTAAGCTTATCTATTGCTTCTGACTTATGCTTCAAGAAGTAAACTGTTCGAAATCGACTAAAGTCGTCTTTGAATAGTAAGAAATATTTGGCACCTACAAGTGATCGAACATTCATTTCACCAAGATCGACATGAACTCTGTCCAGTAGATTTTCCGCAACTACATCATTCTTTGGGTGACATACTTTATGCTTTACACACATCCTTTGCAGACGTTTCTTTCCCAATCATCAATATAACGGATATCGTTTCTTTTCAATATTTCTTTGACATGGTTAATATTTTGGTGTGCTAGTCTCTGGTGCCAAAGTTTCAAACTTACTGCTGACAAATTTTATTCTTCGGTTTGTTGAAACAACATCTGAAACAAACCCCCAGATCTTTTAGCTATCAATACAGTTCGATCACCTTCCATGATGAATGATTCTTGTGCTGTAGCCTGTTGAGTATAACCTTTGTCAAGAACAGTAGTCACAGAAAATAAGTTCAAAGTAAGTGCCGGAACGAACAAGACATCTCTCAATACAATTGGGTACCATTTCTTGCCATCGTACGCTTGCAAATATATATCACCAAAAGAAACGCTTTCTAATTTTGAAGAATCTCCAATCTCTACTTGAACGGGAACGTCCAACGATCGAAAATTTGTTAAGCACTTCAGATTTCCAGTCAGATGATGAGTAGCCCCACTATCTTTGATCCACAATTCTCGTTTATTTAGTAATTTTTCAAGAAGAGTTGATGATAAAGCGATTGTAATAAATGACTTTACTCTATTCTTCTCATTACTCGACTTCTTTAAACATTCATTGACAAAATGACCTTTCTTTTGACAATAGTTACATTTATAATTTTTCTTGCAGTATTCTAAATATTCAAAACATGGTCCACGCGGACAATCACGCTTCATGTGTCCAAATTCACCACATTTAAAACATTTCTTTTCAAACTGACCTGACTGTGTTTGGGGACTTGAACCATAATTTACTGACTTCTTCGCTGACACATGGTTCCCTTTTTGGTGCTCCTTCTTATATCGGTCATGTTTTCCAATTAGTGCATTGCTTAAAGTTTCTGACTCTCGACTTTGTATTCTTATTTCTTCTTGTTGAAGACGATCACGTAAATTTTGAGTTGTTTTATCAACTTCTGCAAATGATTCCCAAGCAGCATGAAAATGATCAAACTTCAATGGCAATGAATTCATAATTCTTGACATTATCTAACTATCTTTCACTTCTTCACCATTTGTTTTTAGTTCCTGTGCCAGAATATCTATATGTAGACAATTTTCTGCAACCGACTTGGATTCATCATATTTAAAACTAAAAAATTACTGTCGTAGATTTCCGATTTTTCTGACCATAGAGTTGTTCTAACCGTTCAATCATTTGTGAAGCGGAATTGCATGTTGTTATTTTTAGTTCAATTTTCTCTTCTACATTCAGACCAATTATTGCTTGTGCTTTTATGTCCTTTTTAATCCAATTAGATTCGGCATCAGCTTCAGTTGGCTTCGGTGTTTCACCAGTTGCAATTTTCAAAATATCCTTCATACGCAAAAACAAATTCAATTTGAATTTCCAGGACACATAATTTGACTTTTCATTTCCTTCTCCAGATTCAGCTAACTTTTCAAGACTTAGCTTCGCATCCATTTTTATACCAAAAAATGATTGCCTTTCAAAAAATATTAAATTAATTAATTTTTGTATATAGGTTACTGGGCCCATAACCTGTTGAAAGACCAATGATTAATTAATTTAATGCAGTTCAAATAATAATTAAACAATAGTTTATTTATATTCTTATTGAAAAGATGAATATTGAGTGGAAAATAATATTCCAGTTTACACAAAAATTATTATAAAACAAAAGTCTGAGCTATCTTAAAAATACTTTATAGTAGAAGCTGCTTACACTTAATTTAGAGTGTAGCTTTTACGTTCTCCAACAATTTTCAAAATCATCGGGAAGCAGTTCTTGCGCAGTTGTATGATGATATGGATACACATTTTCTCTATGCAGTATACAGGAAATTCTGTATTTGGAAACATTAAACTGTAGAGCAAAGCGTCTTATACTTATGGAAGGATCGATTTCAACAACTGCAGTATTCTTTCATCGACCGAAACTCTTCTTGTGTTTGCAGCTCCCGCGGTAGGTCTTGCAGTTGAAACTCATTCAGTTTCTCGAAGCCTTTGAAATGTATTTCCAGAAACATTTCGAGAAGGAAGTCGTCTCTTAGGATAAGGCTCCTGGCATCTTCGTTGTGCTCTTCTTGAATTTCTATTGCACAACTCATAAACGAATAAAAGGTCTGCGTATTCTTTTCTCGTAAATGAAGGCATTTCAAAAAGCACTCTTATCCAACTGTAATTGTGACTTAACTTGATAATCTGATGAATTAATTTATTTTTCTATTCGTTTATACCACTTTTTAACATTCATACAAATTTAACTCTCCCTGAGAAGAGGTAAGGTAATTAGGGGTTTGACAGCAAGTCAAATAAACATAAGTACAGAGTACACTTTTAACCCTTTTCATGAGTGCACAGTCTTAAAAATTACTTAAAAACCATCAATTCTTGGAAAACCACTCACCCAAAATTCGATTTTTTACCTGTTTTAGATTTTCCCAAGTATCATAAAAAAAATGTGTTTTGGATATACTTATTAATGAGTTTTATTTTTATTATTATTTTGTTCATTAGGTACAAATAAGAAAACTTTATGTTTATTACGCATTTTTTTTTTTAAATTGACCTCAAATTAAAAATTTTGCTCGGGCAAATAAAATTGAACACCATTCAAAATTGAATATCTGGCAACCCTAAAAACATATTAGCTCCCTTTAAACATAGTCTTAACCCTCCAGTGCCTACAACCGCCTCTAGGCCGGGTAAAGCTTACAAGTATTTACATGTAAGGGTATGATCTTTTGTCCAATCTTGTAAGCTTAACATATAGCTTAAATATTGCTTAATCCATAACTGTTTATATCATCGCTGTTGTGCATTTCGTTTGCAAGCTAAGCTTGTTCAAAGTGAAAAATACCCTCTCAAGCACAAAATTAAATATTTTTTTGCAAACACGATTTTCATTTTTTTAAAAAAATGTATAGACAATATTGAAAAAAATAACAAATGGATACATAAGATTATTTTTTATCAATAAGTGAAACAAATTTTGTGCTCTAAGGTTTTTTATATAAGCTACCAGAGTTTTCTGAAGCCCGTCTAGAGGCGGGTTCAAGCAGTTGAGTGTAATTTTTTTTCTTGTTAGATAACAGATTCACTGCTTTTGTTAGGTAGCAATGTCAAGAAGATCTTTGAGGAACCTGTCGAAGATGACAGATGACGAAATAGCTGAATTGATGAATGCAATTTCAAGCCCTGAAATCACTGACCGTGAAGATGATTTCGACGATGACGGAAATGTTGATCCAGATTTTATTTGTTCTAAAGATGAACACTGAATGCAGTAAATGCAAGTCTGGACATAAGCGCTTTAGGAATAGTCATCAAGAGCCGAGTTCAGCCTTAGGATCAATTTCTTCAACGTCCGTTGCTTCTGTTGCTGCTTCGGAATCAAACGCCAGGGCTAATGCGGCATCAAGTTCCGCTAGTATATCTGAGCCTTATTTTATCTTGGAGCTTCATCAAATATCGTCGTTCGTTTGTCCAGTAAAATTCCAGAAAATTTGAACCATATTGAGAATTTTTACACATATTTGGGCTTGCTAACATACCTAAGGAGCCGAGTGACAAACATTAAATTGTCTAGCGGATATTCCGAGGAATATGTCGCTAACGCTTGCGGCATAGATATGACTATTGTTTTATGGATGGACAACAAAAGCTTTCGACTTCTAATTATATCTCGAGAGCTTATTCCACCACCCTCCAATGAGGCCTCTACCATAAGTACTGACAGAGAAATTGACCTTAACATGGGTCAGGCTACTCCAAAGTTATCCTTTTTTAAATCGTCAAAAAGTGATGTCAAAGTTGAAAATCAGACTTTACTATTATGTGTAACATGCAAAGCAACTAGACGTGTTTCTTTCGTCATCCGATTATTTCCATTTTTCTTGAATTTAATCTCACAGTTTAAGTGCACAAAGCCCAAAACTTTGCCCTAATTTTGCCCTTGCATCTCGTTTTGTCTCTTCGAAGTTCACCTTTCGTTTTTAATTTAAAATAAATCTCAGTTTTCATTTTCTGTGCACCTAATTTTTATCGCGATATAAATATGCCTCCAAAAAACAATAAGCGATACCGTGTACAACAACAAGAAAGTGATGGTGATTCCTCTCCGAGAGATCATGGTGCAAGCAATTTAAATGGCATTGCTGACAAACTGTGGAGCCGCATGGAAAAAAAGTTGGAGGAGTGGATGGTGACATTTAACCATTCATTGGATGCTAAACTTACCGCCCTGGAAGATCGCCTAAATGCCCAGATAAAAGAAAATAGATTGATATTCGAACAACAACTACAAAAAGCGCATAAAGATGTTAAACGGCTTGAGCTTGTCGTTGATCAATTGGAGAGAGAGAAAATCTGTTGTGATGCTGTAGCTGCTGGTGTGCCAGAGACTCCTGGGGAAAGTCTAGAGACCATTTACAACAACATCTGTGCCACCGTAAATATTCAGCCCCCTCACATACAAAAAATCTTTCGCGCTAAAAACAAACAACATTCTCCCATCGACTCGAGCATCATACTAAAATTTGTGGACAAGCATGGGAAACAAAAATTTATGCAAGCGGTGGCGAGCTTTCGCAAAACAAAAAAAGCTCCGCTTAGCCTTTCCGATATTAAGTTTGATTCGCCAAAAAGCTTTTTCATCAACGACAGTCTTACTAAAAACAATTACCAGCTGCAGCGCTTTGCATTAAGACTAAAACGAAAATCTCTACTCTCATCGGTGCATACATTCAATGGCCAAGTATTCATCCGCACACCTAACAACGAAAATCCATTCATTGTTTATAATTTCGAGGATCTAAGGAATGCCATCGGGCCTGACGTCAACAATGATCTGCACAATTATGGTAGTTAAAATTTATTATTCAATGCAAGAAATTTTTGTTGTTTTTCCTTTGTTTGTTTTTAGCTTTCTTTCTCTGTCGCAATTAGATTTTTCACTTTATTTATTCAAATTTATGTTCAAGTTGTTTCAGTTCAGAATGTTACTCTATTTTTTTTCTTCTCTCTTATGTGTGAAATAAGTGCGTACAATATTTCTGTTTTCGATTCCAGCCTCGTTTTAGACTTTTGTTGTCGTAATGGGCAGCAACAATGACGCTAGCTTTCACAGTGTAAACGAAAAAAACAAATTTTTGTTAAATACTCTTTGTAAAAATCATAATGGTTTGCATATTTGCCACATTAACGCACAGAGCCTTGTTAACAAATTCGATGAGTTTAAAATTATATTTGAAGATAGCTTAGTTGATATTATTTGTGTGTCTGAGACCTGGTTATGTCCGTCTTTGAGCAGTAATCTTTTTTTACTAAATGGATTTAAAAAACCATACAGAGCTGATCGGACTCATTCTAGTGGAGGCGGCGTTGCAATATTTGTTAAAAATTATATCCGGTCTAGTCATGTGAAGTGCTCTGATGGTACCCAGGCATGTGATTATTATTTTATTGATATACTCGATGGTGACAATAAATGTAGTATTGGTACCATATACATGCCACCAAGAGTTGCAAGTTCTGGTCTAATAACTCCTATTGTAGAAGAAATGTGTTTTCGTGTACCAAAATTAATTATTTGCGGAGATTTAAATATTAATCTCCTTCAACCCTCCTCTAATTGTTTCAAGACGTCAATGAATTCTCTGGGGCTCTCCTTTGTGAATAATGTTGAACCATCTCATTTTAAGCCTTACTGTGTCCCTTCGCTGCTTGATGTTTTCCTTGCTAGCGATGATAGTCTTGTTAAATGTTATAGTCAGTTATCCGTCCCAGTGTTTTCATATCATGATTTGGTTTTTGCAACTTTTGACTTAAATCTTGAGAGCAATTCTTCGCAATACTACAGTTTTCGTGATTTTCGTAATATCAATGTTGAATATCTATTTAGTGATTGCTCATCCATAGATTTGTACCCAATTTTTGCAACATCAAACGTTGATTATCAAATTGAATACCTTACTTCAGCAATTACCTATCTTTTTGACAAACACGTTCCCATTAAGACTCGGCTTATAAGATCGCGTAGCTGTCCTTGGCTTTCTCTTGAGATCCTTAATGCAATTAAAGTAAGAGACGTTTCATACCGCCGGTGGAAACGATTTGGTTGTATAGAAATGTTACGAAAATTCAAAACATCCCGTAACCTTGTTACACAATTATTAAAATCAGCAAAATACAACTATTATTATAACAGGTTCAACTCAAATCGTTCCTCCAAATTTTTTTGGAAAGAAGTCAAGAATATTGGGCTAAGGGGAGATTCTTCTGTTTCCAATGACAATATCGATTTAGAAGAGTTAAATCGAATGTTCTCTACTCCACCCACCCAATTCATAACTGGTCGATCTGGTATTTCAGAGAACGATAGAATCGATGCTTTTTCTGTAAAAGCAGTAGATGAATATCAAGTAGGTCAAGCAATATTTTCTATTAAATCCAAATCGATTGGACTTGACAACATTCATCCAGATTTTTTAAAAATTCTTCTTCCTTTTATACTTCCACACATAACCCACATTTTTAACACCATCATAATGACCTCAACCTATCCCACTTCCTGGAAAAAATCCAAGGTTATTCCCATCCCTAAGCGAGGAAAGAAGATAGAATACAGACCCATTGCTATCCTTCCTTTTTTATCCAAGGCTTTTGAATCCATCTTAAGTAACCAGATAAAAAAATATATTAAAGACACACGTCTTCTTAACCCACTTCAATCGGGATTTAGATCTGGACATAGCTGCATCTCAGCCCTTTTAAAAGTCTCTGAAGATATAAGACAGGACTTAGACAATAATTATACAACTGTGATAACCTTACTTGACTTTTCCAAAGCATTTGATTGCGTTAACTCTAATCTCCTCTGTGATAAACTGACGACTTATTTCAATTTCTCCGACACAACCAAAAATCTTATTTATTCGTACTTAAACAATCGCATGCAAGCTGTATCGTGTAATGGTAAAATGTCTTCGTTCCTTCCTGTCAATATCGGTGTTCCCCAAGGATCTATCCTTGGGCCTTTACTGTTCACTTTGTTTATTAATGATTTGCCATCTGTTTTATCTTATTGTAAGTTTCATATCTACGCGGACGATGTTCAGTTATATATAAGCTTCCCTATCGGTATGATTGAAGATGCTATACAAAAAATGAACATTGACTTACGCTCAATATTCGATTGGTCTACTCGGAATGAACTAAAACTTAATCCGAACAAAACGAAAGCAATCCCAATACATAAAAATAAACCTCACCCTGAAAACTTTCCTTCCCTTTTCTTAAACGGCTGCCAAATTGAATATGTCACGAATGCGAAAAACCTAGGTATAATTTTCAACAATAGGCTTACGTGGGACACCCATATTGATACTGTTATCTCCAAAATTTATGCTTCACTTCGAGGACTATCTGTTAGTAGAGCAATTCTGCCTACTCAAGTTAAGTTGAAGCTGGTTAAGTCTCTTATCATACCAATAGTATCATATGGGTGTGAGATATTTGCAGATCCTGACTCCAACTCGCTTCGTAGGTTAAAG